>OX637487.1:17640756-18966828 GCA_951800055.1 Cenopis cana
GAAAATTAATAATAATTACTCTATTACGTTATTATCTATTCTCTATTACACGTCGTATTAATTAATTGCGATTTAAAGAAAGTAAGAAGGACATATAACGAGGCAATATCGGTTTATGAGCAGCAACAATGCCCGAAGCCGCACTGCCTTTATAGTTGGTCAACTGGTTACGAACAAAGAATAAAAACTATTCGATCGCAATAACTCGATAGCTGGTTAAATAAACCTGAGGTTAAGTACGAAGTACGAAGCCATAAGGGCCCCGTGACGCACACGTGTGCATTGCCTTTGAATGGGCCTTAGAACTCGACGACACCACAGGTTACCTCTACGTGCGATTTTCGCTACAAAGAGGGAAAACGCTGCTGCGTGCTGCGTCGCAAAAAAACGTTCCTGGTCCTTTGATGGGTTAACTTATCCACTGCTAAGCTTCGCTCCGTCACTACGATGCTACGTCGTAGCCCGTAGTAGTTTTGCTATTACAGTTGAGGAATTTGAATGTTTGTCACTTTTAAGCAAGAAAAGCAAAGAAACATTTATTCGTGACTAACAAAACACTTACAAATAGGACATTACAAAACCGAATTTTGCCATGAAACGGTCACAACTCAGCGCTATGTTGGCAGAGCCAGCGCTCGTCTTCCGTTGTGACCATTTGGTGAAACCACGGCACAGTGACGAACCAAACACACAAAACAACAAGAAATAATACAGAAATACACGATTAAAACAAAAAACAAAAACATTAATAAAAACTACAAAAAAATCGGTAAAAAAGTTGCTCGTGCGCGCACAGCCTTATGTTATCTTTTAGCCTATTTCTATTGTACATTTTATACTACGTCGGTGGCAAACACGCGTACGGCTCGCCTGCCACCGCAGCCTATGGCCGCTTGCAACTCTAGGCCAGGGGTGTCACATGGTCGTTGCCGACCCTTTCAAAATGTATACACTCCTTTCTTGAAAAGCCCCTTATTGTAGTCCCTAGGGAAAACCTCGCGAGTCCAAAAGTGCCAAACATTCAAATTCCTCGACCGTACGTAGCGAATATCTTTTGTAGACCCTTGATTGTGTCGTAGGTAATTAACTAATTGATAATATTTTACGCAAAAGTAACTATAGTTTTTTCTAAAAATATACGCCCGTCCCCTAGTAAACATTAATTCAATGTTTGATGTTATATTATATGTATATTATTTGTTTACGTCAGATGCGAGTAGTCACTTGGCACAATCGAGAATAGATATAGATAGAGACAATAAAACAATAAAATAAATTGCTAGAGCACTCTGTAGTGACGTCACAGCGTCACGTCGCGTCACTATTGAGTAACGCGTTTTATTTTGGCGGCCATCTTGGAAAGGCGGCTTGTCCCGATGTGTCAATGTATTTATAGCATTGTCGACTAGGTCACCTGTGAGGTTACTTTCTTTCGGCTAAGGCTCGGGTGTTTAAAACCATCGGTAATTGAAGCGATCCTTGAAATCTAATTGTATGACAAGTTATTTTTTATACAACCACGGTGGCAGACAAGCGGTCCACCCGATGGTGAGCGGACCGCTCCACCTCGCTGTCCGTGAGCAGCGTACGTCCGTCCGCCCACTGACAACCTTTGTTGCCGATGTTGAGTTGCTGCAGCCTGGCTAAGACGGCCTGCTGCAGCGCGCGCCGCTCCACCTCGCTGAGCGTGAGCAGCGAGGTATCCGTGAGCACCGTGCGACCACGGACAGACCTTACCTTCAGGTATCTTGACCGTGGTGCCGATGTTGAGTTGCTGCAGCCTGGCTAACGCCGCCTGCTGCAGAGCGCGCCGCTCCACCTCGCTGAGCGTGAGCAGCGAGGTATCCGTGAGCACCGTGCGACCACGGACAGACCTTACCTTCAGGTATCTTGACCGTGGTGCCGATGTTGAGTTGCTGCAGCCTGGCTAACGCCGCCTGCTGCAGAGCGCGCCGCTCCACCTCGCTGAGCGTGAGCAGCGAGGTATCCGTGAGCACCGTGCGACCACGGACAGACCTTACCTTCAGGTATCTTGACCGTGGTGCCGATGTTGAGTTGCTGCAGCCTGGCTAACGCCGCCTGCTGCAGCGCGCGCCGCTCCACCTCGCTGAGCGTGAGCAGCGAGGTATCCGTGAGCCGCACCGTGCGCCCGGCACCGTCCGCCCACGAACAGCTGCCCTGCACATAACGCGCTACGTCATCACACCATCATCAGACTATTGTGAACCTATCGTGCGATTCGGTGCGAGCGAGAACAGGCATTCCGGAATATTCTTGCGTGCGATATAGACAGTAATCTGAAGCAGAATTAGTGCTTTGGGCGCTAACGTTTTTCACCCCTTAAACCTTTATCAAATGAGACAATATTGGCCATGATCGATTCCTCACATCCTTAACTAGGTTTTCGTAATTCTTTCCAGTTTATGAAATAATAACAAAAAGGCAGGACGAAGTTTTCGTGTCAAAAAATCGAAACTTTAAGGGTTCATGGTTTCAATTGTATGCAATATTTCCAAAAAATCAAAACGTATAAACCTAGTGTTTAATGATACTTACATCATTTCCAAAAATCACGCAAATCGGTTCATGTTTAGGGGGTGGAAAACGTAGGCGCCCGAAGCACGTTTTTGTGTGAAAAAAGTTTGCTACACAATTCTCTTAACCAAAGCAGTAAATCTTGACATGCAATATCAATATACCTTACCTATCCTTAAACAATCATTATTTGTTACTTGACTATGGGGACCCTTTACATCTCTGTATTATAAGTTAAGTTCAGTTAGGTAAATATGTGCCCTGTCTAATCTTAACGTTCAAACGGCGGACTTAATGCCATGAGGCATTCTCTCCTACCTAAATGTCCGACTCTTCTCCTCTACAGATCGCATTTCTCAACCGATTTTATGCATTTTGTGAGCAGTTTCGATGATATGTGGAATTTCTGTCAATTCAATTTTTGTTTTTTTTTTAAATAGCGCTGACCATTGGGTGTAAAAAAATAAAAAAATGTCTATCAATCATATATTCCTACAACCAACTTCATATCAACCAAGCGACTTTGACCTGATTATCCAATTCTTCATACGATTATAACGAGGCGCTCTACCCGTTTAACCTACTTAACGACTGTGTCCACTAACCGTGCCATTCCTCACCTCGACGAGACGTTTAAATTAACATTAAGGCGCTAGTGCCCGCCTATCTGTCTGTCACGGGCAGATAAAACGATCGGTGGAACGCAGTCTAAATATTACGAGTATTTCAACTTCTAACGATGAAATCTTCATCTGTTTATTCTGTTTATCTGTTTATTCTGGTCTATGGTTTTAATAAATCTGGACCACTCATGAACTCTTCCAAGATCTTTCAGCTCGAGCTTTCTATATCCTGACTAGAGGTGGGTGATAAATAACATCACGATGAAAAAAACACGGTGATCCGCCGTTAAAAAGTAACAGTGTGACTTGTCACGAAGTAACAACGTTACAAAATAACGTTGTTACTTAGCGACGATATCACTGGAACAGTGTGAAAGCGACGCGTCGCGTCGTGCCTCGTGACCGCTGTTACTAACTGTGACTGTGACTGCTGTGCGCTGTCACAGAGTAACATCAGTTGTTACAAAAATATCAGTAATTGCCGGGAACGATGGACACGCAAATGTCGTGACACGAAATAACCGAAGTGACAAAGTCACGGTGATTTTTCAATGTGATTTTTTTGGAACGGGAATAACAATAACGGTGATCGAAAAGTTACGCTTTTCCCCATGTCTAATCCTGACTTGGCAATCTATATACCGTATTTTCTACTTTAGCATGAATTTCAATGCGCGCAATGCTCGGGATCTCTTTACGAGATAGAGTGCGAAACGAAGTCGTCCGCCAACGCACCAAAGTCACCGACATTGGCAAGAGGGTGGCAAAACTAAAATGGCAATGGGCCGCATATTTGCCGAAGAGACGACGACCGATGGAGCCAACGAGTTCTGCCCTGGAGACCTCGAGCGGCAAGCCGTAGCGTAGGAAGGCCGCAAGCCAGATGGTCGGATAGTATCAGGAAGACTGCAGGGCCAACCTGGACGAGAACCGCTACGTCCAGAACGAAATAGAAAGGCATGGAAGAGGCATATGTCCAGCAGTGGACGCTGAAATATGCTGAAAGAGAGAGAGAGAGAGAGAGAGAGAGAGAGAGAGCAAGAATTTACTGTTGCCATTTAGATCAGGGTTCGGCAACCTTTTAACAGCCAAGCGCTATATAGTAGTTAACAAAATTGTCGCGGGCCGCAAGTGTTACTAATTTGTAACTCTATCAGACAAAAGGTACAATATTTATATTTCTAGCGCATATTGTATGTCAATAGAATAAATAATGTTGATTATGATTATGATTATAATATTCTCGGTTGTCAATCAGGATACTCGCGTGCGACATTAGGGCCGCCTGTTGCCGACTGCTGATTTAGTTTATCCACTTGACAGTTTACTGACGATGTCCGCAATAGTAATATGTACTATGTACTTAGTGCGTAGGGGGTGGGGGGGGGGGGCTGTATGGCGGTTAATCTGCTCATACCGATGCGGAAACTGGTTACAAAGTCCGCCCTAGGAAGGCTACGGACACAGATACACATTTACAGATGTATTGCAAAATGATTTTCTTTCGGGAAAACTCGGATCTCAATCGGAATACGATGGCACCCGAACTGTCAATCAATGATTGTATTAAATGAGTGACGTTTTCATATCCATTATTATGGAACTTTATTGTTTAGTGTCAAATGTCAAAGTGAAAAATGTCATAGTGTCAATACGCGCGATAAATACGAACTTTTCCGAAAAAGTACGAAGAAAAATAATTTTGCACTACATCTCTAAAACTTGTAACATCCCTCTTTTGTAAAAAAAAACTACGCTCTCCAACACAGTTAAAATACTGGTTATATTTTAACAATGCCTCAAGTCGTGAATCACGTAATATACGTAGGTAATATATTATTATGTAAATATGTATGTTCTGTCCAGCCCATCCACGTGGTCCACCGTTGATGGGTTATATCGATTGAGCTCTAGAGTAATGTCCGAGCATTTGGATAAAGTAATCAAAATTAAAATTATTGGTTTTAAAATATTTGAACAAATTAACTCAAAATTTATTAAAATCAAATAATTAAAAAAAAAAACAAAACAAACTATTCTAATCCAACAACCCACCCCGAGTCATACCTGGTGCAAACTAGTGCAAAGGTGCCCAAAACGCTTGCGGCGTTGCCGCGTTGAACTGCAATCGACAACCTTTGCATCAAGTATGACCCGGAGCGGTTTTAAAAAAGTATTGAAATAAAAGAATAACTGTTTTGGACATTTTTTACGTAGAGATTAATTATTGGGCGTAAAAGAATCTAATATTGGAACATTACGTTATTTACGTTAACTTAAGCCACTCCGGTAGCTAATTAAATTAATATAGGTAGCCGGCGGCTACTAGCCGCGCAGTAATTAACCTGTTTATGTAAAATGGTAGGCCTAATAGTGGATAATGTGGATATCTAACAATATCAGAATAAAATAGTGAAACAATAATTGTTAATACACCTATTTTAGATGAACAGCAAGCCCGGACCTATACAACTTTTTCTAACGGAGACGTATTGGCAACGATGAGGCCAATTACGTGAACAGTGGCCATGTCATCACCCATTTGTCAAATCTTGTCATTATCAGAAGATTGGCGTGACGACACGTGCCAGCAATCCCATATTATTATGGCCTACTTCTTCATGCGTAGAGATAGTAGATGTGTGTGTATGTGTGTGGTTCTCAAGCTTTCTTAATATCGACTCTTTTGAAACAGAAATCACCACCAGGTATCATGAATACTTATGAAGACATCATCAGGTTTATTCATTTATTTTAATTATTAAACAAATCAAATTTATTTCTGTTATTTGTTTTTAGTGTACATTATTTGGTGAACAATAAAGAATATTTGTATTGTATTGTATTGAGTAAAGTCCCTGTTTAAAACCTTGTACGATTTGACTTTGCACCGTTGCATATTTGTGCGATTCCGTTCTATTTGGGTCGGTTTATTTCTGTCCTCATTAGGGCACGCGTAGGAAGTACTCGTACAGGTGAATGTTAAGAGATCATTCTGAATGCTTGCGTCAGGGTTGACTGAACATGTGGGAATGTTCACCGCAGTTAATAATGCCGTACGGAATACGTCATGTATACGGTTACGGTAGCAACCTACTACAACAGTTCCAGTCCACTTTCTGGTCTTAAGATGTTAGTCAAACGCAAATTATTTTAGTTCATCTATGCTATATAACCTATTGCAAGCAACGTGGGCAGCGGTCAGGAGTTGGATGGGTGACCGCTTTGAGTGGTTACTAACTGAGCGCTCCCGTGCTTTGGAAGGCACGTTAAACCGTTGATAGCGGTTGCTGTCTATGGCAGCAGTCGTTAAGCCAAGTTGGAGGCCTTCGGGCGGCTTGAGAACTTCTAACAGTCAAGTTGCCCACTCACTTGACAAAGCCTAATCCCAATAAGGTCTAGTTTCCCCTCGGGGTTGGAAGGTCAGATGGCAGTCGCTTTCGTAAAAACTAGTGCCTACGCCAAATCTTGGGATTAGGTAGCGGACCCCAGGCATCCTTCAGGATGCAAATGTACTGGGATAACGCTAGGAGGATGATGATGATGATGCTATATAACCTATTAAAGTACATATGTAGGTATGTATTTAAACTGGAAATTCCAGGTTTTGCCAAATTCTAAATTGTGTAGGTAACCAAAAATTGGATTCAAAGTGTGTTCCGGTCTTCGACTCATGCAATGATTGACATTGGCATACTTATAATTCATTTTCATCTTGTTTATTTGTATATTGCGTCGAAAACCGGTTCTACCTAGTTTAGTTCTTATTAGTAGTACGTTTTTGTTAACAATTTGTATTGATAAATGAACCTCCAGGTCTTTGTAAATACTAACGTTATTTGGTACACTACGTGTACAACATTTGTTATTTGTATACGCGACTGCTTGTGTTCTTAAATAAATTAAAAAAAAAACAGTTTAAGACAAAATCGTTTATTTGCACTAGATGGTGCTGTCTCTAGTGTAAACTAGACAGCGGTTGTTCGATTCAAATTCTTTACGAGTTGAGCCCCCTTGTGTTGTTGTTATATTTGAATGCACAGACTAACAGGGTTCTGTTTGGATAGCAATGAATGGAGTGCGTAGTAACGGTTAGGTATATAGTCTTTGGATTTAAGTAAACAGCGACAAACTACAAAAACTACTACGGTCTCATGGTATGATGGTACTTGCCTAAGTAGGATCATCGCGTTTGTGTCGGACATATAGCATTCGCCCATCTCGCACTTATATACTTGACAATAAGGGATGAATGCATGTCCGACATAAACGCGACCATCCTAGCTAAGTAGCTAAGCTGGTGGCCTCTAGGAGCTCGTACTATCCTTGTGTTTAACCTCAGATTCTAATAAGTTCAAGTTATAAGACGAGAGATGTACTTAGTAGAGGTGGAGGCTTACTGGAGCTGACATCGTCATTCTGACAAAAGCCAAAATAATTAAAGATTATTATTGGAAAACGGGACTTAATCGCGTACACTTATAATTTATTTACCTTTTGTAAGGTATTGCCCGACGTTTCGAATGTATCGCAACATTCGTGGTCGCGAGCTGACTGGCGTGAGCGGGTATCAAAAGGTAAAGGTATCAAGTACCTTACAAAAGGTAAATAAATTATACGCAAAATAAAGGTAAATAATTAATAAAGTGTACGCGATTAAGTCCCGTTTTCCAATAATAATGTGTGAAAATCGTGTAAGTTTAAATCGATATAAATTAAGTAAAAAATGTGAGTTCAACACTTAAATGTCTGTAGCATTAAGGGTCCAAAACGGAACGTGAAATAGCGGATCCAACACGTTTTCTTTAAATCGAATGTGTATAATAATTAAATTCCTGTAATTCTCAATTTACTTGAAAAAGAAAACGGTTCTGAAACCTTTGTCCCTCTTCTAGCCCTTCAGGCCGCAGAGGGCGATTGTCTACAAATCTATCTGTCTGGCCAAACAGGGCAAATAAAAGGTTCTAAAACCTGTCTGAACCTGTTCTAAAGCCTTCCGGCGAAAATAAAGATCAGATTGTTTTGTTATGTGCCCGGAGCCTTTTTGCCGCGTACGTAACCAGCGCTTCGTAACCAGTTGCGATCTTGGCTAAACTATAATTTTGACAAACTGATTTTGACGATCGCTTTAGCTTAGTTGGTAGTGCCCCTGCCTACGAAGCTGGAGGACCCGGGTTCGAATCCCGGCCGGGGCATTTATTTGTGTGACGAGCACGAATATTTGTACTTGGGTCTTGGACGTTATCTATGTATGTATTTAAGTATATTTTTATCTATATAAGTATGTTTATCGTCGCTGAGTACCCATAGTACAAGCTTTGCTTAGTTTGGGACTAGGTTGATTTGTGTAAGATTGTCCACAAAATATTTATATTTATTTTATATTTAAACTACATGCCTAAACATTTCTCAGTTGAGATAGGTTCTCGAGCGTCCGTTTACAAATAGACATACCAATTCTCTAACACTTGGCCATAAAAATTACTGCCAACAAACAGTTATATGTCTAACACACCGCAAGTAACGGGGTGAAATTACTGAACGAGGAATCATCACGCATATTTCATGTTTCTAAGCGGCGTCGACATTTGCGAAATAAATTTGAACTATGGTTTGCGTAAATATTTTGTTGGCGCCTGCTTGCTAAGTGTTATGATTCTGTTTGTAAGTGTTTGAAATTTAGTGGTCAATGACTCTTGATTGACGGACAAGGGAAAATACGTTTTATTTTAATGAATAACATAGGGATATTACGGACTAATTTTATTTTTCATAGTTACTCGAACTTGTTCTGTCTAGTATCCGAAAATTAAGATACCTGGCTAAATGCTGGCCAAGAGTAATCCCATTTTTCATCATAAAAAAAATGTTAACGTGTACACTGAGCAAAAAAAACTAATTATTAGTAAGTTTTTGTGAATCCCAAGACAAGGAGATTATATACTAACGGAACGTTACAAAACAGGGGGCCCATTTTTGAGTGTCGAACGCTCGAATTTTTATTCGAAATCTGTCAAAAAAACTATGAAGTTTTGACAAATGTCGAGAGACAGAGAGAGAGAGCGTTCGACACTCAAAAATCGGCCCCAAGTTGTTACAAGGGCAAATTTTTTGGTATTAGTAAATAACTACTATTGTCAAAAACTGGTTTGTAACCGTTAGTATATATATAATCTCCGTGTGCTGGGATTCACTAAAACTTACTAATAATTGGTATTTTATTTCGCTCAGTGTCATTTTTCTACAAGAGAACAATATTGATATTTCCTCACGTATATTTTACGAAAAAAGTTTTGTTAGTTTTTTTTTAAATCTGTTATCAGAAAAATTAACAAACCTCTGATAATTAAAATGTGTTTTGTCCCTCTCTCACAAACGCAAAGTAACAGATAGGGACAAACGAATTCTAGCGGCAATTTAACTGAAATAGGTTAGTTGAATGATTATCAATAAGGGAGTCGCAAACAGTATATTATATCACTGTTGCATCTTATTTTCGTTGGATGTAATTTAATTGAAAAAAGACATTTTACGAAAAAAGTACCGTCTAGCGGATTTTTATTAAAACTACTGTCATCAGCTTGTTATATATAAAATTACGGCTGGGAAAATATACGTGTAGGTATTTTCCCAACCTTTTTGTTGTTTATATTTTTAAGTCACACCTGGCCATAAAGTGGCAATTACCGCACGCTCCGGGCGCGGAAAATCCCACTTCCTGGCCAGGGGGTGACATAAAATTATGTAATTACCACGGGCGGTAATTAAGAAAGCCTAAGATCGCATATTTATCGCCCTTCCTTCGGCTCTAGCGTCAAATACCTGCGATCTGAGACATTGTTTGTTTTACCGCCCTTGGTAAGTAATGTACTATTAAAGTATTTTTGTAATTTCCCCTTCAAAGTCAATGTTTAAACCCGAAACAAAATGCTTATATCATTACGAAAACCGCTAGCCGAACAACTGCATAGTAACAGCGAGTTTGCACCAGACGCCTCCAGAATGTATTTTTAAGTGTATTCCCATAAGATGTAGATTGTAGAAAGATTTAAAATATTGTGCGCTAGAAACCGGCCGCATTGTTCGGTTGTAAACAGAATTTTAGGAAAATTCTTAAGATTGATGGATACGTATCTGTTGTGTACGGCGGCGGATTCTGAGAACTTGTGCCTAGGTTTATTTTAGGGTTTATTATATAAACTTTTCAAGCTGATTTCCAAACCTATTTTAGTTATAGTTACATCTCACGAGCGCGGGTTTGGCTGTTGTTGTATTTGTGACACATAACGCACTCTCCTGACACAAGTATTCTAAATTGCTTAAAAGGAGGCTCCAACCTTGCCTATTGAAACAAATTTTGTAAACCCCAATAAACATTTTTCATTTTTCATTTTCATTTTTCAACGCACACATAGACAACGAGCATGTATAGCTCAACACACAACCATGGCCGACCAGCGCTCGTGAGATAAAAGTACTCTAAATTGCCGCTAAAATTCGTTTGTCTTTATCTGTCACTTTGACATTTACGTTCGTGAGAAAGGGACAAAATACATTTTAGTTAGGTTTGTTAAGTTTTATGAATAAGGGAGAAAGTATGTATAGTTACAAAGCTTTATAATTTTTGGAAAGTAATTAGCAAAAGACATGAATAGTTTGACAAGACTCTTTTTAATAATACAACAAGCTCGCTAGTAGACTACCGATGCTCGACGTTTTCCACGACAGTGAGTCAACGTTTAAAAATAAGTTACATTCTGTTGACGATTTCAGATAGATTTCACTTAGTTTACCTAGTTTCTTAAGTTATTTAATAAGCTGTAATATGTCTAGCTAAAGTTTGAAAGCTTTCATTGTAAATGTGCATTCTGTGGTTGCCTGTAAGTGGGAGATCAATTGTAAATTATACTGTTAGTTTAGTCATAATAATGTGTATTGTATTAACCGTTGGCAATCCAAATAAACAATTACTGCACCCATCTAGATATAGTATGTAGAATACAAGTAGTTATAGATGCGCCACTGAGCGACCGAGAGAAGAGAAAGAATATTCATTTATACAAACGTTATGCTACCTACGTAATTTGACTGGTTTGCATGTCCAATGTATTGCTAATGGGAGTGTGCCTGTGCGTATAACCCGACAATGAAAAAATGCTTGGTCGGTGATAGAGACAAAACATGGCAGTCTTTTTATATTTCCTCTTATAGGAATCGCAGTAAAAATATTTCTCTATCAAAGCATGTCAGGCAGGCCATTAGTTAACCGCTGTCACACATACGGCAAAAATATACCCCGCACATTTCAATTATGTCAGAAATTCTGTCACTGATATTTCATACAATGTTAAAGGGTTAATGCCATTGACGACAGCGGTGTTGCCGTCCTCGGACCCCGTTTATTTATTTATCTAAGCTTTGTTCGACAATCAATTGAAGTACAAAGGGCAAACTTAATAATTCTCTACCAGTCAACAATAGGGGCAAATAGAACGATCACACCGCTGCTTAAAGGTGCGTTAAGAGGCCTTACAAGTTTTAATTTTTTTTTATTTCAAATTGTGACAAAAGTACTGATAATACCAATAAAGAGATTATAGGATACGACGACATTAGTAAAGTTTTAGATAGTAACATTGCCCTTTATTGATTTTATTGTGTGTAGTAGAATTTAAGCGAAAAAAAACAGATTTTTGCTCGAAAACAGTGGATTTGGAGTGAAGTTTGAAACGAAATATCTTAATGAAAAATCCAAGAAATATATTTAATATGTATGTCATTAGGTCGCAATAGTCCTGTTCTAGATAGTAACATTGATAACATTTCAAGAAACTTGTCAAATATACAGAAAATGACCTTAATAGATGAGCATTTTTTACCTTATAAGGACCCTTAACGCAGTGACGAGAGGGATAGATTTATGAGTTCAAAGCGTCACTGCGAATTCGTACAATCCGTACCTACCGTCACCGTATTTTAAGCAGCGGTGAGGTCCCAGATTAAGAGGAGGGGTAGGGCAAGCTCTCTCCATACAAACTTTGTGCAGGATTTAATTCGTTTGTGTTTGCATTAAAGTTATGATTTTTGGTCAGTATGCTTATTTTTCTCATAGCTATTTCGTGATGTAATTTTTTTTTTAATTTTTTAATTTTGATTTTTTTTGAAATATTCACATCACGATCTTCGCATATCTAATATTTACAACTAAAAAAAAAATTATATTTGTTAGTGCCAAAACCGACGAATAAAACCTGCACAAAGTTTGTATGGGGAAGGCCTTGCCCTACCCTGCGCCTTAAGGTTGCCTTTGCATCAGAGCTGCGCTATACTACTTTGGATGCGTTGATAATATCCACCAATCATATTCATTGGTTCACATAGCATAGCACTGGTGGAAAGGCAGCCTAATGCTCTTGGGTGGCCAAACCGCCAATTACAATGCCTATACTATTTGAGTTAAAGTGAGAACTGAAATCGATTTGCTTTCGTTAAGGCAAAATCTTGACAACTACATTATTTCTGACATTGCAGCAACAAATGCTAGTTATTATAGGATGATTCACGCTAGACCGTTCCGTGTCCGGGCTGGCCCGTTTTGTAGTACTTACAAGAAATCGACTCACGCGCGACGGCCGTCGATTTCTTGTACTAGGTAGAAAACGGGCCGGCCCGGACACGGAACGGTCTAGCGTAATCATCCTTTATCCTTTATTGCGGTCGATAGCGAATCGAGTTCAGTTCTCATTTTAACTTAAACACGGTACCTAAACGTCCCAGTGCTCGACACCTTAGTGCCCAATAGATGCTGTCATCATGACATAAGATTGAAAGTGCCATGTATTCGATCAGTGTCGAACAGGGACGTTTACCTTATAGGGATTTTAATTTTGCTACCGGACCCCCGTTTCACAAGCAACAAACGGAATATGATGCGACTGACCTGAGGCGTCCACGCGGCGAGGGCGACTCGGCTCGAGGACCGGCTCCTCGTCCGCCAGAGCCGCTTGCTCACGCTCTGCACCACACTGCTGCTGGAGCGCGACTTCTGCATGCCACCTGCGGGGGGAGCCACTGTAGGCGCGCTGCGGCCCAGCAGCGTCGACAGAAACGAGTGCGACGGCGGCGACGTCGGCGTTGACGCTATCGAGGAAAACTGCAAGTCGCGGTACGTTAAAACCCAAGCCTCCTCCGTTTGACAACCTTTATGAGGTCCGTCATCGTCTACCTCCCCTCGTGATTTAGGTTTGATATTCCGTAGGTTCTTATCGTAGTTTATACGCTTGAAGCGGTCTACCTTGTCCGCGTCTACGCTCTTCTTCCTAGCCATTTTCAAGTAACGCTTGAGTTTGTCGCTAACGGATTGGGAGACGTCGTCGTGGTCGACACTCGAGCGGCGCCGGGTTTGCTTCCGCTCCGGCGGCGGGCTGGTCGGGCTCGTCGGCTCGGTCGCAGCCTCCTGCCGGTCTCGGTACTCACGCTCCAACGCCGCAAGCACTTCCTCCGGGATCGGGTACGTCTGCGTCCCGCAATCCACCATATTATCCTCCAAAGATTCGCTAAACACTTCGATGAGCGGTGGCGGTGACATCGGAGGCGAACGCATAGTATCGCCATAGTCATCGCCGGCCACTTTCCCCAAACGCGACGGTACACCCAAAGTCCTACCACGCAACGCACCACGCGCACCATACCCACTTCCTCCCGGCTCGTAGCCACCACCACCGGTCCTACCGCCTCTATAAGGCTTAGTTTTACGAAGATCATGGTACAGTCTTTTTAAGAGGTTCCTGTCGGTCAACAGGTCCTGCACTATATGGTCCCTGTTCGGCGACCGGCAGTAATATCTGCTGAGGTTCTCCAGCAGCGAACGTTGAGAAGGATCTCCCCCGTCCGCGTCGGCAGGGACGTTCTCCGACTGCCGCTTCAGATACCTCCTTAACGTCTTAACTAACTCCTCGGAATCCGAGAGCCTCGACGGGCCCTTGTCCTCCTCTAGTTTCAGGTACTTGCGCAGCAAATCAACTAACGAGCTCTCGTCTTCCTCGTCGAGCTTCTTGGGGTCGACCACTGGGACGGTCGGCCTGGCGGACGTGGAAGGAGCTGGCGTAGCGAAGAAGTCGCGGCGGAGCTTGGCGATGTCGAAGCGGCCACCGGAGGTGTGCGGGATGAACAGCTCGGTGGGGCGCGCCGGCGCCGGCGCGTCGTCCGACGGCGAGCGGCAGCGCACCGAGCCGCCCCGCGGACGCTTCTTCCGCCGCGGCTTCGGCACCGCCCCTGGATACGAGCTCTTTCTCCACAGGAGAAACCTCGGCTCCTTCGCACACACCTCCTGGAAGTACGCTTCGATGCGAGGCACGTCTTCCGGCCTGTTCTGCGCTCCGTCTGGCACGAGCCTTCGACCAGCATCGCTCATATACTTCCATGTTTTCCGCGTGAGCAGCCATCGCTCGCGCGGCTTCTCGCGGCGGCGCACTTTCATGGGGTCGGGCGCGTCGGCGCGCCGGCAGCGGCGCTCCATGCTAGCGCGCGCGCATCGCGAGACACCTGCGCGAAACTGAACACTAGCGTACTGCGCCGAAATAGCCGGACGGTAATAGAGCGGCCGTGAACTGGATCCGCGCGCGCAGCGGGCGGCTCGGCGCGGACTGCGGCCGCCGTAAACAAACCGCCCGCCCACGCCCCCCGCCCGCCCGGCTTCCTTGACCTATGCGGTGACAGTCCGCCCTGCCGACTCCACGATGGTCAGGGACTTGCGCCTGCACAGCCTTAAGGGCCAGCCACAACTGTCCGTATCTATAGCGCATCGTAGAAGATTCGCAAGGTATCCCATTCAACTTGTGTTTTCTGTGGAAATATGTCAATGAATTTTATATTCCTGATGTGTCTATTTAATGTAGATGTTAATTAATTATCGAAGTTAGCTAATAGGATTAAAGGATGATTCACAGTAGACCGTTCCGTGTCCAGGATAGGACGCGCGACAGCCGTCAATTTCTTCTACTAGAAAACGGGCCGGCCCGGACCCGGAACGGTCTAGCGTAAATCATCCATAATTCCTATTCTAAAATAAGCCTCTTGTGGCTTTTTGTGGGAATCAAAGTCAATGAATTTAATTGCTCACTTCGCAGCCGAGTGCCTTAAGAGGGCTAATCTAAATCTTTAAAGTAATCCAGTGACTATAATGCCATATAATAAATGAATACGTATACGTTTAAGTCTTGTGACTGTTCTGATGCCATGGCGCGAACTCTCGTGACCATAACTCGTCGGAATCCAGTTGGACTCCGACCAAGCGTGGACTTCTTTATGGTATTATCTGACATGCAATATGGATCAGGTTGGGGTATTGCCCGATGTATTCTCTATATATTTTTTTATTTATTATTATAAAAGGTACAATCTTACAAATAACGTCTGTCCCACAAAACGGTTTTCACAGTTTGACTGTGGGATCTGAGTCTCTTCGGTAACTATAAATTCACATATATAACTATTACTATGTATCTACTATGCTATCTATAAAATACTTGAACAGTTTTCTTTTAAATATTGCCCTATTGGCCTCCAATCTGATATCTGCTGGTACGCAGTTTAAAATGTAGGGTAGGCGTTTCCGCAGGCATCTATCACCATAATAGTTGGTTACCCTTGGTATATCATACTTGCCCGCAGATACCGTCCTGGTGCCGTAAGTGTGACATACATGAGATAGGCCATGTTCTGGACTTCCATGGTTATTAAGAGCTAGGATGAATTTATGCTTAAGGCTTACTGGGAGAATCTTACATATCTTAAAAAGTTTGTTGTAATCTTTCTTACATTTATTTTTAGTCTTTTTGTTGACTAGAAGTTTTAGGAATCACCATACATTCTTGTTTAGTGTGTATTATGTGGTAGATATAGTATTTTAAGTCGTATTGAGATGGTGATAATGACTAAAGTAATGCGACACTTCAAAAATGACAAGTCACAAGTAGGTACCCGTAATCGACGAGTCTGTATGAGAAGATGTATGGATGTGGTAAAAGCGAAAGAAGTATGTATGTAAGGGGTCGTAGTATTTATTTGTGAGTGCAGATTTTTTATGTTATGTCGGTGGTAGGTACAAAATTTATGGAGTAATCTTGCAACTTAGGTATACGCTCGGCTCGAATAAGGTATGTTCGAATTATGGCACGTTCAGAGATGAGAAGACCATTGGGAGCTGAAAACGTTATTTACTTATGAGTTCCAACAATTCCAGTGTGAGAATATTAATGTTTCTGTTTATATAGGTAGGGGTCAAAAGTGGCTCCAAATGGTGCCTTTTTTTTTTGTTTTTATGTTATACGGGGCAAACGAGCAAACGGATCGCCTGATGGTAAGCGATCACCGTCGCCGATAGACACCTGCAACACCAGAGGTGCCACAAGTGCGTTGCCGGCCTTTAAGAAAGGAGTACGCTCTCTTCTTGAAGGTTTGAAGTTCGCATCGGTCCGGAAATACCGCAGGCGACAGTTCATTCCATAGTTTGGTTGTGCGGGGCAGGAAATTTCTTGAGAAACGCACAGTTGTGGACTGCCAACCGTCTAAGTGGTGAGGATGGAAATTCTGACGCGTAGGACCATGGCGAAAAGATGCGGAAGGGATGAGTCCGAACAATTCCTCCGAGCACTCCCCGTGATACAAGCGATAGAAAATGCAGAGCGAGGCGACATCTCTACGCAATGCCAGGGAGTCAAGCCGATCTGAGATACGCTGGCAATCGACGATTCGAATCGCTCTCCATTGAATGCGATCCAGGGGAAGAAGCTGATACTGGGGTGCCCCTGCCCACAGAGACCTCTATGTAGTATAAGTTTTTTCGGAACTAAACACAAACCAACGCGATTGCGTTTAGTCTCATTTTGTAAGGCAACGCGAGCAGCGACTCTGGTGGCCTCAGGTAGTAACTATTTTTTGCCATATAAACTAGTGGCTCTGTGAGCTGTAGACCTCGTGAGTGTTTTTTTTATTTCCAAAACTATGTTAGATATCGAACCTGTAGAGCAAGGGGTCGGCAACCTTTTTGCACCCACGGGCCACATAGTAGCTAAAAAAATCTTCGCGGGCCGCAGATGATAATAATGATCACTGTCTGTTGATATCAACTCGAAACAAATTGGTACGTCGTACGCGACAGTAACGTAGTAAAAATTCGCACCCCTTTTTACGTGAAAAACGAGAAAGACGAAAAAACCGACTTTTCACAGATAAACCAGCTAGTTTCCTTACCAAACCCAGATAATTCGCATTTCAACCGCATCGTAATTTCGCGATTATATATCGCGATATAGAATAGCAAATATAGAAACTTTAAGGGGGGGACGGGTCATAAAGTCATAACACACCTATGCATGCGGCAAATACTTCATACGCATCAAGTCATAACACATCTAGATGAAAATGCGAGCGTAGCGAGCGCGAAATTTTTCGAACATTATGATGCAGGTGCGAAACTACTTCAAACGCATCAAGTTATGTAGATGTAAACGCGAGCGCGAAATTTTTCGAACACTGATTCAAACGCGGCAAATACTTCATACGCATCAAGTCATAACAAATCTCGTTGAAAACGCGAGCGTAGCGAGCGGGAAATTTTGCGAACATTATTATGCAGGTCTGGAAAATACTTCATACGCATTAAGTCATAACAAATCTCGTTGAAAACGCGAGCGTAGCGAGCGCGAAATTTTGCGAACATTATTATGCAGGTCTGTAAAATACTTCATACGCATTAAGTCATGTAGACGCAAACGCGAGCGCAGCGAGCGCGAAATTTTTCGAACATTATGATGCAGGTGCGGAAACTACTTCATACACATCAAGTTATGTAGATGTAAACGCGAGCGCGAAATTTTTCGAACACTGATTCAAACGCGGCAAATACTTCATACGCATCAAGTCATAACAAATCTCGTTGAAAACGCGAGCGTAGCGAGCGCGAAATTTTGCGAACATTATTATGCAGGTCTGGAAAATACTTCATACGCATCAAGTCATGTAGACGCAAACGCGAGCGCAGCGAGCGCGAAATTTTTTGAACATTAAGATGTAGGTGTGGAAAATACTTCATACTGTCTAACGCAAACGCGGCGAGCGCGAAATTTTTGAAAAAAAATTTAGATAGATTTAACTGTAAAATATACTTACAAACACATATCTCGTCCTGACCAACTGTGAAAATATTCGTGGTTGGCGATACAGACGCTTTCACGTATGTTAAGAATTTCAAATTTTACCTTTACAAACAATAAAGCCAGGGAGGCTCGCGGGCCGCACGGAAGGGGCTCGCGGGCCGCCTGTTGCCGACCGCTGCTGTAGAGGAGGACAAACCATAGATTTTTTTTTTAGATTACTCGACAAAAATATTCGATGTAATCAAAGAACGTGCTCACAATACTTCACGAGAATCTGTTGTGAAATGCGACCCTTAGAGGTGAACATATCGAAATTCGGCCGCAGAAACACAAAATAATTGATAAAAAAATTGTTTTTTTAAATTTTGAAAAAGTGACTCGATAAAAAAATTCTATAGAATTACCGCACCTGCTCACAAAATTTCACGAAAATCGGTTGATAAATGCGACCTGTAGAGGAGAACAAACCAATGAATAAAATAAAAACAAATTAAATTTACAAAAATTTACTTGCTCAAAAAATTCTATGTAATCATAAAACCTGCTCACAAAACTTCAAGAGAATCGGTTGAGAAATGCGACCTATAGAGGAAAAAACGGCCGCAGAAAAATACGAAATCATTGATACAACGTTTGTTTTTTCGAATTTCAAAAAAGTGACTCGACAAAAAAATTCTATATAGTTACCAAACATGCTCGCAAAATTTCACGAAAATCGGTTGATAAATGCGACCTGTAGAGGAGATCAGCCAACGACGTAAAAAAAATTTTTTTTTAATTTACAAAAATTTACTCTACAAATAAATTATATGTAGTCATGGAACCTGCTCACAAAATTTCACGAGAATCGGTTGAGAAATGCGACCTGTAGAGGAAAAAACGGCCGCAGAAAAACACGAAATCATTGATACAATGTCTGTTTTTTTGAATTTCCAAAAAGTGACTCGACAAAAAAATTCTATATAGTTACCGAACCTGCTCACAAAATTTCACGAAAATCGGTTGATAAATGCGACCTGTAGAGGAGGACATACAAAAATCCGGCCGGACATACGAAAGCATTTTTGTCGAAGCTAAAACAGAGACCTCGTTTTACTCGGTCAATAAACGCAAACGTGTCTGTTGTGTTTTGTTTCGAAAAAACTTATCCTAAAAATACTGTTCTCTTCTTTTGAACTTAGCTTGACACGCTACTACGTGTCTAGTTGAAACAGAGTTGAAAGGATTCATTTGATACATATTTTGCATTTGACTACCTAGATTGGCCGGTAGTCTATTGTTTTTATAACACATGTTGTTGACTTGTAGCTTATGTCAACAGATATCAAAACAAGCAAATTACGAATTGCATCAGTAATTATTACGCTTATTACGGGAGCGTTATTGGGTGCAGGCACTTTCCGCTAAACAGCCGCGTGTAAATTGCAAGTGTAAACTGAAAATATGACTTAAACAAATTAAGCAATTGCCTAGGGGGGCACTAGAAACACCACGAAAAAAAGGTCATTTATCTATTCAACGAGCTCTAAACAACCACCGGTCAAATCATAATTTATTTTTTCACGCCAATATTTTTCGATAATTTGTATGGCTTTAGGTAAACCGCATGCTTTAGGCTGCGTTTCCACCAGAGATGTGCGGGGATGTGTTTTCATATATTTGACACCTCGCTCGGCGTGTTGCGAGTTAAACTATGAAAATTTGAAAACGGAATTTCCAGCCGTTCGGCTTGAAAGTACCTGTGACAGGTGACAGACGTACACGTGAAAGAACTCCAATTGGACCCTTCGGGTATACGAAACCCTAAAAATAAGTAGATTAACATCGTGGTTTGCGTAGTTATATTTTTTTTAGTGTCGATTTCTACTGGGTATTTATTATTTCGGAGAACCAACAGCTGCTATTTTTACATTAATTATGTATGGTTTTTTATGCGTGCCTGCATCATAATGTTCGAAAAATCTCGCGCTCGCTACGCTCGCTTTTTCGTCTTGATATGTTATGACTTGACGCGTATGAAGTATTTTCCGCACCTGCATCATAATATTTGAAAAATTTCGCGCTCGCTATGCTCGCGATTTTGCAGACGGGGGGCCCACAGGCGTGGATTGCCTAGGGCATCAAATAGTCTTAATCCGGCACTGCCTAATCTACTTTCTACTTCTACTACTTAACACATTGGACGCTATTACACTTTATCGTCGACGGTTAGAGCACGGCACGGGCACCTTACTTTCAACACAGCATCCTCAGGAGCTCTGGTCTGGCGACATTAAATATTCATCACCAGGAACACAAGACTACATAGGTATACCTAAAGAGCAAATAGTGTTATGGCTGCCGTCTTCTGTCAGGTGGAGGTACTTTCCCAGTTGGGCTTCTCCAAATATGAGCGAGATGGCGTTCCGCTGTGCCCTTCCCTTCCTCTCATACCTGGGCCAATTTTTTTGGCGTTGTAGTTTTTTTAGAATTGCATGAAAACTGGTAGGTTGGAAGAGCTTCTGGGGGCCGATTTTTGAGTGTCGAACGCTCGACTTTTCACTCGACATCTGTCAAAACGTCATAGTTTTTTGACAGATCTCGAATTAAAATTCGAGCGTTCGACTCAAAAATCGGCCCCCAGATTCTGAACAATATGTGCACGATTTCCTACAGTGTCCCACAATTTCTTTCCATTGAGTGACAAAACGTATGGGATTTTCGTAACATCAGTGGATAAAATATATATGGGAAAAAAAATTTTTTCGACGCCATATTCTCATTTTTTTCCTTGTACAGAATCAGGAGCTCTTCCAACCTACCAATTTTCATGCAATTCTAACGAAAAAAAAACTACAACGCCAAAAAAATTGGCCCACCTCGCAGAATTCACGACGGATCATGGGTTTGGATTTGGAACAGTTGGGAACAGTTGGGGAGAGCGCGGATGAGCCATGGGTGTGTGTTGAGCTATACATGCACATCGTTTATGTGTGCGTCAGCGTAGGAGCTATGAGTTCACGATGTCTATATAATTATAATGCTCGTATGTGTCACAACTACAACCATGGCCAACCCGCGCTCGTGATATATCAGTACTCTACTTATATAATGTATAGTAGGGAGGCACCACCAATAATGGACACTTTAAGCTGACAAGCACCAGTAATGGACACTTCAATCCTAATTCATTGATTCATTCATTTATTTATTGATAAAATAATTTACACGTCAAGATTTACATAATAAATGACTACATAATTGTAATTGGTACATTAAATACATTTTTAAACACAAAAATCAAAACTCAAAACAAATATTCGCAATCAATCGCAATAACAATTTTATTAAAAATATAAAATTAAAAATACAATATACCATACCACCATAAAAATAAGAAGATAATACAAAGAGCATACGTGCGGTTTTAAATTGATTCTTACTCTTATTTTCTTTTACATAAGAGTCAATATACATTAACTTGGGCCTTGTCTATTACTGGTGGTGTCACCCTAGCTCAAATACCTAGCTGGCGTAAAGGTACCTAGGTTAGCTCAAAAAAGCGAGACTAATGATTTATTATTAATGTGTATTAATAGAATTGTAGAATTAATCGTAGCACTCGACATTACGCAGCCATACTCCGCCGTGTCATAACTTCCTAGCCACTTATAAAACCTGAGCATAAACGCTCGGATTCAAAAATAAACGTCCGCCATAACATAAACAACTCGATTTTTTCATCCCAAGCTCATATACTTTCATCACGCTTATTACATTTTGAATTTTATCACAAGTTACCTTAAGTTTCTTTTGGAATGATATTTTTAGTGAGATAGGAGGTTTTGAGAGTTACGAATGGAATACGTTTACAGATGCTAGCGCCATCTAGCGCGCGTGTGGCGAATGAGGGAAACTCTTTGAAAGCGTGCCAAGGGTTTGTTATTGTTCGCTCGGGACGCCACGCCGGGTGTTTTCCAGGTTCCAGCGTTTTCCGATAGGTGGAGGTGAAAATGCGATTGGGCAATACGCTATTTGATTGATAAAATTGTTATTTCTTTATTTTTCTTTTTCCTTAGGATAGATATTTATATTTGTTTATAAAGTAATAAAAACCTAATCTAAGCTAACAGTGGTTAGGGCGACAGAGAGAGGAAACTCCTGACTGACTAGGTATGGATCCACGCTGTGTCCAGAAGTACTGCCTTCTGTATTCCATCGAGAGTCACTTGAGATTGTTGGTTGGGACTCATCGCAATTAGACCATTTATCATCATCATCATCAGCCTATATACGTCCTACTGCTGGGCACAGGCCTACCTACTCTCATAGATGTGGGGGATTGGGCAGTAGTCCCCACGCTGGCCCAGACCGGGTTAGGGACTTAAAATACAACTTTGAATTTCTTCGCGGATGTAGGTATGCCATTTATATATGTATATAATTATTATCAGGGTTCGGAATAGTTTATGCTAAATGATAAATGGAATAGGAGTCATTTAGTCGGAAACAGCATAACAAAATTTACGTTTCTCAGCACTCAATAAATTTATCATCACCTGTTTTGTCAAATTGTCTATTTTATCAAATAACAGTGGAACAAGCCAAATACGAGTACAATAAAAGTTTCAACAGTCAATGTCTAACAGGGGCCATTTTTTATCTTTGTGTAAGTATTTAATAGTACATTACTTACTGCGATCTGAGGCTTTCTTTATTATCGCCCGTGGTAAGTACAAAATTTTATGTCACCCCCTGGCCAGGAAGTGGGTTTTTTCGCGCGCGGAGCGTGCGATAATGGCCACTTTATGGCCAGGTGTGACATAACAATCTTTAACATAGCAAAAGTACAAGATTGATGTTTTCTGAGTATTTACGTAAAATATAAATGACATTCATCTTTTAAAGAAGGCAAAGATGATGATGATGATGATAAAACTGCAGACTATTAGTGAACTAAACAGCTTTATGTACCAAAGCAGGTCCAGTCGCTAAGCCGCCCAACTTTGAACAGCAATTTAAACATGTTATACAATTCAGCTAAGCAATGCATCGATGCATCGGTACACTATTAACATGAACTTATCGATCAACAGTGTGTGACCTGCGCTTGCGACGATTTCGGAACAATACCACCGCGCTGCCAACTCGCTGCAGTTTAAGGCTAGCCTTGCCTGGATAATTTGACCTATGACGATTATATTACGCTATTGTAATTTATTGACCCAGATATTTAGTACACTAAGGCTGCGTTTCCACCAGAGATGTGCGAGGATGCATTTTCATACATTTGATACCTCGCAACGCGCCGAGCGAGGTGTCAAATATATGAAAACAGCCTTAGTATAACGAGTTTGCAGCGCCCGTAGTGGAGTCACTGGGTTCGATTCAGCGGACGTGCTGGGAGCCTTTAACCCTTAAATTGACAAAAAAAAAAAAACCGGCTAAGTGCGTGTCGGGCCACGCGCAAGGTAGGGTTCCGTAGTCGTCTACCCGTTACATTATATGGACTAAAAAGTTCGCAAACTTATATTTACTATGTTTTTGACAGAATTAACAACATTATCTAAGGTATCAATGGAAATTGTTCGAAAGTTTGCTTTTGCAAAGTACATTTCTGAAGTTCGACTATTACTCGTTAACTAGTAATGTCTACTTAGCTGTGATAGTTTTCCTTTTAAATTCATCGTATTTACTACTACCATGATTTTTTTCACATGCCTAGTAGCCACCGTTTAGCTGGCAGGGGGGGGGGGGGGGGGGACACTTGACCATAGCTAAAATATGCTTTGAGAAACATTATAATATTTTAAAAGAGCTATCCAACGATACCCCACACGATAGGGTTTGGCAGAAAAAAAAATTGCACCACCACTCTACATGTAGGGGAGGTACCCTAAAAAAAAATTTTTTTTAAGATTTTATTCTACCGTTTTGTCGGCGTCATTGATATGTATACTCATGCCAAATTACAGCTTTCTAGTACTAACGGTTACTGAGAAAAACGGGGGTCGGACGGACGGACGGACGGACGGACATGGCGAAACGATAAGGGTTCCTTGTTTACTACGGAACCCTAAAAAAGATGACTTAAAAATGATTAGACACGCTGCCAATTCAAGGGTCATATCAAAGTATTGTCGCGTCTGGTCGACACCTCGACGGGCCTCAGGGCCAGGTAGCGATTAAGTACCTCTCGCAGAGTATTCTCTGCGAGAGGTACTAAGGGAGGTGTAAGAGTATTCTCTTATACCAAACAGAGAGGTAACACGGTCATCGTGTCTATGGACCAGTCGCAAGCACCTTCTACATGAATAGCGTACTCACAGCGTACTCTAAGTGAAATATGACAATGCACATAAAAAATATAAAACATAAAAAACTAATCTAGATACTGCTGGCAGCTGGGCGAGGCCCAAGCTACCGGTGGGTAGAGCACAGAGCTGACTATCCGCGCCGTACCCAGGAGTACCCGTTTCTATATCTGACCCTCGATCCAACCATTTAGCTAGAACCTCTTAACACGACCATTATTATTGTCATTAAACATAAGCGGCATCTACGAGTAAATTGGTATACTTATCCTCAACTCCGCGTACCTGTTTTTATACAAAGATGGTGGCAAACAGGCGTACGGTTCACCTGATGCTAAGCGGACACTGCAGCCTACTGACGGTCGCAACTTCAAAGGAGTCACGTGAGCCTAACAGATCTGCTCGCCTTTTAAAAAAAATTTGCAAGGATTCACTGTGTTGACAGCAGAAGGGACAAATTTAGGTCCCTCGCTCTCAACACAGTACATCCTCGGGAGCTCTGGCAACCTTGCACACCTCCAGGAACACAACACTACATACATGTACATAGTAAATAATGTTATTATGGCTGTGGTCTTTTGCAAGGCGGAGGTACTTCCTCAGTTGGGCTGCTCCAAATTCGAGCAAGGTGCCATTTTCCTGTGCCCTACCTCTCTTAAACTTTCGTCCCCATGAAACCCCTTAGGGAATGATTTCCGAGGTAAAAACTGTTTCATGTCTTTCCTCGAGATACAAACTATCACCATGACAAATGTCATCTAAATCTGTTTAGTAGTTTACTTAAGCGTGAAGAGCTAGCAGACAGAAAGAGTTAATTTCGCATTTATAATGTTATATAGTGGTTTATCCGATTAAAGTTTGGCTAATTTCTTAACAACAGGAGCTGAACTATCGCGTGGAATTAAATATTTATACAAACGATAAAACTAAAGAGAAGCTAGCGGCTGCTTTCTATCACCGCAACGTTTGCCATCGGAATTTCCGCCCGCAAACGATACAGTTGTGGAGTTGTGAAATTAATGCCAAGGAATTAGATACATATAGTTAGATAAACATTTTATTCAGTCCCACAATATACATGGCAAGAAGAGGCGATATATCGATTGAAAGAGACACCCTTTGTTTTTCGCTCACGACAAAACGGGATGCAACCCTCTCCGAGAATGGCTTTTTAGACAAATCTCGTTAAATATCTGACTGTGTGCGGTTTATTCAATTTCCTCTTGTCAGTACCTGGATGAGGTAAAATACCATCATATTAACTTAATCGTGTCTTTTAATAATGCGTTGTTTTAGTAGGCTGAGGAAAAAAAGGAAAATA
Source organism: Cenopis cana (assembly GCA_951800055.1). NCBI lineage: Eukaryota > Metazoa > Arthropoda > Insecta > Lepidoptera > Tortricidae > Cenopis > Cenopis cana. Next base: position 17,666,687 of record OX637487.1, read on the forward strand.
TAGACCCGACTTTGGATTTATTTTCTATCGAGAAAATTTTAAGCAATCATGTTTCGCTATTGTCAGTACCACAATCATATAGTGAAGACTCATATATCTGAAAATCAGCCCCTACTGTTTGCTAGTCTGGGCAGGACAGCGTTTCAAAGTCTCCAAATTTAGGTACTGTATGGAATTCTTCAAGAATCCACTGAAAATTACAGGATTTACAATGCGCATTTTCTACCCTGGATATACCTCAAACATCGATTCAAGTAGAAGTAGATTTTGTGTCCAAACAGCAGATAATTCAATTATTTCGTTATCTCGTAAATTGTTTTCGTTCCGGTATAAAATATATCCTAAAGTCCTTCCCGGAGGCTCAACCTATCTCCATGCCGTGTTATCTTTATCCGTTCAGCGGTTTAATGGTGGAGAGGCAGACAAACAGAATTACTTTCCAATTTATATTATTATAGAGAGCTCGGCGCTACATGAACCCTATGACACTGGCAGTGACACTTCATTTATATAACCTTGGAACAGCGTCGCTGGAATATCTGTACACGGTGACGTACTGCAATAGTTATATCGATGGTCTGTATCGACTAAGGAAGCGGTGTTGTTGATTTACAGATGTCGATAATTCAAGTGAATATCATAAAACGTACCTTATATTCAATTTTATTGTAAGTAACGGAACAGTGTATAAATAAAACAACGTTGCATTATTGTTAGAGTAAGAAGAAGTGCATATATAATAAAATTAATAAACATATCGACCGACATTGCTGCACAAAAAAATAAAATCATCGAAAGTACAGCACTAACAGACATGTCACTGTGTCAGTGTCATAGGATTCATGTACGGCCGAGCTCTGTATAGTAGATACGGATTAAGGGACTACAGGTATTTTACAGTTTCAAAAAACCCTTTTCACAAACTTCGCAATTTTTTCATCGCCCCGTTACGTAGTCCCACAATAACCTTTGTCGAGAACCAACCAATTGACCACTTGTAATCAAATTACAGCTCTATTCAACGATCACTTTTATACGTCGCAGTCAATCAACTCGAATAGGTCGCACAACCCTGTCATAATTACGAAATCACAGGAAATTGACGTCAAAATAACATTGACTTGCCGTAACAAGGTCCTAAAATGACGTACATATCAATGTGGTGTCACTGGATTAGAAACAACGCCGCCCATTTCCTGTTTATGTTTGTAAACTACCGAACGAAACTCTTACAGGAGGCCATCTCGACGTAACTTTGGCTACGAAAATAATTATATTCAATCGTGAGGGGCAATCGATCTTGCACAAGTCCGCCTAGCTAGTCTCAAACAAAGCTAAGCTTGTACTATGGGTACTAGACGGGTACTATGGGTACTTGTATAGATAAATGAATAATTATACATAGAAAATATCATAGTCCTGGGGAGAGGAATGCATCCTTACGTTGTCAACATTTCATTTACAAATACAAATACAAAATAATTTAAATTTCCAAAACAGCACAACAATAGAATACATTATCAGTGGCCCTCACACTAGGTCTAGCCTGTGTTGTGAGGACCGAAAGAAAACAGAAATGAAACAATAAGCAGATACAGATTTTATTCGCACGAAGCGATTTTCCTTGTCTTTTTGAATGCGAATGCTTAGAAATGAATTTCGCTTCTACATCTAGAGTCAGGCCTTAATTTAAAACTTTGAAATCATGTTTATTTTGAATTTCGTTAGGTACCTATAATATTAAAAATATTCAATTCGTCGTAAATTATGTATTTTTACGTTCCCCAATACCGCAAACATCAATACACCTGCTACGCAGGAAATCTCTCTTCATGGTCACGCGAGGATGTAAAATTTGTCTACGCCACAAATCTTATAATATTTTATCTACACACATATCATAAATCCTCTAATATGCGTTCGGAAACCGTAGAAAATGACTCTCATTTCAACATTCAATGAATTTATGGCAATTTTCTTATCTGTGGCTAAGGCTACAGCATCATCATTGGCCTGTGACATCTATAAAAGATGATTTAAGCAGCGTCCATTAAATTGCGGCACTTGCGTACATGGCTAGTAAGGCCAATACGAGAGCGGCAGGCACGTCCGCATATATGGCAGGGAAATATGATGCTCGACGCTGTAGGAGGTGCAGCAGCGCGCTGGTGTCTCAGCTCTCGTTTATGGGACAAGAGATCGAACCATGCGCTATCATGTAGCACCACGCCTTCACCCAGTGCCTTCCTCCAAATCTCACGGTCTGCAGCATACTTTTCCCAGTTTGTCGGGTTGACCTTGAAGGACAGCATGTCACGCTTTGCGCAGTCCTTAAAACGTAACAAGGGGCGTCCCACTGGTCGCTTAGCGCAAGCTATTTCACTAAGGAGAGTTTTACGTGGCAAACGAGAGGGCTCCATCCTTTGCACGTGTCCCAGCCAGCGCAGACGCCTCTGCTTTAAGACTGCTGCAATACTGGGTAAACGTGCGATGCTAAGCACCCTCTCATTTGTAACTCGATCCTTCCACGAGATGTCTAAAATACGCCGAAGACAGCGCATATGAAAGTTGTTTAATTTCCGCTCCTGTTTGGCATACGATGTCCAAGTTTCGGCTCCGTACAAGAGTATGGACAAGATGCATGTCTGATACACGATCATCTTCGTATTAACGGTCAGGTGTTTATTATTCCATACTCTTGTACTAAGCCTCCCGAACATCGTGGATGCCTTGCCAATGCGGGTGTTGATCTCCAGCTCTAGTGAGAGATTATTTGACACGTTAGAGCCAAGGTAACAGAAAGTGTCCACAACTTCCAGAGGCGAATCATCTAACAGAATTGTCGGGGCCTGATCTACGCCTTGTGCCATTACAACCGTCTTCTTCGCATTTATAGACATAGAAAACATCTTACAAGCCGCGTCAAATTTGTCAACCATGCCTTGAAGCTCCTCCGGCGACGTTGCAACGAAAGCGGCATCATCGGCAAATAGTAAACTGTCCACAAATAAATCCTCGCGATATCTTTTGGATTTCAAAAGTGAGATGTTGAACAGTTTACCATCAGACCTGGTGTGTAGGTGTATGCCGTGAGTGGTATCGCCGAAGGCAACTTTCAAGAGCACAGAGAAAAATATACCGAACAAGGTAGGCGCCAACACACAACCCTGCCTTACTCCTCTGCGCATTTCAAATGGGTCTGAGGTGTTGCCATTGTAGACAACAGAGCCCTTCATGTCTTGGTGAAAAAGTTTAATAAGGCTTAAAAGTTTCGGAGGGCAACCAATACCTTCCAGTATTGTATACAAGCCTTCTCTGCTAACGGTATCAAATGCCTTGTTCAAGTCAACAAATGCTGCAAGTAGGGGAGTTTTTTGCTCTCTGCATTTTTCTTGAAGTTGACGTAAGGTGAAAATCATGTCAGTAGTGGAGCGTTGAGCACGAAACCCGCACTGCGACTCAGGATACACACGATCTGCTAATTTTTGTAACTTGGCCAAGATGATACGGCCAAGCAACTTTCCAGCAATGCTCAACAAAGAGATGCCGCGGTATGAGTTACAGTTACCGCGGTCACCCTTTCCTTTGTAGAGCGTAATAATGTTCGCATCGCGCATATCCTGAGGAATGCATTCCTCATTCCAGCACTTGACGAAAAAACTACAAAGGAGTGGAGCGACACACTGCAATTTGATAACCTCAGCAAGGATACCGTCACTACCTGGGCTCTTCCCAATCTTTAGTTGCTGCACAGCGGTATGGAAATCTTTAATAGTGGGAATGTTGTCAAGATCATTCCATACAGGCAATTTGGAAATGGACTCAATTGCTTCTGGCTGTATTCCTACAGGATGAGAATAAAGTTCCGTGTAGTGTTCTACCCAGCGATCGAGTTGACGGGCTGAATCAACAATTACAGTGCCATCCTTTTCTTTGAGAAGAGCTGTTTTTGATGGACAAGGGCCGAGAGCTTTCTTTATGCCTGAATACACGCCGGCAAAATTTCCCGAAGCTGCGCTGGCTTGGATGCTTTTACAAACATCAACGAAATAAGCATTTGCGCAATAGCGTGTATTCCGTTGGAGGTTGGATTTGGCTTTACACAAGTCTTCCCGAGTCCTGTCGCTGGGGTTAAGGCGATGATGCAGTGCTGCCTCTCGTTTAGCATCAAGAAGTGGTTGGAGTTGTTCAACGTTTTGTTGAAACCAATCAGATTTATATGGTTTCACATACCCAAAAGCCTCAGCTGCGGTGTCTGTAAGGAGGCACTTTATTTTCGTCCATTCCTGACTGGCGCTCATATTTAAATCCCAGGAAGCTGTGTGTTCTTGGACTAGTTGTTTAAAGGATTCAACCATTTCGATGCTTTTTGATGTTGGAACTTTTAATCTTTTTCGAGCAGGGGTGCGGGAAGAATGTATCTTTTTGGCAGTGAAAGCGGCTGTAGTAATAACTAGTGAGTGGTCTGTATCGCAGTCTGCGCTGTGGAATGTGCGTGTGTGAATTATGTCACGAAGATCTCTTTTCCTCGTGAGAATGACATCCAACTGATGCCAGTGGCCTGACCGAGGGTGCTTCCAGGAAACCTTGCGCATTAACTTGCCTTTGAAGTAGGTGTTTGTGACACATAGTAAGTTTTGGGAACAGAATTCTAGCAGGCGTTGTCCATTTTCGTTTATATTCCCAACGCCGTGACAGCCCACGCACTCTGGCCAAGATGTATGGGATTGGCCTACTCGGGCGTTGAAATCGCCCAAAATCAGAAGCCGGTCTCCATTTCGAACTGAACTCACTGTTTCGCTTAATTGTTCGTAGAACCGGTCCTTTGATTCCGGGGACGATGTCAAGGTCGGAGCATAAGCAGCAATCAAAGTAATAAAGCCGCTTCTAGTATTTATACGGCAAACCATAATACGTTCCGACACACCTATTGGGGTTTCTATAGCTTTAAGTAAAGTGTTCCGGATTGCAAAACCTACACCGTGTTGTCGAGGCTCTGACGTAGCCTTTCCCTTCCAGTAGAAAGTGTAATTGGATTCACGTAGGGACCCTTCATCTGGCAATCTTGTCTCCTGTAAAGCCGCTATAGACACATTTAGCCTCATCAATTCGCCATCAATAACGGCCGTTTTACGAAGGTATTCGTCGTAATCTGAGCTTCCATCCGTGTTCGGAAAGCCTGTCCTCATCGTTCGGACATTCCATGACCCAATACGCATGGATTCGCGATGTTGAACTTTGTTGTAGTTTTCCTTTGTTGCAGGTGAAGTTACTAACGGCCCCGACTTCTAGCATTGCTAGTGTTCCCACCACCCATTAGGAACAAGCCAGCACCGAGACGGACAAGTACCTTACTGGCCGAGGGCTGCTCGGCTTTAAGCGGGCGATAACTTGTCAGTGGGCCTACAATGGACCCTCCCACTGTCGAGAGTGACCCCTGGCGTCCGCACTAACGCCTATCTGTTTGGACTTAGAACCGGTAACTGCCACTCTCCGTGTTGTTTTCCACTCAGAAAGCTGAAGTGGGTGAAGTGACCTCTCCACGGACGCTGCATCGCCTGGGACACAAATAAGATAATGCAGGCATGCCCAAAGCCCACACCACTCTCTCGACCTCACCAACTGGACCCACAGGAATGACGAAGTCAGTACGTGCGGAGTTGGTTCGGCTGCAGGTGCATGACGGCTGGCACCGAGCCGGGTTTATTCTCAAGTTTGCCTTCTCTGTTGCTATCTCTTCCGTTAAACAGCAGGAGGACCACGTGCAGGCGAGACAAGCCGGGGCACGGAGATCTTATTTGTGCCCCTCCTCCCTACAGCAGTAATAAAATATTTCATTTTAATCTCATATATGATGTTAAAATATTACATCAAACAAAACTGTCAAAATTTAAATGTCAAAGTTGACATGTCCCTATTCTAGTATCACTGAAAATTCAAATTCAGTCGATGCGAAATGTCAGCTCGATGTTTTTTTAGTATATATCGCACGAAATTTGAGCTAGAACGACATGATCAAATCAGAATAAGGACTCTTTACTTTTTTAAATAACATTCAGGTATCTGTTGCCAGTTCTGATTTCGATATTTCCGCAACTTTGCAAAAAAGGTTGTATTAACACGATTATTGTATTTATTTACTACGGTTTCTGAACCCATCTTAGAGTAATTATAATATGTGTGTAGATAAAGTAATGTATGCAACTGTACATAATTAGGCCCTCATTATGTACCAGTTGCATAAACTACTATTATATGTTGGTGATTTCGAACATATCGAGCGATTCAAACGTCATACTTATCAGTGTCAGTCGTGACAAGAATCGGCTTTTTCAAAAAAAATTGGCTCACGCCTTGCCTGTTGCTCGAAGAAACTGAGAATTCTCCTGAGACAGAAAATGTAGGCGGGTATATCGGGCGGGGAATTGTCGCGACATTAAAAAATATTTTCCGATGTTCACCGTTTCGTTCTGATCCAGCAACGGTGAACGACCCTATCATTATTAGTTATAATTGCGCATCAAACGAACACGACACTTCCTCATTATATCTATTTAAAAATAGTCATTATACACGTAGGTACTACAATTCGCACATTTTGCGGTTCATTGACATGAGATAAATCCGGTGTTTAAGAACACCGGGAGCAATAAATATTCCCTGTCGCGAGACTCCCAGTGCGTCTAAGGAGACTTCCTGACTTGGCGGGGCGGGATCAATCCAATTCAATTCAATTCTTTAAAAAATGACATCCATAAAATTTATGATGATTTCGCCAATGTCACGTGTTCAATGACGTTGTTCGGTAACGACGCCATGACAGTAGATAAGGTTTTGTATGGTAAATGGATTCTGCTCGTCGTCGCCCCGCCGGGCACGTGTGCTGTGTGCTCACCAACGCGGCGACGATCAAAATCCAGGGGCGGGAGCGATATGTGACATTTTCTTCTTTGACGTAAACTTACTGACGTCGCAAAGATTCTCGCTTGACATAATACTGTCAGAATTACGTTTGCGCAGTAGTAATATCAAGCGCAGAAGCGAAGCAGTATCGCCTTCGCATCATCCCGCTACCGCCCATCCCGCGCAAGTCAGGAAGCACTCATTTAAATGTAGGGACGCAGTAAAAAATGGTACCGAGTCGACTGACAGCTGACACTGACATTTGACACTTTTTTCATATCGTACTGCCTCCGCACCGACAAATCAGGAAGTCGCCTTATTCAGCGATGTCAGGTGTCACTGACAAACGGGACAGATTTTTTCTTTGAATATAACACGAAAGGATTCTGTGGGATCGTGATCTTCTTTTTAGCGCTTTCTCAGTTATATCCCACCCGTGTTCGTTGGCTCCTAATACCAGGATTTGGCGTAGGCACTATTTTTACGACAGCGACGCCATCTGACCTTCCAACTCAGAGGGAAAACGAGACCTTTTTGACCTTAGACCGGTAGCAACTTTTGACAAAATAATGAACATTGACATTTTGTTATTTACAAATGCTCATAGAGATTTGTGTGACATTCTATTCACCTACATATAAAACTTTATAGTGTGCAGGTGTTTTGAAAATTTGGATGTGTTCATGGACTTTCATTGCTGACTGTACCTTTGTACACTGCTTTCTTGGAGAACACTAAATTAAATTATGGTCACAACATAATAAACCTAAATGGCTGATTATGAATCGGACCGGACGCAACCTTGTATACTGCATCCATCCGTTACTATTTTCGTTTACCCGAAACTGGTTCAAGTGTCGCTTGACCGTATTAGCGGTTCCAGTAACTCGCCCATCACGACTTGAACCATTTCATTGAGGCCGTCGCCCTCCAAATAATTCATACCAGTATACACAACATACTCCAACGCTTGTGTTCTCAAAAGGGGTGGGCAGAACGCGTGGATCTCAATTTCCATTGCAATCTAGCAATTTTAGATTACAAGCTAGGATTTGATATTGCAGTCATGAAGCTAGTCTATCACCTTCTGCACAATTCAACCCTATTGTCCTTACGACATTCAGGGGAGAAAGCGCCATCTTCCCACTAAGGGGTCTGTCCATCACAGCTGTGTTATGCTACGTTGCTATGGATGCGTTGATATTCATTCAATTCATTGGTCCACATAGCATAGCACTGGTGGAAACGAAAAGCTCCTCCTCCAACATATACATAACATAGCACTGGTGGTAAGGAAGAATAATCCGGGAGTTGGTAAACCGCGGCTCGTGAGCGCCTCTAATAATTCTGATTCTGATTATTTAAAGGAGCAGTCGCAGCTCTTCGAGGTCCCCTCGAAAATATAGAAACAGTGGCGAACCTGAGGTTTTTTTGGCTCTCCGATGTTCCGAAACAAACCCCCATGCAAACGCTCAAGGGGAATAATTCCGGTGCGATGGACCAAATGCAGTCAAGAATGCTGACAAATGCACCCTTTCCCGTGCGATCCATTTGACGAGGAACCGAACTGCATGGAGGGTAATTGCGTGCAGTCACGATCCTCAGTCATTTGGGACCTCTTCTCTCTGTCTCACCTCAAAAAATATATTTTTACTGAATATAGCGCTTTGGTTAAAACGTTTGCCGAGCCCTGCACTAATCTTACCCGATACCACACGCGAATTTGGGAGTACAACTTCTTGGAAAACATCACTATTATGGAACAGGAACGGATCATAAGACAAACATTAATTTCATCAAAGGGAACATTGTTTATCTTGCCTTTATTTCTGGGGCGAAAATCGTATTTATCGATTTTTTCAAACTTAAAATAGATTCCATGAGATCATCATTATTATCATTCCAATATAGTTGAAGCTCTCTTGATGATATAAGTGCATTTTCTTGCAGCCTTTTTCTTCTCAAACGATTCACCTCTCGGTACGATACGACATCACCATTTCACTATTATATTTTAATTAACGTTGTCATTGATCAATTGTCATAGCCTCATAGGTTCTCATTGATCTCAAGCGTTACCGTTCACCTATATTTCCAAGAAAACCAAGGTCGTAACATGTCAAACATTAAATTCTATTTGGCATAGGTAATTAAACGAAAACGTCCGTAAACTAAACCAGGCCGGTCAGTTAGACGCACACCCGCTGTAAATTCCAAAATCACGAAGATAACTGTCATAACTTTTCACCGATTAGCATTGTTTGATCCAAATCTAACGTTTGTTTATTTTCCTCATCACTATTGTCAAGCCGACGCCGCCGTTCGATTTTTAAATTCCATTCAAAATTCAAAATGTGTTCTAAATACAATTGCTAATCCGTTTGCTGTCGACGCTCTAGGCCACATGCGCTTGCGACATTGAACTTACGAAAATAAAAATAAAAATAACGTTTTACTGAGATTCTGAAATAGAAGTACGTATTACGAAAAGGATGGTCGACACATTTCCTGTATAATTTGCGAGTCGTTTGTGATGTTCTGATGTGTCACAAATTATGATGGATATGCGTTAAACATCCAAAACAAATTATCAAACACAATTTCTGTCTTCATAAGAAAAAAAAACATTGAAGTTTTTAAAGATGACGTCAATATTAGTGTTTAAAATCGAGAGTGGCTGTTGACCTTCGGAAAGGATTATTCAAGGTTTTTATTTTTTATGAAGACTTTTAGTACCTACTAGCAAGTGTAAAAAAATAAGAAAGGATTTTTTTCTCTAGGCAAAATATTTATAACTTAATCAATACTCAAAACAAAATAAACAAATGGGAAAGACGCTACTTCAACTGGTCATGGCATTTTTAAAACTAATTATAATACTTACATGAATTACTATTATAATTGACAGTAGTTTCCACTTGTATTCCCATGTTGACTACCTCATCACTGATATGTCACTCGTTGGGAATCGAACTTGCGTCCCGTCACTTCCACTTTCCTTTACATTATTCACACACTATTTGAACACTGTCCAAAACACATAAAAAAAACACTATTTAAATCTCATATTTTCCGCTAACATTTTTATTCCATTATTTAAAATTGATATGTAAAAACACTGGCTGCACCCGATTTTATAATCATAATCTTCAGTCACGGTTTTCGTTCCATTTTTGAATTGCCGAATTTAACACCGGCTAGCCGCTTCAGTTTTTTAAAAAGCGAAGGCAAGGAGCTTGTGATACAAGCAGCCGGCGTTGCGGGAAACTCTCGCGCACTGGCAGGATGTGGCGTTAACCGCGCTCGCAGCCGCCATTGCACGCGCAACTGAAAGAGAAAAGTTACAGTTAACGTTCGCAATTAAATTGCCAATAAACAAAACTCGCGTAAAGATTTAGATAGTTTATTTAGGTAAGTACATAAAGAACAAAAAGTAGACACTGTTAGATTATATGATCAGCGATGGTTACATATTAAAATACCTAAAATTGATATACCTATTGTCAAAATACCTATGTACGAAATACCTATTTTTTAAAATACCTATTGGTTATTTAACCTATTTTCATAATACCTATTGGACGAAATACCTATTGAACGATTAACCTAAACTTGAAATCACTACTATCAGTATACCTATGTACGAAATACCTATTTTTAAAATACCTATATGTCGAAATACCTACAGTCGAAATACCTACTGTCGAAATACCTACGGTTGAAATACCTACAGTTGAAATACCTACAGTACCAAAGCTTAACTAAGGGTTTAGGTACTGTTAATGTTTATTTATCACATTTGATTAAAAATATTGGTTACCCTAATGAGAAGTAGGTACCCACTTCTCTGTTTATAGACGACTGTTATCTATTTAGTCGGGCAGTACACAAATTGCGGACGGAACGACAGTGCGCGTTGAAGTGATGTGTAATTATTTATAACGTCGAAATATTACGTACAGTTAAATTATAAAAAAAAAAACAGCCAAGTGCGAGTCGGACTTCGCACATTTAGGGTTCCGAACCGACCGCAAAGTTAATTTGGTTTTTATAGGAAAAATAAGTGTAGACTTCGGCGTCAAAATGCTTGAATTTGATTTTTGGATGATGGTGATGCTCGGATGATGAAGAATAACAGTAGTCGATTAACTTTGTATGACTTTTAATGCAGGAAACGTTACAATAAGGTGTTACTAGGCTATGACTACACCACTTGTGCACTGATTTTAGAACTTTAAAAGGGCGTAAGTCTATGTGCGCTCGGTAACAGCGAACGGCGAAGAGTGACATGCAAATTTGATGCAGTTGCGTCCCGCGCGCGGCGCCTCTCCCCTCGGAGATCCAGTGGTAGCTAGTTTCTTAACATGCCCCCCGGCGTTGAAAGTCCTGGCTTTCAACAGGATCATCATCTAATGGGAGCGGACAGATTCGATTAAAGGCTCTTCTGATAATGCCTCTGTTGGTCTGAATGTCAGCTACTCTGCTCACACCATCGATGCCTGGATGAACGCTAATGATACGTCCAAGGCTCCATTTCAAGGGCGGAACAGCGTCTTCTTTGATGATGACCATGGTTCCGGTGTCAAGACGTCCTTTGGAAGACCTCCATTTCGTTTTTTGTTGCAGCTCTGAAATATATTCTTTCTGCCATCTCGTCCAGAAGTGCTGGTGAATTTGTTCGACACGATCCCATCTTTGTAGTCTGGTCGGATTCGTATTTTCTAGCGAGGGTACTGGCAGAGTGGTAAGAGCGCGACCGACCAAAAAGTGACCTGGCGTTAATGGGTTAAGATCGGAGGGCTCCGAAGACATGGGTGAAAGAGGCCGTGAATTGAGGACAGCCTCTATTTTTACTAAGATTGTATAAAACTCCTCAAAAGTGAGGTGGGTGTCGCCTATGACTCGGGTTAAATGATATTTGAAAGACTTGACTCCAGCTTCCCACAACCCTCCAAAATGAGGTGCATAGGCTGGAATGAATTTGAAATCGACTGATTCATTCGGCATTAATTCTGAGATTGATGATGAATTTTGTTTTAAAAATGTCTTTAACTCGTTTTTGGCACCAACAAATTGTGTGCCATTATCTGAGAATATAATGGCGGGCTTCCCGCGACGCGCAATAAACCTGTGTAAGGCAGCAATGTATGCCTCTTTCGTTAAACTCGTGACCAACTCGAGGTGCAAACACTTAGTGGTGAAACACACGAACACTACAACGTAGACTTTAATAAGCTTACATCCACGTCCTTTGCGGTCAGCAGCGAGTAGTGGACCTGCGTAATCTACCCCTGTCGTTTGGAAGACATGACCTGGGTTGAGGCGCTGCTCAGGCAATTGGCCCATTATGGGGTTGACTGTTTGAGCTCTCATTCGGAAGCATCTCAGACATTTGTGTGCGACAGATCGGGCTAAATTCCTACCACCTAGGGCCCAAAACTGCTCTCTTATTGATGCCAGCAGTAATTGGGGTCCAGCATGCATTAAACGAATATGTTCTTCAACAAATATTAGTTCAGTCAATGTGTGTTTAGATGAAAGCAATATTGGATGCTTTTTATTGTATTCAAAATTAGAATTTCCTAATCTGCCGCCAACACGGATTAAACGTGAGTCGTCCATAAACGGAGACAGCTTTAACAGTTTATTTTTATTGGACAAAGATTGTTTCTTAAGCAATTGTTCGTATACTTCAAATGACTGGATTTGAGACCATTTGAGAAGTAATGTAAATGCGTTTTGGATTTCTTCTGTGGTAAGTGGTCCAGACTTTTTCATATTTTGGTGTCTGCAATTGTGAATAAAACGTAGTGTGTATGCTAAAGCTCTTTTCAATTTTAGTAATTTAGAGAATCTTTCAAATTTAATTAGACTGTCATTTATTTGTACAGAAATCGCAGTGGTAGTTATCAGTTCGGGTATTTCGATATTAGAGTTTTTTTCAAAATTATTTTTTGGCCAATTCGATTCTTTCATTTTTAAAAAGTCTGGTCCAGTCCACCACATGGACATTTTTTGTATCTCTGACAAGTTAACTCCGCGAGACAACATGTCAGCTGGATTTTGGGCTGTTGGCACATGACGCCATTGATGATTAGCCGTGAGCTCTTGAATTTCGGCAACACGATTCTTAACGAATTGTTTTAATCTATTAGGTTGAGTTTGGAGCCAACCTAAAACAATAGATGAGTCAGTCCATAAAATGCATCTTTTTACCGGTAATCGGAAGGATTTGAGTACTTTCTCAGTCAGACGTGCAGCGACAAGAGCGCCACACAGTTCGAGACGCGGAATTGTAGTTGGCTTTAATGGCGCCACTTTGCTTTTAGCGCACAGCAAGTTGATCTCCGCTTGTCCATTACATTCCGATCTAACGTACAAGCACGAGCCGTATGCGTCTTGGGACGAATCACAAAAGGTGTGAATTTCAATAACACTATTTGGATTGTCATTGATTACACAGCGCGGAATTTTTAAACTGTCGGATGTAAACTTATGCCATAAATTTATAATGTTTGGGGGCAATGGCTCGTCCCATGACAACTTTAACAACCAAAGTTTCTGTAACATGATTTTAGCTTGAATGACGCATACGCTTAATAAGCCGAGCGGATCATATATCTGTCCTATGGCGGACAAAATAGACCGTTTGGTTGGATTATGCTCAACTGCTGGCTTTATTGAGTAATACAATTTATCATCAGACGGTGACCAGCCTAGGCCCAAGGTGTTTGACAAACCCTGGTCGCCGAGGTTCAACGTCTGGCATGAATCTGCCTGAGAAAGTTCTATATTCGACCTGATTTTACGTAGATTGAAACAACCTGTGGCTAATACTTGGCAAACGCCTTGTTTAATTTTAATTAATTGATCCTTTGTTTGAGCACCAGTGACCAAATCATCAACATAAAAGTCATCGCTTATGATTTGTGCTAACTGTGGGTCTTTGCATTCCAAAGCAAGTTGTTTCAAGCAACGTACAGCCAAAAATGCCGCGGATGCGGTTCCGTATGTAACCGTATTTAATTTGTATATTTTTAATTCTTGATTGGGATCATCACGCCAAATTATCTGTTGTAAGTGTCTTTGATTTTCGTGTATTATTTTATTTTTATTTATTTATTATTTATTAATTAAAAACAATTGACAAAAACTTATGTCTAAGTACATCGTCCCGCAAAACTGTTTGCACAGTTTGACTGTGGGATCCATGAGTCTATTCTATTACAATATAACTTAATGTTAGGAACTATGCGGAGGTAGGTACTTAAAGTGCTAAAAGATATAAATAAACAGTACTTAAAGTGCTAAAAATGTAGGCTTAAATGTTGTGGCAAAGAAGTAGACAGATAGCTAAATATAAGATATTTAAATACTGTTGAGGTAATGTCGTAACAAAGCTCTTTTAAATTTATTTTTGTTAGTCTCATTTCTAATAGCCGCAGGTAATGCGTTAAGTAAGTATGGTAAGCGCTTTTTGATGAGTCTGTCCCCATAGTAATTGCTTACTCGGAGTACAGCATACTTACCTGCAGCTACAGACCTGGTGCCATATTTTTGGCTCATTTGAGATAAGTTGCTCTCTTGATTGCCGTGTTGATTTACTAATAATAAATATTTGTGTCTTAGGGTTGCCGGAAGAATTTTACATATTTTAAATAACTTATAATAATCATTTTTATATTTATTTTTGGTTTTATTGCTCACTAAGATTTTGAGGAATCTAATTTGCAGTTTTACAACTTTTTCCAAATTCGTTTTAAAAGTGAGGCCATAGCAATCTAGAGAGTAACTTATAATCGATTCGACTAGTGATAAATAAATACATTTTAGGGTGCTTAATGGGACTCTATATCTTAGGTGATAAAATCTACCAAGTAGGACTCTTAATTTACTACATATATGCTCTACGTGAGATGTCCATGAAAAGTTTTCATCTATTTTCATGCCAAGGTAAGTCATGCATTTAACACGCTCAATTGGCTTACATTGGCATGGAACTAGGTTATTATGGAAACAGGAGAAATCATGCGTAACTATTGTAGGCTCTGGCGAATATGAAGGGATTAAATAAGGTGAGTGTAGAATTAGTAATTTGGTTTTATCAGCGTTTAAAACTATGCCATTGTCGTGCGACCACTTGACTACGGCGTCAACGTCCTGCTGCACCGAGCGGCAGGTGGCGGGCAGGTCGGCGGCAGCGCCGGCGCGCAGCACGCACAGGTCGTCGGCGAACATGTGCGGGGAGCAGTGCCGCAGCACGCCGCACAGGCTGTTCACGTGCATCAGGTAGCACACCGGGCCGCATCCCGAGCCCTGCGGCACCCCGCACCGCACCCGCCGCTCGTCGCTCAGCGTCGACCCCACCTTCACGCGGTAGGAGCGCGCGGTGAGGTAGTCACTGAACCACTGGCTCAGCGGCTCACCCACCCCGCACTCCCTCATGGCATCGATAAGTGTATTAGTCTCCAGGGTGTCAAATTTGATAGTAACGTGCTTGTACTTTTGCCCTTTTGGAAACCATGTTGACATTTGTTTAATATATTATTCTTCTGTAAGTAGGAACTTAATTGGTTAACAATACACTTCTCAATAACTTTGTCTACGCTAGAAAGTATCGCAATAGGCCTATAGTTGGAATATGATTTACAGTCACCTTTTTTATGTATTGGTCGGATTATTGCTTGTTTAAGACCTTCTGGGAAACAAAATCTGCTTACTGACATATTAACTAACTTAGCTAAGATAGGACTTACTCTATCGGATATCGTTTTCAAATCGCGCATGCGTATGCCATCACAACCGGGAGACTTGTTAGAGCTCATACTATTAATGACTCGCATCATTGTTTTGCTACTCACCGGCTGCCACCGCATACACACGTCCGATTCTTTTGCGTACTCTTTCCTCTCCAACCATTTTTCATTGCAACTATGTTTAATGAGATCTATTTCATTAGAAAATGTTTCCGCAAACCCATTGCAGATATTCTTAATACTACTTTGTGTTTTCATATTATTAAGTATTATGGAATCTAACGACTTTAATTGAGATTAAAACTTGCCGGTACATTTTCTCCACATCTCCGGTCAAAACGTAGGGATAATGTCTAAATCTTAAAAGAATGGATAGTAAATCACTTTGTATAGTGGGTCCGACCATTTGGAGGTCATTGTATGAAACCCCTGAGCTCGTGGGAGCACTAGCATTGAACACGACCCGGAGCCTGGTAGTTGTGCTATCCCGCAGCACTCCGTGGTGAGGAAGATAGAATGGGCGTGCACTTGATTGTGTGCTGGTTTGTGTTTCTGTCATGTGTCCCAATTGAATATATTCAGACATGAAATCTTTATACATTTGTTTTAGATTGGGTTGCTTGTCTAATCTACGCTCAAGCGATAGGAAACACTGCTTGGCACGTTCGAATGAGTCACCTAGACAAGATTCTGGTTTCTTGAGAGGGACTGCGACGGAAAATCGTCCGTCTGGCGTTCGAGTATGATTTTCAACGAAATTCTCTTCACATAAACGCTCTTCTACAGAATACATCAGCTTAGAATTGTCCGGCACCTCCTCAAGAGACCAGAATTTAGCTAACTGTTCCTGTATTGTATTGTTCGCGATCAGATTGCATGTCACTGTTTGTAGTGAACTTGCATAGTTATGATTCAGACCATTGGTTGGCCCGGAAACGATATAACCGAGTTTTGTATGCTGTAGAATTGGACAGCCTGCACCTAAACGTATTTGACCATGTTCAATCAGGTCCCAGAAGATGTCTGCGCCGAGTAGGACGTCTATACTCGACGGATTGAAGTATTCTGGGTCTGCCAGTTTGATGTGTGTGGGTATGTTTAATTTAGGTACACTAACTTGGTTTGTACAAAGCGACGCAATGTTCGGCAGAACCAAGAATGAAATATTTGTCGTGAATTGGTTCGTTCTTGATTCGATGAATGCACTGCAGCGTTTTGTTATTTGTGATACTGTATTGTTTATACCAACGACGGATGATTGCACTTGTGTATGTTTAATTTGCAATTTACGTAACAAGGAATCCGTCATGAAAGAAGCCTGGCTTCCGGAATCAAGAAGGGCTTTGACTTCATGGCGGTGGTTGTCCTTGTCGTACATGTGTATTATGGCAGTTGAGAGTAAGACACGCCCTGTCGGCTCGACTGAGAGCGATGTCGCGCCCACAACTGATGGCTCGTTTGATTGTGAGTCTGTGTCTGAATGAAGCACTGAATTGTGTTTCTGCGAACATTTCATGCATGGGCCCAATCTGCAAACGCGAGCTTGATGACCGGGGCGGAGGCAGTTCTCGCACAATTTAAGCTTTCTCACCGATTCTGCTCTCTCGTTGACAGATTGTCCTAGAAACTGGTCACACCTGTAAATGCGATGGTTTTGTTTGCACAAGGGGCAACTGTACCTGTATGACGCATGTTGTGTTTGCTGAGTGTTTGTGACTGCTGCGAGACCTTTATAGTACTCGGCAGGTTTGTATCTATCAGCTCTGGTGCTGGTATTTGTATTGTTATTATTGCTCATGTGCAATGTTTCAAGCAAATCAGCCCTATTTTTTAAGAAAGTAGTGAACTGTTTTAATTTAATGCTTTCCATATCGGATTTGTATTCTTCCCATTCCCGCAATGTTCTGGCATCTAATTTGGTACACATAATATAAATGATAAGACTGTCCCACGAAGTAGTAGACTCCCCGAGACTATCTAATGCTCTTAAGTTTTTTGTAAATGTATCTATGATTTTACGTATTGATTGATGAGATTCCTTTTTACTGGGTTCTACGGCAAACAGCGCTTGTATGTGGTGTTGAATAAGCAATCGTTTATTGTCATATCTGTCGCACAACAAATCCCAAGCTATCTGATAATTACGAGCTGAAAATTCCAATGATTTAATTACCTGCGCAGCGGCTCCCTCCAGGGATGCCCTCAAATAGTGAAATTTTTGTATATCAGAGAGTGAAATACATTCATGTATTAAGGAGACAAATAAGTCATGAAACTCCAGCCACTCCTCGTACTGACCGCTATACTTGGGGATCTGGATCGTGGGTAATTTAATACCTCGAGTGCTCGTGCGTCCCCCCTTATGGCTACGTGTGTGCTCCTCAGCTTCACCTGAAACGTACGAGGCACTGGAAGAGCAATCGTCATTTCTTGCAGGTTTGTTGGCGTTTAAGATCTCCTGCGCAAGAGATACGTTCGCGTAAAACAAATCTTCAAACTCTTTGCGCGCGGTGGAATGAACCTCGACTTCATTTTCATCAACTACATTGCACTCGATTTCTGACTGAATAACTCCGAATTGAGCGTAAAGTTCGTCTATCTTTTTTAAGCGAACCTGAAGCTCAATCACTTGCAACGAAGTTAACGAATCTAATTTTTCTACATAATTGATAAAATTGGTTAATTGCCTCTTAACTGCACCACGCTTACGTATTAAATCCTTTATCTCCGCAGACATTGTGTCGGGCTATGGGAATATGGGCCAATATCCTTAAATAAATGTAAAGTAATGATTATAAGTTGCGTAAATTATGATTGATTAGAATGTATAAATAAATCGACTTGAATTAAATGTGTAATGTATTGTATACGATTAAAATTGATTAAAACACTTTGTATAAGTTTTAAACATGTAAACAAATGCAATAAGATTAAAATTTGCAACTAAATCTAATGAGATATTTAGTTACGTAACTTGTTTACTTAAAATGCAACTATCATACGAGCGAGATTCCCCCGGCTGCAGCCGCCGGCCGGCCGAGAACAATAGCGCGCCCGATAAGGAACGAAAACACGATAAATAACTAATGATTTTTAAATAATTCGCTTATAACTTAATAATATTTCGATTTGTATGATGAATTTGTATTGAATTGCGTATATTAAGTATGTACTTACGTTTAAATGGTTAGTATGCAATCCGTAACGTTAAATTCTAACTAAAATGCACTAAAATTGAACTAATTCATAGATAATTACGTACCTAAGCTATTGTTTACGCTTAAATGGTTACAAATTGGAACAGACTCACTCTTATTCACTCGATTCAGCCTTAAATTCCACAGTAATCTGACCAATTATTTGCGTGTCGTATAGGTATTTCTGGATAATATTCCTTTTATGCACTTAACGGCTTCGATTCCATGTATTTGTGTTGTATAAAATGTCTTGACTCTTCGGTTCTGCTGTTTAAGTGTAGATGCTGGATCTGGAGTATTCTAGGGCTTGAGTTCTCCTGGATATTTGGCTCGATGAAGGACCATGTAGACTTCGGCGTCAAAATGCTTGAATTTGATTTTTGGATGATGGTGATGCTCGGATGATGAAGAATAACAGTAGTCGATTAACTTTGTATGACTTTTAATGCAGGAAACGTTACAATAAGGTGTTACTAGGCTATGACTACACCACTTGTGCACTGATTTTAGAACTTTAAAAGGGCGTAAGTCTATGTGCGCTCGGTAACAGCGAACGGCGAAGAGTGACATGCAAATTTGATGCAGTTGCGTCCCGCGCGCGGCGCCTCTCCCCTCGGAGATCCAGTGGTAGCTAGTTTCTTAACAATAAGGAAATTTCAAAGAAAAAATCTAATTTATCAATATATTAGTATTTGTTGGTAAAATGTACGTAATAACAAACATTATTACCAAATTTTAAGTTTATAGGTGTTTGGGAAATTAAAAAAATCTTCAGTACAAAATTTCGTTAAAAAAGCTGAATTTGGTGGCTTCTCATACCTTTGTTTTCCAATATTTTTTTTATTAAAAATACAGTAAGTATCTACTCAATGAGCTCTAAACAACGATACCCCACTCAATAGGGTAGGATAATTTTTTGCCCCCCTTTAGCTGTATGGGAGCCCCCCTTAAAAACATTTGAAAATAAGTTTTGACTATTTGTATGGCTTTGGGCCAATAAGATGCTTATACTGTGTAAATTTGAAGCTTGTAGCTCCAACCGTTTGGCTGTAAAACCTGTGTGACAGACGACGGACGGACGTCTGGGCGTCACCAATAGGGTTCCGTTTTGACCCTTGGGGTACGGAACCCTAAAAAGTTCAATTCTGGCGCTTCGCCGGCCGCTGCCGCGGCACGCTCGCTTCGCTCGCTCGGCTCGCGCGCTGTAGGGTTGCAGTTCTACCTAACCACTCCTCCTCGCTTCGCTCGTCGTCGTACCTACACCGACCTGCCTTAGAAACAGGTATAAAATAATATTATGACAATCTCCACCTCTATTCTCGACTTCTACATATTATACTCTAAACCAGGTCGGTGTAGGTACGACGACGAGCGAAGCGAGGAGGAGTGGTTAGGTAGAACTGCAACCCTACAGCGCGCGAGCCGAGCGAGCGAAGCGAGCGTGCCGCGGGAGCGGCCGGCGAAGCGCCAGAACCGAACATTTTCCCGTAAACTTATTATTCTACTGACATTCTTGATTTTTGATGTTTCTTACGTTGAATAAAACTACTTTTCAAAAACCAAATTTTTAAAATCTGTCGCGATAATGTACTGTAGGTATTTTGACTGTAGGTATATCAAACTTAGGCGAATCGTCCCTTAGGTATTTCATCCGGTAGGGATTTTGAACAGTAGGTATTTCGTTCAATAGGTTTTTTGAACGTAGGTATTTCAATCTTCGGTCATTTAAACTGTAGGTTAAATAAGTGATAGGTATTTTAAAAATAGGTATTTCGTACATAGGTATTATGACAATAGGTATATCGATTTTAGGTATTTTAATATGTAACCATCAGCGATAGTACCTATGCCTATTAACCCCTTATTTAGAAAACGTAAAACTTTAGTTCACTGAAGCGTGTGGCCCTTTCTCACTAACACCAAAAATAAAAATCTAAGTATTTAATGCTAAAACGGGTTTGATAAACCTATCAATTTATAAAATGTTAGGTAGTTAAAAAGTACGGATATTTTAACCGGTAGGTACAAAAGTTTTATTATCTTTTGTACGGTTATTGATGGGTCTGGTCAATTCGGTAATTTGTCGCTTTCAACCGTTGGCTAGCATTAATTAAGTTAAAACATGACTGGTGACAATTAAGGTACCCTTGTGAGTATGACTGTACTGCATTCAAGGGCAGTGCAAATAGTACAATTCTAAAAGTATTTAGTCTTCGACTATACCCCAGGTACTAGTTACAATAATTGTGCTGATCTTTGCGGGCCTTTTATCGGATTTCCGACAGCACAAGTAGGTATTTATGCCATGTATCTGATAAGCAGCGCCATCTAACGGGGAGTAGGCTAACTTGATGCTGCTAAATAACGGAACTAACAGTGTCTGAGAATTTTATAAATAGTCGAATTACATTTTGGAAAGATAATAAAGCATACGTAAATTAAATATTTAAAATTCCAAAATGAATAATATGCCCTACGCGAGAATATATCCAAAAATAAATTACACAAAATACCTGATGTAATAAAAATAACTAACTGTCGTCGTTGGTCACATTGAAACAATACCTCATTTTAAAAATTGGTTGTACCAAAAAAGTGGTCTACCACTTTTCGACTCTATTACGTGTGCGTTAAAGTCCAAAGTGGTAGAGGACTTTCTTTGCTAACTGTACCTACCTACTATATAACTGTCGGTTGAAGTATAGTGGTAATTTTCTAATATGTCCGAAAAACCATAAAACGCTTATCGTTAGCACTTCAAAACGAAAGGAAGTGTGAAAAAAGATTATCCGCACAGTTAGCTACCTTCCGTTCTAAATGATAAGGTTCAAGTTGTAGTGACTTGGCAATAAAACAGTCGGTCTTAGTTGAAACAATTCCTTTTATTCATCGCGTTGATTCTGACTTGACGCTGGCCCACCGATCGCTAACCTACATCATTTCTCGAATGCCAGGGAATTTTGGCACCGAAATGTCCCAACGACGAAAATAATGTTTTACACCCACTACACGATATTAGGGTATTCCTGTTATAGACTATTTGTATACAAGCAGAACTGAGCACTATACGGCAAAGGTCAGGGCCGGTATTCAAACTTATTAAAATGTTTTTTGTTGGTACATTTCCTCTTAAGAGGAGGGGTAGGGCAAGCTCTCTCCATACAAACTTTGTGCAGGATTTACTTCGTTTGTGTTTGCATTAAAGTTACGATTTTTGGTCAGTATGCTTATTTTTCTGATAGCTATTTCGTGATGTAGGTAATATTTTTATGAAGGATTTATTAATTTTAAATACAACAAAATCAGTTACCATAATATCACCTAAAACTAAA
This sequence comes from Cenopis cana, assembly GCA_951800055.1. NCBI lineage: Eukaryota > Metazoa > Arthropoda > Insecta > Lepidoptera > Tortricidae > Cenopis > Cenopis cana. The sequence continues at coordinate 17,688,875 of OX637487.1, forward strand.
TATAACTAAATTAAACTATGAAAAACAATATATAAAAAAAGAAACCCATATTTTTATTGATTTTTTGTTTATTTTTTTAATTTTTCATTTTTATGAAATATTTGAAAATTTTCACATTACTATCTTCGCATATATCTAATACTTACAACCAAAAAAATATTATTTTCGTTAGTGCCAAAACCTACGAATAAAACGTGCACAGAGTTTGTATGGAGAATGCCTTGCTCACCTGATTTTTGAGTGTCTAACGCTCGAATTTTCACTCGAGATCTGTCAAAAAACTATGACGTTTTGACAGATGTCGAGCGTTCGAAACTCAAAAATCGGCCCCCTGATTTATTTACCTATCGACTATATTTATTTATTCATTTCATTTACTCATTTAAATAAATGTTAGTTTACAGCATAAAATACACCAAAGCACTTACAATACAATATATGAGACTTACTTATAAAAAACAACGGGTTGCACTCCGGGAGTGCCGTTAGAAGTGAAAATTCAATGACATGATTTAAAGAAAATAAATAGCAAAGATATTGATATTCATATTCGAATAATCCATCTACACATATACCTTAAGAGGAGGGGTATAGGGCAAGCTCTCTCCATACAAACTTTGTGCAGGATTTACTTCGTTTGTGTTTGCATTAAAGTTATGATTTTTGGTCAGTATGCTTATTTTTCTCATAGCTATTTCGTGATGTATTTTTTTTATTATTACTTTTTTTTTTTTAATCTTGAATTTTTTTGAAATATTTGAAAATTTTCACATCACGATCTTTGCATATCTAATATATATAACCAACAAAAAATATTATATTTGTTAGTGCCAAAACCGACGAATAAAACCTGCACAAAGTTTGTATGGGGAAGGCCTTGCCCTACCCTGCGCCTTAAAGCATTTAAGACGGGAGCCGCCATTGATATACTTACCCCTCTGCCAAAAGCATAGGAGAAAAATCTGCCACGTTATTAAAAACTACTTCATTAATCGATTATACTTCAGTCTCAGAATCGTTCCCGGCGTGTGAAGAGCTCCGTCAAAATGCCTTAATGTGCTGTTTTTGAGTGCATAAAACGTTATAATTTATCAAATTAACACAAAGATAAATTATCATTTCACATGCACGTATATTTTGGATTTAATTATAATTTTCTGCACAGTTAAAGTTTTAATTGAAATCTGAAACCAAGCATCGATTACAAAGTAGATTCAAAATTATTCGTACTTTGACCATCACGCTTGGCCACTATTTTGACGTGAACTGTCACCGTATTTAGGGACAATAAGAACTACTTTCAGTCTAGCTATCCGATATTGGACTTAGTGGAAAAGTCAGTAAGAGGAAACTTCATTCCTCAGGTTTGGTGTTCAAAGTCTTACGATTGGGAAGAATGGGAAGACCAGGCCCCTATACCACAAAACTTTACAAGTGTACAATTCGACAAAATTGTGCGATTCTCCATAGAAAAAGTTGACAAATTTGTCGAATTGTACGCTTGTAAAGTTTTGTGGTACAGGCCCCAGCTGTGTTGACCCCTCCTAGCATCGCAATCACGATACTAGGACGCATGCTAAACTCCGCCGGCTTATTTGGCTTTATGAAATGCGTTGCGTTTGGCATTCGCGTGCGTAGATTTCGTAGTGGTTAGCTTAAATCTATTATGACGCTAAAGTAAATCGTATTATCAAATTGTATTTAGGTAATGGATATTTTGTATACATAAATTGATGATTTATTAAATTAACAGCAAGTAGTTTGTAGCAAGATTTTGTAAGTCAAACCGGTGGGAATCGGGTTGCATGGGCGCTCCGCCACTGTTGCAATTGTTAAACGTGTGTAAAGCAAACCTCGAATGACGATGACAATGAAAACATGAGTGATTGCGCATAGCGGATAGCGGATCCGACTATTAAACTTTGAATAGTTATAAATCCTAAACGGTTGTTTTCACTAATTAATGACTAAAGAAACCTTATAATGATTTTAAAATACCTATTCAATGATACCCCACATGATATAGGTTCGTCAACTTTATTTATTATTTGTTTACAAAATGATGTCTGGTGGCCGCCATCTATGTTTTTTTTTGACGTCACATTTCTAAAAACACTCGGGCTGGTAAGACAAATCTAACGATATCTCAAACATTAAAATCCGTTCAGGGAATTGGAAGATGTCAGGTAATAAAGAATATTACATACATACATACATACATACATACAAGATACGCGCGAAACACATAACCCTGCCTTGCAGTCGGGTAAAAATAAGTAACCTTAATACTTACATGCTCATTTTTGTCTTTCATAGATAAATTAGGTATGTCGTTGTTGAAATAAAAGGATAAACTTTAAATTAGAACAAGTAATTTACTTAATATATTTATAACTTTATTTACAATAAATAAACAAATACCTATTTATAGATAGTTTTTTCCCAGTGCTCTTTTCCTGTTCCCTCAGACCTCAAATCCATTTTTTTCGGAATTCATCCTCTGTTGAAAAACTGAAAAAATCAAATTACTTGAATTTCCCGAAACGTGGGGTAATCTTCAGGGGATTTTTTTATTATTTGTTGGTATCCCGAAATCGAATTATAAACCGACTGAATGATGGGACATCAATTCTAAGCTGGCTTCTATGGTAGATTTATACTACGCGTTTTGACCGGTTTGTATGTGAAATGTTTGGAGGTTATTTTTGAATTAATTTACATATTTTTCCTATTTCATCAAGTGTCTCATGATATAACTAATGATTTAGCTCAGTAACTTGGTTCCGGTGAGATTTTAGAAATAAACACGGGTCCAAAATGCAAAGAAAATGTACTTACGCATGGAATGTAACATCCGCCTTTTTTCGGTCGAGTTTGCTTTTACAGCCCAACACTGAACACCCCACCATGTTTGCACTGAACACCCAAATACTACGGATCTGATAATTGGTAAATTATTATTCATTTAAACCAAACTTATCATTAATTCTCCATTTATAAAATGCACTACCAAATATTGCCAATTTGTTTTGCAATCTTCTTGACACTTCATGAAAGATTGGCTTTACCCGACCGTGAAAAAAAATTCGGTCGGTGATAAGGACAAAACATCGCACAATTTTCTACTTCCTCTCATAGGAATCGCAATAAGGCTATCTTTCTCTTACAAAGCGTGTCAGGCCCTTGGTATTTTATCCATCACTCTTGGCCATTAGGTATTTTGAAGGGAACTGTCACCGTATTTAGGGACAATAAGAACTACTTTCCATGAGAATTTATTTGAAATATGATCTTTACTGAAATCGGTCAGTCTGGCTATCCGATATTGGACTTTGGAAACGCTTTTTTAGGGACAATAAGAGCTACTTTCCATGAGAATTTATTTGAAATATGATCTTTATGGAAAATCTTAGGATTGTCTTGGAACAGTTAGAACCTTGGCTTTCTAAGAAGACCAGCTGGGGACCCCTCGTAACATAGCAATCACGATACTAGGAGGGGTCAACTAACCTGGTCATAGAATTTATCGCGAGTTTATACATTTTTCCCCAGTACAAAAGTGCTCAGCGCCGCTAAAGAAGTTTTCACTTCAATAATATATGAGATTAAATCATAAATTACATATCATTTTACAAGATCACTATTGTTATAGCCAATAACAAAATCAATAAATTCCAAAAACGCAATCATGACGAGTAATTTTCTATAAATTAAAAAAATATATATATATCAATAATTTGTTCTCATACATACAGTCTGCAGTCTGAGTTTCAATTATTGTATAGATTTTTTTTGTAAACTCAGATTTTGGAAATTTTCAAAAACATTTTTTATCAATGATTTTGTATGTTTCTGCTATCGGATTTCGATTTGTTCTTCGCATTTCTCAACCGATTCCCGTGAAATTTTGTGAGCGGGTTGATAAATACAGTTTTTGGAAATTAAAACAAAACACTCGCGTGGTCTACAGCTCACAGATCCACTGGTAATCAATGAATAAAATAGCAATTAAATAACATAATGGAGTCCGCTTTATCTCAAAAAACGTGAACGTATACGTACATCTATAACATAAAATTTTAATCAAACGACGTTTGTTTCGTGGAATAGCTATAGGGGTGAGCTAGGGAAAGTCAACTTTATCGAATTATTCCGTTGTTTTTGCACATTACCCTGTACAACCTAAACAACGTATGTTTGTTACCTAGATCTTCACCTACTTTATTCGCATCAAGCCGGATTTTTATGGGGTTCATACTTATCTAGATTACTTATGATGCTCTCTGATGCGCTTTGATGCCGGCGCTTATATGTCGGACATAGCATTTGTCCCTTACTGTCAAGTATGTAAGTGCGAAAGGGACGACATATAAGCGATCATCTTAGCCCCTCTGATGCGAGAGTATGCATCGTCACGTCAGTTTGTAATAAACTCTATTACCAGTGGAGTTAGAGCATTTGTCAGTGACCAACTCAAAGTAATCGTACTACTACTTCTTTGGAACGTGACTGTGGCTTTATAGGACCAATAAAGCGATAAGAGCACGCGGTTGGAGAGTGAGTGGCCTGGTGGTAATCCATGGGAAACCTCCGAGAGCACCACGCGGGCGGTTTAAAGCTGGAATACTCTGAGTTTGCACTCCAGTGAGATTGATTGAGCGGCTTCTACCAAATCTGAGGTGCCAGTGGAAACGAGCTACGTGGAGTTTTGTTGCTGGTTTACTAAACCATAGGCGAGCCACAGGGGTGACACGCGAAGGAAACTAAGCGCTGTGGCTAAGTATGTGTGCGTGCGCTGTCGGTACACGCGTCAATTTGTGTGCCGGGTGCGTAAGGGTTTTGTTTATTATTCTTTTCCTAGCAGGTCGCAAGCGGCCAGTACAAGAAATGTTTCATACTTACACCCTTATGACCCAACTGACAAGTAACCCGATCGTAACCAGGCGGGCGTCTCAGGGACGAGGTAACTGACCTCGGTGCGGGGGGTTCGTGGCCGTTCAGTATGTAATACCATTATACTATTCTGTGGCCGAGCTGAAAAGAGTCCAGCTCCAGCAAGAAACTCAGCCAGGTCCGACCTGGATCGGAACTACTAAGTGTAATGCCTGAGTGGACGCTCGGAGCGGAGCGTTTGTTACAGCAGATGGCTGAAGGGATCGCGCAAGGAAACAAATTGTCCAGCCTAATGTAATTTATTATTGTAGTAGCACTTACAGTATTTGCACTTCACGTAGAGATCTTCAAACAGGTATTCATTAAAATACAAACAATTATCTAATATTTCAGAATGATTAAGCTCGGGAGATGCGTCCGCCATTTAGCTAATCCGAGACCAAAGAGAACAGAGCATTTTGTACAGATAACCAAGTAAAGCATAGATAATGCATGAATGATGTAAGGTGGAATGCAGACTATATCTTTAACACTTCCCCTCAAGCTTACAACATGAACACATTATCATTCCCACATGCTGACACATGAACACATACAGAACTCTATACACAAACACATTTGTAAAGAGTGTCTCTATGACTCTAGGAATGAACATTATATAACATCAATTATATATGTTAACATTGATAACAATGTTTACCTGAATAGAGGCTTCGACTCTATGTATACAAATTTGCACAATAACATGCTAAAACATTACACATACACTGTTCAGGCAAACAAATAAGTAGACTCTACATTTACATCTCTACATGCCAAATAAATGCATAAAACAGGACTCTACATTTACATGCCTATGTTATTTAACACTCGTACTGTAACATATCCATAAGTCGAATAAATGTATAAAACAAAATTACACTTGCATGCCTAATATGCCTATGTTATTTAACATTCATGCTGTGAACAAATTTAGAGTGTTTACTATAGCTCAGCGGTTTTGTAAGTATATCAGCTGTCATCACTTCTGTCGGTAAGTACTTTACAGTTAATACATTATTATGCACCAAATCCTTTATGTGATGATACCTGACATCTATATGCTTCGTACGTTTATGACTATATTCTTTACATAACAATAGTTTGTGTGCACTTTGATTATCATTGTAAACGGTAATGCTTGGTGTTACACATAAAATTTCAGACAAAAAGTTCTTAATGAAGCACAGATCTTTGCATACATCATTAATTGCAATAAATTCACTTTCAGTCGAGCTAAGTGCTACACAACGTTGTTTTCGTGATTCCCAATTTATGACATTTGATCCTAACTTAACAATAAAGCCAGTATATGAGCGTCTATCTAGAGCGTCATTAGCCCAGTCGGCATCAGCATATGCAGTTATGTTTAATTCTCTACTCTTTATAAAATATAAGGAATAGTCAATTGTTCCTGCTAGATATCTAAGAATCCTTTTAGCTGCAAGCCAATGACACTTACTAAATTTTGAATTATATTGACTCAAATGGCTACATGCAAAACTTATGTCAGGTCGGCTGCAAATAGCGACATACATTAGACTGCCCATAAGTTCTCTGTAGTTGTAAGTTTCATCACACAACACTTCATTATTGCTGTCATCAAGCTTACAACCCACTGTCATAGGTGTCGATACAGGTTTACAATTTTCCATATTAAACCGCTTGAGCATTTTCAATATATATTCTTTTTGATTTAATTTTAATACATCTCCCTCTCTTGTGACATTTATGCCCAGACAGTTCTTTAAGTTACCAAGATTTTTACAATTAAATTCTTTTTGCAAAATATTTAGAAGTTTATTTTTACATGTGCTGTTATTATAAAAAATGTAAAAATCATCTACATACAGTGCTACTATTACTAGGCTATTATTACCTTTACTTATATAAATACAAGGTTCACACTTGCTCTGTAAAAACCCATTTTCACATAAAATTTTATTTACTTTGTTATTCCATATTCTACTAGCCTGTTTTAAACCATAGATTCCTTTCTGCAACAAACAAACCTTTTCCCCATGGCCATTGTCGAAACCTGGTGGTTGTTCCATGTAAATTGTTTCTTCAAGGTCTCCATTGAGAAAAGCCGTAGTCACATCTATGTGATCTATAGTCAAATCAAACTGACAAGCCAAAGAAAAAAGAATTCTCATAGTACTGTGTCTTACGACAGGTGAAAATGTGTCTTTATAGTCTATTCCCTGAACCTGTGTGTAACCCATGGCGACAAGACGCGCTTTATATTTTTCAAAGTTACCAGCTGCATCCTTTTTAATTTTATAAACCCATTTTGACTTAATGACATTAGTATTTTGTGGTCTATCAACTAATTTCCAAACTTTATTAGCTATGAGAGAGTCATACTCGCTCTTCATGGCAGCAGACCACTCCGTGCTAAGGGGACTGTTGATAGCTTCCTTATAGGACAGTGGTACACATTGATCGTCTATGGATGAGACGTTATGCGCGACCAAGGAATAATCAGATGTATAATCATCATACCTTTTTGGAGGGCGTGACCTTGTAGACCGTACAGGTCTAGAATGATGAGCAGCAGATGCACCATCGGTCGCTATAGCTTCCCCTGAAGACGACGGTCGCTGCGACAGCGCTGCAGGCTCGCACGACGAATCACTCAGGCCCGAAGCAGGGCAGGCTGATTGTGACAGTCGCTGCGACAGCACTGCAGGCTCGCACGACGAATCACTCAGGCCCGAAGCAGGGCAGACAGAAGATGACAGTCGCTGCGATAGCACTACAGGCTCGCTCGACGAGTCACTCTGGCCCGAAGGGGGAGAGAAGGAGTCATCTTCCTCATACTCGCTGCCGGTACAATACTGTTCTGCATCTGAAACAGCCATGGGAGAATTATTAAAACTATGACTAGACATTTGCGTATCAGCATTTGGACTAGAATTAATGATTTCATTATTTTCAATAGATACATTATTACTTTCCATATTATTATTATTATTCAATGTCACATTATATTCATAAAATAAATAATTCTCATTGTCAATTTCATTAAAATTCAATTTATCTAAATTGTTGTAAAACTTGTTTTCTAAAAATACTACATTCCTCGACAGAATCACCTTAGTGGGATTTTCTGGATCCAGTAACCTAAAACCTTTTGTTGTATCACTATACCCAACAAAAATATATGCCTTACTTTTAGGATCTAGTTTGCGACGCCTTTGCTTTGGTACCAGTGAGTAGGCAATGCATCCAAAGACATGAAGGTGACTAAGGTCCGGTTTTGACCCAGTCCACAACCCTTCCGGAGTATGTCCTGCCAAAGCGCTGGAGGGACTTACATTTTTCAAAAAGGCGGCACATTTAACAGCCTCGCCCCAAAAGCGCTTGCAAAGACCAGCTCCCAATAACATGCATCTGGCCTTCTCTAACAACGTTCGGTTCACCCTTTCACTTACACCATTCTGCGCAGGACAATAGGGCACAGTCTTTTGATGAATGATGCCCTGCTGCTTCAGGAAGTCGGCAAACCTCTTATTACAGTACTCGGATCCACCATCAGAACGCAGTACACGAATTGGCAATCCAAGTTGCTTCTCAACTTCATTTTTAAAATTAATAAAATGATCAATTACCTCATATTTGTTCCTCATCAAGTAGACGTAGGTCTTCCTGGTGTAGTCGTCTGTCAGACTCAGGACGTACTTCGCCCCTCCAAAGCTGTCCACTTGCATAGGTCCGGCTACATCGCTATGTATAATTTGCAACGGATTACTAGCTCGTGTAGCCTCGCCAGCGGGGAACGGCAAGGCAACTTGCTTCCCAAGCAGGCAGGTCTCACACTTTGCTTCATGACATGTCTGAAAAGTAACACCAGTTGCAAGCTTATCCCTTAAAACACACATAGATCTATAGTTAAGGTGACCTAGACGCCTGTGCCACAGCTCAGCTGGTTGCACAGGGACAGCGGCATTAGCACTCATTGTACCTTGTCTATTACACAAGAACATGGAAGAATGCACTTCTGGCGCAGTACCCTGACTACACCCTTTCCATTCATAAAGCCCATTTCTACTGAATGCAGAGGCAATAGGATCGCCATGAATTTTACAACATTTATAAATTTTACATTGCTCTTTGTCAAATACTACAGTAAAACCCTTCTCACAAAGTTTACTAACAGATAAAAGATTAGCTGATAAATTGGGAACAAATAATACCTTATCAAGTTTGTTCATAGCTTCAATTTCAACTTCACCGATGCCCTCCGCAGTCATCGAGTCGTCATTGGCCAGTGTAACCTTGCTGCCTGTACCCGGAAGCTCCTTGTAGTTTCTAAGCAGCTCCTTGTTGTTACAAAGGTGATTCGAGCATCCCGAGTCTAAATACCACGAAGATTTGTGCACCAAGAATGCTGTTGTTGTCTCATCTGTGGCCAGTAGCGAGCGATTCTTTGTCTTGTCTCTTCTGTACTTGAAGCATTTATTTTTAATGTGGCCAGTTTTTCCACAATAATGGCACACAACCGGTTTCACCACCTTCCTTGACTTGGAGTATAGCGCTGCATCCTCGGTAGAAGTAAATTTCGCCTTCCTGGATTCTTCCTGTAGCAGCCGAGACCGAACCATTTCTAAACTAAGATCTTCATTAGCTATGTTGGCAGTCTCCAGGTTGCTGACTAAGGCGTCATACTCCTCCGGTAAACCACTCAGCACCAACTCTACGACTTCTTTGTCCTCGATTTTCTTCCCTATGTCGGCCAATTGATGAACTAGTGACATAATTTGCTCTAAATAGCGAGACATAGAGTTAAATTCGTTAAATTGTATCCGGTGTAGTTGCCGCAATAGTAAGACACGCCTGTATAAACCTTTATCCTCATATATAGTTTTTAGGTTATCCCACGCGGTCTTGGCACTGTCGGAGTTTCTGATATGTTGCAGACACGACGATGACACGCTTAACGCAATGCGAGCTAGAGCGCGGTTAATATGACTCTGATCATTATCCGTTCCCTCGACGGCCTCCCAGAGCGAATCAAGCGTGAGCAGCATTTTCATTTGAAATTTCCAAGTAGGATAATTCTCAGCCCCACGCAGTTTTTCTATTGTACTGTTCAGTTGTTGCGCTTGGCGTACTTGATCGTCAGCCATTGTAAATAGTGTACCTCGTAGCAGATGCGACGACCGCGCCACGTGCTCGGTTTATTGTCACGGCGATGGCGCAGCGCACGAACAATCACGCACGGTGACACAGGTAGCGTGTAGTGGCGAGACGAACAGTACATCCAGTGCCTCAGTCCTCAGTCTTGAAAATTATTAAAGGCTGGACAATTATCTGGTGCCATAACCTGTTACAGCAGATGGCTGAAGGGATCGCGCAAGGAAACAAATTGTCCAGCCTAATGTAATTTATTATTGTAGTAGCACTTACAGTATTTGCACTTCACGTAGAGATCTTCAAACAGGTATTCATTAAAATACAAACAATTATCTAATATTTCAGAATGATTAAGCTCGGGAGATGCGTCCGCCATTTAGCTAATCCGAGACCAAAGAGAACAGAGCATTTTGTACAGATAACCAAGTAAAGCATAGATAATGCATGAATGATGTAAGGTGGAATGCAGACTATATCTTTAACAGCGTTCGGCGTTGCATCCAGCGGGCGGGCGAGCGTCCATACTATTTGCGCGGCGGCGACTCAGGACACTATGAGTTTCAATTGTTTGACATGCACGCCCCGCTGGACGCACCGCTGGGCGCCCGACTCGAGCGTCCACTCAGGTTATTAGGTCACTAATGCATGACACCGATATCGTTATGTCGCGTCACGACACGTCACGACGGACAAATATGAAACTGGCTTTAGGTCAAGCTATTCAATCAAGCTTCCGAACCTTTGACTGACAATAACCACATGACGGTCCGAAATAGAATTCTATTGTATTCATGCGACATGTAAAGAATGACATGAGATTTACAACCAAAATAGTGCAAGGGCCCTATTCAACTTACTAAATTGGAAACGGATTTGATTTCGCGTGCTTGCTTCTGCCAAGCCGAACGTGCGTGCCAGAACGAGTGCACGAAAGAAATGCCAAACTGATTCAAACTTAATATTGTGTATTCAAGTCGAATAGAATCCCAGAAGCGATGCATATTGCAACGGTGCCAATTCTGTTGGTTATCAGTGAATATACAATGCAAGCGAGAACTGAACGCTGGGTATATCTTGGCTAATCTAGTTTATTAATAGATATGTAGATTTTAGTAATAAAATATTTTTGAGCAACAACTCAACAATTAATCCAATATGAAATGATCCATCCGAACATTCAGTATATCGAGATTTTAAATAAACTATACGATTACAGACGGTTATGAGACATAATTGTTATAAAATGATTTAGTTGTAGGCTCGTTTATTCAGTAAAAAACTTACACAAAGTATATAAAAGGGAAGAAAATAATATAAACGAAAACTTATACTAAATAAAAACTTATACTAAATAAAAAATTTGCCCCAGGTCCTCGGTGCACGGTAGGGTTCCCAGAAGGCTGGCCGCATTGCCACGCTGGATAGCAATGCTAATCCGTTGTGCGAAATAGTGGCCAGCCCTCTGGTCACCAGACGCTTCTATAAGGCGCGTCGAGATGTCCTTATAGAGGCGCCGAGCACTTGGACCCCATGGCCCCAGGGTCTCAACCCCAAACGCCGCAAACAAGTAGCTACTGCCGAGAGTAGCATATTTGCGACGCTTGAGGTTTAATTATTGCATATTCATTAAAAACTTACCTACTCACAATACTCAATAAATTCATCACAAACTGGCATATTTTAGCTTTAATAAAGGTTTATAGACATTCATTCTCATATAAGACATCACTTCCTTGAGAAATATGGGCTACATTACTAAGTAGAGTACTTTTATCTCCCGAGCGCGGGTGAGCCATGGTTGTGTGTTGAGCTACATGCACATTGTCTATATGTGCGTCAGGGTGCGAGCTATGAGTTCACGTTGTCTATGTGTTCGTATGTGTCACAACTACAACAATGGCCAACCCGCCTTCGTGAGATAAAAGTACTTACATTTATATAAAAATAAAAATAAAATTTATTTTATCATCATCCACGGATGTTACAGTACGCATAAAAAAGAGAATTGCCCGTATTTTCCTTTTTAAATAACAACCATAATATCTCTATACGCACAATGTATATAATGCACGATATATTGTAAGCAATTATATCCTACACATTCTCGTATGAACAGTTATGGCTATATATGCTGACACTCAATTAGGCGAGTCGCTTGTATCACAAGTCCCTTTCATCTTTAACTCTCAAACTCAATTTGTAAACAGATAGTTAGTAATGTTTTAATGTATGCAATGTACATAAACACTTAGTATTAGTGCAAAGCACACAAAGAAACACTTCTATAGCTGAAAGCTTATTGGAGCATGATACATTAATATCCTTTTTTTCACGCAGACGAAAATGCATTTACTCAATATATTGATTTAAACTTACACGATTTTCACACATTATTATTGGGGAACAGGACTTAATCGCGTACAATTATAACTAATTTACCTTTTTACGCGATTAATTCCCGTTCCCCAATAATAATGCATTTACTCATTCTCCGGGAAGGCCCATATAGAGGGGGGTGTTAAAAGCACTGCTTTTATGAGAGTTAAATTTATATTACAATAAAATGCAGACTTTGCTTGTGTATCTTTACTGTATTATAGAAGAAGTAATCTGACAAAATATCATAGACAAATACCTAAAAAGGTTGATGTTGCATGGAGATCGCAACAGGGGGTATGTGGGACTCGCCTTTCCATAGGGAAATGGAAAACCCACTAAAATGCATAATAATAATATACATAGTTAAGGCGCTACACTGAGAAATTTGGAGACTTTGAAACGCTGTCCTGCCCAGACTAGCAAACAGTAGGGGCTGATTTTCAGATGTATGATTCTTGACTATATGATTGTGGTACTGACAATAGCGAAACATGATTCCTTAAAATTTTCTCGATAGAAAATAAAGCCAAAGTAGAGTCTATATTTTCCTTTTTTTCCTCAGCCTACTAAAACAACGCATTATTAAAAGACACGATTAAGTTAATACGATGGTATTCTACCTCATCTAGGTACTGACAAGAGGAAATTTAATAATTTGCAACAAGGAACAACGCAAGCCGTCACTAGCAGTGTTTCCCGTCCGAATGTCGTGTCGTCGACATCATAACGAGTGACACGTGACACTCCCAATTAGCCCTCTTCTTTATCTCGCGTCATTTCAAATGTTGCTTCGTACTAAATAAAACATAAATATGACACTGTTGACGAAAAACATGTGCTATTGCTTCGACTTAAGAGTCACAAGAAAAATATATGTACATAAACTACATCGATAGCTGTTATATATTATATTCAAATACCTGGTTTATTACAGTGTTGTTTGGATGTGAAAAATAAGATGTGAGTACTTGAATTTAAACTTTCGTGAGACATGTTACCTCTTTATTTTACTAAACGGTTAAAACTCACGTATTAATTGTCACTTCGGGCGACATGTTTCGAACTCTTCGGGAGTTCTTCCTCAGGATGATTGCGTCTGCGACCCGCGCCGATTGCACACTGCCGAACTCCCGAAGAGTTCGAAACATGTCGCCCGAAGTGACAATTAATACGTGAGTTTTAACCGTTTAGTAAAATAAGATGTGAGTACATTTAAATCATAGCCAATTATTAGTGTTATTCTATTGTCAACCTTTTTTTATCAGTGTTACTGCCGTGAATTAACTACGCTTATTATCGTGTTTACTGATCTTTATGATGCTCGGAGACCAGATTTTTTTATAATTAGAGGAGTGAGAGGAGGAGATGAGTTAATCAATTATTTTAGTACCTAATTACATGTACTTTTTATCGATATGACGACGTCGATGAATGAGAAGTCACATAAAGAGTTCAAAACTGCCACGAAAACTCCGAAAATGTTGGCTCTCTCTTTCTCTAGCTCTCAACAACGAATCCTCAAGTCAATAAATGGTCTGCAATGCGCTTGTGATTCTTGTTGAGTCACCAGTGGCCAGAGGCTACGCTATCTGATTACCATTTCAGGCAGACCGTAAGCTTGTTTGCCACTGTCGATCTATTTTGAAAAAGTCAAATGGGTATCTTGGTCGAGGTCATTCATCCCTAGCGTGTTACCGGTTGTCTTATAATTTGAATTTTAAAGCAACTAGAGTCTTACATACCACTTCAAAAAAAATCTACTAAAAGTTATTATTATAAATAAGACTGAAAGAGTCGTCTATTGGGTCATTGTCGAGCACTAGAACATTTATCCTACATACAGCTATAAGATCGATCGGCGCAGTAACAGCCAAGTTTACACAGCGTGTGACCAACATGACACTTTTCTTGGAACAACCGTAAATATTTAATATACAGTATTGTACCTTCAATTAACGCTAGCCCATTAATAGGTTCTACGAGTACAGTTTCTATCTATAAAATAAATAATTAAAATGAACTTTTCACACCACCTGCTCGTCAATGCCCAATTATATATCATGCAAACCTTACCGAAAGCAAATCATTATAACCCTTGGCTTAAGCCGGGTAGTAATATCGTACTGAATCTCATTATAACCCGCCGGGTAATAATGTGATTTCACTTTTCATAGTTCTTATAGTTATGTCATTAAAGTCTAATGTCGTGAAGTCCACTAAGCGGCGAGGACGCGGCACACCAGCTCCGTGTTTTGTTTGGAACGTCGTGTTCGAAACAAAAGACTGCGTCGTCGGCCGCCGCCTGTAGCGCGTCAAACGCGTGGTTTCAGTACAATATTTGTAGAATTACATTTTGGAGTTTTCATTATTCTCATATTTTATTACATTTTTAAATAAAATCACTACGTAATATCCGTGCCTCGCACGTAGCTAGGGCTGGCCTTCCTCCCTTCGCAGCAGTTGCAGCAATGTAAATAAATACATACTTACATATTTGTGGACAGTCTTACACAAATCTACCTAGTCCCAAACTAATCAAAGCTTGTACTATGGGTACTAGTCGACGATATACATATACCTATAAAGATAAATATATATTTAAAATACATAGAAAACATCTAAGATTCAGGAACAAAATACTTGTGCTCACCACACAAATGAATGCAAGCAGTCGTCGATGTACTAGGTATTAAATACCAAAAACAAGATCCGCGTGGGTTACAAGACGCTTAATTATACGAAGTAAAACAGATTCTATTAAAATAGATACTAAAATTTGCTGCGATTGACTGATTTAATTCTGTTTTAGTAGCCTTGGTTTTTTATTGCCTCGCAAGAGGTGAGAAAAGTAGAGTATACTCCTCGGGGATAAAGCTGTTTTTGTCTTGGGAGCGCTTAAATCCCTCACTACACTCAGGACTCAGTCTTAATTCCCTCGCTTCGCTCAGGAATTAAGTCATTACTCCCTCGCTCCGCTCGGGAGTAAAATTTGGAGTCCTTCGTTACGTTCGGGATTCAATATCGCACCCGTGACATAAAACAGTGTTTTATCCCCTTGATGTATAATCTACTATTATTCGGTTTTTGGAAGATTATTCACCAGTTCATTTAAGACAGCGTTTCAAAAATTACCAACTGGCGATACTATGTAGTCATCAAAACATAATTAACTGAACAATCAAGTTTATCTATTAACACATTAGCGTCGAGGACACGCGTAGACTGTTTTCGCTACAAAGCTGTGCAATCATGTTATCGGCTACGAGCGTAGCGCGTCACTTGTCGGCAATGAATGTGTTAACCCTTTTCCAGGGCGCACCAACCTACGTCGTTTTTCGAAAAACAAAATATATATTCAAAATAGTTATGTAATGGAAATGAATTTAAGCGCAAGTAACTTTTCGCCGAAATTCAATTGATTTAAACCTTAACTTTGGGTATTAAGGTTGAAATTTTAACTACACGCATGTTGTCGATAAATCGTACTATGCCTGGAAAAGGATTAAAAAAGCGAATTCGATTGGTAAAATATACACGTCTCCGCTCCGCGCTGTCTCAGTGGGAATTAATAATTAGGTAATCTAATATCTTGTGGACAATGTTGATGGTCTCACACCCTACGAACTTTGTTTACCTCCTATATTTTAATCCTGAAACTCTCTGTGTTACTGATTTTGTCCCAAATAAATTTAAAAAAGCAGCCTTATGCAATAATATATCTGCGGATATCTTCGATTTTAGTGTTTTAGCCGAGCGTTTATTTGAAGTTAAAATACTGTTTGTTTACATTGCGGCTGTCAGCACTCGGCGCCGACGGGTGGCACCGCTCGACACACGACACGATTAGCCGCTTTGATTTCCACATGTAAAGGGAAACGACTTGGACTGTCAACTAGAACGACACGTATCTTTTGAACCTTATTACAATGGCAT
Organism: Cenopis cana; assembly: GCA_951800055.1. NCBI lineage: Eukaryota > Metazoa > Arthropoda > Insecta > Lepidoptera > Tortricidae > Cenopis > Cenopis cana. The sequence goes on from OX637487.1 coordinate 17,705,258, forward strand.
AAGGAAAGTGGATACACTTCTTTGTATACTGGAAAATTCTTCTTCTTTTTGTATTTAATGTGCATGGTTTCAGAGTTTTAAAAATAAACGTCAGTCGTTTTTCAGTCACCATCTAAGATTATCGATATGTACAGTCAGCAACAGAGAAAAGGTATCGTAATAAGGCTATCCTTCTCTATCAAAGCTTGTCAGGCCCTTGAATTGTATTTTTACACAAACTCTTACTTTTGTTACATCACTGCATTTTCCCCACATAGCCCCAAGCCGCTTCCACTACAGACCTGAAAACCCAAAGTTTATGCAAACCTAGTACGTCTGAGCCGCGGCCAAAATGAATAAATCCGATCCGATGACACATATACTGGTCATGACGCAAATCTACACTATAAATTATGGACATAGTACGCTAATGCCATCCGTATTACTGTGGAATAAGGAATATTATTGCCCTGAGAATGAGTAATGAACATAATCGTATTGCTATAAGAGATTATGCTGATCAATACACGCCAATACCATTCGTATTATTGTGCTATAGGGCATATTTCTGCATAAAGATTTAATGAACACAATAAATTTTGCCAATTTGAAAGATTCGGCTCTTGTGTCGTTTGCATTTAGTTAAATTAGACTGACAACATGAAAGAAAGTTTAAATAACACAAATAAATATATATTTTTCATTACTAATAAAAAAACTTACGACAGTACAAGAGCGACACCATTTGTTGTCCTTGTCATAGTTTAACTTTTTTTTGCCTCAAACTATATGATATGACTTTGAGGCACAAAAATGAACCCGAACCCAAGAGATAATGTTCCTTTAATTCATGAAATTATTTATTACAGGTCTGGAATCAAAGGTTATTCTACCCAACTCACCATAATCTGTAACTCACCATATTCAGCAAATAAAATATCATTCATTCATTCATTCAAACGCCATCGTTCTTCAGCCAAGTCAGCGCGTGCAGTGAAATTTAGTTTCCTATCAAGTGCGCACATTTTTTTGTTAGGTACGATATTCCGTACAAATAGTACATTACTTACCAAGGGCGATAAAACAAAGAATGTCTCAGATCGCAGGTATTTTACGCCCGAGCCGAAGGCAAGGGCGATAAATATGCGATCTGAGGCTTTCTTTATTATCGCCCGTGGTAAGTACAAAATTTTATGTCACCCCCTGGCCAGGAAGTAAGTTTTTCCGCGCGCGGAGCGTGCGATAATGGCCACTTTATGGCTAGGTGTGACCTGCTAACGCAAACTACAAATTTAGAAATCTTAGGCACCGAACAGGATTCGAACTTGATCTAAATTTGTAGATCCCGTACAAACGAATAATTACATTGTTACAAAGCGATGGCCAGTAATAGGCACACCAGATCAACACGCGCGCCTCCATATCAAATTCTATACAATTTGGGCTTTGGGACTCCAAAAAGCCATTTCCTGGCTTTTTTTAAAATTAAATTTGTCGATTATTTTATCGACATTGCGTTTTCTTAGGTAGGTAAACATTTCTCAATATCGCATACTTTCTAGTGCTCACTCCTTAATAAACATGTCTAAATGAACCTAACTGTGGCTTGACATATAGGCCGGGCCCAATAAAGCGATGAGAGTGGCCTGGGGAAATCCAGGCACACCTCCGACACGACCACGCGGGCGGGTTAAGGCTTTCTTATTGCAGCGAAACTACAAACGCGACACAAAAAATCCGCTAGGCGGCGCAACATTATCGTAATTCTCCCCAGTAACAAACACAATTACATTTTACACACACTATCTCACTTTACTGTGACAGGTCACTGACCTCGTTTTTTTTAATGATTGCTGTAACTTAGAATTTGAATATGTGACAGACCTTCTTTGTCAAATTAACCAGAATAAGCCAGAGTGGCGCACGTGATAATTAGGTTGTCAACCATTTAAATTTAGAACAGATTGTTATGACATTCAAGCAAAAGAGTGTAGACTTGTCATTGCATATCTCTGTCTCTGTTGCGCAGTTTTGACAGATTTCACTTAACTAAATAAGGGCTAAATTTTATCACGACTCGACACAAAAAGTCAAAGTTGCAAGCCACAAATAAGTAGCTTAATTTCAACCACTAAGCCAAGTACATTGTGGTGTAATTAGTAATCGCTTGCTCTCTAAAGCACAGGTCACAGGTTCGAATCTCAGGCAAGAGCAAGTGTTTTTTTTTTAATTTTTAGAGCATAAATAATTATTGAGCGTTATTTTGGTAAATAAATATTTTGTACTTTTTTTATTTTATTTAGAAAAAGATTCAACATAAATATTTTGCCCTGCTATTAAAAGCTTACAACTTTATTTATAAGTTCTTTATCTTATATCTTTAAACGAGCAATTCTTGTATATTTATTTATTTATATGTTTATTTATATATTTATTTCGGGGATCTCGGAAACGGCTCTAACGATTTTGACGAAATTTGGTATGTGGGGGTTTTCGGGGACGAGCAATCGATCTAGCTAGGTCTCATGCCAGGGAAAACGCCGAGCAAAGCTTGGTCGCCCAGATATTTATTCTTTATTTATCGTATGGCCTTTATTTCGAACCGTGAGATCTTCGAGAAGACAGTACGGTTCATAAATCCATCTTAAATAAAATTCAAGATTTATTATATAATTTATTATAAACATAAAACATAAGACTGAGGGATTATAATGCGTGCAACCACAGTGCGTCTACAACAGTTTGTAGCCTGTCTCTCAATAAGCTGAGAAGACGTTGATAATTATGTCAGTTCCCCGCATTTCCTCCCATATTTCATTGCAGTATCTATTGCTTGAACTGCTTCTTTGGTTCTTTCATGGTGATGATCCCACTGTTGAACCATTAAACCCCAAAGATTCTCAATCGGGTTCGAATTTCAGGCGATGGCATTACATCATTACATTTATGCCTGGATGTAGCTGTAGAGTAAACCATTCCCAAGTGACCCGTGCTGTATGGGGCAATTATCTTGAATAAAGTCAGGAAAGTCAGTAGAACAATTTGCAGCATCACTTCGTCCAGTAAATTCACGTAAACATTTGCGCATGATGTGGCTATGAAGTGAAGTTCACCGAAGTCGCTGATCATAGATCTGAGACCGCGACGCCGTCACCAGATATCCTCCCCCACATACTAGCCGTAAGCGGCCAGAATTCCTCAGAGCTTTGGGCCCTTTCTATTTCAGATATTATCCGAGGCATCTTTTCATTTAAATTTGTATTATTCTTTTTTTATCGTTTACGTTGATATATTGGAATAATTACACAATGCAATAATATCACTTTCATCGTAATACTGATGTCATTCTGCTTTACATTGAACTGCAGAGCAAATTGAAGTCGAATAGCGTCAAAACTTTGGCAGGATTACGGTCCGTTTGGGCATATTTATTTTGTTACAATACGAAGCTCAATATATTTAATAATTTAAAATATTGTATTTGAAATACCAAGCTTGAATTTAATTTGCTAATGTCAGATGTCAAACTATGTGTCAGGCGCTATGAATATACTCACACATAGACATAAAATATACAATATGCTATATGAAGGAGTGTGACCCGTATAATGGAAAAAAATTCCACATTCTAAAAATACTCAATGAAACCTTTTGTAATAAGAGAGGGTTTAAAAAGGAAAAAAATGATATAATGATAAGCTTTATTAGCCACATTTTATGTTTTCCACCAGGGACCCGACCACCCCTTCCCAGAAAAAAGCCTTTGAACGGCTTAGTCGTTCAATGAATAGCCCTAACGTCTTGCTAACCCAATCGAAGGGGTAACCCCTTCATTTTGCTTAGAACTAGGAAAGAGGCTACCACCGCTTTTATAAGGGTATCCCTTTCCGACAATTTTAAGCGCTGGTTGCCCATTCAATGAATAGTTTCGGGAAAGGCTAACCATAACGAGTTTAGCGCTTACCCTTTGGAAGAGCTTCAGTTTTCTGTGCTGCGTAAGTACTTGCAACTCGCGTAGAGCGGCGTGAATTAATAGTTTCACTTTAGTTTTTAATATTTGGGTAGCCGACGCCGAAGTTTTGTTTTGTTTCGTGTTCGGGCGATTTTTCTACCGTTGTATAGCGGCATTTTTGGTATGTCCGACCATTATTTTTATCACTTTAGACATGTTTTTAAAGTAGTTGCGTATCTTTTGTGCTATTAAATACGTTAATAGATAATTTTGCATCAATAATGCGTAGGAACTTTTTTTAATAATATATCTACAAGTTAGCAACACTGCCATTTTTTACATGTCCCAGCATTTTATTGCAGATGCAGATTTTTGTATGGTAAGAGTATATGATTTGACTAGCAATAAAGTTTATAGATACATCGATATTTACATCATTGTAATGGTTTTAATTTAAATGTTTAGTGTATAATATTGCTCAAAAAAATAGCGCTGTAGAGATTCCTATTGAATAACGAATGTTATTCGATGATATTTTGATTAATTCTTCCAAAAAGACAATTTTATTTTGGTAAAGCTACATTCTTTTATCCATGCCGTGTTGGTTTTGTTGGTTAGTCAGTATACTAAAAGCTTTCGTTGCAAAAGGAGTTTACATTGCAGAGTTTTTGGTTGACTATTTTTAGTTCCATTTAGTGACGGAGTTTTAGAAGGTAATTATCGTATTTTATCGTATTTCTTATATGTGGTGTTATTAATAACATCATTAATTGATATAGAAATTACCGTTACTTTTCATAATAAAATAACTTAAATTTCGTATCTCAAGCGTTAAGTTCCACTGAGAAATTTTGTTTCTCATTGGATCGAAAAGTTACTGAGTGTAACGGTAAAGCCGCGTTATAAGTGCATAAAGAAGGATAATAATTAAAATATGAATTCTGTACTAGTTTATTGCAGGGCCATTACAGATGTCTCGCTCTAACACCCGTGAGTTTGCCATTAACCATCCCGCTCTTTAAGGAACTCTGCGCGTAGTTTTCGTAAATATTTATTTTGATCGTTTTTTGGAATACTGGATCACTTATCAACAATCTATCCGGTTACCAATTGTGTTAGAACAATAAAAAAGCTATCCTTGCTTGTCATGTTTTCGTAATAAACAAGGAACCCTTATAGTTTCGCCATGTCCGTCGAACCGTCCGTCCGGTTCCAGCTTAGCTCAAAAACCGTTAGTACTATAAAGCTGTAATTTGGCACGGGTACTAAATATAAACGGACGAATATAGAACAACATCTTGAAAAACATGTTTTTTTAGGGTACCTTCCCTAGACATCAAGTGTTGGTGAATTTATTTTTGTTTCATTCAAACCGCATCATGTTGGTGCTGTCTAAATATTGTGAGGTTACTCAAACCGTTTTTTGATTCAAGAATCTGTTGGCGTGATATTAAGCTACCAAGTGTTGGTTATTGAAATTTCCTGTTACTGACTGATTACTTTTTTCATGGTGACGTAAGTAGAATTTTCAATGAGCACACGTATTGATACAGTGCGTTACCAGGAAGCAGGTATTTCAGGCAAGGTTCTTGGTTTATTACTAACAAATTGTATGGATTATATATTATCTGAAATAAAATGATTGAATTGAATTGAATTGAATTAATTTTAAACTGATATTAATATGTTCCATTAGCCATTCTACGTAGACTAGAATTTATACTACGATGGTGGCAAACAAGCGTGCGGTCCACCTGATGGTAAGCCGACACCGCAGCCTATAAACGCTCGCGACTCTAAAGGAGTAACGTGCGCATTGCCGACCCTTTATAAAATTTGAGGATTCACTAAGCTGAGGAGTAGCAACCCAAAAACTGCGACATTAAATTTCCTAATTCCGCACCTTCAATGTACTACGTGCACTGCCTAAGAGAACGTCATAGTAAACAGAACACTAAGGGCTGACATTTGTACTGAGTTGTCAATTTACTTTGCAATACATTGCTGGCAATTAAAATTTTAATTTAATCGATATCAAATCCCTATAACTTGTTCCGAGTTAGCACAGGTATGGTCATAACTTCATAAGTAAAAGTTACTATGATGCTATCTAAAATGAATAAAATGCATCATAAATTCATAACATAACCCTTCATTAAGTTGATGTTTGAAATGGCAACTATGGTTTTCAATGCAATATTAAACTCGTTTAGGTGATGATTTTACTATTGCATTTTTCTTGTTACTGAAATCTATGACATCATTCCTAAGAACAGATCTTCGTATGTCTTATGGTTTCAGACTTCCCATACTGACCGATTTAAATGTTACACCCTATATAATGAAATTATAAGTAAAATGATTACAGCTGAGTAGACATTACTAGTTAACGACTAAAAGCCGAACTTTCATACAATTTCCATTGAGGTAGGTACCTCAGATAATGTTTTTAATTAAGTATTTCAAAAACATAGTAGGTAAATATAAGTTTGCAAACTTTTTAGTCCACATAATGTAACGGGTGACCAACTACAGAACCCTACATTGTGCGTGGCCCGACACGCACTTTACCGGTTTCGTAAAAAAAGAACATAATTATAACTGACGTTGAAAATTACGAAATAATCAGCACTAAAGTTGATTTTTACGATAATATTAGGATTTATGACAGAGTTAGCTAAGGCATTTTTCAATGTTTTCTTCGATTATTTTACTAACTGTGTTTTTTTTCAGTCTAAATAGTTTTTTGTGTAGTGTAATTCTACATTATTTCTTCACACTGGAAGCTCAAACTTCAATTTTACTACGTTAACTCTTCCATGAAAATGAGCTGTCAAACAAATATAAATATCTGGGTGACCGAGCTTTGCTCGGCCTTTTCCCGGGGATGAGACCTACTAGACCTAGCTAGATCGATTGCTCGTCCCCGAAAACCCCCACTTACCAAATTTCATCAAAATCGATAGAGCCGTTTCCGAGATCCGCGAAATAAAGATATATACAAGAATTGCTCGTATAAAGATATAAAATATCTGGGCGGCCGAGCTTTGCTCGGCGTTTCCCTGGGCATGAGACCTAGCTAGATCGATTGCTCGTCCTCGAAAACTCCCACATACCACATTTCATCAAAATCGTTAGAGCCGTTTCCGAGATCCCCAAAATAAATAAATATATATACAAGAATTGCTCGTTTAAATCTCGCTAATTTGTTGATTTGCTAAAGCAGTTGTCATTAGGGGTGAACTGAAAACCAGCGCTGGGTGCACCTAGTGTATCGCGGCATATGCTGAGTTCGCTCCTATTGTCACACTGTAATGTGCGCGGACTTATTGTTTCTGTGTCAGTATTTTTGTATAGTGTTGTTTTGCTTGTACATTATGTTGTGTGACAATAAACTTTTATTATTCTTATTCTTATTCTTATTATTAAAGACATAAGATTTGGCAACACTGTGCATTATACGTCATATTGGTATTACTCTTTGGTATTACTAACAACTTACAAAAAATATTTTTGTGGAATATAATGTTTTTCTTCGTTTATAATGCATGCAAATAGAACCGGTCTATTACATGGCACTTTACTAAAAAAAATATGTACCTTTTTCTCGTTTTTTAGGTAAATTATGTTACTTAAATAATAGTGTACGTATACGTACACCTTGTACAAAATGTAACTCAGTGGAAATTAAAATGTCTTTATTTTAAAAGGTTTTGCTATATATGCAATGTTTTTTGTATTTTGAATATTGTTGTAGTCTATATTCATAATTTAGGGAAAAATATATTCATTATCGTATTTTAAACAACCATTTTATTAATTTCAATTTCATCACTCAGGGGAACATCGGTATCGGTACCGAGATTAACACATTCATCCGAATTTTTTTTTTGCTAAATCCAAGCATTAATCCGTGAGTATAGGTATCTATATTTTTTAGGTACCTTAATAATTAATTAACATAATACACCCAGCTAAGTGCTTGTTGCACTCGCACATTTAGGGTTCCGAACCATCCGCAAAATTTCAAAGGAAAAACCTCATTTATCAATATATATATTAGTATTTGTTGGTAAAATAATAAACATTATCACCAAATTTCAAGTTCATAGGTCAACGGGAAGTTAAAAAATTGTTAGGAACAAAATTTTGTGACAAACGACGGACGGACGGATGCGTGAGTGACAGCAATAGGGCTCCGATTAGAGCCTTCGGTTTCGGAACCCTAAAAAGTATTTGCATTAACAGAATCAGCATTTGTTTTATGAACACTACATTTTAAATATGTTACAACTGCAGAAAAGTCGGCCCGTTCGATAAATTGCACGCTTCAACTTGTTCCGGCCCTTCGCCATGCCAAAGGAAACCGTATTGCAATGTGATAAGGTATTTTCAAATCGCAACTTAGCGGTATTTCAAAGGCGCCGGCGTTTTATGGCACCTGTGCCGACAGCGCCGGCAGTCATCCAGTCGACAAACGTAAATTTGCAATACTGCTCTTATTGTCATCAGTAAAAGGATGAAAATTGCATAAGCGTGGAAAGGGAAACCCCTTCAAACTGTTGCCTTTTCGAAAGGCTTTTTAAGCGCTTAGTAAAAATATCTGATATTCGTTAACTGAACGGCTTACCCATATTTAAAGCGCTTTAAAAGCCGAATGAATGGGTTTTTTTAGAGCAACGACTTCGGTAAGCGAAGTCTTACTAAAAACCCTTTCAAAAACCCCTTGAAGGGGATACCGTATTAAAAGCGCTTTAAAAGCCAAATGAATGGGTTTGAAAGGCAACGGATTGGGTAAGCAAAGCCTTACTAAAAACCCGTTCAAAAACCCTCGAAGGGGATACTGGGCGGGTCCCTGTTTTCCACTATCTCGAATTGTAAAAGTACCAGGAAAACTATTTTAAATGTTTATTCGTCGATATGACTCACCAGTAATTTACCCTGGAAATGTTAATATCATCTAGTTACTGGTATTAAATATGCGATTTTTATAAATGTCAAACTGCAAAAAGTGCGACAGACGTCCGTCCAGCTCGAGGCCCAACGGCCATCTGTCTACTAAAATGAAGCGCGCAGTTTGCTTTTCTGATATTTTTGAGTTTTGTTAAATATAAAAACATTTAAAAAAAAATTAGCCGTAAAATGCACTTCTTCACATCGTTTCCTATCTATTGATATATTTTACTCGAGTCTGAGTTGGATATATTTTATATACGACTCACAATAAGATCAAAATTTACCTGTTTTTGCGATGTGAGATCATCGAGCGAAGTTTCAAATATCGTGTTTTCAGCCTTAAAATACACTAGACCGACTCTTAAACTATAACATATCTAAATATCCCATCAATAAAGTGAGTATTTAATGGTTTAAAATTGAATGAAAAATACTATGATTTCGAATAACGTGGTCTTAAACAATTCCAGTGTTTGAGCTCCTGTGATGTGAGATTGGTTGAGCAGCTTCAACCCAATCTGAGGTTTTTGGTGGCTTTGCAATTTATTAGAATACACTCATTAGGAAGGAATATTTAAGATTTGAACTTGAATGCTACGAGTAGATCACCACAAATCATTAGGAAGGCTAACATGATCATGTCCATGGTTTTTGATCAATATTATAGCCATTAGCCAAGCAACTTTTTTATGAGACATCAACACGCTCAATGAAAATGAAAATTGTAGGCAAATACCAACTAACCAGTCACGTCACAGTTTTAACAGGCCTAACAGCGAATTAAACCAGAAAAATAAACTGAATATTGATATTTTCCGAGTATTTTCGGAAACTTTCTTTGGTGGTTTACATTTGACACATTGTTACTCTACTTTTATTTTTCAAGATACATTCTTATTTTCTAAATTTATTTTCCTTTTGTCAACTCAAAAAAAGGTCACACAACAACGTCACGATAACGCGGAAGGGATGTTTAATATTTGGAGTAGAGCACTAGGGCACCAGAAATTATTAGGAATATGTCCGCTGAACAGCGCAAGGTTAAGGCTAGCAGCAATGGTGCATGCGGGGTCACAGGGTCACGGTAACCCGGAAGATGTTTAATATTTGAAGCGAGATACTAGGGCATCAGTACCGGCCAGGAGTGTTCGTATTGCGAATGGGAGGGCAAGGAAGGTGCTAGGTTATTGCAACACAGGCAAACACAGGCATGCTTGATATACTTAGTGCTTACCTGAGGTCATGACATGAGGTCACAAGAACGCGGAAGAGATGTTTAGTATTTAAAGAACGATACCAGGGTCGCAGAAATTATGAGGAGTGTTCAGTTAGCGAGGAGGGAGGCACAGGGAGGGACTGAGGCATTATTATGCAATACGGGCGTACTAATTTCGCACGCGAAATTTCAAGGCGTCACAACTCAACCCCCAACGTGGAAGGGTTGTTTAATATTTGAAACGGAGTAACAGGGCAGCAGAAATCGATGGTGTATTTCGTTCAGCCAGCGTTCAGCAAATGTGAAGAAGCGTTCAGAAATTGGAAAGTACAACACGCTCGAGTCAGACATTCCTCGCGTTGACAAATCGCGCGCGACGCTATATTGGCTTCATACAGACTTCAGACAAATACATTCATCACACTGCGGTATTAATAATATTTAAACGAGCGGATTAAAAAATAACTTACATTCCGCAGATTTATGGCGATTAAAAATACTCTTAAGAGCATAAATTTATATAATTGCTTCGTCAAATAAGAACTCAACAACTCAACATCCGTTACGCAAAGTTTTATTTTCAGAAAACCTTTTATGCGACTTATCGGGTTTCCGTCTTCTATTGTACCATACAAAGTGTATAATTTTCTTTGCCCTTGAGTGTACCTGGTAATAATCCTTAATAATTTGTAATAATCCGAGTGCGTACCTGGTCGTTTACCCATACGTGGAGCACGGACGTGTAATCGAAGTAATTTTCTTGGACGTTCAAGGAATTTGAAACATTATGTATGGGGACTGTGAACGCGTTAATTGGGCCGAATGTCGATAAATGATTAACGATGCCAATCAGCCAAAAAACGTCAAATGTTGGGTGAAGGCCTCCCGAAGAATCTCGACAATGCCTAGTGTTTTGCACCCGCACTCAAAGACATATCGCACCTGCATCCAAAGATCTTTAGAGATACCCCTGTGTCGCCATAGTGTAATCGTCGGAATCAGTACCTATGTAAACCGTACATCCTTACCAGATATGACATGAATGTAGAAACGCATGACCACATAAAACTCTGATAAAACTGGATGAGTATAGCGTCTCTATATTGCACGAATGTCAGGGCAGTAAGGCGTAAACCATTGCACCTGAATGGCAGGGCAGGCTTTTGGCCGCCATTTAAAGCCATCCTATGTGCAGTTGTTACCCTATCGCTGACCAATTCCATGTGCTCTCAGTTTTCTAGTACTAACTCGTTTCCGTGGATAGAGTGTACATTCGATCGTTCCTTATTCGTCATCTAACAAACAGCCAGCACCTTACACAGCCATTAAAAAGTACCAATCACACAATAATGTTCAGCGATCCCTAATGTGAGACATATAGACTCAAATTAACGCTAGGGAAAGTACCCACCGCTACCCTACACGTGATCTCTGGGTGGTGCTAAAAGTGCAACAAAAACTGGCAACCGTACTGACTTCTCGAAGATCTCACGGTTCGAAATAATTGCTATACGATAAATAAATAAATAACACTGGACTGTAACGCACAAAAATGTGATCGAGATTGTACGTCAGAATCGGCCCCGCGCGACATTTGTCATCGTACGCTTCGACTGAGACGATTATGTCTATCGTTATTGCCTACGCACGTTTAAATGTGCCCGGAAAATGTACATTCCGAGTGTCGCTCCCGTCCCGTGAGACTTCGGGACGCTGTGAGTTTTTATACAATTTAAAACGGGATTGTGTGGCGTAAATTGGTTTAGTTTGATGAATATTTTAAAGTTTCATCATCATAGGCATTTACGTCTATTCCAGACGATTTAAGCATTGCTAGGTGTAGTTTGTGTACACCGTTTTTGATGACCTATGCGGCAACGGAACGATCTTCCACATGTATTACAGTACAGATTGACGTTAGAAGGTCTAGTTCCGATTCGATGTCTGCGCAACCTTTACCTTAGGTGCTGAGTAACTCTGCCTACAAAATTACTGGGCTGCTCTGTTAAAGTTGTACAAAATTATTGTGCCCTACAGGTGAGCAGGAGTGAGATACATTAACATTACATATCTATTTAGTAAAATTGAGCAGTTACCTGATAAGTGCATCTAACCTAAAAATACAGGCACTCATTTGAATGACGCTGGCTCAGTATCTCCACGTGACATCATTTTCATAAAAAGTTTTTAATTACATGTAGAATATGTAGAAGTTTTAAAACACGCGTTAGATATATCGAAATATCTTAAACCATTTAATATTTTACACTACATTGTTTTTATTGACTTTTTCAATCAAAATTGATGAGATAATATTACTTTATTTCTAACGCTTGTTAAATTTTGTATCCAGTCTTCGAGGTTATAAACTGCGTTGTCTCTTTGAATTAGTCAGATTTTAAATAAATCCGAGAGTATCTTACTGGACGTAGTGGTTTGATATTAAATTTACATTTGCGTCACAAATTTTGTGATGGCACGTTACGTTAGGCATAGAGCGCGTGGCTGCCAGACCTTTATAACTACAAAGACGACTCTGGCAAATAACTTTACGGTGCCTGGTGGTAAACAGACACCGTAGCCTATGGACACTTTACAATCATAAGTGCGCTGCCGACCCTTTATTTTTATATGAATCGGCAGATTTTCTATTTCGTTTCCAAAATGTATACCCATAGTAAAAGTTGTTCGTATTGATTGATGGATACTATCACCAGTTTCCTTTTTGTTAGTACACAAATCCATAACTTTCACACTGTATAATTACGAGTATATGAACATATCTGAGTTAAAGTGATTTAAGATTAAGAGTAGTTATAAGTCAATAATTGTAAAATTAAAAGAAATAAACAGTTAAACATTTTTTTAGGTGATTATTCTTTTTTAAGTATGTGCGACGTGAGACAGCAAATAGTTAGACGGACTCTCCGGTACACAAACGCATAAGTTTCACATTTATAATTATATAAACATGTGGGAGTTAAGGTGATTATTATTGTTAAATTATGGGCGACGTGAGTCAGCAAATAGTTAGACGGTCCCAGTTATTATATGGAATGTCTCGGATTAGATTCTTGAACTAGGCTAGACTCAGTTGTGGCATGCGGAGTGTTTCATAATTAGTTGATCATTATATAGTTCACCTATTTATTGGATTACGTTAATTTGTTTCTTTTCATTTATAAATTATAATTTATTCACCTTTTTAGGGTTCCGTAGTAAACAAGGAACCCTTATAGTTTCGCCATGTCCGTCCGTCCGTCCGTCCGTCCGACCCCCGTTTTTCTCAGTAACCGTTAGTACTAGAAAGCTGTAATTTGGCATGAGTACATATGAATGACGCCGCCAAAACGGTAGAATATACTCTTAAAAAAAAGTAAAGTGGTGGTGCAATTTTTTTTCTGCCAAAAGCATTTTTTGATTAAAGAATTGGTTAGCGTGATAGCGTTGAAGTGATAATTTTTGCTATGGTCAAGTGTCCCCCCCCCCCTGCCAGCTAAACGGTGGCTACTAGGCATGTGAAAAAAATCAAGGTAGTATATACGATGAATTTAAAAGGAAAACTATCACAGCTAAGTAGACATTACTAGTTAAAGAGTAATAGTCGAACTTCAGAAAAGTACTTTGCAAAAGCAAACTTTCGTACAATTTCCATTGATACCTTAGATAATGTTCTTAATTCTGTCAAAAACATAGTAAATAATAAATATAAGTTTGCGAACTTTTTAGTCCACATAATGTAACAAGTGGATGACTACGGAACCCTACCTTGCGCGTGGCCCGACACGCACTTGGCCGGTTTTTAAGGTTTGCCCGACGTCTCGGATACATTCGTGGTTCTGCTCGCGACCACGAATGTTTAATTCTTTTCATTCATTATTACTGGTTGGTTTATTTTTAATTAATGAACCTTTGAAAATTTTGTACACGTTTTTACTATGTTAATAATTAAATACTAATCTTTATCTTAGGTATATAAAAATTGTCTTATAAAATTATAATTTATAATAGGTACCATGCCTACAATATTGTAAAATTGTCCAAATTCCCGACCCGAACTTGCATCATAGTATTTTTGTCATAGTGTTTTTAGTGTATTAAATGAGTCATTATCATGTTTATATTGATATTATTTGGCCAGAGCAGAGTGTGTATGAGTCATCTGCGCGATCTTGTCGGGCCTAGACGGTGACTCAAATGCGTCGCTCCGTCCTCCTGAGTCTCGTAGTCACAACTTTGCAAGCGTCCTCATGTCATGTGTGAGCCCCGTTTACATAGCGCTAGAAATTCCATGCAATTTTCATTACATTGTTGCATTTTATCGTTCTCGTCCTGCCTCTGTATCCGTCAGCCCCGCAATGTAATGCAAATTGCAGGGAAGAGTTTGAATTGGGTTTACATTGCCGGATCGGTAAGTATCGATGCCATTCAACGGCCATCTTTACGTGACGCCTCAGAAGTGTACTTGGAAGTCTTGGAATTGTCATTGTCAGATGACAATTGTCAAGTTGGTGAAATAGGGGCCTGGTGAGGTAGACAGAGCTCACGAAGATACGCTGTGTTGAGAATGAGCGACCAGCATACATACCTATGTATCTAACTGTCAACCCAACGAATCCTCAAATTAATAAAAATTCGGCAACGCGCTTCTGAATCTTCTCGACTCACGAGCGTCCATAGGCGACGGGGGCGGCAGGCAGACCGTGAGCTAATTCAAACCGTCGTTGTAATAAAGAATCTGGGGGCCGATTTTTGAGTGTCGAACGCTCGACTTTTCACTCGACATCTGTCAAATCACCATAGTTTTTTGACAGATCTCGAGTGAAAAGTTGAGCGTTCCACATTCAAAAATCGGCCCCCTGGTGTGAGATGTCAGGCCAATTTAGGTTAAGTTCTAGAACCTCCGTGGCACGCTGTGAAAGGACCTTCTCTCTGTATTGTTCCAAAATAATATCTGCTGTATATAACATTCACTAGTCTACGGTTTTTAGATCACTGACTGGAGCTTTCAATTCAACTACCTACTTGCCTTTGATTCGCCTACTTTTGTCTCACTCTGACTTGAAAGCTAGAGTAGGACAACAGAAGCCACCGGTCACACTCACACATAGCCTTAAAAATGTTGATCGTTAAAAGCCTTATGGAGGCAGCATAAATAGAATGCTTTTATTGCACACTGCGATCTAGTGCCTCCCTGCCACTTTAGGCCTCCCTGTGCTAGCAACGTCATACTCCTGGTGATTTCTACTACCCTGGTACTCGGTTTCAAAATATTAGACAACTTCCGCGTTCGCAGAGCGCTGAAAACACTGAAAATGTTGCTACGAATAATATTCAAAAAGATATTCGATACTGACTTAGGTAAAGTATGCCCAACCATATTTTGGTATCTAAAGAGATATTGGGTCTGTTTGTACAGGATTGTCGTCATTTCATACAAAATTCATATTCCATGTTTTTATTTAATTTTATTTATTTAAGCAACTTACACTTACAGGTTATAGTATCATAAGTTATAGGTTATAGTATCATAATAATATTACAGTTACATATTACAATTAATAATATTAGTTTAAATTAAATTAAAATTAACACCTTCACCTTATAAGATTTTATACAATTATGCTTAGTACCACACCTAAAAGGGGTCAGCAGTATACAGTGTGTATTTTTGATATTACCTCAAACTGTAACCAGACGTTAATTTTAGTGATATGAACCAACACTGAAACAAATTGTTAATGTAGTGTCAACTACTAGAGCGTAATTAATTTTTGAAATTTTTTCGAGCAGCAATGTAGTGCGTACTTGACAGTATTGGCACATGACAGAAGTGTGTTCAGCATTGTAGTTTACTTCTTTATAAAAATAAGATACATTGCGTGATGAATTATTTTATAAGGAAAAAATTATAACGTACAATTTTAATAATTTATAGAAAAACATATTCATTAGGGCCTATACTAAGACCTCGTAAAGTTTGAGGTAGTATCAAAAATACACGCGGTATGTATAATGAGACTAATGAGAATGACTACCCTACCTACCACTAGTCGCTTACCAATAAGCAACTTCGGTAAAGTCATCATATTATAGAGGTACAAATACATCGACTTTGTCGCTAAATATAAAGTCGGTGCCAACTATTTCGTAGTGGTCTGTACCGTTCAGGGTGCTTAAAAATATTTGACCATGTAATCTAATTCCTTTACAAAAAAACCGTTTCATATATGTATTTGCGAGCACTTTGTTTGCTCTGATATACTTTTCCTAATACAAAATTATAGATTTTGTGATCAATCGCATCGACCTGTTGAGAGAATTTTGCGTAATCGTACATTCATAATTTAAACTTACGCAAGCTGATGAAATCACGGCACGATTTCAGTAATGCTGACTAGATTTCTATGAAAATATAACCAAGGAGTCATAATCAAAACAAATGTCATCTGTGTAGTCATGTGAGTAGTATTAGAAACTACGTGTAGACGCATAAGCGGCGTCAGTGACCAGACCACTGACCACTGAGTCCACTGACCAGTCACTGAACGCTTCTGTTTGTATTTTAAAAGTTTTAAAACATTACAACTTACAAGTATTGTCAAAGATTACATAAGGCACGCGTAAGGGGTTTGGCATGTTTACTTTTCTCTATTTCTTGCGATTACCAAATACCACAGATTACTAAGTGCCAGTTGCACCAACGTACGAACACAGACCGGTCATCGTCAAATATTGCGCCGGCAGCTGTCATCCCATAGAAACTTGTCAAACTTTCCATACAATCAGATTTGACGAACACCGCTTACGATTACAGACGGTTTGGTGCAACCCAGCCTAAGAAGCGATCACAGAGTCTGTATAATGTACGGCTACGGTAGTGGCCGACCCGTCACATCGCGCCCACCGGTTGGACGCGTTGCTGGATCGGGCATTGATGAGTTGTTAAATGTTCTTGTTTTCTGTTATTTTTTACGCTTTCTTTGTTTTTAATTCTAATTATAACTACTTGTATATACTATATCTATGTTTAATGTTTATTTTATTTTTATTTATTTTTTATTTTAATGTGTTACCTACTAAGCTCAATGTGTTACCTTCTGGGAAATCACTTGATGGTTCTGTCGGAAGATCAGCGCTGGCAATCGCGCCAGCACTACGCTGAGACAGAACCATTTCGTGCAATACCTACCATGTTTTACTGTTTTATTTGTTTTTCTTTCTTTTTGCTGTGTGTGTTGTGTATTGTCACGAATAAATAATTGGTTCTTGATTCTTGATTCTTCTTGTTCGAAAACACAAACGAAAATTATTGAATCACGATCTCATTCTGTATCATAGCATAGCATTTTCCAAACAAAACACAAACGAATATGTTTGCGTTTAGTCTCATTTTGTAAGGCAACACGAGCAGCGCCTCTGGCGCCTCAGCGCCGGTGGTAACTATTTTTGCGTTCGATTGTGTTTTATTTCGAAAAAACGTATAGATGCTAGAGGTACTTTAAGGCGATATATCGATTGAAAGAGACACCCTTTGTTTTTCGCTCACGACAAAACGGGATGCAACCCTCTCCGAGAATGGCTTTTTAGACAAATCTCGTTAAATATCTGACTGTGTGCAGGTTTATTAAATTTCCTCTTGTCAGTACCTAGATGAGGTAAAATACCATCACATTAACTTAATCGTGTCTTTTAATAATGCGTTGTTTTAGTAGGCTGAGGAAAAAAAGGAAAATATAAACTCGACTTTGGATTTATTTTCTATCGTGAAAATTTTAAGCAATCATGTTTCGCTATTGTCAGTACCACAATCATATAGTCAAGAATCATATATCTGAAAATCAGCCCCTACTGTTTGCTAGTCTGGGCAGGACAGCGTTTCAGTCTCCAAATTTCTCAGTGTAGCGCCTTAATTGCATTTTAGTTGAGCTTTTTATATAGGTAATATACAACACAATTGTATTGTAAAACTGTCAACATATTTGTATAATAACAGCAAACATTTTTGATAATTATCTAAATCAGAAAAATTCGCTAATCAAGACATTGTGCAATGGTATTGAATAATTAAAATCGTAGTACTAGACTCTAAATCTAAGCAATGAGAGTAGATATTTCAATGAACTCGCAATACAGTAATAACGTGTTTTGAAATTTATTGGACATGCGAAAATAATAATAACAGCAGTAATATAATAACACGCATCATTTTATAATATCTATTCTATATAATATAGAAAATTTTATTGCCTTTTACAAACCAAAAATAGGGGGGCGGGGTACTTTACGCTAAAGCATGGCTTGCCTGCTAAGTTAGGAGGGACTGGGTCATACGCAAAAACGAGTTCAGTTAGTGTTGCTTTTGCTGTAATCGTAATAATATATTATTTAATTTTTTTTCGTAATTCGGATTCTATTTTATAATAATTAGTTCAACTAGATTACATGCAACCCAAAATTATTTTTTTTTAATAATTAATTTGATTTCAAAAAGTCCCTCCGGTGGACTGTTCGGTTTCGTAGTTGACATGTTCAAAAATTCATATTTCTTCAAATGTTTGATGATTATTTTAATGATTCATTGGAAACGGTCATATTTGCCTTCTCGTATTTTTTTAAGGGTAAGTAGTAGGTAAAACGTTAACGGTCTTCGAGATAAATATCATAAACATACGGTTATACGGCGGGCCGTCTCTTCTGTGGTCACAAAAAACCGGTACAAATCTTCAACTAATGTTTGGAATCGATTGTAAATATTTTGCACTAGCAACACTACGCAGTAGCTGTCAATCAACGCTGTGAATCCATGGAAACGCACGCGCCAAAGAAACAAGTATTGCGGTTTAATCGTTTTTTTAAAGATTTTGGCCAAGATCAGTGCTTCTTTTCTGTTCTTCGCGTTAGAAGGTAAGCGAAAATTATATTAACTTATGAAGTTTCAGCTGCAATGGCTTTGGGGGAGTATATTACATAACCGCTGGGCAAGCCCCCCTAACCTCAAAGTGTGTGCACTCTGAAGCCATTTACTGATAGAAAGACCATTCTGTGGACGTATTTCATGTGGACTTGTGTGTCCACAGAATGGAGATATTAATTTAAAACAGTGATGGTGTGTCCGCTTTTTGTTTTTCTTCTCGTGTGTCTGGTCAAAAACCATTAATTTGTTAATTGTGTGCCTTTACAACGGATATTAAAACTGAATTTTGTTTAAAAATGTCATGAGAGAGGATTATTAAGAAATTGATATCCACAGAAAGGTTTCAATGTCCACAGAAAAAAATATGTTGATTGTTGCATTTTAATATGTTTTCGTTTTGTCGATTTGCGTTTTCTTATTATATTATTTTATATCTATTTTAACTAATGCAAACATATCTGGCACTTTTGCTTAGCTTAAACCTATCATGGATCTGTAAATACTAATTAATGTCCACAGAAAAGATGACCTTGATTCTGGCTTTTAAAGGAATGTTTCTTTTGTCAACTTTAGTCGTCTTATAACTACAATATGGTGTCTTTATATTTATTTAACTGGCGCAAACATTTTTAGCACTGAAACTTGACTTAAACTTATCACTGATAGTTTAAAATATGCTTGGCATGGTGTGGGAATATTTTAGATGAAACTTTTCTTTCCAGAACATCTACTTTCTACAAATGGAGGATGACAGTGATGAAAATATCTTTTGATGGACATTTCTATACTTAAATAAAAAAAATGAATCTGTTTTGTGAGTCGATTATGAATTATGTTAAGCTTAACTATAAATGTTATCTTCTGTGGAAAACACAATATACATTCTGTGGACACATTTGTTTTTTTATTGTTGATTGTTTTGTTAGTGGTTTGATTTACTAAATATGTGACTTAGTGTCTACTGAAACAATCTAGTTTCAGTAAATATTGAATAATTTTTTAGAGCTTGAGCGCCAGAATTATTGCGAATTTTGCTCTTTTCTGTTGAAAAATCTGTCACTCCTGTGGTCAGAAGAAAAACAAAAATTGCTGTAATTTTCCAAATATTGCGAAACGATCTAGTTCATTATTTTTGCAGAGATGTCATAAACTACCTTCATATAAAACTTAAACATTTTGTTCAAATATATCACATTTTCATTTCTTGAAATCCAAACCCGTTTTTGCGTATGACCCGACTGCGCCTACCTAAACGATTGCAAATTGGATCATTTTCCTAGCATTATCGAGCAAGTGTAATTTTCCTAGAAGAAAAAACACGAAAAAAACAGTTTTCGCGGAAAAATCTCTCCGCACTGCGACCCCAAGTACCAGGCTTCCATAGCCACCAAGGGTGATTTAACTGCAATAAGGGGTGTCCACCCCTAACGAGGGGAGGGCTATGGGCGTGGACGGAGGTTCAACAGGTGGCTGGGCAGTAGGTATACAGTAGGCTATCGGGGGTCGAAGCCCCAACGCGGAAGGATAGTTTAATATTTGAAACAGGTTACCAGGATAGCAGTAATTGATGGAGTTCTGTTGGGAATAAAAATAAAGATAAATGTTGGTATATGTTTGGAGAAAATAGTATGGTTTCCACGAGGTTAAGAGTTAGACCGTTTTTTCCCGTAGAGGAGACTACGAAATATGATGGCCTCCTGCGCACTGAGCCACGACTGTACATTTTGTATATAGATATAGAATAGACCTGCCGCCTGCCAAAGCTCGCGTCCAGGGGGCCGATTTTTGAGTGTCGAACGCTCGACTTTTCACTCACGATCTGTCAAAAAACTATGATGTTTTGACAGATGTCGAGTGAAAAGTCGAGCGTTCGACACTCAAAAATTGGCCCCCTGGTGGGATTTTGATCGTCGCCGCGTTGGTGAGCACACGTGCCCGGGGCGACGACGGGCAGAATCCATTTACCGTACAAAACCTTATCTACTGTCATGGCGTCGTTACCGAACAACGTCATTGAACACGTGACATTGGCGAAATCATCATAAATTTGATGGAAGCCATTTTTTAAAGAATTGAATTGAATTGGCCCCCTGGTGCCTCTACTACTCTACTATTATTGTGAGAAGTGAGAACAGAAGCAATTTCTCTTTATACGTTTAATATTCTATGTAATATATATTTTAAGTCCCATCTCTACAGGTGTAATTGTATGTTACCGTTCTTGTAAATAAATAAGTTACAAGAAAATAAGCTGAATTGTAGGATATTTATCTAGTTACGTGCCTAGAAAATTTATAAATCATAAAATACAGCTTTTAATTTTCTGCTGTCAATAAATTCCAAACTGACGTCACCATTTTACAATTTCAAGACGGGTGTTTCCGCGAGCATCGTTGTCGTTACTCCACCGCATCGTAAAAAATACGACCGTGATACCCACAAGTCCCACAACCCACACGTTTCGACGTCATCACGCTAAACCTAACGTATTTTTATCATTTACTATGCAACAACGAGCAACGAGTCACCCGCGTGGTCGTGTCGGAGGCTTCCCCTGGATTTTCCCTAGGCCACTCTCCAACCGCACACTCCTAACGCTTTATTGGACCGGGCCAGGCCCGGCCTATAAAGCCACAGTATAGTATAGTGCGCGCCATCCGCGACGAGGCGCCCCTCCACAGCGAATCTCATACTAATCTGTGCGCAGTTGTACTGCTTGGGCCGTGGAGGAGCTAGCCTTCGTGGATAACGCGCACTCTAAAAAGAATTTTCATATAATAGGTACGAGTAAGTGCTATAATTTTGTTTGGCCCATAACATAGTTGCTAACTAAAACTGACGCAGCTACTACAAGCTTCTCCATTACAAAGTCAACGTCCTTCTGAAACCACAGTGTATCGTAAACTCCACGCTGACAACCATACTGCGCAGTTCTGCCGTACGTCAATGTCATCAACGTCATCAATCATAGTAAATTTTCCTTTCTAAGATTTGTTTGTACGGGTCTAACGCGATATAATATTTATTTATTTACCTTCTTCTGGGAACGATGCCTCGGGCAACATTAGGGGGAATCGAGGAGGGGCGTTTTCATTTATAATTATTTATTTTTAAATATTAGCTAAGTGTTATGTATTTTTGTGTTGTGTTGTAATAAAAATTTTCCTTCTACCCCTGACGTTTCCACAAATCCACACAAGTTGTACGAGGTGCGCGATCTCATGGCCGATGTCCCGCCAAGATCGGTTCCTATATGACTAAGTTGTAATACCTAAGTCGATTCGGTTTTTAAACGATAGTCACGAAGCTGTCACTTAAGTATTCGAATTTTTCATGAAAATTCAATGCGTGTTTGTTACTGTTATTCTGTGATTTTTTAATTTGTTTTGGGTTATTATTGGGGAACGGGACTTAATCGCGTACAATTATAACTAATTTACCTTTTTTAAGGTTTTGCCCGACGTATTATTTTGGGTAAGTATTGGTATTGTTTTGTTTTCTTTCGTGTGTTGTTAATATTGCTATATATCGTCAGAATACATTTTAAATGGATGAATCCGTGGCCAGCCCGAGCGGGGTACGACGAAAGTACCTACCTACAATCCCCAAGCACGCAATCGCAGATCAATATAGATTCGGTTTTTAGTAGAACGAAAAAAAGTAGGTACATGGTACCCCGATTTAATCACGGAAGTTAAGAAGGAAGGTTTACAGAAAAACAGATCATTTATTGCAACATTTGCAACCTGTAAGATACAATGCACACACAGGAAGGGTGTAGCAACATTATACAATCTATGTAACTATATAGCTAGGTATAATTTATAAACAATTTACAATTTTGAATCTTCCATAAATTCAGCTATGGAATAGTACCTTCCTAGCACTTTTCTATCAACGACCACTGCTTCTTTGTGTTTACTTTAATTTCTAATCTTTAAAAAACGGAGTATAGCCTATTCCAGGTTTTGCCAGGCGTTTTAACTAGAGGTGAGACGTACTAGGCAAAACGCGTACTGAGTCTTGCGAGTACGCGTCCACAAAAAGACTAGATCCAAAGACTAGGTCCAAATACGCGCTAAACCGACCCCGACCCGAGGTGCCCCGAAAGAATCCGAACGCGCAGACGAATACGAATAGCGCGGAACATAAAGACTCTTAGACGTTTCGTGTCTTCCGAGTCGTCGTACGCCTAGTACTCGATACGCTAAAAGACGCGCGAGCGGGATCGCGTACTTACGCGTCCATGCCAAAACCTATTCCAAAAACCTGTTCCCGTAAATACGTCTCACCTCTAGTTTTAACTAGTTCATCACAAAACTCTTATAATTGTGCCCTAACCAATGTACAACGTGTTTAACCTAATTTCCGTCGAGCAGAGTTTATTTTTCACAGATCACTAACTGCCGTTCAAGTGATGACGTCACAGTCACAGCCCAAATCGTGATTGACGTCACACCAATTGCTAATGAGAGCCCAAGCATTTGGGATGTGGCAACACTACTATAAATAACAGTAGTTCCTCCCTCCTACATGTAGCAAAAGGAATGAAGCCACTGGAAAGGAATTTCTATAGTAATATTTAATCTTGGTTTATTTTAAAATAGGGTGTCGACCGTTTAAAATAGTCACAGTTTTGTTAATTTAATTTATGTCACACCTGGCCATAAAGCGGCAATTACCGCACGCTTCGCGCGCGGGAAATCCCACTTCCTGGCCAGGGGGTGACATAAAATTTTGTACTTAACACGGGCGGTAATAAAGAAAGCCTCAGATCGCATATTTATACCTGCGATCTGAGACATTCTTTGTTTTACCGCCCTTGTTAATATTGTAAATGTATTGTAATTGAAATTCATTACCTTAAGTACAATATTTTCTTGTATAAATTAAGTCATTGATAAAATGCGCATAGGGCAGAGAATACTTCAATATGAGGAACCCCGAACTTTTTATTGCTACTTTTTTTTCTGACCGTTAAAAACATATATTTTACTTACTACATCTAAATGCTATCGAGCCAATCGATAGTATGCGACCGTAAGTGTAGAAACTGAGTGGACGCTCGAGCGTTGCGTCCAGCGGGGCGTGCATGTCAAACAATTGAAACTCATACTGGTGTCCTGAGTCGCCGCCGCACAAATGACGCTCGGCCGCAACGCTGGACGCGACGCCGAACGCTCCGCTCCGAGCGTCCACTAAGGGTCAGTTGCACCAACATACGAACACAGGCCGGTCATCGTCAAATATGGCGCCGGCAGCTGTCATCCCATAGAAACTTGTCAAACTTTCCATACAATCAGATTTGACGAACACCGCTTACGATTACAGACGGTTTGGTGCAACCCAGCCTAAGTGTAAGTGTGGCGTCGACAGAACCATCGACACTTTTGTCATAATCCGGAGTGGCACACCTTGTTTGACCATGAGACTAGCTAGCAAAGTGGACCCTGGAGACCAGGGGTCCACTTGATAGAATCCTAAAAAGCCCCGTGTCCTTTTTACGATTCAACGGGGTAAAAACGAAGGTAATGCCCAATTAACCCTTAAATAATGTACATATTGTTAGCCATCTTTTTGCATTTTGTTCAAGAAAGCTTTTTTGGTCTATAGAGCACAACCGAGGCTTGAACGCGCGTTTTTTTTGTCCATTTAAGAGTTAAGATTCAACAATACAATTTCGAATTTAGAAACAAACGTAGGGAGGTCGCAGGTCCGAATCCTGCTCGGTGCCTATGTTTTTAATTTTTTCCCTTATTTCTTTTGTAGTTTGCGTTAGCATACAAAATTAATACAATTTCGCTTAGCGTAAAACGTCAAAAGCCAAATCATTCTGTACCGCCAATGTCCACATGACGGCACCGGACGCTCGTATTTATCATAAACACGCTATATTTACTGATCACGAATGCAAACAATAAATTGTTCGATGGAAGAAAGCGAATCTAAAATTAAGCGCATTAGCCCGTATTTAAGACACGCTTCCTCTGCGCAAACGCAGACGTGAGCGCAGATGGCTCACTGACGGCGAAAATGGTCTCCTTTTGACAAAACCGGATCAAAGGATTTCATTGTTCTTATCCGCCTGCTGAAGAAGGGAGATGAGAGAAAGAGAGAGAGAGGAAATATGCGTTCAAAAGCCTAAATGGCTTGACGCATTTTGACGTAACTATACCTACTTTTTTAGTTGACTCATGCGCGGATCCTGGCTACCTACTGCAGAGCCAAAAAGGATGATTTTAGCAACCGCCCGCGTGGTCGCGTCGGAGGTTTCCCCTGGATTTTTCCCAGGCCACTCTCCAACGAAGTTTCGTCAAATCGGTTAACGACGTGTAACCGAAGCAAAAAAACACTCAAAAGTACTTATGGCGAAAACATTTTTGACTTTGAAAGTTTGAGCTTCAAAAACTGTCATTATAGTCTCGGATAACGCAACACAACACAACTCAGCACTACAGTTTAATATCATCACCAAACTAATAAGTTTAAAAGTCAGGCAATCGTTCGCTCCGAAGGAAATCAACCGAGCTACTGAAACAATGTTCAAATTCTGTCATTGGCTAATGGCTATCCCAAGCGGGAACTCATTCCAGAAATGTTGTGGCTGTCTGCGTACGGCCGGATCATACACAAA
Organism: Cenopis cana; assembly: GCA_951800055.1. Taxonomy (NCBI): domain Eukaryota; kingdom Metazoa; phylum Arthropoda; class Insecta; order Lepidoptera; family Tortricidae; genus Cenopis; species Cenopis cana. The sequence goes on from OX637487.1 coordinate 17,730,912, forward strand.
AAAATATATTTAGTATATTTGCTTGAAGTAAATAATAAGTACTTCTTCTTCGTCGTAACCTCTTGTCTGAGGGAGTTGACGACTATGGGCGACTCTGTCGACTACTGGAGAGCTCCAGGCTGTTCGGTCTTGTGCCATTTGTACATTTGCCTGTAAGGTGGACTCGGTAAGTTCTTGGATCTGCATGACCCATCGACACGCCCAGTAATTATGCGCCTTTCTAGCGCATCCACGTCGCGCCTGATGCCTGACCATGTGACCAAAGAATTTGAGGACTCTTTGAGTACAAATGGTGGACAGCCTTGTAGTTATAACAAGTACATTGACTCCCTTAATCTTTGGCAAAAACAACTTAACATGTCATGTCGTAAACACTATTAAAACTAAAAACACTGAATGTTAATGGAAACCCTATCTGGATTAGAGCGCCATATGTTCGGCCTCCATCCGCGAAGGTCGGGTCTTCAGATAGTAAGTGCATTAGCCAAAATAAATACTTATCCTTTTATCTAATTTCAATTAAAGAGGTCTAAAGTCTTCTGGCAATGTAGAAGCCGTTTGATACCGACCGGAAGAACCGTGTGTACAGCAACTACGCGTGCTGACAAGGATTCAGCTACACTCAAGAGTAAATAAAACAGGTTCACTTTGTAGAAATGGAAATGAATAGGTATTTGTAGAAGAAATATTTGTATCTTACTCAAATCTACCTAAGAAAAGCTTGTGCTATGGGTACTAAGCGACGATATACATACTTAAGATAAACAGATACTTAAATACATAGAAAACATCCAAGATCCTATAGCATCGACCCTACTGGATCACACAGACAAACTGTTCCGACAGTTTTGTGAGACCCTGTTAATTTTATGTTTTTATACCCTGATTATTAAATAAAAAGAAATATAAAGACTCAGGAACAAATATTGGCGCTCTCCAGCTTCGTAGGCAGTTCCACTACCAACTAGGCTAAAGCGGTCGTCAAATGTTGCTACCGTACGTAAATAAACACGACAGAATCAGTATCCATCTCGCATCGCATAACATTACACATGCAAATAAATACAATACATTTACAGTATCAATATGAACTATATCCAAAATCATCGTACTATCAAAATCACAATCACAGTTAACTAATCATTCGTGAACCTTATTGTAACGAGATAAGATCTACCAATGGTCAACACTGTGATGCAGATATTACAAACACCAAACATTCATTCAGAACACATAAACTGGAGTGCATTTGGCGATCGCCCGCCATTACTTGCTTACGTTACGCGAAACTGATATGCTCCGAATAATAATCTCTAACATGTGGTTTTATTACGTTTTTATTCCACAATTTGGATCTGTTTTCTTTATTTTCAGATTGTGGGTCATGGCTAGATGTTATGCGAAGGAATTCTGCTAGTCATGCGGCTAAGTAGGTACTCGTAAATGTGTAAGGGTGATTGCTCGTGTTACATGTTGTGACGTGACACCAATGGATGGAAAAGTAGCTAATGCTTGTTCTTTATCCCGTTACCCTATGCTGGGGTGGAGCGCTCGTGGCCCAGCGGCGCCTGCGTGCCGCAAGCGGTAACCCAGTTTAAGCAACGTGGGCCACGATCAGTACATGGATGGGTGACCGCTTTGAGTGGTTACTAACTGAGCGCTCCCGTGCTTTGGAAGGCACGTTAAGCCGTTGATCCCGGTTGCTGTCTATGGCAGCAGTCGTTAAGCCAAGTTGGAGGCCTTCGGGCGGCTTGAGAACTTCTAACAGTCAAGTTGCTCACTCACTTCACAAAGGGGGGTCGAAGTTGCACCACGTCCGTAGGGAAAGAACCCACCCCTCTAGGTCGTTGTAAAAGTGCAAAAAAACTGGCAACCTTACTGTCTTCTCGAAGATCTCACGGTTCGAAATAAATGCCAAACGATAAATAATATAATAATACTGGGGTGTAGGGCTCGAATCAACTCTCTCCATTTGCTTCGATCTTAGGCAATTTAGGGTATTTCTTCCCAGTTCAACCCCATAGAACCCAACTCTTAATCCACGGAACGCCTAAGTTGTTCTGGGGCGAACTTTTTTCCTCTTGCCGGGTATCTGCCAAGTCAGGGCCTTCTTGGACAAGTAGGGGTCCGGTTTAAAAATGATATGACCAATCCAGTGTAATTTCTGGAGCAGTATCTCTAGGCTTCTGCTTTGAAAGTGCTCGGTTGGAGGGTGGCCTGGGGAAAATGCAGGGGAAACCTCCGACACGACCACGCGGGCGGTTTAAACACTGGAATACTCTAAGAGTTTGCGCTCCAGTGAAATTGGTTGAACGGCTTCAACCGAATCTGAAGTGTGTCAGTGGAATCGAGCTACTGGGAGTTTTGTCTAGCCTAGCTGAGAAGATTCCGGCAAGAAACTCAGCTAGATAGGTGAATCTCTACTCGAGAACCTATAAACATTCGTCAATAATGAACCGGTAAAACAGGGCCAACTGCAATATATTACATTATAGATAAGTACGAAAGAGAGTGTCCCTCGCATACGAGTTAACATGGCTGGGTTGCACCAAACCGTCTATAATCGTAAGCGGTGTTCGTCAAATCTGATTGTATGGAACGTTTGACAAGTTTCTATGGGATGACAGCTGCCGGTGCCATATTTGACGATGACCAGTCTGTGTTCGTATGTTGGTGCAACCGACCCTTAGTCTTGGTTGGTTACATGTACGTTAGTGGTATGAATGGTATGCCGCAGAAAACAAATCGGAACTAGAGCTTCTGACGTCAACTTTCCCTGTAATACCTGTGGAAGATCGTGCCGTTCCCGCATTGGTCTCTATAGTCACCAAAAACGATGTTCGCAACTACACAGCAATGCTTGAATCGTCTGCAATAGACGCAATAAAGGCCTATGATGATGTGGTATGAATTTAGATATTATATTTGATGAATTTAGGTATAATTAGCAAAACTATAGCATATTTTAACGTTTACAGTGTAATTCAGGCAACAATCAGCGCGGGCCTAAGGTCGCCATCGGTCGTCAAACGGTTTACGACGCCTGTAAACAGAGCGCGGGCGCGGCGCCACTATCAGCGGACAACAATACTAGTTATTGCCCGCGACTTCGTCCGCTAAGTAAGTATTAAGTGATTGCTATGAACTTATATCAGGCGCTTCCGTAGTAATCGCTCTTTCATACAAACTCCACCCCCTTAAGGGATGATTTCCGGAATAAAAAGTATCCTATGTCCTTCCCCGGGACTCAATCTATATCCATACCAAATTACATGTAAATCAGTTCAGCGGTTTAAGCATGAAGAGGTAACACACATACAGACACACTTTCGCATTTATATTTATAATATTAAGGCGCTACACTGTGAAATTTGGAGACTTTGAAACGCTGTCCTGCCCAGACTAGCAAACAGTAGGGGCTGATTTTCAGATATATGATTCTTGACTATATGATTGTGGTACTGACAATAGCGAAACATGATTAAAATTTTCTCGATAGAAAATAAATCCCAAGTCGAGTCTATATTTTCCTTTTTTTCCTCAGCCTACTAAAACAACGCATTATTAAAAGACACGATTAAGTGAATATGATGCTATTTTACCTCATCTAGGTACTGACAAGCGGAAATTTAATAAACCTGCACACAGTCAGATACTCGGAGAGGGTTGCATCCCGTTTTGTCGTGAGCGAAAAACAAAGGGTGTCTCTTTCAATCGATATATCGCCTTAAGTATGGATTTTACACCTAAATGAACATACAAAACAGTTCAGCACAAAGCATTTATTTATTTATTCATTCCTTATAATAACACAGTATTACAGTTATAAACTAAGTCACTGTGAATTACATATTTGATTTACAACAATACAATTTCAATATACAACAGAAGAACTACGTTTATCCATCGCCTCGCAGAACCTTAAGCTTTCATGATCATGACATACCATTCCCCAATCACTTCCAAAAACATCTACATTCGGTGCTGAAGCAAGAAGCTCATTAAGGCAGTGTAGAGCTCGAACCAGGGGAGAGTTTTGGCGTGATATGGTACGCGCCTCTGGGGCAGCAAGTATTAGTAGCCGGTTGCGCGGGCGAAAATGAATCCTCGGGTAGTGAGGGGACAAGCAGACTCACTGTCTGACCTACCAGCTCCGGGCAGTCTGAACTTCCTCGCAGGATTTTGCAAACGTTCATTAGAAGCTTACAGTTACGCCTAACCTCAAGCGAATTAAATCCTAATACCCCTAACAGAAATTTTGTTGGATATAAAAATGGATAATAGCCATATATTTTCTTATAAAGAAACCGTAAAAAAGCTTTTTGGATTTTTTCTAATAGTAAGGTGTAAGAGACCTCATGCGGATTCCAAATTATAGAAGCTGTCTCGAGTTTGCTTCTAACCAAGGCGGTGAATATGAGTTGTATAGCCCTAGCATAGCAAGATATAAGCAGAGGTAGACAACAGGCGCTATATCGCTAAAGAGCGATCTCTTGCAGACAACAGTCTCTCTCTTTCTCAGTCGTGTGCGGTTGGCCTCACGTCACTGACGCGCTCAAATCGTAACACAGTCATAAGTCATAAGACAAAAAAATGGTGCAAGGCGATATAATCCAGTTGATATGTCCTAACAAAGTGGGGTTAACTGGAAAGTGCTCGGAACTCAATTAAATTATATACGGTCGTTTGGGGGTAAACTAGGAAGACTATCCTAAGTAACCTTAGTAGTAGTACCTTTTTCTACGCGGGGCTATGCCGTTCACATGATCGCTCGCTGTCACAGGCACCACTCCACTGCGAAATATCCCTGCACGTCATGGCGATGCAGCTCAGCTGACAGCCATTAGTCTGCGTCGTGTTTACTGCACGCTCAAGTGGGTTAAGGGCAATCCACTTCGCTATATTGTATACACGATGAGCAGTGATACCTACTGATAAAGCTAGGTACAATCAACCAGGAAAGTCTACTTTTCGACTATTGTGTGTTAAGTTCAAAATTGGTAGAACATTTTGGGCTGACTGTACCGTTTCAGGCCTGGGAATATTTTTTTTCTATACCACTTCTACACCGCTTCAATATATTGTATAATATCTACAGTTTATATATTTTGAACCACCATTTTGAAGAATATACAAATTAATTTAAATAATGTTTGAAAATGAAAATGAAATTAAGGCGACTTCCTGACTTGGCGGGGCGGGATCGATATGTGACATTTTCTTCTTTGACGTAAACTTAGGCGACTTCCTGATTTGTCGGTGCGGAGGCAGTACGATATGAGAAAAGTGTCAAATGTCAGTGTCAGCTGACAGTCGACGCGATACCATTTTTTACTACGCCCCTACATTTAAATGCGTGCTTCCTGACTGGCGCGGGATGCGCGGTAGCGGGACGATGCGAATGTGGTACTGCTTCACTTCTGCGCATGATATTACTACTGCGCAAACGTAATACTGACAGTATTATATCAAGTGGGAATCTTTGCGACGTCAGTAAGTTTACGTCAAAGAAGAAAATGTCACATATCGATCCCGCCCCGCCAAGTCAGTAAGTCACCTTACTGACGTCGCAAACGTCGTTTGTGCAGTAGTAATATCATGCGCAGAAGCGAAGCAGTACTGCCTTCGCATCGTCCCGCTACCGCGCATCCCGCGCCAGTCAGAAAGCACTCATTTAAATGTAAGGGCACAGTAAAAAGTAATACTGAGTTGACTGACAGTTGACACTGACATTTGACGGTTTTCTCATATCGTACCGCCTCCGCACCGACAAATCAGGAAGTCGCCTAACTCTTGACTCGGAATAAGCCGCGTAAGCTATACTACGATAAAGAAGCACAAAACGTGGCAGACCTAACTGGATGAAAGAACGCGATGCGGTAGAGTGGGATGCGTGCTTTTCAACATCGGTTTTGTTAAGGTCCGGCCACATAAGTTCTCGGAACGCTAATGACCAAAGTGACAGAGTTATGGGTCAAATGCGTTTAGGTAATGATTTTACTATTTATTATTGCGTTATTCTTGTCACTAAAATCGATGACATGGTCCCTAAGAACAGGGGTCCGATTTTTGAGTGTCACTCGAGATCTGTCAAAAAAACTATGATGTTTTGACAGATGTCAAGTGAAAAGTCGAGCGTTCGACACTCAAAGATCGGCCCCCAGATCTTCGTATGTCTTATAGTTTCAGACTTTCCCATACTGACCGATTAAAATGTTACACCCTGTATAGCGACATTATGCACAACCTTGTGGACACACAGGAAATCTCTTATAAGCGTATTTGCCAGACATTGGATTCAGTAACATTTCGTTCCCTACGGAACATTCGGGATTCCCTCCTTCCTGGTACCAGGGCAGCATAAATCATCAGCAGATACGAGTGCGTAATGGCGCGCCGCCAACACGACAGACTCGCCAAGACCGCTTCCTATACGGCGGTGATGACATGCGCTTACGGTACGTGACATATGGAAATACAAGTACGATGCCGGTAAAACTATCATTTAACCTAGAAATGTAGAAACTTTGAAATGCCAGGCGAGGAAACAATAGTCCCTTTTAGACATGGGGAAACGCGTTACTTTTCGATCACCGTTATTGTTATTCCCGTTCCAAAAAAATCACGTTGAAAAATCACCGTGACTTTGTCACTTCGGTTATTTCCTGTCACGACATTTGCGTGTCGATCGTTCCCGACAGTTACTGATATTTTTGTAACAACTGACTGATGTTACTCTGTGACAGCGCACCGCAGTCACAGTCACAGTTAGTAACAACAGCGGTCACGAGGCACGAGGCGACGCGTCGCTTACACACTGTTCCAGTGATATCGTCGCTAAGTAACAACGTTATTTTGTAACGTTGTTACTTCGTGACAAGTCACACTGTTACTTTTTAACGGCGGATCACCGTGATTTTTTCATCGTGAAGTTATTTATCACCCACCTCTAGTCCCTTTAACGCATTCACTGCCACCAACGCATATATGCGTTTCCGATACTTTCACCCAGTGCCTTGAACGCACAGACGCGTTCATAATATTTAGTGACTTTAACCCTGTGCCTTAGTGCCTTAGACTAAGAATAGTCGGTTGAACTCACATGTGCGTTTGGGGCACACAGCAAAGTGCAGCACCTGCCGAATGTCCAGGAAGAGAGGGTAGTAGTGAATGCGTTAAGGGAATATATCGATCGCACGGCAAAACGGGATACACCACGCTTCGGGAATAACTTTTTAGACAAATCTCGATAAATATCTGACTATGCAGTTTTACGATATTTCCTCTTCACAGAGTTTAGATGTGGTAAAATGCCATAATAACTATTAATTAACTTGTGTCGTTTAATAATGCGTTGTTTTAGTAGGCTGAGTAAAAAAGCCAAATAAAGACTCAACTTTGGTTTTTTTTTCTATCGAGAAAATTTTAAGCAATAATTTTTCGCCTATTGTGAAAACCAAAATCATATAGTCAATATGATTAATATATCTGAAAATCAATCCCTATTGTTTCCTCGTCTGGGCAGGACAGCGTTTCAAAGAACACAATATTTCTCATTGTAGCGCCTTAAGCCTTATTTATGCGAGTTTCACTGCGTCATGTTTCATTACACTGCGGGTCACGAGTTCTGGTTCTGGGTGAGCTCGCTCCATTAAGGTCCGACCGAGAACACCTTTTTTGTCTCGGCCGAGACCGAGACCGAGACCGAGAATAAATTAAATTCTCGGCCGAGACCGAGACCGAGACCGAGAATTTAAAAATGTGAGAGAAAAATTCCAATTTGTAATTTTTTATTTATTTAGTAGGTAATCAAAATCAAATACATCAATGTTTTGAGATAAAAATAGTAACTTTTCCGCATTGTGCATTAGTGTGTCCACTGAAATTGTGTTTACATACGCTCTTCGTCTGCAATTGCGCCAGTGTCATAATTAGTTTGAAAGTTAATGAGTACCTAACCAACGAACATGGCGAAAATCAATGGCGAATATAAATCTACCAGCCAATAGATCACCTCGTGCGGCCCCACAGGCGCGTGGCAAATTCAATTTCACCAATCTTAGATCGTTGCATAGTCTCGGCTACGGCCGAGAATCTCGGCTCGTTTTGGCCGAGACCGAGACCGAGATCTCGGTTCGAATTTTGGCCGAGAATAGCCGAGACCGAGACCGAGATCTCGGTCGGACCTTACGTTCCATGTCCGCTTCATTTTTAATAAAATAAAATAAAAAAGGTGACGATGCTTATAGTAAATCGCGTGGCAGGTTAGTAATAGTAAGGATAGAGACCGCTATAGTTTACATGATGCATCAATGAATAGACTACAGCACAATGCCATGAAGTCACCGTGTTTTGCTTTAGCCCGGTGTTTTAACAACATTGATCTTTATTGTAAACGCTTGTATACGACAGTGTGACGTGAGTGTGAGTGGATAGCGCGAAATAGTTGGTTTAACCCTTTCTCTGTAGGATACAAGCTGACTGTTGTCCAAGGAGCATATTATTTACATGATAACTGATGTCTTGATGTGTTAAAATGTCTTTTTACCTTCTCACGCTCGAAAAGCAGTAAGTCCAATATTGGACTTGTCAAGCGAGTATAAAGTAGATAACTTTTTCCCCTAGGGAAAATATAAATATACATTTCTGGGGCATATACCACAAAACTTTGCAAGCATACCTACTATTCGACTTTGTCAACTTTTGCTATGATAAATTGTACAATTATGTCAAATTTTAGACACTAAGTTTTGTTTTGTAATGGCCTGATTTAGGCACAAACCATTTTAATTTTACTAATCAAAATAAATCATCCGCCTAGCGTTATCCCAGTACTGTTGCATCCTGAAGGATGCCTGGGGTCCGCTACCTAAATCCCAAGATTTGGCGTAGGCACGAGTTTTTACGAAAGCGACTGCCATCTGACCTTCCAACCCCGAGGGGAAACTAGACCTTATTGGGATTAGGCTTTGTCAAGTGAGTGGGCAACTTGACTGTTAGAAGTTCTCAAGCCCCGAAGGCCTCCAACTTGGCCTAACGACTGCTGCCATAGACAGCAACCGGGATCAACGACTTAGCGTGCCTTCCAAAGCACGGGAGCGCTCAGTTAGTAACCACTCAAAGCGGTCACCCATCCCAGTCCTGCCCGCTGCCCACGTTGCTTAACCTTAGATACCGCAAGCGGTACGCAGGCGCCGCTGGGCCACGAGCGCTCCCTTTTAGAATACAGCTATAGGTAGTAAAATCGACCAAGTATTTTCCTTCCCTCATGGTGCAACCGTGGTATGGTGCTAAGTTGCGTCTGAAGCAAGTGACCACGTTTACAAAACATTCGCATCTGCTTTCGGAAAGCAGTTCATGCGGTGTAGTTGTGGTCCGTGAGGTGATGACGTTTATTGTTCATGCATGTGTAATTGTGTTTCGACATGCCACCTTGTACACCATGTACTTAATACTTACTAGGTAACGTATGTTTGTTAAGATTCTCATATAAATTTTCCCCTAACTCATTAATATTCAGAAGGCAGGTGTATCAATGACAATGAGAGCAATGGAGAGGATGGAGCGATGGATGAGGGCAATGGAGAGGGCTATGCTGGGAGTTTCTCTGCGTGATCGCATCAGAAATGAGGCCATCCGTAGTAGAGCCAAAGTAACCGATATAGCCTTTCGAATCGCTAAACTTAAGTGGCAGTGGGCGGGGCACATTGCACGTAGAACCGATGGCCGTTGGGGCCGAAAGGTTCTCGAGTGGCGACCACGGACTGGAAGGCGTAGCGTGGGTAGACCCCCCACAAGGTGGACTGATGACCTGGTAAAGGTCGCGGGAGTCCGCTGGATGCGGGTGGCGCAAGACCGGTCATTGTGGCACTCTTTGGGGGAGGCCTATGTCCAGCAGTGGACGTCTTTCGGCTGATATGATGATGATGAGGTGTATCAAAAATACTTTGCATTGCACTTGTAAGAGTGTGTTTGCTTTGCTCTAAAGCTAAGCTCTTAATACACATAATTCGCTCCAGCTAACCTACCAAGCCACGGGGTAGTTCTTGGGTAGTTGCGATGGATCGTAATTTAAAAGGAGGGTTTACATACGCCTTATAAAGACTGACCTGTTAACTCCCATTACAACCAACCTCGCTTCATCCTCCGCACTTTCCATTGTAATATCAACTTTATTCCATTCATACACGATTAATATTTCAACAACCCAATTAGCACCAACACGAGCTTAGACACGCGAATTCACCAGCCACAAGTGTGACCATTCATAGACCGTATTCGTATATGACATAAGGTCTATTAACACTCAGTTAATTATGGCTCCATTCGTGTCGCGAAATATGAAAACACAGGGATGTTTACGGATCGGAGTGCACCGGCGCCGGCGCACTCGACACGGTGTTTGGTAAACAAGCCGCATACTCGACACAGGTTCAACCACTTTGTCAACTAAACCTACGGTTCATTCACAACACGGTTAAATGAATATTTTGTAAACGCATTTGAAATAAGAGTAAGTTACCTAGGTATCCGAAACTAAACAAGTTTATCCGTTTTTTATTTAACAGTAGCTTTTCTTTTAAGAGGAGTGGGTTGACCATATACACCGCTTAATCTTTAGAGAACTGAAAAACCTCTTTCCTGATTGGTCGATTTTAGTACAGCTGTGTTCTGGTTGTTTGAAATATTTACCTAATATTTTTTAATCTGTCAAATTACTGTTCTGTGATTGGTGGATTTAATACTTAGGTGAAGTATTTTGATTGGTCAAATTAAAATGTTCTGTAAATCATAAAAATGTATATATATTTTCCCTAGGGCTTAAATGTACTACTTTAGCCCCGCTTCACAAGTCTAATATGACACACTTTTCGAGCATGAGAAGTGAAAAAGTATTTTTGATTATTTTTTAAAGATTTAAAGCTTTCCTTATCCCTCGGCCCAATATAATTGTCAAACACTCTGTCGCAATCTACCAAGAGGAATCGCGAATAGGAAGAAACAATAATGGCATAAACATCGAATAATCCATCGTTAATCCCGTTTGCGATCCCAACTACAAACTACAACTTAGAAGCCAGAGCTTATAGTTTCCGATACTTTATCCTATTCGCACATTTTCTCCCCCCCCTTTTCCGCTAGGAGCCACAACAGATTTACAATTGCTCGTTTAATTTTACGACATGAATGATGTCAATCTGAATCAACAAACTTTCTTATTAAAACACAAGGCCAGGAATAGCCGAGATAGTAAATCTCGCGCGGTCCAGATCAAACACTCACGAGCACGACAGTCGACCCACATACGAGCAGTTTAATTATGCGTTTCTGTCATATTTCTGACGTCTGTTCACTGTCAGTCAGCGATATGTGCCAGTCGATCGATACTATTATATATAGTACGGGCAGCCATCTTTGTAACGTTTCGCTTTAAGGCGCTGGGGTGGGCAAGGCATTCTCCATACAAACTCTGTGCACGTTTTATTCGTAGGTTTTGGCACTATAGAATGTAATTTTTTTTTGGATGTACAATTAGATATGCGAAGAAAGTGATGTGGAAGTTTTCAAATATTTCAAAAAAATGATAAATGAAAAAAATTAAATATAATATCAATGAAAAATTACATCACGAAATAGCTAACAGAAAAATAAGCATACTGACCAAAAATCATAACTTTAATGCAAACACAAACGAAGAAAATCCTGCACAAAGTTTGTATGGAAAGAGCTTGCCCTACCCCTCCTCTTAATGTAATTTTTTAATTGTCATACTAAATTTCCGACGTCTGAAATCGATCAAGTTCCAAATTGTCCAGCTACTTATGAGGCGGACTGTACAGTACATAGGTCTACCTAACACAGACGTTTCCTGAGCGGATTGCAGCGTAAAAGGGCAGACCAAGAAGTTTAGATACATCCTGGAGGTTGCGTGCCGAACATTTGTTTGAAGCTAGAAAATATGGCCTTGAATGACGTCACTGTTATATTGCATCTCTTTCATTCTAATATGCGATGATTCTAATGAAAGATGCAATAACTGTTACGTCATTCAGGGCCATATTTTTTAGCTACAAAAGAATGTTCGGCGCGCAACCTCCAGGATGTACCTAAACTTCTTGAGGTAGACGTCAAGGATTTGATGTCTTGCATTCGCTCACACTCCGACGAAAGCGGATATAAATTTCTATGTGGGGCTACTAAACCACTTTACTCATAGAAAGCTATTGTTTCGTTGTTTGCCGACCAGCTATATGTATATGATATGTGACAAATGACATTTGACAGTTTCCATATAAAAACGGGTGAGGTGGGGACGTTTCGGTTTGTGAATAACAGAGCCCAGTTTAGCCTAGCTAGCCGTTAGTGACCCTGCCTACGAAGTACGAACTACGAAGCTGTCGGTTCGAATCCCGGAAAGGGCAGAAATATGAATAATGAGATGAGTATTGGATTTTGAGTCTTGAATGTTTTTTATTTGAGAATTTAATCATGAAATATGTCTATATATAGCAGTGGCGGAGCGTCCGTACAACTCGATTCCCACCGGCTTACTTAATTTTCAGCCAGTCCATTTCTATTACTACGGCTCATGAAAAATAAGAAAGCCAAAGTATTTCCGGCTTCCCTAAGAATATTTTTGACGCGCCGCCACTGATATATAGTGTCTGATAAGTGATAAGACAAGCCTTATAATTATTTTTCCATGCGATTTGTGTAAGATGAGCCCCACTATCCCGTTATATTTATTATTACGCACATACCCGACTCGCGCTTAACCCGTTTTTTTTTAATTTATAGAAGCAGCAGACTAAAGTTCAGTCCTTCAGTTGCCTTGCCAGCTCAACACATGTCAAAATAATTCTGACATATCTAGTATCGAGATGACAGCTAGACAGCTTGAAGGTGAGTTGTATGAGAGGCCTATTCACGGTTACACTACATAGTACGACGTCGGGGTCTACTCATAATTTAATGACGTAGGTATAATTTAGTCAACCCATGAATGTGTTGGACAAATTGGACATGCTTAGAACCTTGTCATTTAAGGAGTTTCTATAGTATAGAATAATATAATTTATTAAATTCAAATTCATAATTCAAACATTTATTCTGCAAATAGGCCACAAGAGCACTTTTACATGTCAATTTACAATTTACTCGTAATAAAGTCTGACTATACAAGCATATGCTACATTTTTCACGAGAAAAATTAATTTACAATTTAAGAAATATGACAATAAGTTAATTTTACAATTATGTTATTGTACTTAGTATTACTTATCGATAGAGCAGATATACCATATGCCTGAACTAAAGATGTTTCCTGTGTATCAGGCAAATTGGCAGTAAATTAACTCCATTAATCTTCTCCACTCTTGTCTTTCTATAGCCACTCTTCCCGGAGTCTTTCCCGCTACCTGTCTGATATCATCTTCCCATCGCTTCTGTGGCCTTCCTCCCCTCCTTTCGTCCTCTGTCTCTTGGGTACCTATATACCACTGGGTGACAATTTTACTCCATTTCTCTCTACCCCTTATATGCTATATACTCTAAATAGTATATTAATTTGTATTAACCTTGATAATAAACCATCGCATACTTATAAATTTATTTTATTTACAAGTTGAATTGTGCTAGGAAAATTATTAATAAAATACACCATATTTGCTGACTGTGAAATCAGATACCTTTTACTGTGATTTCAGTGATAATAGCCACTATGTTCATAAAGTTCACTTACAAAGTTTTGTTTAATTTAGAACCAGAGAATGTTCGAGTGTGTAGGTACTTCTAGCATGAATAAGGCTTAGTCTCCCAGTAAGTACCCTCGGCCTAAGCCTATACAGAACAGAAAGGCCAATTGGTAGTACATTGCGCGATCGAGACGCGCAGCGCTCTGCGGTTAGTTGGAATCACGCGCAATGTATTAGAAAACCGCTGCCGCAGCCGCCACCACTCGAAGGTTCATGGTTCGACTCCCAGCTCGCACTAACATCGATCACCATACTCACTTATGTAGCATTGTTTGTGTCTGATCATTTTATTAATGTTACAAAAACGTATTTTGACATTGAAAGGTAAAAACATGATGTTAATATTTCGATATTAACATCTGTGTTGTAACTATAAATTATGTAAAAATTATATGATGCCCTCGGATGGATTTATCACTGATCTAACCAAATAACCACAAAATAAATAAATAAACTAAAATAACGGAATAATACCCCAATTAAATGGAAAAATCCACAAGGTGTAGGAAATAAAAATAAACCAAAATAATTATTGATCCACGCTATCAAAGATCCACGCTCCAAACGCTAATTTGTACAATCGATTAACGCGATCTTAGACAAAACTCGATCAAAGCGGCAGTAATGGCTACAAATCGTTAATCTCACCGACAACCGGCGGCGGGTCGAAAGAGCCCGGCACCCGCCTTTGATCCCGATCTGTGTTTATTTGTCAAAGGAACAAAGAGAATTCGATTGCTCTACATCTGTACCCTACAGTAATAAAAATACACGATAATAAAAAAGGAAAAATCGCCAAGAATTAAGTATTAAAGAGTTCACGCTATTTTTAAATACAACATTCACTATTTAAATGTAAACGCTTGCAGATACAGAAAGAACAAACCTTTTTCCCGATCTAATCCACTCAATAGAAGTTCACAGACACTTCAAAACACTGGCAGTTTACACTGGGATTTAAAATTAGAAAACGTTGAAATTGAGTGATTTGAAATTGGAACGCGACGCGCGCGCGCCGGCCGCGAGACTGAAACTGGTGGTCAGCGTCACCGGCCGATCTGCATCGATATACGTAGATATAAATAAAATTACGTTCCGAACACGTGACCGGCAAATTTTGGACGTTTTCATTCAGTTTAGACTGTCGCACTGAAAGTGGCGAGAACACAGAATTAAATTCCTTGCAAATTTACTATAATTCCTATTCAGAGTATAGCACATTTTCTATGTAGTGCCATATGTGCTAATTAATACAATTCGGCAGCAAATTGCCTTTAAATCAGCATTTTTATAAGGTGTCACCTTGTTTTTTAAAAAATATATTATAGAATGTATTTGTTAAGCTTAAGCCACACACAGAGCGGGCGGGCGGGTGGCGCGCGGGAGCAGGCGTGAGGCGGGCGGGAGGCGAGCGGGCGTGAGGCGCGCGGGAGCGGGCATGAGGCGGGCGGGAGCCGGCGGGAGGCGGGCGGGCGCGTGGTAACGCGCTGCAGTGTGAAACTGCCGCCCGCTCCCGCGCGCCTCACGCCCGTCCGCCTCCCGCCCGCCCGCCTCCCGCCCGCCCGCTCGTGTGTGGCTTAAGCTTTAGTTAAATATTTTTTACTTTTCAGTGGTTTCAACACATTCCTTTTTGTTACTGTGCAGAGTACGCCCGGCAACATTGGTTACCTATTTCTACTTCAGATATGGTGACGAACTAGAGACTGATGTACCTTTTGTACAGTAAGAAAACGACGTTGTTGTTGGGCAAGATGAAAAAGCAACTAAGGAAGAGAATACTAACGCGAAAGTCAATAACCTCGTATGCTCAGCGTTCCTAGATGGTAAAGGTATGATACATGATATCATCGAAAAAAATATTGGCAGCTTATTCAAATATTTATTTCGCGTTAACGGTTTTTTTCAATATTTCTAGCGAAATAAAAATACCTCAAAATGTACACTGTGCAGTCAACCAATTTGATTTCTGGGCTACTTTGACCTTGTCAAAGTGACATTAATATGGGGCTTTCATATGGATTTTACTGTGGCAAGGTACGAAGTGGCCCAGAAATCATATTGGTTGACCTACCTAACCTGAATTAACTTTTTCCATTAAAAATACATATCCTTATAAAAGCCTTTATTTCAGACATTTCGTTTTACAATTTGAATTATGCGCTCTACGTTAAAATAGACATAATATCCTTACAATGTCATCATATTTAGTGAAATGACATTACATAACTAATAACATTGACACAACAGGCTTTTACAAGTTACTAGAAATAAATGACATGTGTTCTATTCTATTCTGTATACGGCGATGCACATATTTCCACGATCATTACTTTAGAATGACATATATTACTTAACATTCTTGTTTTAATTTACCTGAAGCCCCTCTATTTACGTACAACTGCAACAACTAATGTGTACTCGTAATTATTGTCCACCGGCCTGTTTACACACTGCTTCTGGGAACTGTGACATAACACCGCTTGCCGCCAAATTCCCTAGCCGCCCGCCAAACCTTGCACTCGACATTCCGATGACACGCCGAAAAACTCACAACACACCGAAACGTCATCCTAGCGTAACATCTAAATTTGTACAAGATGTAAGAAGTATTTGATTATTCATGATTTTGACCCATTACCGTACACCTACACAACAGCAGACCGCTACCATAACAACTTATTCTGTGACCATAAGGCCACAACAGTAGGTACTTTTTTCTCACGAGCGCGTGTGAGCAATGGTTAATGTGTTGAGCTATAGGTACATGCACTAATCTATGAGTTCGATTGTCTATGTGTGTGTAAGTGTCACAACTACAACTAATCCCCGCTCGTGAGATAAAAAAGGTAAAGTACTCTTGTTCTGTAGATACAGTGAGCGAAAAAAATACTAATTATTAGTAAGTTTTAGTGAATCCCACGACAAGGAGATTATATACTAACGGTTACAAAACAGTTTAGTTTTGTAACAAGGGCAAATTTTTTGGTATTAGTAAAGAACTACTATTATCAAAAACTGGTTTGTAACTACTGATGTGCCGTCGGAAACTTTCCAAAATTGCGAATTTTACCACATGGGTAAAGTATCTGAAATTTCTCACATTTTTGTATGGGGTTTGAAACTTTCCGAAATGTAAAATGGAAATTTCTTATTATATCTATGAAATTCTCAAGAAATTTTCGAGAACTATTCCAACTTTTTGGAAACTTTCCGCAACTTGCACAATCTCTATTTGTAACCGTTAGTATATAATCTCCTTGTCCTGGGATACACTAAAACTTACTAATAATTAGTATTTTTTTTCGCTCAGTGTAGTACCGTCGGCCTCATTTTTGCCCCTGGCTAGATGCTGGCCAAGAGCAATCCCATTTTTAATTGATATAAACATATATATTAATTAGATATATGGTGGTGTTGTGTTCCTGGGTGAGTGCGCATTGTATCTGTGCTGTCGGCACCACTCCCCTCCTCAATCGGTCCCTCATTGCTGAAGATCGTGGCTCTAACGACGTAGCATAGCCAGCATTATGCTCCAGAAGTTTCGGTCTGCTTCGGCTGCCTGCTGGAGCGGTGCATTCACCAGCATTTCAAGAAGCTCCGACACCTGGTTAAGCCATCGTTTGGGGCTCCGGATTCTTGGTCTTTTGCCTTCTACTGTACCTCATGTACCTGTAACTATTAGTTTCTCTAAAGTCTCGGTTACCGGAGGATACGGTGAAGGCAGACAGACGACAGACGTTGTTTCTTAATTTTATTTATTATTTATTTATTAAAAAAAACATAAAATTAACAGGGTCTCACGAAACCGTCGGAACAGTTTGTCTAGGCCGAGCTCTTTAAAGATAGATGTAGAGCTGCAAATTTAAAAACAAAGGAGAAATTGAAAAATTTGGGCACCGTGCAGGATTCGAACCTGCGACCTCCCGGCACTCGCGGCCAGTCGCTCTAGCCAACTGAGCTATAGGTACAACTACCACCCGGCCCCCAAATTCTTCAACCGTTCCTTCATTTATATAAACGCCTTAAGGGAGGCGTACAGCGACATCTACCAGAAGACTCAGACTTCATTAACGCAGCTCCTCCTGCTCTGCTTGAAACCTGCTCGGAGCCTACATTTTCATTTTTTCCATTATTTCTAAATTTGTAGTTTGCGTTAGCAGCGTTACTGCTTAATCATCATCCTCCTAGCGTTATCCCAGTACAGTTGCATCCTGAAGGATGCCTGGGGTCCGCTACCTAATCCCAAGATTTGGCGTAGGCACTGGTTTTTACGAAAGCGACTGCCATCTGACCTTCCAACCCCGAGGGGAAACTAGACCTTATTGGGATTAGGCTTTGTCAAGTGAGTGGGCAACTTGACTGTTAGAAGTTCTCAAACCGCCCGAAGGCCTCCAACTTGGCTTAACGACTGCTGCCACAGACAGCAACCGGGATCAACGGCTTAGCGTGCCTTCCAAAGCACGGGAGCGCTCAGTTAGTAACCACTCAAAGCGGTCACCCATCCAAGTCCTGGCCGCTGCCCACGTTGCTTAACCTTAGATACCGCAAGCGGTACCCGGCGCCGCTGGGCCACGAGCGTTACTGCTTAATACAAAATTAATTTAGATGTAGAGCTGTTGGCACAACCGATCATTAAATCAGTAAATAGTTGGTAACGGACTTGTGACTCTCCTGATGTCGTAAGCATCTATTACAACAATGTCTGCTCTCTATCAAACAGGCCATATGCTCGTTTGCCACCATCTTAATATTAAAAAAATACAGAACAGAAAACAATGCGGTGCTGCGTTGTAGGAGGCCCAGTAGGTACCTAAAGAATGATTGATCATCGCAGATACACTACTAATCTAGGGGGTATGTACTCAAGGCAACGCGCGGCAAATTGTTTCGTAAACACTGCTGATGTTCAACTTTTCCTCTTTAAAATCATCGTTCTGTTTCATAAGTCATAACGACTGAAACACGAAAGTGAGCGAGACAGCGGTCTTGAAGAGTTTTCACTCCATCTATTCCTAGGCAGTTGGCTCTGAGTCGATGGAATCGCATGGCCGATGATATTTCGCGTCACCAACGACTCACATGACACAACACGACTCTTTAAGTAATGGTGCTGACACAAAATGTTGTGTGCCTATACGAGTTTCACAGTCACATAGAGAGTTTCATAGGAGACTGTGATTTTGCTCACAAGATTGTCGTACCTAAAAGCACATTTTTTTTATAGTAAAAGAATATGCCTACATAGGTGTTAATTGATTCCATTGTGTATCGAATTTTATATGACCCAAGGAAAAGGTGGATGGACTGCATGAGAGACGATATGGAGAGGAATGATGTGGAGTGAGTGACGAGATGACGGGCGATGGAGTGGTATGGAAGAAAAAAGGATGCTGCTTCGACCCCAAAGTAAGGAGGAAATCAAAAACCGGCCAAGTGCGGGTCGGGCCACGCGCAAGATAGGGTTCCGTAGTCATCCACCCGTTACATTATGTGGACTAAAAAGTTCGCAAACTTATATTTACTATGTTTTTGACAGAATTAACAACATTATCTAAGGTATCAATGGAAATTGTACGAAAGTTTGCTTTTGCAAAGTACATTTCTGAAGTTCGACTATTACTCGTTAACTAGTAATGTCTACATAGCTGTGATAATTTTCCTTTTAAATTCATCGTATATACTACTACCATGATTTTTTTCACATGCCTAGTAGCCACCGTTTAACTGCCAGGGGGGGGGGGGGGGGGGGGGGGGGCAAAAGGGCAAGCGAATGATGATGTAGATTTGTAGTACAGTCAGCGTCCAAAAGCGTTGTCATCTGCAGTTCTATTAGTGTAGCGGCAAAGATAATGCAGTCTATTTGTGACTCCGGCTATTCGGGGAGACAGTTCGCTTCGCAGTTCCATTTAACGATGTTGTTGTGTAAACTAGAACTAAATATATATATTCACGCCTCTTACCCCAGAAGGGGCGGACAGAGCGCATGGCATTAAATTTTCGATGCCATATCTGGCTGTATCTACAAAGGTAGATAAATGATGATTTTGGTGAGAACTGATGTTTCGAATTTTCGTTCCCCCGAATAAATAATTTGCCAATGCAAATAGTGTAGAACCCATTCGGTTAAACCAGGTTTATTTTCTAACAATACTTAATTACCTATAGCGCTCGTGGCCCAGCGGCGCCTGTGTACCGCTTGCGGTAACTAAGGTTAAGCAACGTGGGCAGCGGTCAGGACTTGGATGGGTGACCGCTTTGAGTGGTTATTAACTGAGCGCTCCTGTGCTTTGGAAGGCACGTTAAGCCGTTGATCCCGGTTGCTGTCTATGGCAGCAGTCGTTAAGCCAAGTTGGAGGCCTTCGGGCGGCTTGAGAACTTCTAACAGTCAAGTTGCCCACTCACTTGACAAAGCCTAATCCCAATAAGGTCTAGTTTCCCCTCGGGGTTGGAAGGTCAGATGGCAGTCGCTTTCGTAAAAACTAGTGCCTACGCCAAATCTTGGGATTAGGTAGCGGACCCCAGGCATCCTTTAGGGTGCAACTCTACTGGGATAACGCTAGGAGGATGACTTAATTACCTATAGGTTGTTTGTACTAGTGTTGCTGTTGATGACTTCTGGAAAAAATCAGTGCTTTGGCGAATGATGCATGCGCCGATTTTTATTTTGCTAAGGCCAACCTATAGCCTATACCCAAACAAATTAGCTGAGCAAATTAGAACCGAAATCCGTTAAAGATTCGACTAAGTGCCATTTACATTGCTTAATTTTCAAGTCTAAATAACAGCCTAGTAGAAAATCTCCTTCCCGTACAAGATGAGCTCGCAATCTCGAGTATCTCGACCCAGAAAAGCACTTTTGGGAATTTCCTGCCACCTAGCTAAAATGCTTTTAAAACTGTTTTCGTAGATTTATTGCGTTTTCATTGCAGCTGAAACCCGAGGAGACAGCTAGTGCTTATTTAAGCGCCATTTATCGATGCATTCAGTTCTTGGGTAAAAAAACATACTCTTAGTGGCTCTGTGTTGAAATTGCTATGTGTACCTAAACCCCACTTTGGAATACCCATAGAAAATCATCTGCTTTTACTCCTATGCTAATGACGTCTGTATCATTCTGCTACAATGTAATTTGTAAATAACCCATTCGCGGCCAAGCAAAGATACGTGTGCTGCGCCGTAGCGCGTAGCAGCATTTTTCTGCTTAGTAGCGGAAATCGCTAGTAGAGGCATGACTCATAAGTCGGTCACGTAGTCACATACATACATATTAGAACAATCTTACACAAATTGAACTAGGCCTATTGTACAATAAACGTTGCGCAATGGGTACAGTCAGTGTCCTATAGTACGTAGTAGTCAAAGTTCGGTACACCGTATATTTTGAAAATTCACAAAAAAATCAAATTTCATATAAATATAAGAATATTATCGGGACATAGAATATTTGAAAACATTCAAAATCCCCACACAAAAAATAATTGGCCTTAGATGATTAAAGTTTCATGCGAATCTTAGACGTGTGTTAATCGAGCTTTTACTTAGCCTTTTAACTACCTATTATCTTAATAGGTGTACCTATAAATATTCACAAAAAGCAATAATTTGTATTATATATACCTAAATATGTGTAGAGGTAAGCAATTTGTTTCTTTAGACCTCGCAGACAAAGACCTTTATGCGTTGTCGGTTGTCGTTGTCCACGAACAATCGCTAGTAGAGAGTTATTCGCGCCGGCTCGGCTGTCCCGCGTCCTCGCCCGAACAAACATCTTCAAGACCCTTTGTTCACCTTTGTTGTCCACGCGGCCTTCAATCCGGGATCTTTACAATTAGTCAGATGACGCTTGTCTTTTTTAAATTTAATCATGTTGGGAAATTGAACGATTCATGTTAAATAACGGTAGGAACAGAATGATTTCTAGTCGAAAAGGAGATGAGGAAATAAGAAAACGACATAATTGCCGGATTATTATTGTGCCGAGTAGATACGAGTATAAAATGTCGTAGGCATTAGAAATTCAAGGCAGGCATGCAAGTTTAATTATGTTAGTAGTGTGTAATTACAATTAGGTACTCTGCCAAGAGAGCTCGGTCCTTAAATCTACGATGTTTTTTTTAACCTAACTGTGCCTATAACCGGGCCCAACAACGCGATAATCCTTGCGAAAATCCAGGAGAAACCGCGGGCACGACCACGCGGGCGGTTTGAACACTGTAATACTCTAAGAGTTTCTGCTCCAATGAGATTGGTTGAGCGGTTTCAACCGAATCTGAGGTGTCAGTGGAATCGAGCTACTGGGAGTTTTGTCGCTGTTTCACTAACCTAGCCTAGCTGAGAAGAGACCAGCAAGAAACTCAGCTAGGCCCGACCTGGCTTGGTTACGATGATGAGATTGAAGCTATATTTCCCCACGTGACACCGCCTGTGGCTCATACCCCTTCCCTGAACGCTGCCTGCGCCTGCGCACGCTTCCAAAAACTTATTAGTCTCGTAACGAACGCGCTTTGTCCTCTCCCTGGAACACATGTATCACTTTAACAGTTTCTAAATGATTTACAATCCACCGACGTCGCGTTTCGGCAGAAATATTTAAATAATGTTCTGGGAAAACTTGTATTATAGCATTACAGGAAAATTCGACGAAAAAATGGAGATTAAACCATGTAGTTTGCGATTGGTAATGAAATTCTATATAACTAACTTAGAAACCAAGTATTATAAGTAACTCCGCTCCTCGCACATTATTTGTGTACCTAATAATTGACATTACATACTGTTTGGGTTAAGTATCTAAATACTTATATACCTAAGATACGTTGCCTTACCTGCCTACTTCATCGCAAAAACCTCATCTACCTATTGTACGATACAAGTCGTCGCTTATTTAATAAAACATTGCAGTTTATAATTGAAACTGTAAACATAAATTGAAAACAAAAAAAACAGGAACGAAATTGTCACGTTTGTATCACCGGCGAGAGTTGAAGATTTATTTGTTTAATTAAATTTCCACGATAATGTACGGCTACTGCAGCGTTACCACGAAAATCGAATACCTATCTAAGTTCGTATATCACCATCTTTATCGCTCGAGTATTAAGTGCGATAGAGACGGATATATTCGAATTTAGATTTCCGTAGTTAACTCTAATTTTGCTGCAACTGTCACCACCCACGCATTCATTAGTGCATCACCGGCGAAAACACACAAGTTATTTTTAGACCTTACTCCGTTAAAATACGGTTTAGAATTGATTTTCTACGTCTTTGATCTTAGGCCGATACAGTATAATTTTCCAAGCTTTAATCATGTTTTATAGATGGTTGAAAATGAACATGCTACTAAATTTTATTGTTGGTCGGGATCTATACACAAAGAAATCAGTACCACATTAGGTTGAACCTAGCAGAAAGCATTAAGATCTTAAATCTAAGCTAAGTAGATGAGTAATTATAGGCATGCCTGTCATGACTCAGAATAATTAGTTTATTCAGAGAAAGAGCTGTTACATCAAATCTTCAACTTCGAATTGGTATAGTTCGATTAATAGGAAGTCTAACCGCAAACACTAGGTACTAAACGGCCCTAACATATTCCCCCTAGCAATTATGATGCGTATATACGAGCCAAAAATACGCCAAAATGTACGAGTGTGCCCCAAACATAATCTTAATCTAACATAAAATAAATACTAACTTATGAATCAGAAAAGTCAATGCTCGGTGTGAACTATTTCGTAAATAATAATTCATCGTCGCCAACTAGCGACTCCCGCTCAGGTCATGGTGCGTCACGGAATAAAGGGATCATTTGTCTTGTACGAGTATAATGCGTGACAAAACGCGCCGCTCAGCTGCCAGGCCGTGCCAGCACAACTACGATACCTAGAAGTCATACATATATGTGACAACGAACGAGGAAAAGAAGATAACAAATGTGTCTGTTATAAAGATAACTGTTTTTATTTTTTTATATTCAAAAACAAACTTAGGTGGTAGGTATACTATACATCAAATTTCGCCAAACTGAGGGCAATTTGTTGGCGAATAGTGCGCTCACATATTAAACAATGTTTTTGTTATACCTACTTATATACTTAAACTTCTTATCTAATCTTAAAGTTACTAATCTTATTTATTTGTTGAGTCTAAACATGGTTACAAGACTAGTGCAAATAAATACTATTTATGTCACACCTGGCCATAAAGTGGCCATTATCGCACGCTCCGCGCGCGAAATAACCCACTTCCTGGCCAGGGGGTGACATAAAATTTTGTACTTGCCACGGGCGATAATAAAGAAAGCCTCAGTTCGCATATTTATCGCCCTTGCCTTCGGCTCGGGCGTAAAATACCTGCGATCTGAGACATTCTTTGTTTTATCGCCCTTGGTAAGTAATGTACTATTAGGCTGCAGCAAAAATGTATGTGTGTCTACCCTCTTCATCCCACGATTTTTTTTACGAATTTTTAATACCACGTGTATCGTGTATCCATGAGATATTCCTGGATTTACATTTAAATGTTTCTACTTAGTACTTAAATACAATAACTACTTAAATTGATATTCGTATGACACCGTAAGTCTTTCACGATAACTCCTGGAAAGTTAGGTAACCGTTTCATCGTTGGGAAAAGAAATTTATGGTAAATTAAAAATACGTCAAAAAAAGTCGGCCCATATGAAGTGACACCGTCACATGGCTATATCTTTTGGATACGTGTTTGAATCATTACACCACAAAAATAAACAATACTTAAGTATAAACGTATATCAACAACTGAAGGCATACACATATTTACCAAAAATTATAGGTACTCTTTTTCATACGTTGTGATTGTGGTGGGCACGGAACCCACGAAATGCGAGCTTGACTCATAGCTAACCAATCTCCTCCACTAATACAGTCGGGGTCATAATTAACCGGAGTTGGCGGCGCTATCTGCTCGGCTCGAGAGCACATGCGCTCATTTTTATTTCCGCTTGTGTATATTATGACATAACACTTATGCAAACCTGGTGATGTCATTTTACGTAGGACACTGTAGTGAGATGACCGCTTTAGCCTAGTTGATAGTGACCCTGCCTACGAAGCTGAAGGTCCCGGGTTTGAAGCCCGGTCAGAGCATTTATTTAATGTGATGTGCCCGAATATTTGTTCCTGACTCTTAGATGTTTTTTTATGTATTTAAGTATCTATTTATCTATATAAGTACGTATATCATCGCCTTATACACATAGTTTTGCTTAATTTGGGACTACGTCGTAAATTTGTGTAAGATTTTATTGCGGTAAAACGTTACGCGAGGCTCTCGTACTATTGCTACGAGAAGCCTACGGCGTAGCACCATAGCGTGGTGCATGGTGCAAGCGCATACAATACAATACAGCTTATTATTTAAATATGAACTATCGGAACGTGCTCTTAACTTCTACGGAATGAGGGCTACCGCGTATGAAATCGCCAAGCTAGAAGTGTTCTAATGTGATGCGTGGTCTCTGAAATGTCAAATTTCACTGTTTGTGGGTGGGTTACGCGGGCCTATTTCTAGTTAGAATAATACGGTGACAAATTTGCAGTATAAGGATTGATTAGATATAGGTATGGTAAATATGAGTTACGGGACTGCTGGTTTTAATGCATTAATTACGATTTCAACATAAACCTTGTTTTCACGTCCATATAATTAATAACAGACAGCTGGACCAAAATTGCAGTGGTGTCAATTGGTGAGCACAAAAACGCAGGCGTCCCTAAGTTACGGTATCCACTGAGGATACTGAGATACAGGCGGGCCATAAGCTTGAGAAGTATTTTTTACAACAATAAGTAAGGGCTGTTCTGAAAATTTTGAGCTGATTTGATAACGAGTTTCATTAAATGCCATTGCTTTGCCGCTACGTCAAAAAATGCAACCAAAAAAGGAGGGCAAGCGATGAATCCTATTACACTTAAACGTAACCATAAAGTCTAAACATACTGAAGTCCATTTTCGCCACTTCCAATGACGCGTATGACCTTGCCACCGGACACGGGAACATATCACCAAAAGGAGACCCAAGAGTTAACCCAAATAAGACAATATGGTATTCAACAGACCTCAGCAGTTCAAACCATAGCAATTGCAACTTTAACATGTAGCCGTTAAGTTTAAAATTGTATGAAGTAAATTGGTGGTTGTGTGATCTGTTTGGTCATGCATGTTGACAATGAAGTTGGCACCAAGCCAAGCTGTGAACATGAAAGTGCTTGTCCTTTGTGAAGCACAAAACGAACACGTTAGACTTGCAATAATTCAACATGTTTCGCCTAAGAGGATTTCGTGGCAAGACGGTTGGAAGATTTGTACTAATTTAGGATTAATGTTGACAGGACATGTTCAGTTGACTTCGGTTAACGGAAGGGAATAGGACAGTTATGATGATACGTATTTTATTGTTTTTATTGAAAGCGGGGTTTTCATTTAAATTGTAAGTACAGTCCGTTGCAGAGAAAAGGTACCCCCCCCCCCCGCCCCCCTGCATAGAAATTTCAGGTCATTGTCAGGTTTCACTGCAGCTGACCGTACCCTTTACTTTTTTTCTCAAATATTTGTAATTTTTTAGTTTTCCTGTCCTAAACCTTTCAATTTATCAAGACCACCCCACTGGAATGAATGAATCTGCATTCAAAATGAATTTAGTATGGGAAGCGCATCGTAACTAACGATTTCTCAACATAATTTGAGACGTTAGTGCCGTAATGAAGCCTGAGTCTTCTGGTAGATGTCGCTGTACGCCTCCCTTAAGGCGTTGTATAAATGAAGGAAGGATTGACGAATTTCAAGCCGGGTAGTAATCGCACCTATAGCTCAGTTGGCTAGAGCGACAGGCCGCGAGTGCCGGAAGGTCGCAGGTTCGAATCCTGCTCAGTGCCTAAGTTTTTCAATTTTTCCTTTATTTCTAAATTTGGAATCTGCATTCATTCGATCCTTTCCATTACTTAGCTTATGCATGCTTGTGTCGACGTGCGCGACGCAAGCGGGACGCCGCGCTGCGCGCCATAATGTATGAAACCGTCCCGCTCACGTCGCGCAGCCAGTGTGACGTCGCTAACCTGTTAGCATACGTTCCGGCGCGCTGCGGTCGCGTCGCGCGGACGTCGCGCAACGCGGTGTGACCAAGCCTTTAGGTGAATTCATTTAATTTTGTAAATGACTCAGAAAAGTTAATTTTGTATTAAGCATAACGCTGCTAACGCAAACTACGAATTTAGAAATAAAGGAAAAATTGAAAAACTTATCCTGCTCGGTGCTTAAGTTTTTCAATATTTCCTTTATTTCTAAATTTGAATTCATTTAGTTAGTGGACTTAATTTTATTTTAAAATGTGGTTTCAAAAGGACTGGTCTGATCATGTTCCCGGTAGTATTAAATATTTATGACGAGCAGTAAATTCCTGGCTTCCGAATTTGGTATACTTAACCGAGTTATTGTATTTCACAAGAAAATCCAAGAATTGCTCACCAAGTCACCATAAATCACACAAACTTACATACAGACATTATTTATTTTTGTAAGTGATTGGTTCCGAGAATTTGGCAAGTGAGAGTGAGTCGAGTGAGATTTGCAGATACTAAATATTTGATATAAAGGTTTGAAACTGTACATTGGCACTTAAATTTTATTGATGTCTTTAAATAAGTTTAATGTATAATAAAAATGATATAAAATGCGATTCCGATTCAAATATTATGATTATAATCCTGAAAGGAAAGGATTTCGCACTCGATTATGCTGGCATAAACGAGTTATAATAAAGAATACCATCATAAATCTTTGTGTTTAGTTAGCATGAGCAGCTTATTTCTTTAATATTTTGACTCAGGTGGTACCTACGCGGAGAGCGGCGCTAGGCCACGAGCGCTCCTACTAAATTAACACGTTGGCTGTTCTGTGCCATGAGCATCACCGGTGGGATTAAAATTTAAGCTTATAATTTTTCAGGGTGGGCAGCCAACGGCATCGTCCTAAAACAAACGCGACTACGCGGTTATCGCGGAAACTCGCTACTTTTACTACTAAATATTCTAAGTAAGATACCGTCGCGTAGTTGCCCACCTATTAGGACGATCCCAACGTGTTAATGGTGCGCCACCTGTGGCGTTTAATTTTTCAATTTTTACTTTGATTGGAAATTATAACTTCGTTAGCGGACGCATCCGCTTGGCAACATTTACATTACCCACTATATTTAACTAAAACTTTTGCTGCAGTTTGATCTAGTCTCATTATACATTAGTATTTTTTGTATGTGTTCTATTAAAAAAAAACCCGCCTCGCCGGCCGGATCACTCGCTCCGGTAAACGGTCTGTCATCGACGCCTGGCTTGTGCGAACTGCCCTCTCATCACTTCTGCGCTGCTGGTACATTTGGGGATTCGCATTGATTTTTTTTGTTTGTTTAATTAAATCGAGCCGCTGTTTGTAAATTATACTTAATGTTTGAAAAGTCTCTTGTGTTATGGAAATAGATAGTTGCCACCGTTGTTTCTCTCTGTAACTAGGTAGCTATTTAGTTTACAATGCATATGCTCAGAAAGTGCTCTTTATAAGGATAAATTTATGCATAGGAATGGCATGGCGGCCACCCGGTTCGAAGCGGTCAAGCGTTTATTGAAGCACGAATTGCTAATGAAAAGCTATGCCATATAATATTTCTTTCCACGCATAATGCATTGTAAAATGTTGTATGATACTGTGTTGAAATGTAGGCTTTTTCCCAACTCATGTCGGTTTAAAACACTCACTTCGTTCGTGTTTTAAGATCACCGACATTCGTTAGGAAAAACCCAACTTTCCACACTTGTATCATAAATAAACTTGATATGCGTATCACATCGTGTAAGTGTGCATCCTTCTGTCGTGTCTTCTGTCTTACATGAACGTGAATTTTACACAATGCTTAGAAGTAATTTAAAAGTGTGTAGTGTGAAAAGTGTAAAATTGTCATATATTTAAAAGGAATTTTCGTAACACAAAATAACCAATTAAAAAGTAGTCTTTAGTTCCGGATTTAGAATTTGTATATGAATTTTGTTTTATTGCAACAATTTTAACTAGGTATATGTATGTAGTTCTTATCTAGGAATGTACCTACACTTTTTTTAACTCTCTTGACTCCTTTAATGGTTTTTTTATTTCTAAAATGTAAACATATTTAGTACCTACGTCTATTTTTTGGTTAATACAAAGTCTACATGATTATAATGATGATAACGGAACCACAATACAGACATCTTTGAAGTCTTTCTCTTCGCATGTAGCTGCGGTTACATAAAAGTTTACCTACGAGTAGGTACCTACTTTTAAACGTCCAGCCTCGACCTAGACCAACTGAAATACACATCCGTCGTCACGCCGTTTTGTTTCACAGTAAAAATTATTTTGTTTAGAATGTAATAAAATCCCAGTATAAAACAAATCATGATATATTACTCCATACACATCGTAGATCACATATTATTTAGGTCACATTCTAATAAACAACATAAGATACACAGTATATTTGATTTAGACTTTTTTTAAAGTTTAAGTTAGGTTAGGTAGTAGGTACCACATCTTGACCGCCACAGTAAATTACGTAAGTTGTATCTCACACGCCAAGTTTTTGTAGTAAAAGACGGAAAATTAACCTTACTTGATAGCACGTAGGTTGCCTTTACATTGTAGGCGTTGTCTTCTATACATGACAGTGGCGTTGTAAGCACGGCGGCTCTTGTCATCTATACGTGACGGTGGCAGTAAAGAGGTTAAGGTACGAGAGAATAGGCATCTTCTGGGTGGCTCGCTTCAACGTCGGCCTCATCTTTGCCCTCGGATTTGATGTAGGCCAAGGAATTAAACAAAAAACACTCATAAATATATCTATACCAACTCTACTCTCTACGGTTTCTACGTCTCAGGTTGTAAAACTATAAACCTAAATGAGATCAAAATGAGCGATTTTCACGTTGAAAATGAAATTGGAAAGTATTGCTCTGAAATACATATTCTCAATAAACTATATCTATTAAGCGTATGCTGTTAGCAGCCAGTTGTAAACAATGACAATCCGAAGAATCATTCAGACACACGCAACCTTGATT
Organism: Cenopis cana; assembly: GCA_951800055.1. Taxonomy (NCBI): domain Eukaryota; kingdom Metazoa; phylum Arthropoda; class Insecta; order Lepidoptera; family Tortricidae; genus Cenopis; species Cenopis cana. Next base: position 17,760,793 of record OX637487.1, read on the forward strand.
GTCATAATTTAGGTACAGCACCGCCACCACAGGTAGCTCCAGTGTGTGTTACGCTTTACAATTTATTAGAATGAGCATTTGGCTTATACTTATATTCTTAATACAGGTAGATCCTTGCTGATAATTATCGCGTGAATATCGCAGAGAATCATTCGCCGCCTTTGGTACTCGACGTAGCCTATTATCACGCGCCATCTCTCAAGTCAGGCGCCCTGGTGTAACTAAACTTAAAAGGCAAAGGTCAGGCTTCACTGGGACTGATGATGTAGACCACCTCTTTAGTCTGACACCCTGAGGGGCTAGGAGCGCATATTGGGATAAGTGATCGGTGATAGCGATTTTGGGGGTGGATGTCCAACAGTGATCTCTCAGCTTAAATTCAATTAAAAGGTTAGAACAAGCGCTCCCCATCGAAAGGAGCTCCATCGAGTTCTGGCTGCCTGGTACCCTCGGGCGGCAGCCCCCACCGCGGCCGGCAGCCGTTGTGCGCGTGGTAGCGCGGCAGACGGTTGTCTCGCACCATCTCGTACGCGAGCCGAGCTACGCCGTTCTGGTAGTCGCTGATGCCAGTCTTCCATAGGCTCGGGCGGACGTAGCCGTAGACTGGAAATTAAAGGTAGATATTAGATAATTGAACGGAGACGCGGTAGACCTCACCGGCGGTGGCGTGATGACTTGGACTCCTTTTTAAAAGACTGGCCAGATGTTGCACAAGACCGCAAGGAATGGAAAAAGGGGGGAGTCCTTTGCCCAGCACTAGGACATATTAGGCTCAATATAATATTATAATTAGAACATTGAAACCCTGAAGAGAGACTACGATATTATGGTCTGGTCGAACAAGTGCGACTTCGTGCACCACATGCCGTGCGAGAGCCGTCATTGTAAACTGTATTTACATAGGTACAACGACATACACTCATCCCGTTAATTCCCACCAGGTGTCATGAATAGGTATAGCAACCTATCTATATCCGTACGAACTAAAATTTGCATTTACGACGCTCCGTTTACGATGAAAATATAAATGAGTAATAATACAAATGTTTACACGCCTTTGTTTTCTTTATCGATATTATTACCCAGTCAATAACGTGGATAATTTACATTACGGTCGTAAATCGAAATCACGCGTTGATTTATATTAAGGAAATGTGGAGTTTGTTTATTTTCATTTCATTGTAATGTTGATTGTTCGATCATCACTCACCTCATCATCCACCAAGAACGCATAACAAATTGAAACATAATTTTAAACCGTTGACATCATTTCAAATACACTTAATATCTAAATTACGAAGCGACGCGCTGATGTATTTTATGCAGTTCATTTTCGATGCATTATTAATATAAGATAACACTAAATAATGTGTTATTTCAACGTTTATATTTCTTTATTTTTAGCTTATTTACATCACTGGCTAAAGCCACATTTGCATACGAAATTCCTTTCTACCTTGATTGCGTGGTAGATATTATTCGCAACGCATCCTAGAAAACATTGGGTTCTTAGAATTGTTTACTTATCTATCCGTATAATGTAGAAACTAAACTGGAGCTCATCCAGGTAGGTATAAAGAGTGTTGCATTCAAGCTTGTAGGCATCGCATCCATACAAAATTATAGGTCTTTTGTAGGTCAATGTGTCCGTTTTTATAATAAGTTACCTGATGAAGTTTTGAATTTACCTTTTCTTAAAAAGTACTTGAAAAAATCATTGATGTCGAAGGCTTATTACAGGGTTGAGGACTATCTTGAACAGACAGAAAAGCATGGCCCAAACCAGATACTTAAATAGAGTAAAGATTCATATATGTGTATTTTTTAATTTTATCTAGTTGACACAGTTCTTGCAAGAAAACAAATCAAAAGATTTATTACCTAAATAGAATTTGATAATGCTTAGGTATACAGTTTCGAAATGTTTTCTTGCAGAATTACACACTGTACATAACTGTTTTTTTTCCTCATTTTATTCTTTGTTTTTGTGTTGCTTTATATAGATACTTAGATTTCTTGATCTTAAGTAGGTTAAGTATTATCATTGTAATAAGCATATTTTTGTGAGAAAATGGCTGACTGTCGAGTTTCTTTCGGCGTTTCTTCTCGGCAGTGGCCTCTGTGAAACGCTAGTAGGGTTTGACTTGTAAAAGTGCCATTGCGGCCTACTTACAGAATAAAGTTCATTTTATTTCATTTATTTCATTTTTATTTTATACCGAAAAAATTTGTACCAAGCTAGACTGAATTCATATCTTACAATAGGTAGCAGTTACCGCGACAACCTCTTTCATTGGCTATATTTTAATATTTTCCGGTGCCCTTCGATTTTTGAGAGTCTTTAATATTTCCTACAATCTACCTAGTTCACAAGATGTTTTCACTTACAACTCTTACAAATATAAGTCGAGTCCTTAGAAGATACATTACATTTAGCGTAAGGAACGTTTCAGAGTAAACATGTCACGGACCAAGGCATAGTTTTACATCACGCACTTATAAGATAAATATTTTCACTGCCAAGAACCCAGCTAGAGGGCGCTGTGTAACTTTTCTTAAATGTCGATAGCCCCCTATAGCGTAGCGCCTGATAGGCGACCAACTGAATGTACCCCCGAAAACCCATGTAGCGACACTAGACCCGGTTTTCGGGGGTACATTCAAGATTAAAGTCTGGTACTAAAAGTTTTAATAACGCCCTAGTATACTAGGGCGTCATAAATTCAAAGTTTATACAGTACTTCTGGGATGCGTCTTAAGCGGTTCCAGCGTAGGCTTGTCCATATCCTGCTCGTACAGTTCCTTGGCCATCTTCATGACCTCCGTGTCCTTGAGGGCCAGCTTGGCCTTGGGCGGCGGGAGGGCCACCTCTTCAACCACTTTGTCCTGCTCGCTGCAGAGTGGAAGCTTCTTTACGCGCGGAACGAAGGGACGCGTGGCTATTTCTGGAATCCACAACACAACATTCAACTCTTTGGACACCATTCCCGATTACGACTGTGTCATTTTAAATTTATTCCATAAGATAGTAACTTTGACAACCTCTGCCAAAACACCTCACAAGCAAACACCTTACAGCTCATCTTTGTAGGCGAGTCGTTTTCAAAAATGTCTTAGGTGCTTAGTACAGTCAAGGGCATAAATATGTATACACTTTTGGACGTTATTTCAATGTAATAAGGTGAAAAAGTGTATACATATTGGTGCCCTTGACTGTACATATAGTTAAGAGCTTAATTCGACTAAATAGGTACTTTTTAATTGATTATTCTTTATTACCTACGAATATTAGTTTGGTCAAGTTTGGTGCCCTAAGACAAATTTCCGTAACACTACAAAAAAATAGTCCAGTAAGTCCTTAACTAGGTTTTTTTTAAATGACTCAGGTCGTTATTGACGACTTCTCACCGGGGTCTAGGTGTCCGCAGTAGTCGTTGAAGTATGTGGACCGCCCCCGCAGACTCTGCATGGTTTTCTTGATGAAAGCCTGGATCTCCTCGTCGCTCCATACTCTCTGGAATCAACACATAAACTTAAGCTTTATAATAAAAAAAATGAAAAATCAATTATTCGTGGCACAAAGACAATAAGACAAAGAGCAAAACATCACAATACTCAACACAGCCTCGAAGTGGCTTCAAATTAACGAGGTGCTGGCTAGCCACTGGTCTTCCGTTGGTGCCTCAGAAGTACCAGATTCATTTTAGGTTAGGCTTGATACTTAGAAGTTTAACATCATGTCAAATCCACACACCGCTATTAGGGGAGATGCGGATAAGACGGGGACGCTAAGGTAACGAAGTATAAAAACAGAGTATTTAAAACATTATCCGGTTTATTTATTAATCAAGTATTAATTACTTATCATAGCTTTATTTGGCACAGCTTTGGACTTGGTAACTAATCATACAAAAATTAGAAAAATACAATTGTCAAATATTGGAAATACACCATCTTACCCCACATATGGGGTAAGACGGGATACTAAAAAGGAGGCAAGATAGGGACTGAGGGTAAGATGGGGACTAATTCTCCTCGCAGAAGATGCATATCAAGATATCTTCCACATCATCGTCGTCGACTCCAGCACAAGCTGTGTGGGCCCATCGTCCACACCGCTGACACTTTACCCAAATAATCATACTTCCATATGTTTTAAATATGCCGCTATTTCTGCCTCTTCTTCATCGCTGAATACTTTTTTTATAGGCCCTAATGGCTCGCCAAATATTATTTCACTGCCTTGTTTTACTTTATTGACATAACGCTCTAAAGTGGTTTACGGGACACTATAATAATTTGAAGCTGCTTTGCGAAATCCTGCCTGTTTTTGCCAAAACATCTTCTACTGCTTTTTTCGTAGCTTCATTACACCACTCTCCCCTCTTCGTCTTTTTTTTTATTTTCGTACCGTTGTACCATACCACTGTTACCTGAAAAACAACAAATGGTTGCAATACCACGACACGCATTATACCAAAAACCTGTTAAAGAGGCAAGATGGGGTAAGCCCCATCATGCCTCGAAAAGTTTGCCCCGTCTTGCCTCCGCGTCCATAGTTTAGCAAAAATATTACTAAAAAAAACCACACCAAACTTCAGGCATTTTGACTTACATCACACGATAATTAATACAATCACAAATGCATTACAAAATCTACATTAATCAGGCAACTATTACTTACGGTTTTATAAATATTTATTCAGTTCCTAAATCATAGTACGATGAAATCGGTAAACACGTTTCGACCTGCAGGGAACAAACGCACGCACTCTCACTCGCTGCCGACATCGGACTGATGGCCGCTCGGGAGGGGCGTCCCGTCGCCCAGTACGTTGTGTTAGTGTGATGTCTAGTTTCGTGTGTGTGTGGGGGGCCCCATCTTACCCCGTGTCCCCGTCTTATCCGCATCTCCCCTACGAGTATCTACTCAGAGCCACAGCCTTATTAAGGCGAGGTTCTTCCATTGCAAATGTCCCGCTCTAACACGCGTGAGTTTGCAATTGACCATCCCACTCTCTACGGAACTGTGCGCGTAATTTTCGTAAATTTTTAGTACATTTTTGGGTGAGAAAAATACATGGCTTACTATATTAACAATATTAATCCCGACATCCCTCATACCATCAAATACGTTTATTTTAGTATTATTTTCTACTCATCATGTTACCTAAGATTGAAATAAAATGAGTTTTAAGATAGAAAATAGAGGTATGTTTGGATTTTTTTTCTATCGAACAAAGTTTTGCAAATTGTGTAACGGACATCCGACGGCACTAGATAAAGGTCTCAAATATAACATCGTATTTTTTTTACATTTTTAATATGTAGTATTTCGAAATAAAACCGTTTACCAAATCAGATTTTTACTATAACCCGGGTTGGCTTTGAAACAACGGAAACACCTAACCTAGTTAACGATAGGCCGATATTGGACTCAGCGGGTGACACAAGGACACAAGCGAAGCATGTCCTTGCCGTCAGATTTTTGACGACTCCCTACGCCGCACGCCCCACAGGAACCGTGGCTTAAAAGATGGGCCTACAGGTACTTAGGGTTACGGACTTAATTGTTGAGTCATTTATTTATTTATTCATTTAGAGCTCACCTTTATACTGGTTCATAGCTTTAATTAAAAGGGCATTTTCTCTTTAAGGTGTACGGTGTACCCCTACCTTTTTTTCGGATCTCGGTGATTTTGGGTATTCTGACTCAGAATCACGAGTACTATCCTTTTCCACAAAGAAAAAAAGTGTCCCACCATAAAAAGTCAGTTTTGTGACGCTTTTTTCATACAGTTTATATGGCTCGTCACAAAACTGACACAGAAAATTTGTATGGAAAATCAAGGACATTTTTTTTTCTTCATCTGTATCAATAGTACTCGTGATTCTGAGTCAGAATACCCAAAATCACCGAGATCCGAAAAAAAAATAGGGGGTACACTTTAAAGTGAAAATGCCCAAAAAACAAAATTAGTGGCCAGTGACCTATTTAAGGCAAGAGTGAATAAGCATTTTCTGAGTGAGCTCGCTTCACCGTTGGCTTCCTCTTTGCCCCCTGGAGATCAACAGAATTAATAAAAAAAAACTAGGCAACTTTGTCTCCGCGACAGTATATATCTGTCTCTGTCGCATTATTGTAATGTAAGTGCCTCGCGCACACAGCCTTAGTTACTAATAAGTATTCGTACCTCCTCAGCCCCGCCTTTTTTAGGGTCCAACCATTTTCCTTCGAGGTTGGCCCACCGAAGTTCAGGACGACACCTACAAGCAGTTAGTCAGAACAAATAGTTATCAATCTAAGTAGGTATCTAATGCCGGAACCACACTGGGCTATGATGGCGCATATAGGGATCGTCCTAATACAACGCGATGATCGCGCGATCGCGCAAGTAATGAAATTCGCGAATATATTGAACTCGAATAGGTGTCCTAGGGATCATCTAAAACAAACGCGACTACGCGATTATCGCGCAAATTCGCGACATTTACTAGTAAATATTCTAAGTTAAAGTCAAGCCAATTAGGACGAACCCATAGAGCAGGGCCATGCACATATGCGGTGGAATAAGATGGTTGCTTTTTCCCTTTAATCCTTTCCCATCATGGCCCACTGCGTAGGTAGGTACATAATTCCGGCATAATACTTATTATAAATATATATGTTTTAAACAAGCAATTTTTGTATTTATTATTTTTTTAGGTTATCTTGGAAACTGTTCGGTTTTTCCCCGGGAAAACGCCGAGTAAAACTCAGAACCCCAGGAATCATTCTCAACGAAAAGGTCCTCCATTGTCGATGATAATAAGAACCATTTCCGACTGCGTCGTTACGGAAATAGCGCCTTCAAAACGCAGCCAAAACGTCCCCAGATAGCACAAGTAGAGTTTAGGTTAAAAACATTTCCCTAGGTGTGTAAACATTTCGTAGACGTATTACTTACATTTTCGTCTTCCTGATAGGTTTTGTACGGTATTCATCGAAATATTCAGTTAGGAAAGACATTCTCACTCACAATTTAGCTTTATCTGATTATTATATAAAAACTACAAAATTATAATTATTTACTAACTATAATGCTACCTAACTTCAATACTACTGACGTCTTAAGTCATAATAACTTATTTCTCTAATTAATCTGTGAAGGTGGCATACACATTTAACGAATCTTAATTGTTATTTTATAATTCCAGAAAATATTGTCAAAATGAGGTTACCAGAACACTTTTTATTTATTCTACGTCAGCACAGAATAGTATAATAGTATACGTCAGTAGCAAACGTGCGTACGGCTATCTAATGTTAACCGGTTACCGTAGCCTATAGACGCCCCCAACTCCGAGACTTCCAAAAAAATTGCAGGAGACTCGCGATGCCTCTTTCTTTACAGTCAAAAAGAGTTTATTTAGATGATAGGACACGTTAAGGATGAATAGACTGTAAAAACCTGTACCTAAACCCCGTTAGTCACTTCAATGTTACATTACAAGCTGTAACTCCTACTAAGTAGTTATATTCTACACTCATCTTGAAGTCTTATACTCATAAGGGTCGACCTCTGTAGCTCTAGTATAAGTTTTTTCGAAACATTAACTAATTCGAACGCGTTTGCGTTTTGTCTCAAAATGTATGAAAACGCTCTCACCGAGTTTGAAATACGCGCGTTCATCGGTTAGCAACAAATGTTATACTCGCTGTTTTAGTTTCCACTAGTGGCCACCAGAGGCGCTGTTCACGTTTTCATACCACTTTTATACATTTTGAGACAAAACGCAAACGCGTTCGAATTAGTTAATGTTTCGAAAAAACTTATACTAGAGCTACTGGAAGTCTGGACTGTTGTTTGAGACTACTTCCCGGTACACATGTAATAGTCATTAGTCACATATGTATGCGTTAGAACAAGCCACATATTTATGCGCGCTTCATTGTGATATGCTTCTGACTGTACATATCGTTAAGTCTGATTTATAACGCGAACTGCTGATTCGCAATGCTGCGGTCGGGCGGGCCGCGCAAACTGCCGCTGTAATGGCACGACATGAGTTTTTCTTGAACTTTACCTTCATAATAAGGTTATCGCGGTTTTGCATGCTACACGATTATGTCGCAGGCGTGCCTAACATTTTTCTTTTCATTTTAAGCTTCGTGTTAGTACAAAGGTTCCTGGGTAATAGGTAAAACAGGATTCTTAGAACCACTATAGCCTCGTAAATACAAGATTGTTTTTTGTGATAGTGAACTTTGAATCTTCGTTCGTTTTGTTAGAGGCCGGAACTGTCCCGCCCCCGCCATATTGTGCGCTATATCAATACGGTGTATCGTATAACAATAATATTAACAATAGAAAGTGTTTGGTGCCCGAATTCTACGCTAGATGTCGCTGTTCCCACCGTGAACGTTTCTGCATCGCGGTGTTAAGATTTTTCTCAGAAACATGCCGTGGCGCGGGCGGCTCTCCATCGTCACTCTGGTTTCCCTTCAAAACGTATAAATCTTTCGCCTTTTACTAAAGATTTCCGTGGAGGGGAACACTCAAATGAGTCTAACTCAATTTTTGATGCCCTGCTTCAAGTAGGGCTTATAAAACAAGAGAATAATACTGCGCGGTATGGCCATCCGAGTGTGAGGGTGTCCCAAGTGACGTCATCACTAATATCGAACCAATCGAGAGATGGCATGCGGTCCTCCAGTGTTTTTGTGTCGTCGATTGCGACACACTTAGATTAGACCATGCAAATTTATGTGCTACATACTCACGCTCGCTCGTATCCTCAGGACTACTTACCCCAATAGGATAGGATAGGGATAGAAGTACGCCAAATACCGTTAATCCGTTATCTACTAAGCCCGGTAATTAAACTACCCATCCGTTATTGTATTGTTTTTTTTTTTGGTCGGTCGATATACGTAAGTACAAAATTAAGTGTTTGCAAAAGGTTGACGACGCCCTTAACTCTTTTCGGCGACCTCTCCTCTCGTCGCCATGACGTAAAATTTTTATATCGCGGCCGCTTGGCAGACCGACTGCAGATCTGTATTACGTCGAATCAGCGGAACCATTTTTTGAAACTACTGGAATGAAAACTTTAGGTCTTATCCCCGTCCGTCACATAAATTACCTATACTCAACGCAATACCTACGTGCTAATGCAAAACTTTGGTGATATAGGGTGTACAGGGTCATAGCGCCGGTCAGTGCCCAGTCAGTGTGCCCGCAAACCACATAATTTTGTATGCCGGTTTACAGGTATATGAGTTAAGTACTGAAAGGTTATTTTCTTTATCTGGTACTTATTATTAAAAAAAAGTTCGGTCTGGAGGAGGTTGCTAGCTGAAACGAGTCGCTTTTACACAGACATTCACACCATTATATGATTATTCATATTGGAAATTGGTGGCCATAATTAGGCGCGCCGCTATGTTGTATTGTAGTATCATTACGAATGTTGTAGAACGATATTCGATAAATTACATGTCGAATTCTCAAACTCCTCGCTAGATGTCGCTGTTCCCTCCGAGAACGTTTCTGCATCGCGGTGTTAAGATTTTTCCCAGAAAGATGCCCTCGCGCGGGCGGCTCCCTATCGTCACTCTGGTTTCCCTTCAAAACGAATAAATCTTTCGCCTTTTACTAAAGATTTCCGTGGAGGGGAACACTCAAATGAGTCTAACTCAATTTTTGTTGCCCTGCTTCAAGTAGGGCTTATCACAACTCAAAAGTTTTAAGTTAGCATTGGTTCGGTTATTTGTTACAACCCTGTACTCTTCAGGGTGCTCAAAAATATCTGAACATTCACTCTAACGCCTTGACAATAAGGTCGTGTTCAGATAGTTTTGAGCACCTCGTTCGCTCCGATATGCTGGCGACTGTACGTACAGACGGATTAAAGATAGGTATGTATATATATATACCTATCACTATTGGTGGAGAGTCCACCGAGTTTAAGTACCATAATATTTAAAACATTAAAAATCAATTTGTTTTAATTACTGTTTTACTTTAGTTTCTTTGATATACGTGCGGAAGTGTCATTTTCACTCGACTCGTGCAAAATGACATAATGTACTATAATTCCATTTGATTTCCATCTACAAATAAAGTTGAAGCTAGCCGGCACCACGTAGCGCTAGTAGTTCCGTATTTGTATTATTTTAGTTGAACTACTCCCCACTAGGTGTCGCTAGTAGTACACTGACTAGGGTTAAAATTTTAAGGGTTCTGTATTTTTTTGTAGATGTGTCACACCTTAGTCACACGTCACACCTGATGTTAAGTGATGATGAGGTCGAAGGTGTGCATACTGAGATAGGCACTATTTATTTGCACTGGGTTTGAAATCATCTAATGTTTCTAAGGGTGATTAGAATGGTGTGATCAATGCATTTTCTGAATATTTTTATTGATAATATACCTAAGTTTAAGAATAGTATTGTAGGAATATTTAACAACACACATGATACAATTATACACTGCGCTAGGTATGGCAATTCGGTACATGGGTTAGTAGTGTGGGTGACCCTAGGCGGCTATCGAGCCAACCGATCGATGGTATGCTATGCGATCGTAAGTGGGATTGTGGCGTCGACAGTGCCGACACTTGTGTCACGATCCGAATTGTCAACTTTGTTTTCTTAGACCATGTACAACACACAATAATGTCTTATATATAATCAGTATCAGAAACACGGAACTGGGGGGCCGATTTTGAGCGTCGAACGCTCAACTTTTTACTCGACATCTGTCAAAACATAGTTTTTTGACAGATCTCGCCCCCCTGCGCTCCAAAACAAGAGTTGTGGATGTGGGTGCCAAGACCGCCAAACTGAAGTGCGACTGGTCTGGACACGTCTGCCGTATGCATCTGGAAAGATGGCCAAGATAAGTACGGAGTGGACCCCGCAAGACGGCTAGGCGGAGCAGAGGCAGACCGAAAAAGGAGATGGCGGGACGATTTGGACGCGTTCTGCATAGATTGGCGGGGGCAAGCAAAAAATAGGGCAGAGTTTGGCCGAGTGGAAGAAACGAGGGGAGGCCTTTGCCCAGCAGTGGGTCACATACAGGCTAAAAAAAATTAATCAGTAAGTTTTAATTGTAATTCCATAACATAGGAATACCAGTGAAACAACCGCTGACTTGTACGTTTGTTCTTTTTTTTTTGTTTAATTGTATTATTTCTGTGCACAGTGCACACACATTTTGAGTTACAGTCCAGATCTGATCAAACTGCATAATCTGTAATTTTTAACCCTTTGACCGCCAAAGCGATAGTGTGTCGTCGTGCCCAGTACGACAAGCACTGTTTGTTTGGTGTAATAAACTAACCAATAAAAACAAATTAAAACAGTTCATAAATCATTTTTTTCATAATCAAAGTACACCTTCACTCCGATCTTTTAAGTGGTTGTTGGCGTGGTGGGCACGACGACACACAACCACTTTATAGGTTCTTGGCGGTCAAAGGGCGGTTAAATATGTAGACTATAACTTGTTCTGTGAGCCTATTTATGAGCAAAAAATAATACGAAGTCTCTGACCCCGCCGAGTAAATGCACACTGGCGTGCGCGCCTTAGTAAATCATTGCGACTGCGTATTTTTAGCCGCTTTCCCGTAAACTCGCTGCCGAAGGTCGCCATCGACCGCTGATGCCGGCGGCTTCAGTAGACTAGCTAGCATGCCGCCATTTTTTTATACCTCGGTGGCAAACGAGCGTTGATGTCAATCGATGGCTGCGATGTCGCTTGATGGCAAGCCGTCATCGCAGCCTATGGACGCTTGCAACCCCAGGGGCGTTCCGCGACAGACTGCTTCAGTAGTCTAGCTAGCATGCCGGCGATTGTCCGAGATAAAGCATTCTTTTATTATCTTTATACAATACTTTATTAGAGACAATATTAAAAACGCAACAATAACATAAAGATAACGCTAAACTGAATCAGTTGTGATCAGATATTTTGTGTGCGTTTTTTTTTCGTCGAGATTTTTCTTTTATTTCTTTATTTATTTAGAAGCTTCTGTGATAAAAAAAGGATTTTTACCAAGGATACGCCGGGAAAGCGCTGCGGGCGACAGTAAAAAAACAATAAAAATACAAATATATTGTTTACTTTGGACATATAATTATTAACATTAAAACGAGTGCTTAACTTAACCAAAATTAAAAATATGTGTACGAGACACGACGTCACAAATGTGTGATTCATTTCATTGTCATAAGCTATGGTCCTAAAACAATTGCTTAATTACTTCGTACTATATGGAGAAGTCTGTTAGAAATATATATTATAGATATTAATATACAGCAAGTCTCTAATATGTGGAAGAACCATTTACTAGGACTGAAAGAATGTTATGAACGAAAACCAATAAAATTTTTTTTTTTCGTATTCATATGAAAAAATCTGATTTGTCAATTGTTTTTCAATTTACCTGTCACATCTTTCTTAATCAGTCAGTTAAAATGTTCACTGCCAGGTACAAGCCAGTTAAACTTCGATTCCGAACGTATCGTATGTGGTCCAGCAGGTAATGTGAAGAATTAAATGCAAACATTAAATAATATTGCAACTCTAAAAATATAAGATAACAAATGGTCAAATTATCAAAACATTTACTAAAATCACGTAAAACGAAGTAACTAAGTATTTGACAAAAATACTAGGATGTACTTGAAAGTGATATTAAATACAAGTAACACATCTCTGTACACCGCCTAAGGCCACTGTCGGCCGTCACGCTATTCCACTAACCTATATTCTTCATCAATATCCTGATGCACGCAAATGGAAACATAATTTCAAAGATTGTTCGTCCGTACATCATTCTCTCTAGGATTCCTTGGGGGTTTCATGAGCAGCCATTCTGAGTACAATCAATTAACTAAGTTCATAAGTAGATAATCTGTGGAATTAATCAGCTAAATATTAAAATAATGATAATATGCTTTAATAAAATTGATTTTGATATTTGATCCTAAAATTCTCGTTTTCACATCGGTCTTCACAATATATTTACAATATGTAATCATACCCAAGAATATCCTGCGCTCAACACGAGCAGTTCGAACGATATTTTCCTTATTTATACTGGTGAATCATAGCCAACAAATTAACATTGTCTTATTGCTGGATGTCTTATAAGTTGCAGTCCTCAGTATACTTGTGTAATCATCGCAGAATTAACCGTGGAGATCCTTTACAGTACTAGGGACTCATGATCGGCGACTGCTCGTATTTAGGAACCACCCCGAAGCCTATTAGACTACCTATGCGAGATACTTACAGGCCCGAGATTCTCTGCGAAAATTGGGCTCGAAACAAATTTTACTCATTCTCGCCTGTCTTATTTAGTAAACAAACGTCAAACCTTAACTCATTCACAAACATTGAGCTTGATGTAATAGCATTACGTGTCCGTGAATGCGTTAAAAATATTGTAAGTATAATTCAAAAGTTTTCTCAACAACAAAGCAACCAAAGACATCCGTAGTCTAGTGATTGCTTTTGCGACAATATAGCTTGAGAAAAATTTGTTTCCCAAATAAGACAAGTAAAAATAAGCTCTCTGGTCTGGTCCAGGGCCGAATTAACCGATAGGCGATTTGCGGCAGCACTAGCGTTGCCTCTCAGCCGTGATCGTTTAATCCGGGCCTGGCTAGAAGCGCGCGCGGATGTAGACGGCGGCCACGTCGTGGTTGGCGTAGCCGAGGCGCTTGGCGTGCTTGAAGATCTCGTTGGTGGTGGCGGACAGCGGGAGCGACTGCTCGAGCGTGTCGCCCAGCGCTAGCGCCAGCTTCAGGTCCTTCTGCATGTGCGAGAGCGGCTGGTGCGTCGAGTACGACGACTCGATCATCGCTGGAACACAAACGGTGTATTGTTAGCGGAATGAGTTCCCTGCCGAGGTTTTCCCGGGGGACTACATCACTACAGTATGGGCTCTTCAAGAAAGCAACGCACTTGTAACTCCCCTGGAGTTGCAAGTGTCCATGGGCTGCGGTGACCGCTTACCATTAGGCAGGCCGGACGCTTGTTGCCACCAATGTGGTATAAACATAAAAATTGTTCAAAATAATTGTACAAGATTTTGACCAATCCAATCAGTCAGTCCCTCGGACCGCTATGTCACTGGCGGGCAGTGCAGATGGCTCGCTAATTATTCCAATGCGACGTTAGACAGTTGTAATGTAATAGTACATTACTTAACAAGGGCGGTAAAACAAAGAATGTCTCAAATCGCAGGTATTTGACGCCCGAGCCGAAGGCAAGGGCGATAAATATGCGATCTGAGGCTTTCTTTATTACCGCCCGTGTTAAGTACAAAATTTTATGTCACACCTGGCCATAAAGTGGCCATTATCGCACGCTCCGCGCGCGAAAAAACCCACTTCCTGGCCAGGGGGTGACATAAAATTTTGTACTTACCACGGGCGATAATAAAGAAAGCCTCAGATCGCATATTTATCGCCCTTGCCTTCGGCTCGGGTGTAAAATACCTGCGATCTGAGACATTCTTTGTTTTATCGCCCTTGGTGAGTAATGTACTATTATGTCACCCCCTGGCCAGGAAGTGGGTTTTTTCGTGCGCGGAGCGTGCGATAATGGCCGCTTTATGGCCAGGTGTGACATAAATACTGTTGTAGGGTTAATGGCGCAAGGCACAAACATGCGACATTGTAGAAAATAATTGTACAAAATTTGGACATTTGTAAATACTGTAAATACTATACTCTAATTACGACTACAGACCGATCTACGTTAAATGGAACCGATGTCTCATAGAAACTATTCAAAATTTTCATTGACAATAAGTAACCTATCATTATTTACCAAAAAAAAGTGAATCACAACTGCAGTCTTATTTATAATGGTACTGATATCAAGGTGGACTGATGACCTGGTAAAGGTCGCGGGAGTCCGCTGGATGCGGGTGGCGCAGGACCGGGCATTGTGGCACTCTTTGGGGCAGGCCTATGTCGAGCAGTGGACGTCTTTCGGCTGATAATATGATGATGAATGTCACTGACCCCGGCCCTTGAGGATGAGGTGCGGGCTGGCGAGCGGCGTGAGGGCCAGCACGTCGAGTAGGTCGGCCTGGTTGAGCCCCGCGCGGTCGGCGAGCGCGAGCCCCTCCGCCAACGCGGCGAGCGACACGCCGCCCACCACCTGAAGCACTGAGTTCATCTTCGACGCATTCCCGATGTCGCCTGGAATGGTAGATGGAGAAATTTACGGTACCGTTTACATAAATCTGCCCGGTTAGCACAAGTTGGTGCGCGAGCTATCTCGCCGCGAGATAGACCATCCGTCTGTGCCTGCGTGTACACATTTAAAAAAGACGGAGAGTCTATCTCGCGGCGAGATAGCTCGCGCACCAACTTGTGCTAACCGGGCTGAAAACCATGGAAGAATAACTTTCAAAACAAATCCATCTCTGTTCCAATTTTGAAAGATATAAATTCCATTGAAGAAGATTCCTTTTTATACGCTTTTGTTTATTCTTGCTTAGCACTATTACAAACATTACTTTTGGACGGGTAGAATAGGTATATTTCGAAATAAAAGCCCGAGGGCCTACTGCGAACCGGAAACGAAATATCTGCCTCTCTGTCGCACTTGCATATTGGAGCAACAGAGAGGGAGATAGGTATGCCCCCTGGCGATCTATGGATGGGGTCGATTTAGTGAGGTTTTATACCTTACATGGCTTACATTACGTATAGCATAATTTCTTCCTTACTTACACTACCGCCATCTATGAACTTACTAACTTCTATAGGCATTATACATAATAATGAATTGTAAATTAATTATATAAACCATATAAACTGGTCAAATAGCCCTGGTATTTGTCGTTTGGATAGAAGAACCGCAACCGGACTGTCGCCAGTCTTGAAAACAAGTATTGCAATATTAGCAAAGGCACCATTAACTACCCGGCCATTGCGACACCAAACTAACATCTGCAAATAAAATTAATTTAACAAGCACACAACATAAATTAACAAATAACGCTCGGCATTGCCCGCTGACAGTGAAAACAGGAAAATACTACAATTTTTATGCTACAGTTACGGAACAGAAATGAAAATCAAAACTATCCAACTAGAAACATCTACTTGACACCGCACTGCAGATTAAATGCAATAAAGCGTAGTTTCCAGATAAGTTATAACCGTAAAGTATGGTTGAGAGTTACAAACTCTCGTTATTATCTTATCTACGTTAATTATTGCAGCGAACTACGAAAACTCATTATAGCAGTTATTACTTTTACTTCGTGGAAAAAATAAGTGAATTTAACGGTTTTATTATATAAGCGCATATTACTTGTTTGTAACTAATGTTTAGATTACGGAATCCATCCTAATCAGGCGATATAACCTATAAATATTGGTTTATAAATAGCTACAAAAACGTATGTCTAGCCTAGACGACTTGACATACGTTGTTGTGTATTTAGCAAATCGAAATCTATTTATGGCTTCCAGCTATGTGTAATTGTGTACTAGAAAAAGATAGTTGGCTTAATAAATAAAGCAAAGCCTATCAGAATTGAAAATAATTCATACTGTATCGCATCGCAGGAAAGATGCGAGTTAATGCGAAAGTAACGCGCATCTGACTGTTACATCTTCACGTTTAAACTGGCTAGATGCTGGCCAAGATCAATAACATTTTTAATAATAAAAAAAAAAGATGTCTGTGGAAAAAGCTGGTATTGTAATGCAGTGCGGCTTCAAGCCTGTGAGCGGGCAAGCGCCTCCCGCGCGCATCGGAGACGTGGACCACTACCGAGGTAGAAGGAGTTCTTGCTCATGGCCTTGAAGCAGGACTGGCAGTCGTCGAACAGCGAGCGGTCGCCCGCCGCCAACACGATCAGCGTGCCCTCCTCCGCCTGTGTCTTCGACCCTTGGATCTGGAACAGACGATAGTAGAGATACAATAATAATGAATACGAACAAAGGGTCTGGTCTAATATTCTCCCAAATGAGCCTGTAGTGTCCCACTTTTTCCAATCGTTCCGATTGTGAGCAGTCTCTGGCCATTCTTTTAATTAAAAAGGGGTCTAGGGTCTAGCTCGTCGCGCCATCGCAGACTGGGTCTGCCGCGTCTCCTGTTCAAGCTTTCAGGCCGCCACTCTGTTGAGGTGTTGGCCCACAGCTCACTGGGCATGCGGCAGACGTGACCAGCCCAGTCCCACTTCAACTTTGCCGCCTTCCGAGCCACGTCGACTATTTGAGTTTTGGAGCGCAGCGTGGTGTGTAATACATTGAATGTTTGTAGAATTTTCGACCTTATACATTGTTGAGTAGGTTTAAAATGGTCAAGAGCAAAATAGCACCTTGAACACTTGTGTATTTCTTAAGCACTTGAGGTAGCCACTCCCCATACCTGGTATTTGTAAATGCAAAACGTGCGAAATGTTTTTTTTTTCTTTGAACGCATTTAAATTCTTATCACAATGTTATAGAGTCGCTAATCCCTTGAAATCACTTGGTATCCCGTAGTCTTTTTTCTAGTGAAACGTTCTTGAGTGACAGCCGCTCGGGTGGTTGTAAAATGAGCACCATTATTCTGTTTGATGTGTAAATTAGTGTAAGGCCTGAGTGGCCGCTCGGAGCGGAGCGTTTGGCGTCGCGTCCAGCGGGGCGGGCGAGCGTGCATACTATTTGTGCGGCGGCGACTCAGGACACCATTATGAGTTTCAATTGGGAGGGGTTACATGCACGCCCCGCTGGACGCAACGCCGGACGCCCGACTCGAGCGTCCACTCTCGTTTTACACTTAGTGCCAGTTGCACCAACGTACGAACACAGATCGGTCATCGTCAAATATGGCGCCGGCAGCTGTCATCCCATAGAAACTTGTCAAACTTTCCATACGATCAGATTTGACGAACACCGCTTACGATTACAGACGGTTTGGTGCAACCCAGCCTAAGACGGTCGATCTATGGCTCACTGGTGCAGTAAGCACTGGGACAGTGTAAAGTACCTGAGCCTCTAGATAGCGGCCGCCCTTGCCGCCGACCGCCTCCACGATGTCGTGGCTGGTGTCCGCGTCGACGCTCGTCATCTCCACGTAGCCCTTGCCCTCGAGCGACGGACAGTGCAGCACGCCGCAGTTGCCGAACACCATCTGCAAACAACATACAATCTTAAATAGAAAACTTCCGTGAGTGTCAGACATCATCATCATCCTCCTAGCGTTAACCCAGTACAGTTGCATCCTGAAGGATGCCTGGGGTCCGCTACCTAATCCCAAGATTTGGCGTAGGCACTAGTTTTTACGGAAGCGACTGCCATCTGACCTTCCAACCCCGAGGGAAAACTAGACCTTATTGGGATTAGGCTTTGTCAAGTGAGTGGGCAACTTGACTGTTAGAATTTCTCAAACCGCCCGAAGGCCTCCAACTTGGCTTAACGACTGCTGCCATAGACAGCAACGGGGATCAACGGCTTAACGTGCCTTCCAAAGCACGGGAGCGCTCAGTTAGTAACCACTCAAAGCGGTCACCCATCCAAGTCCTGACCGCTGCCCTACGTGAGTCTCAGACAGATTGAAAAATAATAAACGGGTCACTCACGTCTTTCACACCGAGCAGCCGCGCGTGCCGCGCGCTCGCGCGCAGTGTTAGACGCGAGGCCGTCGCGACCACTCATGATTAAGGAGCAAGTATTGGCCCGAAACATGTCGAGCGATATTCGACGATAAAGACGTGAGTGACCCGTTTATTAGATTTCAACATACAATCTATTATTGGGAGATCCTTTTTAAGGCACGAGGGAACAGGCATATTCTGGGTGAGCTCGGTTTACCGTCGGCCTCATCATTGCCCCCTGGCTAGGTGCTGGCCAAGAGCAATCCCATTTTTAATTAAAAAAAAGAACACACCAGGATTATCCCGGATCCACACAATGGACCATGATGGCCCAAACATACGGGGGGTCTATGATGGCCGCGCGATAGCGTGATACACGACAAGATAAAGGATCGGTCATTATCTTATACCACTCGATACAAGTGACAGATGCATTATCTTGTCATTTATCACGCTGTCGACCACCATAGACCCCCTGGACAAATTTATGCATTAAAGGGAGAAATAAATCTTTAGATCTCATTGCACCGTATAGCGTCCTGATCTTGCGCCATGATGGCCCATTGTGTCGGTCGGGCATTACACAAACTAGATACACCACACATTACTTAGGCCAGCATGGAAAGATGGCCGTTGGGTATGTCGTTACATCGATGTGCGGGGAAGGTCACGATTGTCAAGTTCGTTGGGTGGAATAGCTGTGTAGGTGTAATGTAGAATATTCTCTATATACATACTTGCTAGAATGATCGTATTTACATAGAACGTAAAGCATTGGTCCTGTTTTACGTCCTACGTAACCGCGATCATTCTGTCTTGTCTACTCTGAAGCAATCCTCCTCAAACATATTTAGAAGTGGATCGTCTATGAGTTCCTATGACAACGTTACAATGTCAAATTTCAACCCAAAAGGAAGTGCTGCACAAACATTGTAGTCTTTGGTGCTGCAGTTCAAACAGCAAGACTGCTTTATTAACTCAAATTAGTTAGCGAGCTATAAGGTTTAATGGCCGGCTGTAGGCACAGAGCACTTAACCTAGATTACCTTAACCTTTATAGAGGACGCAGGAATAAAACACACTGCACTTTGCCGTATTAAAATTATAAATGCGAGAGTGAGTTTTTATGGCTAATCCTACTTTTATTTTACTTTCAGATAGTTAATGGGCCGAGGAGTGGCGTAATCTACTTTTATTCCATTTCCGTGGTTATGAAATGTAGCAGATTTTTAGCATAAACAACCAAATCATAAACTCATAAAGTAAAAAAACGACAATAATTGAACATACATTTTATAATGCAATCTCCTATCCTTCAAGAACACACGCAACTTGTAATCTGCGTATTAGTTATTAGATAAAAAAAAATGCGTGAATAACCTCTGGATGAACAGGTCTTCAGGGGAAAACTGATACTTTATCAACTTATTCTAGGTACGAAAAGGTTATTTGTCTCGATAAGCAGTATCGTTATTCTAATGGACGCAATGCTATTAGTATTATCTAATACAGGGCAGGCCTTTCGGCGGCGAGTGAAGAAGCTCCGTCGGCCTTTCGGTCAGCCACTCCCAGAGGGCGGGCGCGTCGATACGTCAAGGCTTTGAAATATACTGCCAAATGGAAAATATACAAAAGTTCGTTAGTTTCCCATTAGTATATAGACTAGATTATTTTACAAATGAAATGAAAAGTATAAAATTTATACCATGCTCATGACCCTTTCAACACCCATAAGAGAAACTTTTACATAAGGAAAAAGAGTTAAGTTAGCACAGATAAATAAACAATAAAACTGAAAACATCATTTCTAAATTATTTAAAAAATGGGTAACGTTGAATGCTTTTTATGACATAGAATAATATAGAAATATGCAATTGAACATATTCATTGTATGCTATTGAAATTGTATTTTTGACATTAAATTTTAGTCAACATAATTTTAATTGCCCACGTATTTTACTGGCACAAACCTCTTTTTACGTTATATGTAAATCTTAGTTTAAAAATAACAAGTTATCTTAATGACGATGGTTCATTTAGTTTAATTTACGTCTAAGTTTTAGATAATTAACAATGGTTTAAATCAATACCTAACCTAAATTCAGAAAAATATAGTTAAAAATGTTTACATTCATTTGCAGTTGCCTCATTAGATTTATACAAAGTTGGACGGTTTTAATCAACTTACACTCCATTCCAACCCAACGAAGCGCCTTAATAATGCAAATTGCTTTACACAACAGTTGTAGCACAACAATAAGTGAATATTTTATGTAATCGAGTCGTCAGCTATGCGAAGGTAAAGGTCGGGGCCTTCCCACGTGTAAATGGGTCACGGGGACTTGAGGAGCCGGGAGTAGCCGTGAACTGCTCCCACCGGGGGGTCAACGTGTCAACGGCTACGGTGATTGGACTGGGGTGATGTTGGCATTGTTTTATGGGGACAAAATTGAATCTAATAAACTGTTTAAGGTGCTACACTGAGAAATTTAGAAACTTTGAAACGCTGCTCTGTCCAAACGAGGAAACAATAGGGACTGATTTTCAGATATATAATTCTTAACTATATGATTGTGGTACTGACAATAGCCGAAACATAATTGCTTAAAATCTTCTCGATAGAAAAGGAATCCAAAGTTGGGTCTATCTTTTCCTTTTTTTACGCAGCCTACTAAAACAACGCATTATTAAAAGACACGATTAAGTTAATATGATGGTATTTTACCTCATCTAGGTACTGACAAGAGGAAATTTAATAAATCTGCACACAGTCAGATATTTATCGAGATTTTTTGTCTAAAAAAGCCATTCCCGGAGAGTGTTACATCCCATTTTGTCGTGAACGAAAAACATACGCGCGTCTCTTTCAATCAATATATCGCCTTAATACGTTGTTTTTAGAAGGCAAAAAGGTCAGCCAGACTTTGTGAACATTTTCTGTGTTTGTTGTTATGTCTGATAACCAGCTGGCGATCGATAGTCAATCTTTTTGAATTCCACCCTCTGCTTAGAAGGGTTATATTTATATAATAACTGTATAAGTATTTACTGACAATAGTCGCCGACCTGTCCATCACGGCAAGTGTGCCATTAAAAGACATTTCATCGAAGGGTAATGGTCTATAAATTATTTACATCGCAATCATTTAGAGTTATTACCATTAACATCGATCTGCATTAACTACATATTACTACTATACCTAACAAGTCCATTTGAGTCCATTGTTTATTAAAAACGATACTTTAACCCCTCGTATAGGTGTTATACGTTTAACAGTTTACAATTTGTATAATATGTCTGTCTGTCTGTCTGTGGTGTTGTAACTCCCAAAGGATGAACCAATTTGAGTACGGTATTTTTAGATGGTTCTTAAATGTGTTTATTGTGTCGGAGGACGTTTATTTTTTTATTTGCGTTAGGTTAAAGTATCACCTAATGGATCCATCTTTTGCAGTTCATTATATTCGCCATCAAATAGGTAGGTATATAAACTTCAGGCTGCTCTTAAATATCTGAACGTGCACTGTTGTAATTGTAAAGCCTTCATAATATATTACTATTGAGATATTTATGGTCACCTTGATCGCCCCCCTATACTCGTATTACTTGCCCGTGGCGGGGTGTACAGTCAGCGTCAAGTACGTAGCAGCCAAAGTGTCCAAATACTTCGGCACACCATACAAAATATATGGTGTACCGAACTATTTGACCACTTTGGCTGCTAGATTAGCTACATACTATATGACGCTGACTGTACAATTGTTTACCTCCTTGGCCGCCTGCGGGTCCGCGACGCACGAGAACGTAATATCTGCCTCCTCCACCACGTCGCACGGCGTCACCGCCACCGTCGCTCCAACTTTCTCGAAGTCCTTGCACTGGAACAAACAAAAAACTATATTTCAGACGCAGTGATTGAAAAACGCATCAAATTTTTGGTTTTAAAGAAATATTTTTATACCACACTAGTGTCGATAAAAGCATACGGCCTGCCTGGTTGTTAGCAGACATCGTAGCCCGTGGACGCTTATGTGACTCCTAGGGAACGTTGCCGACTCGTTACTCATTTCAGGATTCGTTGTGTTGATACATATAGCGCATCATTGGCAGCTCTGGCGACCATATACTTTTGATTTTGATACTTATTATCGAAACAAAATACCTACAGCCCTGGTAACATAAAAATGCGCCATCTATCAACACCCAGGCTATACTGAGCTTCCGTACTGAGCCGCTAGATGGCGCACGACGTTGCCCCGCAGCTGAGAATCGATAGGAGGGCCGGCGAGCGTCAACGACCGCGCCGGCCGCCACGCGACGCGACCGCCATCTTGATAATGGTGTTTTCGTGTCCGACACAAAAACGCACCGTGTTCGCCGAGTCATAAAAGATATGCCACGACCAATTTAAAACGGCGTATGAACCATAGCGACCTATACATTTTAACAACCTTTTGATTTGATGGTTTATTACAATACGCCTATAGGATATAACGTTTGTTGGAATGCGAGTGTATGCGGCTGGTAACGGTTTGTATGAAATGAAGTGCTCGTGTACTGGGAATTCGCGAGGACTATGAATGATTATGCCGTATTGGATCAATGGTCGCTGTTATCGAGCAACACAAATGGAGCATGTTAGCAATGAGGAATAATAAATTAAGCAATTATGCCATTCATCCCGGAATAATAACGTAATTTACATTTTGATGACCTGCCAGCGAGATTTACTAATATTAATGGCAAGCGTCTACGTGTAGGTTTCCCTATAGATAACATTACTGTACTGTGTAATAATTTAGTTTCGAGACACGTTAACAAATAGGTACCGTCTATAATAGTACATTACTTAACAAGGGCGGTGAAACAAAGAATGTCTCAGATGGCAGGTATTTGACGCCCGAGCCGAAGGCAAGGGCGATAAATATGCGATCTGAGGCTTTCTTTATTACCGCCCGTGTTAAGTACAAAATTTTATGTCACCCCCTGGCCAGGAAGTGAGATTTCCCGCGCGCGGAGCGTGCGGTAATTGCCGCTTTATGGTCAGGTGTGACATAAAATAAGATACTAAAGCCATACTAGAAAATATCCAGTAGAGATGAAAGAAAAAAATTATAGACAGAATAGGTACTTATTCTATTACCCAATACCCAGCTGCGATTACTATGATTCAGCTTCTAACCCCGCTGCCTTTGACATACTCTGGTCCGGATATACATCACAGAACCATTATCGATTTAAGTAGGTACTAGTAAGTACTAGCTGAAAAATGTTTAGGTAGATATTTCCAAATATTGACATTGCATGAAGTCATCAAAAGGCCTATTGCTCGTTAACGGAGGTGACGATGATAAAAAGGCGTTTACGTACAAGTTTGCAACAACGTCTGGTGTCAATGAAGGTCAATAGCAATGTTTGCACAGACGCCGGCCCGCTCAATGGAGCTGAAGTGTTTAGTTTTGCCGCCAGTTGCTAGCGCTAGCTAGCCATACTTAGTTTCCAAACAGAAGCGAAACGGCTTGATAATCATATCATTCACAGGTCATAACCGACCAACGCGATCCCACTAGGTTTTTAGGGTTCCGTAGTAAACAAGGAACCCTTATAGTTTCGCCATGTCCGTCCGTCCGTCCGTCCGTCCGACCCCCGTTTTTCTCAGTAACCGTTAGTACGAGAAAGCTGTAATTTGGCATGAGTATACATATCAATGACGCCGACAAAACGGTAGAATAAAATCTTTAAAAAAATTTTTTTTTAGGGTACCTCCCCTACATGTAAAGTGGTGGTGCAATTTTTTTTTCTGCCAAACCCCATCGTGTGGGGTATCGTTGGATAGCTCTTTTAAAAATATTATTAGGTTTCTAAAAGCATTTTTTGATTAAAGAATTGGTTAGCGTGATATTAAGCTTTGAAGTGATAATTTTAGCTATGGTCAAGTGTCCCCCCCCCCCCCCCCTGCCAGCTAAACGGTGGCTACTAGGCATGTGAAAAAAATCATGGTAGTAGTAAATACGATGAATTTAAAAGGAAAACTATCACAGCTAAGTAGACATTACTAGTTAACGAGTAATAGTCGAACTTCAGAAATGTACTTTGCAAAAGCAAACTTTCGTACAATTTCCATTGATACTTTAGATAAAGTTGTTAATTCTTGTAAAAACATAGTAAATATAAGTTTGCGAACTTTTTAGTCCATATAATGTAACGGGTAGACGACTACGGAACCCTACCTTGCGCGTGGCCCGACACGCACTTGGCCGGTTTTTATTATTAATTTTGTTGTATTCTTCAACCCATTACCTTCGTATATAGATTTCCCATTACAGCCGACAAGCGGAGGATGCAGAACGTCTAACGATTGAATCGAGTTACCCCGACACTGTGGTGAATCCTAAATCCAATAATGGATTTTAGTTATCTTGAGGATTGGGAGTTCAAGTAGCAAGCCGCTTCCGCCACAACTAGGGTATACTAATAATTTGTTGGCTTTGTTGGTAGCCATCTTCTATTACTGTAGAAAAAAATAGGGTAAGGCTAGACTATCCAGTGATTATGCAAGATTCAAGGCAACTGACATAAGAGGACGGTGGAGTTTGCCGAAAACCGCCGAACAGAGATGAGCCATCATTCGGTTCGGTCGGGTTAAAAGTCTTAGGATTGAGAATATCATCATAATCATCATCATTCTAGGCTCTTATCGGTGGAGTAATTTCCACGTATTTCTTTCTTGAGCCTAACTCTTTTGCATGCCTTCTACATTCAAAATATCGTTTATTTTCTAACACGAAGGTTAGCGTTGAAGAATTATAAATTCTCGCAGCTCAACATCAGACCAGTCAACCATTAAAATTATCGGGAATAATTTTAACGACTACACTAACGTTTGCGGCAGTGTCGTTAACCGATGGAGACGGAAATGTGCCAACACTGCCAACCAGGGGTACAAAATTACCACGTAAACATAGTTTCTTTCGAGGACAGTCTGTAACGCGACACTAGCTACGTTGCATTTCGAAACAATGGCACACATCAAGTCTGAATGAAAACATTTTGCAGTTTATACAAACTGTACGGAAAAATAAACAACTCAACCTCGCTAATAGGTACAAGAGACCGAGTTTCAGTCTACATCTACAATATTCATAAAATTAATGTCACCAGTGAATAATCAATTCATCATACAGAAGCTAAATCAGTCATTACCTACTCAAGTAATGGACGTTATGTCAATATATCTAGTTAATAGCTTCGGTAAATAAGAAGCAATGTCCGAGTTCACTTACATCTCCACTATTAGATATCCGAACGCGTCCTTGGCTTCACATAGCAACAACAGAGGTTATCAAATGAACATTCAAAACTAATTCCAAGGAGCCCGAATGACTCTCAGAGTTGTTTTAAGGCCACGTTATTCGAAATCATAGTATTTTTCATTCAAATTTAAACCATTAAATACTCACTTTATTGATGGGATATTTAGATTTGTTATAGTTTAAGAGTCGGTCTACGGTCTAGAGTATTTTAAGGCTGAAAACACGATATTTGAAACTTCGCTCGATGATCTCACATCGCAAAAACAGGTAAATTTTGATCTTATTTTGAGTCGTATATAAAATACGACTTTTACGGTGTTCTTGCACAGTTTCTCTGTCTGAGGCAAGTGTCGTAGGACAATGAAACAAAGCTATTGAATAGTGAATAGAATTATTGTTAAGAGGGCGCCGAGCATATTTAGCAAAAACAGCCTTCACCTCTCAATCTGTGGAGGTCACGATTCTCTACAAAAATATATAAAATATATGTAATTATTATCACAAAGAGTGTGTTTACAAGTTATCACTATTAGTAATCTATAATAAATTACACTTTAATAAATACAATACCGTAAAGTTGCACTAAAAATGAGAAGAACGCGTGTCGGCGTTTAGGCAAATTTGAATTGAAAAATCTATTATTTCGTTTCAAAATCACACTCAAACAAATCTCAAAAGTATTCACTATAAGTTATCACACTTTTCACATTTTTCCTCGCAAAGACCAATGAGAATTTCAAACGTAAATCTAAACTTTAGTGACTTTTCCATACATTTTCCCTGCCACCATACTTTCGAAAAATCGACAGATGGGCATTGGCCCTCGGTGAGAGCAGACGCATGCTCCTTTTTTCGCTTTGACAGCTCTGTTTTTGACATTTTGCCCGTATACGAATACAATATGTATACCACACACAAAGATTGTATTAATTGAAGTAGGGTAAATAAATATTGACGTGTGGCGTTTTAAGAACCTTTTAACATGGAATTTTTGGTATTAGCCTTTTATTTTTTAGAGAACATACAGTGTTTGGTCCCGAAAGTTTACTTATGCGTTCAAATTATAATGTTTTCCTTCCCGAAAACGCATTCTAGACGCTAAAAGGTTGCCGATGCGTTTCATTACAATGGAAATTAATTTCAATGAATGGTCACCCTGACGGAACATCTTTATAACGTAATGACATTTGTCACTTACTTCAAATGAAAATTTGTGTACATTTTTCTTTCTTTATATTTCAATAATTTTATGTATCTAATGTTGATATCGAACACCAAATACGCATACACACACGCCTCTCGACAGTTTGCCAACAACGCATACTTATCTACTGGCATTTTTTGGACATATCGCGCGTCGTACCTATTAGCCTCGAGTACATCATGATTCATGATGACGGGAAAGGTGGAGGATAGACGAGCTCGGGCCAGCCAGGTGGATTGAAAAAATCTCCAAATTCGCCGGACTCCGAGAACACCAGGCGCTGCATGCAGCGCATCATCGGAACCACTGGCGAGCCATCTGCACTCCCCGCCAGAGACATAGCGGTCACGATCCTCAGCATTGAAGAACCCACTGATTGGATTGATTGGATTGGAATACTTATTGAAATTTGTGTGGATATTCACGCTTTCTCGTCAAATAGGAATACATTTAATGGCTAAATATATCTCCGATGTCGTGATATAACTTCAGGAATCGTGGATTATCAATCTGCAGTGTCACACAACAAAGAAAGTAATAAGCAGCAGAAGATTGTATTGTCGAAGCCGCATGGTCATACTAATTATAGAATGAAAATATAAATGTGTTTTTTTTATCTTAGTTATATCTCTAACGACGACGTATAATCTGAGTCTTATACAAAATATATGTATGTAGTCCTACTTATTTCTGCAGGTCTATAAGTACGGTTTCTAATTTCTATTTGATTGTTTTTTATGGTTTGAAATTATTTGGTTCACTGCTTTGATTTTGGATATACGGATATACGTACTTTATTATATACGTTGTAGTCTTTGGATATACGTAAGTACGTCACACCGGGTAGACTCAGTCCGACCTAGGTCGGGCCTAGTAGAGTTTAGTGAACCAGCGACAAAACTCCCAGTAAGTAGCTCGATTCCACTCACAACTCAGATTCGGTAGAAGCCGCGTAACCAATCTCACTGGAGCGCCAACTCTTAGAGTATCCCAGTGTTTAAACCTCCCGCGTGGTCGTGTCGGAGGTTTCCCCTCGATTTTCCCCAGGCCACTTTCCAACCGCGCACTCCTATCGATTTATTGGGCTCGACCTATAAGGCCACAATCAGGTTGAAAAAACAAAAAAAGTACGTCGCAATAATTGTTTGGACGTTACGTAAACGTAGTAAATAATAGTAAGATTGCAATTTCAATTGCGTATATTATAAGTATTATAACTGTTACATTACAGCATGTATGCAGCATGTACATGGATTTAGCTATACGCAACCATTGTCCAAGTAGTGTTAAAAGTTCAGTAAAATTTACTCCACTAATTATTCTATTCAATTATCGTTCTTATAAGAAGGAACATGAGAGCTAATTTGTCATAACATAACTATGGACTCGTACATTCAACCATGCACACGATAGCGCGTCCGGCCGGCCAAGTTCCAATTACAGATAGTGAAAATGATTTACTAAATCCTACTTGGTCATATTTGTCCTATTTATTTCATTATCATTAGGTTTTAAGAATACTTAACAAACTTATTTCAAAATACTGCCATTAATTTTCATTAAGTTTCATTACATAATATATATCGAAATAAAACAACCGCATCTTCGCTTAAAACTCACATTACCTATAAAAGCCGCTTTAGCTTAGTTGGTAGTGACCCTGCCTACGAAGCTGGAGATCCCGGGTTCGAATTCGTTCTTGGGTCTTGGATGTTTTCTATGTATTTAAGTATCTATTTAAATCTGTATGTATAAAGTATGTATATTGTCGCTTAGTACCCATAGTAGTACAAGCTTTGCTTAGTTTGGGACTAGGTTGATTTGTGTAAGATTGTCCACAAATATTTATATATATATATATATATATATATATATATATATATATATATATATATTTATATATTAATTCCGGCGCAAACCAAAACCATACAAAAAATAGCCAAATAATGCAAGAATTTTTCTCACTTTTAATCTATTTGTAGGTATATGAATAATTAGGAGCGTTTTACTAAAATCAAATCCCAATTTTCAGAAGGTTTTGGTGACAGATCAGAACTTGACTTTTATTTTTACATTTTTGTCATGCCTTAATAAATCATCAAATATTGTAAATCAAAACTTTGTATCCCTTACAGAAATTGACAGAGCATTGTCATTGTACAGTGACAAGTTATGACAATTTCGATTTCTCTAAGGAGTTTTTAACTCTGATTAACTGGTGGCAATACACAACCGAAAATACCTATTAAAAAAAATGTAAGTCAATGACCCGGGCCAACAAAATGAAGTAGTGTGTGTGAAATATGTATGTGTGAGTTACTGGGGAAAATAATTTAAAAAAATAGAAATTTGACAGGCGCTGATAATTTACCCTGCACGACGCAGTCTTAAGCCTTCCTCGGCTAACGGCGATGTTACATGGCTCGGATTATTTGCCAATAACCAATAAACTCCTGCAGTTTCTGGATAAATTCTCCTTCCAGGTATTATATGCGAGCTGTGTAATAACGGAAATAGCTGAATTCAACGCGTAAATTAGGCAAGATTTGCAAATTCATTCGTACTTACTAGGTAATACCAACTCCCCTTTTGTAGATCTTATTTCTTATCCTATTACAATACGAAAAAGGTTACCCAATGGTCGGTAAAAGCATGTATCTTTTAACTCACAAAATAGGTACCTTTTTAAGAAAGAATAAAGTGAGACAACAAAGGTCGCTTTTTATATACGACCTTTATAGGCGCAGTAGATACAATAGACGTACAATTCTGCACTTTATACTATTGACATAAGGACAGAAATATTTAAACAAGCTCGCAGTACAAAGTATTAGGCCAAGCTGCCTGCAGAACTCGCACTATAAACAAACCATGAACCATGTCGCTCGCACCTGTTCTTTTTTCCGATCCAACTGTTCCCGGCAACGGCGTCGCAAAAATGTCGTGTAACCGTGTAATATAGTCTAAGTAGTGAATAGTACAGAAGAGAAGGTCGGGGTCAACGTCCCCTGGATATTAGAGACCGAGACGAACACGAATTTCCTAGAATCAAGTATTGTATGGCGCACCAAAATTAATACAGACGACAAGCACCATGACATCTCGTTCGCAGACACGGCAGGCAAATTGTTGGCGTCTATCCACGATGAACTGAATAAAATATCGTTATTCCTTGACCGCAAACGCTTCTATGTAAAGTTATTAAATGTCAAATTTACCTACGATTGATTGGTTGTGACCGGACTATAAATAGAAAGATACGGGTACAGTTGAGTTTACGTCCGAGGATGCTATCGACTCGCTCGTAACAATGGACGGGTCATTAACGCAACGAAAAACAAAGGCACACGTATTAGATATGAGCGCCGATGGGCAATTGGCCGGCGGCGGCGCGCCGATCAAAATTGATCGGCGGCGGCGGCGTCGGCGGCGTGACCTTGTAAAAACCTCAGGTTCAAAACAAAAATACGTTTTTTTCCTTATTTGATGCCGTACACGCCTGTCAACGTCGTTTTTACTGTCAGGATGACAAACACGCCTATTGATATCGATGTTCTACGTTTTATCCCGTCCTAGTCGATTACGCATGGTGGTTTACACATTATGTATTAAGACTACGTATGCTCTGCTGTATATGTAACATCTAAGTGGCAATAAAAACAGCAAGTCTATTGCTGCCTGCGGGAAACTTCGCGTCAAGGTGGTCCAGTCACATGACAAAGCTCTAAACTATGATCTTTGTATGTAAACATGACAATTCTGCTCAAACTCTTGGATGCCTCCGAAACGTGGTGTTTCTAACGCAAACACACTCGGATATTATATACTTCTAGGATTTATCACAAATACTAGGAGCGGCATTATGCCCATCTTTTGGTGAACCTCGAATACATCTAACCGTGTCAGAAACAAGCAAGTTTTTGAATATAAACTTTCGTGAGACATGTTATAATTTTATGTTACTAACCGATAATTAATATGTGAGTTTCAACCGTTTAGTAAAATAAAAGCATGTTCTTCACTAAACCAAGCTAATTTCAACGGCATTGAAGATTATTTAATACGCAGTAGTCGCGTCGACTCTGCTAACTACAGGCCCATTTCGGTCACATTCATTCAATGCAAGATTTAGGAGAGTGTCCTGACTGAACAGCAGGCTCTTTGGCGTACCTAGAATCAAATGATCTCCTCAGTGACCGACAATACGGCTTTCGTCACAATCGGTCCACTGGGGATCTTCTAGCGTACACCACACACACCTGGAATAAGGCCATAGAGATAAAATTAATACGAAGAAGCCCTAGCGGTTTCTCTCGATTTCACAATGGCCTCACTCCAGGTGTGTTATTGCTTTACAGGGTCTGGCACAACGGTTTCTAATCAAACTTTCTTCGTATGGTCTGCCCGCTGGTTGTTATGCTTGGATTGGATATCGGATTTCCTGAGGTATAAAATCTATTGAAGTGGTTATTAATGGCTGCTCGTCTGATCCGATGGCTATTAATGCCCTTGTCCCCGATGGGTCAATGCTCTCTGCGACTCTTTCTGCTGTGCGCCCGGTATCTTTGGGTATGCAGACTTCAGTACTGTTGTAGAGAGCTACATATCCCCTGCACGAACCGTAAAATATCTAATTCCAAACTAGTTTGCTGATCGATGATATAAGTGTGTAAAAGATAAGCTATACAGTATCTGAAACGCGCGCGAGACAGAGACCGGCGCGCCGATCGCCATGTATCGGCGGCGGCGGCGTGGGGTTTTTGGCCGGCGGCGGCGGCGCGGCGCTCATATCTAACACGTATAGTATAATCACCGATTAATCTCTCCGTCAATCAGACTATAATTTGCCAGAGTATTCTTTTTAATTGTGTATTCTTAGAATTGATTGATAACACTGCCGCTTGATCGCTTCGATCTTGGCAAAGTTCCCGCAGCAATTCTAGTAAGCCTGAAAAAACTCTACTGTAGATACCTAATGGTAAATAGTGCATTTTCTTTTCAAGGTCACTAATTAAGCGGATTCTCGAAGCTGGGAGCCGATTTTTGAGTGTCGAACGCTCGACTTTTTACTCGAGATCTGTCAAAATACTATGACGTTTTGACAGATGTCGACTGAAAATTCGAGCGTTCGAAACTCAAAAATCGGCCCCCTGCTCGCGTATTCATAACATAATTGAGAGATACTAAGAATTCAATTAAACACGAGCTCCCTCGAGTCCCAGCATAATATGAATCCTAGGTGCGAAACAAATATATGCAGAATAGGAGGTCAGTTATAATTCTCTGCCCATATGATATGATTTAGTAGAATGTTTAGATAGCCTTGTGCATAAACTATGATCTTAGGGCCTCTATCACTCTTAGATGATCGTTCGTACCTATTACATAATTATTATCATTATCACCGTGTCTATGATGGACGTTTTATATGCAGATTTAGGTACTACTCAGCAAAAATTTATAAATAAATTCGTTAGTCGAGTAAGTTAGTAGAGTTAGTGAGTAAGATAGTAGAGTTGCCCAAAATAAATCGTTCAAAAAACGTAGCAGCGTAAAGCGCATAGGTCTTTTATCTCCACTAACCCCTACATCTCGTGTGCTCTCGCTAACCCAAGCAGAACGCGGCCAAATTGTCCTGGTTAGATAAGAGAATGATAACAGATGTGTGTTCAAACTAATATGTAACATTTATGCATAATATCACCACAGCTAGAGGATGTGCCATTCCCATTTTTGTATGGGGAATATTGCCGAGTTGGAATATCCCTAAATTGACAACATTTCAAAAAAAAAATTTTTGCTAAATCGAAAACCATTTCGAGGAAAACGTTTGTAGAACACAAAAAACATTTTTTTGGATTTTTTTTTACAGTATTTTTTGGATAAAGTAATAAAATATGTTTAACAGGAAATTACGTCACTTAGAGGTTCCAATGTTGCTATTATAAAAAACGATATTTTCCGGCTTTACGTCTGACATTTTTATAACTATCAATGACAGTTGAGTTGACACTTGACACTCTTGACAGTTCTTTAATTCGTTTTGAATATTTGCTTGCAATCTCGTATTTCCTTGAATTATTTTGATTTTCAACGACTCTCGCTTTCTTACGGACCCCGGACTGCTTTCTTACACGACGACTTGGCACCCCCTTGGACAATCTCATAAAGAACGATTCTGCAATCCCATCCTTCGAATTACTTTACCTGCGCTTTTCATCGTAACAACACGAACATGAGAAACTCTGAAGGATTTGTGAAAGCTGACCGCAGAAACTTGCCTCGTGTGGAGAAAAGGACCCCGGACTGCTTTCTTCCACGACGAGTTGGCACCCCCTTGCACAATCTCATAAAGAACGATTCTGCAATCCCATCCCTCGAATTACTTTACCTGCGCTTTTCATCGTCAACAACACGAACATGAGAAACTCTGAAGGATTTGTGAAAGCTGACCGCAGAAACTTGCCTCGTGTGGAGACAATCATGATGATGAAGTTTTTGCAAAGCTATGATAAATATAATTTGACTGGCGCCCGAGGTGCCAAAGCTGCATTATCTTCGCGGACATCTTATGTTGAATAAACTACTTTTATTATTATGAGAATTTGTTATTTCCGAACCAGCATAAAACTTCTTTCTGATGACTTGTGAATAGTTAAAGTACCTATCCATCCTTTAGGTACTTATAATGGTCAGGTACATACAAGTACATAGCATCAGGTGAGAAAAAATAAATTCATTATCATAAAATTACTTTAACCCTTTGACCGCCAAGAACCTAGTGGTTGTGTGTCGTCGTGCCTACCACGCCAACAACCACTTAAAAGGTTGGAGTGAAGGTATACTTTGATCATGAAAAAAATCATTTATGAACTGTTTTAATTTGTTTTTATTGGTTTACTTAGACATTACACAAAAAAAACAGTGCTTGGTGTACTGGGCACCACGACACACTATCGCTTTGGTGGTCAAAGAGTTAATAAAGTTTATGTATTTATTTTTAAATTAGTTGTATTTGTTGTTTTAAATTTCTTTATTTGTACCTACCATTCCAAATTAATAAATAGGTAAATAAAACATAATAGTCTCACAAAATATAATAAATAAGCAAACTTCACAATTTAGCACAATAAAAACAACAATCACTATCCGCTTAAGGAACCAGGTTCATCAACTGAAAATATCATTACCCTGAACAAAGCAAATGTAAGTAAATCATCTCAAATGCTGAGGATCATGACATCATGTCCTATTCTTGCTGACCAGACTCCTCCATAGGCTCCTGTTACCCGCCTTATGGATGGCCTCGTGCAGATGTAGTTGCAGGGGAGCAGTGATTTGTGTGCTCCAGCTAGTAACACCTATACTACTTCTTGAAGTGAAGCAGTAGCTGCCGTACACAGGCTCATTTCTGTTGAAGTACTGGGTCCTAAAATGTTTGCCACTTCCTGCAATGGTCGTTTAAACACCGGCAATCGAGATTATAGACGCGCGTTTACTTTCATTGTTTTCCAGTATAGAGGTACAACATTTTTTCCATATTTTCTTCCAACTGAAAGAAACAGACACGCGATTAATAATACAATTGAAAACTAGGTATTGTCGGTTCTAAAAGCTTATTAAAATATACACCCATTATACTCACATTCAAATGATCTTCGTAAAAAGTGTCCTCTTTGTTACTTTATCCAAACCCGCTGCAGTTGCAGTACACCACTCGGCCTTATTGCTATTGGGAACATTAAAAAACTGTTTGCCGGACGACAATGATGTGTTGTTTTTGCAACTTTTCATAAAACAGTATTTTTTGAGAGTCATTTTCAACAATCCTTTACAAATCGTTAGAATTTAGCGGTTGAGAACTTTGACGTTTATCGTGACATTCGTGACAACTCGAAACTGTCAAGCTGTTTAAGCATACCTACTAAGTATGTTTTTATACGTAATTATTAATTTGTTTAAACTATTTCAACGTTTTTTTAAGTGTATGAAACACAACAAGTGACGTCATTTACATAGTACTTTGACGTTTGTTACTTACGCCCTTTCTGCCCGAGTCATAATATAAATGGATATTTCCACTAAAATAAAAGATTTTATTAAATATAAAAAAATACGGGTGCCTTAAAATTATGCGTTCTTTCGAGCCAGACAATAAAAAGCGGCCCTAAAAAAAATGAAATGTTGTCAATTCAAGGCTAACGAAACCCTAGGGCGGCGTCGGTCGCGACAAGAATCCGCACGTGAGAGGATGTCGCAGCCAGGCACTAACTAACCCGCGTTTTTCTATTTACGGCCGCTTACCAGACCGAAGTTCGTGCTAATTAGAACTTTACTTCGAGGTAATGAGGAAAATGGTAGAAGTAATTGGTTTACTTATCCTACACAATAACAATTGTGTTATAATTTATAAGGTAAAACATTAAATTATTGTAAAGCTTGTATTTTATTGTGTGGAATGTCCTTAATACGCTTCTAATGCGACAACATTAGAAAATAGGCCAATCTACGCGTCCAACGTAACAAAATAGAACTTTCTAGACCAGCGGGTGACGCAGGCGGAATGCTCGAGGCAGAGGAATGCGTTTATCCAATCGAAGACAGCTCCGTAGATGCTCGGAGAGGGAGAAGTCAGTCTATTCATAAAACATTTTATCTCAACGGCTCGCCTCTGTATACATTGACCCGGATACTCGTAAAAGCTACGCGTGATCCAGGGTCAGGTCTGAACCGGTTGAGGACGATGTGGGTATGCATTGTGAATACACAGTAAACAGGATGATACGCTATAAATAGTGCACACCTGAACGGCCCGGTCACACCGTGGACGGAATAGCCCAGCCACCCGCAGCGGGCTGGCTGCAAACGGAATATATGAACATTATGAACGTATTTAGTGCACCTTTAGACAAAACTGGGGCAGAGTAAACTTACTTAAACGTTTGAGTTTGAAGTTCGTCGCCAGGAGATAGTAGAGATAGAGAGGTAGTATTTAAAAGTGTGCTTCCGTCACCAGCATGCGATCGCGTCAACATCATTGAAAGATGAAAGGTTTAAAACGTAATTAAATTTTAAGCTATTTGATCCATTCACACGAGAAAAGATGAAAGGTTTATTATATGCATTCCTATTTAAAACATACTAAACTACTAAAAGTGCGGAGCTACTACTTCTATCAGTTTACTCAAGGACTCGACGACAACCCGCTCTATTATTATATTGTATGGTTCCCTTTGATACTTT
Organism: Cenopis cana; assembly: GCA_951800055.1. NCBI lineage: Eukaryota > Metazoa > Arthropoda > Insecta > Lepidoptera > Tortricidae > Cenopis > Cenopis cana. Next base: position 17,797,161 of record OX637487.1, read on the forward strand.
CACAAATAAATCCATCACTAGTAGAGTAACAAAAGACATTCGCATGTATCGTCCCAATTTATCAAAGCGGTGACGTACAATGCCAATATAAAAGTGATTTAGTTTCACTAAGGACTCCATCGACACACACCTATTAGTAGGTATGAATCCTTAAGTGGGAGTTACAAGTCATGATAAAGTTTGGCCTCACGATGGAAACTGTTCCTTAGGCTACTTGTAACTTATACTGAGCGAGGCCAAAAAATCCACGCAAAAAATTCAAAATGGCGGCTATTTTAGTTTCCAAATTTTTTTATTTTTTTTTAGAACTCAAAAATGCTTCGTGCTACACAAAAACTTTGTATGAGAATTATGTTTTGCATGAATTTATCTATAACTTTGGTTATTATCATTTTCTCGATATATCTAATAGTTCATGAGAAAAATGGTGTTCAATATTGCGTTTCTTGTTAAAACACTGTTAGTCAAAAGGCTTAGCAAAATCAAACTGCATCGTATGCAGAAATCAATCCATTTTCTCCAGTGATACTAGGAACCAATATAAAGGATTTCATCCGGCGAAATGAAAATTTCATCGACGGGAATTCAAAATGGCGGTCATTTACCAAAGGGGGAGCCGATTTTTTTTAAAAGTGTATAATTTCAAAACGGCATATGCTATTTAAGTAATATGGGTATCAATCGATTGGTATTGACACCATTAATTAAAATAAGAAAAATACCATGTAAAAAATTAAAGATGGCGGCCACCTATAACAAAATTGTAAAATTTTCATTCTTCTTTTTTCCGTTATATTAAAAATAACAACTAAATGTCCAATGATATAGTCAATTTATATATTTACATAAATTCTCATAGTATTATCTACGCGACAAAACAAAAATTATGACAATCCGTCGATTAGTTTTTGAACTATACGAATTACAAACGAGCCTCGGCTACTGTGTCATAGTAGTTATAGAAACAAACTGCACTTTTGTAATGAAAGCAAGTCGCTTTTGCACAATGGTATTAGTGAAGAGACCAAACTTGATTATTTTTACGATAATATCTAATTTTCACCCGTCAGTAACCGAGACTACGCCACTTCGAAATTATAAGTCTAAAACGTTCTACTAAGTTAAAAGGTTGCCAGATTTGGACAATAAATGTGGCAATCGATAGAGAAAAATGTTGTTCAACTTAAAAAAAATACGCTTTTTGTTACAAAATTTAAGAAAAATTTTTTTACTGTGTTTAGCAATAAACTTTTTATTTTATTTTTATTTTTTTAATATGTATACTCAGTAAAATCCTACACTTTGTTTTTTCTGCGTTTAAGGACATTTTTAATATATAGTACATTGTGCATTTAGGGAGGTAAGGAGGTTATTACTAACGAAAGTGTAATGGAATTACTTTTATTGACTTGAGTTGTAATAACCCTTACTATACATACATACTTACACACATCATATACTCACGACCGTATCCCATTGGGGTAGGCAGAGACCAAAGAACGCCAAGTACCGGTCCTTACATACATCTCTTGCTGCAGTCACATCCATACATCTCCTCATACAATCTCGTCGGTTGCGGGAACCCTTACCACCCGTGATACAAATATATTATATTACTTACACTTTATCATGGATTATAACTCTCATAGTTGTTTTTTTATATTGGGGAAACTTTCTGTGTGATTGTTTTTGGAAAAAAATATTCTTTTAAGGTTCAAAAAATATATAAGTTATGAATATAAGTACTTATAGGGTATGAATATCAAAAGTTTATTGCAAAAAAGGGTTTTTTTTTCTTAAGTTATGTTAAATAAAATCACAGCGTTATTTTTTATGTTGAACAACATTTTCCTGTATCGATTGCCACATTTATTGTCCAAATCTGGCCACCTTTTAACTTAGTAGAACGTTTTAGACTTATAATTTCGAAGTGGCGTAGTCTCGGTTACTGACGGGTGAAAATTAGATATTATCGAAAAAATAATCAAGTTTGGTCTCTTCACTAATACCATTGTGCAAAAGCGACTTGCTTTCATTACAAAAGTGCAGTTTGTTTCCATAACTACTATGACACACTCGCCGAGGCTCGTTTGTAATTCATATAGTTCAAAAACTAATCGACGGATTGTCATAATTTTTGTTTTGTCGCGTAGATAATACTATGAGAATTTATGTAAATATATAAATTGACTATATCATTGGACATTTAGTTGTTATTTTTAATATAACGAAAAAAAGAAGAATGAAAATTTTACAATTTTGTTATAGGTAGCCGCCATCTTTAATTTTTTATATGGTATTTTTCTTATTTTAATTAATGGTGTCAATACCAATCCATTGATACCCATATTACTTAAATAGCAGATGCCGTTTTGAAATTATACACTTTTTAAAAAATGCGGCTCCCCCTTTGGTAAATGACCGCCATTTTGAATTCCCGTCGATGAAATTTTCATTTCGCCGGATGAAATCCTTTATATTGGTTCCTAGTATCACTGGAGAAAATGGATTGATTTCTGCATACGATGCAGTTTGATTTTGCTAAGCCTTTTGACTAACAGTGTTTTAACAAGAAACGCAATATTGAACACCATTTTTCTCATGAACTATTAGATATATCGAGACAATGATAATAACCAAAGTTATATATAAATTTATGCAAAACATAATTCTCATACAAAGTTTTTGTGTAGCACGAAGCATTTTTGAGTTCTAGAAAAAATAAAAAAAAATGGAAACTAAAATAGCCGCCATTTTGAATTTTTTGCGTGGATTTTTTGGCCTCGCTCAGTATAAGTTACAAGTAGCCTAAGGAACAGTTTCCATCGTGAGGCCAAACTTTATCATGACTTGTAACTTCCAAGATCCATTTATATGGGGATTCACACCTACTATATATATCAAGGCTATTTTTTATGAAAGTTAAATAGTAATTGTAGTAGGTAGTATGTACATACTAGTAGTTATAGTTCTAACTTCTTGTCTTCTTCTAACGAATAGAGCGGTTTGTCTTCCGACGTCCTAATTGTTCGACGATGTAAAATGTTTGATTGAAGCACGACACTTGTTCTCATTCCAAACCAAATAGACGCTCAGCGTAGATGCCGCAGCTAGAGGCCTGGCTGATAGCGTTATCATGGAGGGGTGTTATCTCCAAGTTTGCTTTTACAACGGGTTTATACTTACGTCATCGACCATCGACAAACAATTCAGACAGTGTCCGCTATTGCTTGATGAATACTAATCATGCCTGAAGATGCTTAGAGCTTGTTTAATAGAATTATGACATTCGAAGCGTTTACGTAACTTGTTTTCTTTCTCGTATTGATCTTAGTTCCTAGCTGGATAGCGACCGTGGCGACGGCGAGATTCATGTCGGCTAGCTTACCTAAGTCGCTCTTAATTTGAAGTTACGTAACCTGACAAATGGACCAAGAGCAAGTTGTTAATAACAAAAACCGATGACACCACGCTATGTAAGCAGCTGATATAATAAATAACCACGACAACAATATGTTACACACCTATGGCTGGCTATATTGAAGTAATAAATGTGTCATATCGCAGGTATATTTGTCGCCTAGCCGAAGAACATGCGATTTGAGTTTTCAGCACTAAATATAAATATCAAATAGACGGGAAACATTGACCAACCACCCTCAGCGGCAGCCTGATTTCTGCGGTGGAAGGGAATCCTTCGTGTGTAGGTAAGTAAAAGATTTTAGTTGAGTTTGACGTCTTCCCCTGGCCATGAAACCGTTTAGTGTGCGACGCGGCGTAAAAGGCGATAATGGTTATTTTATAGCAAAGGACGTAATATCTGTCCCTCCTAGTGTAAAATCGATAGCTGACCTCTTACTGTACAAGAAATGCATACATCTATAGCGTTATTACAATGGATTTAATGTACAAGAGAGTAAACATTTCTTTGACGTCATCCGTAAAATTGAGTACACTGCAGAGTAGAAGTAGGTTATTTGTATCGTTAAAAAGTATTGCATATTAAGGTCGCACCAACGTCTGCTGCATTGGCTATTCCATAAACATCCCGCACGGGCACATGTCCACGTTGCCATCCAAAACTTGGCATTTGTGTCCTATCTAATCGGATGATTTTGGCCGGGTGACACAATCAAATTACAGATTATCCATATGTTTATTCGCTAGTCGGATGTTAACTTGCATAAAAGTAATCCTAGATCTATCATTAAGGTCAGTAGGCAGACCTCGATAGGCCACGCGCGATGTTGCTCACTCATCGTTCAATGTAATTCCATTTCTGCGTGTTAACGTGTATTTTTCCAATAGTTCCAATAGTGTAGCGAGCATTTGCAAATAATGCAAATTTTCCTTTGTCTAAACTTGAAAATGTGAAATGATTATACATTGTATCTTTTTTTAAATTAATAATGGGATTGCTCTTGGCCAGCATCTTAGCCAGGTAGCAAAGATGAGGCCGACGTTAAAGCGAGCACACCCAGAAAATGCCTATTCAGTATCCACTCTAAACCGCTTTTAAGCGGCAGGCACCAAAATCAATACAAAATCGATCCTTCCAATGAATCGTAATTTAAGGCCGTGTATTACCACTTTCGAGTTTTTAAAAACCATCTGAGACATAGAATATAGTGTCTTAAAATCTAAAAAAAATATGTGTTACATAAGGATCTTGTCTAGTCAAAACAAGTCAAAATCGCAGTCAGTTGCATGACTTGATGAATTTCACTCGATAGAAATAAATCGCGAAGTTACCCCTTTATGGAATTTATTTTCAATACTACGGCTATATTACTGATATTTAACATTTAATTTTTGTACTCAATTATAGATCGTAAATAGTTATAGACAAATTCGCAGGGTTTGCTTTGATAAAATGATTGGCTTAATGACTATAGCTAAATATTTACAAAACTGCGCGCAGAGCTTGCGTAGAGAGCGGGATTGTTAATTGTAAACTCACGCGTGTTAGAGCGGGACATTTGCCTTGGGGATACCTCCCCTTAAAGATAAAACCTTCGATAAAATATTAATTATCTCACGTGTTGTTTGCTTTCGGATTTAACACAGCTGGATATATTCGGCAATAACTATAATTAAATTCAGAATCGTTTTTATGTCCGTAGTTTAAATATTAATTTGTTATTGATTTTTTAACACATTATACATGTGTCATGTCATCACAAGCCCATGTATTAATTTTAAGTATTTTAATGGAGAGTTATTATTATTATATAAACCAATAATATCCATATTACTCTATCTATATCATGTTATTCGCATCGCCTGGTGTAATAGTATGCACTTGGTACATAGCATAGCATCCTTGTCACCGAAGCCACGAACTAGTGTTTTCCGATAGAAATTCGCTACTTCACGTATAACTAAACATGTAAGAAACTGTTGTCTCAACTTGTAACTTGTGAAGCTAACGTGACCGAAACCACACAATAGTGAAATTTATCTTTGTTCCTTATTATAAGCACTCTCCCGCAGATCATTATACCAAGCGCCATTTGAAAGTGCTGATGAAGATATGGAACCGAAACTCGATTGTGGTTTAAAACGTGCTAGCGACCATCCGCTAATTGTTGCCAAAAGATCGTCAGTGGATAAGTGGGTGCACGCGGGTGATATTTATAGAAAAATCACCTTCAAGGTTAATTTAGAATTTATACAATAAGTATAATCTTAAGTTTTATAATATGGAATTATGACATGAACATTTAACTCGTTTAAAACAGCAACTACAATCAAGGTCCAATTATATTAGTGATGTAACAATGGCGTTGCAATAAATAAGTGTTCTTTCCTACGCCGACTAAACTGCGGCTGCCTTGCCTATGCCTACCGCTCGTGGTAAAGCTGTGTGAAAGCCTGGAGCTAATTTGTTAAAAACGTGATGAATTCTAACTGTTCCAAAGAAACACTGGCTTGATTATGCATGAGTTATCTCTGCTTTATGGAATTTAAACAATGGAGTTGCTACTAAAATAACGTGCAAAGGCAATCACGATGTAACTATTTATCCCGACTTTTTTCTACAGAAACTAATGAATAATGTCACTGTCCCCTTTTGCATATTCATGAATCATTAAGCCACAAAGTAAGTCCCCGAACAAATAACGTGGTAAAGCTGCGTGAAAGCCTGGAGCTAATTTGTTAAAAACGTGATGAATTCTAACTGTTCCAAAGAAAACAAACGTGACAAACACTGGCTTGATGTAATATGCATGAGTTATCTCTGCTTTTGTCAAATGATACGTCGAGAATTCTGAATGTACCTACACAACTTGTAACAGGGGATTAGAGACTTTGCGGGTCTTCGCGGGATTATGGCACAAGTCGGTATTTACACTCCGAATAAGTACCTGTTTCGAGATAGGTATATGTATAATATATAAGCGCTTGGAAAGAGCTAAAACGTTCACCCGTCGCCTGCAAGCCTTCTGTTGCGTAGGTAATTGGACGTAACAAAGTTTTAGCGCTAACGAGATCAAATGGACTTGTTAATTTATTATTCAGGTTGTAGTTCGTAATTTCGCACCTTTAGCTCATTTGGCCAACTTCCAGAGGGGCTACCGCGAACCACAAACAAAGTATCTCCCTCTCTAGTGCTCCAATATGCAAGTGCGGCAGAGAGGCAGTTATTTCGTTTTTGGTTCGCGGTAGGACCTCAGGCTCGCCTGCGAGCAGAACTTAGTTACATATTCATTTTAAGGGTTTTCTTTGATGATCAAAGTGAATTTATACTAACTTTGAATGTTTCTAAGTATGTATATATTATATAGCTGTGTTGGAATCAATTTACATCTTGATTGTAGACTGACGCACTGCCGGAGTCTATGACGCGGCTCACGTCAAACTAATCTGTTATTCCGCAAAGGTTCGCTGCCATGTTTCCAAAACGTTTAGCACTCACCTCAGAGTTCGTCCCTAGCATATTCTGACCCTGAGATTTGTAACAATAATACATAATCCGAGGTTAGAATCATACTGGATCGGCTAAGGCGATGTCATCGTCGTGTCGTATGAAGGGGCTCGGCTATCAGTTATAGCCAGGGACCCGACCACCCCTTCCCAGAAAAAAGCCTTTGAACGGCTTAGTCTTTCAATGAATAGCCCTAACGTCTTGCTAACCCAATCGAAGGGGTAACCCCTTCATTTTGCTTAGAACTAGGAAAGAGGCTACCACCGCTTTTATAAGGGTATCCCTTTCCGACAATTTTAAGCGCTGGTTGCCCATTCAATGAATAGTTTCGGGAAAGGCTAACCATAACGAGTTTAGCGCTTACCCTTTGGAAGATCTTCAGTTTTCTGTGCTGCGTAAGTACTTGCAACTCGCGTAGAGCGGCGTGAATTAATAGTTTCACTTTAGTTTTTAATATTTGGGTAGCCGACGCCGAAGTTTTGTTTTGTTTCGTGTTCGGGCGATTTTTCTACCGTTGTATAGCGGCATTTTTGGTATGCCCTACCATTATTTTTATCACTTTAGACATGTTTTTAAAGTAGTTGCGTATCTTTTGTGTTATTAAATACGTTAATAGATAATTTTGCATCAATAACGCGTAGGAACTTTTTTTAATAATATATCTACAAGGTAGCAACACTGCCATTTTTTCCATGTCCCAGCATTTTATTGCAGATGCAGATTTTTGTATGGTGAGAGTATATGATTTGACTAGCAATAAAGTTTATAGATACATCGATATTTACATCATTGTAATGGTTTTAATTTAAATGTTTAGTGTATAATATTGCTCAAAAAAGTAGCGCTGTAGAGATTCTTATTGAATAACGAATGTTATTCGATGATATTTTGATAAATTCTTCCAAAAAGACAATTTTATTTTGGTAAGGCTACATTCTTTTATCCATGTCGTGTTGGTTTTGTTGGTTAGTCAGTACTTATACTAAAAGCTTTCGTTGCAAAAGGAGTTTACATTGCAGAGTTTTTGGTTGACTATTTTTAGTTCCATTTAGTGACGGAGTTTTAGAAGGTAATTATCGTATTTTATCGTATTTCTTATATGTGGTGTTATTAATAACATCATTCATTGATATAGAAATTACCGTTACTTTTCATAATAAAATAACTTAAATTTTGTATCTCAAGGTACAAGCGTGAAGTTCCACTGAGAAATTTTGTTTCTCATTGGATCGAAAAGTTACTCAGTGTAACGGTAAAGCCGCGTTATAAGTGCATAAAGAAGGATAATAATTAAAATATGAATTCTGTACTAGTTTATTGCAGTGCCATTACAGATGTCTCGCTCTAACACGCGTGAGTTTGCAATTAACCATCCCGCTCTTTAAGGAACTCTGCGCGTAGTTTTCGTAAATATTTATTTTGATCGTTTTTTGGAATACTGGATCACTTATCAACAATCTATCCGGTTACCAATTGTGTTAGAACAATAAAAAAGCTATCCTTGCTTGTCATGTTTTCGTAATAAACAAGGAACCCTTATAGTTTCGCCATGTCCGTCGAACCGTCCGTCCGGTTCCAGCTTAGCTCAAAAACCGTTAGTACTATAAAGCTGTAATTTGGCACGGGTACTAAATAGAAACGGACGGATATAGAACAACATCTTGAAAAACATGTTTTTTTAGGGTACCTTCCCTAGACATCAAGTGTTGGTGAATTTATTTTTGTTTCATTCAAACCGCATCATGTTGGTGCTGTCTAAATATTGTGAGGTTGCTCAAACCGTTTTTTGATTCAAGAATCTGTTGGCGTGATATTAAGCTACCAAGTGTTGGTTATTGAAATTTCCTGTTACTGACTGATTACTTTTTTCATGGTGACGTAAGTAGAATTTTCAATGAGCACACGTATTGATACAGTGCGTTACCGGGAAGCAGGTATTAATTTTAAACTGATATTAATATGTTCCATTAGCCATTCTACGTCGACTAGAATTTATACTACGATGGTGGCAAACAAGCGTGCGGTCCACCTGATGGTAAGCCGACACCGCAGCCTATAAACGCTCGCGACTCTAAAGGAGTAAGGTGCGCATTGCCGACCCTTTATAAAATTTGAGGATTCACTAAGCTGAGGAGTAGCAAAAACACAAAAACTGCGAAATTAAATTTCCTAATTCCGCACCTTCAATGTACTACGTGCACTGCCTAAGAGAACGTTATAGTAAGCAGAACACTAAGGGCTGTCATTTGTACTGAGTTGTCAATTTACTTTGCAATACATTGCTGGCAATTAAAATTTTAATTTAATCGATATCAAATCCCTAGAACTTGTTCCGAGTTAGCACAGGTATGGTCATAACTTCATAAGTAAATGTTACTATGATGCTATCTAAAATGAATAAAATGCATCATAAATTCATAACATAACCCTTCATTAAGTTGATGTTTGAAATGGCAACTATGGTTTTCAATGCAATATTAAACTCGTTTAGGTGATGATTTTACTATTGCGTTTTTCTTGTTACTGAAATCTATGACATCGTTCCTAAGAACAGATCTTCGTATGTCTTATAGTTTCAGACTTCCCATACTGACCGATTTAAATGTTACACCCTATTATAATGAAATTATAAGTAAAATGATCACAGCTGAGTAGACATTACTAGTTAACGACTAAAAGCCGAACTTTCATACAATTTCCATTGAGGTACCTGTTTTTAATTAAGTATTTCAAAAACATAGTTGGTAAATATAAGTTTGCAAACTTTCTAGTCCACATAATGTGTGGACTACTAAACTTTTTAGTCCACGGGTGACCAACTACGGAACCCTACATTGTGCGTGGCCCGACACGTACTTTACCGGTTTCGTAAAAAAAAGAACATAATTATAACTGACGTTGAAAATTACGAAATAATCAGCACTAAAGTTGATTTTTACGATGATATTAGGATTTATGACAGAGTTAGCTAAGGCATTTTTCAATGTTTTCTTCGGTTATTTTACTAACTGTGTTCTTTTTCAGTCTAAATAGTTTTTTGTGTAGTGTAATTCTACATTATTTCTTCACACTGGAAGCTCAAACTTCAATTTTACTACGTAAACTCTTCCATGAAAATGAGCTGTCAAACAAATATAAATATCTGGGTGACCGAGCTTTGCTCGGCCTTTTCACGGAGATGAGACCTACTAGACCTAGCTAGATCGATTGCTCGTCCCCGAAAACCCCCACTTACCAAATTTCATCAAAATCGATAGAGCCGTTTCCGAGATCCCCGAAACAAAGATATATACAAGAATTGCTCGTATAAAGATATAAATAATCTGGGCGGCCGAGCTTTGCTCGGCGTTTTCCTGGGCATGAGACTTAGCTAGATCGATTGCTCGTCCTCGAAAACTCCCACATACCACATTTCATCAAAATCGTTAGAGCCGTTTCCGAGATCCCCAAAATAAATAAATATATATACAAGAATTGCTCGTTTAAAGACATAAGATTTGGCAACACTGTGCATTATACGTCATATTGGTATTACTAACAACTCACAAAAAATATAGTTGTGGAATATAATGCTTTTCTTCGTTCCTAATGCATGCAAATAGAACCGGTCAATTATATGGCACTTTACTAAAAAATATGTACCTTTTTCTCGTTTTTTAGGTAAATTATGTTACTTAAATAATAGTGTACGTATACGTACACCTTGTACAAAATGTAACTCAGTGGAAATTAAAATATCTTTATTTTAAAAGGTTTTGCTATATATGCAATGTTTATTGTATTTTGAATATTGTTGTAGTCTATATTCATAATTTAGGGAAAAATATATACATTATCGTATTTTAAACAACCATTTTATTAATTTAAATTTCGTCACTCAGGGGAACATCGGTATCGGTACCGACATTAAAACATTCATCCGAATTTATTTTTTGCTAAATCCAAGCATTAATCCGTGAGTATATATTTTTAGGTACCTTAATAATTAATTAACATAATAAACCCAGCTAAGTGCTTGTTGCACTCGCACATTTAGGGTTCCGAACCATCCGCAAAATTTCAAAGGAAAAACCTCATTTATCAATATATATATATTAGTATTTGTTGGTAAAATAATAAACATTATCACCAAATTTCAAGTTCATAGGTCAACGGGAAGTTAAAAAATTGTTATAGGAACAAAATTTTGTGACAAACGACGGACGGACGGATGCGTGAGTGACAGCAATAGGGCTCCGATTAGAGCCTTCGGTTTCGGAACCCTAAAAAGTATTTGCATTAACAGAATCAGAATTTGTTTTTTGAACACTACTTTTTAAATATGTTACAACTGCAGAAAATTCGGCCCGTTCGATAAATTGCACGCTTCAACTTGTTCCGGCCCTTCGCCATGCCAAAGGAAGCCGTATTGCAATGTGATAAGGTATTTTCAAATCGCAACTTAGCGGTATTTCAAAGGCGCCGGCGTTTTATGGCACCTGTGCCGACAGCGCCGGCAGTCATCCAGTCGACAAACGTAAATTTGCAATACTGCTCTTATTGTCATCAGTAAAAGGATGAAAATTGCATAAGCGTGGAAAGGGAAACCCCTTCAAACTGTTGCCTTTTCGAAAGGCTTTTTAAGCGCTTAGTAAAAATATCTGATATTCGTTAACTGAACGGCTTACCCATATTTAAAGCGCTTTAAAAGCCGAATGAATGGGTTTTTTTAGAGCAACGACTTCGGTAAGCGAAGTCTTACTAAAAACCCTTTCAAAAACCCCTTGAAGGGGATACCGTATTAAAAGCGCTTTAAAAGCCAAATGAATGGGTTTGAAGGGCAACGGATTGGGTAAGCAAAGCCTTACTAAAAACCCGTTCAAAAACCCTCGAAGGGGATACCGGGCGGGTCCCTGGTTATAGCGCCGCCGCCGTTAAGAAGTGTTATCGCTTTTAAATATGTATTCACAGTTCAAGCATAACATCACGGATACTTGCAAACATTCATTAGCGTGGTTGTAGCCTTCAAACTGTTTGATAAGTGTTGAATCCCGATCTCGTCTAAGTATTTTATAGTACTTACGTACATATCATTCTGCCGGTCTGATATCGTTAGCACATCGAATTTCCGCCTTCCTCAAAGAATCTTGGAGCCCTGACTTCCTACAGGTTTTTTTTTTCGTTTTTACATTAAAAATGGGATTGCTCTTGGCGAGCATCTAGCCAGGGGGCAAAGATGAGGCCGACGGTGAAGCGAGCTCGCCCATGATACGATGATAATGATAATTTAAGTATGGTATATCAACTCAACATTGGAGGCCGACCTTACTTAGTCACAAATAATGTAAGCGAAATTCTACGACCTCCAACCAGGAGCTCCTATATAGGTTACGAGAAATACCGTTTTGGAAGACAAGATAATCCTATAGCTCCAGTTGACTTCTTTGCGTGTGCTCTTTTAAAATAACCGCTATAACTATTCATACGCGTGATATAGTGCTGCAAGGCCGATCGTCCTTGCGGTTCGCGTACCACCCACACAGCGTTTTCGCGAGTACTCTTGCTTTTAATGCCCTACATGGCCAATGGCGCTTAGACGTAGCCTACATTCGGCACCAATATGCCGTGCCTGTTGTACCGGGGTGTCACAACTCGGTGATGTGGCGGCGTGTCGAGTGCTATGCACTGATTTGTAAGTTACACTTACAGAAAGATGGCAGTTTCCATATATTTGTGCCTACAAGTTGTTGCGACTTCGATCCCTGGTAAGGGTCAACACCGAATGGATTTGAATTTCGAGCGAATATAGCTGCCGAATATCAAGACTTGACCTTCTCTACCTTTTGACCACTATTTGCTAATCTCGATCTACGTATATAGTTTAGATTTAGTATAATTGGTATGTGATTATTATTAATTTGACAAGTAGGTCGACCGTGGTGAGAGGAAAATATTTTTCAAACTGTGCGCGCGTGTCATGCAGTGCCTACGTCGTCTTATGCGTGAAAAAAGACGCGTGGAAAGAGATTATTTTAATAAAATAGTGTCTAAATTTAAAAGCAATCATGACTCATTCATAAATATTTGTCGTATAGAATGGATTAACGTCATTGAACTATTAATAGAACAAACAGGGCATTTGTCGGGACCAACACATTATGGTTTCACGGAGTAGAAAAACAAGGGAGCCCTCGAGGTATGTCGTATCGTCGTGATCGACTTTATGCTTGTAAATACAAATGTACCTATTAATATAAATTGCCCCACATCCCACATAGTCTTTCATCATCATTTTCAGCCCGTTTTCGCACACTGCTGAGCATAGGACTGTACGCCACCCGATCCCGTCCTGAGCTAGTCCTATCCAAGAAAGTAGTTTTAAAACACATTATTCAGTTGGTCATTGGTTCTTCGGCTCGGCAGCAATGTGCTAAGTAGGTAAAAAGTATGGTGAGTGACAGCCCTGCTCTAAGATATATCGCTCATTTGCGTTTTCTCGAAAGTTAAATGTCATAGGCGTCACAAGAGAAATCTTCTTGAGAAAACTGTGAGTGAGCCAAACGACGACGAATTCTCGTGTTGTAACTGCAAACTGCTACAACTTTTTTTTTATTGTATATGGTTGTGGAGCGCTCGTGGCCCAGCGGCGCCGGGTACCGCTTGCGGTATCTAAGGTTAAGCAACGTGGGCAGCGGTCAGGACTTGGATGGGTGACTGCTTTGAGTGGTAACTAACTGAGCGCTCCCGTGCTTTGGAAGGCACGTTAAGCCGTTGATCCCGGTTGCTGTCTATGGCAGCAGTCGTTAAGCTAAGTTGGAGGCCTTCGGGCGGTTTGAGAACTTCTAACAGTCAAGTTGCCCACTCACTTGAAAAAGCCTAATCCCAATAAGGTCTAGTTTCCCCTCGGGGTTGGAAGGTCAGATGGCAGTCGCTTCCGTAAAAACTAGTGCCTACGCCAAATCTTGGGATTAGGTAGCGAACCCCAGGCATCCTTCAGGATGCAACTGTACTGGGATAACGCTAGGAGGATGATGATATTGATGATGATGATATGGTTGTGGCTTCGAGCATGATTGAGCATCACAAATATCACTACTATACATAAAACTTTTACTTAGTTTGAATCGAATTCAGTCGATACGCCGTTATTATTTGTTTACGTCATCGGTTTTGGCACTGCAATGCTGAATCAGTCGCCAGTGTACCTAAATGTGAATAACTAGTAGTTTACAAGTTACAAAGCTTTAGTAGGATTTTTTCGGCAAGAATAGGTCGGTAAGATCGTCTTGCATTACCCGTGCACCTGCAGTTCTGTTGCCTACCCCACTGTATGGCCGACTTATTTACGTCGCATTCCGTAATTAAATTTTTTATCCACCTTGGCAACGGCGGACTGTAAGCGTCTCCAAGGAGAATGAAGAATATACAATACGAGTATTGGGGAGAAATACCCGAGGAAGCTGCTAGTTAAAGAACTATTGGTTTGTAAAATGGCTTGTAAGAATTTAGCATAATTATCTATACGGTTTGAGCCAAGAGTTTTTGCGGAATTCATCTATCGAACAGTCTTTGGTGCTGTACGAGCACTTTTCATGGTAACTACCTAATGATGATAACTTTCAACTATTATAGTACAGGGTACAGGGAAAGCGAACAAATGTCAATGTGCCTTCGTTCATTATTTTATTACCTATGTAATTTGCTGTTTTCAATAAAAATGTATCAGTGATGGTAATGATAATACTGATTAGAATAAGAAGAATAAGAATAATTTATTATAAAATCCTTACAGCTTATTACTTCGAACTTAAAACGAACTGCCTGTTTTTGACGGTAATGCTTTTCTACGATAAGTACCCAGTTTCGAACACAACGGTGTAGATCACTCTATTTAAGCGTCGTCCTATGCCGTTCTAAAGCAAAATTTATGTATAAATAGACGGAATGTTGCCTCTTAACCTACAGGAAAGGTCAAACGGATTTAGCTGATAAATGTTTCCTGTTCCCGATAACGTCGTGATTTCGTCATGATGTCTAAGATCCTTAACTACTGGGGATGACGACCCAAATATTATAAGAGACGTGTGAACGAGTGAGTAAACTTCAGTCAACGATTATGCTCTCGTCTATCACGAGCCACACGCTGCACACGCACGACTAATGACCGATCACAATTTACGATACATTTTACGTCCCATTTTTTTTATAGCCCGCGCGTTGCTAACCTTTGGATATCAACGTAACGGATTTCTCAGTGACAATAATAGAACGTAAACAAAGGCTTGAACAAAAAGCAGATAATGAAATTATTGACACGTTTATTATCTTGTAACCTTTGGCATTTTAATTCTGCGTTGATGATACGTAATCAACAAAACAAGTCATTATTATACACCGAGATCGAATCGGAGTTACCTGATTCATCAGTCTGTATGGGTATTATCATTGTATTTCTTGCAATTATAATGAATGGACGTTTTAAAAAATACCATATTTAAAGCTCATACGTTGCTTGCTTACGTTGTTTCGCATAAGTAGCAATAAAACGATTTCATGCATGATATTGATTTCATTTGGTCAATACTATTTTAAGGAATACCTTTTTTTTCTGTTTGGTCGTATCTGCCAATCTTAAATCAATTTTACTCAGAGTTTTGAGCTATGCATATCAATCACGTATTATACGTGATTCAATGGGAAATACAGTTTTCTGAAATATTACGACACGGGCGGAAGTATTCGAAGTATCCCCGGCACAGAGCCGACGAGAGCACGAAATAGGCGCCACTGCGTGGGTGCCGTTGCCATGTTCATATCGAAGAGGACAAACATTTTACTATTCTCACACAATTTTCAGTTCAGTATCATCTGTGTGCTCGGCCATAATATAATTTGGTTCTAAAATTATTATATCCGCAACCGACGAGCCGATATGAGGTGTGTGGATGTGATTTAAGCGAAACATGTTACGATGATGATAAGGACCGTAGTATTTGGCAATTATTTACTCGTCTGCCCTAATGGGATGCGGACGTGAGTATGTAAGATTAATTTTACTACGGTGGCAATTAGGGCTTGCATTCCGGAATTCCGGAATCTCGAAATTCCGGAATCTCGGCCAATTTTTCCGATATTACAATTCCGGAATTGGTACACTCAAAATATCGGAAATTCCGGAATTGGATTTGATGAATTTAGAGAGAAAATAGAGTGTTTTGTATGTTTATTCTTAACTTTCACAATAAAACTTCACTGAGGAATTGTTCGCCTATCACCAGATTCATAAACATTTTGTGAATAGATTTCAAACTGGTATTGGTATTCCATCACGTACCTATATTCCTCCTATCCGTATTTTGGATACGACGATCACTAAACTCCGCCGTTAGCTGCGTTCGTGTGCTCTAGTGTGGCTTACGTATCTAGCCGTTCTTATCCACGATTTCCACGAAGACCCGTGCACTGCACGGAGTGGGTACGTGAGCACACCATAAACATAATGACATAAAAGTTTTGTAGTATCACCCAGGTTTCGATCGAATCACCCACAAACCTCTTCGGAAACCGGCTTTTTCGGGAGGCTGGAATTCATCTAGCCTGCGTGCAAGATGGCTCGTAATGACAATGACTCTTGGAAACAGCTTGTAGACATGGCTCAAAAGCGTGATGGTTCGGTAGTTGTTCAGTAATGTGTTGTCACTTGTCAGGGTTGTCACCATTCTTGAAGAACAGCGCCACCTCGCCTGTGTTTTATGCTTTTGGCGTTCCCCCTTCCAGACGAAAGACGACGGAAGACGGAATTTACCCACATGAAACTTATGTGCATTTTTTTCGAAAATCACGATTTTAGTGCTGATAATGAATTAATGTCCATAGACTACTAATGGATCACATTTAGCACTCAGATTGTTTGATCCCGGAAAGCCGTTAATTCAGTAGGTAAAGTGAAAAAGTAAATTGAAAGTAAGAAATATCTTAATATTTTTACTAAAATTTGAAATACAGGCTACCCTATCTGGATATTGCCTATAAAACGATAATGATTATATTTTTAGTACATTTTTGTGACATTAATTTAGTTGAAATAGGTAAAATCCCAATTCCGGAACCAGTTCCGGAATTCCGGAATTGGAGCCCAATATCGGATACAATTCCGGAATTGGAAAACCGTCCGATATTGCAACCCCTAGTGGCAATGACAGCCATCTGCCTAATGGTAAGCTAAGCACACACCGCGCCTTTGGACCAGGGAACAGAACCGGTTTTAATAAACGATATCCATATTGCTCGTTAACCGTTTTAAGTCGAAGTAATATCCAGTACGCGAGTGCTTGCATCGACAAAATTGAGTAAGATTTATGTAGAACCCTATGCTAGAAATAGATCCTCAAGTAAATATTTCATCTGTCGGTTTGTAGGTGTTCCCTTACAGCTAACAGGAGTTACAGGAGCGAATGTCAATACCAATTAATGGCTGAATTCTGTTCGGTTCACCCTTATGTTCATTCTTGCAGCAAATTGGCGTAGGTAAGTATGAGAGCTAGAGCGTAGGTGTGAGGCAGCTACAGAAAAGAAAAAACCTCATGATTCAAGCTGAGAACTTCGTCCATTTTATTATTGTTCCCGATAGGTACCTTCTCACTGACCGACCCGTAGTTTATACAAAGTAGTAAAACAGCAGTATTTGTTGCCAGATTATGTGTATACGGAACTTTAGGTTAATACAGCAGAGTATTGCATATTCAATATTGAAGTTATATAAAATGTCACAGGCCGTAATTCCAATTGAATATCACCGTCTGCGTTTCGCGATACCTAACGCGATAGCGGGTCGATACCGACACATATTAGACACTCGGCGAACTGGAGCGCCAGTAGTAATATCCTGCTTAAATACTCACAACACATGTACTCGACTTTAGAGTATCTTCTAGTATAATCTGACCTCCAGACTCTTAACAGCTGTGCGAAAACTTATACCGGTTTCGCCAGTGTTATATCGGTAAACATTTTAAATGGCCACCCTCAACCAAGAAGCCTTAGTGAATGCGGGGCAAGGCTAGAAGTTTCACAATTCACATTCACGTGCCAGTATAAGCTTGGGTGGTCGATGCAGTCTATCTACACTGCTCTTACGTATAAGATGCTGTAAGCGCGAATGAGATGCGAGATGTGAACGGCGCGCAGGCGGTAGAATTTAACTAAGCTGATAATAAAAAGCCGCTCTGTCATTCACGGTGCCTAATCTTCGGCGCCGTCGAACTAATATAGACCTGACCTCCGATTACGTATAGGCCTTACGCGTCTGTAGGTTAAGTTATATTAGAAACGAGTTCACAGACGGGTGTAATGTTGCGTGAATAAAGCTGTCTCGTCTCTTGGAGGAAAAGTCACGTGCGAATGTATTAATAGCAGACGTGGGGAAAACTCCTCAAGTTCTAGTTTAGAACTGCAGTATTGGATGTAAGCAACGTGGGAGTAGTTCTCTCAATACGCTATTTGACTAAAAATTTTTTATAATGCCAATCGAACCAGTTTTTAGAGACGATAAAATGTCTATATGGGACCAACAACATTTATAGCACAATAAAGGCCTAAAATTAGGGACAAACCTAGCTCGACGCTAGCGGGTCCCAAAAAGGCTCCTACAAATTGGCCCTGGCAAATGACGTCATTTGCACAGCATTCGACCAACCGTTGTATGGGAAAATTTGTATTTTGCTGTTTTAGTCGTAAAATAATGCGTTTAGGTACATAGTTGCTATACAATTTATATTTTATTTTTACATAAGCATTCTATTGATACCTTTTATTTGAATTTTGGACGGTAAAAAAATTACATAATTTTCTGAGATTTTGATGATTCATATCTTTTTACGATTTGGGTAAAATTTTATAATTTACGATTTATTGTGATATTTTGATGGCTAACTATCCAAAGAGTGACACTGTGTTATAAATTATGTGTCAAATACCGTATTCTAAGTTCAATCAAATGTGTCATATATGCCGTAATTTTATTTATGACAATAGTTCAAAAATTATGCTAAATCCTTTAATTAACACCTTTATTATATCTATTTAATATGTTGGGGAAGGATAGGAAGACTAATATATGCATTTATGGATCAAGCCAAAGAGAAGTATTTTCAGCTCAAGGCAGTGACAGAGAAAGGCATTATTGATTAGCGATTACTCTACCGACAAGAATTTAATTAACACCTATTAGTAAACATCTCGGAAACTGCAGTTGTATGACGCAAGACGTAAGCTGCCGTCACCGAGGCGAATGTTATAGTAATGTTATGTACCTAGACATAGCGCGACGCGCCAACAAACTGGTCACTACAGTTTGGCGCATTTATTTTGTAATGAACTGTAATTGTTTTTTATACCTGAATAAATAATAATACAGTAAACGTTATAATCAGCATCATGTATGTAATGATTACCAAATGAGTAATCATCAAGTCATTAAAATTTTACGTGCTTTATCGCTTCTGTAAAATGTCACACCTAACCAGTATTGCATTAATTAGTTAATGAAGTATTTATGCCGTCTAGTCATCACTTCATCAGTTAATTGCGTCTAGTTCGTTAAACTTCATTAATTACTTAAGTTCCCTCCGTGATTTAGAAATTAATCTGAGTTGAATAAACCATAATTCTAGCCTTTAAAGTCGCAAGCGTCAAAAGACTACAGTACAGTCTGCTTACCATCAAATCAAGTAGGCCGTTTCACAGGAAAAACGAACTAATAACCTATTAAAAATCTGAATACTGTATGCTTGGATATAATTATTGAATAGGTAGGTAGGTACTTAATGTTTACCTTAAAGGTACGTCGTTGGTAATTAATTGAGAAAAAAACGAATAAAGGTAACAGGCATTATTTTCCTACATTTTGTTTCGTGGAAGACGTGGAACACATGGGAATACGATATTGCTGGCAGTTATTAAAAGAAAACATTTACCTTCAAGGCCCAAGATAACAGAAGTAGGTAAACAGGTGTACAAAGAAGGGAGAGAAACGCACTTTTAACACACTACAAATATTAGAGACGAAAAGTGATAGATCACTTTCTTGGCTGGGTATGCCAATCACCAAAATGATGAGGTCGGCAGAGCCAGACTAGAGCCACTCGGAGCCATAAGCTAAGGTCTATCCATCATGTGAAGCAAGCAATACGTCATACGTAACGTATATCGCGAACAATGCCTTCTAATCGAGCGTAAAGCGTAACTTTAATCAATCAAGCCTACATCCACCCACGGCGTAAAATGCCTCTTTCTTATCAAGGATCGACACGCCTCAGGTTTCACTGTGTCATGTGTCACTGTGTCAGGCATTGACCTTTTCATTGGCCCCTGGGTATTCGACCAGAGTTCTTCCCGTGCAATTTTACCCTTAGTAATAACTTGTTAATCGAGGTGTGAGATGTTCTTGGGAGCCACCAACAACAGTGTGGCAAACACAGCAGTTTGTGATGAGTGTGGCGAATAACCAACCTGAGAAGCCGCGACCCGAAGACTACATTCGTTGGTGTATGTCTGTCTCTAATGCTCGGATTACAAGTGCGAAAGAGAGGGAGATGCAAGAACGAACTCGATACCTCTAATTCTATTGCTAATTTGAGCTTCAGCGTCGTTCGTCGTCAGAAGTGCTCGCATCCCAGGAGACTGGTGTAGCCAATTTTATTCACAACACGACTTAGGGATACACAAGTTAGTCTGATTTCAAATCGGAAATCTAACTAACACGTAGCTCTTACGAATCTCGAGGTCAAGTAAGATATAGTTGGGGTGACGAGAGGTCTAGACCAAGGTGGTTGTCACACTGATGCGGAAACCGTCCGGAAACCGTATCAGTTGTGACAACCGCCTAACCTGAATCACTTAGGTGGAAGCCGGGCCTTTAAGGCATACATTAGTGTCTAATAATGGACGCTCCAGTCTAGGCACGTGAAACTTTTTAACTTGTCACTCTACCAACTGGGTCAAAGTCTGGAAGGACTTTAGTGGGTACGAAGTTAGGCTACAGTTACAAATGAGATTTGGAGGACGTGATCCGCATACACAATTTACCCTTATTTAGCAGTGTTTTACTTAACCAAAATGTATAGTCATTTAGTAGCTGTATAGTGCGTGTCATCTACGAAGACGCGCCCCTCCACAGCGAATCTCATACTAATCTATGCGCAATTGTACGGATTGGGCTGTGGAGGGGCGCGCCTTTGTGGATGACACACACTATACGTACCTATACATATTACAATAAATATTATTAATACGGGTTCATAGTTTATCAGTAAACCTACGAAAAATATGTTTGTATGTGGGAGTAACGACTGCCATTGCCTCGGATACAGGTCACGAAGACGATTGTGAATGGATATCCTTCTACCGCGATTCAGCTTAGTAAGCAGGATTTTAGTATTACGTAAGCAAGCCTGCCTTCGGCGATAATCACTACACTTTTCCAGCTCAATAGCTGACGTATTTGGTCCGTGCCAGTCCTTAAACGACGCTTATGGATGACACACACTTTACGTATACATATTATAAAAGTATTAATACGAGTTCATACTTCATAGTTTATCAGTAAACCTACGAAAAATATGTTTGTATGTGGGAGTAGCGACTGCCATTGCCTCGGATACAGGCCACGAGGTTCATTGTGAATGGGTATCCTTCTACCGCAATTCAGCTTAGTAAGCAGCATTTTAGCATTACGTATTACGTAAGCAAGCCTGCCTTCGGCGATAATCACTACACTTTCCCAGTTCACTGGCTGACGTATTTGGTCCGTGCCAGTCCTTAAACGTCGCTTATTACCTACTTATTACACCGAGCGCGTCACTATGGTCACGAATCGCAATTTTGCAAACTTCTTCGTCATAAATTTAGAATACAACGGCGAGTTTAAATTTAGAGAATTGAGTCTACATTAAAATATTTATAGTTCTAAATACAACCCACTGGCTGTCACTAATTTAATTCACTAGTCTAGTCTCACACTACACTTCTAATCCAAGTTTTATTATTATCACAGCATGGACAATGCCAAAACCACTGTGCGGCCACATATTATTGAGTCAAGCAACTTCGCACCCTTTTGCATTAACCTGATGGAATTCCAATTCTATGATGAGCAGGTACAGTACATACGCGGCTTTCATATAGATTGTCACTGGTAACAAGGTACAAAGTGGCCCAGAAATCAAATTGGTTGACCGTACGGGACGGCTTAACGCGCGACATAAGTAGATAAAATATTGATAGTATTATCGATTTTGCACGTGCTTCTACCCAGTTAATCAAATTTGTTTAATTACGCGGCCGGCCGCGACCTTATTCGCGGTTTGATGCCTCGCGATAACTTATATATACCTACTTATATACTTATCAGTGTTATAGCGCTAGCCAAACGTGATCGGTGTTGTGTTTGCCCCGTAATAGGAACAATACGGTATTAAACCCCTAGTCAAATCAGCAACTTTTTATTAAATATCATAAACGATTTGTTAATATGAAGTTTGTAGGGAAATACTGTCTTAGTGACGTCACTAAGACAGTGTGAGTAGGTTTGTCCAAATCAGCGTCCTTTTTAAATCTTTATGCTTATAAAATCTTTCAATTATCGAAAATAAATTAATAATTGATGTTTTTCGAGTATTTTCGTTAGATCTTTTATTAGTCAAGTAAAAAATAATTTATGTCACACCTGGCCATAGTGGCCATTATCGCACGCTCCGCGCGCGAAAAAACCCACTTCCTGGCCAGGGGGTGACATAAAATTTTGTACTTACCACGGGCGATAATAAAGAAAGCCTCAGATCGCATATTTATCGCCCTTGCCTTCGGCTCGGGCGTAAAATACCTGCGATCTGAGACATTCTTTGTTTTATCGCCCTTGGTAAGTAATGTACTATTATTTTTACCTTAGTTTAATACCCTATTAGATGTTAAATAGCTGTTCTAAATGAAAAGAAATTATTTATTAATGAAAACTATAGAAAAACATATTACCTAACAAAAATAAAACTAAATACAGCTAAATTAAAATCTAAATATAAAACTAAATTAAATCTAAAAAAGGCCCCCGCGGCATTATGCCGAAAATACTGGCAGCATTTCCTCTTTGAATAGCCAAACTTTTTTTTTACGCATTTTTATGAGGCAAAGTTGGCTCAACAAGGTTAGCGTTTCCTATAAACGATCAACGATAGCTATAAATACCTACATAACCATTTATTTATTTATTCATTTATAATTCTTTATTCGGATAACTCGAATCCATTAGAACCGCCATCGTAAGTGGTAGTGTAAATGACACCTTAATTTATGACGTTGATAATGGCGAGTAACTTTTTTGACGTTTGGCGGTTAAAGGGTTCCACCAAAAAATTAACCAGGGGACCGATTTTTGAGTGTCGAACGCTCGACTTTTCACTCGAGATCTGTCAAAAAACTATGATGTTTTGACAGATGCCGAGTGAAAAGTAGAGCGTTTGACACTCAAAAATTGGCCTCCAGGTATGGGTTATTTATAAAATGCAAGCCTCGGGCACACTCAAACTGTTAGTACATGCATAATGTATAAGGTGCATTGAACACAAACAAGGAAAATATACGTTAAATACCTATAGTTCTTCTGTATACCTGTGGGTAGTTTGGTAATGTGTGAATATGAAGGTAGTTGAAGGGAGGAATAAACAGTCTTAGCAATGCACTCGTGGTATTAATTATATCCTCGCCCATATCGAGCACTTTACATGGCGCAGTCGGTTTAAACTATAAGTAAATTGATTATAATTAAGAGGAATTGTGTGCTTGAGGGATTTAAAGTGAAATTGAGTGTTAAATTGCATTGTGACTACTGTATATCTAAGGAAAAATGGATTCAGTTCTGAGGCCGCCTCCTCCATTTTGTTTCGAGAACAATTTATCGAGTATCACATCCGGAAATTTAAGTAGGCAATGGACTAAGTGGAAGAAATCTTTTGAGATTTATTCAAAAGCTTGCGAGCTCGAAAAAAAGACTGACGACGTGCAAGTGAGCATTTTGTTGCATGTCATAGGAGAGCAGTGCCGGGATGTCTATGAACAGTTTACGGCTAAAATAACTACAGTGAAAGTGTTATTGGAACAATTCGACAAATATTTCCTCCCAACAAAAAATCTGACTATCGAACGCCACAAGTTTTTCTCGAGAGCTCAACAAGAAAGTGAATCCGTGGAACAATATACTTTTGAATTAAATAAATTAGCCATGACTTGCGAATTTAAAGAATTGAAGGATGACCTAATTAGAGATAGATTAATATGTGGACTGAGAGAAGATGCATTAAGGGAACGTTTGCTGCGCGAGAGCGCGACCTTGACCCTGCAGAAAGCCATTGACATATGTCGGATAGCGGAAATGTCTCGTATGCAGGACATATAAAACAAGAGGTTTCCGGGGAGCACAGCGCTTACGAAGTTATAGCTAAGGAGGATAACCAGCAGCTGTGTGATATTCACTGGCTACGTCGGTCGGCTACAGATCGAGAGGAACCTAGCCGGCAGTGCCGCTGCAATGCGCCCCCGTCGGGTCGCGCACCGCCGCCGCCGCCGGCCCGAGCGCCGCTGCCGAGACCGGGTGCAGCGATGACGTCATCGCGCAAGAATGCACAATCGCGCGTAAACAATAATCGTAGACAGTGTGATTATTGTGGAAATATACATGAAAAATTTAAGTGCCCAGCTTATGGACAACGCTGTGCTAAATGTCATAGGTCTAATCATTTTGCAAAGGTGTGCCGTGTGTACGCCGTTCAGGAGGACTCCACGGATCAGGTATGTCGCATTAACACGATTACTTCAGATAAGCACTGGAATGTAGATCTTGTAATTAATGGAGCTAGTGTTACATTTAAATTAGATACTGGAGCCGATGTGAGTGTCTTGCCTCTGCGTTTCTTATCAGATATTGGTCATAGAGTAGATGATTTAATGCAGACTCGGGTTAGGTTAACTGGATATGCAGGAAATCAGATTCAGGTCGTAGGTAAATGTCAACTCAAAGTAAAATATAAAGATGCATTCTATATTGTGTCTTTCATTGTAGCCGATGTGACGTCACCTCCTTTGCTGGGCAAAACGGCCTGTGAAGAATTAAACTTAATACAGCGCGTTATGACTGTAGATGCTCATACGTCTGGTAGCAGTTTAGGTATATTAGATGGGTATGGAGATGTGTTTCAAGGGATGGGATGTCTGCCCGGGGAGTACAGGATACAGCTGCAACCAGATGCGCGACCGGTAGTGCACGCGCCGCGCAAGCTGCCGCTGGCGCTGCGGGATGCGGTCAAGGATAAACTGGACGACATGTTGCGGCAACAGGTTATTGCGAAGGTCGAGGGCCCCACAGACTGGGTCAATAGCATGACTGTTGTAAAAAAGGCTAATGGAGACCTTCGTATCTGTTTGGACCCCCGGGATCTTAATAAAGCAATTCGCCGAGAACATTTTAAACTACCTACTCTTGACGAGATCACAGCAAAATTATCAGGTGCGAAATATTTTAGTACTCTTGATGCCAAGCAATCTTTCTGGCAGGTAAAGCTGCACGAAGAGTCCACTGATCTTTGCACCTTCAATTCGGTATTCGGTAGATATAAATTTTTGCGAATGCCATTTGGGATCTCGTCAGCTTCAGAAATCTTCCATAGAAAGCTATATGAACAGTTCGATGATATAGAAGGCGTAATACTGTTTATCGATGATTTGTTAGTGTATGGAGAGACCAAGGACGTACATGATAAGCGCCTTCGACAGGTGCTGGACCGTTGCAGGCAAATTAATATTAAGCTCAATAAAGATAAGTGCAAAGTAGGGCTCACGGAGCTTAAGTATTTAGGGCACAGAATATCGCGCCGGGGAATACAACCAGATGACTCGCACACGTCAGCTATTACGAAAATGCCAAAGCCGGAAAACACGAAAGATTTAGAAAGGTTTTTGGGGCTCGTTACATATGTTGGTAGTTTCATACCGCATTTATCAGACAGGACACATTTACTGAGAGAGCTTCTGAAAAAGGATATAGCTTGGCATTGGGATGACAGACATGAAAAATGCTTCAACGATTTAAAACAGTGCCTGGTTAGCCCACCCGTCTTACAATACTTTAGCCTAGAAAAACCGGTCACGATTTCGGTAGATGCCGCCAAAAACGGGCTTGGTGCATGTTTGATGCAGAATGGATTACCAGTTTGTTATGCTTCCCGTTCTCTCATTAAAGCCGAGCAAGCATATGCGCAAATAGAGAAAGAGTTGCTGGCATGCGTATATGCATGTGAAAAGTTTTACTGTTATATTTACGGACGCTCAGACGTGACTGTGGAAACAGATCATAAGCCACTTGTGAGTATTATTAAAAAACCAATAGCTAGTGCACCGCCGCGTCTCCAGCGAATGTTACTTAGGTTGCAACCATACACCTTTGAATTGGTGTACAAGCCAGGCAAGTACTTGTATGTGGCAGATGCGCTGTCGCGCGCAGTAGCGCCGAGCGAGGCTGGCACAGCGCCCGAGGAGCCCCG
Source organism: Cenopis cana (assembly GCA_951800055.1). Lineage (NCBI taxonomy): Eukaryota > Metazoa > Arthropoda > Insecta > Lepidoptera > Tortricidae > Cenopis > Cenopis cana. Next base: position 17,823,654 of record OX637487.1, read on the forward strand.
AGATCATTTAGAGATGCAGGCGCAAGTATGTGCTGTGGCCATTAGTAACCCTTTAACTGACTCACATTTCATGGAACTACAGAAATGTTCAAAACTAGATAGCGAAATTGGTGCATTAAAAAAGATAATAAAGAAAGGCTGGCCTACACATCGAAGTCAGCTAGAAAATATATTAAGACCATATTGGGATTGCAGGGACGAATTGACAGTCGCTTACGACATGGTTTGGAAAAGTAAACGAATAGTCATACCTAAATGTATGCGCCAAGCGATGTTAAAAAAAATACATATAGGACATTTAGGTGCAGTAAAATGTAAGCTGCGGGCACGAGAAATCATGTACTGGCCCAATATGAATAGTCAACTTGATGACATGATTTCTCACTGCCAGGCTTGTCTCTCTCATCGCAAAGAGAATAGCAGAGAACCTATGTTATCGCATGACATCCCACCGAGGCCATGGTCAAAAATAGGAGCAGATATATTTCACTTCGCGGGATCTTCTTTTCTAATCGTTATAGATTATTTTAGCAAATTTGTTGAAGTGAGTAAATTAAACAACATGACGTCATCGCATGTTATTGATCGGCTCATAGATATTTTTTGTAGACAAGGTGTTCCAGAAGTAGTTTTTTCCGATAACGGACCGGAGTTTTCATCAAACTTGTTTTATCATTTTAGTAATGAATGGAAGTTTGAACACAAAACATCATCACCGAGATATGCCCAATCAAACGGTCAAGTCGAAAGGGCAGTTCAAACGATAAAATCTATTTTGAGAAAAACTAGTTATGAAAATACAGATTATAGAATGGCCTTGTTAGAATTTTTAAACACGCCAATTAGCGACAAAATCGCGTCTCCTGCGGAGATATTGAACAACAGAAAGTTAAGAGGTATTTTGCCTTGTTCACCAGACTTATTGAAACCGAGCAATATAAATAACGCACAACTTAGGCACGAGTTCAAAAAACGACAAGTAAAACAAAAACAGTACTATGACAGGGGAACCAAAAGTTTGAAAACATTCCAACCAGACCAACCGATTAAGGTACGTGTCAATGGCAACTGGGAAAACGCTACGGTGGTTCGTCTCGTAACTCCCAGGTCCTATTTGATTCGACTTAAAACGGGAAGGTTGATCCGCAGAAACCGTCGTCAGCTAATATGGGACTCGCCGCGCCGCCCTGCCGCGCCTACTGACCCCTTCGCATACGAAACCATAACTACGTCGGTCACACATTCTAACGAACAGGCAGACGTTCCCAACGGCTCCACTGTCCCGCGCTCCTCAGACTCTAATAATAATTCAGGTAGTAACTATATCACACGTTTTGGCAGGATAGTGAGACCTCCTGATCGGTGGGGATACTCTGGGCCCGGAGTACCACAACGCAACTAAACACCTATGTAACGCTTGGATTGTGGATATGTATACTCAGTTATTGATTTCTTACAAAGACAAATAAAACTAATTATTGTATGTACGAACATATCTAATCAACAAAACTGTTGTAAACAAAAAGGCATGTAAAAAATAGTAAAAAAAAAAACGTAGTTATAACCTTTTTAACTATTTTGCACGTTGGTTGAAAAATACTTAAAAATTATAATTGTCATCTAGTGATTAATTAGTAATGATCATTGATATTTTATTGCATGCATGTTAAAATAAAATTTAATGAAAATAATTAATAAGTTAAAATTCAATGAATGAGAAATTTCATCTTGTTATTATAAGATACACATTTCTTGATTCGCTATGTTATATCCATATACTTTAGAACCTATTTACATTTTGTGAAATAATAAATTATACCTAATGCTAAATAAATGTTACCTACTTAAATTGTGATAATGATAATGTGTACTGATATTTCTGATAATATTAGACCTGATTTGTTCTGTTTCCTGTTTAAGGGGAAATATAGTATATACCTAGGTATAAAAAATATGCATGCTATTTTGATAAAAGAAAGGGGTTGTGGGTAGTTTGGTAATGTGTGAATATGAAGGTAGTTGAAGGGAGGAATAAACAGTCTTAGCAATGCACTCGTGGTATTAATTATATCCTCGCCCATATCGAGCACTTTACAATACCCTAATACTGAGAAGCACCTAATGTACCGTCTGACAAACTTGACCTATGGCCTAGACGTTTCAGGTAGGTACCTAATTACCCAAGTTGTTTTTCATTGTTTAAGTGAAACCCGTTTAGAAAACCTGATGACAATGGACGTCAGATGTATAACTTATATATAATACATACTCGTATATGTAAGTTTGTGCCGATAGAACAAGTGAGGCATCATGTTACAGGATTACAATACGGCGATATTCTAGTTGGGTGACACCACCAGTAATGGACAAGGCCCAATGATGTGCATTAACTCTTATGTCAAAGAAAATAAGAGTCATTCATTTTTTATAGAACAATCAATTTAAAACCGTATGATATTTGAATAAGGGTTGACGTGTTCATTATTGGTGCTTGTTCTTACAGTGTCCATAATTGGTGGTGTCACCCTACTAGACAGATACTAGTTTTATTCGCCTACGTTAGTAGGATAGGATAGGATGCAACCGCTTTAAGAATTAACACGATTACCTAATCGTCTAGATTTCAAAGTTGCTTACAATATTACTTAAATATGCATTAGCGCTAAATGTGTGTGTGTGTGTGTGTGTGTGTGTGTGTGTGTGTTACTTTGATTCGTCAAAGAATTCAAAATAAGGAGTGACACGTAGCGGATCGCTAGGTTTCAAAAAAACCGGCCAAGTGCGTGTCGGATCACGCACAACGAGGGTTCCGTACCGACACCTACTACTCCACATTTCAAAACACTATCTATTTAATACCTTGAATCAATAAAAGGTCGTATATAGGGAAGTCACGGCACTTACGTCCTTTTGTTTGGGCAAGACAGTTTTTCAGTGATAACTCAAAAACCCTTAATCTCATCTTGTTCAAACCAATTTTCGTTGAAAGTATTTATTATCGTACACCACCTATATTTTTTTCAGAATTTTAATCTTCATAGTTTCGAAATTAGAGGGGGGGGGGGGCACATTTTGTACAATTTGTACGACTTTGGGAGCTAATATCTCACCAACGATCGACTTAAATGGAAAACTTTCTTAGTAACCTCTATATTATATTATTTTTAAAGGCCTATCCAAAAATACCCCACACAACTACTTGCATTGAAAATAAATTTTTCGTCCCCCGGTTACATGTGGGGTGCCCCCCCTAAAATATTTTTTTTTCTTATTTCACATCACATTTATATAGCGGTTCATAGTTCATAACCTACCAAATTTCATAAATGGGTTCCGATTTTGCCATTTTGGCTACGGAACCCTAAAAACCAATGCATCGTCTAACGAATTATTAGCGAAAATACCTACTGTTATTTTCTTTTATTAAAGTTAGCAAAAATGATGAAATAACAAAGTTCTATTCAGGTATTGTCTACTTGACTTAAATAGACAAGTGTTACTTTTAGAAATTGTTTGAATTCAATACATCGCATGCTAGCGCATAAAAAAACTGGCACACAAATATATTACATTACATATTTGGTGCATAGCACAAGAAAATTCTAACTGCAATAGAATGAATCGCGGGCCGGTGGACATTACGGCGCGCTTCCGAAAGCACTTTCGCCTACATTCGGGCGGCGTCGGCCATCTTCGCTCCCCACAGCTGACTGGGCCAATGCCAGAGCAGGCAAGAAATAGTGGCGCCACGCGCGACAGACAGAGACAACGCGCCGCGCAACTCCCATCGCCGCCATTTATTTCTTTCCAGTGCCCGCAGCCGTCGTAGTGACAGCGTACTTCAATATCGCGAGAGCTAAAATTCGTTTTTCTTGTGAAATTTATATATTAAATAGTATGCTACGGTTATAAAAAGTGATGTGTGCAAATAACGAGTGTGAATTTACAATGATTTCGCGAGCGTTGCATGCGTAAATGCTATACGCTCGCAGTGAAATATGTCTGGTTTTACAGTGTTCGTTGTCAACACAAAATAAAGAGGATTATGCAAGTTGGAGTAAAATGTGGACGGTTTTTAGGTAAATGTCGTGATTAAGAAGTATCTTTTAGTGTAGGTGTAGGTACACAGTTAGATTTAAGTGCTGGGGGGTGGGTATAGTAGGTAGAAAGGTGAGCCAGTCAGTGAAGTTAAGATACCTGTGCTTTGTAGTGAAGGTGTCTTGCCGTTGCCTTGCGTGGGGAAACATGCAGTACAATTATGACAAATTCTTTGCTGTTGGCGACGGTCTGCGTTTAACGCTATGCCTCATTAAGACAAAGTGGTTAACAATACGTGACATTGTTATATAGGTATACACATAAATCCATTTTTATAGTCCCAGAGGCAGACTTGGACTTGTTTTGATAGAAAAAGTACCTACTACACGTTTCATTTTTTTTTATCGCAACTAATCGGAAAAAATAAATATGTTGCACAACATAAAAGTACCTATCTGATTTTGTTCTAACAATTTGAGTAATCAATGCATTTTGAAATGTTATCTCACACAACTAACAACTTTACCTTCAAGTGCGCGCATTATCTTATGATTTTGAACCTTAAGTGGCCTTACAAGTTTTAAATTTTTTTGATTTCAAATTTTGACAAAAGCATTGCTAATACCAATAAAGTAATTAATTGATTATAGAATATGAAAGCTTTAGATAGTAACATTGCCTTTTTTTATTTTATTGTGTAGTAGAATTTAAGCGGGAAAAAGCAGTTTTTAGCTCGAAAATGGTCGATTTGGAGTGATGTTTGAAACAAAATATCTTAATGAAAAATGCAAGAAATACATTTTAAATGTCATTAGGTCGCAATAGTCCTGTTGTAGATAGTAACATTGATAAAATGTCAAGAAACTTATCAATGAAACGGAAAATGGGCTAAATAAATGTGCATTTTTTTACCTTATAAGGACCCTTAAACCTTAGCTAGTTTACAGCTAAGTTCTACTATGAGAGAAACACATACATAATTTTATGACACAGAACTAATAAAATCAGCATGTTTACCTTCAAATGCTCGCATTATCTTATGATTTTGAACCTTAACCTTAACTAGTTTACAGCTAAGTTCTACTATGAGAAAAACTAAATATTTTATTTCCATGCACATGCTACAAACTCCCTAACTTAAAAATACATATGGCGGCTCATTACTTCAAAAAATTTAAAGCTACCTTTTCATACATAGTAAGTTAGTGTGTTACTAATAATTAAGTAATAGCAATATCAGTTATCACTACTCTCCCTCAGACAATAGACACCTCAGTAAATGACTTAGAAAGTACCTATATTAAAAAACACCGAATAACCACTATAGACTACCCGACCTTGCAATATAGCAAATGTTTTTCTTGTTTCAGCAAATAAGACTATGCAGGTTGTAATCAAATAATGCAGCGCCTGCTTAAAATATTGGCGCTGGCAATAAGTTGCGCCGTGGGGGCGCAGGCCTGTCGCGCGGGGTGCTCCTGCGAGCCCGCCCGTCTTGAGTGCGTCTCCGCCCCACTGCCCAACAACAAACTCGAGCCCTCGGCGTTGCCCGACAATGGCACCCGCCTGCACACCCTCACGTGGGTCCTCTCCCAGATAACGAGCGTCAACAGCGAGGTGTTCCACGGCCTCAACGATCTAGAGCACATCGATTTAAGCAGAAACGAACTGAGGAGGACCGAGCACGGGCTCTTCACCGGGCTGACGAGGCTGCGGTACCTGAACATATCGCGGAACCGCCTCGACGACATCAAGCGCTACACGTTCGCGGACCTCGAGAACCTCGAAGTGCTGGACGTGTCGCACAACGAGCTGCAAGTCATCCCCTACCAGGTGTTCGGGCCCTGCCCTCGCTTGCAGTACCTCGACCTCTCTTACAATAAGCTAGCCACATTCATAGATTTTTACTTTAGACCTAATCTTCAACTGAAATCACTGTTCCTAAATAATAATAGCCTAGTCAAAATTACATCTAACGCTCTAGTCGACCTGAAGGAATTGGAGACGCTCGATATTTCTAGCAACAAATTAGATTACTTCCCAAAGTTCTTATTCGATAAATTTGTAAAGCTGAGAGGGCTCAACCTAAGCTACAATCACTTTCAGAACATATCACAGGATGCGTTTAAGAATTTGTGGAATCTAAAGTGGCTAAACATGGGAGGCAACAGAATGAAGATGCTGCCGGCGATGCTCTTCCGTAATAACGATAACCTGGGAACGCTCTACCTCGACCACACGGAAATATCGGTCATACAGAATACTAACTTCGAAGGCTTAAGCAAACTACAGCGACTTTACATTAGATATAATGGTAATTTACGAGAAATAGAACCATTCGTGTTTCAAGACACGCCGTCTGTGACACACCTGGACATAAGTTTCAACAGTTTAACTAACTTGCCGGTATCTGTGAAAATGTTGGATAAATTAGAAGAGTTTAGGATAGGGGGTAATTTGTGGGCGTGCGATTGTCGCATGGCGTGGTTCGCAAACTGGGCGGACAAGAGAACGGGACTCGTGAAGTCGGACATGAGTTGCAAGAATACGTATAAAGACGAGATGTTGATAATATTGAACAATACTAACTGCAAGCCGCCGCAGCTGGTGTCGGCGTCGCCGCTGACGCTGTACCGGCTACACTCGGACGCGCTGCTAGAATGCCGTTTCCAGGGTAACCCGGCGCCCTCCATAACCTGGGTGACCCCCACGCGCGCCGTCTACCACTGGAACCCGGAGCCACAAATCCCCGACATATTCCACAAGCATGGAGTAGCGCACGACGAGAACTACAAACCAATAGACAATTATAAATCGCGAGTGAGAATCCTCGACAACGGTTCCCTGCTTATAGGGAACATTCATCGAGAAGACAGTGGGACGTACCTCTGCTTCGCCTCGAACCCGTCTGCCAATGTGTCAGTGGAAGTGGTTTTAAACATAGATCCAGTGACGATGTATGAAATTAAAATCTATAGTTTGATGTGGGGTGCCTTTAGCGCGGCAGCGTTTCTGGCGATCACTCTACTGGTGCAAGCGCTGCGTTACATATTCCGCAGGTTAGTAATAAATAATAGACGTAAATTTAGTTTTAAATATTGTTAAATTACTAATAAAATATATCCTCTTCTTACATGCTCATGTTTATTTACGCAGGCAGCCGCGGGGCAATCTTTGCTCCGGCCGGCGGCCCTTTTCAACTCATTATTAGGTTTGGCATTACATTTTAAATCACTTGACAAACAAGCGACGTTAACAATAAGATTATACATTATCTATTATGAAACGTTTTTCTTTATATTTGTTTACTGATCGCTGTATTTCTGTTGCAAATTAGGAATCTAAAATCATGAACAAAACGACATTATTAACGCATATGTATTACTCGTAGCTCGCCACAACAGTAGATTAACATGGTGAGAATAAACTATCCATTTTACCTAAATGATTTTGCTGATTATAATTTGGTGTATTTATTAGTTTACACGATTACACGCATTCAAAGACGAGCATTCATGTTAACCTAATTTACACAACTTGTGGCCTCATAGTGCCCTTGTAAATCTTTGTAACTATTTGAACGCAATTCTTACGCTGCGTGTTAAACGCCAAACTGTTATAACATTGTTGTTAAAGTTCATTTCGGGTCAAATGGACGACAGTCGTTGATGGCGTTCAGAAAGTTGTTGAAGTCTCCATAAATCCAATCGAAGGCGCGACGACCTCCACTTCCCGCTTCGGACATTAGAGTGAGACGACGTCCTCTCGGTTGCAGGTTCCGCCTGATGGAGACGTGCTGCAGCTGCTGCATGTGCGCGCGGCCCAGCGCGCCGCGCTCAAGACAGATCTACAGCATGCTCGACAATATCGAGCAGTACAAGCGGCAGCAGCTAGAAAAGCTGAGGGAGAATTATGCTGTGCAGGTAATTCATTGGTCGATAGACGTTTAAGCTTTTCAAAAAAACATCTTTATCGTTTCTTTGTTGCCCGTTTTCAATGGACTATTCCTTCCTGTCATGTATTTTTCATGTCCGCCGTCAGTCGAAACTCCTTCACTCCACACGTCAGGTTGTAATGTAACCACCTTGTAGAGAGCAGGGCCTTGCAATGCTGTGCGGTCGCTATTTAAAAACGCGCCGCCTCCGTTTTGTTGCAAATCGTTTTGGCCCAGTAAACTTCAATTAGTCATTCAAAGGGACCGTTTTTGTTGACAGGTGCATCGTATTAAAGAAAACTGCACGCAACAAATGGATTGGATCCAAAACAGCTATTCTTCACAGGCGACGCATCTCCGCAACATAAGAGACATAGGAAGCAACCACCTCTCGTCGATGAGAGATCAGTATCATGATCAGGTGAGCGCTCTACTATCAACAGATGTAGCCTTATCATTTTGTACGTCGCGAGATCGGACATGTTCTTACTTCGCTTTCGTGTACGCAGGTCAAGCGAGTACGCGAATACTCGACCGGGCAGCTCAACTGGGTGCGCGAGAACTACGTCTTCCAGCGGAACAAGATCCGCAAGTTCAGCGCGCACCAAGTGCTCCGGCTGCGGCAGAGCTACAAGTACCAGCAGCAGACGCTGAACAAGGTGCTCGAGAATCTTCCGTCGCTGTACTTCGACAACTGTCGGTCGGGGTCGTGCGGGCAAAGCGAATCGACGCACTTCGACCCCGACGTCGAGCACCTCGACATGTATCTGAAGTCGAAAATCGAAGCGCTGGCGCGGCTGCCGCCGCTGGCGCCCGACGCGGAGAGCAGGATGTCGGTGTATTATACTCCGACGGAGCGGTCGGTGGCGTCGCGGCGCGGCTCGCCAGTGCCCGACGTGTACGTGCACATGGACGACGGGCACGTCAACTTGCCGCTGGAGCCGACGACGTCGCGCGCGGGGCTGCGCGCGGACGACGGCGACGCCAAGCCGGCGAGCGAGCCGCTGCTGGGGCGGCCGTACCACGCGCGCGCGCTCACGTCGAGCGCGAGCTCGCCCGAGCTGCACACGCACGAGCGCGCGCGCGTGCTGCTGGCGGTGGAGCTGCCGGGGCCGGGGCCGGAGCGGCACGGCTTGTAGTACAGGCTCCTCCGGGTGGTGCCGCTGCCGCTGCCGCCCGCGCTCGAATTGCGCGAGCTGCAGCCGAGGCCCCCGTGAGCTTAACTTTCATTGCGACTTGATTTCGTTTTGCAACTCTTAGATCGCGAAACGACTAGTTTCACAATGCCTAAAACCCAGAATGCCTAATTATATTTATCAAAAATAACGATATGTTCAAAGCGAAACCGTACCTATTCTGAGAAAAATAAAATTAGACATTCAGCGATTTTGGCATTAACGTCGTTTTGATATCTAGGAATATTGGGCAAAATGAAATGAAGTCGTAATGAAAGCGAAGCCCCGCGAGCCGCGTCACGTCCGCGACCGTATCGGCCGCTCGTACTTTTAAGTGAGCTGTGATAGACTAGATTTGAATTAACTTTAGCCCTCGGGTCTCTAGTGCCGCCGGTGTTAGGGAATTGTAAATAAGTCTCCCGTTTCTATTTTCTACTGTTTCTGTTTGATGTAGTAGATAGACAGTGGCAGTGATGCATTTGTCTCCGGCGGCGCGCGTTGTTGAGCGAGTTGGTTGGTCGAGTTGAGGCCGCCGGCCGCGCCGCCCCGGATTGCGTTCATATCGAGTACGTTGTAAATCTCTCGTAGGTAATAAAGTTAAAGTAATAATAATTCTATTTTGTGACATTTCGTACAGAGTATACATACAGTGAATCTTACAGTGATATGCCAAATACTACGATCCAGCAATGATTAATATTATATAATAACGTTTCTTAATAGAAAGTATACAAAATATTGTTGAACATTTTCTAAATATATAAACAAGAGTAAACCGCTAATCATGAAGAATAAAAAATATTTTTCAATGTATTTTTGTGGTTTTATTTCACGATAAACCTACCAAGATACTCAATTCCTAAATTAGGTTGCGTTATATATTTAGTGTAAATTTTCTGCAATTAAAAAGTAATACGAATATAATGTGATCAATGGAAAATCACATTATAGTATAGATGCGAACTTTGCATATCTAAGAGGTATTGTAATATTACTTTGAAAGATTGCATATGCATTGCTTTGCTAACACATGTATTGTATTCATGAGGTACCAATAATTCGTTGTAATCGTCTCATTGGGTCACCGCTACGTCAGCGTAAATAAAACGCTCAATTCATAAAAATCATTTATTGGCACGACCATAAGTAACATTTATAATGCCATGCACATATAAGATATAAGTAAATTCCTCCATACGGTTTAGCTGCATTTAGAAGAAATCTAGTAAAAATTAGAGTGAATATAGTCAAATAGACGCGATGATATGAATACCTAGGTATTAGTCGAAACAGTCGCCCTAGATGAGGAGACATACCCACTGTTCAAGAGAATACGATGTCACTAGAGACGACTAAGGCGTTCTTATTATTCAAGGGTTGAAAATGTTAACTTCCATCATTTCGGATTTATGGTGAATTGTTAATAAGCTAATAAATATTTAAAAAAATTTGCAACGCATTGCAAATTGTTGAAAAAAAAAACTTAAAAAAAAAATCAAAACAACGTTCTTCACAAAATTATGTAAAACAATGTTATTAGTACGTATATTCATGACATCGTCTTCTAAATATACTCAAATTAACACCGAGGGTTAAAAATTTGTGACATAAAATATTAGTGCTATTTTGTGATAAAAATATCTAACTCCATAGACTAGAAAGTGGCTGCGAGGGGCAAATTCGTTCATGAAGCCATAATCCTCCCAAACTATAAGTATTACGTCAACACAAATATTGTAAGGATGCAAAATTAAGACTTGTTGGTAATCTCTGAACCTATTTATCTATTATCTAAAATATATACATTAAGTAAGATAGGTGTAGCTGAAATTATTTAAAATATCCAACCTTTAATAAAACTTCCAATAGATTTTGAATCTTCTAGCTAGGACGCTAAAGTCGCTTTTTGAACAGACTAATTTGATATAACTCGGTCAAGTGAAATAATTTTAAGTAGTGTGTTGGTATTTATCAAAGCCGCGGTTTTTAGCTGTAAATCAAAATAAATAGGATCCGTAGCATTGTCTAAAATGAATAAGAGAAATTGCTTAACAGGTATAGTGCGCGCCATCCACAAAGGCGCGCCCCTCCACAGCTCAAGCCGTACAACTGCGCACAGATTAGTATGAGATTCGCTGTGGAGGGGCGCGTCGTCGTGGATGGCGCGCACTATACTGTACAGGACGGATTCAATTGGTAATGATAGAGAGTCATTCCATTTAAAAACGTGTGAAATCAATTATTTTTGATGCCGCGTGGACACAGCAACTTCCAATGACTACCGATCGAAAAAATATAACAGAAAAAATCTCATGGATTTAGTGATTTCATGCCCCAAAGTATAATCCCTGAATTATTTCAAGAACATTTAAAATTTGTCAGCACACTCCTTCAGACGTTTTCATATGGAATGACTCTAGAATTAACCTTTGCTATATTTTAGGCATGTAGGAATTTATATTTTAGGAAATATGCGAGCGTTTAACAGAACGTACCTACATTAAAACAAACATTTTTAGGAATGACGAACAAAGGAAATGTTTGAGTTTAAACTAGAGCTCCCGATACACGTGTACACGTTGACACGGGTACCCGTGTTCTTAAGCCCGGCGGTGCTAAGAACCCGAACTACACGAACCCGCCGGGATCCGTGAAACGTGTACACGGGTACACGGGTACCCGTGTACACGGGTACACGAATACACGAAATCACGGATCTTATTTACACGCCGGTTCGACCCTTCGTTCACGTGTAGCGAAGATTCGTGCTATGCAGAGAAATGATTGAATATGTGATAGATTAGGAAGATACAATTATTTTGATTTTGATTGATTGGTAATGTTAATAATAAGTAAGTAACACACTTTTGTTTCAATAAATTTATATATTTTGAGATTAAATATGACACGAAAAATATCATGGTAACCGTTGACTTCACTGATAGGTATAAGATGAAATTATTTAAGATGTCCGACTTTTTTATAAAACTGCCATTAGATTCCCGCGCGCTGATTTCCGGCGCTGTTGAACCTTCTTGCTTTTACAATAAAGTTGCTTTTTGAATGGACTAATTTGGTACAACTCGGACAGTTTAAATAATTTTAAGTTTATCATTGATGTAGTTTTTAGATACTAATGCTTGGTTAAATTACCACAAACGGCTAGCCGTTTGTCATATTGGTGCTTTCACTGTCCGGCGACTCGGCGAGTCGCTTCCAACAGTCCCAACATTTATTACATAGTTAGAACATGGTATTTTCGATAACTTATTACGTATTCTAGATTGTTTAATGCACCGCCTGCTTCAGGTGTTTACAAAGAAATGAACCGCCACAACTTAATCCTATTGTTAATGTTATTGCACTTATTGCTAATGAATGGCGGTCTCAAACGCGGCAAACACGCCGGACAATAAATACTATTCATGCTGAATTGCTGAGACTTACTAAGAATCTAGCGATAACCGTAGGCAAGCCATGGGTTTTTTTGCCTGCCATTATTTGCTATCTCTTTTGCCCTATTTAGCTTTTCCTAGGTGTAAAAAAGATAGTATGCTAAATACTAAAGCTCAAAACGCACTGACAGCGGTAGCGGAGCGAGGCGTTGCGGTGCAAAGGCGGTAGCGGTTGTAATATTCGAACTTTGAACTTCGAATATTACAACCGCTACCGCCTTTGCACCGCAACGCCTCGCTCCGCTACCGCTGTCAGTGCGTTTTGAGCTTTAGTATTTTCGAACTAATATGAAAGGGTCCGCACAGAATACCGGCCGGAAAAAAAGCGTGGCGGTGGCGGCGCGGTACCGCTACCGGAGTGAAGGCGGCGAACCGCCTGCACCGCCCCGCCCCGCCACCGCGACGCGCTCGCCTGTCTGTGCAGGCGGTTCGCCACCTCCAAGCCGGTACCGGTACTGCGCCGCCACCGCCACGCTTTTTTCTCTGCCGGTATTCTGTGCTGACCCTTTCATATTAGTTCGAATATTACAAGCGGTACCGCCTCCACACCGCGACGCCCCGCTTCGCTACCGCTGTCAGTGCGTTTCGAGCTTTAAGCTCAAAACGCAAAGAGCGCGGCGCGGCGCGGTCCGGGGAGGAGGCAGTACTGCGGTAAAGCGAAAGCGGCCCGGAGGACGTCGCACCAAAGAACCGCCCGGTATCCGCGCGGGATTGCGGCGCGGAGGCGGCGTTATATTGCCCATTTTCTCACTTTATAACTCCTTTTTTATTGCATTACAGTAATCTTTTTCCTGCGTATTATAAAGGCCCGGGTCCGGTTTAACAAGTTTAGTATATTTTTCATTGCTGCGCATTGCAGAAACGAATAAAACAAAACTAAAGTTGTAAAAAAAATACAACTGTCACCGCTCTGAGCACGCCTCCAAACCGCGCCGCGCCGCCACAGCCGGTGCGCGCCGGTACACTGACAGCTGTGTAATACAACGTCACACCGCTTTACCGCCCCGCCCCGCCACCGCCACGCGCTCGCCTGTCTGTGCAGGCGGTTCGCCGCCTCCGCGCTGGTACCGAATCCGCGCCGCCACCGCTACGCTTTTTTCCCGGCCGGTTTTCTGTGCGGACCCTTTCATATTAGTTCGAATATTACAACCGGCACCGCCTCCGCACCGCGACGCCCCGCTCCGCTACCGCTGTCAGTGCGTTTCGAGCTTTAGGGAGGTTGGTGATGAACTTATCTTATCAAAACAAAGCAATGTTCTGTGCCCAAACGCGAGGGGTATACAATACAAGTAGCCATTCAAGAGTTCCGCAATCCAGCATCTGGGTCCATCATCAGATGAGGTCAGCTGAATTGTACCAAATTATTATTTTGTATTTGTTCACTATCAAATTAAAAATAATTCGATTACCAAAATTATGTCATAGTTCATAAAGACCACTATGATAGTAAGATTTAATTAGATGTACGTCAAGTATAATGTAAAGCAGTTAGTACTTTAGTACCTACTACCCTATACCTACCTAATAAGTCATATTTGCCCCGGGTACCTAGACTGCATTCGTAGAAAATTATTTAAAATAAAAAATCATGATTAAATTTATTTGACTAAGAATAATTTAACCCCACGTTCTTTCACGTAAGAATTATTCCCGTCAAAATTATTTGAATAATTTTGCCGGGAATAAAAACAATCTGATTTAATTCTTACGAATTCTTATTCAAATAATGATTTTATTCTTGAGTGCCCAACACTGGCACTAACAGAACGTAGCACTAAACGGACTGATTTTCTTTGAAAATGTATGGTATGATAAATACCATGCATGCTAGGCAGTTGGTCACTAAGGGCAATAAAGATTCGAACACCTGCATCTCGCAGTTGACTTTATGTTGCCGATTGTTTATTATTCTGCCTTTTGTTATTATTTACCACTGGATACACGTTGGCTATACTAGATGCGGCGGCGTTATCTTGTGTTATATTTAATAAGTAAAATTAATCCAATTTCGAGGTCGCGTATAAAGAAACGATAAATTCAAAAAATCTGAATTGTGCGTCTGTTAACTAATTTAACTGAATTAATACCACTCTTGACACCCAATTATGCTGAATTTTAGAATAATATCTATTTATATTTGGTCACAATAGGTTAGATGACTCATGTTACAATTTATAACAGTGTGGCTTTATATAGAAAATCATCAAGAAATTAATCAAAATCACAAAACAAATGGGACTACAAAAATTCGTAATTTTTTTTTTTAAGTCCGAAATGTAAATATAAGGTTACCAATAGAGTTCAATAAAAATGAAATTGTATGGCAACTTGGCAACTATGTACCTACATAAACGCAATATTTTACGACCAAAATGGCTAATTCCCCTTCTTTCCATACAACGGTAGTACGAGGCTACGAAAGTGTGACGTCACATTTTGCTGTTAGTCAGTACTCAGTACCTATGGAGCGTTTTCTGTGCTCGTCAGCTATGCTGTACTTTGTCATTTTTAGGGTTCCGTACCCGAAGGGTCAAAACGGAACCCTATTGCTGTCACTCACGCGTCCGTCCGTCCGTTAGTCCGTAGTCTGTCACAGTGGTTTTACAGCTAAATCGTTGGAGCTACAGTCTTCCAATTTGATGATGATGATGAAGCATCTTGGTGGCCAAAAGCTATACAAATAGTCAACAGTTATTGCTAAATGTTATAAGAGGAGATCCCATACGGTACTAGTGGGGCGCGAAAACAAAACCAATTTAATTATGCGGTTGGTACGGAACCCTAAATGTGCGAAATCTGACTCACACTTGGCCGGTTTTTGTCGCTGTAATTGTAGTTGAAGGACGGATTAGGCGCGCGTGTATTTAAGGTCCGTTCCGCCGTGTACACGGGTACACGGGTACACGGGTACACGGATACACGGATCTTAATTACACGTGTACACGACTACCCGTGTAGAACGGGTCAGAAACCCGTGTACGTGTAGTACGGAAACGGATACCGAACACGTGTACACGAAACCCGGACACGACCGCGAGCCCTAGTTTAAACTACTTGTTTAATATTCCAAATTAATGCTGAGAAGGATCAATAAGTTTCATGTATTGTAAAAAATGGAGAAAATCGAAAATTTAAACGAAATGTAGCATCCACTAGGTATAATATAACACGTCCCTCCCATAGTGCGTGCTTTGATTAGGAACTCAAAAACCTTACTAGGATCCAGGTTATAACTTGTTAATTTAATTTCGATGTTTTGGTGAAAGATATACCAACGACCTCGCAGGTATTATGAATCTTTTTAGAGACACCCATGATTAATAGACATTACTATTATTACGATTATAATAATTACCATAACATGTTAATAGCAAATACTATAATATATATTTTAACTGTTTTCCAAGCTTTAATTAAAACATATACCTACAGAAGTTAAGTGGGCCGTTTGGTGTTGGGTTAGAATAGCACCACCCTCTTTTGCCTGTGAGTATCGTAGAGATGACTGCGGGATAGGATTCAACTGTGTTGTGGGCTAGGACTAAGAACCTGGCACTGCACTATCACGTCTTTACCATGTTTAAACCTACACCTACAAGTGGAACTGAAAATGTAATATCATGAGCTCTTTCGGAAATGTAGGCTTGAATTGTATTTATGATATGTACATGTATGTATGTTAAGTACTATAAGGTTATTCATACCCTTGGCTTTCGTTTTATTTGCAGTGTAAGGGATTGGTCAAACAAGTGACGCAGACAGCGGCGGACGCGGTGTAACGCGATATCTTCACACATACACGCTTACAGGACACTCGGCACACATGTCATATAGCTTCATTTTTATACAGACTAGCGTAGGTACCTCAGCAAATATGTATACGTATACGACATACGTAACTTTGTATATCTTGTGTTATAGATACTCGCTACACAGGTAATTAGCAGTTCTGTTCATATTTATCACAAGCAGAATAAAGTTAGGTACAGGTAATGAGTTTGACACTGACATATGCTTTTATTCCATTGAATATTCTACTATAACACTAGTGTATTAAAGTTGTTTTTACACTGAAACTGTATGAAAATAGTATGCTTATTGTGTGTATGTTGACACGACAACAATGTTTACTACACTATGCTCTCTCAGCTATTACCATTCAGGTTCTTGGTCTAAGTCATGTCGAAAGCAATCTCTACCTGATCTTTCACGAGGTAGGTTCCCTATGGGAGATTAAGTGTAAACATCCATACCAATATTACAAATGTGAAAGTAACTCTGTCTGTCCCGGAAATCATCTCCTATGGGCTTCAATGTGGACGAACGTTTGTATGGAGGTACGACATAAAAGACTTTTGACAAAAGCTAGTATCTTAAAAACAGAACAAATAAAGATCATAACAAAGCTGTATGAATATACCATGTCCGAGTGAGATATGTTGAGAGTTTGGTCGAGGGATGAATGGAGGTTTTTAAGTGAAACCAGACATAGTAACACCGGAGATGTATGTATTCTCGGTAAAGTATTAGGGAAAGAACAACGTTCATCTAAACATACAGTACTTATAGATAGTTATTGCTTACTTGCTAAATGACTCAATTACGTGCATCACATATTGCAGGGCGTAACGGTGAAGTTACCGTTAATGTGTTAATTAGGCATATAGTTCACGAGTAATGACCAGGAATTGAATTAAATTGATCACAACACAAGCCTCGCCACGAGGATACTAAAACAATATCTCAAGTTAAAAGGGGAGAGACATTTGCCAATCAATGGAACTCTCACTTCAGGCTATTCAAAAAGAAAGCACAAGATAACCTACTCCCAAAACTGTGATGTTTGTGACTTCAACAATTTCTTTCACCAAGCGACCCTGACCGCTACAAGCTACAATGACACTCGAACGCCGATAACTGACACAACAAACATACCGCTGTCAACAGAACCTACGACATCAAGCCTTCCAACAATAAACATGGCCGAGTCCGGGCTAGACTACTAGGGTAAGTGGCATCAGACAACTTGACATAACAAATTTTACTTACCTTTTCTTCAAGTACTCTCCAGGGTATCTTAAACTGCCCATGGGGGTCCGCGTAATGAACACAAGGGATCCATGGGAAGCCTACCTATCAACACTTTGATAGTCGGTAGTATAAAATTTGATATACACGTTTTAAGAAAGGATCCGCGTGCATTTGATAGTTTCAAAAGATGTCAATGATTGTAAAAAGTTGAAGAAACCTTAGTCTAGTCTAGAAAAAATAGACAAGCTATTCAGTGCGAATCGAACCTCAGGTTATCTAATGAGCGTGGAGTTGTCCTGGTAGCATTATTCACCATAATCTCAGAGTTCAAGTTAGTTAAAATATACCAGGTATATTATATCTGTCCACAGTAAGCTAAGTTCACATAAATGTTTATGCAGTCAAATATTTAAGTTTCTAACATTTCGATGTACCAAGCATCTAAAACATATTGAGCAGATGTCGCCCTATTTCCGTTCAGGAGTCCTGGAGAAATGATCTCATGTACGGTAAGGATGGTCGTATGGTTAAAACCTCGCTGGCGAGAAGCGAAAACCCAAGCAAACGTAGGTAATATCGAGAAAATGTAGAGATGTTTTGACCATGACTATTCTGCAAAATGTCGTCAGGGCGGTCGGTACATAAGGCAACAGCTCATGTAGGCCATAAGAGATATAAATAGACGGGAGCTAAAGAATTAAGGCGCCGCCGCAAACAGATCCCGTAGCGTAAACTTTTATTGCGTTCAACCGGAGATCCCGTAATCGTCAGAATAACAAACAGAACTGATGGCGGCCGATATTGAATTTACAGACCACCACATCTTACACTTTTCCCTCAATGCTTAACAAAATACTGTTGAAAATTAGCATAAATTGTGTATGCCAATTGTGTGGGCCAAGACGGTGGCCCATTGCTAGCGCATCATCATCATAATCAGCCGAAAGACTGCTGGACATAGGCCTCCGCTAGAGAGCGCCACAACGATCGGTCACGGGCCGCCCGCATCCAGCGGACGTCCGCGACCTTAACCAGGTCATCACATCAGCCCACCTCGTGGAGGGCCTTCCAATTAGCGTAGCCAGCCTTCTAACTAGAGCTTGCTAGCTCACTGGCAGTTAAAACAATAGTGCACCTACCTTGGCCGCAGTCCGGTTCCACACGACGACCTTGTGCCCCGAGTTGAGCAGGTTCTTCACGATGCCACTGCCCATGATGCCGAGCCCGAGGAAGCCGAACTTCATCTGGCTCGCTTTGATGTTCTTCTCCAGGAGAGTCTCGGAGACGTTCTCGAGGTCCAGCGGGGGGGTTTCCTGGGAAAATTATGGAGTCAGTTTGATATTGGCTATCTCTCGAGCGCCGGTTGGCCATTGTTGTAGTTGTGGCACATACGAACACATAGACAACGTGAACTCATAGCTCCTACGCTGACGCACACGTAGACAATGTGCATGTATAGCTCAATACACAAGCATGGCTCACCCGCGCTCGTGAGATAAAAGTACTCTACTACTACAACATATGTTGTATCCTGTCAGTTCGTGACGCTAATGCTCATGTGACATGGCTTAAGGCTTGGTCACACCGCTTGCGCGACGCAAGCGTGACGCTGCGCTGCGCGCCAAAATGTATGAAACCGTCCCGCTCGCGTCGCGCAATCTGTGTGACGTCGCTAACCTGTTAGCATACGTGTGACCAAGCCTTTAGTCACGGGATAAATATACAACTACAGAAGTTAATTAGACAATAGGTAATAAAAAATATTTTAAGTACAAGCTTTTTTTTATACCACGTCGGTGGCAAACAAGCTGACAGGCCACCTGATGGTAAGTAGTTACCGTCGCCTATAGAAGCTTGCAACACCAGAGGCGTCACTCACACGTTGCCGACAGGGTTAATAACCAGGGCCGTCTTTAACCAATCCGAGGCCCTGGGCACATTGGGATAATGGGGCCCCTATGGCCTTGATACAGCACCTAGATCTAGCAACTAGGGGGCCCCCACGGGGCCCTGGGCACGTGCCCAGAGTGCCGAGTGGGAAAGACGGCCCTGTTAATAACTTCACAATAAAACTGATGCAGGACATAGCAATGATACTTACAGGTCTCAAAATATTGGAAGGCCGATGCAGCAAACTGGACTTCTTGGAGAAGGAGTGGTTCAGCATGGAGGGCTTATCGCTGGCCAGGTCAGAGTCGGTGTAGGCGCGGGGGCTGCCCTTGCTCTTCTTCTTGGCGGGGGCTTTTATCCCGGCCGACGAGGACCGTTTTATAGGCTTCACCTTAGAACCCAAACGAATCTATAAATGTTTAGAACAGATGTCACTTGTGTTTGGGGTTAGTTGCATGCTAGCTCAAATCATGCTAAGCTATCTTAAATCAAAAATATGTAAACTTAAGTATCTTTCAGAAGAAAATTAATTAGCGCTTCGGCACAGAATAAGTAATAGTACCTACTACGTACAGAAGCCTCACTGTTAACAAATCCCCGCGAGGCAAGCCAAACGTGCCTGCGCGTGGCCATCTCCTTCTATCGCACGCGCATCATTCGCTACATCACTTTCTATCGCATTGAAAGTCACCCGACGGGGGACCTTTGAGCGGTGCGATGACGTCACGCGAGTGAGTCGCACCTGGCTTCGGCTAGTGTTTGACGATAATGACAAGACTATCTGATCATTCAATCACACTAGTTTCAGAGTAGGGTAACTGGATGAGTTTTTACAGAATAGGATGATATCGCATATGGACTATGGATTTATATTAATCATTTCTAAGGATGGGTTACATCAAAGCGTGTGTAATCATGAGTGGTGTTCGTTAAAGTTCGAATTTATGGAAAGTTTGACAAGTTTCTATGCGATGACAGCTGCCTGCCATATTTAACGTTGATGGGTCTATTCAAAATGTAACGCAAGTTGTACCAACCCACCCTGAGTCGACAGACTGGACGCTAACTGGCAACGGAACAAGCAGGCCCCTATTTACAATGACAATTCCAAGTAAACTTCTGAGTCGTCACGTAGAGATGGTCGTTGGATAGCATCGATACTTACCGGCCCGGCAATGTAAACCGGATTGGCATTGTAAGGTGACAATCATAATTGTCTATCTTAGAAGAAAGCTGATGGAATTAATAATAGTGCCACCTAGTCTTAAGGTTATTAAACTTGCACGAATTGTCTTCTAAATGTGGCCTGTTAAAAAGGTATTCAAAAATTCGATGCCTCCTAGCATCACACACGTAGCCCTGTGGTAAAGTATATACTGCCTTTAGAGTCAACCCGGGTTCCATCCCCAGCGGCGGATGCACTTTTTGTATGTTTTTTCACGTGTATCCAAGATAATAATTACTAACTTTGGCACTTGGTGGCGCTTTAGTCGGGATCAAAATATGCGTGAAGTTAGCTATCTATTTCCAGTCATTATAATATACTCTAATCTAGGGTGACAATAGTCAAGTTGGTGAAATAGGGGCCAGGTCCAAAGATAGAACAATTGAATAAACTGTCGCTCGTTACCCCGCTATACTCCAGTCTGCGGCCCAAGGTCCAGCGCACACCACTTTGACCCTGAACCCCAACGAACAAGGTTCACTACAGCATACCTTGGGCGTGGCGGTCTTCTTCTTCACCTCGGGCTCGGGCGCCTCCTGCTGAGAGTCCTGCTCCTCGCTCTCTATTTCGTCCTTCAGCTTATCAAACTCTTCTTCGGGGTTGCGCTGGTGCCCGTCGATATCGCCGAATTTCTGGACAATAAAGATAGTTAGCCTTGTTGATGCCAAAGGCATTGGAGGCCTTGCGATTCAAATGACATTTGGTACTATCAAAACGACCATCTCGTCTGGCATTTCTCGCCAACTTCATACCTAATTTAACTAGTTACTTTTCTGTACTTCCATCCTTTTCTCACGTATCGTGTAAATCATTTGTAAATGTTTGCTCTTAACTCGCCGTTTTAATATCGTTCTTTTAAAAATATTATATTTCCCTTTACAAAAAATACTATAGGTATCAGTGGCGGAGCCTCCATACAACTCGATTCCCACCGGCTTGCCTAATTTTCAACCAGTCCAGATCTTTTAGTACGGCTCATGAAGAATAAGAAAGGCAAATTATTTCCGGCTTCCCTAAGAATATTTTTGACGCGCCACCACTGATAGGTATACCGTTTCACTAAGGCCGCGCCTGTGAATGGACAGGGGCAAGAGGAAAGACGGCAAAGGGTAGCGAACGGGTAGCGGGCGGGGATCCCTGCCACCCGCTACCCTTCCGCGCGGTCCGAGTTAAACGGTCGACCTATCGTTGTCGTTGTTATCGTTGAATTTTAAATAAGTAGAAGTCGTCTGTAAATCCAATCTTACCTAATGTTATTTGAACCGCATATATTGGTGCCCTTGACTCCAGGTTTAAAATAAGTAAATTGCAACATGATATCAGCCGAAAGACGTCCACTGCTGAACAACATAGGCCTCCCCCAAAGAGTGCCACAATGACCGGTCCTGCGCCGTCAGGTGGACTGATGACCTGGTAAAGGTCGCGGGAGTCCGCTGGATGAGGGTGGCGCAGGACCGGTCATTGTGGCAGTAGATTTGTTAGTTGTAAAAGACGTGGTAAAGTGAGACATTCACCTCGGGATTAACAATGTACTTCTCCATCTTGTTGTAGTTGTAATAGACGTGGTAACGGAGATAGCTAGGTTCAGGGAAGTCTGGCGGTCTTTGGTGTCGGAGGCCAGGAATGCCAGGATCCACTTCGGGCCGTAAGCAAGTAAGTAAAAGACGTGTTTAAGTGAGACATTCACCTCGGGATTAACAATGTACTCCTCAATCTGGTTGACGGCCTCCTTGAAGGCAGCGGTCTTGCAGGACTTGATGAGCTGCTCCTTGAACTCCTGGTAAGGCTTGATGTTGTTGTCCTCGATCCAGGCACTGTTGGCAACGGTACACTTTACTAGCATCATCATCATCCTGGCCGATTTTGAGCACAGCCACACCTGTGACACGCAAAGGAACGTAAGCGCTGTGGGTAAGTATGTATGCGTGCGCTGTCGGTACACGCGTCAATTATTTGCGCGGGTGCGTAGCGCGTGGCGCGGACGAATCGCGACGGCACCCGATCGTAACCAGGTGGGCGCCTCAGAGACGAGGTAACTGACCTCGGTGCGGGGGGTTCGTGCCCATTCTGTATGTAATACTATTATTCTATTCTGTGCCACAGCGACTGGTAAGAAACTGGCTGGTGAGAGCGTCGCTCGTGAGCTCTCAGGCGACTGACATAGCCTGTCTTTGCCTTGAATGTGCGAGCACACACCCCACAAGTCAGCACCCCTCCGACATAATTGTAGCAGATGGCCGCTGGTGTTCGGGCCTTCAACTGCTCACGCGTACTACGCGTTCGATAAAGCTCCATTTACATGGTGCAAGCCCACAGCCCCGCAATGTTTTCAAAATTGCTAGCAAGTTCTTGCACTGTATGACGACCGCTTTAGCTTAGTTGGTAGTGACCCTGCCTACGAAACTGGAGGTCCCGGGTTCGAATCCCGGTCAGGGAATTTATTTGTGTGATGAGACTGATGAGCACGAATATTTGTTCCTGGGTCTTGGATGTTTTCTATGTATTTAAGTACTTATTTATCTATATAAGTATGTATATGTATATCGTCGCTTAGTACCCATAGTACAAGCTTTGCTTAGTTTGGGACTAGATTGATTTGTGTAAGATTGTCCACAATATTTATAAAATCTGCCTTAAGTTTATGAGGAAATAATTACGAATGAAGAACATGAAATATTCAAACAGCACCTATAATCGAAACGTTGAATCTGGCCGCACACGCTTACAGGAATCATTACGTCGGACTAGTATTTTTCTTATATTTTTGCGACTACCCGCCAAGTATGAAGTCACTTTAAAAGTCATGCTGCCCATACAATAATTCAACCTCCTTTTCATCCCTTTAGTGGGTGAAATTCCAGAAACACTACTTTCAAAAAACGTTTAAAAAATGATTCACTTAGTAATTCCGATGTACCTGCTCATTAATGAAACTTTTAACCAATTTTTCACCCCTTCAGCCCGTATTTTAAAAAACGCTGAAAATCGTTTTCTTCCGTTTTAATGTTTAGTCTTTTGGGAAGTTTTAAGTTTCTATCTTAATTATCTTAAAGGTATTTCTTTTTCATACAAAGTGACCATCCCCTTTTAGCCTCCCTGAGAGGCTGAATTTTGAATTAGATTATAGCCTATATGTCCTATTCTGATGTCTAAGATACGATACTGCAAAGTTTCATAGAAATCAATTCAGTGGTTTTTGAGTTTAAGTGAAACGTCTTCTCATAACTTGTCTTATATTTTAACTGAGAGTCTACCCGCCAAGTATAAAGCCACTCACTTTTTAAAAACTCGGAATGCCCATTGCCCATACAATGTTTCAACCCAGTTTTTACCCCTTCAGAAGATGAATATCCAATAACGCTGAAATTAGTTTTCTTATAACTTAATACTAGGTCTATAAACGAAATTTCAAGTTTCCCGATAGAAAAAAAAAACTTTGGTCCCCCATACAAACTTTCAACACCTTTTTATCCCTCAGAGGGCGAATTTCAAAAAAAGCTGAAACCTGTTTTCTTCCATATTAATGCTTAGTCTATTTATCCCTCAGAGGGCGAATTTCAAAAAAAGCAAAAAAAAATTGTTTATTCCATTTTTATTCTCCATACAAAATGACCATCCCCTTTTAACCCCCTAAGGGGATGAATTTTGAAATAAATTATAACCTATGTACGTAGTACTATTACTTATTCTGTGCCTATGTCCTATTCTGATATCTAAGCTACAATACTGGAAAGTT
Organism: Cenopis cana; assembly: GCA_951800055.1. Taxonomy (NCBI): domain Eukaryota; kingdom Metazoa; phylum Arthropoda; class Insecta; order Lepidoptera; family Tortricidae; genus Cenopis; species Cenopis cana. Next base: position 17,848,138 of record OX637487.1, read on the forward strand.
TCATAGAAATCAGTTTAGTTGTTTTCGAGATTAAGTGGAACGTTCATCCATACATCCCAACCATCCGCGCAAACTTTCACGTTCATAATAATAATAATAATAAGCCCCTCAAAATCTAACTCCACGTCCGGTTCGAACATCTGTAACCACGTGAGGGGCGGACATTGGCAACTTTTAGTTAAATAGTTACTTACCAATGGCTAACGGAGCAATAGTAGAAGAAAATTATGCGATGCGACTAAGAGATAGAAAACTACCCCAGGCGGGTACCGGAGCTAACCGCAACGGAGAATCCCACCCCGAGTCTCTCAACTCGGGCTGTCCCTCGTATTCTGGGGGGGACACCGTACCGCATACTTCTTCTGCCCAGTCTAAGGCTGCTGCAGATTCTAGCCGCAATCTACCACCACAGTCACGATCAATCGTGCATAATCCCAGCAAATACAATCTCCGACCGCGGCGCGGAGGTAATGCTGAAAATAATTATTCGGGCGATGATGCATCACTCTTCTCATCGGTACCTTCAACTCGCCCGTCGTACCTGACAAAGGAAACGACTACTTCATCAACTACCAGCACGCACGAAGGTGTTGTCCAAGATGTCATCCCTGACATTGAGCTTGTACCCACCTCAGGCGTCTCCCACACGCGCAGACGATGGACGGACGAAATGAATGAGTTCATTATGCGCACTTACCTTTACCTTACTGCACTAGATACGGACAGGAGAACGTATCTGGAACCTCTTCACCTAAAGTTCATTGAAAAATACCCAAATATGTCAGTCAGCCGCCAAAGAGTAGGAGATCAGCGGAGAGCAATTATCCGTAAGAAAATGTTGCCACAAGAAACTCTTGATCAGATTTATGAAGAAGTAAAGACCGAACTGAATAATGTTCAAAATAGTATACCCTCTACATCCACACCTCCGGCATTCAATGTAGAAGAAATACAGTGCACGCAATCACAAACACGCTTAAGATGGACAAACGAACAGAACGAAGCTATCATACTCTCATATTATAGGATTACTCAACTCGAAACAAATAGAACTTCATACCGTAAACCTTTACACGAAGCTTTCATAAACAGCTTTCCTGCACTCTCTCATCTCAGCGAACAACGCATAGCTGACCAGCGAAGAGCAATTATCAACAACAAATACATTAGTAATAACAGATTGAATGAATTGAAACAACAGATAGCTGATGAACTTTCGTTAGATATCCAGAATTCCGACAATAACATACTTACACCCGAAATAATAAATGTCAATCACCAACTCGACCCTGAAACCCAATTCCTACAAAGCATACAGCTGAATATTCCGGAAGAGCCTCCAAACAGTACACATCCACTTGAAAGAGACTCATCAATAGACGAAGCATTTAGGCTGACATTCCTACACTTTAAAGATACCGACCCAGCATGCAGAGCTTACATTCCTAAACAAAAATCATCAAAAAAATTTGCAAACATAGTACAATATCTCAACAACATAACACTTCCTGAATACGTTAATGATAACACAGACTTTAATACTCTTCAAACAGCAATATACTGTGTAGCATGGACAGCTGCCAAACTTAACGGAGCAAAAATATCACTTGGACCCACAGACAGCTCTCGATCTCGTAGTGTAAATAAAGACAAAAGACCGCAGTGGCAACGGCGATTAGAAAGGCGGCTACAAGACCTACGAACAAAAATAGGTAGACTAACACACTTTATCAACGGGACACGAAGCAGAAACCTTGAAAACCATGTTAAGGAAATTATTGAACAATACAAAATTCATTCCGTACATGAAGAACCAAACACACAACTGACACACACACTAGACACACTCAAACAAAAACTGGCACTGATATCAGGACGTTTACATAGATATAAGGTATGTACACAAAGAAAGCAACAAAATAGTGAATTTTATAATAATGAGAAGTTATTTTACAGAAATATAAGACAAGCTGCAACAAACACAACAGAAAGTAGTAACACTGATCACGTAAGTAGTTTACCAGACCCGACTGACTTACAAAACTTTTGGGCAGGAATATGGGAGCAACCGATTCGTCATAACAGTGAAGCAGAATGGATAAATGCTGAGACTCTTAGAAGTAGGAATAGCACAACAGAAATGGCTTTTGAATACATTCCCGTAGACACATTTAAGAAAGTACTTGGTAAATTACATAATTGGAAAGCACCTGGATCAGATTATATTCACAGTTACTGGTATAAGAAGCTCACAAGCATTCATCCATATCTGCACAAATACTTAAATAAATTTACTGACGACCCTAGTACGATACCACCTTTTATCACTTCCGGAACTACTTTTATGATACCTAAAGACCAAAACGACCTTACCAACCCAGCAAAATATAGACCCATTACTTGTTTGCAAACGCTCTATAAGATTCTGACAGCCTGTATTTCTGAACTGATATATAAACATATTGATGATAATAACATTCTGGCTGAACAACAGAAGGGGTGCCGTAAGTTCAGCCAGGGCTGCAAGGAACAACTAACCATAGATGCTGTAATTCTGAAACATGTAAATAAAACCAAGTCTGATTTATACTCAATGTATATAGATTACAAAAAAGCTTATGATTCTGTCCCACACTCTTGGTTGATACAAGTTTTGGAAATATACAAGATACACCCAAAAATAATCACACTTTTAAATACCACCATGAAAACCTGGACGACCCGACTCAAACTAACTGCCCCCACTGCAATTATAGAATCTGAACCAATTAAAATTCAAAGAGGTATATTCCAGGGCGATGCACTGAGTCCATTGTGGTTTTGCTTAGCTTTAAATCCACTTTCCAATATACTAAATTCAACTACAGCAGGATACCCATTACATTACACAGATACTGACAGACGGACTGAGAATGTAAATCACTTACTTTATATGGATGACATAAAACTATACGCTGACAATGAAACTGACCTTTATCATCTGATCGACCTGACAGAACAATTCACTACCGATATCAAAATGGAGTTCGGAATAGACAAATGTAAAATAAATTCTATCAAAGCAGGACAGGGATACCAACACAACTACACACTAGGGTCTGGTGAAATTATAGAACCGCTTGACGAACAGGATACCTATAAATATTTAGGATACAACCAATCACACCAAATACAGTACAACGAAACAAAACAAAAACTAAAACAACAATTTTTACACAGACTCAAGACAATCCTGAAATCACAACTATATGCCCGTAATACAATAAAAGCCATAAACACGTTCGCTATACCCATTCTCACATATTCTTTTGGAGTAATAAACTGGACAAAATCGGAGCTCAAAGCACTACAACGAACAATTAACACAACAATGACTAGGTTCCGGAAACATCACCCAAGATCGTGTGTACAAAGACTGACGCTGCCGAGAAAAGATGGAGGGAGGGGTCTTATTGACATAGTAAACCTGCACAATAAACAAATCGCTACCCTAAGACGATACTTTTCCACGAAAGCCGAATCATCTACACTACACAAAGCAGCAGCACAGAATGACCGTAAGTTCACTCCGTTAAACCTGCAAGATAGTACAAAACAAAATAATGAAAACCTTACAGACGACCAAACAAAATTCGCCGAGTGGGCTAGAAAGTCTCTTCACGGCAGACATTACCATGACTTATGCCAATCTAATGTCGACAAGGAGGCGTCGAACGCGTGGCTGAGTCGTGGTGAGCTGTTTCCGGAGACTGAAGGCTTCATGGTGGCGATACAAGACCAGGTAATAGAGACTAGAAACTACCAACGACATATAACAAAAACCCTGCCTTTTGACACGTGTAGAAAATGTAATAGCTGCCCGGAAACAATTCAACATATAACAGGTGCATGTAAAGCAATAGTCCAGACTGATTATAAACACAGACACGACCAAGTCGCAAATATTATCCACCAAAAGCTTGCACAACAACAACATTTTATTACTGACATAGAACCATACTACAAATATAAACCAGAAAGTGTCCTAGAGAACCCTACAACCAAACTGTACTTTGACCGAACCATCCTCACCGACCGAACCACCCACCATAACAGACCTGACATTACATTAATAGACAAAACTAGCAAAACTGGATACCTCATTGACATAGCCGTACCTAACACACACAATTTACAAACTACTATAGCAGAAAAACTTACAAAATACATCGACCTGAAAGATGAAATTACCCGCATCTGGCACCTTCAAAAAGTCACCATAGTACCGATTGTCCTATCCACTACAGGTGTGATACCGAAACAACTTCATACATCTTTAAAGACCCTAAATCTACCGCCAAAAACATACAACCTCCTCCAGAAAGCCGTCATTCTCAACACGTGCCGAATTGTAAGGAAATTCTTACAAACCAATCAAGAAATCCCTGCTTCAATCATACCAACCTCACACTCAACTCTAAATCCAACTTTGAATCTCGCTTTAACGCCTACTGTCCAAACTCCGTAGTTTACAACTGATACACTCACTTCAGATACACTCGATACACAATCTGTTGCACCAGCTTGTGTGTCAACAGTGTAACGTGTGTATACTTACCTGAGGTGCACTTGGCTTAGGCCCGTGCATAGCAGTACCTACGCCGGTGAAAACCGAGTAAAAACAAATAAAAAGAATAATAATAATAAGCTCCACGGCCGATTTCGGCCAAGGCGACTGCTATCATCTCAGTAATATTTTTTTAAAAATATTTGTGGATAATCTTACACAAATCAACCTAGTCCCAAACTAAGCAAAGCTTGTACTATGGGTACTAAGCGACGATATACATACATACTTATATAGATAAATAAATACTTAAATACATAAAAAATTGTCTTTGATGTGCTCGTATGTGGCTAACATAGCCGATCTTTTTTACAAATACGCGAGAACGCTGTGGACATGTGAGCACACCATTTATATAATTTTAAGATATTGCCGCAGGTGGTCGGGCTTTTATCTCATCGCGCTTGGCATCAAGCTCAAAGCTCAATGCGCCGTTGACATTCAAATTTCTCAACGTTCATAATATTACTAGCAACCCACCCCGTTCGCACGGGTAGTCCAGTTTTTAATCTATTTATCTACTATAGGTAAATTACTATAACCGAAATTTGTGATCGTTCACTTCGAACATATTACTTACTTTTTAGGGTTCCGTAGCCAGAGTGGCTAAAACGGAACCCTTATAGATTCGTCATCTCTGTCTGTCCGTATGTCACAGCCGGTTTATTCGGAGACTATAAGTACTGCAATTATGAAATTTGGTAGGAAGATGTATTCTATGAACCACTACATAAGTGTGACGAAAAAATTAGGAAAAATTTTTTTTAGAGGGGCAGGGGGTTAGGCCTTAAAAAATGATATAGAGGTTACTAAAAAAGTTTTCCATTTAAGTGAACCATTGGTGAGATATTCGCTCTGAAAGTCGTACAAAATGTGCCCCCCCCCCCCCCCCCCCCCCCCCGCCCCTCTAATTTCCAAACTATGAAGATAATTCTGAAAAAAATTGAATTGGTGTACATTTATAAATACTTTCAACGATTTTTGGTTTGAACAAAATGGGATCAAGAGTTTTTGAGTTATCATTGAAAAACTGTCTTTTCCAAACAAAAGGACGTAATTGCCGTGACTTCCCTATGAAGATACGACTTTTTTTATTCAAGGTATTAAAAAGGATTTTTTATGTGGAGTAAAGGCTTGGTCACACCGCGTGCGCGACGCAAGCGGGACGCCGCGCTGCGCGCCATAATGTATGAAAACGTCCCGCTCGCGTCGCGCAGCCAGTGTGACGTCGCTAACCTGTTAGCATACGTTCCGGCGCGCTGCGGTCGCGTCGCGCGGAGTTCGCGCAACGCGGTGTGACCAAGCCTTAAGTAGGTTTCGGTACGGAACCCTTCGTTGTGCGTGATCCGACACGCACTTGGCCGGTTTTTTCCATACTAACATTCAACCCCCTTTACACCGTTAAGGGATGGATTTTCAAAAACGCTGCAATTACTTTTCTTATATTTTAACTGAGAGTCTACATGCCAAGACTGAAGTTACTCACTTTCAAAAACCGGCCAAATGCGAGTCGGACTTCGCACATTTAGGGTTCCGAACCGACCGCAAAGTTAAGTTGGTTTTTATAGGAAAAATAAGGAAATTTCAAAGAAAAAATCTAATTTATCAATATAGTATTTGTTGATAAATTATACGTAATAACAAACATTATTACCAAATTTTAAGTTTATAGGTATTTGGGATGTTAAAAATTAAATTCGTCGGAACAAACTTTCGTAAAAAAAGCTGACTTTGGTGGCTTCTCATTCCTTTGTTTTCCAATATATTTTTAAATTAAAAATATAGTAAGTATCTACTCAATGAGCTCTATACAACAATACACCCCACTCGATAGGGTAGGATAAAAAAAAATTTCGCGCCCCCCTTTAGCTGTATGGGAGCCCCCTTTAAAAACATTTAAAAATAAGTTTTGACTATTTGTATGGCTTCGGGCCAACAAGATGCTTATACTGTGTAAATTTGAAGCCTGTAGCTCCAACCGTTTGGCTGTCAAACCTGTGTGACAAACGACGGACATGCGGTCGGACCTTCGGGTACGGAACCCTAAAAAAGAAACAGGTTGGCCATAATTTTCAACCGCTTTTTTCAATAGCGCTGAAATCAGTTTACCTATAATGCTAAGTCTACAAAGTTTCAAATTTATCGTTTAAAAAAAAAATTGCTTCCGATACAAATTACCAACTCCTTTTCACACCTTTAGAGGGTGAATTTCGAAAAACGCTGTTTTTTAAAAAATATTAATGCTTAGTATATTAGGGATGTTTTAAGTTTCTATCTTAAAGATAATTTTGTACTCCAGAGCCAGACCAAATGACAACATCTTTTAACCCCCTAAGGGGATGAATTTTAAAATAAACTAAACGCACAAACTTTTATGTTCATAATATTACTAGCTTTTGCCCGCGACTTCGTCTGCTTAGAACTCAGTCATCGCGTTAGAATGGTATTGCTATTCTTTTATTTCAGGCGCTTACCTAGTTATCTCTTTTGCATAAAAACTTCCACCCCCTTCGGGGATGATTTACGGGATAAAATGTATCCTATGTCCTTCCCTGGGACTCAAATTATATCCATACCAAAATGTATCCTATGTCCTTCCCTGGGACTCAAATTATATCCATACCAAAATGTATCCTGTCCTTCCCTGGGACTCAAATTATATCCATACCAAAATGTATCCTATGTCCTTCCCTGGGACTCAAATTATATCCATACCAAAATGTATCCTATGTCCTTCCCTGGGACTCAAATTATATCCATACCAAAATGTATCCTATGTCCTTCCCTGGGACTCAAATTATATCCATACCAAAATGTATCCTATGTCCTTCCCTGGGACTCAAATTATATCCATACCAAAATGTATCCTATGTCCTTCCCTGGGACTCAAATTATATCCATACCAAAATGTATCCTATGTCCTTCCCTGGGACTCAAATTATATCCATACCAAAATGTATCCTATGTCCTTCCCTGGGACTCAAATTATATCCATACCAAAATGTATCCTATGTCCTTCCCTGGGACTCAAATTATATGCATACCAAAATGTATCCTATGTCCTTCCCTGGGACTCAAATTATATCCATACCAAAATGTATCCTATGCCTTCCCTGGGACTCAAATTATATCCATACCAAAATGTATCCTATGTCCTTCCCTGGGACTCAAATTATATCCATACCAAAATGTATCCTATGTCCTTCCCTGGGACTCAAATTATATCCATACCAAAATGTATCCTATGTCCTTCCCTGGGACTCAAATTATATCCATACCAAAATGTATCCTATGTCCTTCCCTGGGACTCAAATTATATCCATACCAAAATGTATCCTATGTCCTTCCCTGGGACTCAAATTATATCCATACCAAAATGTATCCTATGTCCTTCCCTGGGACTCAAATTATATCCATACCAAAATGTATCCTATGCCTTCCCTGGGACTCAAATTATATCCATACCAAAATGTATCCTATGTCCTTCCCTGGGACTCAAATTATATCCATACCAAAATTCATCTAAACCGGTTCAGCGGTTAAAGCGTGAAGGGGTAAATAGACAGACATACTTTCGCATTTATAATAACCCGCCACGACTTCGCACGGGTAGGGCAGGGAGCCAGGGATTATTAGTGTCAAGTGCGTGTCGGATCACGCACAACGAGGGTTCCGTACCGACCGACACCTACTAGTCCACATTTCAAAACACTACTTAATACCTTGAATCAAAAAAGGTTGTATCTTCATAGGGAAGCCACGGCACTTACGTCCTTTTGTTTGGGCAAGACAGTTTTTCAGTGATAACTCATAAACCCTTAATCCCATCTTGTTCAAACCAAAAATTGTTGAAAGTATTTATTAATGTACACCGTCTCAATGTTTTTCAGAATTTTAATCTTCATAGTTTGGAAATTCGAGGGGGGACACATTTTGTACGACTTTGGGAGCTAATATCTCTTTCTTAGTAATCTCTATGTCATTTTTAAAGGCCTATCCAAAAATACCACATAACTAAATGCATTGAAAAAAATCTTTCGTCCCCCGGATGTATTACCCCCCTAAAAATGTTTTTTTTTTCCTTATTTCACATCACATTTATATAGCGGTTCATAGAATAGGTACATCTTCCTACCAAATTTCATAATTGTAGTACTTATAGTCTCCGAGCAAATCGGCTGTGACATGGACAGACAGACAGACATGACGAAACTATAAGGGTTCCGTTTTAGGTTTCCTGCAATAGCCGGCGGCGCTGGCGTGCCCGGCAATTTCAGAACTCGTCGGGAACTCCTAATACATATCTCATCACCGACTTGTAAATTCGCGACGCGACGCCACTTTTCCGAACATGTTTGAGAAATAATCTATTGTAAAACATACAGATAAGGTTGTAAAAGACGGAGATAGCCAGCCATTCTGAATTCTGCTTTCATAGAATAATCAGAATCGGTTACAATGTTCTTAACGTGCACTACTACAATTGAATTCGAAAATATGTGCATGGACACAGTGATCAAAATTTTAACACGACTTTATTGTTAAGGTTATAAGGTTGGTCAGATATTTTTGAACCTTTGTGAGCGTACATATTTTTATGGATTTGACTGTACAAATATTTGTAAACCTAATCAGTTTAAACTGTTCCCGAGCGTGCCCGTCAAAATAGACTCGAGATAAGGGGTCAAACCGAGTTTTTCCTGTAACTAGACTGCAGGGCGTTTGGTGTGCGGGGGTGTTTCATCACTCGCCATTTTCTTTTTACTTACTGAATCGGATCTTGCGGTACCTGAGCGATGTGGTAGTACTGTGCCACCACCTCAATATAAACTTTTTAATCCTAATCTTGTAAAGGTTCGAATAGACTAAGACACGTTAGTGCAGAGGTGGAAAAAGTGCGGAAAACGGGGCAACTCCGGCCCGCGAACAGCCGTAGTTCGGGCCGCCTCAGTCCCATCGGAAGTAGAAAACTATGGCATAAACCTATTTTTTACAATATTAATTTTGCTATATTTTCTGGCTCCCTTTAATAAAAGTTTGCTCTCCGCTGGTTTAATGTATACACAGTCAGACGCTTGCGACATTAAGGCTGGCTGACATGACGTCGCTACGGAAATAAGTCGCGCGATGTCGCCAGATACGTCAGGCGAAATCGGCCAGCTTCGCTTGACATGTCGTGGTACATTTGTCCCCTAGTGTATCCGTAGCTTTAAGGCTGGTGCACATTGGTTGCGTGCGCAGCACGTAAGCGTCGACGTGCACGTAGACGTGCGCGTTGTAAAGTATGAATCTCCATAGTAGATGTCACACCGCTTGCGTGACGTGTGACCTCTACTATGGAGATTCATACTTTACAACGCGCACGTCTACGTGCACGTCGACGCTTACGTGCTGCGCACGCAACCAATGAGCACCGGCCTTTATGTGTAGCGACCAGGAGCCTGTACCACATAACTTTACAAGCGTACTCTTTCTATGGAAAATTGTACAATTTTGTCGAATTGTAGACTTGTAAAGTTTTGTGGTACAGGGGCCAGCGCGCGTGTGTGAACTATGAACAATATACATATACTAAAATACTATTACTGCAAGAAATTTGGTAGTAGAATATACGAGCCTTTACGCTGTCACAAAGCTACAGCCGTTTTAATGATTGCCAGTTAGAGAGAAAGCGCTTGAGATCCGTCGTCACGTAACGTCTAACCTCTAGCGCAATGTGAAGTCTTTATAAGTTTATAACTATGTAATTATGTATTATTTTTAGTAACTCTTTTCAGGAGGATTATTGAGGAGCGCTCGTGGCCCAGTGGCGCCCGCGTGCCGCGCACAGAACGCGAGGTTAAGCAGCGTGGGTGGGTTTTGTGGATGTGTGACCGCTTTGAGTGGTTACAGAGCGCTCTCGTGCTTTGGTAGGCACGTTAAGCCGTTGATCCCGGCTGCTGTCTATGGCAGCAGTTGTTAAGCCAAGTTGGAGGCCTTTGGGCGGCTTGAGAACTTGTAACAGTCAAGTTGAACTTGAAACCACTTGACAAAGTACCCACCGCTACCCTACACGTGACCCCTGAGTCAACCAGGCTGGGTGGTGCTAAAAGTGCAACAAAAAACTGGAAACCGTACTGTCTTCTCGAAGATCTCACGGTACGAAATAATTGTCATAAGATAAATAAATAAATCGTATTCCTTAAGGCTTGGTCACACTGCGTTGCGCGACGTCCGCGCGACGCGAACGCGCCGGCGCGCGCCGGAACGTATGCTAACAGGTTAGCGACGTCACACAGGTTGCGCGACGCGAGCGGGACGGTTTCATACATTTTGGCGCGCAGCGCAGCGTCCCGCTTGCGTCGCGCAAGCGGTGTGACCAAGCCTTTAGGTAGGCCATAGAGGTGGGTGATAAATAACTTCACGATGAAAAAATCACGGTGATCCGCCGTTAAAAAGTAACAGTGTGACTTGTCACGAAGTAACAACGTTACAAGATAACGTTGTTACTTAGCGACGATATCACTGGAACAGTGTGTAAGCGACGCGTCGCGGCGTGCCTCGTGACCGCTGTTACTAACTGACTGTGATGTGACTGCGGTGCGCTGTCACAGAGTAACATCAGGGGCCTGTACCACAATACTTTACAAGCGTACAATTCGATAAATTTGTGAAGTTTTTCTATGGAAAATTGTACAATTTTGTCAAATTGTAGACTTGTAAAGTTTTGTGGTATAGGGGCCAGTTGTTACAAAAATATCAGTAACTGCCGGGAACGATCGACATGCAAATATCGTGACACGAAATAACCGAAGAGACAAAGTCACGGTGATTTTTCAATGTGATTTTTTTGGAACGGGAATAACAACAACGGTGATCGAAAAGTAACGTTTTTCACCATGTCTAGTAGGCCAGGCTCCATTGGCCCCAGGCATCATTTAGGATCCAACTGCACTGGGATAACACTATGATAATGATGACTGAGAGTAAAAGGTATACACTTAATCTGCTCTACTCAGAATGGGATTCAAATATTGGGCCTCTTGAGCTCAGAAACATAACGGGGGTTGGAAGTGATCCTTCACAATTTGATTACTTGACGGGGTACGACTTGGGAAACAGTCTCCAACCAGAGAACCGGATCTTCTACAGGTACCACCTGTTGTCTACCTTATTACTAGTTATTACAATATGTTGCTGTTTTGATTCAGTATGGAACTGATTTATTTATGTGACATGTGCAATAACTAGTATTGGTATTGAATTGTACAGTTTTTATCGCTGAAAGCTTTATCCTTTTTAGGGTTCCGTAGTAAACAAGGAACCCTTATTATCTTTCTACATTTAGATGCTTACATTCATATCCATGTTTTACAGTATCAAAGTCAACAATACTTGGATTGGACAATTTTACATTCTCATAGACAAATGTAAAAATGTTATAAACTTTAATAAATATCAATATTTTTAACAAATTATTATTTGTGGACAATCTTAATGTTATTATACACCTATGGAATATTTATCTTTTCTATTTGGTACCTTTCTCATTATCCTTACAGAATAGTACATTACTTAACAAGGGCGGTAAAACAAAGAATGTCTCAGATCGCAGGTATTAATATGCGATCTGAGGCTTTCTTTATTACCGCCCGTGTTAAGTACAACATTTTATGTCACCCCCTGGCCAAGAAGTCGGATTTCCCGCGCGCGGAGCGTGCGGTAATTGCCGCTTTATGGCCAGGTGTGACATAATAACTGTTTTATACCTATAGAGGCCGCAAGTTTTAGTAGCCCCATATTAGGAGCTAGGTTTTAGTGGCTAGAGAAGAATGGTCCATGGGTTTCAGAAAATAAATTGAAGCACAGAAATGATGAGCAGAGAAATTACCCCATCTAATAGCATATGTTGTTAAGGTGTTGCTAAGCTTGATAGCAGTCTAGTAACTAGACTAGTCAATACAGTTCAAGGGGTTAATGACCCTTGTGTAGACAATTGTATAGACATAATGTAGACAAACATTGACTTAATCAAATTGTTAAATCATAAACCTACAAAAGTTCTCTAAGATCTAATGGATAAATCTTATCAGGATGTTATTAAACCCGGCTCTTATTGTGTTGCTTACTTGATTTGCTTTTACTGGCAACACTTTGAAATAAATTTAAAATAATATGTTATCAGACTTAATACAGAATAAAACTAAAATAACATGAAACCAGGTGATTATTATCCCTTAAATACACTGGGATGGGACTGGTTGTGGGTGTTTATGTAACAAAAGTAGAATAACAAATGTAACAGTGGCAACACCAAAAGTAAAATAAATAACTTTTGGTGTTGCCAGCTTAACAGGAAATGTTGTTAAAGTAATTTGTATTAGGATAAACATTTCAAATAGATCAGTCAGATGGTGAGCTTCCTTGTTGTATCTCTTGTTCTCTAGGGGAAGCTTCCCCTAAGCTTAGTATGACTGTTTAGCATAAGACCAGAACACCTGATCTAAATATCAATTAACAATAAATAACAACAACATAACAGTATTACACTCTTGTCTAACTAGATAGATACTCACTAGTTATTGGTGCCGAAGAAGTAGATGCATTGCACCGCCGACTTTTTCGGGGGCTTGGACAGTTCAGGAGTAGGAATTGCTACCTGAAACCACCATCATATCCCATTAGCATTGTCAGAGGTTATGTTCACAATATCATAACACGCGGATTTTCAGTTTCCCCGTTTGTTCCGTACAATGATATCAAAACAAGAGTTTAGGGGACGCCAACGCCGATGAACGGCCAAGCTTACACGTAATAATAGATTTCCCGCCCATAACTACTTGATATAAAATCCGGCTTATTCGATCAACAAACATTGAAAATACTGTTTACAATCAACAAGTACATAATGTTTTATATGGAAAACGTTATACTATATAAATCTTATAGAATATCAGGACAACTTACCCGGCCGGGCCACGGGCTGAAACCCTTCATTTTAGCCCTGAAACAAACACAACCGGTTATATCAAACTGTAGACTTCTAGTTAACTTCAGTACATAATTTCAGCCCAGTATTTTGGTACATACCACACTAAATCACCAAGTTTGTATTCGATAGACATGATACACGACTGCTCAAATTGAATTTCCACGACGAACTAAATTAAAAAATTGAAGGAAAGGGGCAAGTTTTGCCGTTTTGCGCGTCTCCTGTGTCTATGGTTAGTACCGAAAAACCGGTAATGTCACGGTGGTTGATTAAGCGCTTCTCACACGACGTGTTAAAAGATTCATACACTACGGGATTGCAGCGCAGTCTGGCAGTGTGACTGCGCTATAAAAGAAATAAATAAGAAAAATGTCTATGGTTATCGTAGAGCTGTTTGAGATACTCTCAAACTCGTTCATAAAGTCAATCTGTACCACGTTAAAATACACGTTATTAGCATAAACTTAAATAATCTAATCGTCTTCAGCTGCTGTTTTATGACATAAGACATAATTGACATATCTCCTCTCACTTTAGTCACTTTGTGCCGCCAAAGTTGAACGACAATAATAATATTGTTTAATTCTGGCAATTAATGATGAATTCATTAGTTAATTTAGATTAAAAATGTCAAAAAGATTTTATCCTCAGCAACATGGTGAAAGAAAGAAAGCCAAACTCGATATTACCATATCAGATCACAATTTTCCCCTAAGTCAAAATGCAGCTGCAAATGATGGTATGTTAATATTTAGTTATATTTTAGTACAACTGAATTAACGAATGGTCTCTTAATTCTAAATCTCACCATCGATGGAGACGCTTTATGAAACATTCAATCTGAATTATCTCAGATACAGTGAGGTTATAAGTTTATAACTGACATTTATATTTCAAGATTTGGACAACTGGGGCGACGAAAATGACGATGAAATCCTGCTCATGGCAAGCCAGGCGTGCGAGCAAGCCTACGGCAACAACAGCTCGCTTCCAGACTTCAGTCTTTGTATGCAGCCAGGCGCAACTAGCACTCAAGAGTTCCCACAACCTGGTCCAAGCAAAGAATCCACATTCAAAAAACCCAGTATAAACTCACCACACTTAACATCAACACATTTAAAAGACAAATGCAATAGAATTTCTTCTCCACTACCTGGTATGTCATCAAAAGTTATATCAAATGGAGAGTCAATGAAATATAATGATGATTTAATTTATAATGACAAAGTGTACAAGGGACAGGATCCAGACCATGTTTACCGGCAACTTCTTCAGCTGCAAGAAGAGAATGCAAAGCTCAAGTCAGAAAACGGTAAATTAATGGACAAATGTGTAACTAAAGAAGGGGAGGCATCTATTCTTCGGACGCAGCTGAAGTCATGTCAAGTGGCGGTGGACAATGCCAGAATGGAGAAAATTAAAGCTCAAGAAAAGGTACAGATGGAGTGGACGGAGAAATTGTCTGCAGTTAATGGTCAGATGCATGATCTGCGGACACAACTTGATTTTAAGGTAAATAATGAAACTAATGAATGTTCATCGAAAGTCAACATGGCTGAAAAATTTAGATTTAAAGAGAAAAATAAATGCATTTGTATTAGATATAGATTTGTACCACATACCAAGAAGTGAAGATGAAAGCCCAGAATAGAGGGGATTGGAGGGTGCTGCAACGACAGAGTGAAAGGCCCTCTTAATGATGATGATGATGATAGATTTGTAACACACGCAGGACATTTCTTTGAGGCCGTGTGATAATAATAATAATAACATTAATTTTTAAATCTTTAAAAAAACTAAACACTGGTTTCTTGATTTGTATTGAATCTGCAACTCCAATTTGGAAATAGATGGCTGTTGTATATTAGGATTGGTTTATTTTAATAATCTAGTGATTTACTTTTACAGAATTTAGAAATAATTAGCATTAAGGAGAGATGCAGGATGCTGGAATCTACAAAAGTCAAACTGACTCAAGTCACTGTACCTAACAATGAGATATCCTCAAGGTAGTGCTATTTGTTATATCTTTTATACTTTTTTAGTACTAAATACATTTAAACATACATTTTCTTGGTACACATCCTTACTGCTTTAAGGATTAAAAGATAAGGGCACCCTTGGGTTGACGGCGAAAAAAACAAAACAAAACAATCTTTTGTTATGAAATCGTACATCGGCGACACCGGTAGCCAAGCAGAAAACACACCCTCATATAAAAAAAAATCAAATGGGGGCAGTGGGAAAGCAGGGAATTTATCTGTGAAGGATTATTAAACCTGGCTTGTACGGTAATATAGGTGGGTTTACGGCCAGCAGGAGCAATTTGATGCGCCAGTTTACCGACACTTGGATGAGTTGATGAACTGAAAGGATATTTTCTCGTTTTTAGGGTTCCGTACCCGAAGGTTCAAAACGGAACCCTATTGCACAAACGCGTCCGTCCGTCCGTTGTCTGTGACAAATTTTGTTCCTAAGAATATTTTAACTTCCCGTTGATCTATGAACTTGAAATTTGGTGATAATGTGTATTATTACGAATATGTTACCAGCAAATATGAATATATTGATAAATCACATTTTTGAGGTTGGTTCGGAACCCTATATGTGCGAAGTCCGCACTTGGCCGGTTTTTCTAATATATTCCCATTCAATGGCTACCAATTTAAATGCATATATGATATGACTCACTGTTATGTTGACTCACTGGCAAGTAAAAATGTAAATATCTTGATTTGAAAAAACATTGATCTCCAGGAGGCTGTGAACTGACTCAGGCCGCGTAACTGGCCTAGAGACCCTATGTTATTGCTCACCAGTGTTAACATTTGATTCTATAATTTTGCAGTCACCGACACAACATGAGTTCCACTCACAATGCTTCTCTGACCCAGAGGAGAGTGAAGATGTCGTCCACAGGTGCTCAGACTGACAGCAAAGCACATTTCTTGAAGCTCTACAAGTCACATAGTTCTGGTATGGAAACCATATTAGCCTACAAGCCCATATACATTTGCTTACACAAATAGATAGACTGAAAATATAATGTACTAGACCTGCCCCGGCTTCGCATGGTTACTCTAGTTTTTTCAATGTTTTGATCTACTATATGTGACATACTTATATGTGACACTCCATACATGTGACCGGAAATTGCAAAACAAATCAATACACATAAATAATATGGATAGGCCTTTAAAAGTTATATAGTGGTTTCTAAAAAAAACTTTTGCCGCTAGATGTCGCTGATTGTATTTTAAATCGCGCTATCGTTGTGTTCCCGCAGATTACAGACCCAATCGGTTATCCGGGCGTCCGGGTGAGTCGGTCACCATATTTTTGAGATGCGTCCACGCAAATTTCAGCGTGGATGCGCATTGCGCAGTATTTAAAGGCTTATCACACTACCCTATCGGTAGGGCCCTAAAGCTTAAGCCACACAGAGAGCGGGCGGGCGGTGGCGGCGCGGGCGCGGGCGGCAGCCGCCACCGCCGAAAGCAGGTCCCGCGCCGCCGCCGCCCGCGCCCGCGCCGCCACCGCCCGCCCGCTCTCTGTGTGGCTTAAGCTTAACTGGGGGAGGGGAGGTAAACCATCTCGCTCCGCTACCAATAGGGTAGTATGATATAAGCCTTATACGCAGTAGTCATGTAGTATTTGAAAAAAATGTTTTTTTTTGTAATACAGTAGTTAAGTTTCCGAGGTAGATATAAAACAAAGAACCGGCCAAGTGCGTGTCGGATCACGCACAACGAAGGGTTCCGTACCGACACCTAGCAGTTCAATATTTATCTCACCAAAGATTGACTTAAATGGAAAACTTTTTTAGTAATCTCTATATTATTTTTAAAGGCCGATCCAAAAATACCCCTCACAACAAATTTCATTAAAAAAGATATTTTCATCCCCCGATTACATGTATGGAGTGACCACCCTAATATATTATTTTTTTTCCAATTTCATGTCACTTTTATTTTGTTTATTTCAACAAAATTCGTACAGCATTACAGTAAATATCACTAAGTCACCGTACAATTCAGAAAAGGTATTACATAAAACTTAAAATAAGAAAGAAAAAATAGGTACAAGTAAGATTGTTTACATAAATAAATTGTAGTTGTGGGTAGCTATCTTTCGTCCATTTAAGACAGGCACGGCATACATGCGCCCATCGACTTTCAAACATGTCACATTCAGGTGCCCATTTGTGTTGCGGTTCATAGTATACATCTTCAAAAAATCAGGGTGTAACACTCAGGAATTATGTATTTTTAGTAATAACATTTGCCGCTAGATGTCGCTGATTGTACTCTAAATCGCGCTATCGTTGTGTTCCCCCAGATTATAGATTCTCTGTTTTTGGGATGCGGCCACGAAGGGTTCCGTTTTCAGTTCCCAACTATCTCTATTTTTGAGATGCGCCCACGCAAATATCAGTGTGGATGCGCAGTATTTACGCAATATAATCATGCGGTATCTGAAAAAAAAAGCTTTTTAAATAGATAGGTACAAAACAAAACAAGCCTATGAATAAACAAAAAAGTATGCTATTTTAGGGAAAATACAATACATTTTGGCACCTATATGAAACTAAACTACGACGATTTAGATTTATTTATTTCATAATATAAATTATAATTTATAGATTAACTTAAGCTAATTTACAAGAATTTACATTATTATGGTCAAATAGTGAATATTATAATAATCATGTCAGGTATATCATTATTCATTATCAAAAATATGTTATAACAATACCAATCTAAACAAGGAATTCAATATGATCGTCAAAGTAAAATAATAACAAGAATTAAATTAATCAATAATATTAAATTAAACAATGTCAACTAATTTTCATTTTCATGTAGTCCACCAATGGAATATAAAGGATTTCCTAATAAAAAGATACTCAGTTGACGTTTAAATGTATCGTCAGATGGTTCAGTTCGCAATTTGGCGGGTAGACGCTCGTAATAGGTTGGTCCAATTACCCGTGGATTTTTTGCTGAGAGTGCCATGCGACGCGGTACTGTCCTGAGTCTCCCAGTGGATCGGACCTGCTTTCCCGTGACTTCAACTCGTTTATAATTTGTCGCTTACATAACAAATACTAGGAAGAAGATAGGACTAATATATATTTTCATAACTTTATGCATTATTAATGAGTAATGAGCGACGTCTTTACTTTGATTACAGAGCAATATGTGAGTTCCGACATCATAATTAGTAGATACTATACGTAACAGTAGATAGCGCTGAAGACATAGATGGCTAAGTTAATGCCTTATTTTCGCTACGATAAAGTAGGTTTTGGAATGCTTGCATTAAATGGCGCCATCTATACGTCATTATAATAAACTGGAAAGTTTTTGTTGGGTCTAGGGCTCACAAGAGGCATGTTCCGAATCACGCTTACAGCGCTCAAAGCGCGCTTACGATCGGACCGATTCACGCTCATAGCGCTTACATGAGATGTCGTGACATCACTGATGATGTCATGGACGGCGCTCACGGTGCTCACACTCCCAGGCGTAAGCACCTTGAGCCAAACGTCAAGTTGACGTTTGATATATGAACATGACAGTAAACACGGGCTATGAGCGTGAATCGGTCTGATCGTGAGCGCGCGGATCAAGCGAATAGCGGTCCGAAACAAAACAATCCTCACGCGGCCTTGAACGCGCTGTTTGATTTGGACCGACCGTCAGCACTGTAAGCGCTGCGAGCATTTTTAGCGTGATTCGGAACACGGCTAAGGTGCCAACAAAAAAGTATACACTTTAAAAAAAATCTTCCAGCTACACCCAACCTCACAAGTATACTGCCCTCAATACTCGAGCCAAGCACAGAGCAGCCGTCCCTGCTGGAGTACAGCGAGAAGCTGCAGACGGACGTGGACCAGTCGCAGCGCCCGTGCCGGGTGTTCAGCACCTTCCACCGGCTGCCGGCAGCAGCGGTCACCAGGCCCCGGGGTGTCAACATGACCGTTGGCTGTATACACGAGGACCTCACTTGTATTGCTGAAGGAATTAATGTTGCTGAGAAGTTTGACAAGGTAATCTTTATATGTATACTACTATATTGAGGCTGGGCGGTGAAACCTATTATTGGCATGACACCAGCTAATAAAATAATACCAGGATTGTTGTTTATTACAGAATTGTTTAAGGCAAGGCCAGTTCATGAATCGACGAAAATATTTAAGTTTGACGTTACAATGTGAAGAAATAATGTAGTATTGTAATCTACACAACACCACCACAACCACCATTTTTGTTTTGGTGTATCACATAATAGTACATTACTTAACAAGGGCGGTAAAACAAAGAATGTCTCAGATCGCAGGTATTTGACGCCCGAGCCGAAGGCAAGGGCGATAAATATGCGATCTGAGGCTTTCTTTATTACCGCCCGTGTTAAGTACAAAATTTTATGTCACCCCCTGGCCAGGAAGTGGGATTTCCCGCGCGCGGAGCGTGCGGTAATTGCCGCTTTATGGCCAGGTGTGACATAAAAATTATTGTAGACTGAAAAAGAAACAAAGTAGCAAAATAACCGAACAAAATATTGAACAATGCCTTAGTTACTCTGTCAAAAAATCCTCAATATCATCGTAAAAATAAACTTTCATGCTGATTACAACGATAATGATGTTTTTTTTAAAAAGAATAGTTTTTTTATTTTTCTAACACAATAACCGGATAGATTTTTGATAAATGATCCAGTATTCCAAAAATCAATCAAAATGTACTAAATATTCACAAAAACCACGCGCAGAGTTCTGTAGAGAGTGGGATGGTTCATTGTAAACTCACGCGTGTTAGAGCGGGACGTTTGCAGTGGGACTGCCTGGCCTTAAGAGTATAGGGTATTAAACTAAGGTAAAAATAAATTATTTTTTACTTGACTAATAAAAGATCTAACGAAAATACTCGAAAAACATCAATTATTAATTTATTTTAGCTAATTGAAAGATTTTGTAAGCATAAAGATTTAAAAAGGACCCTGATTTGAACAAACCTATTCACACTGTCTTGTCACAGTGACGTCACTAAGACAGTATTTCCCTACAAACTTCATATTAACAAATCGTTTTTGACATTTAATAAAAAGTTGGTGATTTGACTATGAGTTTAATACAGTATTGTATGTGATGTGACAGATCATGAAGGCGACATGCGCAGTCCTGACACTTGTCCAGCAGCAGCTGACAGAAGTGCGCGCGCGCGTCACCACGCCCTTCCAGCGCGACATGGACCAGCGGTACATCGACGCCGCCACCACCTTCCAACTTGTGACGAGGAAACATCTGCTCTCCGGCAGGTTAGTTCATCATGATCATGATCATTATCAATTTATCAGGGGTCGGACAAAAAGTGCGGACGACTTCAAACCACTTATAGGTGATTTCAAATAGTATTTATGATTTTCACAAAAATATTTTTGTGAGAAAATCGCTGACTGTCGAGTTTCTTTCGGCGTTTCTTCTCGGCAGTGGCCTCTGTGAAATGCTAGTAAGTCAAGATGCCCCACCCCAGAATAACTCACTCCTCGAATAAGCAGGTGAACTGGGTGGGGTTTTTTATAAGATATAGGCAGTTTGTATTTTCTATTTTAAAATATTTTTCTCTTAAATAAAAAATATCTGGGCGGCCGAACTTTGCTCGGCGTTTTCCCGGGCATGAGACCTAGCTAGATCGATTGCTCGTCCCCGAAAACCCCCACATACCAAATTTCATCAAAATCGTTAGAGCCGTTTCCGAGATCCCCGAAATAAATATATATATAAATAAATAAATATACAAGAATTGCTCGTTTAAAGATATAAGATAAAAAAAAAACAATTTATCACTTATCAACCTCTTTATTAAACGATATCGCCACTTGAACTTAGTAAGTACGTTTTTGACTGACACATTGTCAATCAGATGAACAATAAATTGACTTCGTTATTGTTTAGCTATTGTATCTTCACGATTATTTTGTTACTTCATTAATACTACTTTGTTACTACATCGGAAGTTTAAATAAAATCATCATCCTGTGTGCAAGATTACGTCATTTTTACGTCATCCGCACTTTTTGTCCGACCCCATGGTCATAGCCGGTTCAGCCGAATGAACGTCCACTACTGAGTACTGATAGACCTCCCCAAAGCAAGGGATCCCTTAAAACAACATTTATCGTATGGCGTAAAAAAAAAAAAAAAAAAATTATTTCGAACCGTGAGATCTTCGAGAAGACAGTACGGTTCCTAGTTTTTGTTGCACTTTTAGAACCACCCAGGGGTCACGTGTAGCGTAGCGGTGGGTACATTCCCTACGGACGTGGTGCAACTTCGACCCCCCTTTGTCAAGTGAGTGGGCAACTTGACTGTTAGAAGTGCTCAAGCCGGCCGAAGGCCTCCAACTTGGCTTAACGACTGCTGCCATAGACAGCAGCCGGGATCAACGGCTTAACATGCCTTCCAAAGCACGGGAGCGCTCAGTTAGTAACCACTCAAAGCGGTCACCAATCCATGGACTGACTCATGACAAGACATTTATATGTAATTCCAGAGCGTTATACAAAGAAGAGCAAGGGATCTTGGCGCGGAGGATGGTGGCCACCGTAGCGGTCCTACTCGACCGCTCGACCAGGGCCGTTACAGAAGAACAAGCCAAATCGATAGCGGCTAATGTGAACGACGGAATTCTGCATGTTTTGAGTGATGTCTGCTCTTTACTTGATGCAACGGTTGGTATTATCTGGTATTATAATAGTACATTACTTACCAAGGGCGGTAAAACAAAGAATGTCTTCTCGCAGGCATTTCACTGGATAATATGTAATCTGATGCTTTCTTTATTATTTACCGCCCGTGGGATGGGGATTTTCGGCGCGAGTAGCGTGCGGTAATTGCCACTTTATGGTGTGACATAAATATTTTGGCAATATACCATCATCATCATCACAGAAAGTCGACATAAGTCGTAAGATGTCTATTTATGGACATAGGCCTCCACAAGACAAAGACACAATCATCGGTCATGGGTTGCCCGCTTCAAGTGGACTTCCGCGACCTTAATGAGGTTATCATCTCACCATTACAATATTTGCCTAAAGTTATAAAAAAAAACAATTACCTTGTGCCTTTGAAACATCTTATATTTGTATACATGTTTTTGTCATCAAAACACGTCGACTTTTTATACGTGATAAGATGTAGAACAATTAAGATAATTTTAGTCATCATCATCCTCCTTGCATTATCCCAGTACAGTTGCATCCTGAAGGATTCCTGGGGTCCGCTACCTAATCCCAAGATTTGGCGTAGGCACTAGTTTTTATGGAAGCGAATGCCATCTGACCTTTCAACCCAGATGGGAAACTAGACCTTATTGGGATTAGGCTTTGTCAAGTGAGTGGGCAACTTGACTGTTAGAAGTTCTCAAACCGCCCGAAGGCCTCCAACTTGGCTTAACGACTACTGCCATAGACAGCAACCGGGATCAACGGCTTAACGTGCCTTCTAAAGCACGGGAGCGCTCAGTTAGTAACCACTCAAAGCGGTCACCTATCCAAGTCCTGACCGCTGCCCACGCGTTGCTTAACCTTAGATACCGCAAGCGGTACCCGGCGCCGCTGGGCCACGAGCTAATTTTAGTATTAAGTACGAATTTAATGACACAGTTATAGTTGTCGATATTTCTCAAGTGAAAGTGTACCTTTTAGCAGTATAAATAAGCTGTTTTTTTCGACGACGCCATTACCTTTTATACATCGACAAACACTGACCTTTTATTAATTGCACTATAAGTTGATCGTCTGCATAATAATAACAAAATACCTTAATTTTACTTCATATACATATATGTAAACTTAAAACTAACTTTTTTCCAGTCATGCGCGCCGCTCTACAACGGTCTCCTGTGCTCCACGACCCTCCTCCTCGAGTCCCTCCCCTCCCCCTCCCCCACCCCCCGCGCCCTCCTCAAGTCGCTGGTGTCGTGCCGGCCGATGCCTTCGGTCTCCTGCCGGGTACTTAGAGTACTGAGGAAAATGGTGGCCCATGAGGGGGCGGACATTTGTGGGGGAAGTGGGAATATGAGGGTGGATTTGGAGCAGGGTGTTTTGTTGTATAAGAAAGGTAAGCACTACAGCGAATACGTTACCTTTATTTGCATAAGCAAAAAACGTAGGCCTGTTCTATGAAACAGCAGATTATTATTTGATACGGACAATTTTGGTTCCATAGTAAAAGTTGATAAGAATCATCTGTAAATTCACCTTATTTTGCTTTGTACGAATTAGACTTTACTTTTTATTATTTATTATTATTTATTTTAGGAGAACCAACAGCAATAAATCAGTATAAAAACATGAGTATTGAGAGCAGAGCCAATTATAGGATCTCACAGATAGCGATAGAGTGTATTTACTTAAGTGCGTAGGCACTCGCACACGATCACAAATCTTTACAGCAATGGAGCAAGAACATTTAAGAAAAAAGAAATGGTCAAGCGGTCTAAGCCCACTTTGAACTTACAAATTACCTACAAAAAATAAAATAAAATGTAGGTAAACAATATTGGAACAAGATACATTCAAAAACAATCTAAGCCCACTTTGAACTCATATTTAACTTAAATAATTAGGTTGTGAGATAATATAAAACAATGACAATATGGCGTATATAAAACACTCAACGAAAATACGCTGCCTCCATGCCTCACCTCACAGGAGGGATCTTGCAATTAAATATACCTTTATCTACACACATATCATAAATCCTCTAATATGCGTTCGGAAACCGTAGAAAATGTCTCTCATTTCAACATTCAATGAATTTATGGCAATTTTCTTATCTGTGGCTAAGGCTACAGCAGTAATAAAATATTTCATTTTAATCTCATATATGATGTTAAAATATTACGTCAAACAAAACTGTCAAAATTTAAATGTCAAAGTTGACATGTCCCTATTCTAGTATCACTGAAAATTCAAATTCAGTCGATGCGAAATGTCAGCTCGATGTTTTTTTAGTATATATCGCACGAAATTTGAGCTAGAACGACATGATCACATCAGAATAAGGACTCTTTACTTTCAGGTATCTGTTGCCAGTTCTGATTTCGATATTTCCGCAACCGTGCAAAAAAGTAATGTATGCAACTGTACATAATTAGGCATTAAAACACTCGTGTGACCTCATTATGAAACTCGCCTTCGGCTCGTTTCATAAAACACACTCGTGTTTTAATGCCCCTCATTATGTACCAGTTGCATAAACTACTAATATCTAACTCCTTGGTTATTTGATTTAGACCATGACTAGCGCGTCTCAAAAAACAGTTTTTTCTATAGTTAGATGATGTATTTTTAATTGATATAGGTGGAAAATGTCTTTATCAAAAATAAGTTTAGAGTCGTGTAATAAACGTTTATATTAGGCTATCTTTTCAGTTAGGTACTAATTAAATGATGCTAAAGGTACCTACAATCGAGATCGAAAATATGTGCAGTGACAAAGTGAAATGTGTGTTTATTTTTATCATGTTTATCTTATGCATGTGTTTTTTGGTGAACAATAAAGAATAATTTTATTCTATTGTAATGTGTGAACACGACTTTATTGTTAACGACGTAAGGTTGTTAAAATATGTTTAAACTTTGGAATCGTATCTACATATATTTACGAACTTGAGGGTATAAGGCTGGAAACAGTGCTCGACCTACGGTCAGCGCGTACCGTCGGTCGGGCGTAGCTGTCGCTATACGAAAGCATACGTGCGTTCAGAGCGATGCTCACCGTCAGCCGACTGATCATACGCGCTGACCGTCCGTCGAGCGCTGTTTCCAGCCTAACTAATGATAAGGAGGATGATCGATTGATCGCACAAATGTGAACAATTACAATAAGTGAAGTCTCCAACCCGGTCTGTAGAGTCGTGTCACGTGCACGTCCTCCTGAAGCAAGTGGAGGTGGCGCTGACGTGTGTGGAGCGGCGGCGGCTGGTTCCTGCGGCGCTGCGCACGGCGCGGGACCTGCTCGCCGCACAGGACAACTACAGCAAGACCAATCCGCAGGAAAACAGGTCAGATACATCAGATACATTCCCATCGCGCTAACAACGCTCACAACGCTTTCAGTGCCGACGGCCGGCACAGAATAAGTAATAGTACTACGTACAGAACCCTCACTGTTAACAAATCCCCGCGAGGCAAGCCAAACGTGCCTGCGCGTGGCCATCTCCTTCTATCGCACGCGCATCACTCGCTACATCACTTTTTATCGCATTGAAAGTCCCCCTAAGGGGGACCTTTGAGCGGCGCGATGACGTCACGCGAGTGAGTCGCCCCTGCGGCCGGTCCAAAACTCCGAACCAGTTAGAACCGCGCTCGAGGCCCCGGATGTGGTGTTTTGTTTCGGACCGGCCGTCGCTCGGAGCCCGCTCCCGATCGGACCGATTCCCTCAGATGTTCTCGAATCAAACGTCAACTTGACGTTTGCGCTCAAGGTTGACCGTTCGAAGTATTCACTGGCCCTATAGTGCGCGCCATCCACGATGACGCGCCCCTCCACAGCGCATCTCATACTAATCTATGCGCAGCTGTACGGAACGGGCGGTGGAGGGGCGCGTCGTCGTAGATGGCGCGCACTATACACCAAGAAGGGCAGGAAGTTTAGATACATACTGGAAGTTGCGCGCTGAACATTCGTTTGAAGCTAGAAAATATGGCCTTGAATGACGTCACCGTTATTTTGCAGCTCTTTCACACTAATGTAAGATGGATCTAATGAAAGACATGCAAAATAACGGTGACGTCATTCAAGGCCATATTTTCTATGTTCAACGCGCAACCTCCAGTATGTATCTAAACTTCTTGCCCTACACGTTTGATTGGAAGTATTTTTTTAATATGATTTGGAAACTTTCAGGTGTGATTGTCAACTTCTGCTGATGCAAGTTCTGGTGTTCGCGCTGAGGATATGCTCCGCCATGTTAAAGAAATGTCAGTCTTCCAAAGGTAAGTGGAGTCGCTTTACCTTAAAAAAATAAATGTAACTTTTTTAAATAACTGTCTATGGTCGCTTTTATACTTTACCGGGGCGTGGACGTGCACGTCCACGCTAAACTCTATGGTTTCATTCATAATATGTTTAAAGTCTATAGCCTATGGTCTAATATGAATGAAACCATAGAGATTATTTTGGATGTGCCCGTCCACGGTAAAATATAAATGACCTTAAAGGTAAAACCGCACTAGGCGACGCGACGCTACGCGTCACGGCTCATACAATATGATGTACCGAACTATTTGGCCACTTTGGCTGCTACATACTATATGACGCTGACTGTACTAATAAAGTTCGAGTCTACAACCCTATTCTGTATGGCTAGCACATGATGGCAACGTCAGTTTGTCGGCTTATCTCGAGCTATCCGTCACTTTCTAACAGCACCTATCAAAAAAAGACTCGTAGCTCGAGATAAGCCGAGATACTCAATGCGTACATATTGTTTAAATTTCTCGTCGCAGATGACCGAAACGTACCTGATCTACTAGCGACGTGTCGTGCCGGCGTGCTCGTGCTGCACCAACTCGTGTCTCGAGACGTCGAGTTCTGCTCGCAGCTCGGCCTTGCGGAGGGACCGGCGCTCGAGTTCATAGAGACCATGAGGGGTTACAGCCATCCGGAGCTGTGGGGTGAGCTCGAACTGACTCAATCGCCATCCGTAGGCGGTTAACCTTTCACCGTCATTGACTCCATAGGGTGACACCACCAATACGGTATTTTACTCATAGTCAAATCAGCAACTTTTTATTAAATGTCTAAAACGCTCTGTTAGTATGGAGTTTGTAGGGAAATACTGTCTTAGTGACGTCACTAAGACAGTGTGAATTGGTATGTTCAAATCAGCGTCCTTTTTAAATCTTTATTTATAAAATCTCTCAATTAGCTAAAATAAATTAATAATTAAATAAATAAATATTTGTGGACAATCTTACACAAATCAACCTAGTCCCAAACTAAGCAAAGCTTGTACTATGGGTACTAAGCGACGATATACATACTTATATAGATAAATAAATACTTAAATACATAGAAAACATCCAAGACCCAAAAACAAATATTCGTGCTCATCACACAAATAAATGCCCCGGCCGGGATTCGACCCCGGGACCTCCAGCTTCGTAGGCAGGGTCACTACCAACTAAGCTAAAGCGGTCGTCAAATTGATGTTTTCCGAATATTTTCGTTAGATCTTTTATTAGTCAAGTAAAAAATCATTTATTTTTACCTTAGTTTAATAGCCTATTATGGACACTTTAAGCACAAGCACCAATAATGGACTCTTCAACCCTTATAATAAGATCATACGGCTTTAAATTGATTGTTCTATAATATATGAATGACTCTTATTTTCTTTTACATAAGAGTTAATGTACATCATTGGGCCTTGTTCATTACTAGTGGTGTCACCCTATAAAGTCAAGGACATTACGACATTAGATGCCCCACACGCCAATGACTTCATATCGAGTCGATCAAGTCGATATAAAGGATTAAAGGCAAGCTACGTGCTAGCAAATAAGGCTCATTTTCAATCCTTTGCTACGAAGAGTGAGGCACAACTTACAGGCACATCTCATACTGTGTCGGTGAATAGGTTAAGCAACGTCGGCCAAAGTCAGTTCTTGGATGGGTGACCGCTTTGAGTGACTAACTGAGCCCTCCCGTGCTTATTAAGCCGTTGATCCCGGCTGCTGTCGTGTTTGAGCCAAGTTTGAGGCCTTCGGCGGCTTGAGAACTTCTAACAGTCAAGTTGCCCCCAGTCAATTGACAAAGATGAGTCGAAGTTGCACCACGTCCGTAGTGAAAGTATCCACCGCTACACGTGACGTGACCTCTGGGTGGTCCTAAAAGTGCAACAAAACTGGCAACCGTACTGTCTTCTCGAAGACGTCAAACGGTTCGAAATAATGTTAGCCGTAGCTCTAGTATAAGTTTTTTCGAAACATTAACTAATTCGAACGCGTTTGCGTTTTGTCTCAAAATGTATGAAAGTGGTATGAAAACGTGAACAGCACCTCTGGTGGTCACTAGTGAAAACTAAAACAGCGAGTATAACATTTGTTGTTAAAGCGGGTATTACACTGTCCTGAATCAGGCGTCCTAACTAGTGTAATTGTAAGCGGTGTTCGTCACATCTGATTGTATGGAAAGTTTGACAAGTTTCTATGGGATGACAGCTGCCGGCGCCATATTTGACGATGACCGGTCTGTGTTCGTACGTTGGTGCAACTGGCACTTAGCTTCTTGAGGCAAACCTTAGATATCAAAACCATTTGAAAAATACGTATATCGTGTCTTGTTTCAGAGAACATGTTGATAGAGCTGGCGGGAACATTCCAGTGCGCGGCGGAGGACTCGCCGCCATCTTTCCACAGACAAGCCTGGGTGAAGAGCTTCCAGGCATTCTCTCTGGTCGACTGATTCATTTTATGAGCAATTCTCAGTTTGTACATATTATAGGGCTACGGTTTGGGCGCGGCACGCGGGGTAGGCCCGCGACTTCGTACTCGTAGAACTCGTTCATCGATCGCGATAGAATTTAATTGCTATCGCTCTTCCATACAAACTTCCACTCCCTTAAAGATGATTGATTTCCGGGATAAAAAGTATCCTATGTCCTTCCCCAGTACTCAAACTATCTCCATGCCAAATTTCATCTAAATCGGTTCAGCGGTTTAAGCGTGAAGAGGTAACAGACAGACAGACACTTTCCCATTTATAATATTAGTATGGATGTCACACCGCTTGCGTGAGGTACGCCGTACACACGTCACACAAGCGGTGTGACATCTACCATGATTATTCATACAACCAACGCGTACGTCTACGCGCACGCATCCGGTGTGTCCTGGCCTTTAGTACATACTTTGTACAAACTTTTTAGAAAATCTCTTGTAGACATGAGGCGCAGTATTACGTTCCTAAAATTCCCATTACAGTGATGTGATGACCTAACCACTCATTTAGTATGTGGCCGGCCTTAGAAATATGGAAACCTAGATGTACAGTTGCCATCAGATATAAGCAAACTACATGTACATTACTATCTGAACACGAGTTTATTGTCAAGGCATTAGAGTGCAAGTTCTGTTATTATTGGGAATGGGCACCTTGAATAGTACAGAATTTTTGGCGATTGTATGTGGATGTTTAACTATCTTATAAATCATTAATCAAAGGATGCGTGGAAAGATCATAGATACTTGAATTTAAACTTTCGTGAGACATGTTATAACTTTATTTTACTAAACGGTTAAAACTCACGTATTATTTGTCACTTCGGGCGACATGGAAACCTGTGATCCCGATCATAGAGCGGGAAGTGCGTTATGACAATCGAGTGGACATAGTGAGTTCAGTGTGCCTACCATTGATCGGGGGGGACGATCCCTCACCACGACCTCATACAACACCTTCAGCGCCGAGCTGCCCCCCCCGCCCCCGCCACCGCGCTGTCTGCGCGTGCGTCGACAGTGTGCAATCGGCGCGGGTCGCAGACGCACTCATCCTGATGAAGAACTCCCGAAGAGTTCGAAACATGTCGCCCGAAGTGACAATTAATACGTGAGTTTTAACCGTTTAGTAAAATAAAGTTAGATCATAGATAGTTGTATTTTATACAATTGTCCGATCGATTGGACGTTTATAAATAGACGTCGCTCGAGAGATTTGTAAAACAGTACAGTAGTTACAGTACAGCTGTGGCTAAAGCTATAAAGTAACCAATTTCACAAACCAGTTGAAATTCAACCTTATCTGAATGTCATAAAGATAAGGATATTAATTTATCTGTACCGTATGCAGCCATCAAGCGGGCTAAAGTAAATTGTGCCTTATACTTTATGTAATATGAGCGTATTCGAATTTAATCTTGTAAATAATGTACATAGCGTTATTTTAGTTGATTAAAACTATTTTAATACCTGATCTCTTCTATTTCAACATGAAACATCCAATTTCCTATTGTTAAGGTTTAAGATAAAAATGATGAATTTTAAATGATTTAAATACGAGTTGGTATTGAATTTATTGTTATAGTAATAAGGTGTACCTAAACGAATATTTGGGTCCATGTTTAATGAATTTTCTGAATAGAAATAAAATTATCTCCATTAATTTATTGAATTTATTTTCAATGATATATATCATATTTTTACACAGCGAATCATTTTTATCTACAAATAGGAATGTAATAGAAATAACTTTAAAACCACGTCACATCATCAACTCCGTTCAATTCTAACATTGATGATAATCAAGTCATTAAATTCTATAAATATAATTATTTTATGTAAATGTCGTAACATCCTTTCGACAGGATTGTGCAAGTGAACCAAAAAAAAATAAGTTTTTTTTAAAATAATAATTTACAAATAAGGATTTCAAAATATTAGCAGTATAAATTAAGGTTAAACTAAACAGTTAATACTACCTAAGGTAAAGCAAAACCTGGTAATATAACAAAGAAATATAATAGCAATAGTTTTTTAAGAATTCTGCTTAACTATTAGTATACTCAGAGATAAAGTAGTAAACACTTTATAGATGATATACTAAACATATACACCTTTTGAGATAAAAGCAATAAACATTTCATTTTTGTAATGACATAAAGGTCAATAAGCATTAATCACACTTGGCAATTGCATTTATGAAAATAATATAGAAAATGCCAAGTATTGATACAATTACCTATCATGATACTGACTGAAAGTGAAACATTGAATTTAATTTTAAGAGACCGACTATTTTGTGGTTCAGGCTAGTGGCGGCTAGGCGAGGAATATGGTACATATTTCCAGCTTCCTATGAATTGTTTTGGAAACGCAATTTGTCACCTTGAGAACTCTAAAAATCATCATCATCCTCCTAGCGTTATCCCAGTAGAGTTGCATACTGAAGGATGCCTGGGGTCCGCTACCTAATCCCAAGATAACATCTATTTGTAAATTTTCTAGTACTGCATGTATTTTTTTATGATACAATAACTACCATATTCCAAGTCTAGTTGCTCTGTGACTCAACCAGAAAAATACCAATCACTTATATATATATATATATTTTTTTATAATAATAACCTTATCACGGCGCCACAGTAGACACAGCTACTGGCACAACATGTGCGCTAGGAACATGGAAGAAATACAACATAAACCCTGTCGCCAATAGAAAATGAAATCCAATTATAGACCCTACTAGAAGGAGAAAGTACCTAGATTTCCTCAAAGCAGGCATCAGCCAGAAAATCAGTACAGCTCCAGAAACTAAAGTAGCCATCAGTACGAAGAGCCATTGCAGCCAGGAGACCTGGATCGTCCACAGGATGGCCACCGGGATGTAGATGGAAAGAGAGTAGCCATAGAGGCAGAAGAGGGACATCATAGTTGGTGTTGGTGAGCTCTGAAAAAAATATATTTATTTATACTTTATTTATTGCACAGATGCAAAAATAAAAGTACAATTGGCGGACTTAATGCCTTAAGGCATTCTCTACCATTCAACAATTGGGCCAAACAGAAACTAATACTGTAATATTTTATTTTAAAAATGGATATGTTGCCATGACAGGGCGAGCGACCGTAGGACACTCGATTTTATAACATTTAAACTCTTAATTCATTTTGTACTAAGCAGTAATGCTGCTAATGCAAACTACAAATTTAAAAACAAGGCTGAAGAATTTTGGGGTTCGGGTACGGGTTGCTCCTATAGCTCAGTTGGCTAGAGCGACTGGCCGCGTATGCCAGGAGATCGCAGGTTCAAATCCTGCTTGGAGCCTAAATTTTTCCATTGTTTCTAAATTTAAACTTACTTTTATTATAACTATGAAACTTGAATCTTAATTTGATTAAGAAATGGCTAACATTTGTCTGTCAGTTTTCAACAACAATAAAATTGTCTCACCAGGCTATCTACACTTCTCAAGGAGTTTTCTTTAAAGAGTGCTAAATGTGTTAATATGGTTAATCACTTGCATAATACAACGGTGGCACACAAGCTGACAGTCCACTTGATGGTAAGTGGCTACTGTTGCCTATAGACGCTTGCAACACCAGAAGTGTCACTTGCATTGCATTTCATCGATAGTTCAACATACCTGAGTCTCGATTTCATCCTGTACATCCGACACTGTAGTCCACTTGAGCGCACCCCACAGCGCAATCGGGACTAGCCACACATAGCAGAAGATGGCAGTGGCTGCATATGACACAAGGTGGAAATCATAGCGCCAGTGGACCGCCTTATTGGCGGACTGGAGGTAGCTGGCGATGTTACCGCTCACTGCTATTGTGAAGATCTGGGGACAATTTCATTATAATCAAACATTTCATCCAATCTAAATTAAGTTAGACTACTGGAATACAGGAAGTTTCATTCAGAAAGAAAACTTGAATACTCATTTATAATATCATCATCACAAAGAAATTTTATAAATGAGGAATTTTATTCTCATTGTTAGACCTCAAGGTCTTAAATTTTTATTACATTAATATTTTGTTTAAAATGTGATTGAGCTTAATCTTGAACCTAACGCATGTTTATGAACAAAACTGGACCAATAAAAGTTTAAACTCACCAAAGTAACTGATATCCATATAGGCCCGTATAGGTCGGGTTTTCCCTTAATTCTTTCATCAAAGTAGTTGCGGGACACCTTCTGCGGCACCACAGAGGATATAATCCTCTCCACCACCTCATTGGTGTGCACATCAAAGTATTTCTGATAATACTCTAGTGTCCAGAAGTTGTGGTTACCTTTGTAAAATAAAATGTAAGGATAAAATTGATAATGATGTTTTCATAGAACAATCAACATTTTTATAACGATATTTGATATTGCCGCACAGATAATCAGGGTCACTGCCTTGATTCGGTTCACACAAATGAAGCATTTGTGCCTAGGAAAACTAGGAAATAATCTGATCATTGATCATTTTGAAAATTCCTCCAATCATTATGGAACTTTGAACGATAATTAAAGAACTAATAATAGTAATATTCCTTACTTTGTGGCGGTATTTCCGGCTCCTCATTATTTAATTTTGGTTCGTCATACGTGTAATTTGGATTCGACATCGAGCTGGTGTATTGATGTGATTGTACTGCCTCCACTTCTAACCGTGCGCTCCTATCATTGTGCTCAGGCGAATAATCTTGAAAGTTTAGTAACTCTCCAGTCTTTATCGTTGACATCGTTAAAAATATTAGTCACCGAGTTTTTCGTTATATACATACAATACTTGTACAATACAATACAAATATTTATTCGTACAATCGTATGTCTACGAGGACAAAACAAAACGTCATATTGCGCATGTGTCATTTTCGAAAACGTCTCGGTCATTGTCAAAAACGCTGCGATTATGGTCTGAAAGCATGAACACAGCCGCGTGTAGCGTTGTCCTTTTTGGATGCTTTTTGGCCACAGACATTATTTGGACACAAAGACCGGGTTTCAAAGGAAATCTCGCTGGAAACAACCGTCTACGGACGGACCAAGGTCGCTAGGTCTTTGGCACGGATCTATACCTAAAGCACGGGCTAGACTGTTTAAAACCAATGTTCCTGCCAAGATGACCTTGGTAGACTACGAGGGTTTTACACTACACTGCCGGCTACACTGTTTAAAACTTCGGTATGCCTTATGCCTGCCAGTGGTTTACCCGGCACGCCTTTCTACCAAGGACAATAGAGGGCATACGAAATTTGGTTGAAAACCACTGGCTATACTGTTTTCTACCAAGGTCACTTTGGTAGGAGCAGTGGTTTTAAACAGTCTAGCTAGCCCGTAGATCCGTGGTCTTTGGGCTTATTTCGACCGTCTGGCACGGGCTTTAAAAAAAAACAACAGGATAGGGTTGCTGTCACATTTTATATATCGATATCGAGAACGTATCGGGAAGCGAGAGTGGTTCGTGGGTAAATGGGACCAGTATTTGTATTTGATATATAGAGTGTATGGATAGTAAACCGTCAAAATATCATATAATTTGTAAATGTAAATAAAAAAGTTTTAACAAAATCACAATATATATATATATATGTATTATGTACGGCTTGTTAGCTCGAAAAACGGTCCCATCTGGCAGAAAGCACGAAATGACGAAACTTGGCATACATATTGCTTGCATATATGTGCATCAAAATTTTAAGGGAATCACGTCGACAAACTTTACCCCCAACTTTTGTGTACCGAATCACAGTTTTTTTTATTTGAAAACGGCTGAAGTTAGGAGAAAACCGTCAAAGTCATTTATTGGATGTATGTTGATAGGACCTATAGTTTTCAAAATATGCGAGCATTCATTGGGGTCAGTACAGCAGAAGAGATGCTAAAGTGCAGACGCAGATTAATACAATTTTTGTGGCCATCGGGTTACAAGCATGGAATTTGTACCATATTCAAAGTGTTTTGCGGTGATTCCTTTCAGATGTGGAGATTAGTAGAGGTGAGACGTACTAGGCAAAACGCGTACTGAGTCTTGCGAGTACGCATCCACAAAAAGACTAGATCCAAAAACTAGGTCAAAATACGCGCTAAACCGACCCCGATCCGAGGTGCCCCGAAATAATCCGAACGCGCAGACAAATACGAATAGCGCAGAACATAAAGACTCTTAGACGTTTCGAGTCTTCAGAGTCGTCGTACGCCTAGTACTCGATACGCTAAAAGACGCGCGAGCGGGATCGCGTACTTACGCGTCCATGCCAAAACCTGTTCCCGTAAATACGTCTCACCTCTAGAGATTAGTTAGATTCCTCCCCAGTGCGCGGTGAGAGCGGGGTGAGTTGGACCAAGCGTTCTGCGTGCAGAGTTGTACATATGAATTCAAGGAGCGTTCTGACTGCCTGCTGACCTGCTGTGTGCATTATCGTAAGGGACTCGGTACAATACAGAGAACGCAGAACGCTCTCTGTTTGCGCTTAGCCTTACAGGTTTTAGACCGCGGGCCACAATGTTAAAATCGTCAGTCATTGTCTCTCGCACGAAAACTTGTACAGTGATTAAGAAAGATGAATAAAAAATTACTGTGGACGTCTGCCACCATTCCGTTGGTGGGTTGAGGAGCAGCAGCCTC
This sequence comes from Cenopis cana, assembly GCA_951800055.1. Lineage (NCBI taxonomy): Eukaryota > Metazoa > Arthropoda > Insecta > Lepidoptera > Tortricidae > Cenopis > Cenopis cana. The sequence continues at coordinate 17,883,855 of OX637487.1, forward strand.
CCAAAGACGTAAAAAAAAGTTAAATTTAGTCATTTCCTCTCGACTGAAACTAGGTTTAAATGATAGTTAAGAAAATACCAAGCACGTGAACATGTAAAAAAACTAAAAAAAATTCAGTCATTTCCTCTCGCATGAAATTTTGTCAGATGATAGTTTATGGACTATTATGAAGAAATAAATTCGTCTGCCACTTGTATCGCGGTGGGAAACCCGTCTGCCAAGGGCCTAAACATTGTATGGGATGAAAAGAAAAAAACAATGCACATCAGCGTGTGGGGTATCTATGGATAGGTCTTTGAAAATGATATAGGGGTTTCTAAAAAACTTTTCCATTTAAGTCAACAGTTGGTGAGATATTCGCTGTGAAAGTCGTAAAAACTTCATCCCCCCTTTTTAATTTCCAAACTGTGAGGTCAAAAATTCTGAAAATAATTGGGAGGGTGTAAATAAATAAATACTTTCAAAAATATTTGGTTTGAATAAATTACGTCAAACGATTTTTGAATAAACGCTGAAAAACTGTCTTGTTCAAACAAAACGATTTAAGTGACGCGAGTTTCCCATAAAGTTACGACCTTTTTTGCTACAATTTATTAAATAGTGGTTTAAAATGTGAACTAGTAGGTGTCGGTATGGAACCCTTCATTGTGTGTGATCCCAGACGTACTCTAGGATGGTTTAAAAGTTATTCGATATGCCTCAGGTCGTGTCTTCATAGGAAACTCACGTCATTTAAGTCGTTTTGTTTGGGCAAGACAGTGTTTCCTATGAAGATACGAGTTGCTGACTCAACTCATCCTACCAGAGATTTCCCGTGGAGATATTTTAAGTGAAACTGCCTATTTCACTATCAGTAAAATACCATCTCAAAAATTTATAAATGTTTTTGGTTACCCATCTAATGACAAATTCTAAGGATTTTTCAATTGAAATCTGTATAATATATCGATAACGACAATAACATTAAAATCGGCTATGTCAGCACTAGACATGACGCATGGTGGCGTGGTGGGGACTTGGGGAGGGAGGGGGAGGAATCGCCAGTCGCCATTTTGTTTTTGTACAAACGAGCAACCCGTGAATAGAACGTCTCGTCTCGTTGCGTTGCAGTTTGCAGTTATTTTTACAAACCACTGCTAGTGCTACGTGACCAAAGTTTTTCATAAATATGTGCTCGGGTTCGTACGTGAGGTGATTGCCTTCAAACTTCTGATTATCGTCCACAATTGCGTGTTATCGGTGTTAATGTAAGTTTGCTACGTGTTGCCTTGTACTATCTCGCCATATTTAAATATCTTGACCCACGTAACAGCGAGCTAAGTTTCAGTATTCTGTGCTTTACAGTGATGTGCGGTTGAAGATTGTGGTATGCTGAGAGTAGCGACGAGTGTCGTGCAGCAAGATGTCGAAGGAAATCGCGGACGAGTACGCGTCGAGTCTGTCGGACCTCACGGTCAACAGCAAGCCTCTGATCAACATGCTCACGATCCTGGCCGAGGAGAACATCGACCATGCGGGGGTTATCGTTGATACAGTGGAGAAGCACTTGGAGAAGGTGAATTTGCATTTTTAAAGTTAGGCGATGGGCATTCGCGGAAATTATGTCACGTGACGGGGAAAGTGTAGTTGACGCACGCTCTGCGTGTCGTACGTGTTTATGTGACCGACCTCGATTGTACCGGTCCGGGCTCGGAAAACAGGTATCTCGAACATTAATTAATGATATCAGACCTAATACTCGTTAAATGCGATCAATTACATCTTTTGAGTGTCTCCTGTTCATTTGTCGCTTATCACGACAACGCAAGGCCGCATAGGTATTACTAGAAAAAACATGGCATTTTCTAGATAACGTAATTGCCTATAATGAAAGCTTTAAAAGCGAGATAAGATTTCTTTAATGTAGCTAATTAACTTTGAAATGGCTGTAACAAAATAATGATAAAGTTAAAAATATAACATAATGTTTTGTAATGAAACTTGTTTCAAATTGATTGCTCAATATTACAACGGAGATACCTGTTACTTAGTACTGTTACCACCTGATATCTGTGCCACTTACATTTAATTTGGCAATTTCATAAACTCGCTGAACCCATTTCAGTTGTGTATGAAAACAATGTTCAAATAAAGGTTTTGTGAAACTGAGTTCGTCCTTATTTATTTTACTACGCGCCGGATATTAAAAGGGTTTCTAAAGTAAATGTTTTGTATTATTCCTACCCATACTGTTAACTTAATTTTGTAGTATAACCTACAAGTTTTGAAGACATTGGAGGCAGCCTCGGACGAACCAAAGGCATTGGTTTGCCAGGTGGGGCTGGGTCTAGAAGTTTTGTTTCCTCCGTACAGGTCCATGCGGACATCAAGCTGCCCGTGCTCTATTTAGTAGATTCCATCATCAAGAATGTTGGTGGCGCCTACGTGCAGAAGTTCTCTCAGATCATTGTAAACATGTTCACTAGGACCTTCAAACAGGTAATTATACTGTTGCTGTATACTGTACCCAATTCTCAATGTCTTTAGTTTCTAGTCCTGTTTGCCTGGAGTGCTTTCCTAAATTTTCTAGACTTTGTAGTCAAACTTTACCACAAAATTGCTTAATCATCAAATAGACATTCCAGACATTGAGAATGGGTTTCTATCATTATTAAATTTGTTTACTGGGCACTATTTAGATATTTTAACAATTTGTAACCCGGCAGGTGGATGAGAAAGTGAGATCACAAATGTTCAAACTCCGAGAGACATGGCACGACGTGTTCCCGGCCACGAAGCTGTATCAACTTGATGTCAAAGTGAACCTGATTGACCCGGCCTGGCCGATACAAGCTCAGCCGCAGCAGTCAACCATCCATGTAAATCCAAATTTTCTGAAAAAGGTGTTTTTTAGTTGTTTCTGTTTTGATTTAGCTATAATTAGGTTTAAAATTAGCATTTGTGTGAGTATGTAGGTATGTATTTGAGTATTATGTATTTTGAATTTGATAAAGTTCGATTTAGTAGTAGTTTCTACTATTACACTTGCTTCACATTGCATAACATGCGCAAGTTATTCTGCAAATACAGCCGAGGAAACTTGTACTAGCCAAATAAGGTGAAATAGGTCTTCAAAACACAAGAATTTGTCTATTTCTTAGACTTATGACCAATGTTAAACTTGATTGCAAGGTTACTTCATAATATTTATCACTACCCTACTACTGCCTAGAAACTGCCGTAAGAAATCAGTACAAGAAGCTACTTCCACCCCATTTAAAACAATGAATCCTCAATTTGATAACTGCTTTAGCTGCTAGATTAGACAATTGAACTCGATTCTAACCCCTCCCTCCCTCCACAGCCTGCTGCCACTCCCACCACAAGCGCTCCCTCTGCTGAAGAAGAGGAAAAGATGAAACTCATCCTCGCCAAGAAGGAGCAAGAGCTGCTCATGCTGCAGCGGAAGAAGATAGAGATAGAGTTGGAGAAGACAAGGCGCGCGCTCGAGATCGCCGCGGCTACTAACACTAAGGTTAGTTTGTTTTTTGGCATTTTTAATAACTTATAGTCTGTATACACATATATCAATTCTCGAATGTTCTACTCTCCTTTTTATCGTATACCTAATTACCTACCAAGTTATGCTTTGACACTTTTAACTATGGAATAGATAGGTACAAAGTTTGTGCTTCTTTGAGACTTAAACAATCTAAATACATAGTGATGAAAACTGTTGAACATCTTCAAAGTTCAAAGTGTTTTATTTGTGAGTATAGTGTAGGTGAATCTGATTACAGTGGTGGTAAACAATCTTCTATACTTATTTAGGTAGAGTACTTTAGATACCCTTTATTGCACAGTTACTAGTTAACAATACAAAATGCGAACTTAATGATAATGACATACTTAATGCATTGCCCATCAGTCAACCTTCAAACCAAACTATCAAATAATCATAGTAGGTGCCGGAAAAAGCCACAACAGAGAAATCAAGGAAACTGAAATTCACAGTTTACATAATAAATATATGTAAAATTATTAGTATACAATATTATTTACATTAAATAATACAACATTAAATACAATAGTATATTACCCGTTACCGCATACGAAGCCATATATGGCAGATACAATTGTAGACCTTATTGCTCATATCAAGCATCATATCAAGGTCCAATTTTGCCATGAGTACCTATGGTTAAATTACCTTATTTCTTTAACTACATATTTCTAAAGCATGAATCAACCAGTATGTGATAATAAGCTATCCATTGCCACCATAGCCCCCATGGCACCATGTAGCATCAGTAATCTCCCTACAAAATTATACTATGTTAATTGTTTTAGATATTTATTCTATATCACATACAGACATGGCAGCCATGTAATTATAAAATTGAAAAATAAAAAAATGTTACTTGTATAATATCCGTAATCTTAACCGCCGTGTTTACCCGTTTCTTATCAATTGGAACAAGTAAATACCGATATATTCCGTATTTTCCTTTTATCTGAGTCTGGTATTTACCGTGAACAAGCAAGCAAGGAATTTATTGGAATTTCCAATTAAATTCAATTAAAACATATAGAATAGCGGAAAGCAGATGTATACATTATTGCCCTGTTTGCTTTTGAGTGTATACCTAGTTGTTGTAGTGAATAGTCAGTACAAAATTGATGGCCTGAACCTGACACTTCTAGCCGCCAGATTGTTGGTTATTTACCATGATAAAATAGTATTGTATCTTTGTAACAAACCTGGCCATAAGTGGCAATTGCGGAAATTCCTACTCCCTGGTCAGGGGGAGACATAATTTTGTACTTATTACGGGCGGTAATAAATAAAGAAAGGCTCAGATCAAATATCGGAGATATTTTTTGTTTATCCGCCCTAGAGAAGTAATGTACGATTAAAAATGTTTCATAATACGCAACAGTAGGCCGAGGCGCAGGACTATTAATTGAATTTCCTCATTAGCTTTAAACGCTGCTAGTTAACCACAAACACAGTCCTAGTCTGCGGTTGGTATAAATACAAAATATTGACGCGGTCGAGTTGCCTTGTTTAATAAATACAATGGCGATGGCGTGTCACCTTGAGAGATAATATCAATAATCGACAAGCCTGTGCCTCATCCAATATCATTATTTTGAAATTATCAATGAACTTTCGGGTTTTAATACTTTTATGATTACAGTAAGTCCTTCAGTTAAGACAATTTAAAATTTCACGAGTTTGGTACTTGCTGGGACACACTATGAGGCCTGCCAAGGTCCTGCCCCTCTTCATAGGCACAAATTTTTGAATAAATACATAGTTATGAACAACTTTATTAAAGTCCTACCGTACCTATTCAATTAGTGTTAATCTAATCTCAATACTCATACATTTAGAATGTTCTGGCCTGTTGTACCTGTTACCTATATTCTTTAATAAACTTTGCTTTTATAGTAGTTATGAATAATAAAACATCATGCCTTTTGCCTCATGGAGCTTTCTTATTGAAATACATATAATTATTAGTAGTGTATGCAACTGTTACATAATGAGGGTTCTTATAACATGAGTGTTGGTTTATGAAACGAGCCGAAGGGGTGTTTCATAATAGGATAACTCGAGTGTTTTAGACCTAATTATGTATACAGTTGCATACACTTTATCCACATGCATATCCATAAATCTTCTATCATGTGTGTGTGTAATACAGACGTGGTGCGCGTTGATGTCTTTTGTAAGCGCAGCACCTGTAACATAATGTAACATTACCTTACAATTTCCTTACGACATCGCTTGATGAAATTACATATGTATTTAGTGTTGTAATGGTGGTCATTTGCTAATAGTACCTGAACACATTATAGAGGATTTATGATATGGATGTAGATAAAATAATTTTACGAAAGCCTTTTGTTTACTGTTTACGTACATACATACGTTTAAAGATAAACAGTGTGGTTGTTGTTTTATTGACCTGATTAAATCGCGCGACGACGGTCAATGGTGACTTCATCATTTTGGTGACGTATCACCTAAAACCTACAATGAACAAAAAACTTAAGTAAATAGGGGTAAATTAATTTGCCTTCCACTTCGCTATACATATAGAAGGCAATGATGTATTGATACTATTGATATTTTGCTATTGAAATAACAAGATTACGAAAGTTGGTTGTTGCATTGTCAATGAATTCCTAATAACGGCGTCAGCATGTACAAAGTTGGTACTTAGGCAGTAACTGAAACTTAAATTTGCCAGTTCTTGACGATTTACGTTACTTCACTATATAGTATACACGTTTTCCTAAAAACATTAACTCATGCATAAGATTAGCTCAGAACTAGGATGAGTGGCGTTCTCGACGAGAGGCATGGGCTCAGTGTAGTGGGCAATTGACATCATTTCATATTTTTAACTACTTTATTTTATGAACTAGTTAGAAAATAGGTAAAAATTTAAGCCACCCGTATTTTTTCTTTTTCAATTTAACTCATTATTTCATACAAAAAAAACACGTTGGAAAGTAGGTCATTCCAAAACGGCGTAAGTAAAATATGACGTCATCTTCCCAACAAGAATCCAGAGCCACTCCAGAGCAGCGATTGTCTGTACTCTGTACTAAGGTCTCTCTGAACACAGCGAGGAAGATGACGTCAACTTTCGGTTTACAGTAATTTGCGATTTTTTCCAAAATTAACGGATAAAAAAATCTAAAAAAATGTTTTTTGTGTACTTCACACGTTTTTACCGAAATGGTTTTCGAATTAAGACTTTTGGAAATTATGAAATATTGTCAATAACAGGCTAAAAATGATTGTGATGATGAAATTATTCCTTTCTGTTGTTGTGGTTGAGCTTTGTCTAATCATTTAACACTGACTGCCAGACTTGAATCTTGAATATACCCCACAAAACCGAAGTAGCAACCTACTTACAGCAACTGCCCATCCGGGTTGTCCGGTATCTAAGAAGTTTTAAATAGAAAACACCCGTGAGTCTCAGCCATATTGAAAGATAATAAACTGGTCACTCACGTCGTTAAGAGGCTGTCAAGACCTAATTTTGTTGAAATTGATGTTATTTAAGCAGTTTTTTTTAAGAAAAACTATTTGTCTAGCACATCAAAAAATATATGTTAATATTCATCGTATTTCAAAGACCGTATACGGACTCGATACATAATTGGAGGAAATTGGCTCGATAGAAAATAATTGCAAAGGGGTCCATCAACTTTTCCTTGTTGTTATTCTGTCCCGTCAGCCAGGAGACAACTGTAACTAAGTTTCTTAGAAAAAATGTTATAATATGGACTTCTAGCATGCTTAAGCGTTGGCCCACGTCAGAATGGGTTTATAACCATCACTAAAAATCATGTTTAATAGAATGAAAGTCTGCAAAATCGCTGTTTTAAAGAGTGACCCAGGAGACGTAACCATGGTAACGAGCTACAAGAAATAATTGATTGACCCAAAGATTGGTCTTAAATTCATCATTAAACGGTTCTATGTCTTTATTTTTATTACGTATGGGTCTGCAGTTAAAAACATAGTCAACATATTCATACCTAAACCGCTAACGAGCCATATTTCACAAATAACACGGTGCACATAAACTCCTACGTGCATTCCTTTATCAATGAGGATTGTTACTGCCAAGATGTGCAACATTAATTTGGAGGATTCGCTAACACCAACCTTTATATAGGATGGAGTTTGATAGTTACCCTCTGTACATTTTTAGTAACATATTGCTGTGGATGTATCTAGTAATTTAAAAGGTACAGCCTTGGCCAAAAGTGTTGAGCACCCCTTATTTTATTTTCCTTTGTAACTTTAAAAAAACGATTATTTTTTAATTACAAAAATAATAGTTTTTTTAAAGTTACAATGTGTTGAGCACTCACATTTTTGTACGTGCTAAACACTTTTGGCCTAAAAGTTAAACTTTCAATCAAGCATTTCATATCCTTTTATTGCAAACCCGTCTATTTTTAGTCTTCAGTTAGCAATAGCTACTTCGAAATGATAGTATCTAAAGTTCTCTAGATGTTCTTTAGTATATACCTTTTCTTATTTTACGTCAATGTGCATTTTTGTAATTAAAAAATAATAGTTTTTTTATAAGTTACAAAGGAAAATAAGGGGTGCTCAATACTTTTGGCAAAGGCTGTATATTGCAATTAACCTTTCAAGTAACTAAAGTGTGAAAAGCGAGTTGAATCACAAAACATGTAGTAAAATTAAAATATCTCGGTTTTGTGACACGTAATGCATAGAGTTAGAGACCTGATAGATACATTAGATACTTACGTGACAGAAGCCAGCACAATTTATTTGAAATAAAATATGTTTGTGATACTACTTTCTGGTCACTCATTTAATTGGGTTGATCTACTTTAGGCCTGTAAGCCAAGAGACATAAGTGCCAAATTTACCAGGGGGCTATTCATAAATTACGTCATCTATTTTTGACGATTTTTGACCCCCCCCCCCCTAAGATCATCCAACCATCATAATTCGAATGACCCCCCCCCCCCCCTATAAAATAAAATGATGTCATTTCTAAAAAATGCGTTCTTAGCTTAATTTTTCAATAAAAAACTATTTAAAATGATTTAGTTATTATTATTTCTTTAAAGTTAAAACAATCAACAAAACAACAAATTAAGAATCAACTCTAAATATCAAATAACAATTTTTATTCATTTAGTGTTTTCCCATGGGGACTTCACCCACTCCTCCAAGTTCTGAATCAAATCGGGCCTCGAATCATGTGGTTCTTGATCAGAGCCTCCAGCCAACTTCATTAGCTATTTATTTATTTAACAATTTATTGTTGATTCAAGTTTAGTAGGTAATTTTTTATAGCATTAACAGTTTATAGAAACACGAATTTCATTCTTTTTTTACTCATTAAAACACTTTTTAAAGATGCGAGAGATGATGTCATCTTGGGATTGACCCCCCTCCCCTCCTACGTCATGCTACCATCATCCTATGTTATGACCCCCCCCCCCCCCCCCCCCCAAATTTGAAATGACGTAATTTATGAATAGCCCCCAGGGTTTAATGTTGTCACAAAACATGTTTACTTGTTTAGTGTAGTGGAATACCTTCGGTAATATTTTTTTAGAACAAATAAATAAATAAATAAATAAATATTTGTGGACATCTTACACAAATCAACCTAGTCCCAAACTAAGCAAAGCTTGTACTATGGGTACTAATCGACGATATACATACTTATATAGATAAATAGATACTGAAATACATAGAAAATATCCAAGACCCGAGAACAAATATTCGTGCTCATCACACAAATAAATGCCCCGGCCGGGATTCGAACCCGGGACCTCCAGCTTCGTAGGCAGGGTCACTACCAACTAAGCTAAAGCGGTCGTCGCCGACAAGGTTTACTATTGTTTTTACAAGGATAGAGGGCTTCAAAAGGTTAAAACCTATAAAATCAGTTTCACAGTTGTAACTGGCAATTCATGACAAACAAAGTACTGAATTCGCTCTGTAAGTCTGTAGTATACTTAATTTTCAGTTGACATGTGTTTTTATATGAAACTAGCTTTTGCCCGCGACTTCGTCCGTGTGGAAGTCGTTTATATCGTAACTTCATATTTTCGTTCCGAAATATAGTTTTAGAGGATAACTGCTGAAAAACTATTCTATGTCCTTAAGCGGTTTAAGCGTTAAGAGGTAATGGTCAGACAGAGTTACTTTCGCATTTCTAGTTTTCGTATTTTTGTCTACGCCACACAGTACCGATGTCGGTGAATTTTTGTGTAGATGCCAGCGATTCCGGCCGTGGGGCCGACGATGCCGGTGGCGCTCGTGAACCCGGTGATGGCGCCGGCGCCCGACGCGCAGCCCGTCTCCGTCAAGCAACGCTTGGGGCCGGTGAGTTACTGTTGTATTCATTCTAGTTTGGCGAAGAAATATCTTATTAAATGGTGACAGTGATACGTAATATTTAAGAACCACTGTAGGCCGGTGGAACGGCACTCGACTCAATCTGGAGGCGGGTTCGACTTCGAATCACGGTTCGCATCATCGGATTTTACAAACAACATGTATCACGTATGAATCATTTGATATTAACAGGATCTTTTCGGCGACGGAAAATATTGCGAGGAAACTGGTCTAATCCCATCAAGGTCTATTTTTTGTCTGGTTCGGAGGGGAACATTGCAAGGGCAGATTTTCCTACAATTTACCCAAATCTTGGGATTAGGTGCCAAAGCTGAAGGTGATGGAATAATAATAATTTTCGTGCGGTCGGACATAGATCGCGTTTAGAATCGATCTCGTGCATCGGCCATATCCGTGACGTGGTGTTTTGTTGCAGCCCGTCAACAAGCCGCCCTCCGGCGCGCGCATCGCGCCTGTTAGCGCTGCGCTAGCGGCCGCGCGCCGCGACCCGCGCCTCGCGCGCCGCCACCACGCCCCCGCCGCGCCGCACCCGCACCCGCCCGCGCCCGCGCCCACGCCCGCTCCGGCGCCAGCACCGGCGCTTGTAACTCCGCCCGCGCCGGTGCTCGGAGCTCCGACAGTGCCGTCGGCCCCCATAGCCCCCAATGTGTTCGACATCAAACCCCTCGAACGCGTCACCAAGCGCAAGAACGTCATCACCATCGACGTCCGCCCCGACGCGGCGCGCCGCGACCCGCGGCTCGACAAGCGCGACTCGCGCCGCGACAAACAACAGCGGCTCGAGGAACTAAAGGAGATGAAGCGGCGCGCCGCGCGCGAGGCCCGCCGCGAACAACGCAAGAACGAGCTCAAACCGGAGGACAAGCCCGAGGAAAAACCGGTTCTCGACAACTACCAGATCGCGGACGCGAAAAAGATAAGCAAGCTGCCGCCGATCCCCAAAATCAAACGGGACGGGAAAGACGAGGCGGCGAAACGCGAGCGCTCCGCGGCGCGCCTCGAGAAAAAGAAGAAACGAGAGAGCTCGAGCGGAAAGGAGAGCTCGGCCGGCTCCTCGCCGGAGAAAAAAGTGAAACAGAAGAAGGAGAAGAGCAAAGAACGGCCGGAGGAGGAGGAGGTGGTCGCGTTCAAGGAGCTGAAGAACTACCACCCGGAGCGCTACCGGCGCCGCTCGCCCAGCGCCGAGCCCGCGCCCGCGCCCGCGCCCGCGCCCGCGCCCGCGCCCGCGCCCGCGCCCGCGCCCGCGCCCGCGCCGGCGCCCGAGCCCGAGCCCGAGCCCGAGCCGCAGCCCGAGGCCCGAGCCCCCGCCCCAAGTAAGATATCCCATGTTACCCGATTGCGAGTGCGACACGCTGTGATACTAGCTTTAAGCGGGAGAAGATGTCAAATAAAAGATTTTTCAACTGTTGGAGTATTCATATTACATGTAATAACGCTGGCTCGTGTACCCTTTACTTCTAAGGCAAAATTGCAGTAGTTTTATTATAAGTGTTGTGGTTCATTGTTTTGATATCAGCTTTAGGTGTAATTATATACGATCATATTTGTTTTAAGAGCACAAATCACACACGTGTGTCACGAACACGATTTCAAAAGCACGACACTTCGACACGGGGCAACTAATGGATTTATCCTAATTAATGGCGTAACTAACATAATGGGAGTGTTCAGTTCTTGCAACTTCTTTCTAAACTTAGGCGAAAAGATATAATAAGGGATTAAAAAGTGAACGAATACTACATGAAGATCTTTTGGAACCGCAACTTCGGACGTATGGACAAGACTACGCTTGAAGACGGCCCAGCCAGCGAGACGTGGAGTATGGACTGCCTTGGACCTGAACTTCGCTATAAGGGGTACACCCCTTCGCCTCTTGACCTGTGGAACTAACTCGACTAAGTACGCTACGTAGCGTTAACTAAAGCTGTCTGCTACTCACTGCTGATATCAAAAAACTATTCTCACGATCTACCGGGCTCTTCATTTTGGGGATTTAAAGGATAAAGATAATATTTTATTGAAAACAAATATGGCCATCGATTGATAAACATATTTAAACGTATTTTCAGGCACCAGCATTCTTACCTACTTGTGACTTATGACTATAGTCATTGTCATTAAGATAGAAGTAGTAGTGAATGAATGAATTAAGGAATATCTGTAGGTAGTATGTACGTACCTTGTAATTCCGGAACCTAGATATTGAGTTGTGTTCACATTTTTGCGCTTTCAACTCCATCTCACTGTAAGTCTATCACTGAAATTTAATGTGAAGTGTATGGAAATGAAAGACAAAATTTATTGTTGTAAAAGTTTTGGAATAATAGTCCTGCATACATTTGAACACATATTTTAAAAGAATATTGGGTCTTATAGACAGTATTCTTGAGTACCTATGTACTCTATGAGTCCTACGCATAAGATCCCATCATACAATTGCTAGGTTTATATTATAACAGAGATTTTAGTTTTGACATAACTTGATGGATCCCAGCGCTGGTGAAGTTGACGGAAGTGCTTGAATGTGAACTCAGCATGTTTACTAAACTATAGTATTCAACATCCATTTATCTAACACTCGATAAATACATTTTGGAAGATTTATATCCTTGCGAACTTGCAAGCATAATAATTACTGAATTAAATTTTTGGAAGTTATAATATTTAACTATTTTGTGGCACTTCGGCAATTCTTCAAAGAAGAATCACTACAATTAGTTTTTCGCCGGAATCTTCTAACTCAGCTGCAACAGAATGTCTACAGCAAGCTTGACTTAAGAACAGATTTTCCATTTATGGCCTTTTGTGCTGGTTTATATTTTAAATATTTAAAAGTAACCGAAAGTGATCGTATTAGTGCGGGACAGCTAAGCTTGACATGGTAAGTATACTATAACGTCCTGGCTGGCTTTGGCTGCGATTCTGTCAAGGCCCTTGATGCGTGGCAGCGGAGGCGCTATTGAAGTATTATTTATAAACATGCATACTTATATTTTTTGAATGCTTTTAGTCACAAAAATAGTTATATTCCATCTTTCCTTTAGTTTGCAGGCTTGGTTCTTAACCCTAGGTCCACTTTTCAGCGACGTGTACTATTCCCGAGTGGCAAATTTTCTCGCGATATCAACTTTTCCGAGTAGGTTATTTATCCTATAACAATCTTTTCCGAATAGCTACATTTTCAGCCACGCCTACTCCTTAAAAGGCAACTTCCGTGGCATCTATTTTCCTGTACTTAAAGATATTTATACTTCCCGTATAACTTATTTTTCCGCCAAGCCCGTTTTATCGTCACACTCATTTTACTGTCGTCTAAAAATAACTAAAAATCCCCGAATAGCTTTTTTTAACGCCACTCGCCGAGAATATACTTTCCCGCCTTATTTTCCCGCGAGAACGAGGAAGCAACGACGTCCACTTTACTGAAAAAAAAAACTTCGTTTTAACTTAACTTTTGCACCTGGTCGATCTGACCAAGAGATGAGATCTACCTGTTTACCTATTGCAAGTCGGAATATGAATTTGTACTAAGAACTGGAAACTTGCTGATGGGAGAATGTAGAATACGGGAACTTTTTTTGAAAATATTGACAAATATTGTAAATTGAACCTTAGCCCTCGCAACGAAGGAAAAATTACGGAATTAATTCGAGTCAGAGCGAAATTTGGCATAGGTATGTAGGTAAAGGTGTCCTATACAACATATTACAAGTAATGATTGGGGAGTGGAGCTAACGCGTAGGAGGGGGTCCCTTTTATACTTTTTCGTAAAAAAAATCGTAAACTGTGGCTTATAGCAAAAAAATTACCTATTACATAAGTAATCTACATACAATTCCCTACAAAAAAGATGCTATACACGTTTTCGTTGGAATGAATATTAACGAAAATTTATACTCCGAGCAGGATTCGAACCTGCTACCTTCTCTTCTTATTTCTTTTTTTTCCTTTAATTTGAAACTTGTAGTTTGTGTTAGCAGTGTTACTGCTTAATACAAAATGTATTTTATGAGATATTAAAGGGGGAAGTTTATAAGTGGCTTCTCATTCCTTTGTTTTCCAACATTAATAATAATTATCCACGTAGGATTTGTGTAAGTGTCCAAAAATATATTTATTTATTTTTTAAACTAAAAATACAGCATTACTCAACGAGCACTAGTATCAACGATACCCCACTCGATGTGGTAGGTTTTTTTTTTCTAACTCCCTTTAGTTGTATGGGAGCCTCTTATTAAACATGAAAAAATATTTTTTGAGAATTTGTATATAGTAGAGAGGCCAATTCGTCGAAAGTGCCTTATTTACGTTTTCGTAGGACTGAAAAGGTTTATACCGACAAGTGGTATCGTTGGAATCAGCATCGTTTACTGATTATCAAAATGCATGTTGTCGCTTTCTAAAGTGGTGGAATGAGTTTTTATGACGTCATTTATACATTTTATGTATGGAAACTAATAAATTTTTGTTCAAAAACCTATCGAGTGGGGTATCAAACGAAAGGGCTCTATGAGCTGATTCCAAAAATATACCACACCATTAGATTTCGGCCAGTGGTGCCGTAAAAAATAAAGTTCATTTTCAAAACACCAAGTTTGGTCTCTTCCTGACAGGAAACGGTTGAATGTTTTTTTTTAAATATACGCTGAACGACACTATATCCTTAATATCTAAACGCAATGAAAGGAGTTCGGCCAAAAATCACCATATTACGTGAACTGCAGTCAGGTCTACAAAATGCTACTTTTGCTGCTTTTAAATAATGAAATAAATTGTAGGCATCGTATTTTCCGAACTCCTTTCATTGCGTTTAGATATTAAGGATACAGTGAGTCGTTCAGCATAAATTTAAGAAAAATTCATTCAAGCATCTCCTGTTAATAGGAAGAGGCCAAACTTGGTGTGTTTTGAAAATTAATTTTATTTATTACGCCACCAGTGGCAGAAATCTAAAGTTGTAGTATATTTTTGGAATCAGCTCATGAAGCCCTTTCGTTTGATACCCCACTCGATGTGTTTTTGAAGAAAAAAATATTATTTTTCATACTTAAAACTTATGACGTCATAAAAACTCCTCCACCACTTTAGAAAGCGACAACATGCGTTTTGATAACCAGTAGAGCATGCTGATTCCAACGATACCACTTGTCGGTATAAACCTTTTCAGTCCTACGGAAATTGCGTTTATTCAGCTTGGCCTCTCTACTAATAGCTTTGAGTCAACAATCTGCTTAAACTGTGAAAATTTGAAGAATAGGGATGTCGACTCAAAAAAAAATATTACTTCAGTAGAAAGAAGACATAAAACTATGCCAAATAGTGAAAAGCCTATTCAAATATCTCAAAAAATAACGAAGCTACAACGGTTAGAATGTTCGTAGTTAGACAGAGAAAGTGCTACCTAACCGTGACGTTACTGTTAAGTAGCGCCATAGTAAATGACGATCGTTCAATACAAAGGTGCGTTTTGCGGAAAAGGGACAGAACATTCCCACTCTTAAAACTTTGAAGACTTATAATTACGTAATTATTTATTTTTTGAATTACTTTTTTCGCCATTTGATTGAGAATTTGAGCCTTTATGTAGAAAAATTGGATTTATTGATTTTCTTTTATAGTGTCGTCATCCCTATACCAGCCGTTTGGCCTTTAAGGGGGGCTCCCATACAGCGGAAGGGGAAAAATATCTAGCCCATCGAGTCCCTTTCTATACCAAAATTCTTTCACTTTTACATGAATTATTTCCGCCAATTGGCAGTTGCTGGTATTCGTTCGGTGAACTACCTGTCGATTATAAAACACGTGGAACTTTATATCTTCATTTCTTTCAATAATACCCACATTCAGGATTTTATAAATAGGTAGTGGTCTCGTAGTTCTGAAAGATGTTGCAAGTAACTAAAACACGAAAAAGGATATCGAACCATTTATCTAACACATCTCAGTCAAACAAAAATCAACATTAATTTTAAGGGTGTAATGTTAAATATACAACGTGATTAACTGAAATGTAAAATTAGGGTTTAGTTTTAAGAAATCTATCATCATACTATAACATGGCGTACATTTGTCGTTTTCTGGAAAAATGTACCTTATGCCTAGCTTGGATAAGATCCCTTTTCCCAGACAACGACAAATAAGTATACATATTAGGTAACAACGATTGTCCCAATAACGTGTTCCATTAAAACTCATATTTAAATGAGAAAAGAGGTATGTGAAAACCGAATTACACTTCAAATTAACAACAAAGTCTGGCAAAATAAGAGTAGTGATGTGCCGTACCGATATTTCCGTTCTCAATTAACATTATAAATGTTTTTACTATTTTCCCCATTCATTTTAAAAACCAGTTATAAATATGAACCTTATTTTTTGTATACTTTAAAGATATAAGATATTTACAGTGTTCATTATAAAAGCGCGTAAATATATTCTGCGCGGCTGTTTACAAAGCTGGCCTTTTCGTGGAAGTTGCACGAAAATAAACAACCATTACTTATTCATTAGTTAATTGACTGATTACTCACATAAAGTAACAATATGTATTTCTTATTCATTACTTTATTGAATTAGAATCTTCTTCTATCAGTATTTTATTCAAAATGGTACCTATAGTGAAATGTATTGCGACATGCAATTTTTAGGACAGAAAACATAAAAACCATATGGTTTGGTATTACAATACAAACAACAGGTACTATACAAATATATTCTCTTTATTGCACACAGTGTACAATGCACAATATAAATACTACAGAAGTGGTATTATGATATGATGCGATTTAGTTTGTCACTGGTGATTTGAACTCTGTAACCGTATTGTATTTTTTTTTTGGGTTTAATTTTTGACAGGAATATTCTTCACATTGTCAGTAGCAAGTCATGAATTACATGTATCAAGATCACTTATTGGTAAAATAATATAGTCTGGCTACAGAAAGCAGAGACCAGAAAAAAGCGGCAAATTTAAAAATAAAACAATGATGATACTTGGGCAACAAAATAAACTTTTTGTGCTTCATATTTCAATACATGTTGTGATAAAATTGCCCAAAAGAAGATTTGTTATATGTATTTAAATATTCAGAATCTGATACGGAAGTTCCAATTTTAGTGGATTAGATAATATGATGCGATTTGCTATTTCCTCTTAAGGATCAAGCAATGTTTTTCTCCAGTGACTCAACAATTAAGTGCCGTTTGACACATTTAACGTAGATATTATAGTTACCATTTGAGAAGTTTTGAATACACCTCAGTCTCAGCTTTCATTAGCCAGACTCTATAACCGAATAAAAAAAAAACTATATTTTCGTTGGTTAAGGACGGCACATCACTAAACAAATAATCAAACCCAAACAATGTGATACCAATACCGCCGGGAGCACTAAACCACCGAGGCACCGGTAAGCAGGCAACAGGGCGATGGCAATGCATTCCAAAAGCGACCTTAAAACTGCATAACAATTGAGTACCATTTCCAGATTCGGATCCCGTGGAGAGCAAAGATGTGGACCTACGGGTGCTACCGGCGGTGGCCGAGGCCAAGGCGGCCCCCATAGCACAGAAGAGATCGTCTACGGAATTGCTTGAGGGCAAACCTAAGAAGAATAAGATTGATAAGTTTGACAGGTATGTTTCAGTTAGAAAATACAAGAAGGTATATTAGATGAGAACACCTCTTCAAGAATTTTGACTCTAGTCAAAAATTTTCATTTATCAAAACTGGATTGAGAACCTCTTCTAAAAGCTTCATCAGTAGAGTCAAAGAGTTGCGAGTGATTGGCATATAGCTCGCAACGTTTCGACATTCTTGAACTAGGTGACAAACGCTGCCAGGCGACGCAACTTATCGCTTTCCGTTGCTGAACCCTGTCACGGGGGTGACACGCGAAGGAAAGCAAGCGCTGTGGGTAAGTATGTGTGCGTGCGCTGTCGGTACACGCGTCAATAGGGATGTTGACTCAAAATTTATTATTACTTCATACGAAAGAATACATAAAACTATGCCAAAAAGTGAAAATCCTATTCAAATATCTCAAAAAATACCGAAACTACAACCGTTAGAATGTTTTTAGTTAGAGAGAGAAAACGCTACAGGTCAGTGACGTCACTGACCTAGAGCGCCATAGTAAATGACGATCGTTCAATACAACGGGGCGTTTTGCGGAAAAGGGACAGAAAATGCCCCCTCCTAAAACTTTGAAGAGTTATAATTATGTAATTATTTATTCTTTTGGATTACTTTTTTCACTATTTGATTGAGAATGTGATCCTTTTTCGAGAAAATTCGGATTCATTGATTTTCTTATTTGGTGTCAACATCCCTATTGTTTGTGCGAGTGCGTAGCGCGTGGCGCGGACGAATCGCGAGACGCGACGGTAACCCGATCGTAACCTGGCTTGTCATCCTGGCCTGTCAGGGACGAGGTAGCTGACCTCGGTGCGGGGAGATTTGTGTCCGTTCTGTATATGTAATACTATTATACTATTCTGTGACCCTGTACGAGACGCCCTTGCCATACGCCTCTTCTGTCAGATTCAAATTAATATTTAACATCACCTTTTCATTGCACCGCCATTGACTTGGTATAAAGTCAGGATGTTAGGTGCCCCACACGCCAATGACTTCATATCGATCTAATCAAGTCGATGTAAATATTAAGGCAAGCTATGTGCTATCATATCAAGTATAATTCATTTTTAGTCTTTCGCTACGAAGACTGGCGTGTGAGGCATAACTTACAGAATCTACTGTGGCGGTGAGTAGGTTAATTATTCCACTAACTTTCCTACAGATTATTTGGCAACGAGGACGTCGATCTCCGCCAACTCCCCCAAGTGGAGGAGACAGCCGCGTCCCCCAAGGCGGACAGCGGGGTGTTCACCCAGGAGACAGCCTCGCCCGTCGTCTCGCCGAAGAAGGACTGGCACGAGTTGAAGGAGGGAGAGGAGACGAAAAAGATTCCCTCGAAGCTGGACCTGGTCAGGGCCAAGTTGGCTGAGGCTACCAAGGGGAAAGACAGGCTTGGTCGGCCGTTCCTGTTTAGCAAATCGCCAAGTAAGTATCTTGAACTACTTCATCATCATTAGTGCACTGACCTGCTTGATAAAGGTCTCCCCGACTTCCCCGAGACGCACTCAAAGTTCTATGCGATGAGCGTCTAGTCTAGTCTTCCACCTTCTTACTATTTCATCAAAAGTAAGCGTGAAGATGCATTGTTTAATCACAATATCTGGACGACCTAGCTGTGCTCGGCGTTTTCCCGGACATGAGACCTAGCTAGATCGATTGGTCTTCCCCGAAAACCGCCACATACCAAATTTTATCAAAATCGTTAGAGCCGTTTCCGTGATCCCCGAAATAAATATATATATATATATACAAGAACTGCTCGTTTAAAGATATAAGATTATTCTTTGTTATTGATTGTTTTTTTTTCTTCTTTTAGGTTTAGAAAGAGAGAGGCGGCGAACCATCAGTTCGGAAGACGTAGATCTCAGAGTTGAGAATCCAGAAGAGTTTGATGCCGATGACCACAAAAAAACCATATCCATTATCATGAACCAAGCCAAAGAGCAGTTCAGCGACGGTAAGCTGGACAAGAACCAATATAACACGCTCATGTACCAAGTACTCCAGCTGAACGAGAAGTTGAAGCTGAAAGAGGCAAAGCAGAGAGAATCGCTGGAGATTTCCAAGAGGAAACTACACGCGCACGTGGAGAATAATAAAGTGGCAAGTCCCAAGTCCTCTCCAAAGAATAATAACTTCGGTGATATAGATGAGAGAGTAATTCCAGGACCTTTCATCGAGCCTGACGGCCAGCCTGAAGCCATGAACTTCATGCGGGATTCAGACATGAGGATGATGGACGGGCCTTCCAAAGCGCTGCTTCCCCGGCCGCCCATGTTCCCCCAGCCAGTTTGGCGCGGCTCGTACCAACCGAGGATTGATAACTTCGCGCGGAGACCGAGGGGTATAGTCCCGCCGTTCTTCAGAGGGAAGTTCGACAAGCGAGCGCCGCGCCCGCCTTTCCCCGCGGAACCCCCGTTGCCTTTCCCAGCACCTCTGCCCACGCCTAAAATGGGCATGTGTCAGGGCCAATGTCCCCTGGAGCCTTACGTCCGTAGCGGCACCCCTCCGCCACTCGGCGCTCCCGGCGTAATCATCCCTTCGACCAACATCGACGCTTTGGAATACATCGACCAGGACCCGGTAAAGACTATACAAATCGACGGAATCCAGAGAGAAATCAGGTTCTACGGCGAGACTGCTATTATCATGCTGGATTGGGACGATCCTCGCGAGATTAAATTCCTTCCCGGAAGCAGAAGGGTGACTTTTGATAACAAAGACTCTATAGTTCTAAATTTCAACGATGGTTACAAGCAAGTGGAGATAGATGATCAAGTTTTCGACATCAGGTTCGGTGCTCCGACGCGGGAGCTGTTCATCAACGGCGGATGGCACGAGTGTTTCTTCGGCGGCGCGCCGCTCGGCGTCATCATCGACGGAAAACCCAGACTCATCCACCTGGAGGGTCCATTGCCTCAAGTGGACATAGGAAAAATGAAGCGAACGGACCTAGTCGCTGGGAAGATTAACCTAATAGTCGATGCCACGCAAATGTGCCCCGTGTTCCTCGACGCCAAAGTGCAGAAGTTCACTATTAACGGGAAGTTCTTCACCATACGCTTCGTAGACGCGTTTAGAACTGTCTTAATCAACGAGCAGCCTTTCCAAGTGGAGTTCGGAGGGCTTCCGCGGCCAATATTCATCGGGAATGAAAAGCATTTCATCCGTTTCTCAGTGTTGCCTCGACACGTTCGTCCAGGGCATAATCCCCCGCCTGGCATGGAAGGGGAAGAGGTCGCACCTGTTGAAGCGATAGTTCCACCCCGGGTGGAGAAGATGGAGATAGAACCGGAACCGCCGAGGCCTAATAAGACTCCGAGTCCGGAAAATGAAATGTCTAACCAAGGTGAGTCTTCATCCTGTTTTAATCTATTTCTTCTAGTACTCGCCTGGGTTAACACGTGTATATTTGGTCTATTTTATCACTAGAAATCCTTTGTTTGTGCTAAATTGTGGGAAATAAGATGTAATAGTACTCAAAAGTAATAAACCACTTTACTTGCTTTGCTTCAAGTCCAATATAAAATCGCCTAAATGATACGCGAAGGTGGTGTCAGATTTAGAGAGACCAACTCTGACAAACTTTCCTCCATTTCCTTTAAAGGTTTATGTGAATTAGATATATTTATATTTACTACTCTATATCTGGAAAGGATACCAGCACGAAACATAAATGTAGTCAATAAGGAACATTGCAAATCCATATAGTGTAGTAGTAGTCTTCTTGTGAGCCTGTGCGTAACTATAATGAAATTATTCTCCCAGGTGGCCTCGACATGCTGGCCAGCCTGATGCCGTCCAGCATGGCTCCGGCCTCCGCCTCGGACTACAGCTCCGCCGACCCCATGTTCGCTCGACCCAACAACATCCCTGGTCTCGAAACCCCCACCCCCACGCCTACCGCGGACCAGAAACCCGCCTTCCCAATACTGGGCAACATTGAGGATCTGTTCGCCAAGCTGGTGGCCACTGGCATCATCAAGTCTCAGGAGACGAAGCAGGAGAGTACGAGGGAGGAGCCAAGGGTCGAGGATAAACCGAAGCCGAGGGAAGACAGGAACGTTATACATCGAGTGGATTTCAGCAGGCCGGAGACTTTGAGAGTGTGAGTATAAATTAACTTTCTTGATTCCTGTCCGTATACGGTTCAAATACGATGTGATGCAAAGTCGTTATTTTGATTCCATTGGACGCTTTTATAATTTACCTTGGACGTCCACGGTACTATAAAACTTTATGGTTTCATTCATAATTAGTGTAAACTCTATGGTCTATTTATGAATGAAACCATAGAGTTTTACCGTGCCGTGGCCGTCAACGATACGACTGACATAATATCTGGCCAACAGAATATTTTTTTCAAAATCTTTGCAAGTTCCTTATCAATCTTGGAGTAAAATAAGCAGCATAAATTTGCATTCCTTCTCTGAACAGCCTGATAATTCCCATAACTTTTTTGACTAATCATTAAGCATAGTTTATAAACTAAATTTATCAAAACGGTATACTAGTCCATGGCGTTGAACCTCTACTGCCTGGCGTATACTTATACAAGTAATTTGGTACAGGAAGCAACCAGCCCTGGTGTCCCGTCTGTACGGCGGCATGCAGTGCAGCGGGTGTGGCGCGCGGTTCCCGCCGGAGCACACGGTGCGGTACTCGCAGCACCTCGACTGGCACTTCCGCCAGAACCGCCGGGAGCGGGACTCGGCAAGACGCGCGCACTCCAGGCACTGGCATTACGATCTCGCTGACTGGGTGCAGTATGAAGAACTGGAGGATCTTGAAGAAAGAGGTAAGTTAAGAAAGAAAGCATTTATTCCCTGCATATAAGACACAGAAATAAAAGGACTAAACGCACAAAGTTACTTCGTACTATGACCCTTTACCGGACCGGACCGGACACACGTACCGGAAGGCGCAGCGTGGGTAAATCCCCCCTAGGTGGACTGATTGTGAAGTGACCTGGTAAACTGGAGTCCGCTGGATGCAGGTGGCGCAAGACCGGTCATTGTGACACTTTGGGAGAGGTCTATGTCCAGTAGTGGACGTCTCTCGGCTGATATGATGATGATGATGACACTTTTTAGGCAGACATTGGCAATATCACCTGCTAATTGTATACACTATTTTTAAGTTTATTTGTACTAATCAATTATGGATGATAACTCCGAAATAAATGATTTTTATTTATTTTATTTATATGATGAGAAGCTAGGAATATGGAGGATATAACACGACTTCTAATTAAATGTAAGATATCTTAACCTACAAGAACTCCACATGTGTAGGTAATTTTAACTGCCATCATTATCTGTTAAACATGCATCGACTTCTAATTTCATTACACTGACTGCCATGAAAGGCTAATTGGCATAATTTCAATTCCGGGTTGGCAATTGTTCAACAATAGAAATTCCGGGCGCGATTAGCTGGATCAATATCGTGAAGATCTTTTATAATAACGTTATAAACAATCTCCTTTTTACTCGTAATGTGTTATTTTTATTTCCTGCGTTGAAGGAAAATATGGCCTGAATTGTAGTAGAAAGTGTGCCGTATAGTTTCTACGGTATAGTGATATTAGCGTGGTAAAAACAAACACCCTGCTTTAGAATAGAGAACTTGCCACAGGTCAGTCAGTACCTGTAATATATTTTTTTTTCGAAACAAAAACAAACGAAGCCTTTGTTTGGCGTCATTTTCTAAGGCAACGCGAGCAGCGTCTCTGGTGGCCTGAAGTGGTAACTATTTTTTTCTTTTATAAATTAAGACTAAACGCAAACGTGTTCGTATGTGTTTTGTTTCGAAAAAACAGACACACAGACAGACACAGACGACAGACGGAGGTTCTAGAGGCACAGACGTTGTAAAAATCGTCTCATTTCAGAAAAGAGTTGGTTCGAGACGGGTGGTCTGGAGGCGGGCGCGGAGCCCCCCTTGGTGGAGGCGGAGGCGCCGTCCGTGGCGGCCGGCGCGCCCGCGCGGGCCGCGTGCGCGCTCTGCGGGGACGCCTTCCTGCAGTTCTACAACGAGGACCAGGAGGAGTGGCATCTGAGGAACTCCGTGCGCCACGAGGACAACAACTACCATCCGCTGTGCTTGGAGGACTATAAGGTATGTTAGTGTACAGTACACGCTTGACGCTCGAGTCGGGCGTCCAGCGTTGCGTCCAGCGAGGCGTGCATGTCAAACAATTAGAAACTCATACTGGTGTCCTGAGTCGCCGCCGCACAATTAGTATGGACGCTCGCCCGCCCCGCTGGACGCAACGCCGAACGCTCCGCTCCGAGCATCCACTCAGGCCTTACTTAAGGTTTGTTAGGGTATTTCTCAAAGGCTCCGAGATAAAGAGAATAAAAGATACCATCTGCTGTGCTTGGAAGACTATAAGGTTTGTTTAGGGACTTTAGGGTATTTCTCGAGGGCACGAACTCGAAGCGAACATTTGCAATTTGCCTCATGTTCGACATTCGGGCTCCATTCCTTTATTTCCCAGCATTGATATCTGCCCCAACGTGGCTCGCGTAAACATCTGACATGTTTCTATTTCTATATCTAAGTATAATTTAATTACTAAGTGATATAATAGTACATTACTTAACAAGGGCGGTAAAACAAAGAATGTCTCAGATCGCAGGAATTTGACGCCCGAGCCGAAGGCAAGGACGATAAATATGCGATCTGAGGCTTTCTTTATTACCGCCCGTGTTAAGTACAAAATTTTATGTCACCCCCTGGCCAGGAAGTGGGTTTTTTCGCGCGCGGAGCGAGTGATAATGGCCGCTTTATGGCCAGGTGTGACATAAATTCTATAGTAAAATTTACAAATTTGGCATATGCGTTAAAGTCCAGTTCATCACCCCCAGATTTGTCATTGCATTTCACATAAACTACTGTCCAGCGATTTACCACTAAACTAGCTGCTATACAGAAATGTCAATTTTAATCCGGGACATTTTCTCCTTGTAAATAATCCTTGTAACACCACAACGTGATTGATATTGATAAGACAACTCACTTTAACTTCTACTTATTGCAGGCGTCACTGACAAAAGAGGAGCCGCCCAAAGAAGAAGTCCCCGAAGAAGAGAAGATGGAGGAAGAAGCCATCGAGATAAAGGACGTGGACGACGCGGTCGACAATTCTGACAACGAGTCCGTCGTCGAGGTGCTCGACAACGACAAACCCGTCGAGGTACGTTTTTAACACAAATTTCACCTGACGCGTCATTGAACGCTTTTATACGCTATCGTCGACGGCCTCGGCACGGTAAAACTATGGTTTCATTCATAAATAGACTATAGAGTATAGACGAATTATGAATGAAACCATAGAGTTTTATATTCGTCGCTTAGTACCCATAGTACAAGCTTTGTTTAGTTTGGGACTAGGTTGATTTGTGTAAGATTGTCCACAAATATTTATTTTATTTATTTATTTTTCGTGCCGTCCACGAAAAAACCAAAAAAAAAACCATAAAAAAAAAAACAAAAAAAAACCAAAAAAAATAAAATAAAACCAAAACCAAAAAAAAAAACCATTAACTTATTCCATCCATCTGATCCATCGCCCCATCCAGAGTACAGATGTGGAAGTTGCGGAAAGTTTACAAATTTCTTGAGCAATTCTAAGAAGTATAGAAAAAATCCCTTTTCCATTTCGGAAAATTTCAAACCCCATACAAAATGTAAGAAATTTCTGAAACTGATTCACGTGGAAAAAATCGCTATTTTGAAAGAAACCTGAGATTCCCATTTGACCTAGAAAACTAGTTTCATTTTTAGGGTAGAATAGAATCTACGCCCGCCACCCGCCCGCGACCCGCCCGCCCGCTCTGTGTGTGGCTTACGCTTAAATCTTGCCTTGCCCTCTTCGCGCCTAATTCCCTCTTACAGCTCTCACAACCCACCCCACACAGCACCATCCCATACATAATGTATAAATATGAACATGTAAATGTTTTCCGCAGATCGATGACCTGGACGACACGCCGCCGCCCGCCGCCGACCCGCCCCAGCCGGAGGAACCCGAGGAGGGCGATGAGGACGACGTCGTCTTCAAGGTACTTATTGTATTGATAGCTTAGAGTGACACCACCAGTAATGGACACTTCAATCCTAATTCAAAGATCATACGGTTTTAAATTCTATAAAAAATGAATGACTTATTTTCTTTTACATAAGAGTCAATGTACATCATTGGGCCTTGTCCATTACTTGTGGTGTCACCCTATATAAACCGCTCGCACATCAGATTCGGTTGAAGCCGCTCATCGCTCAATCAATCTCACTGGAGCTCAAACTCGAGTATATCAGTGTTTACGCTTGCATGCTCTTGTCGGAGGTTTCAGCTGGATTTTCTGGGGACCGATTTTTGAGTGTCGAACGCTCGAATTTTCACTCGACATCTGTCAAAATATCATAGTTTTTTGACAGATCTCGAGAGGAAAGTCGAGCGTTCGACACTCAAAAATCGCCCCCCTGGCCTAGAAGATGTAACTCATGACTGTCTCCATCTCGTCACTGTCTTCATGTCATGCCTAAGATATCGTTTTATAGCACAATAATTAATAGTACTTAGATATAGAAGGTTTTATGTCGAACAAAACCGATGTTAGACAGCTAACTGTGGCATAATGGCATTCCACTCGCTTGCTGCATAGCGCGTCCGCTTTCGTTCCTAGTGCGATAGGGTAATATGGACACCATGGATGTGTGCCAGAGCCGAGTTTAGCCGAAGCACAGACATCAGATCGCTGGTTTTTAATTGAACGTTTTTCATACTTCCGATCTATTCTCACTAACGTACTTGTCAGTGAGTAAGAAGGAGATACTTCCCATACTATCTGACAGGTCTTCATCTGTCACTGTCCCCACTTCGTGGCGAGAGTTTTGTTTTGTTTTGACGTTTTGGTGTTCAAATCCAATACTGATTTGGCAGTTCGGTTTTGCTTAAAATGGGGGACAGCTCGGGGGTAGGCGAAAAATGACGTGTTATTTGTCCCACTCTAACTCATCTTGGTTTCCATAAGAATTTTAAGAGACAACTATATGACAAATCGTTCAATTAAATGGCGCTTATCTGTCTTAATCTGTGAGCCGAAGCGACAGGAACAGGCCAGTAACGAAAATTTAAATAAAAAGTGAATATAATCTTGATATGTTGTTTTAGGCGGAGCCGGTGCCGGAAGTGGTGGTGGAGGACAACGATACGGACGACGAGACGAGCGACGCGCGCAGGCAGCGCGACGAGCAGGCGCGGGTCGACTTCGGCAGCGTGCGGGTTAAGCAGGAGCCTCTAGACCCAGGTGCGCTTCAATCATTACAGAGCCGGATCTAGGGGGGGGGGGGGGGGCATGCCCCGTACGGCAAGTTTAGGGGGTGGCAGGGGGGCGGCAAATTCCAACTTCTTGACAGGACAAAGAATTTCGCGGTCGCTGCGCTCGCGTTTTCTTCTAGATTTGTTGTCTTGATGCGTATGAAGTATTTTCCGCATCTGCATCATAATCATCATAATGTTGCTGCGCTCGCGTTTTTATTGTAATATTGAAGGAGGTGACTACGGGTGGCTGGAGAGGTGCAGAGTGAAAGGCCGAGAGCGCAGTACTAAAGATTCCATTTAATTGATTCGTCTATGCGTATATATACATGTATGTTATGCATTTATGCTGCAGTAAACTATAGTGTTACCGTTAATTACTTAGATTGGCCAATATGCTATTACAGTATCAATAGGTAGATTGCGTTATGACTTTATGATCCGTCCCCCCTTAGAGTAATTAACTAGTAGCTACTTTTACTGTTCTGACCGACTTCATTGACATTGACTGTATTCGTGAAATATCGTAAAAAACCAGAAAGAATCACTTGATGGTTCTGTCGGAAGATCAGCGCTGGCAATCGCGCCAGCACTACGCTGAGACAGAACCATTTCGTGCAATACCTACCATGTTTTACTGTTTTATTTGTTTTTCTTTCTTTTTACTGTGTGTGTTGTGTATTGTCACGAATAAATAATTGATTCTTGATTCTTCTTCTTGAAAGAGAAACACTGGAGGTTGTGGCGTTCTTTTGGTTAGGCCTATATTAGGTACGTCTATCGGGAGTCCTGATGATTGAAATTATGATAATGGTAGAGGTAACGATTTGTAAGACAATATATGCAGACGGGGGCGGCATTTTTTACTTTTTGCCACCCCTCTAAAAATTTCTAGATTCGTTCAGTTGGATGAGAAAATTTACGGAAAATCTCCTAAGATGGTATGGACCATGAGGTACATAGTCACAGGACTCGTGTCAGCTTATTCACCCAAATCTTCTAGCTCCATTCCTAATGAAAACTGGGTGGACCGATCGTAATCGTAAGCGACGTTCGTTAAAGTCTGATAATTTGACAAATTTCTAAGGGATAACTGCTGCCGGCGCTATTTTTAACCAGATCTTTAATCGTAAAATCCGTGCCAGACGGACGAAAACAAGCTCCAAATCGGGAGACCTTGGTCCGCACGGACCCTGAAGACAGTTGTTTCCAGCAAGATTTCCTTTGAAAACCGGTGTTTGCGGACGAAGGTCGCTTCGTCCTTCACTTGTCGGCGACTGTCTGGATTGTGGTTTAGTTGGTGCAACTGGTACTAAGATAGTGATTTGCGTTCCAGACGACGAGCCGATAATAACGGCGGAGGAGGAGGCGGTCCGCGCGGCGCCCGACACGTCCCGGCCCGCGGTGCTGTCCACCATCGACGGCAACGCGCTCGCCGAGCCGCTCGCCGCCGCCGCGCCGCTGCCCGCGCCCATCCGCATCAACATCTCCAAGGTAAGCTTCATCCCTCAAACGTCTTTTACTTGCGGTCGCCTCCCTGATTCCGAATTATTAGCTCCGTGCGGGCCGGGAACTGGCGCGAGAAAGCGTTCCTTACGAGCCGATCGTTGCGTGCTGAGCATACTCTATTGTATATGCTCTGTATTTTCTTGGATTGTCAACTTCAGGGTTCAACTATAAAACAAAAAATAAAATTCTATATTTAACCCAAAGCCATGCACTTTAAAGTTACTACTGTTTTTTATTAAGAATGAGATTGCGGGCGCCCCTCTTCTAACTTGATGATGTTAAGATAATAGTCTGAGATGGATCAAGTTCTTAATGGGTGTATTAAAAATTGCTTTATAAAGGAGGTGAGAATAAATATGCATGGTTTTTTTGTGCAGGCCGCCGTGTCGGTGCCGACGCCGGCCCCCTCGGCGCCGCCGGCCGCCGAGCTGGAGGAGGTGAGCGACGGCGAGCCGCCGCCGCCGGGCGCGGAGCCGGCGCCGGAGCCGGAGCCGGAGCCCGAGTTCGCGCTGAAGCCGGCGCTGCGCGGCCAACACCTCGCGCGCCAGCCGCCCGTGCGCCGCGGGACCGACCTCTCCGGACTCTGCTCCGTCATGTGATTGTGCAAACTCAATGCGGATAAACAGACTTTCGCGGGGCTCGGAAACCGGTTGCGTTTTCATACAATTGACCGGAACCCGTCCTCTGCCAGTCCCTGGGATCCCGGGGCGGATAACAAAAGAATGACTTTGTTTATTTTTTTCGCCGGGAGAGGACTGCTTAATCGTTTCAAACAAATCTTAAAACAACAATGAAAATATGAGAAATACTTTACGATATTTCAAAAATAGTATAAACAGGTTCCGAGCCCTGGACTTTCGACGGGGTTGCCAGTGTATTTGTTTTTCATACTCGTCATATGATTGCGCTTTACCCCTGGTGTAAGCAAGTAAACTGTATCGAGTGAAACCAAGGAGTCCCGTCATCCCCAATGAATGTGCCCTGTTAAGTGATGAAAAAGACTGCATTTGGAAGAAATTGGAATTACTCTGTTTGACTTTATTTGGAACTTTAAGAGTGAATTGTGTGACCATGATTGTACACATGTTACAAGTTATTAAGAACATGTTTAACCAAACGATTCGACTAATCATAGTAGCCAATTGGCCTTTGGCTTGTGTGGAACATGCTAATAAAATCTATCAATTATGAAACCACTTATGTTGTATTTTAGATTATAATTTGTTATTAGTATAACAGGTATTCAGTTCCACACTTTTTTGTATATAAGCATATAATTTTTCTAAAACGGATTGGATTGTTTTAAACGAGTTTGACTCTTGTGTAAGAGCTGAAATGTAATTTGCTTTTAACTAACATGTTAACGAAGTATGTAGTAATGACTGTATAATTTTAGTTAAAACAAAATGTGATATTAATGTTAAGTTTCGTGTATTCAGTTTGGAAACTCTGAAACCTTAGTGAGTGATGGATATCTTTGTAATATTTCTGTACAGTGTTACTGTAGTGTATATTGTATACTTGACTATCTTATTTTTATCAATATCTTATATTCTTTTCTTACTTGAATGTAATGAATGCTCCATTCTTGTATATATATGCCAATTATAATGAAAAAGATTCCGAATCTCTTTTCATGTAGAGAATTTTACTTTTTGTGTATATTTGTTTGAAAGGTGTATTATTTAATCTACATGATGTAGGATACATCACCTGTCCTAGTTATCTCTTGCTCAAACCATTTATAATAAAAATTAAAGAAATAAAAAAATATTGTTTTCTTTTTGCACATATTCTCACAAATTGCTTTAGTTTTTACAATTTTCGGTTAAGAATCATTTGTCTTGTTTCCTTAATATATCTTAATTTGTAAATAAAGTTCACATTGCAATAATATTTGTTTTATTTCGTAGTAACTTGATCCTGTTCAGTCATTATCAGTGTAAGTAGGCTATAAGTTAGGGATTTTAACCCTTTGAACGCCAAGAACTATAAAGTCCAACAACCACTAAAAAGATCGGAGTGAAGGTGTACTTTGATCATGATAATTTGATCTATTATGTATTGTTTTTATTGGTTTAAACGTTACATCAATTCAACAGTGCTTGGCGTGCTGGGCACGACGACACACGACCACTTTGGCGTTCAAAGGGTTCATGATATCAGCAAGGAAAATGAAATATACAACTTGATTAATAACATTTATTAACAGTAATAAATTATTCCTACATATCTAAATAAACAATATTCACAAACTACAGTTGTGAGGCCACCGCGGGAAAGGCAGTGTATCCTTGATATTAGGAACTCCACACAAGCTTTGTACGAGTCTCTCCAGGCCTAGACCGAAGCCCCCAGTAGGGATGTTGCCAAATTTGCGCAGCTCTAAATACCAGTCCAAACTGTCCGAGGGAAGCTTTGCCTTTAGTTTGCTATAGTTGTCCTCTCTCAAGCTGCCGCCTACCAGCTCCCCTGTGACTGATGTTAGCAAATCCAAAGCATCCACCTAAAAAAGCAAATTATTTTTCAGTCAGTTAAAAAAAAATTAAATAATTTATTTGTGACATAATATATACAACAGACAAAACTAACTAAGGCCGCACTGACATCGGTCAAAATGGCTGCAAGCAGTGCAAGCTATAATTTATTTTCAAATCACTCTCAGTTAAAAGTTGTCATTGTTTTGTAGGCCTTTGCACCAATTTTAATTTAGATTAGGATTTTAGAAGCTTTACCCATGGCTTCTAAATATTGATTAGTTATGGGATCAGAACTGACCTTAGTAGGGTCATCTTCACAATCCTTCATGTAGAATGACTTCAGGTTTTTGGGCCATCGCACCACAAACACTGGGACACCACGACAGTACTCCACTAGAGCCAGTTCCTGTTCTTTGTTAATGCCTTCCTCAGTTATGCTCATTCCTTTCTTTTCTAACAATATTCTCGCCTCATCATAAGTTAATGTAATGAACTCTTTATCCAACCATATTGGAACTTTATTATCTTTATCTATAGAATACAAATCTGCTTCATTTGTGTTTCTTGTCCGTGTAAAGATATATTTTAGTAACTCCTCTATGTGGGCTTGGAGATCTTTAATATTATCACAGAATGCTAATTCCCCCTCCAACATGTAAAATTCAGATAAATGCAACCTGGAGCGAGAGTTCTCTGCCCTGAATGTTGGTCCTAATGTGTATACATTTCCCATGCCTCTGCATATAGCTTCTAAATGTAATTGCCCCGATACTGTGAGGAATGTCTTACTGCCAAAGTAGACGGAATCTCTATCCCTGCCTTCCTGCATCATGGCTTTGACTGTTTCCTCGTTATCAGGCTGAATCTTGAACACTTCACCAGCGCCTTCGCAATCATTTGATGTTAACATAGGAGTGTGGACATGCATGTAGTCCTTCGTAGAGTAGAAGTCATGTATGTGCCTTGTGACAGCATTTCTGACTCTTAAGATGGAGGATATATAGTTGGTGCGAGCACGTAGGTGTATGAATTGTCTGATGTATTCTGGGGGATGCGTGGTGCGTGGGTTGAATGGGTAACCATCAGCTACTACACATTCTCCAAGGACTCTAACACTGTCGGCTGCGAGCTCGAGCTGGCCCCGCGGGCTGCAGGACAGCTTGCCCGTTATATGGACCGAGCTACCATACGTTAGCGCGTCTGTTTTTAATTTCTTTGGAATCACGATTTGAAGTCTTTTAGCGCTGGAACCGTCGCTCACGTCGGCAAATATTAGCTCTTTTTGCACGCGGAGGTTCTTCACCCATCCCTAAAAAGTTAAAATTCAGTTCAGTGTTAACGTTATATAAATAAAAGTATAAATGAGAATAATATTCCTAACCTTAACTTCAGCGAATTCGCCAACATTAGCTTTTTCTAAAACAGAGGCAATCGCAGTGTAATTTCTATAACTGTTCGAGATTTTCGAGAAATCCCTGAATTTTATTATGTTCTTTATCCACATTTTCAGTTATAATTTTATTTACATTACATATTCATAAAGAAATTGTATTATTTATGAGAAAAAAAAAACTACTGTCAAATCAAATTATCAATGTCAACGTGATGTCAACGAAATGACATTTTTCTTTTCAGTGCCGTAGACACTGCCGGATCTCGAGATCAGATATTTTCATAAAGTGTATTTACACGATGCGACAAAAGATTCAGGTTGAATCGGAAATTAGTTACGGTTTTTAAAGACAGTGAACAGCATTCAGCGTAGGGATGCCGTAGGGTGGCCCGTCAGTAAGTCACGTCAGTGTACGTCACATATTTTTTTACTATTATCTGTGATTCTGTCATGATTCATGTCATTTGTCGAATCATGTTCAACTCCGTCGCGTTGTGAAAATAATTGTGCGTTTAAAATAGTTTAATACATTAATTGTTATTAATTTATTATTAGTTTTATATTTTCCGTAAGTATCAAATACTTTTTTCCTTTACCAGTGTAATTGGTGCGAGTTATTTTACATAATTTTTTGACCGTAGAAAAAGTTAAATCTTTAATTAATAATTGGCCGCGGAAACAGGTTTCCCTGCTTATGTAAGTCCTTGGTCGCCGTTTTATGGTAATGAAGCCGTCAGTAGATGCTACGTGAAGGCTACATTGGGTATTCATTAATATTTTAGTCACTTACAAATTGTACGTGACCCACTAGACTACATTTCCCATGGATTCCCAGTGCTGCCTGCGAATCTATTATTAAGTTACCTTTTATTTATACTACTTTAATATCAGTCATTTCATTTGCCCAAAACGTTTATTGAGCTCTCTGTCTGGCACTGGCATGTTTGAACTGTTATCAGTTCTATATTCTTGTCTAATCTCGTGATAACGGTTTTCATATTTCACTAAAACGTTCGTTTTAACGGGTCCAATTACTATGCTACAAGCCAGCAGTTAGGTACAGTTTTGATGGAATACTTTTCTGTTTGACCCAGTTCTGGGTAGAAAGTGAAATGTACTTTCATCTCCACTGCTTACAAATAATCTTAATAAGAACTTTTAGAGTATTTGACATTTAAACATCATTCTGAATAACATTTGCAGCCATTCTATTTGAATAATTATGTAGGGAAGAATTTAATATTTAATAATTGTTAAAAACTAACGGATGGAGCTATAGTGTTCAAATGTTCACAGCTTAAGCATCGTGTTGACCCAAAGCTATACAAATTGTGCAAAAATATTTTTACGGGTTTATAAGGGGGGCTCCCATACAGTTAAAGGGGGGCGCGAAAAAAAATGTTTGCCTACCCCATCAAGTGCAGTGTTGTTGAGTGCATAAATATAGTATTTTTTGTTTTTCAAAATATTGAAAAATAAAAGAATGAGAAGCCACTTAATTATCTTAAAATTTTATTTTCCCCCTTAAAAATCTCATTAAATATTAGTCCTAGCAAAAAAATGTATAGAACCTTTTTTGTAGATAATTTTATGTAGATTACTTATGCCTAGGAACGTTTTTTGGTATGGGTCACCGTTTACGAGTTTTTTACGCAATACCGAAAAATGGGACCTTTTAAAACCCCCCCCCCCCTAACTAGTCTAAACAAAGTTACCAAGTCAAAAATTGTGTTCTAAGCATTTCCCTCTACTTCTTTTTGAGCATAAAATGACTGGCCTAGTAAGGTAAATAAACCATATGTATGTATGGTTGCCTGTCAGCAGTGGCAGCAGTTATTAAAATGAGACATTATAATTCAAAACCCAATTAGCCCTGCATTTCAGTTTCGATTGATTTTATGATTTTTGCAACTGTCATTTTGAAACCTTTTTCAAATAAAAAATAAATAAGTAAATCAATAAGTAGTCTTTGCAATTATTAATATGCACTTACGAGACTATAACGAACCCTCCTTTTGAAAATGTTAGCAGTTTCTTCTAATTCTAATTGAGGAACAAAATTATGTTAAGGCGCTACACTGAGAAATTTGGAGACTTTGAAACGCATTCCTGCCCAGACTAGCAAACAGTAGGGGCTGATTTTCAGATATATGATTCTTGACTATATGATTGAGGTACTGACAATAGCGAAACATGATTGCTTAAAATTTTCTCGATAGAAAATAAATCCAAAGTCGAGTCTATATTTTCTTTTTTTCCTCAGCCTACTAAAACAACACATTATTATAATATGATGGTATTTTACCTCATCTAGGTACTGACAAGAGGAAATTTAATAAACCTGCACACAGTCAGATATTTAACGAGATTTGTCTAAAAAGCCATTCTCGGAGAGGGTTGCATCCCGTTTTGTCGTGAGCGAAAAACAAAGGGTGTCTCTTTCAATCGATATATCGCCTTAAAGTTTTAATTTGCAGTTTATTAACAGACGTTATGATTTTTGCAATATATAGTAAATTCTCTTAAATGGTCTCAGAAGTGTAGGTAAGGACCAGGTTTACATACAGGCGGAGATAAATTTGTACCGTTATCGTCATCTCCGCCCATTACAGCACAGCCACCCGCGCCGCCGCCGGGTGCTGCGGGCCGGGCTGTCTCGTTGAGCATGGCGTACGCCGGCTCAACGCGCCCACATATGAAACTCATGAAGGATTTAATATATGGACGTAGATAAAGTAGTGGATGCAACTGTACAATATTAGGCATTAAAACACGAGTGTGGTGGAATGTGGTTGAATGCGAAGGCGAGTTTCATAATATGATCACACAAGTCTTATATTAATGCCTCCCATTATGTAGCAGTTGCATAAACCACTATTCCAATCGTTGTTGGCGTTGTTGCAGTGAAGAATGGCGGACACAACCGGACAAGCTGGCGACCAGGGCCCCCCCAAGGGCATGCCCGCGCTGAAGGCGCACATCATCGCCAACAAGGTGGACGTGGGGCTGTGGGCCATCCGCCTGCTCACCGTGCTCTGCACCATCGGATATGTGCTGCCACTCTTCAACAAGTAAATATACCTTACCATTATGGATCCTTATAACTAGGTGTAATTTATAACATTACTAGCGTTTGCCCGCAACTTCCTCCGACTCGTTTATATCTTACCTCCATACAAACTGCTGCCCATTTCATCCCCATCATCATTATAATAATATCCTTCCCCTAGGCTCATACTATCTCCATACCAAATTTCACTCAAATTGGTTCAGTGGTTTAAACCTGAAGAGGTAACAGTCAGACAGCGTGACTTTTACATTTATACTATTACTAGCGACCCGCCCCGGCTTCGCACGGGTGCATGTATTTATTCATATAAACCTTCCTCTTGATATCCGCATCAAAATACGTTGCGTAGTTTTAAAGATCTAAGCATACATAGGGACAGACAGACAGACAGCAGCAAGCGACTTTGTTTTTTTACCTAGTATAGATGAGACTCAACAATGATAAATAACTTCATAACTCAGACAGACTCTGCTTTGAGGCGGAGGAGACGCCTGCACACATTCTAACCGAATGCCCTAGCCTAATGCGCAGTCATTGCTGGGCAAGCACATCATGCGCCCGGATGAGATTAAATATCTCGAGTTCAAAAAAATCCCGCGATTCTTCGATTTTGCAGGACTTGACCGAGAATTGTAGTATGTGGCGATCACAATAGATCAGTAATGGTCGCAGTGATACGAGGGCTGAGAAGCCCGGGAATAGCCACTACATCTAAATATAAAAAAAACCTTCATAACACTGTTGTTGCATGAACTGGAATCTAATTCAAATGTTTAGACCCACAAGTCCAGTACACACACACGACATCATCATACAGATTACATTTCGGGTTTGGTTGTAAAAGGAGTAAAATGACTGGACTGATATCATACTTTGTTTTGGTCCATGTCCAATTGTCCATATTATTGATACAAACGTTTATGCATTCATTTTTCGTTCGTTATACTTAATAGCTATTTTAATTACGTATACCGCACTTCAACTAGTAGTATACTACACCTACTACTAGTTTAAGTGCGGTACACGTAAAAATCTCGAATGTTAAAGCATTTTGAATTTGAATGAGCATTATTAAGTTGTAATTCAAGTGT
The DNA here is from genome assembly GCA_951800055.1 of Cenopis cana. Taxonomy (NCBI): domain Eukaryota; kingdom Metazoa; phylum Arthropoda; class Insecta; order Lepidoptera; family Tortricidae; genus Cenopis; species Cenopis cana. The sequence continues at coordinate 17,920,284 of OX637487.1, forward strand.
AGCGTCGCTCGCGAGAAGCTAGTTTGCTCACTACACACTACACACACAGTAAATAAAGCAATGTCACGGGGTCACGGACGAATCAAGCGGTTCATTGTTATTACTATAAGATTTTTTTACAAATAAGCGTATAATAATTGTATGATATTTATTCCGTTATAAGAAGTTATGATATTTAAGGCTAGGGCGGGAGTTTGCAATACAAATATTCTTTATTGCACACCTCACTAAAATATTCCACAGCATAAATATATTATATATTTATATATTTTACAGCATAAATATTTCATCATCATCCACTGCTGGACGTAGGCCTTCCCTAATACGCGCTACCACACCTGGTCCTCAGCTCTCCGCATCCATATTTTCCATCCATATTTGTCGAAGAGCCGATGGCCGATGGGGCAGACGAGTTCTGGAGTGGAGATCGCGAAGGTGGACCGACGACCTGCAGAGATTGGCGGGAAGCGGTTGGAGAAATATATACAAAAGAATAAACAAAGATACAGTGAGACAGAGGTAGAATAACAGGCGGTCTTATCACTAAAGAGCTATCTCTTCCACTACGAAATGACTACTGAGTGAAGTAAAGGATTGTGCTTCCTGTGTGTTTTTTAAACTGACAAAGGAGGGGACTAGCTTAAGCCACACACAGAGCGGGCGGGCGTGAGGCGCGCGGGAGCGGGCGTGAGGCGCGCGGGCGTGAGGCGGGCGTGAGCGGGCGTGCGGCGGGCGGGTTTCAAGAAACAGACTGCCTTTGCGCGCCCGCCCGCCTCACGCCCGCGCGCCTGACACCCGTCTCACGCCCGCTCCCGCGCGCCTCACGCCCGCCCGCTCTGTGTGTAGCTTAAGTTTTAGTAATTGCCAGAAAATGCTCAGAAGCGGAAGCAATGGAAATAGTGGAGGATGTCACAAGACAGCGCTGTCATGTTGGTCGCGTTCAATTTTAGGCGGAGCGTGCTACACACATCGTCTCTACTCAAGTACTCACCTAGGTTTCGCCGGAAGATCAGCGCCGGCTCCCTGAGTTGGCATTATGCTGAGGCGAGACCTTTTCGTGACGATTTCTTTTTTTGTGACTGTTCTTTTTCTTTCTATTATTTTGACTTGTCGTGTCTTGTTTTCTTCTTCTTCTTTGTCCAGATAAGATAAGATTATTTATTTGCAAAAATGTAGTGATGAGTACAGTTGGAATCATGTCATTTTAAGTACGTACATTTTACTTAAAGAAGCATGCAATTTTTTACTAATAATTCATTATCAAAACATTAATTTAATTCCATTATAAGCTACTACAGTACTGTCATTATACAAAGTTATAGTTATTTTATTCGTTTCAAATAATCATCAATTCTGTAATAACACTCATTTAAACAAAATGTATGTAATTTATTTTTAAATTCGGGCATGTCAGAGTTTCTTATTTCATGCTTTTTCCAAAGAAAGCTGTCTTAGATACAGGATAGCATTAATCAGTACCATTTCGAGATTGATATTTTGTGGTTGTCGCCTTAGTCCTAAATAATTCTATATTGTTTTTTACAAACATTCCTATTTCGTAAATATACAATGAATGGGTAATGTCATCACTTTTAATTTATGGAATAGAGGTCGACAGGACTCTGATTGATGTACACCACATATAGCCCAGCAGTGGTACACTGCAGACTCTTAACTATATAATCTTATTTCTCCCCTAGCCCTGTGTCAGCATTCTACAAGGCCCTCCTCGGCAACGCGGCAGTCTCCGCGCTGCGCCTCCACCAGCGGATCCCAGCGCACGAGATCTCGCTGTCGCGCGAGTTTCTCGCGAGATTCTTCCTCGAAGATTCGGCGCATTATCTTCTCTACTCACTCATCTTCATGAATGTTGCGCCTAATTTACGTATCCTTTACAATAATTACAGTAGTATAGTGCGCGCCATCCACAACGACGCGCCCCTCCACAGCGAATCTCATACTAATCTGTGCGCAGTTGTACGGCGCGGGCTGTGGAGGGGCGCGCCTTCGTGGATGGCGCGCACTATATCATACGTAATTAACACTATATGTAACCAAATCGATGGCTGAGAGATTTAAATGTAACTTGAAAAAGTATTCCACGCTATCAAATAAATATGAATGAAGTTTAAAACAACGCGAAAAAACATTTCGGTAGTCGCTACTATATTTTGATTTTTTGGCGATATTGATTCGGCCATTCAAGAACATGTCCGGGCATTGTCCGGCACTTTTGCCACCCCGGACAATGGGCCATCAAATCAAATTGGTATGTAATGAACACATTACCATACAGATACTGTATATCTGACGGTTTGCATCCACAAATTAGGAGGGAAAGCAGATGCCATTTATTAATCTAGAGAAGCAGACGATCAAACCTGCAAAGACTTATGTCAATACACACATAGGATGTCCCAGATTGCAGGTATTTGACAAATATATACATTAAATATATTCGATTTGAGGATTTCTTTATTACCGCCCGTGGTAAGTACACAAATGTATATCACCAATTGGCTAGGAATTTGGATGGTACTATCCACATTACGACCAGGTGAGTAACAAGGAACCCTTATAGTTTCGCCATGTCCGTCCGTCCGTCCGACCCCCGTTTTTCTCAGTAACCGTTAGTGCTAGAAAGCTGTAATTTGGCATGAGTATACATATCAATGACGCCGACAAAACGGTAGAATAAAATCTTAAAAAAAAATTTTTTTAGGGTACCTCCCCTACATGTAAAGTGGTGGTGCAATTTTTTTTTCTGCCAAACCCCATCGTGTGGGGTATCGTTGGATAGCTCTTTTAAAAATATTATAAAGTTTCTAAAATCATTTTTTGATTAAAGAATTGGTTAGGTTAGGTTAGGATATTAAGTGTGATATTAAGCTTTGAAGTGATAATTTTTGCTATGGTCAAGTGTCCCCCCCCCCCTGCCAGCTAAACGGTGGCTACTAGGCATGTGAAAAAAATCATGGTAGTAGTATATACGATGAATTTAAAAGGAAAACTATCACAGCTAAGTAGACATTACTAGTTAACGAGTAATAGTCGAACTTCAGAAATGTACTTTGTAAAAGCAAACTTTCGTACAATTTCCATTTATACCTTAGATAATGTTGTTAATTCTTTCAAAAACATAGTAAATATAAGTTTTCGAACTTTTTAGTCCATATAATGTAACGGGTGGACGACTACGGAACCCTACCTTGCGCGTGGTCCGACACGCACTTGGCCGGTTTTTTATGTCATATATGGTTAGAGTGCCATAATATCAAATTACTTTACACGTAATAAATAATCATGATGTGTTTGTTACTATGTCCACGAGGACACGACCCGTTCTTTCTCCTTCTTCCGAACTTCGAAGTTCGTATCGTGCCGTCCCTTTCAGTCTCGTGTTATACACTGTATGAGTGAAAGGGACAGCAATATACGAAGTTCGGAGTTGACCCTCAGTGCGGTTCCGTGAATTTAATGTGACGTATTTGTAATAATCACTTTATTTCATTGGTAACTATTACGGTTGAAAATGAATCGAAAGACCAGCGCTGCCTCTGCCAGGATAATGCTGAGTTGTGACCATTTCGTGACAAAATTCGGTTTTGGAATATCCTGTTTGTGTTTTGTTTGTCACTAATAAAATGTTTCTATTCTTTTCTTTCTTTCTAAAAATAGGCTATTACCATCTGTCAGACCCCAGTTGGAAATACCTACACGGCAAATCAAAAATACTGTCTTGATTTCCTTTCTTGAATACCATTCCTAATGACATACATAAACATGGTTAGATATGCAAATGTCAATAAAGCAGGTGTCAAAGGTACGAGCGGACTCAAGGACACTATCGGTATCGATTAGTGCACTCTTCGTTGGTGACCGTATTTTAAAGTGAATCAATCGATTAAATTCAATGACAACAGCAATGTGTTTGATATAGATATCCAGGGAATGAAATCAATAATACCTAAAGAGAAAGTTTTTCATTCCAACACTGACGAAATAAATGCAAATAATTATTGTAGGTATGTAGCGCTCGTGGCCCAGCGGTGCCGGGTACCGCTTGCGGTATTTAAGGTTAAGCAACGTGGGCAGCGGTCAGGACTTGGATGGGTGACGGCTTTGAGTGGTCACTAACTGAGCGCTCCCGTGCTTTGGAAGGCACGTAAAGCCGTTGATCCCGGTTGCTGTCTCTGGCAGCAGTCGTTAAGCCAAGTTGGAGGCCTTCGGGCGGTTTGAGAACTTCTTAACAGTCAAGTTGCCCACTCAATTGACAAAGCCTAATCCCAATAAGGTCTAGTTTCCCCTCGGGGTTGGAAGGTCAGACGACTGTCGCTTCCGTAAAAACTAGTGCCTACGCCAAATCTTGGGATTAGGTAGCGGACCCCTGGCATCCTTCAGGATGCAAGTGTACTGGGATAACGCTAGGAGGATGATGAATTATTGTAGGTATCATGATGTGTCAACTTGTCGCGATTTAAAGTTTCCAAAGTGTAGCCTTAACATGAAAAATGCAGACCTTAGGTAATAAAAAACCATCCAAGTGAGAGTCGGAATCGCGCACGAAGGGTTCCGTACCATTATCTATAAAAACGGCAAAAAATCATAATTCATAATTCATTTATTGCAACCATGGTACAATGCAGGTGTTACATAATAATTTTTAGGTATCTCATGGACCCTGATAGGGTACAGCAAAAAAACTTATTACTATAAAATTTGCAGCTACTTAATTAATACTCAATTTACATCGAAATATAATATGTCACATTCATTAAAATTATATAATTCAAAAAATATAAGTCAAAAAATCAAAAAATATAAGTCAAAAAATATAAGTCAAAAATATAAGTGATTAACATGTTCCTTGATTGATAAATAAATCTAAAATATAAATAATAAATAATGGTCACAGATAATTATAAGCATGTCGAACGTATTATTTTTAAAGTAATTACTAGGTGGCTTTATCGTCAAAAAATTCGTCTAGTGTATAATAACTATTTTTTATTAGGAAATTCCTTAAACTCGTCTTAAACTTGTTTTCTTTTGCCTCTAATTTTATATCTTCTCTGAGATGATTATAAATTTTGACTGCCATGACGTATGGGCTCTTATGGTGCAATTTCAACTTTGATGTTTTTGGCAAGGCTAAATTGTTTTTAAATCTAGTTTCAAAACGTCGAGGTTGATCAGTTAATTTTGTAAATAATGTCGGGTGCTTTCTCACAAATGTACAAATTTCTAGTATGTATATTGACGTTAGAGTTAATATTTCAAATTTTATAAAGTAGGGTTTACAGCAATCTGGACTTTTTTTATTTGCGAGTATACGTATACATTTTTTCTGCTGTATAAACAGATCTTTTGCATCTGTACTATTTCCCCAGAGAATAATACCGTATTTGAGCCATGAGTGAGCATATGCATAATAAGCTATTTTGGCAGACTGTAGGTTTGTTGATTTCTTTAATTCTCGCAAGGCATAAATAAATTTTGACATTTTATTCCTAATTTTTTGTATGTGTCCTTTCCAGTTTATGCTCGTGTCTATGTCTAATCCGAGAAGAGTAAAATTGTCTACACATTCCAGTTTGTATCCATTAAAATGGTAGTCGATGGCTAGGGAACGCTTTTGGGTTGGCTTGAATTGCATTATTTTGGTTTTATTGAAATTTATTTCCAAGTTATGGTCTTTTATCCAGTTTGCTACTTTAGTCATTATATTATTCAAATCATTGTGTAAATTAAGATTATTTTGGCATGTTGTCAGAATGGAGATATCGTCCGCGAATAGAACGCACGGCTTGTCTAGGGTTTTTGGGAGATCATTTATATATATAATAAATAATAAACATGCGATCACGCTCCCCTGCGGAATAGAGTGTGTAATAGTTTGCTCGTCTGATGTTACTTTAGTTATTATTCCCGTACTGTGGTCTAGATGTTGAACTTCTACGTACTGTTTTCGGTTTTTAAAATATGATGTGAACCATTTATGTGTTATACCTCTTACTCCTATGCCGTATAGTTTGTCTAAGAGTATATTATACTGTACCCTGTCGTATGCTTTGGACATATCCAAAAGTATTCCAACGGCATATTTTTTGCTGTTTAGGGTGTCTAACACGTCTTGTATGTATTTATACGTCGCAAGGACTGTAGACCGGTTTTTTCTGAATCCATTTTGGCATTCGTCAAAAACGTTATATTTTTCGCAGAATGAGTACAGGCGCGTACTCATTGCTTTCTCGAATATTTTTGAGGACGTGGGTAAAAGAGCTATTGGTCGATAATTGCTCGGCTCCGATTTGTCATCTTTTTTGTAAAGGGGCTTTATGACTGAAATCTTTAATCGATCAGGAAATATTCCCTCCGAGAAAGATTGGTTAATTAAAAAGCAGTAAGGTAACGTCAATTCGTCAGCACAGAACTTAATCAGTGCAGGCGGCAACTCGTCGATGCCGTGACTATATTTATTTTATTTATTTATTTATTTATTTATTTTGTGTGTGTATCATGTTGTGTGTTGTATGGGAGCCCACTCAAATATTTATTTTATCCGGTTTTATAGTATTTGTTGTTATAGCGGCAACAGAAATACATTATCTGTGAAAATTTCAACTAACTATCACGGTTCATGACATACAGCATGGTGACAGACGGACTGACGGACAGCGGAGTCTTAGTAATAGGGTCCCGTTTTACCCTTTGGATACGGAACCCTAACAATCGAATAACTATATATTTTGCATATATTATTCTATCAATGTTCACAAATTGTGAGCACTTCATCATCATCCTCCTAGCGTTATCCCAGTACAGTTGCATCCTGAAGGATGCCTGGGGTCCGCTACCTAATCCCAAGATTTGGCGTAGGCACTAGTTTTTACGGAAGCGACAGCCGTCTGACCTTCCAACCCCGAGGGGAAACTAGACCTTATTGGGATTAGGCTTTGTCAATTGAGCGGGCAACTTGACTGTTAAGAAGTTCTCAAACCGCCCGAAGGCCTCCAACTTGGCTTAACGACTGCTGCCATAGACAGCAACCGGGATCAACGGCTTAACGTGCCTTCCAAAGCACGGGAGCGCTCAGTTAGTAACCACTCAAAGCGGTCACCCATCCAAGTCCTGACCGCTGCTCACGTTGCTTGACTTTGAATAACGCTTGCGGCACGCAGGCGCCGCTGGGCCACGAGCGCTCCCTCAAATTGTGAGCACTTATGTGGATCATTAAGACCACTCCTTCTACTGCTTGTACCTGCTGCTATATTAAAAATCGTCAACCGAATGAAGACGTAACTTATCCCTATTTTCTATGGCGAAAAAACAGGATTTTCACTCGAGTACAGACAATAAGGCACACATAGCATACGACCCGCCCCGGCTTCGCACGGGTGCAAATTATACATATAAACATTCCTCTTGAATCACTCTATATTTTAAAAAAACCGCATCAAAATACATCTAAGCATACATATATAGGGACAGACAGACAGACAGACAGGAGGAAGCGTAGTGATAAATATACGAATAGACGCCGTTTACATTGCACTTGAGTGCAGGTAATAATGTGATAAAGGGAGTGTAATTTTATTGGATTGCACGACCTTTAATTCTGGCGGGACTGGCTATAGGTGGGCAAATACCGGATACTTCCTTTCCACTATTGACTCCCCTTACCTAATCTCTAATTCTAAATTACTTTTGTATGCAGTAACACTGCTAACGTAAACAAGATTTTTTTTATCTCTAATTCTGTTAGGTTTTTGTGCCAATAGGCGAACATTCCTCCGCCGCGTGCCACGAACCTCAGTTAACTGTCAGTCGGAGTACCTACCTACATAAACTAAGTAGTGATTATGTTCCGTTGAGGCGAGATTGACGCGGCGACGACGTCACGTTATTGACATTACGACCGGTTTGTTTGTACGCTTTTTGTGTAGATTATCCTTGTGTACAAGAAAACGTGGAGGTTGTGAGGTTTTTTATGCATTTGTCTCAATTTTGAAACACACTGAATGATTATGTAAATGTACTATTATGTACATAGTAAGACAAGATGTAAAGTAAAATAATGGAATTGATTACAAGAGAATAGTAGCGATATTGCAATAATTAATGACATCCAACACGGTTTGTCTACTGTCTTCAGACTACTCGTCTAATCGACACATTATTTCTAAATTATTACAATAATTTTTCACTTCTCATGCTCGAAAAGTGTCTCATATTAGACTTGTGAAGCGGGGCTAAAGTAGTACACTTAAGCCCTAGGGAAAATATGTATACATATTTATGATTCACTAAACATTTTAATTTGACCAATCAAAATATTTCACCTATTAAATCCACCAATCACAGAACAGTAATTTGACAGATTAAAAAATATTTGGTAAAAATATCAACCAACCAGAATACAGCTGTACTAAAATCGACCAATCAGGAAAGACTTTTTCAGTTCTCTAAAGATTAAGCGGTGTCTATGGTCAAAGGACTTGCGTCTCTTAAAAGAAAAAGAAAAAAGCGCGTGTTGCATCTCCTTCTTTAATATAGCAAAAGAAAGGGAAGCGAATACGTAAAACCCTTATCACACTACCCTACCGATATGGTAGCGTGATAAGGCTTTTAAGCGAACACGCATAGCGAGGCATGGTACTGGCCTAAGAAAAAAAAACATGCTGTCAAATTAGACATACGCCCGCCAAGAGTTAAATTATTCATTGAAGGTGGACAATTTGTGTTTAATGTGTTTTCTCGCAATCGAAATGAAAAGTAGAGTGTATAACTCGGGTCTAAAAGCCATATTACCACTCGAACAATTTTCCCTCACTACGCTCGGGAAAATAACCATCTCGTGGTAATATGGCTTACTTTAGCCCCTTGTCAAACAATCTACTATTAATCTCATGGTCTGCTCTGGAAAAACTAAACAATCAAAGCTCTAAGGTACTTATACCTATTATATCTTTTTCACAAACAACGTCAAATCGTCAATCTACTTTTGTATCTGATAAACGTTCGGCGTTGAGCTACAATGGACGAATCAAATCAATCGACGTAAATAGTATTAAGAAGAGCATATGAGTTTTAATATAAGGTATTAAGTACCTTGTCTTTAGCAGTTATCGTGTCTATTAGAACGCTTTTTTTTAACTTGAGAAGTGACTTTATTTAAATGACATTAAGGTCCAAAAAATGGTCTCGTACAGGTCGCGGGAGTCCGCTGGATGCGGGTGGCGCGGGACCTGTCGTTGTGGCACTCTTTGGGGGGAAGCTTATGTCCAGTAGTGGACGTCTTTCGGCTAATATGATGATGGTCTAAAAAGACGAACGTTTAATTCCGCGACTGTACCTACCGTCGTGCTAATTCCTTTCCCTCTTTGCTGGCCCTTCAGACCACAGAGAGAGGTTGTCCACCTCTCTATCTGTTACTGGCCAAACAGGAAAACAACATTAAAAAATAAAATAAATCCAATAACCGCCCTGACTCTGCCAGTGATCCTGACGCCCATCTTCCTGTTCGCGCTGCTGCACGCCGCCTCCTACTCGCTCACCATCCTCGACGTGAGTATATTATTTACATGTTTTCTACCTCTTTGAACATGGTGAGAGGTGAGTATGGTTGAAATTCTTTTTGAAGAAAGAATTTCTATTAAAATGTTATTGGATTTTGAACCTAATTGTTTGAACGGTAACGTAGCTTTTTGAAGGAATTGCTTTGGTGCAATTCGTTCAACTGAAATGATTTCAAGTATACAGACATGCACAGAAATTGTATCTAAAAGGTAAGTTAGGGGCGGCCTTTGGGAGTGGCGAGCATTGCAGCCTCTCGGAGCGCAACTACCCACGAAAAACATTAGGTATTACGGGTAGATTTTTGCGAGGCCCTTGTCTTTGTATTATAGACGGGCCTTGAAAACATCTACCAGTCTGGAGTCTCACCATTGCTTGAGGCCGCCTCTAAGTAGGTAAGGCAATACATTGAAGTCGTGAGTGACTTGTTTCATTAGATTCTAAAAATGTTCACTAATTATTATATATACACTCACGAGAAAAAATAATGCATACACTTTGTATTGAACTTCCATAGAAAGTGTGCCCGTTATTTTTGCTCTTGAGTGTAAATATTCTTCTGTCACGAACGTAATCTCAGTTGTGTTTGACGTAATGATATTGACAACCGTGTTGGTGATAGCCCTTCGAATCCCTAAACTTTAAGTGACAGTGGGTGGGCGGGGTTGGTGTATCACGAGTGGCGACCACGTACCAGAAGTGGGGGTAGGCCCCCCACAAGATGGACTCATGACCTGGTAAAAGTCGCGGGAGTCCGCGTGATGCGGGCAACGCAGGACCGGTCATTGTGGCACTCTGGGGGAGGCCTATGTCCAGCAGCGGACGTCTTTCGGCTGGTGTGGTGATGATGATGTACCTACGTGTTGTATGTTGCAGACGCTGGGCCAGAACTCGCTGTGGGTGGCGCGGCTGCTGATCTCGCTGGTGGAGTTCCAGTCGCGGAACATCCTGCGCGCCGCCGCGCTCGCGGAGATCGTGCTCTTCCCGCTCGTCGTGTTCATGGCGCTCTTGTGAGTACAAGCTTCTAGTTCCAGTCTTGTGAGTACAAGCTTATAGTTCCAGTCTTGTGAGTACAAGCTTATAGTTCCAGTCTTGTGAGTACAAGCTTATAGTTCCAGTCTTGTGAGTACAAGCTTATAGTTCCAGTCTTGTGAGTACAAGCTTATAGTTCCAGTCTTGTGAGTACAAGCTCAAGCTTATAGTTCCAGTCTTGTGAGTACAAGCTTATAGTTCCAGTCTTGTGAGTACAAGCTTATAGTTCCAGTCTTGTGAGTACAAGCCTATAGTTCCAGTCTTGTGAGTACAAGCTTATAGTTCCAGTCTTGTGAGTACAAGCTTATAGTTCCAGTCTTGTGAGTACAAGCCTATAGTTCCAGTCTTGTGAGTACAAGCTTATAGTTCCAGTCTTGTGAGTACAAGCTTATAGTTCCAGTCTTGTGAGTACAAGCTTATAGTTCCAGTCTTGTGAGTACAAGCTTATAGTTCCAGTCTTGTGAGTACAAGCCTATAGTTCCAGTCTTGTGAGTACAAGCTTATAGTTCCAGTCTTGTGAGTACAAGCTTATAGTTCCAGTCTTGTGAGTACAAGCTTATAGTTCCAGTCTTGTGAGTACAAGCTTATAGTTCCAGTCTTGTGAGTACAAGCTTATAGTCCCGAGCTGCGTTCGAGATTCTATTATCTTTTTAGGGCTTATTTTAGAATACTCTTACTACTTGTTTCTTTTTTTATTAAAAATGGGATTACTCCTTGCCAGCATCTAGCTAGGGGGCAATGATGAGGTCGACGATGAAGCTAGCTCATTCAGAAGATATTTAGTGACTTGTGCTTTAAAGGCCTTGTCATAGAGATAAATAGGAACTTTTTTTCGGTGGGTTTGGAAAGCTGGATTAATTAGGGTGAGGACCTTTTCAAAGAAGGAAAGCATCGTGAGGAAACCGGGCTAATCTCAAATAGTTGTCAGATGTCAGATAGGAGGGGCTGTGTAAAATTCGTGCTTACGTCAAATTTAGTGACATGTTAGTGTTACGTAGATCTTGGAATTAGGTAGCGGACCCCAGGCATCCTTCAGGATGCAACTGTACTGGGATAACGCTACGAAGATGATGATTAGTGTTACGTAGATTTAAGTAAATTGCTGCTAGGGTGCAGGGTGCATTTGCATATTATAAAATGTATTTTTGTTCTATGTTTGTGCAATTCGAGTTTAGAGTTTGAAAGTTCGGATTTAGGTACCGAAGCGAACCCCGACCTCGGGATGATCGATTTGTTTGTTTTTTTCCCAGCGGCTACTGCGGGCTGATGACCCCGTTCGTGTACTACTACTTCGTGACGTGGCGCTACGCGTCGCGCCGCAACCCCTACACCCGCAACACGTTCCGCGAGCTGCGCGTGGCCGCCGAGCGTCAGGCGGCGCGGCCCGGCCTGCCCGCCGCGCTGCGCGGTGCCGTCGCCAGCGCCGTGCAGCTCGTGTGCCGGCTCGCGCCGCCCATGGAGGACCAGCCCCAGTAACCTGCTCCTTTTACTCACTCTTCGGCACGTACAAATCCTCGCCGTGCTCGAGTCAGGGCCGGCCCAAGGGTGGGGCGGAAGGCGCGGCCGCGCCCGGCGCCGGAATGTCAAGGGGCGCCAAACTGGCAACGTGGGAAAAAAATAACCAAAGGGCGCCCAAAGCCCATCTCGCTCCACCCGGATTTAGAGCTAGGGCTAGGGCCGGTGCTGGCTTGAGTTTCAATTCAAAAATTAAAGAAAGCTGTCGCAACATTACGCGGCTCACATCACATAAAATTAGTAGTAGTAATAAGTAGAAGCAGGACGTACAGTGAAGGCTTAGGCGACTTCCTGATTTGTCGGTGCGGAGGCAGTAGGATATGAGAAAAGTGTCAAATGTCAGTGTCAGCTGTCAGTCGACGTGATACCATTTTTTACTACGCCCGTACATTTAAATAAGTGCTTCCTGACTGGCGCGGGATGCGCGGTAGCGGAACGATGCGAAGGCAGTACTGGTCCGGTTCTGCGCATGATATTACTACTGCGCAAACGTAATACTGACAGTATTATGTCAAGTGAGGATCTTTGCGATGTCAGTAAGTTTACGTCCGCCCCGCCAAGTCAGGAAGTCGCCTTAGTAATAGGGTTCCATTGGCACCCTTTGGGAATGGAACTATAATATTATGTATACGTTGTATTTATCAGTATAAGTGGCCACAGTATCAGGGATGGCCGGCCCCGTGGCCCGTGGTCTAATTTACTGTGGCAGAGCGACCAGCTTGTTTATTGGAGGGTCCGTCTGTACGGGCTCTTGTACGGTGCAAGCTGAACATTTACTCACAAACACGAGGGTTGCTGCTCACGGGACGTCACAAGCGCGTTGCCGACCATTTACTGACTGACAGCTAGAAACAAATACAGATCATTCACAACATAGCATACCCATAGCATAATCCTACCCGTTACCGCAAATAACTTTTTTTAAAGCTTCCACCCACTTATTTCAGTGTTTATTGTAGCAACAGCTGTATATTGTCCTACTAATATTATAAATGCGAAAGTTAGTGTGTTTGGATGTTTGTGACTCAATCAAGCAAAAACGGCTGAAAGGATTATGATGAAACTTGGTATACAACGAGATTATAGCCTGGATTAACATATAGATTCAAAGATTCAAAGCGTTTATTGCCAGAACAGTAAAAAAACAGATTTTAGTGTACAATAAATAGCTTATGTTCTACCAATCTTGGCATGCAATATTACAAATTCATTGTCATTTATTAAAATTTGTTTAACATACATTATTATTAATACGAGTCATTTATATTGTCATCGATTTTTATTATTATTATTTCTTATGGTTCCTAATTGTAGTAATTTATGTCAAAAATATGTTAACTAAGTATATTTCATTATTCTATAGATTTGTTTAAAAAGTCCTTTACAGAGTAAAAACATTCTTCCAGTAGGAAGTCAGTGACTTTCTTTTTCAATTGGCTAGGTGGACAATTTTTGATGTCACTTGGTAACTTATTATAAATTTGTATAGCCATGCAAAACGCATTATTCCTATAAATTTGCGTTTTAGCAAGAGGCAAATGAAGTTTATGTCGATATCGAGTAGACCTTGGAAAAATCTCAGCATGGGTCGGGAAAAAATTCGGATGCTTATGTACAAACAGTGATATCTCTTTAATATACATGCAAGGTAATGGCAATACTCTAGTAGATTGGAACAAGGGTTTACATGGTTCCAGGTAGTGGCTGTTACACACCGCCCTTATACATTTTTTTTGGACCAAAAATGCCCTAATCATATCTACGGAGTTGCCCCAGATTAGTAACCCATATCTTAGAATAGAGGATACGTAGCCGTGGTATGCGACATCTTTCGAGCACGTGCTACTTGGCCTTCTTAGGGCGTAGACGTACTTTTGCAGTTAGGATGCTTTTGATGGATGGATGATAGGATACTTTTTATGCCGAAAATCACCCCTTTTACGCGGACGAACTCGCTGGCAAAAGCTAGTAGCTGAATATTCATAATATCATCCTTAGTAGGCAACTGCCTTCTTCTAGTATAGTAAATTGAAATCATGCTTGGTTTCCCAACAAAAATCAATCGCAGAACAAAATCCTCATCGTATGTTTAATATTAAGGTGGGACGCTTTCCATACAAAACGTATTTTGACATTCGCAGGCTAACGGCGTGATATTTTAAGAAACTTATGTAACAAATTATCATAAATTGGCTTTCCATTTGCGCGAAATTCCCCCTTTCCTAGAATAAACTTGTATAAACTAGAATAATTTGAAAAAAATGATGTGACAAACTAATTTCTCAAATTATTCTAGTTTATACAAGTTTATTCTTGGAAAAGGGAAATTTCGCACAAATTGAAAGCCAATTTATGATAATTTGTTATACAAGTTTCTTAAAATATCACGCCGTTAGCCTGCTAATGTCAAAATACGTTTTGTATGGAAAGCGTCCCACCTTAATAAAATATTATATACTAAATATTATTATTATTATTTTGTGTTTAACTGTTTATTTGTATGTTTTCAGATAACGCTGTCGGCGCCAGTAGGTGAATAAGGACATCTGTGACGCGCCTCAAGAGCCTGAATACGAGCACTCGTGGCGTCGCGCGGGGCGGTACGCGCGTCTCAAACATATCCATCTATAGAGAACGTTTACAAACTCGTTTACATCCCTCGACGCGCCGCACAACACTGCGCGGGTTTTGTAATGAGGCATGCGCTCTCGCTCACACTGCGTGTCCGAAACTACGTACAACAATTTTATAGTTCATCTTTGACATAGCACCCGTCACTTTCTAGTAAATGGGTAGTACATTTACTAGAGAGGGACGAATGCTGCGCGTGATGCATCTTTTGCTTGGGTGACGTTAAGGAAACACTGTTGTAAAATGTATTTTATATCCATAATTATTAGGTACTTGAAGTTTGTCACTGAAATAATAGGGATGTTGACACCAAATAAGAAAATGAATGAATCCATATTTTCTCGAAAAAGGATCAAATTCTCAATGAAATAGCGAAAAAAGTAATTCAAAAGAATAAATAACTACATAATTATAAGTCTTCAAAGTTTTAGGAGGGGGCATTTTCTGCCCCTTTTCCGCAAAACACACCTTTGTATTGAACGATCGTCATTTACTATGGCGCTCCAGGTCAGTGACGTCACTAATCTGTAGCGCTTTCTCTCAAACTGAAAACATTGTAACTGCTGTAGTTTCGTTATTTTTTGAGATATTTAAATAGGATTTTCACTACTTGGCATAATTTTATGTATTCTTTCGTATGGAGTAATAATAAATTTTGAGTCAACATCCCTATTATGTTCTGCCTTAACACAGAATTATATTTGTGAGCGGCGTGTTTATAATATAGACTGTTTGATGTGTGTTAAGGTAGAACATACAATGGATTAATCCAGTTAGTGATAAATTAAAAGTAACTTACCTGTACGTGTAATTGTCACGTGACTTGTCGATATGTCAAAAAGACGCATCATTTTGTGTAGAAAACACCCTGATGTGAGCTTATCAACTCACATATTTATTTAAAACTCTTGGTTTATATTGAATCAAATTGTTGTTATATTTTACGGGACAAATTTAGGTATTATTTTAAGTTTAATTTCACTTAAGTCAACGATTTTGGTCGTTATTTTAAGCTGTTAGGTTGGCACTATTTTAGTTTTTGTCGAATATTCGGCTTGCTGGTTTAGAATATTCACTGTTTTTATACATGGTAGGTAACCACATATAAAAGCAGTGAATTATTTGCTAATTGTTGAAAGAAATGCCACCTTTTAGGGTTAAGTAGCCCTGTAAGATATACGAAGGATTCAAAACGTAACAAAAGTACATTTTGAAATTAGAACCACAAAGGTCACAACATAATAAGTAATAAAAAATTATTAACATTATATCGCCACGCTCATACAAAAAATGATCACATTTTCGTGTACTACCA
The DNA here is from genome assembly GCA_951800055.1 of Cenopis cana. NCBI lineage: Eukaryota > Metazoa > Arthropoda > Insecta > Lepidoptera > Tortricidae > Cenopis > Cenopis cana. The sequence goes on from OX637487.1 coordinate 17,936,353, forward strand.
TTACTTCCTTGCATGCGAAAATTAAAGTTACGTGACGCATATGTTTAGCCGAAATAGTAGTTTATGCAACTGGTACATAATGAGGGAATTAAAAAACGAGTGTGTTTTATGAAACGAGCCGAAGGCGAGTTTCATAATAAGGTCACACGAGTGTTTTAATGCCTAATTATGTACAGTTGCATACACTAGTTTATCTACATCCATATATTAAATCCTCTTTCATGTGTTTCGTGTGGGCACTTCTCGCCGGCGTGCGCCATGTTTGCGTCGACAGGCCGGCCCGCGCCTCCGCAGCTGTGTCCTTATATAATTTTGTACGTGATCTCGTTAAAGTGTTATATTTCGTGATCTAATAGGGGACGCACGCAACAGCCGCACAGTATATTATAAAGCGGGGTCTTATCTACGGTATTTGAACTTATAAAAGACGATTTACTATATGGGTGTAGATAATAGTAGTTTATGCAACTGGTACATAATGAGGGGTATTAAAAGACGAGTGTGTTTTATGAAACGAGCCGAAGGCGAGTTTCATAATAAGGTCACACGAGTGTTTTAATGCCTAATAAAAAAAAAGAAAAAGAAAAAAAAAAAGAGAATTTACTATATGGGTGTAGATAAAGATATATATTGCACAGCTCAAAACACAGTACTATGTCGTTGGGGCCGGGCGTAGCGAACCCGAGTTAATAATAATGTCGGCATTATAATTACGTGATATTTTTTAGAGCGTGGCGGTTATCTTATACAAGTAAGAAATGTTTTATTGGATCCTATTCGTATTTGTATTGGAAATCCTTTATCTCTCGAACAAATTCCTCTTGCATTTGCGTCTCTTCCGTAACTGACCATTCCATTTGTATGAAGCTTTTCCATTTTGTTTCGTTGCGAGTTTAAAGGACTGCGACTTTTGTATTAACAATTTATATATGCACTTGGTTTGGGGTGAATGAATGTAGTCAGGATTTTTAAATAAATGTTATGATATACAAGATGTTTTCATTTTCTTCTCCTTGTCGACAACTAATCTACACTATAATGGAGGTGAAGTTTATACTCTAATGTCTAGATGCAATACAAATACTCTTTATTGCACACCTCAATGAAAGGACACAATACAATACAAAAAACATAACAAGTAGAGGCAAACAACGGGCGGTCTTATCGCTAAAAAGCGATTTCTTCCAGACAACCTTAGGGTAACGGATCTAGAACTATTAGTTATTGGATTATGAACTGTACGAAACGTAGCAGGTGTGCAGCTTTAAAATGGGTCACGGGGTATGATACCTTCCCTCTTTGAAAGTTTTTGCTGGATGTATGCCTATACAAACCCGCGACAAAGAAGTATACACTGCAAAAGATCTTTATGTCACACCTGGCCATAAAGTGGCCATTATCGCACGCTCCGCGCGCGAAAAAACCCACTTCCTGGCCAGACGGTGACATAAAATTTTGTACTTACCACGGGCGATAATAAAGAAAGCCTCAGATCGCATATTTATCGCCCTTGCCTTCGGCTCGGGCGTAAAATACCTGCGATCTGAGACATTCTTTGTTTTATCGCCCTTGGTAAGTAATGTACTATTAAATAGCGATGTTGACTCAAAATTATCATTACTCCAAAACAAAACTATGCCAGATGGTGAAAATCATATTCAAAAACTTTTAGAGAAAGCACCATAGTAAATGTCGATATTTTGTATAGAAGGTGCGTTATGTAGAAAAGGGACAAAATGCCCCCTCTTAAAACATTGAAGACTTCTAATTGTTATTATTTATGCTTTCGAGTTACTTTTTTGGATTTTGATTGGTTTCAACATCACATTTCCTTACCTATCATTTTTTTACCTATTCAAAATGGGATTGCCAGTTGTTTGGTTTCAACATCACTTTTTTACCTATTCAAAATGGGATTGCCAGTTGTTTGGTTTCAACATCACTTTTTTTACCTATTCAAAATGGGATTGCCAGTTGTTTGGTTTCAACATCACTTTTTTTACCTATTCAAAATGGGATTGCCAGTTGTTTGGTTTCAACATCACTTTTTTACGTATTCAAAATGGGATTGCCAGTATCTAGCCAGGGGGTAAAGTGAAACAAAAGATCAGTTTTTAGTATTTTTTGTAATGTACAGCCTTACAACTAAGCCTGCGCGGGCGCGGGGATGGGCAGCGGCGCGGGCGCGGGCGCGGGCGCGAGGCTGCGCACGTCGCTGGTGGGCTCGAGCGGCGCCGGCTCGTCCTTGGGCTCCGTCACCAGGATGTGGTCGGGCTGCGGCTTCTTGGGGCCGTTCTTGCCTTGCTGGTCCCACGGCAACATGATTTTGACCTGCCGACGGGGAGTTACGTTAGGAATGTGGCACGAAATGATAGTATGTACGAGCCAATGCAAATGCGCATCCAGATTTTATTACTATCCTGGAATTATAATGAGTCTGAGGACTTGTTGAAATGTTCTTAGTTGCAGTGGATGACAATTCTATTGCGTCTGATCCCAAGAGATTATATAACTCGTAGGGCTACTCCTCTTTCATCTCTGTAGTATTCACACCCTCCCAAACACAGCCATACACTCACACACACATACAAAACACTAATTCACTCGCGCACACTTAACACACACACAAAGACCTGTAATCCCTGTGTTTATCCATTCTTAGTTATGTTAGCATGTCGTATGAAAATTGTTCAGTTAACCTATTAGTTGTTGTTAAACTTAAAATCTATTAACCTAACAGCCGCATTAATCTGGTAATTCTCTTAGATTTGGATCCCCATGAGACAGGCTATGCCTAGTGTGGGAATCACTGTAATGTTTTTCATGTATCGTGTACATTCTGGTAATAAAATTGGCGCGTTTCAGTTATTTTTATCTCACGAGCGCGGGCGAACCATGGCTCAACAGCTATCGCATTCACTGCCACCCTCTTTTGTTGGACTATCGGCAGGTGCCGCACTTTGCTGTGTGCCCCAAACGCACATGTGAGTTCAACCGACTATTCTAAGACCAAGGCACAGGGTGAGTCACTAAATATTATGAACGCGTCTGTGCGTTCAAGGCACTGGGTGAAAGTAACGGAAACGCATATGCGTTGGTGGCAGTGAATGCGCTATACATGCACTTGTCTTTGTGTGCGTCAGCTTAGGAGCTATGAGTTCACAATGGTCGCTTTTATACTTTACCGTGGACGTTCACGGCACGATAAAACTCTATGGTTTCATTCATAATTCGTCTAAAGTCTATTGTTTATTTATGAATGAAATCATAGTTTTACCGTGCCGTGGCCGTGGCCGTCGACGATAAAGTATAAAAACGTCCATGTGTTCATATCTGTCACAACTACAAATATGGCTAATCCGCACTTGTAATATAAAAGTACTGTACAGCACACATATCTTGATAGTGTAGGAATGTTTTATGATCACTTAAAGCGCTAGCTCATATGCAGTCGTGGGCCCCTATTTTAGGCGTTCGTCAACAATTTCATTATCAAAACTTTATTGCTCTATACGAAGCAGAAACAGTCACGAGCTCTATAAATCATCATCCTCCGAGCGTTATCCCAGTACAGTTGCATCCTGAAGGATGCCTGGGGTCCGCTACCTAATCCCAAGATTTGGCGTAGGCACTAGTTTTTACGAAAGCGACTGCCATCTGACCTTCCAACCCCAAGGGGAATCTAGACCTTATTGGGATTAGGCTTTGTCAAGTGAGTGGGCAACTTGACTGTTAGAAGTTCTCAAGCCGCCCGAAGGCCTCCAACTTGGCTTAACGACTGCTGCCATAGACAGCAACCGGGATCAACGGCTTAACGTGCCTTCCAAAGCACGGGAGCGCTCAGTTAGTAACCACTCAAAGCGGTCACCCATCCAAGTCCTGACCGCTGCCCACGTTGCTTAACCTTAGATACCGCAAGCGGTACGCAGGCGCCGTAAATATTATTAATGTTATCAGTTTGTCTTTTAATACGGCTGTGTGTACCGCATATCACTGTCATGGATGATTCGTGATGAGCCTAGCAACGCCGCTGGGCCACGAGCTCTATAAATATGTTAATAAAATTCATGTATACTAAACATCACATTCATACATTAGGATTTTGTACTCATACACTTTTTTCATTTTATTACATTTGACGTAATGTCAGTAGTTTTTTACATTTTGCAATTCTACATTGAGACTGAGTGGATCAAATGAGCTTAGATGAAAATATAAATGTTCAGCTTGCACCGTACAAGAGCCCGTACAGACGGACCCTCCAATAAACAAGCTGGTCACTCTGCCACAGTAAATTAGACCACCGGCCACCGGGCCGGCCATCCCTGATACTGTGGCCAATTGGAAATAAATAAGCTACATAATGACACTTGTATAAGTCAGGCTCTTATTGGATATCTTGTGCTTATTGACATAAAATCGATTTAAACAGAAAAATCCCAATTCCAGAACAGTCTGATCATACAATTTATATGGCTTTTCTGCCTAAGTCGAGCAAAGGTATGTCAATTGTCAATATAAGCACTCATCACAAAATATTACACCTATAAAGTTTCAAAATTGTCTCAATAAGATATTCTTAACAAGCCTCCTCAAGCAGACTTTGGTTCTAAATACATTTTTAATTATTATTTCCTGATGATGTGCTACACCGGACACCTGATACGGCACGACACCTTTTTTGTGAACATTTTGGAAGGGAAAATTGAAGGAAGGAAGGGAAGAGGTAGACCCAGATTGACGTACTTCAATCAAGTGAAGGAGAAAATTGGTGCCGCGTCGTATCAGGACGCTAAAAGACTGGCAGAGAACCGAGAAGACTGGCGATCTCTCCACCGACAAGAGCGTAGCTCTTAAGTTTGATGATGATGATGATGATGCTGTGCTCAGTCAATATGTAATTTGTACAGTCAATATCAATAGTAGCCAAGCATATGAAAAAATCGAGTTCTTATTCCCTTGTAATGAATGAAAACATTTATTTCAGACACATGTCCATATTGGTTAGTAACATGTTTAGCTTATACTAGTGTTAAAATGTACATGAATATTTCAAAAATACTAAAGATTGAAGTCTTCATATGCTTAGCTACTTTTGATGCCGATTGTAACATTATAAGAAATTGTGTCAATTATATTTCCAGCAACAAAAGTTCAAAAAGATCAGTAAAATCCTCACCTTAATACCCAGCACTCCTTGTCGCAGCAACACGTGCCTTGTGGCGGTGTTGACATAGTCATTGCAGGGGTCTCCGGAGTGGATCATGAGGCCGTCCACGAACTTCATGCTCTTGGCTCGCTGTCCGCGCAGCTTGCCGGAGACGACCACCTCGCAGCCGCGGGCTCCGGACTCCATGATGAAGCGGAGCACACCGTAGCACGCGCGACGGACCGCCAGACCTTTACATATGAGGTTTAAATTATAGAAGACAATCTCCATCAACCACTACTGTACAACCACTAAATTGCCAAGTAAAAAAAATACTTTGGCATATGGATCAAATATTAATTTAAAGAGTAATTCAAGTCATAGGTCATCAACTCATCATACTATTTTCTTTTACAGTCACTTGCAGGAACTAGGAATGGATTACATTATATGTATACTTTAAATATTATGATGTCCCCTTATTTCATCAACAAACATTTCATGGTTTTGCACAATTTTTATTTCCTTGAAACTTTTTTTTATATTAACTTTTTAGGTCATTGCGTAAAACCCATTAAGTCTACAGGAAAAGAAGGTTAGGTTAGAACTGCAATGCTTTCTAAAAATATGTTTTATATGAAATGAAAATTCTTAAATTTGATGAAACATTTGTGTGCAAAATAATAGTAACCCACAAAATACGACTGATCATCTCCCAAGAATGAAAAAAAATAAAAAATAAAGAATATTGCTGTAGAGGGCAGATTGAACACTATGTGACAGAGTTGTTTAGTTTATTCTTGATGCCAGGACATAGTGCATAAAATATTTGAAAGCACACATGTAAAGCCTCTAATGTATGCAAGATATTATCGCACTTAGACTTAATGAAGCCATCTACCCGGTTATTTTTTACAAATAGATATGTCATCCGTTTCTCAGGGCTATAGGGAGACGAGGGGTTCAATATTCACATTCAATGATTTAAGCCGCCCTCTCCCAGCGAAAAAAATATACAATGCCATTCTTTTGTTATCTGCCCTGGGATCCCAGGGACTGGTAGACAACAGGTTAAATAATAAATATGCTTGTCCCCTTCGTACACTGTGTCTACTTCGACAAAAAGAAAACACAAATTCAAAGGTTTTTTATTATAACCCCAATGAAAAACAAATACCACTATGCAGTAGCAGTGTCAGGTTAATTGGGGTATCTTAGTTTATATAGCAATTCTTGACTTCACTGATCAAATTCTATCAAATTTAAAACCAAATCTGTCTGCCAAAGGTCAAGTTAATCAGACACCTTCAGAGTAAAATTCAATTGTGTACCAACCAGATAATCAGTACTTGTCAAATGCTGGTTTGTGGTTAGTACATTCACAATTCTTATCTAACAATTATTCACTAAGTATCATTTTACTTCATTATGAATACTCCTCACAATTAATTATTCTGGTTGGTTTATAAGTAAAAGATCCTAATCTTGGGATTAGGTAGTGGACCCCAGGCATCCTGCAGGATGCAACTGTACTGGGATAGCACTAGCAGGATGATATGTAAAATTAAACTAACCTCCGATGAGTTTGTATCTGAGGGACTCTGCCTGGGCGATGGCGCACAGGCCGCGGGTGGCGACCTTCTCCGCGTACAGCTCGACCGACTGCTCGGGGATGTTGAACCGCTTCTGCACGACCGACGTGAGCTCGCGGATGCGGCGCCCCTTCTCGCCCAGCACGCTCTGCGTGCGGGTCGCCATGATGATGATCTCCGAGCGCGTCGGCGTCACGCGCACCTCCACGCCCGAGTACCCATCCTCGGCCAGCTCCCGGGTCAGGAACTCGTTCAGTTCAGCCTTGAACACTCCATCGCCGACGAACTGTAATGTACCAAGAGGTTATGTTAATGACACCGAGATTTCTTTACCGACGACACACTTAACACTTATTTCAAACTTGTACACGTATTATCGTAGAATAGTCTTAGGATATGGACTGGAATTGCATGGAAAATTATCAAAATGAGCACTGATTTTTGTCCAAACATATCCAAAAACATCACAACTTTCACTGAGGTAAGTTAGTTTTAACCGGTACATATACGTATAAACGATATTGCTGAGCGCTTTGGTGAATATATTTCAAAGATTTAGATAGATTTCTCAACATACTTTTCGCTTTTTGGAAATATTGTTCACCGCCATGATTGCAACGGGGGCTGAGAAAACTTGAAAGGCCGGACACAGGCAAGATAAACGTCAATGTCAATTTGAGAGTTACGTTCTGAAACCATTCTATAGTTCCGTTATTAAAGACCAATGCGTGGTACCAAATTATTTTTGTATTAGACAAATTACTACTTGACTTTATTTTTTAGTACAGTTAATTAATTATCGCTAAGTATTTTAATACGCTATATTAAAACTCAGTGTAGTTATGACTTTTTTTTTGTTAGTTTCAGAATATAAAATGGTCTGAATGCTACACTCTGAATGTACTCTATAAACTATTCAAGTATATGATAAAAACGTAAGATACTCAAATACTCTACGAGTGTTTAATTAAAAACGAGAAATTGATAAATAATTTAATTTTATGTTAGGACGGGACACAATATTTTCCCACATCGCTGGTCTAATCACATCACTGTACCCTATTGGTAGGGTCTAGGACCCTAACTGGAGGAGGGGAATTAAAGAACTTCACTCATTAGAGCGAGATAGTTTCCCCCAGTTAGGGCTCTACCGATAGGATAGGAGTGTGATGCTGATGTGGGAATAATGGCTGCATCACACTACCCTATCGGTAGGGTCCCAACTGGGGGAGGGGAGTTAAACTATCTCGCTCTACTGAGTCAGATACTACTAGGGTTGCCAACTTATGTGCTCCGATTTGCGGGATATTTGTTGTAGAATTGCGGGACTTGGCTAAAAAATGCGGGACTAGTGCACTCATACATTACTTATTCCCGGGAGATATACGTTCTTAGTGGATGATTTCCGAGCTAAAATTATCTTATTACGAGTACGGTCCTCCGTGAGCGGGATACAAATTACTTATTTTCATTTATCGAAGTTGTGCACTCTTTCCTGAAATGAAACAAAATGTTCGCTCCAGTTCCTATAATGGGAAATGTCAATATGTATGCAAAATCACTGGAAAGTTTGTTACGGTAAAGCTTTGATTCAAACAAATAAATAAGTTTTTGTTTCATTCAAAAATACCAAGTAGTTTTGATTTTACAGGCATTCAAAGAGAGTCCCGCTAACCGCGTGTGACGTCATTTTGCAACGCTAGTCTAGTACGGAAGCGCGCGAACGGAGTGAGCGCGTGTATGGCGAGTGTTGCACTATGACGTCACGAGGGCGGGTCGTCGAGCAACACTTTAAAATTCAATATCTTGGAAACTATTGGACGTATCGAAATAATTCTTTCACATATATATTTTTATTTTCAACAGAGAATACAGAAAAATTGAATTCTAAATTAGTTAACATTCTCCATTCTGCCGAGGCTTGAAAGCGGGACAATTGGCGTCCCGCACGCATCCTTTGCGGGACGCATCGCTTAGAGTGCTAGAAACGGGACGTCCCGCCTGAGGCGGGACGGTTGGCAACCCTAGATACTACCTACCGATAGGGTATTGTGATACGGCTTTAAGGATCAAAAAAGGTGCTTATACGAGTATATTCTTTGAATGCTGGTACAATATTTTAAACTAGCTAGAAAGCTTTAACATACCTACGGATTTCTTGTGTGGTCCACCATCATCCACATGTCCACATTACTCTTGTTCTTTTTTTGCAGTGGAAGTTTGGTCAAAAGAATATGTTTTCTATTATTAGTTCGCGTTAGAAATGGGAGAATAAAAGGAAACCAGGTATATTCAATGCAATTTATTTATTACTCAAGATCTTCCCATTACATACAAACGCACCATATACTTAGCATAACAATAATTTCATATGAACATTGTGGTAATTAAAGGACATTATTTCGCAACTGATTTAGAAGATCCTAAGTGCCGGACCGTCACGGTGAGTGGGCGACTACCCGCAGTTTTATAACACTCAGAAATAGTGCTACTAGAAGCCAGTGAGCAGTATGGTTACATCCGTCACAATAACAACACGCGCACATAGGCGTCTGCCGTCTTGAGCTTATCCATTATTTAGTTTTTCTTGTTTTCATTTTCACGATATTCAATTCATTAGATTCCTCAAGTCGACATACACCATTTTGGCAGTAGACAGACAGTTCTATATTCTAGATACTCGACCCACAATTGTGAAAACATTTTAAATCTACATTAATTTCATACACATAAATCATTTAAAAAATATATAACAACGTGTATAACTAACAATGAATACCTACTCAAAAGTATCGATTATCTAAACATTGCGTGAACTATTTCTAAACGGTATTGTGCTAAAATAATTTTGAAATAGGGAACATTCAAAAAATAGTTACTAACCTATATCGAAAACATGAAAGAAACTAGACGTTTTGCCTATGAGCCTCGCCCGTTCTAGTCTACAGCGAGTCTACATACTAATTATAAGTATTACAACTATGTAGTAATATACGGTCGATAACAATTTAATGTAATAAAGCCAATAAAGTATTATGAATATTAAACTAGGGGTCGGTCGGTGCGGAAAGCGGCGGCTGTAGCTCTAAGGAAACATTGGGGCTTATTTTTCTCATACGGAGCTCATTTTAAACTGACTTAGGTAATTACCGGATAACTATGTCTATTGCTCGATATTTTAATATATTTGCTATACTGCCGCTGAGGATACGCTTGCAGTGTTAGAGGCAATAAAAACATCCAATCATAACCGTAGATACATTAATAATTTAGCTTAATATAAAATGGACAGTGATTATTATGTACAAAGTGTACCTTACGCCTATTGAAATAAAAACGTTATTCTAAACCAACATTCAGGACCTATGCTAGGTATCTTATTATAATGGACAGAATTGCGTGTAGCGTCTGGTAAGTGAGGTGCGTGCAGAAGTTTAAATCTAGTTGCTGGTGGGATCTTTGTCATTGTATGTATTTTAAAAGTGGAAATCTTCACATAGCAAAATCGAGAAAAAATAAGTTTTTTCCACTGAAGTATTTTTTAAAGACGTGTTTTGGAACTGACATACACAAAGTCAGACAAAAGTTCGATTGTCTATGGTCTAGAGAACCCAACCAATAGGGTGATAGCTAAAACACGCGGGAATAAATGTATGTACGACGGGAAAAAAAAACTGCGAAAAGCGATCGCCTGGTCGTGCATTAATAGCCACCGTAGTATGTAGGTATCGAGAAGGCATGCGAATGGAAAGATTAAAAGAGCTTTACTTCGTTTTTTGTATCTATAAAGTAGGTACTATCCTATACAAGTTCTATGCAAGAATTGGCAATAAACAAATGAACGCGCCATACATTTTACTATGGCTGTACTTTATAGATTAAAAAAAAAACAGTCTGTATAGAAGAGAATTAATAGTAGGTTGGGTAGGAACAAATTGGATATTATAGAAATGAAAGCATATTACGCATTGTTTTCTACAAATACCTACGTGATAACTGATAACTAATCATTCAGCAAGAAAAGTCGTTACATTTAAAACCAATATGGCAATAAATTGGTCGTGTCACCGACTTTTGTTGCCAAACAGTTCTACTCTACGGCATAAGTAGCGAAAAGCTTAGCAATAGTCTAGGAACCGAGGAGTCTACAGCTAAGTGCCCGTTCACACTTATAGACCCCGAAAACTCTTGCGTGTATATATCCGAGTCTATCCGTGCGAGCGAGGCCTACGGCGCTGCCGCGGGTCGCTGGATCACTACAGTGGGACGTGAGAATAAGGGTTTTAAGAGTTATTTATACAATTCGCTAGAAGATAACTACGTGGAATTAAGAATTTATATAGAATTTTCTAGAAAACAATGTAATTTAGTTTAGATCTAAGGGCGGTATACGACAGTTTCGAGTCCTATTTCTACTAATATTCTATTGTCGTAAACTTGAATATAGATATAGCTATATAGATAGAGGAAGATTTCTCTTCGGCGCACGGGAGAGAAGGCTCTAGATCAGAGCTTCCCAACCTTTTAATGCGCCTCACCTAACGTCAAGCCAAAATTCGACACCCCCCCCCCCCCCCCCCCTTAGGGGCTGAAATTGAGGGGCTGCGGCTGAGATTAAATAATAGATATTTGTATTTTTTTTAATAAGAGGAAATCTGGAGCCGCTCGCTGCGCCCCCTTTGGAATAACTCGGCGCGCCCCACTGGTTGGGAAACCCTGCTTTAGATGCTCGCAATAAGGTACATTATTACTAGGCTATGATTTCTATGATAGTTTGAATTTACTAGCCCGATGTATATTATATTACAGTTAGTTTTGGCACGAGATAGGAAATGTCAGAAGGTAAGTCTACGTGCACTTTAAGCCTAAATCACAGAACGGAAGGAGCGGTGCGGGTGTTGTGATGCAAAAATATAATTTTTAAAACTCGATTGTACAATAAATACAAGTCACACGACGAGTGTTGCGTACAAAACTATTATTTCATACTCAGCCGTAACACAAGTTATACTTAGCATTAACATTACGTACTATGTCCGCTACATGCTTATTGACGTATTTTAATTAGCGAAAATGTCTACACGTTGGCACTTTCGCGTCCCTCGTAGCCGCGCCCTGCTTGCTTTGATAATCCTTCTATGTGGCAATACCAGTTTTTTTCATACCTGGCAACTTGTGGTAGACTAGAGCCCATTTTACAAAGGCACAAGTTACAATTTTAAGTCTACACTGGCGACACCGAAGTCTTTTGACCAATGAGGAGTAGCCTATTCGACCAGTGTTGCCAATTGTACATTTTCAAAATAGTAATTTGTGACTTATAAAATGGTCCCCTGCTAACAACTATAAACAATTACAACAAAAGGAAAATTCAAATGAAAACTAAAATATTTGTATAACCATTTAATAAAAACCAAAAAAATATGTTTAAACAAACAAAATCCATAATAAGTTCCTATACAATAATTAAGTACATAAAGAAGTCCCATCACCAATATAACAAGAATAGAGCAGTATTAAATAGAATGAGCGCTGAACAAACAAATCTTAAAGTCAATTTAAGTAGGTAGGTACACTTATTAAGTTATTATGAACAGACTGCATACTTAAAAAATAAAGTTAAAGTTGAAATCCCTAAGCAATAAATTTGTAAATCAAGATAATACGAACCAATACTGAACGAATACGATTTAATTACTGAAATCGATATATAAATACGAATATATCAAAATAATTAGTAAAACATTGCACCAGAAGTAATAAATTAAGTACATTAATATATTAAGTATCATCAATCAATAAATAGGATTAATAATGGACGCCAATCATAAGAGATCGTGGGTAAATAATACATAGGATGCAAATACTTCAAGTCAATTATTAAAACGTTATCCTATGGCACTACTAATTAAATCTTTATTATGTGTCGTAAATATTAAATAATGTAAACTTAGGCTAACCACAAAATAAACTTTAATTGAAAATAATACTTGCAAATGGAATGCATATGTTAAAAGTAGCATTTTGCTACGGCTCACGATACTCACGATACAGGAAATATCAAAGCTTACGCTGATATAGTTTACAACCAGTGACCTCAATATTACGTTACTTATGATTACTTCTCTAAAGCTCGCCTACACTATTTACACAAGCCCTTTACAAATACTTAAATGATTTTATGTCACACCTGGCCATAAAGTGGCAATTATCGCACGCTCCGCGCGCGAAAAAACCCACTTCCTGGCCAGGGGGTGACATAAAATTTTGTACTTACCACGGGCGATAATAAAGAAAGCCTCAGATCGCATATTTATCGCCCTTGCCTTCGGCTCGGGCGTAAAATACCTGCGATATCTGAGACATTCTTTGTTTTATCGCCCTTGGTAAGTAATGTACTATATACGCGTCAAGACTCAAGCCACTTTAAACCTGCGCGATTATATCGTTGCGTCAAGAAAATATACCGCCCTGTGTAAATAGTGTGTAAACCTTAACTATCTTCTCTCCCCATCCCCTTTCAGTACCATACGCGACGTCCTTTTACGTATACACGTATTCGTCTGTATAGCGGTAGCAGTATTTACGCGGACAGTGCTGCCTTTAGTATACAGTCAGTATCAAAAGTAGCGCCACATATGATGACGTCAAAAGTCTTTATTACAAAGGAATAAGAACTTTTGACCTCTTCATATGTGGCGCAACTTTTGATGCTGACTGTAGGTACTAGGCTAGCATGAGAGCACACGGATGGTACTCGAAGAGAAGAACCTGCCTTGTAATCGCTGAAAGCGACAAAACAAAACTTAACGCGAGTACTAAATTCATTCGTATATTTATCTAGACGAGTTAATTGAATATTGTTTAATTACACAGCTCGTGACTACTGTAGTCGACTACCGCCGCGATTACTGTGTGATTACTGCAGTCAGTAGCGCTGTTGGTACTCGTGGTGCCAGCGGTTGAAGTCGATATGGAATACCACCAGGGAACCGTTCTCCAGGCCCGCTAATAGGAATCTGTAAATCATAACATAATGTTGCGTTAATACAATTCTAGGTAATAATCATTTTTCGGATATGAGAGTATTCGGGGTTAATTAAGTACTAGGGTACCAGGAGGGTGAGGACTCAACAATAATGTGGAACAACGGGGATCCGGATGTGGGAAGAACGGACTTAAGTTGAATATAATCTGGAATCGGAGATGTCAGGAAGCAATAATACGGTATTTGACACATGTTAAAATTTATAACACAGTGTCACTTTTTGGATAGTTAGCCATCAAAATATCACAATAAATCGTAAATTATAAAATTTTACCAAAATCATAAAAAGATATGAATCATCAAAAACTCAGAAAATTATGTAATTTTTTTTACCGTCCAAAATTCAAATCAAAGGTATCAATAGAATGCTTATGTAAAAATAAAAAATAAATTATACGGCAACTATGTACCTAAACGCATTATTTTACGACTAAAACAGCAAAATACTAATTTTCCCATACAACGGTTGGCCGAATGCAGTGCAAGTGACGTCATTTGCCAGGGCCAATTTGTAGGAGCCTTTTTGAGACCCGCTAGCGTCGAGCTAGGTTTGTCCCTAATTTTAGCCCTTTATTGTGCTCTAATTGTTGTTGGTCCCATATAGACATTTGATCGTCTCTAAAAACTGGTTCGATTGGAATTATAAAAAAAAATAGTCAAATAGCGTATTCTAGATAATAATAATTTTTCGAATATGAGGGTATTCGGGGTTAATTACTAGGAGGTACCAGAAGGGTGAGGACTCAACAATAATGTGGAACAACGGGGATCCGGAGGTGGGAAGAACGGACTTAAGTTGAATATAATCTGGATTTCGAAGATGTCAGGAAGCAATAATTCAGGGATGGGAAGGACTGGTCTCGAGCCACCAGCCAGCCAGCCAGCCAGCCAGCCAGTTGATGAAACCCTGAGGCGTTGAACTACCAGGGTTGCATGTCTGCAAGGAGTTACTTACTTTTGGTCGTGGGACAGCGCAAGCGAACAGACGGGCGCCCCCGCGGGCGGGAAGGCGTACAGCGGCGCCAGCGTGAATGCGCGCCACACTTCCACCACTCCCGCGTCGCCGCCGCAAACTAGGTACTCGCCGCAGCGCGATAACAGCAGGCACTGGAAACAAATCAGAACCAGAATTATTTTATTTGCAAGAATACAGGGTGTGGCAAACAACGCAGTCCACATGAGATACGCAAACTCATGACTGTATTCCCGAAAGGGGTAGGCAGAACACTTGAAATTTAATTTTCGCGGTTGCGGTGCGCGGTTGTAGAAATCTCCGACACGACCAGGCGGTTTCAACTAGGAGTTTGCGCAGGAGTTCGCCGGCGAGCAGCGAGTACTCTCATAGTAATTTTACTCGTGTTCTCATTCAATCTAATCTATGAGAGTACTCGGTATGGCGATGCGACTACTGCGCCAGTGAGATTAGTTGAGCGGCTTCAAACGAATCTCAGAGGTGGGAGTGGAATCGAGCTATTGGGAGTTTCACTAAATTTAGCCTAGCTGAGAAGAGTCCAAGAAATTCAGCTAGGCCCGGCCTAGGTCGGACTGTCTCTACCCGGTATGCAGCGGTATCGGGACGAATAGTGACTAGGTATATGAGTCTGTGTTGTCGTGATCGCGCGGTGAACGACCACACCGGTCGAATGCTGAAGGCGGCTGTCTCACTGCTGCGGTTTCCACAGTGCGAGCGAGACTCCCCTATAGGCTTGTATAGCGTTGTCTCGCTCGCACACCGCATCAGTGTGGCAACCACATATGAGACAAAAGCAGTAAATGTACCTGGAAGTTGTCGTTGTGCGTCTCGTGCCGGAGCCGGCGGCCGTTGAGCGTGTAGGCGGCGAGGTGTCCGCGCGCGTACGCGACCACGACCACGCCCTCGCGCGACAGAGCGAGCTGGCGCGGCGCGGCCACGCCCTCCGCCGCCGGCAGCGCGCGCAGCAGCTCGCCGAACGTCGTGTGGATCAGCACGGGGCCGTCTGGAGAGATACAACTCTTTAACTTCATGTCGTCCTGGTACTTTTATGAACGAGGCCTAATACTACGAGTACATTTACATTCAGCCCCTGCCGCTGCTCCTCGAGCGCGCTGACGTTAATAATTCTAAATTCAGCTGCAGCAGGATCGAGAGTAGTAATGTGTTTACATACTGCCCTACTACACCTCGCTTTCAAGTTTCCTTCGAGCGCTCGACGAGTACTGAGCGACGGAGCAGAATGTGAACACACACTGCCGCTCGCCCTGCTAGTCCTTTGACTTCCGCACAAAAAACCAGGCGCCGGGCAGCGCGAGTGGCAATGGCAGGGCAGTGGCATGAGAAGTATCGTGTTTACACACTAGTCCTGTCCACTTCTCTGTTCACTTCGGCTAAATATAAACGTAGCAGTAGGATTTTGTTCTGCCGAATCTGACTCCGCTTTTCTACTACCCCATTTACGAGTACATTCAGCTCCCTTCTCCGGCAGTGAGCAGCGTAGTAGGCAGGATGAGTATGTAAACCGATACTTCTCATCCTCTGCCGACGCTCCCGTGGGAATGAGAGGTTGTTCTGTGCCGACCCTCGACGGTATACGATGTACTATTAATTAGAACGACACTCACTGACTGAGGAGGAGATGACGAGGCCGAGCTCCGCGGAGACGAGCACGCCGTTGATGGGCGCGTCGTGGCCGGTGAGCGTGACGCGCGGCGCCGGCGTCTCGCCCTCGCCCACGATGCCGCCGTGCCGCGCCGACCTGCAAGCCTTCCTTGATTATGTGCTCCTGGTACTCGAGAATAGACAAATGCCAGCCCCACACAAAATACATCCCTTCCCAAAGAGCATTATTTGTCTACTCAATATTGTATTGTACATAATTCACGCCTGTACTGTATCCCCGAATGGGATAGACAAACCACATCAAATTAAATTTCAGTGCCACTTTTAGCACTTGTGAATTTAAAGTTGCAGAAAATGTTACGAATATCGCAGTGATAATGCTATCCCATTCGGTTCCCGCCTGTAGTTGACTTTTATGACACCCATACCCATTCGGAAAAAGAGGGTGGCGCAATTCTAAGATGTGGGTTTTAGTACTTTCAATCCACAAACCCCATTAAAGATGCGCTTCAAACTATGGAACAGTCCAGAGAATCCCGGAGGAGGTAGGTGTTAAACCAAAATCCTGCAGTAGGGACCTGGTTACGGTTAACTTGACACAAATTACTGAGATTTTCTTTAAAAGCATATCAAATCAAGTTATTGAGGTTAATGACGATGATTCGAACGTGTGAATTCACCCAATAGGTAACGAGCCCTGGGCATCCTTCAGGATGCAACTGTACTGGGATAACGCTAGGAGGATGACTAGACATCATACTACGCTGGAAGTTGTTTGGTCAAACGACGATGACCGCCGGCACTCACCAATGCCACAGCAGCACGGTGCAGTCTTCCGAGCCGGACGCGATGTAACAATCTGACGTGATGTTGCACTCCGAGCGACACACGCACGTCACCACGCCGTAGTGACCGAAGATTATTTGGACGATTTTGGCTGGAAATCAAAACAATAGCTTTTATATTATATATAATAAAATTATATCAGAAACGATAGAAGCGTATAGACTCAAGAGGTTAAAGGCGCCTCATTACATGACTAGCAGGATTGATATAGGCAAGCTCTCCCCAAGCAATCCAGGTTACGTACTCGTATCTCAGAAAAGCCAAAGTATTGTACAGATGGTACTTTCGGTACCGAGAAAATTCCCGGGATAAAAGAGTAGATATGTCTAATGACATTGCATTTCAAGTCGTTACTTGACGCCGCGCCGCAACGCTTGAATCTATTACGGTTAGTAAGTAGGAGTTAGGCAGTGTTTACTGTAAATCGGGGATATATAGTTTAGCTTACCAGTCTCCGTCGAGAAGACGCGGAAGGAGTTATCCCAGAAGCCAGCAGCGATGAGGAACCTCGAGTCCACCGTGGTGACGAAGCAGTTGGTCCGCGCGCGGACGCGCTGCGAGAAGTTGTCGCCGAGCTGCCGCCGCGCTAACGCTGCGGCGCCGCCGCTCGCTGCCCATGCCAAGCAATAAACACTTATTTACGAGACGGGACGTGTGATTTGTCAATATAAATAGAGTCCAAAAGTGATAAACCATCAAATTCCCCAACCTTAGGTAGGTACATATAGGAATGGGGCAGAAAGAATGGAGCGTAACCATGTATTATTATTATTATATTATTATTATTTATTTGGAGAACCAACAGCTTACAATTATACAATAATGATAAAGATAGGACACAAAAAAGCCAATTACAGGTTCCCACCGTTAACTACAAAGTAAATATAAATTTGTGACAACACTTCATTTAACGTATTGCTATAAAAAATAATGTTTACGAACTATACTAAGCACAAAATCTCAAAATCTTACCAACATTCTAAAGAACTTATTTATAAGAATAACAAGTGTAGTTTATCATTTTACAGATTTGCTTGTAAACGTTTTATGTGAAGTGCGCTACTATATCACCAAGGTACATTTATGCCTACTACTGGTTACTCTGATTATCTGGTTACTATCAGAATGAGAAGGTAGGTATTCTAGTGTATGTGTCATCTCCAAAAGATCAAGACAAGAGGCTCCTGAGCCCAGAGCGCGGGCTCCGCGGCATTTTCTATTTACTCGAAGCTCCTGCCAATTCACGGAATAGAGTACTAGGTGTCCTATATCCTAAAGTGGCCCCAACGGGTTTGAAGAGTCGTTCCGCTCAGCCGCAAGCACCAGGAGCTCAGAAGACGGCAGAGGGCAGGGCACGGTAGAGTGTAGGTTAGGTACTCACCCCAGACGGGGTCCATGAGCAGCGGCGCGGGCGGCGGCGCGTGGTCGGCGGCGTGGCGCGCGCCCACGTGCGCGCAGCCGCCGCCGCCGCCGCCGCCCACCCAGCGGTGCGCCGCGAACGCGCGCGCCGCGCTCACCTGCCATATCACATGTCATGTTATACTGTTCCTCGTTATCCATGGAACAAGTATAAGATGGAACTGGTGATACACACATACAAAGGTGTGTGAAGGAGATGTAAGCATAGACAATAACACATGTGGGAGCGAGAAAAAATGACATATCTTCTGTCCCTCATCGCGTATAAGGAACCGATTATTTGTCACCGGCCGTTGTCACCGAAATGTCATCGATGAACCAGTGGCCAGAGTATAAAAAAATATGTTACCCATAATGTTGGGTAAACTAAACCGGCTCGAATGTTAAAAATAACAGATAAAAAATTTAATTGTGACGTGATTAGAATACTATTGTGAATTTCATTATTATAATGGCTGAATAACTAAGACGTTTTAATCTAATCGTGATTCTGTTAACTTTAATGTAGGTATAAATTTGTACACATTTATATCGTAATTGGGAGGACATCGGATGTTTTGTGTTTGCCCGCTAATATTTACTAAGAGTTTATTTTGAAGATTCCCAATAATTAAAAACCTACTTGTCAGTAAAAATGGGGAGATTATTCTTTTTGTGGTAACCCCAGAAAAAACTGTCACAATATCTCCGTCCTTGTGTGTGATTTGCTAACCCTCCTTCTATATATCCTCTTTCTACGTCGCTATCGGTATAAAAACGCTAACGATATTTTGCTAGATATGGACTTGGTTAGATTAGAGGAATTGCAGTAACATATTGGCTGGTGATGATAACGGCAACCACTCCAACGGTCACCTAAACGGCAAGAATACCAGGATATCATAACGAGCTAGGCGCTCACCGTGACAGCAGCGGGCATCGCCAACTGCGGGTACGTATTGGCCGATACGTGAACGACGGCAGCGTTCGACGGCAGTTTCAGCCTGAGACACACGTCGTCCGGCGCGGCGGCGAACATGAGCGGGGCTAGGTGCATGGTCGACGCGCGGGGAGGGTGCGGTTCGCTCAGGAGCTGCGCAGGAGTCTGGCCGAAGCTCCGGATCTGGTCCTCGACGGCGGCCCGAGTGACCGGCTCCGTTATCTGGTCTAGGCGGACGCCGCCCTCGTAGGTCAGGTAGTAGAATACGTTCGTGGCGCGGACGGCTTCGGGCCCTGAAGACAAGCGTTATTGTTTCGATACAATTCAATTATAGGTCAAAAAATAAAAGGGTTAATGCCTATACATGAGCATGTGTAGGTAGGTATCGACAGTAACAGTACGAGTACTGACAGTACCTTACTAAAATAAGAGTATATGCTATACTATAACAATGCCTTAATGGTTTAATGCTCGACAAAATTCGCGTGTAGAAAAAGAAACATTTTTTTTCTTTAGTTTTATGGTGAGTGAACTCAATCGATCACATGGATTTATGACGTTTACCCTTCCGCTCCACTGCGCGTAGAATTTTGATAAAAAGACCGTAAGTTTCACTTAGTTCCGGTAACTAATTGCTTAATGTTTTTGTCTAAGCTAAGTGATTATCTAATTAGTAGGTATTAGTTCCGAGGAAACCGGATCCCATCCTTCTGGGTAGCTTCTTGTAAATAACTTGTGCACAACGATAGAGTCGTCAGTTAAGTGGCAAAAAATATAGGTATTAATCGTTGATGCGAAGCCGAATATTACGAGTAAGTAAGGTATTAGATATTTTTTATAATGGTAGCACAGATTTATCGTATACAGGGTGGATTTTCTTTTTGGGTCAGTGAGGGCAGCTACCAGATCCCGTGCTAGTACGTGAAAATGGTTTTAGAAGACCTTCCTTTGATTTTGAATTAATGAAAGTAAAAGCATTCAAAATGTCAAAAAACGGGAATTTTGAATTTCACTATTTCTCCATAGTAAATGTATGGGAAAAGTTTTCTTCGATTTGTGGCTTTTCTAGCAGGAATTTTTTTTGGTCCCATACAAGCTTTTGATCCGGAACAGGAACACGATCGATTGGCATAAAAAAAAAGTTTGTCAAAAATGACCTTTATCTCGCATCCTGTATGTTTTTTCCAAAATCTGAAAACGCCATTTTTCATTAATTCAAAATCAAAGGAAGGTCTTCTAAGACAATTTTCACGTAGCAGCACGGGATCTGGTAGCTGCCCTCACTGACCCAAAAAGAAAATCCACCCTATAGCGTATACCACCCCCACCACCACCTAACCTTTTCAATATCATTACCCCCGTGACACAACTGATTTTAAATAAATATCTATTTACGCACTTTCGATAACTATTGTGTTACCGAAGAATTTCTGTTTTACTTCCTGTTGCACCCCCAGGGTTAATTAACCCAAGGTTTTCGGTTTTATAAAGAACCGTTAGATCAAATGTTAGATTTTGGTAACTTGGTAAATTTTTGACATAACTTAGCGATATAAAGTCGGATCATTATAAAACCGAGCCTTAATCACTGAATCAAACCGCAAGTACCAGGGAAACATACCTCTCGGCTTGTATCCGAAGATGAGGTCTATCCACTGGAGCCTTAATCACCAAACAAAACCAGGAAGTACCAGGGCAACATATTTCTTTGCTTTTATCCAAAGATGAGGACTATCCACTGGAGCCTTAATCACCGAATCAAACCAGCAAGTACCAGGGCTACATACCTCTCTGCTTGTATCCGAAGATGAGGTCTATCCACTGGTGCAGCTGGCACGAGACGAACTCAGACTCGAGCGCCATACGGTTGATGCGCACGAACTCCTCGGCGGAGGAGGCCCAGGGCGGCAGGATCACGTCGCCGGAGGGAGAGTCCGGGAGGCCGAGCCGGTAGCCGGCGCTGTTCACCAGCATCTCGGGCAGGAAGAACAGCTCTGGGATCAGCTCCTGATGAAACACGCGTTCAGATTAATAGTATATGTCATTACCAAACTCAAGTGGATTTGGGCAGGACACTGCTAGACAAAGCGATGGCAGGTGGACCAAAAAAGTGTCAGACTGGTGGTCACTTCGTGGTAAAAGGAGACGGACGTCCACCGGCTCGATGGGTTGACGATATTCGGAAGATCGCGAATTGCTCTTGGATAAGACTGGCTCGAGACCGGGCCGAGCGGCGTACCTACTTGAAGAGAGGCCTTATGCTCAGCAGTGGGCGATTACAAGTTGAAAATTATGATGATGGTAAACTTAGGCACTGCTTGCTGCATGTTTACTACCTACTCGTAGTTGTTAGCTGTGTCTCTTATAGCATAATCACTTGCGATTGTGAATCCCTGTATTAACACTGTGGTCTCGAGCATTACTCTCTTTTTGAGAGCGGTGTTCGATTAGTTCATAATTAAGTCTAGATCTCTAGCGCTTGTTTTATGTATATTATTAAACATACAAAGGTTAACTGGAAGAGATCCCTTTTAGGGATAAGTTCGCCTTTGTACCAAAATGTCCTTATTTGTTTGTATTTTTTGTGTTTTTTTTTTGTGTACAATAAAGTTATTACATACATACATACATATATTTGTTTTAGAACGGTAATAAGTCAGATTGACCTACATATACCTAAAACGTAATATTTACAAATAGTACCTGGAAGAATAAACATAATAACTTCTTAGTAACAACACGTTCACGTGATTAGATGACCATAACATATTTAGCAATTACCGCTGTTTGATCGAATCTCTGATTGCAAAGATGCCTATGCATAGATACCTAATTACCTACACAGTTACACGTGTTACATCGACAGACATTCCGCAACCTTTGGTATGTTAGAACGCAGCTCTGCGCCGAAGTAACGTAATTTAAAACTCAAGACTTAGACAAGAAAACAATCCGCGCCTGTGCAGCGCGGTAGATTACACAGTAGATTACTAAGGAAATAACCGACTTGATAGATCAACATAAGCACTGTATCATTATGTCTTCAGAGGACTTTGAGTGTAAAATTGTGGAGTTGACAGAGCCGGCACGTAGCTCGTGTAACCGAGGCATTCCGACAGCAAGTTGTGTAACGCGTGAGCTTCGCTGCTTCAGGTAATTCTTTGTTGCAATTTGAGATATACCTACTTGATAAACTATGTATTAAAAAAACGATTAAAATAAAGTAAACTGCAAATACGTGTTTAAATATCTATTTTGAAAGCTGTTGCTCATGTTTCTATTGCCTTATGATCTAAACACACACATGAGCTGTCATTAAAATTAAGATCAAGTGTTGATATGGCCCGAGTGCACGCTTACTGTGAATGGGCGGTGGCGATTGCATATGTTCTACTTGGACGCTGCACGGTCAGCCATAGAAGAGACAGCGATGAACGACGATGAGCGGCGATGACTTCAAACTTATCAACGGTAACAATCTGCCGCTTAAAGAGGTAGACCTAAAAAACGAGCAACCGTGACAGCATGATACCTTGACGTCGGAGGTGTCCCGCTGGCAATTCTTCCAGGACATGGCGATGGAGGAGAACAGCCGGTTGGGGTGGTCGAACTTGCCCCCCTGTAGCGCCAGAAACATCGTCGTCATTGGCTCCTGTGGAAAAAGAATACAAAAGTGACTTTAACCACTCATTCAGCTGTAGTGGCCTCGGTAAGAGGACTTATACGGCATTTCGTGAACAAAAGATTTCCTGTATCAGGGTAGGTCCTTTAGGACCCAGAGATGGATTTTCGAAGTAGAGCCCTCGAAATTTTCTATGTCAAATTTTTGAGGGGGGGGTGTGTCCATGTTAATCTTGATATCTGCGCCAGTTAAGCTACTGGGTCAAGTTGGGTGTCAATTTCGAGTAAATCAAGGATGCTAAATTCATTTCTGGAATTATTTTTGTACCATTCCATACAAAATTTTCGAAAAATAACAAAAAATAGGTATTTTTTCATTCATACTGAAAACAGAAAAATGGCCGTAACTTTAAAAAACACCTACACATTTTGGAAAAAAAATAGGTCTTCAGAAAACCCTGTTAATATCATATTTAAAAATATATATTTCAAAAATATACCTACTGTGGAAGTATTAAAAAAAATAAAAATTAAAAGATAGAACAAAAAATCAAATTAATTAAAAAACATAGTTTGTGATCTTGGAATCGTAGTGGTGGGTTTATTAACTCAATAAAAACATATTTCATGCCAATATACGTCTTAAAATATTAAAAAAACAATGAAATATATCAATTTCGCCCTAAAATATCTCGTAAAAATTTATCAAATTTTAGAGAGCCGCCCTGCTTCGTACGAGTTAACGATTTACAAAAAGTCTTAGCTTATGTTATTAAGGACTAATGTAGGTTTCTATTACAGAAAAAAAATTTAAAATCGTTTGATTACTTCTAAAGATAGGCCCCTATAAACGATAGTACAAATTCGAACTCCATGAATTATATGGATAACGGCTAAATTTTAAAAAAATGCCAACTAACATTAACGGATCCTGTCCAAAATAATATTGGATCACCCTAAAAGTACAGCCTTATTAATAATAATAAAAAAAATGATATTGGTCCACCTTGTAAGTAATAATTAGCATTCATATACCGCGGAGATACCTTTGTAAATTGAAGAGTGTCCATTTTCTCATGGATCCCATTATCAGATCATGACCAAATTTAAAAGAAAACATCATTGAGGCAGCCCCTTCCAAACAAATAAAAAAAACGCGAAATCGGTCTTAAGCTAGCAAAGATATTTGTGAACATATCTAAAAAATATTTACAGTTGAACACAGGACCTCATCTTTTTTGAAGTTAGTTATGATTTTTTAAACCCAGGACCAGTATAAACTGATAAAGATGTTGTACTCTCCTTCTTCGGCCTCCTCGACGTCATCTTTGCTGAAACCCCTGGTCCACACTGGACACACATTTAAAATCATCAGTAATCGCATTTGCGACTACCCACAGGTCTTGAAGCAGCGTGCATGAAATTCATTCTCGCTTTCAAGGACAGTGGCCTCTGCAGCTGTTCTTGCAGCTAAGTTCTCGTGCCGCATTCCAGATTTTGTGTTGGGTTGTCCATACGGGTTGCCACTGTTCCTCCTTTTATCCACTCGTCTGTTAGGGAGGGTATATATTGTGTGTCATTTAAAGTTTGTCCCCACAAGTGACCTGCTTGATAGGCTGCCCTAAGCGCATGCATACTGAAACTAAAATCCATAAAATATTACAGTGTAATTTTTATCACAGTCATCGTTTTAAAACCTGAAAATAACTTAGAGGAACTATCATTGTTATTAGTCAGACACATCGGTATAGTCAGGTAAGATTCTCTATTCTATTAGTTATTTTTACTCTTAAAAGTGGAAAACATTTCAATTCGGTGACTGTACCCAGTAGCTAGTAACGTATTTCGGTACTTACCGACCCGCCCGCGCAGCCGTCTTGCGACCCATGATATTTTTTTCTGTCATAATTTTGTAGGCAGAGCTATATTGATATTTATATATTTAGAATCTGCATAAAACGAGCTTTCTTATAGTATTTATTTCATTATTTAAATCAACTTTTTACATCCAATATCAGAGCGCTGAATCAAAAAGTAAAAATTAAAAATGTATAAATTTGCGATTTTAGTCAGAAAATTGTTCCAAAATAGTAAAATGTACGATCAGAAATGATGTCGGTGTATTCCTTTTATACGAAAACGATACCAAACTTGCCTTAGTAGATATTAGAAAGGAGTCAGCTTAGTTTGAAATGTACAGGTCGGCTGCTATGTTTGGACCCCCCCCATTTCTTACCACGTGAAAAATCCGGGGGGCTCTACTTCGTAAATGCATCTTTAGACTATAGATATCAATCCTGCCAAAGGAAATCTTTTGTTCATTAAACGCCGTATTTTCCCTTTTCTTGTTCCGTACAGATGCCACTACTGCATAGAAGTCACATTTGCAGTTGAAACAACTGAATTGAACCAAAAAAAAAACAAAATTGAGTCAAGAGACGTCACAATAAAAATCGATCAACAAAATACATATATTGGGCCACGGCGAACGGCGATATACTTACCTAAATACTTATATCTATTGCTTGGGACCTAGTACAGTTAAGTACTTATGTCAATAATATCTGTACCTCTTCTTAATGTTTTGTTTGCACCTTTCTCTCACTTAGTTTGTATAGATATTTTCTATTTCTCTCTCTAACTCTACGTCTCCCTTATTCGTTTCTTTACAAATTATAATACAGGCCTTCTTTACCAGACCTACTTTATGATCTACTTTACTTAATTTTCGCTTAATTTCACGCATCAAAAAGTGTTACACTCTTACACTGTGGTCTGTGTAGGTACTTGAAGATATTAAACTATTTTTTCAAGAACACAGACATAAAACAACATCCTCAACTTTACTCATTTTGATTCTATTTCCATTTTGCCGCTGCACTTATCCCGTACCATTTCAAAGTTATATATACCTTATCCCTTTCATCCTCATGCAATGACATTGAGGAAAGAATGAAACAACACGATGGTCTGTAAAACCGTCAACCGTCGCTTGCGCCACGCAGCTGTGCGGTCGCGTTTCCCTTGCAATCGAAATTGCCCCGACAGCCCATCACGCTGTTGCATCCGTTAATTCACGGTGACGATTCTTTGATCCACGGAATACACCCCATTGTTCTCAGTAAGGATGCGTCATGTATACACAACACTCATTTATGTGTAACTGGTAAAAGTTGTTAATAAGTTGCTATATGATACATAATGGCTTGGATTTTAACTCGGTTGGGTTTGATACGGTGGTTGTAACCTTCGAGATGGGTTTGGAGCTTTGCCAAAGTTTGTATTACGCCTTCGTGAGTTTTCATGTATTAATTGTTAAAATGAAATGGAATATATGCTATGGATTTAATACAGAAATCGTTCAGGAATTAAATAATTGTTATCAAAAAAAACATATAATTCTGACAGTTAGGTTGTCACCCTGAGATTGATAGAGATTAACTCGATTGGTTTTTGATTTATTAAATAATGAAATAAAATGCAGGCCAATTCATATTATGTGGATAAAAACCGATTGAGGAATGCAGCTCCTGTGTCACGCAAAATTCGGTACAGTTTTTTGTGGTAGGTCACCTTTGCGTGTGACTGCCTGCGTATTAATTACGACAGGAAATTTTAAAGTAAGCCGATGGTGTGTAGGTGCTATGTAAGCTATATTTATTTCAAAAAGGGACACAGTGCGTAAACAACTTTTCCAAGAATTGCAAGGTTAAACCAATTTGCTTCATTAGAATACCAAGCTAATTTAATTAATGATTACGAAATAATAACATATAAATCTTAATCAATGCATCTTTTTAGAACATACCTACAATATACGCCACTTAATTCCCTTCGCGAAGCGCGCAAATCGATTTCTCATAATGCGATCCGTGCCGTACATCACGAGCACATTTATCTGACCGCTATTAAATCGTATCTCATTGCAATAAGGCTTATGAATGGCCAACATCTTCGACGGTATCATGAGCGGAGGATGGCGAACATTATTGACGGTAATTTTACTCCTGAGTGCATCAACATGCGCTTGATAAATACCCCATGATATATCTAAATGCACTGAAGCATTTATTATACAAGATACATAACGTGTGCTTATTGTTTTGACTTCATGTCATGACGCTGAAGTGAAGTCACTTCCTTTCAGCTATAATTTTCATGAAAAGGTGTCATTTTGGTAATGAACAATCAACAACAAGATTGGAGTTCAGTAAGCGATTGCTCAATAGTGTACAACAGGGTTGGTACAAATTGTACCTACTCGTACCTATTTATTTATCGCTCTGCCTGATCAATGTGAAAATACTACTGTTGCTAGGCGAGCAGAAATCTTGAATCAGCAGTTGTTCTAAGATCAACATGTTCTCTCATAGGTAACTACCTACGCAGCGTGCAAAGACATAACTCACATAACTAATACATATTGTAATAAAAATTACATATACATATTTCGAGGCCCTGAAGATATTGAACCAAATCTCGTGTAGTTAAGAGGTCCGGTTTCACGTATCTATTTGGATAAGTATAATTGGAAATGACTTTTGACGTTGTTTGAACGGCATTTTCGCATGGAATCATTGCAAGACTGCTGTCATCCTCTATACAGCGTTTGTATAAACTCGAAAGTGATAGGGTGACTATGGTATACATTTTAAATATTCATTCAGGTACTATTTTATTCATTAAACTTTTGAAAAATCAAACTTGAAACACACAATACCTATTGCATTGAAAAGGTGATTACCTACAGTTATAACCCTGTTCCTAGGTGTAAGAATAACATAGGCTTTATATGCATACAAACTCGTGGACAAAAGCTATAGTCTTCAAATAATCCTAAGGATTCGTTAATGAATAACCATTATTTTCTCTTTATATACATGCATATAAAACAAAGATGCATCACGAAAGACCATGATTGCATCCGTCACGCCACGCCACTCGGCGACATTCAATCGGCGCTAAACGCGGGGCGTCCGAGTGTGAACCCGATAAATCAAATCCAGCTTTTAATTTTACCGTCTCCCTAATGGCTCTCAGAGTGCTCCTAATGAGTCGATCTGACATTTAATTTACTGCACGTGCATTATGTTGCGCAGATGGAGCAATAAAGTACCTAGGTAAATATAGTCTGGATACAATGGGCGTGATTCGTGATCCAAATGTTGAGAAAAAATCACGTACGCGACGTGTGGGGAGATAAGTTATACTTACATTGTATTGTGCTGTTTAGTTATCGTGTTTGTCTTTACTCGGTCGTCTGAGCCGAAACCTATTGTTGAACTATTTGTTTTATTTGTTAGATGTATTGTTAGTTAGAGAGTGCATAGAATATTTGCTAGCTAAAGCTTCCTTCATATAGAAAGGCTTTCGTCCTACAAACTCTAATTTACTTCCGAACCCTGACGTCTTATGAAATCTAACCCCCTTATTCATAAAACTAAACAAACCTCTGCTTGCCTCTACTGACTAAAATTTATTTGTCCCTTTGTCACAAACGTAAATAAATGTCAAAGACAAAAATAAGGACAAACGAACCTTAGCGGCGTTTTAACAAAATTTTATTTCCAGGAAATGCATAGGTATACTTCACGTGGAAGTTTATAGCATGCACCTAATTCACAGCACTTGAAACATTTCATCGTTCTTGAAACACTGAAGACTTTGAAAATAAAAAAAGAAAATAAATATTTACCCGTGACGTGACAAACAAGACAATTACAAACCGAATTTTTCGTTTTTAAACACGAAATGGTCACGCTTTACTTAGAAGTTGGAGGCTTAGGGCTGCCGGCGCCATATTTAACGTTGATCCGTCTGTAATCGTAATTTGGTGCAACCTGCCCTTACTTGTGCTCGTATCCTTGTTACTCCAGCATTTGGTGACTAGTGGAGTGGAAGTGTTGCGGGTAACACTTACTTTTGGACCTGAGTACCGAGTTTGAGCCTAGGCTAGCACAACTTGCTGCCAAGTGATATCTCGCGCGACTCAGTTATAATTCCTCAATTTGTGGAACTAGCCATACCTCTCTCGCTCAAACTTTGCGAATTAGAAAGAGGAGGGTAGATTTCTCTCAACTCGCGTTGCGTCACAGCGGCAGATTTGCTAGCCCCACTGTTAGTAGAGTTGTGAGACTGAACTGTCCTCATTTTTTATTTTTTGACGTCAGAGATGTGCATTGCTAATATAACTCTATATGTATACATAAGTCGGGTGCAATTTCAAACAATTTTTTATGGACTAATTAGGCCCTAGGACACTAGACTAGGGTTGCCATATGGAAAATTGAAATGTCCTGATAAATATCCGGACATCACCCTAAAAGTCCTGACATTTCTTGTAACAAGGAGCAAAACTTCAGATGCCTCGAAAAAAAATAATAATTTGGTTTCTACTATCACTGGGCAAAGCGGCTTGCTTTCATCATAAAGTGCAGGATTTTTTTCATAACCCATGACTATGACCTCCACAATTCAATATCATAGTTCACAAACCTATTTATACTTTTTTTGCCTTTTTATCACTGAATTTGTACTTTTTTTTATTGACTTTTTGACAAAAATTTTAAAATGTTCCAAGCGCGCTGAGATTTGGCATGCGGGGTCTGGCGAATTGATTGAGATCATTTTGGCTGTAAGCTGTAATTTATCCTATTTTCATTCCTAAAAATCCGGCCACTTGCCAAGTCCGGCCGCAATCCGAACAAAGGGTCAAAAATCCGTACATGTCAGGACAAATCCTGACGTATGGCAACCCTACACTCAACGTCCAAGGGGAGGAGGGTACTTACGATCCTCACGAGCCAGTTGAGCACGAAGGCGGCGGTGGAGTAATGCGTGCCGTAGTGGAAAGGCGGCGTGGACTCGTGCTCCCACGTGTTGTACCGGTCCTCGAAGTACGCGCGCCGGCTCGGGTTCAGCGCGCCAATTGGCTGCGATACAACGTACAAGACATTGTTATTCAACTGGGATGCTGGGGTAGTTAGTCAAGGCCCCTTAAGCTATGTCAAGAAAAAACTGGAATATTACCCTGTGAGGTGAGGTATTGCGCAGGTATGACACGGCAGAGCGGAGCAACAGATTGATGATCGCGACCAATAGACGAGGGACTACAATATGAGGTTCTTCTTGAAAGGAGCGTACGTAACTTACTTTATGCCACACCTGGCTATAAAGTGGCAATTACCGCTCCGCGCGCGGGTAATCCCACTTCCTGGCTATAGGGGGTGACATAAAATTTTGTACTTAACACGGGCGGTAATAAAGAATGCCTCAGATCGCATATTTATCGCCCTTGCCTTCGGCTCGGGCGTCAAATACCTGCGATCTAAGACATTCTTTGTTTTACCGCCCTTGTTTAGTAATGTACTATTGAATATGACACTGCTCTTATTTCATTGCATATTTTAAAGGGATGGCTAGGCGCATGTTGGTTGGCATGGCAGGGGACCACTTGCCCAGCTAGCTAACCGAAATCACCCAAAACGGCACGTAAAACATGAATGTATCTTATCATGCTAGCTGGGCTGAAGTTGCAGTCGTCCATATCGCCTATGGTAACGGCTCACCATCAGACGGGCCACATAACGCTCATTTTGCCACCAACGTAGGTAAAAAAAAGTATGTCCCCAGCCATTTAATTTAGTCTCCATGCATTTTTAAGAGCATGAAGCAGTATTTACCGGGCGACATTGAGTCGACATCGGTGCCTACGCGTCTGACCACGCTGGCTCACGCACACTTGCAATAAAGAATACAATGTTGCACTACAAGATCTACCTTTACTCCTCCTAGCGCCCACCATACAAGGAAATTTGGCAATGAAATTTGAATCTCCTGTCACAGAAAATAGAGTAGAGTTCGTTTTGTTTCGGAACTGCATGAAACACCACAAATGCAACTCTGTTTCAAGTTTGAAAGATGTTCCATTGAAGTGAATTTGTCCTAGTATTATCACTTTGAACCTCAGGAGGTTATTTTATTCATGTTAACATTTAAGAAACAAGTTTCATTCTACTTAAACGTTTACGTACCTATGTAACAAATTCATACTACTATCATAAATGTAACCCCGTCTGTCTGTTAGCTCTTCACGATTAAACCGTTGGACCGATTTGTGTGAAATTTTGTATGGAGAAAGTTGGTTCTTGGGGAAGGACATAGGATATCGTCTTTATAGTATTTACCCTTATAGGGTGAAAGGGCAGAAGTTTGTGGAGGTAAAATATAAACGAGTCCCCACGCGAATGAAGCGGAAATTACACTTCGTTGTTTACCTAATGCGGTCGCCGAATTCATTTTAAACTACTTAGGCCAACAAACGTCGTCTTTACACTAGTCTGTCCGACTACTACGGCGACTTGGCAGCTGTCGATCGCCGAATGCGGTCGACTAACGTGTTCTTTACACTTTTGCGGTCGCCGCATGCAGCATGCGGCGAACGACGAAGTGTAATTGCCGCTTGAAGCGGGCAAAAGCTTGTAGTATAATAAAGTAGTAGGTATTATACCTTAGAGAGGTCCCTGTAGTTAGAGGGCTGGCTGAGGTCGAGCTCCTCGCTCTCGTAGTTGGTGAGCACCCAGGGGAACACCGGGTACTGGTTCAAGTCGTTGTACGTCCGCCCTGTCAACAACACGGTATATTCAATTCAAGTCAAATAATTTAATTTCAGGCTTGCACCCATAAATATTAGTAAAACGTAGTTAAATCTTAATATAAGGTAAAAATAAATAAAATAAAAATAAAATAAATAAATATTTGTGGACAATCTTACACAAATCAACCTAGTCCCAAACTAAGCAAAGCTTGTACTATGGGTACTAAGCGACGATATACATACTTATATAGATATAAATAGATACTTAAATACATAGAAAACATCCAAGACCCGAGAACAAATATTCGTGCTCATCACACAAATAATGCCCCGGCCGGTATTCGAACCCGGGACCTCCAGCTTCGTAGGCAGGGTCACTACCAACTAAGCTAAAGCGGTCGGTTAGTGATACATTCTTAAACTTTAACTGAGGGTCGCTCGGATATATTAATACCTGTTATACCTACCTCACCATTCACCCGTAGTGTATCTTGACACCGGGATTCGGAATAAAAACAAATAATCATAGGTCTGAAATAGTAGCTTATAAACTTAGGTATAGACTATCGAATGAAATAAGAAGATATGTCAGAGGTTAACTTAAAGTAATTTGCCTCAACTGTTTATACTTATTGTCCATATGAGTAATATGTATCCATGCGACCCCTAGGAAGTAACTGGTAACGATAAGTACTGTGTACTAAGTAGGTCCCTACATGCTCAAGAAATGGCGGAAACCGCGAGATTATCTAGAGCTTGACAGGCAATCTCGCAACGTGTCACGTTTACCTCGTCTAGTTTACACTTTTAGAGCATATACATACCTACTGTTAAACTAAACTATAAGTGATAATTGTACAAACTCAAAAACACATGGTCAGATGCAAAATAAAGTAATCATCTCCTTCCATGTGGGAGGTGCTACTTCTCTATAAGTACAGTTAATGCATAATATCATATGTTCATTTGTTACTATGGACAATAAAATGTCAATTCGCCCTTACGCCTTCGACATTAACGTTAGTTTTGCATATTTTGTCACTGGCGTGTAATAGAATGTACAGTTTAAATACGTAAATTTTCTACATAGGCTGTATATTCCACAGTAACATTTTAAAATAATAGGGTCAACTTGTGAACTGGTTATTCACAACATAATGTAAAATTTTCACCTCACATCAGGACAACCGGGGCAAGTGAGACCCTCGATTGTGCGCTTTAATTACCGATCAAGGTGTCAAGATATACTATTTAGATGTGAGCGTTAGGTGCAACAAGTTGTGAATACGAGTAGCATGGCTGTCATCACTTATCGTTATCACCAGTCAATTACTGCCACTATTGGCCATTAAACTGCTGATAAGGGACGCAAACAGATATAAACGACCACTGGCACAGATTTATTGCTTTGCTGGGCTGTAGCTCGAGTACTCAATGGGTCACGAGTCTGTAATCATTTCCTGGACTATTTATTTACCTAACCTATATTAACCTAAGGCAGGAGGGGCTTACTACCGTGACGTCATCGCGCCGCGCAGAGTACATGCGGCCGCCGGCTCACACATTGTGTGAATGGGCGGCGGGTAAATACCCAAGAAAGATATCGGGTAAATACCCGGTATTTACCCAATCTTCCCGGTATTTACCCATTTCTACCCAAATTGCTGGGTATTTATTTTTTATATGTTTTTATTATTATATAGCGTAAGCATTCTTCATACAAATCAATATAAATTAAGAATAATAGCTTTATTTTGCAATATACAGCATGCCAGCAGTATATATATACATATTATAAAGAAAATGCCTCGAAGATAATACTTCCAATGGCATAACATAACAAATTCTTAAGAATATTATATTTCTACAATTAAGTTTAAAAAAAATTAAGAATAGAATAAATTTTGCATGGGACTGCATAATTTTAGATTTTAATAATTTGAGGTTAGTCTGGAAAAGTACCTACTGAGCAATGGTTACGGTTAAAGGAAGGATAGTTAATGTTATAAAATACCATATTTTCGTAATTATTATTCTAATAGTATAAAAAATTACAAATTAGTATTTGGTGTTCACTTATTTAGTGTCAGTGCCACAATACAAACATATCACTGAATTATTATCAGACGCTCGGTAATGTCAGTGTTTCCACACTGCCTCATTTTTGGATCTTCCCGTTGTAGTTTCCTGTAGTTCAAATTTATTGTTGATTTAAAATATATAATAATACAAAATTCTTTGGTAACAACATTTTAATTTGCCTTTAATCAGTTTAAAGAAGTTTCTGTTATAATGTTTTTATTGACGAAATATTATTAATATAAGTAAACACCTAAAACACTATTTAAGCCGTGTTTTTAATAAAACTAATCATAATATTATGGATATATCAGGCCAAATTCCAAAGAAAACGCCATCACTAGTTGATTTCGTTGCAATGCCAAAAAATCACACGTGGTAAAAAAAATACGCTAATTACTAATCACGTCAGGAGACTACACCGTACAAAACGTTACCTACTCATTAGTCAATAGGATAGGAAAGGTAGCTTTGGTTACCTGGTTTAGGATTCTAATTATAATTAGCTGGCTTGAAATAAATAGTTACAGAACATGCAAGCAGCTTTTTAACGACACATAAAACATGTTTCATCAACTAGAACTCGAGAAATTAACACAAATATGTTATGATCGGTCGCCATATTTATGACGTCTATCCCCACTTTCAACTTTTGAAGTGAAACCAGTAGATTCAAATTTTGGAGATAACAATTAACACGTAAATGCTTGTTTTAAGCATTTGCGTGTCACAGTTTAAGCATCGTGTTGACCCAAATCTATACAAATTGTCCAAACATATTTTTATGTATTTATAGGGGGGGCTTCACATACAGCAAAAGGGGCGCGCGAAAAAATTGCCTTCTCCATCAAATGGGGTATCGTTGAGTAGAGCTCGTTGCATATGCATACATATAGTATTTTTGTTTTTCAAAATATTCAAAAATAAAGGAACGAGAAGCTACTTAAATTATCATAAAAAAATATATTCCCCCTTTAAAATCTCAGTAAATATTAACCCTAGCGAATAAGTGTATATAACCTTTTTTGTAGATAATTTTATGTAGATTACTTATGCTTAAGAACGTTTTTTGATATGTGTCACCGTTTACGAGTTTTTTTAGAAATACCGAAATATAGGACCTTTAAACCCCCCCTCCCCCCAGCGGTGGGGGAAGGTGCGGGGACTTTTGATATGTTAACCTCCTCCTAACTAGCCCAAACAAAGTTACCAAGTCAAAAATTGTGTTCCAAGCATTTCCCCTTATACCTTCAAAAAGACAGTGCTATTTGTTAATTTTGGTTGAGTTATTCCACATTATGATACTGAAACAAGTTTTTCCTATTAACAATAGCATCCATTATTCGTTATTATGTAACTCCAAAGACATTTCCGTAAAAAATAAACATAAAATGTGCAAATTATATCTACCCACCCATTTGGGTAGATATGGGTAAATACCGGGTAGATTGGAAAGATTCCGGGTATTTACCCGGTAAATACCCATGAGCGCCCATCTCTATGTGACTATTCAATGGCTGCGGAGCAGCGTTACGGATCGCACGCGCACGCGCTTGTACGATCATAAAAAATAATTCTTTTCGTGTAGTTTCGTGTTAAATAATAATGTCAAAACCACAGCATTATTGTATTGCAGCAGGTTGCATCAATAATAATAAGAACGTAGACGTAAGAACGGTCATTGAGTTTGGTATTCACCAACGGTTGACATAAAAGAAAACGAAAATGAAAACGTTGGTTCTAAGAAACCTCTTTTATTTTTTAAAGTGATGCCTTTAAAAATTATATAAAACTTTGTATCCCCTGGTTACATGTATGGAGTGCCCCCTCCCCCTACTTTAATATTTTTTCGTCATTTCACATCACTTTTACGTAGCGGTTCATACGAGCAGAACACACCTTCCTGCTAAATATTTTAATTGTATTTGTAGTGCTTATAGTCTCCGAGTACATCGGCTGTCACATACAGACGAAAAGACGGACGGACGGACGGGTTCCGTTTTCACCATTTTGGCTACGGAACCTTAAAAGTACTATTCGTAATTGTATTGTAAACAACACTACTAATAATAATAAAGTACATATATTAAAATAGGTTCTCGCTGGTGGTAACCCTAGCGCTGAGGGCGGGGCCTCGAAAGAGCGCGTTGCGTGCGATAGAAAGAGATGGCCACGTTTAGGCACGTTTGGCATACCTAAACGGGGAATTTGTTAGCAGAGAAACTTCTGTACTTGTACTATTACTTATTCTGTGCCTAAGGTACAGTCAAGGGCACCAATATGTATACATTTTTTCACCTTACTCCATTGAAATAAGGTGCAAATGTGTATAAATATTTATGCCCTTGACTGTACATATAATGTGATTGGTACCATACATGTAACATTATTGTTACGTAACAATAAAGAATATATATCTTATATCTTTAAACGAGCAGTTCTTGTGTATATCTTATCTTATATCTTTAAACGAGCAATTCTTGTATATATATTTATTTATTTATTTCGGGGATCTCGGAAACGGCTGTAACGATTTTGATGAAATTTGGTATGTGGGGGTTTTCGGGGACCAGCAATCGATCTAGCTAGGTCTCATGCTCGGGAAAACGCCGAGCAAAGCTCGGTCGCCCAGATATTTTTATATAAAAAGTCATACTCAAAGCCATTTTTATTTATTTAAATGTCTCTACCTACGTTATTTATGATGAAGATTTCTGATGACATGGGTATTTCTATATTTCGCGTATCGATTACTGACGTATACAAGTTGGATTGTAAAGCCTAAGTCATACTAAACAACTTTTATTCAACTAATATTAGTTATATTATAATATTATAGGTAATAAACGTATTATATCAAGACAAATAAGTTACATTTTACTGAAGTATCTAGTCTGTGAAGGTGGTTGCAACAAACACAATAAAGTTAATATTGTTAATAGGATAAACATAAGTAGATTCAAGGGTACAATCAGCAATTCCATTGTTTACTTTGTTTCACCTCTTTCTCATCCGCCTCTGTAAATGTATCAGAAAATAAGCTACAACTAACAAAAATTTGCATTATTCAGTCGCACAATTTGCTAAAAAAAATTGTCAGCGGCATAATTAATTTTGAAAAATATTACAAGTGAGATTATATCTATATATAAATTATGATTCTAGTAGAGCAGGCGTGATTTTATGTATCTATGATAATGATAAGTCTCGTTAATGTCGCCGAAATAAGATTTAGAGAGTTTTTCTAAGTATGACGTCTTAAGTGGATGGCGAAACAGCATCGACGTTTCTGCTCGGTCGAGTTCGACACCATTGTCATTATTGTACTATACTCGTAACTTATAAAATTACAGAAACAGCCCAACTCACCACCATCTCATAGCAAATAAGGCCGTTCTTGAATCGATCGAGCGAGTTTCGAAAGTCGCGCGCAATTCATCCTTCAAGTACCCCTTGACATGGCGCTATGGTAATGACATTTACAGCTGATTTCTCTTAATCGTCTTGACACTGATTATGAGCAAAAAAAGCAATTTTAATTTTGACCTTAAAATCTTAATTATTCACTTGGTCATGACTTTTAAGTTTGGGTTAAAACAGAATTAACGGGCCCTATTGGAAAGGCTACAACAGTTTATACAAGTTTAAAACAAAGCGATATTTCCATGCAAAATTCTGGATGAGTAGTTAATCCAATAGTTATCACATAATTTTTACTTTTTTTAACCCTCCCCTCTTTTCAACCAATTCCTCCCGGTCGTGTCTCGCCAATCCTGCCATTTCCTTTTCGGTCTGTCTTTGCCTCGGAAGTCCTCTTGCGGGATCCATTCGGTGGGTCGGTACTTTGGACCATTTAACTAAGGTTGTTTAATCACCTGGCAGTTAATCATGGTAGGTACAATATGTTTGAATTTTGGAATAGTAGCCGCCTCTGTTCGATGGACAAATAGCTGACGGCTTCAGATATTATGGTGGCAGTGCAACGAGCAAGGCGTTTGGTGTATGTAAAACCATTACCCCCAATAATATAGAAGACTTAAGTATTCAAGTATTTCTCTACCATCCCGTAACTAAGGCTCCTTACAGGAACTCCTTAATTTACCCTTACCTAAGCTGCAGCTAAGGCACAGGTATAGCTGATCAGTATAGGAGAATACAATCTCCGGTTGAAATTACTTCATCTATTGCAACGTTAAATATAAATTTTATATATTTTACTTCTTACATTGCAGTAGATGAAGTAATATCCACCGGAGATTGTACGCTATAAAGATAAGCGTTGTACTATTCTATTGCGCTAACTCTCCTCAGACCACAACGCTTACTCGTAAGTACCAGCCTTACGTCCAAGAGACCGACAGTGCATTAGCCATATCGCTAGTACAATATTAGGTGTGTTGAAATTTAAACTCTTAAGTAACGCGAATCGGTGGAGCGGTGGAGAGTGTGCAAGTAACAGTGCTCACTCTTTGATCAGTCGAAGACGTCCGCGACATTTGACACGAGTGCGTCACAAGGGGACCCTGTGCCGCGTCCGTTTATTGTTAAAATATCCTGTTTATTTATATAGTAGAGCCAATGAGTACACTTTGGCCTCTGGTATCGATTAAGCGTAAGGATAGCGCGAGGCGATGCACCGTCAACTATCCAATTGTCGTCTCGTGTCGGTCTCACGGGCCACTCGTCAATCGCCAATGGCCGCCAACTTTCGCACACGCTCACAATACAACCGGCGAATTTAAATAAAAATAAAAACTAGTGAAAGTGAGAGTTTCAGAACACCCGTGACGGAGTGCGGCGAAAAATGCGCGGAACTTTACAAACTACATATAACGTGTGTGTCTATAGTGTCCCGGGATTGTTGATATGCTGACTACGAAACTTATGGAGGTAGTGAAAAGGTACGATTGTTTAATTATATAATTTACTTATAAGTACGAAATTTAGGTATCTATATAATACTCTTAATGCAGATATTGTGTCGTGCAGTGACGTTGCGCGTGCACACAGCGACACATGTTGTCCTTAGGTACACTGAGAAAACAGTTCATCAATAATTTAGGTGATTCACATAAAGAGGGGATCAAATTGACAAATCACCAAAAAGTATGATGAAAATTTTAAATATTATGGTGAAGCTCCATGATTATGTGATTAGCTTCACCATAATATTTAAAAAAAATATCATACTTTTTGGTGATTGGTCACTTTGATCCCCTCTTTATATGAATCACCTAAAATTATTGATGAACTGTTTTCTCAGTGTAGGTACCTAAGTACTATGTTAGTACCGTGTGTTATTAAACGCCCTTTGTTTTTTTAAGAAGATTTCTTTTGTACTTGGACGTTTCTAATAAAAATAATTTCCATAAAATAATATTGTTTTACCTAAAGTGATTTAAAAAAAACAATAGAAATGCAGCTTTAAAATTTTGTGATGTGTATATTAATGCGCGACGTCCGAAATAAATGTTTTTTTTTATTTATTTATTTAATTTCCCGTCATTATTTGGCGCATCCCGTGCTTTGGAAGGCACGTTAAGCCATTGATCCCGGCTGCTGTCTATGGCAGCAGTCGTTAAGCCAAGTTGGAGGCCTTCGGGCGGCTTGAAAACTTCTAACAGTCAAGTTGCCCACTCACTTGACAAAGGGGGGTCGAAGTTGCACCACGTCCGTAGGGAAAGTACCCACCGCTACCCTACACGTGACCCCTGGGTGGTTCTAAAAGTGCAACAAAAACTGGCAACCGTACTGTCTTCTCGAAGATCTCACGGTTCGAAATAAATGCCATACGATAAATAAATAAATAAAATTTGGCGCATCAGACACAATTGTATCAAATCTTACGTCAATTACCGCCCACTTTCTATAATGGTCAGATTGATTAGAATTAGAAATTCGATAAAAGTAAGTAGAACATACTTACGACGACCTAGAATAGACAACGAAGCAAAAATAAACAACCGTTTGGCATAACGCTTGGGGTAAAAAAGAACGCAAATTATACCGGCAGTTGAAGGTGTATAAAATAATTTAATTCTGATTTAAAATGCAACCCCTTTACATATATTTTTAAGGAGATTTTACTAAATGGTATGATGTCAAATAAATTCTGTCAGCAGTGTATTAATTGCGTGTGCCTTTTTAGAAATAGCTCATAAAAAGTTCGATTAACTGGCGTTTGTGCCATCAGGTTAATCGGAAGATCTATTGATTAAAATAAACGTATCAATAATCGCCAATATTAGAATACGTCATTCCAGATAACAATGTAATCAAATAGAGAACCCTGCGCTTCGGTAATAAAGACGAAGAAGTTTGCGAAAGTTACGCCTTCCAATGTCGCGATATCAACTGTGCTTACGAGTACGATTCATCTAACCACTCGTTCCTATAACTTCCATCCCTGTATAAGTTGGTCTCAGATCTGCTATGAACTACTCATATTCGGAGGTCACAGTAGTACTGGTTCGCCTGAGGCGTGTTGTTGACAATCGTTGAGCACAGCCCTCTCATGTCATGGCAGTAATTGTGGATCCGTGGGTAATACTCGTAATTGCAGCATTTGCATTGTTAAGCGATAAACTAGGAATTCCTCATTACCGGACAGGTTATCAATTTACTGTTTACGAAGACCGGTTTCTACTTAGCCCGGGTTTAATAAAGTTTCGTTAAACCAAATGTAAAAAAAATAATACAATTAGGTACATTTATTGGTTTAACGGTCCCCTTATACATAAAACTTATATCTCTGCTAACTAAAATTTGTTTTGTCCCGCTCTCACAAACATAAATGTCAAGTGACGGATAAGGACAAACGAACTTAAAATTATGAATAAGTAAGGATTGATGAAACGATTATGAATAAGGGAGTAAGCCTCTATTTAGCGTCGCTGTTTAGTGCACCACTAACCACTATTCCCTTCGTTCCTGTGTGTGTTGTTATTACGACAAACTCTACTCGAGAGTAGACTGTTGAACGGGATTGAATTGGGTTGTGGGAGATGGACTAGCAACATTTCTCGGCAAACACTTCTTTCCATTCTTGAACCTACAATATAATATAGCTATACTCATGCTAAATACTCATGCTCATCCTACAAATATTTCTCTTTAACGAGATATGGACAGTCAGTTTTAAGTACAGGCAGGATCACTCCCCTTTAAAGCATTTATACTCGAGTCAATAGTACATAATTAAAATTTGTAATAGCTGGGTCAGCCAATGCCACGTTGGCCGTCTGCAATGGTAACAATCGGGCTTGGTGCAACAGCCTTTACTTACTACAAATTAGGTACCTAGCCGTTACAGTTACAGGCCGTATTGTTTTCCTCAATAAGATCGCGTAAGAAGTTTCGCAATTGCATAGAGCCGGGCCGGACTCAGGGAGTCTTATTTCAATTTGCTTGATCTCTTGGTATGTACCTATTTATTTATTTAGCCTTCTTCATTCCTTAATTGTTGGTTTGTTTGTATAAAATATGGGTATATATTATTTCATATTAAATTAAGGACCCCTGACGGGTAAAGGCCTCCTCCATGTCTTTCCATTTGTCTCGGTTGCGCTTGCGCTGTTAGTCCAGCTTGACCCTGCCACTGCAGTGATGTCGTCAGACCATCTTGCTTGTGGTCTTCCCACTCGTCGTTTTCCTTGTGGTCCTGGCCATTTAGTGACTTCTTTGGTCCATCGTTTGTCGGTAGTTCTTACTATGTGGCCAGCCCATCTCCATTTTTGTTTGAGTATGAAGTCGAGTGCATCTGTTAATTTTGTCTGAGACCCTATTTTTTTGCTGTTGATCTTGTTCTTCTTTTTAATTTTCAGTAAACTCCTCTCCCTTTGGCAGGTACGGATTTTTGATTTGATTTTGTTGGTGTGGACCCAAGTTTGGCAGGCTTACATACAGGCTTGGTAAGATGCATGTGTCCATCACTGTTTTCTTAAGATGTAGCTTGAAGTGTGTATGTATGCTTAGTTATTTATTTATCATATTTATGGGATAAAGCCGTACCGCCGTTATCCGTTAGCCGTTTATGGGTACCGTAAATAAATTTGAAATAGACGAATTGGAAATATAGGTATTCTAGCAGAACTTACGTCCTTAAATATCGTAGCTACTTTTCGAAGCTTAATAGCGTCCGGTTTTTGGAAGATTTCATGATCTCCTTCCCCTACTTAAAATTTAAAATGAGTTTGCATGATATCAATTTAATTCAAGGACTGAACTAGCCAGTCTTTTAGCTGAGGGGTACATCAAATGTTGTTCTTTGAGGCCTCACGGTTAAAACGGAGAAAGAGAGCGGTGGGTTGGAATTGGAAGCAGCTGCTGGTAACAAAAGTTACTAAACAGGTTCAAAACAGACGATTTTCAGTAATGAATTCCACGACCATTGGAACACAAAATATTTTCATTAAAAATGTTTTCTGCTGTATGTGCATTCTAATTTTTGTAGTATTGTGATAGTTAATTGTGACTGCAATTACATTGTTTTGATAAAAAAAAACAACGCAGTTCTGTCGTGACGTCAGCTGAGTGTCCAGCGTCTCATTAGCGTGGGCAGCGACAACGCAACGTTTCCAACGTTTTTCAAACGTAGGCGTCTTGCCTGTCTTGAGGGAGCAACGCTGCGTGGGTGCTGGGGAGGCGCTGACGCACGATGAACGCCGCTGGCGTCGCGCCGACGTTGCGTTGCCGCTGCACGTGCACCGGCGCTGACAGGGCGTCGACTCAGAAGACGCTAGTGTGGGGTCTCTCTTACGCCGGTTCTTTTCGAGGCAGAGGTTTATTTTAAGAACGGGTGGTAGTTTATTGACATTCATAGGTGCATGTAATATGCCTAGTTGGAGAATAAATTACTTTGAATTTGATGAATAATTACAAAATCGGGCACCTATTATATCATACACCATGACATCAAGGTGTCAATTAAACCTACCAATATTGTCACGTGCTGGTTTTCCACGTAACATAATGCGGAAAATCTGTCCACGAGTTGACGGCACGATCAGTAACGACTTAGAACAACATTTTTATACTACTTACCTACAGTTACTCGGTTTGCGCAACGACGAAATGTCATGCGTTGTAATATAATGTAATACATTATGTCACTAGTGCGAAAAACGGCTGGATATCGCCCTGAACGAGACAACACGCAATGAAAGCAATAATGGCGCTCCTTATTAGAAGGTACGTGAAATACTATGTGTTAGGTACATATATCGCATTGAACTAAAAGCCAAATGCAATCGCATGCGATTTACTTTATTCAATGTGAATGGTCTTGCTTCATACACGCGGTAAGTAATTTTACTTTATTTCAGTATGCCAATATGCTAATTTATTTGTACTTTAGTTGTTAGTTCTAAACAGGTTTACAGATTCTGCAAATATAATGTAATGCCGAGAATTTTTCATGAAGAAAGGATGTTTTCAATATATTTAGCTACTTTGGCTGTTACTAAATGATGCTGACTTGTACTTAGGCACATCCATAATAGCATACTCGTTCACAAGAAGGAATTGATATTGTTTTTTTACGATATCGCCTTGTGGCACGTTATAATCAATAATTTACAGTTAGGTATGACGCTTCGGTGTATGATGTTGTGTGACGTCAGTGTCAATCATCACGCCAGCAAACAAGCCAAGTGACGCCGCAACTAACAGACGAACAGATAAACACAAACATGTACCACAACTAAGGGTCTATGATGATATGATGAATTTGTTTACAACGTCGCGTGACTTGACCATGCAGAGAAATTGTATAACTTTTTAAAGGACGTCTCACAGACTAATTCAGAGACTATAATATGTTTTATATCACACCTGGCCATAAAGCGGCAATTACCGCACGCTCCGCGCGCGGGAAATCCCACTTCCTGGCCAGGGGGGTGACATAAAATTTTGTACTTAACAAGGGCGGTAAAACAAAGAATGTCTCAGATCGCAGATATTTGAAGCCCGAGCCGAAGGCAAGGGCGATAAATATGCACTATTGTTCCTTTTAAAGAAACACAAATGCCAATGTCAACGCATTTTTTTTATTTTTTTTTTATTTTACTTTCATACTCACAACAGTCATTACAGGCTATCCTAATTCGACAGTGTGGATCTTTTCAAACATACAATAGTTATATACTTACCCCCTTATTCATAAACGTCCATCAAACCTCTATTAGTTAACAAGCCGCTAAAGTTCGTTTGTCCTTATCTGTCACTTTGACATGTACGTTTGTGAGAAAGGGACAAACAACATTTTAGTTAGCAGAGGCTTGTTAAGTTTTATGAATAAGGGGGTTATATTTTAACGTCAATTTAGCTAAAATACTTTTTATGTACGTTTATTACCTACCTCGTTATAAGGCCGGGACCTCATTGGCCGAGCGATTTGCAACGCAAAAGCGATTTCAAAACAATTTATTTTAACCCAGCCGGGTATTTATTGTACGCCGGGCTCAACAAAGAGATGGAGTGCGCGGTTGGAGAGTAGCTTGGAGAAAATCCAGGGGAAACCTCCGACAAGACCATGCGGGCGGTTTAAACACTGGAATACTCGAAGAGTTGCGCTCCAGTGATATTGGTTGAGCGGCCTCAACGGAATCTGAGGTTTCAGTGGAATCGAGCTACTGGGAGTTTGGTCGCTGGTTCACTGGGGTGACTTTGTACCTTACCTACTGCGATTAC
This sequence comes from Cenopis cana, assembly GCA_951800055.1. NCBI lineage: Eukaryota > Metazoa > Arthropoda > Insecta > Lepidoptera > Tortricidae > Cenopis > Cenopis cana. The sequence continues at coordinate 17,980,907 of OX637487.1, forward strand.
CGTCCCATCACTATCGGTAATCGCCCCATAAGAGGTTGGCCACGACTTCTAGCGGCGGCGGCAGCGGCAGCGATGTGCCATACGTGGCAATGAGAGATCAGAGTGCAATCTCTTATTCTATCTACGATTCGTTACCACGCCACTGGAAGTCGTGACTGTGGCCGGGCCAGAGGGTCTACTCCGAAATTTGGTATCCGAACTTCGTATCGTGCCATTCGTGCCGTTCCTTTCACTCTCGTGTTATACACTATATGAGTGAAAGGGACGGCAATATACGAAGTTCGGATTTCTATGTTCGGAGTACAGGCCCTGTAAGGCACTGCGATCGCGGTGTTAAGCACACAGACAGCCATACCTTCGCCACTGCTTCGCGCTCTCTCACAACTCAATACGCTTTTGGCATCAGCACCGGAGTGCGACTTATTTGCGTGGCGATGGATGGATGTGTGCTATGTATGCCTGAGATTTTGTGAGGAGATGGATACTCGGCAATCTACTGTGCCTATGTAATTTATATGTACTTTATGTTAATGTTTGTGCTATCGTTCATGACGCATTGGTTTTTGTACTGTAATGTCATGTTAACAATGTTTTAAATAAATAAATAATACCTACCTACAGACAAACAGATATACTCACCAGCGATAGTGTTAAGGAACATGAGGTACTCGAAGTTGGAGATCTCCCGGCGCTGCCACTTCTGCGTCATGTTGGAGTTGCGCATGAGTTGCCGCGGGGACATCATCGACGCGCGCCTGCCACAAACAACATTGCGTTACAATAAATCTGCGATCACTGCAAAAACTACGGCTAATATACTTATACTTGAATCATGAATTGAGTAGGTGACTTTCTTTTGCCACGCAATTTACAAGCCTTAAAACTATCTGTTATATACAATCAGTACGTTTTGAAAAATATATAGGTATTTAGGTATACTATACAAATACTTTTTATTGCACATCTTACAGTGTATGTAGAGGTGTTATTACCTCTATCTCTAGTTTTAAATCTATGTCTTTGGTGTACATTTCACATCCGATTAATAGGTATTTTAGACTACTATAAGTCGAGTGAGGATCGAGTTCTTTCGGTTCAAAATCTTATGAAATTTCCGTCGAGTAGCTAGATAGGATTGAGTATAGGTATTCTCAATCAATCAAATTGATCTGAAGTAGTTCCTTCGTAATCTTATATCTCAAAATTGTGAGTTAGCCGCAATACTTGCAGCAAGAACGCCAAAAACAAATAAAATTATAATGATCATTCGCACATTCTCCATAAATCAGGTTAATATGGTTTCTAACAAACAAAGGAGTCCTTCATCTCAATAATGGACCCAAATGAGCCCATTTGATGCTGAGCCAAAGAATGAGAGGAATTGGAATAAAACTGCTTTACCGACAATGTTACGACTATAAGGGACAGTATTAATTAAGCGAATTCACATTGTACTAAAATCATTTAAATAGAAGAAAGAGACTGACTTTTGCAGACATATGACTTTGAAGCATATCGAATTCGGTCCCAAGACTCTTTGGTTTAGTTTAGGCTAAGGTAAATTCGAAGAACTGGGTAGTTCTACACGTCGCTCTCTTTTGCCCAATTAACAACATTTCATATTTTTAACTACTTTATTTTATGAACTAGTTAGAAAATAGGTAAAAATTTAAGCCACCCGTATTTTTTCTTTTTCAATTTAACTCATTATTTCATACAAAAAAACACGTTGAAAAGTAGGTAATTCCAAAAGGGCGTAAGTAAAATATGACGTCATCTTCCCAACAAGAATCCAGAGCCACTCCAGAGCAGCGATTGTCTGTACTCTGTACTAAGGTCTCCCTGAATACAGCGAGGAAGATGACGTCAACTTTCGGTTTACAGTAATTTGCGATTTTTTCCAAAATTAATGGAGAAAAAAATCTAAAAAAATGTTTTTTGTGTACTTCACACGTTTTTACCGAAATGGTTTTCGAATTAAGACTTTTGGAAATTATGAAATATTGTCAATTAAGAAAGAATAAGCCAGGAGTCCGTCCAGTGTTTAATTATATTAGAAAAAAAAGTGACGGTAATAAAGATTGTGTTCCTTCGCCGAGTATACAGTATGTATTATCTTGGCAGCTGTGCGACGACGGGACGACACTAAAATACCTAATTACATGCTAATTAAAGGCGAGTACAGTCAAGGGCATAAATATGTATACACTTTTGGACCTTATTTCAATGCAATAAGGTGAAAAAGTGTGTATATATTGGTGCCCTTGACTGTACCTACAACGCAACAAGTCAATAATTCACTCGCTAATGTCACAAATTACTTAAAAGCAGTTGTGGTTTATGAATTCGTGAGTTGTAATGACTAATGACGATAATGACGGATGGTTATCGTACTTACATAATTAAACACAGAACTTGACTGACCCCGATGTCTAATTAACTGTTAATAAATATGCAAATAGTTGAATACATTCTGGTATTTAGATTATAGATGTTACTCTATTAGGTAAACGCAGAAGTGCATCATTACTTGTTTCTAAGTAATTTATATAAAGTAACAGGAATTAAAAATTAATAATAAACCTAAAAACTATACACCTAAAATGTAATTATCCTAAAACATATCACACCCCACTCCGATACTCACACCTGGACCAAACGTGCCAATGATACTGGCGGCATTATCCCGCTGAATTGCCAGCAAAATTTGTTGGACCAGGTAAGAACCAGAGCGAGGATCGCAGCCCCTTTCCCTCAAGCGACGTCCTATGTCCTCAGCCTCAGCACACCAAGGTCCAGCTGTCGCGACCGCTACCGAGACGAAGTCATACACCGGTTCAAGGTTGGCGTATTTGCCGCGTTTAAGCTTGGCCGAGAGTGCGGCCGCTGCGCCTGCCTTTTTAATGGTGTGAGCAAGATGCGTAGGAGCGAAAGTACTCACACAGCAAGCTACAATCTTTTGCCCACGGCACCAATGTAACACCGTCCGGTCTCTTCCCGTCCGTATGACTCCACCCTTGGGGTTCTAAGACACATGGTGGTGGCTGGCTGATACCAAAGCGCGCCTTGTCAATTCACTTATAGCACAATGCCTTGGCATCCTGCCAGCACACCGCACACAACTTAGACCACGGTGTCCATCCGCCTCGACCATTATCCCACACCCACACCGGTGCGGCTCACAGACTTTACCGCCAACTCTCAGCGCTACCGCCACACGCAGCGTGTCATTAACTTATTTCTTAAATATAGTTATTTCTATTATAGAATCAGCCAAACCCTATTTTAGAGGCTGATTCTTATTTAGGCATAGGTACTTAATGACGTGTCGACGATGTTTAGCATACAAACTAAGGTAGCACATCCGATAGGCTATTGCATCCCAATTTTGGAATACGGTTATGACGATTCTTTGCCTACCAAAATGAGGGCGGCGCACTGATTATAAGATAGGAAGGAGACTAAAATTGTTGTAAAATGGCAGCAAAGTGTAATGCTTGATATCCAATTCGCAATAAGCAAACGCGTGGAAGTGTCCTTGACCCTAGGTCCGCAGGCTGCGACTGCGCGCACTTTCGCCGCTACTTCCGCGCGGGCGCAGCGCAGCGCATGTGTGTCAGGGGCGCGCGGCCGACGACCCGCGCCGCGCAGTCTGAGCGCACGCGCCGTAACCACAAACTTGCGTTTCGCATTCGATTTCAGTGGTCGCTTTTATAATTTACCGTGGACGTCCACGGCACGATAAAACTCTATGGTTCTATTCATAATTAGCCTAAAGTCTAAATAAAGCCTATGCCGTGGCCGTCGATGATAAAGTACAAAAGCGTTTTTTCCAATGTGTTTTGCGCTTGGGAGTAGTTGGGAGTGAGCTACGTTCGTCGAGCTAGTGTGTCACAACACAGATATTAGCTATCTGTATCAAATTAGAATGAAAAAGTCTCTACCTTAGTTTCTCAATCGCATCATTGCAACTAATAACATATTGTACGATTTTTGTATTTTAATTATTGTAGGTTTCAAAATCTCGTACATAGTGCCTTTTGACATGACGTTTAACCGATTTGCCAACTGAAAAGTCTATATTCGTGCGCGATTTGTTCTAAATCCTACTATAGTCTATACCTAGGTACTTATTTAGGTAGCTTAGGATCAGTAGATGATCCATAATTCCGTACCGACATGAGTTATGAACTATGGAATCTATTTTAGCGTTATTCATTCAAAACCCCAAAAATTCAGTGTGGTAGATTAAAACATCTAAATTGATGATACTAATTTGCATATGGCGAGGTAGGAGTTGACACAGAGGCGAAAAATGTAGCGATCCCACACAAAAGCCCTGACACCCCTGTTATGACTATGACAGATTCCCTATGTCATACGAAAAACGGAACGGCATTGCAACATGTTAAACAGATCGACGACGAGCGACACTATATAATCGGAGATGGATATTGGATAACGACGATGGATGAGCCATTTATTACTCGTTCGTCGCTCATGCAGTCGTTGTGTTAAACTCGCAATTGTGCCATATCCTTAAGTCAGTGGCCAAATAAGGGTAGTCCGGTTGCAACTGTCAACAATTGACCAAAGTCAACCAAAGTACATGAACGGGTCACCCGGTTTAATGTTAACCCGGTTTAAGGTGAGTGTTTTTCTACGAAGGAGACGTACTCTCTCCTCGAATAGTCGATGTCGGAAATGACAATTTGGTAACTGTTCTAATTGCCAATAAATAGCTGTTACGAGTACGAGTACTTTGAATATATTTAGGACATCAAGTCTGATTACCATATACTAAGTATAACAGATGTGCTCTTTGCACATTTCTACTTAACAGAACTTCGGTGTGAATACTTCTTTGCCCCCTGGCTAAATGCTGGCCAAGAGCAATCCAATTAAAAAAAATATATATTCATGTTGTAATTTGTACTTATTTACTTCGAAGTTTCGGGCCTTACCGAAGATGGTCGACCAAGGACGTTGCAACATCCTACGTCCGAAACGTCGAGATACATAATTTAATTACTGTTGGAATATAAGTATGTATTTACCTAATAATCGATTCAGAGGTGAACAATTATAAATAAACAACGTGTGAATAATTCAAAATTTAAGTAAACATTGTCTATAGCGGTTGTCACAAGGAATATAATACGTAGACGCGGATGCATTGGCAGGAAGTTAAAGTTGCGACGTATCAACAAAATCCTGCCTAATCAATCTGCCCGATAATTACAGTCTTTCCCTAAACGAGCCATTATTTATATCGGTCTCCTTAAATTAAAACCGGAACAAAACTACGAAAGGTCATGAGATCGTTGAATAAGAATAATGACTAGGAACTACCTATGAATCGTTTTTTGTATTAATGAATAATTCAATTTCTGCGTGTTTGTTAGTGTACGGAAAACTTTGTTGTCGTTAATTTTTGGATAAAACCTTTTTTTAATCAAGGTGAAGTTCAGTCCACCTTGCGTCCCACGCCGCGCGCCGCGCGAAACTAATTCATGGTTCCGTCAGAGCAAATATGACAATTTGCACAGATTTAAGAGGCTGACAAGACCTAAAAAAAGTCCCGCTCTAACACGCGTGAGTTTCCAATCAACCATCCCGCTCTTTACGGAAGCTCTGCGCGTAGAATAACAAATAAATACTATAACAGTATTGAAATAAAAAAAGTGTGGATTATTTGTGAAATATGACTCGTTGGCGGTTTAGGTATAAATATGTTGAGTTCATGTTTTTAATTGCAGACCCATACGTAATAAAAATAAAGACATAGAACCGTTTAATGATGATTTTAAGACCAATCTTTGCAATTATTTTCTATCAAGCCGATTTCGTCCAATTATGTATCGAGTCCGTACACGGTCTTTGAAATATGATGAATATTAACATATATTTTTTTTGATGTGCTAGTTGAAATAGTTTTTCTTAAAAAAACTGCTTAAATAACATCACTTTCAACAAAATTAGGTCTTGACAGCCTCTTAAAGACCGATGGTTTTTTTATAGAAAGTTTTGTTTATAAATCATGAAACGTTGATCTCTGGCGACAGAAAAGAGAGACAGGGTAGATAAGAGAAAAGAGATATTTCAGCCTAAATTAGCATTATCGCGTTTATGCCGCATTCGACCCTCTCGCACTGACATACTGGCTAGTACGGGACGGATGCTATATGTCCGACATAAATGCGATCAAGTTAGGCAAAAACCTATTGAAATAAGGTTGTTTTGTTAATCTTACACCGGTCACTTCTGTTCGTGTATTGATACATGATGACCGCAGTGATAATGAAAAGAAAATCGTCTATCAACATCATACTGCCTCCTGGGGCATATATAATGACGGATATTGTTCTTAACAATCTATTGGCGTCATAATGTGACTCCAAGCACGAGTTATCATATTTAGTAGTTTTTTTGGACCGTTTTATCGTCTATCGTAATTTTCAAAGACATGCATGCATGAGGTGTGGAATGGTCGAGTACAGGATTTGGCGAAATTCGCGTTGAACCACGAAATATTTTTTCATTGCCACATTTGCCACTAACTTAAGGTCTCTAAGGACAGTAAATGCACCTTTATGACTACAATAAAAATGATCCTCGTAGGAGTTTCGACACTGAGAGCAGCATATAGTACCTACCTACCTTAAAAATGTAAATTTTATTTGTCATTTTATTACGAATGGGTTATTTGTAATTTTATAACGAATGGGTAGGTTCGCGAAAATTACCTCGAACGTTTGGGCGCATAGCCGTGTTAATGGCTAAATTCAGTGCAAAAACCCCTGAACGGGGTTCGAGGATACGGCAGCGTATCGGAAGAAGTTTCCGGAACCGCGCGTCATTGGTTTATGACGACATTTCTCCCGAGCGGAGCCGTCTGCACCTTACGCCCGTGTCTTCCAGCTGCGTGCGACCGGCCATAGCCGCCAGGGGAGTGTGCTAACCTCGGACCAGCAAATTAACGAGTTATAATTTCCGTTAACCGTTATTCCATTTTCGAATTTAAAATAACGACCGTTATAACGGTAGGCGTTGATAAAACACTCAAGACTCGGAAACAAATATTCGTGCTCAACACACAAATAAAATGCTCTGATCGGGATTCGAATCCGGGACCGTTAGCTACGGAGGCAGGGTCACTAACCACTGGGCTAATCCGGCCGTCAAAATAACTTATAAAAAACACAATATCTCAACACCACCCATGAAACATTTGAATGACCATACGTGAAGACCACGGTTCATCAGTCCCGCGATTCCATATGGATCCCATCATCATTATTAGATTCTTGCTTTCAAACAAAGAAATAAATATCAGGTAAATAAATGACGGAGTTCTGAGGTAAAAACAAAAAAACTTAAAAACATATAAACGATTTGTTTGCCTCCTAGCAAAAGTGTTGCTAAAAATCAAAAGCAGTAGGTACACTCGAACATAAATCGAGATGGATTGGATTATCATTGTCACTAGTCGAGTCATCGTACAATTCAAGTCCAACACATTTTTTAAATTAACGCGAACACGGTCAATTTTCACTTATTTGCCTATTAGTTTGTAGGTATATATACGTAGAGTCAAGGGTGCGGACTGCTGGAAAAAAATCTTTGTAGTTCGCAGTACTGAGACCTGGTAAAAGCATTTCATTTGTTGGTTGGTTGACGTGAGATGATGTAATTGATGGGTGCCGCTCAATATTAGTTAATAGTTAGTGAATGATAAAAATAGAAATAGTTACTGCGAATGCCTTCGAAAGCATTTTTAGTACCAAGTCGTAAACCACACTGCACCACAAGACCACAACAGAAATAGCGAGAGTTTTGTCACTGTAGTTGCCCAGAGCATATATGAACCAACTTTAACATAAGTATATTTATACGCTTAATGTATGTGTGTGATATATTTTTAGCTTGACATTTCAAGGATCCTTTTCCGGTGTGCAGGAGCACGCAAAATGTTAAAGCGTTTACAAACATGCGATTCACGTGCTGTCCACTAGTACCACTTTGTGCCTCAGTATACCTTGAGCCCATGACCTCGGTCACTTCTACACACAATTACGGCTTATCAAATATATAACATAATTCATATAAATTACACAACATGTAATAAATAATGAAAGAGGAAGATCAAACGTATGCTTTAATAGCTATAACTAATGGGCACAAACTTTTCTAGAAATGATCAACTATGACCTATTTCAAGAAATTTATATACCTATGTGTACCTACTATAATGGAATAGAAAAAGTATGAAGAGGATAACAATTTCTAAGGTGGTCTGCGCATGTAGAGACGGTGGACGTAAGAGAGTGGCTGAAGGACATTTTCAATTGGATACAGTAAAGTTGACAGAAAGACCTCGAAGAAGTATCTCTTAAGAAGTGACATGAAAGTGAATCCTTCTGAACCATTTCATCATCGTTCTAAATGAAGCAATGAGGAGTTTGCTAAGATCGTAATATTACTAGATCACCAAATCCGTGACATTTGCCTACTCTTGGGAAACAGGCGTGATTATAATAAATATAGGCTGCGATGTCCGCTTACCATCAGGTGGACCGTACGCTTGTTTGCCACCGTCGTTGTATATATATATATATATATATATATATATAAATATATATATGTATGTATATTGTGATATATAAATTGCACGCCCGGGGTCAAGTTTACATTGGTTTTCCCGAGGCGAGGGTCGGCGCGCGGTGAGTCGGCAGGGAATGGCGGAAGCGGTCGGAAGTGTTGTCGTTTGTTATCCGGAACCACACGCATGCGCAACTTATTTATATCTATACGTTTTAAATATAGTAATTGTTATTGCTCCACATGACACTAAATAATAATAGCTTGTTAACTTTAAATTAATCTCTTACGGCCAGGTTTATCATAACACGATTTTTCTTGGATCCTATCATGAGAACTTCACTAAATGTATCTGGATTTCCCTTTTCTAAGTAAACATAGTAGAAAAACATCGCTTTTCGTTTTGTTTGCAGTAGAACTACATATTGATGGTGATGAGTCATATAAAGCACCTTCGTAAATAGCACGGGTCACCTGGATGAGACTAGCACAGTACCAGGATGAATGGCGGTCCTACTTGAAGAGATGCCTGTGCTCAGGTTGTGCGCGAATACGTGCTGATTATAATTCAATTCAATTCAATTCAAATAATTTATTTCAGAATAAATCCATATATGGTTAGTTACATTATTATACTTATATCTATGTTAGTGAGGTTACATAATAAATAATGATGATCTTTGTTCTACATAGGTACAGCCGATCGTACAAACAGATGAACCCAGGCCGAGTTACATTGGCAAAAACTTGCGTGCAAGTACAGATGTGCAAGTTGCGGAAAGTTTTCAAAAAGTTGGAAAAGTTCTCGGAAATTTCTTGAGAATTTCATAGAAATATAAGAAATTTCCATTTCACATTTCGGAAAGTTTCAAACCCCATACAAAAATCGTGAGAAATTTCAGAAACTTACCCATGTGGAAAAATTCGCAATTTTGGAAAGTTGTGACGGCACATCAGTACTTACTGTGAGGTCTTCAACAGTTTATGCACGCCGGTCTTAGGCTGCCTTTCCACCAAAGCTATGCTATGTGAACCAATGAATATGATTGGTGGATATCAACGCGTCCATAGCACCGCGTCCGTAGCATAACACAGCTCAGATGGAAAGGCGCCCTAACCCTACGAGAAATAGTGCAAGCATTTTTTACATTGCGGGTTGCATTGCAGACTACCTAGGTAAGATGAATGCGAATCCGCAATGTAATGAAACTTAACTGAAAATCGCACGCAAGTTCCTGATAGTCTAAAGCCTCATAGTGACCATTGCTCTCGAGCAGGAGTAGCAAGACAACTGACTGATATCAGTGCTTCATTTTAACTGCAAATCCTTCACAAATCGATGATTAACCGTTATAAAGATTATTATGAGTGAATAATGTTTGTTTTTTTTTTTGAATTATTGGATTCCTGCTTTGGCCTGCAAAGCGGCCAGTGGCAGATACAGTGGTGGATAACCTCTCCCTGTGGCCTGAAGGGCCACAGGGGGGAAAGAATAATATGATGTACTCCACAGTATGTAGGTATGGGTATATTATACATACTCATATTTATATAAACGAGATACATGTGATCATGTCCTACACACAGCACGCGATTGCGATGACAATCATGCCTTTCGTGTGCACTCATCTCGATAAAATACACGGAACCTCCTAATACATGTGGTTATTATGGATATCATTAAATATATATATATATATATATATATATATATATATATACATATATATATATATATATATATATACGTATAGTATATTTGTACCTTTTCGATGGGATGAGTTCGATATACCATCATCCTCCTAGCGTTAACCCACTACAGTTGCATCCTGAAGGATGCCTGGGGTCCGCTACCTAATCCCAAGATTTGGCGTAGGCACTAGTTTTTACGTAAGCGACTGCCATCTGACTTTCCAACCCCGAGGGGAAGCTAGACCCTTATTGGGATAAGGCTTTGTCAAGTGAGTGGGCAACTTGACTGTTAGAACATTATTATTGGGGGACGGGACGGGATAATGTGTGAAAATCGTGTAAGTTTAAATCAATATATTGACTGTTAGAAGTTCTCAAGCCGCCCGAAGGCCCCCAACTTGGCTTAACGACTGCTGCCGTAAACAGCAACCGGGATCAACGGCTTAGCGTGCCTTCCAAAGCAGGGGAGCGCTCAGTTTGTATAACCACTCAAAGCGGTCACCCATCCAAGTCCTGACCGCTGCCCACGTTGCTTGACCTTAGGTACCGCAAGCGGTACGCAGGCGCCGCTGGGCCACGAGCGCTCCCAATGAGTTCGATATACCATCCACAATTAAACAAAAACTAATTCATAATGGATCCGAGGATCGGATTTATAGAACTCTCGATACAGCGGACTTTATCGGAAGTAAACATACTAATTACAGACAGACGCTATGTAATAACCGGTTGTAAAGTATACGATAATGGTGTTTTTAAGTCACCGCTTTAATTAAGAAGGTGCTTTCTAGAATGTTAATCCGACCAGTAATCAGTTAAATGGTCCGCTGACATTAACACAGCCTCGGGCTTTTAGAAATAAGGTCAAAGTTCGTCGCCACAGGAAGCCGACCGGAATTTCCTATAATTTCTCATAATTACAATCAAACCGAATCGCATTTCTGGTGAAATAACTTATATTATAACAGTTTATTGCTATATGAAGTGAATTAGTTGGGGACTTGGGACGGCTTTTCGCCTTACAAATATTGGCGATTATTTGGATGCACAATTGCAATTATTTTTACACGTAAAAACTCTTAAACGAGTTAAAAGTAAAATGTATCGTTATGAATGCAGTTAGTTTTAAGTAAGATTGACTTATTTATTTGACTCAGTCTACAAGGCTTATAGTTACACATACCTTACATACAGCATTACCTACATATCACTATAAACATACAATAAATACGCTGTAACTGCAATGATTTTTTTATACCTTGCCATGCCCAACACGGCTGACTTACGGCGCGGCGCTTGGATCCCTGATAGTTATATTACGTCTTGCACAAAATCATCACGCCGTAAAGAAACCCAAAAAAAAGGGCGAATCTGCATAGTCATTGAGTTCATTTAGTTGTAAGCAGGAACTTTTAGTGGGCTCGGTTCGATGAGTCGTTAACGATAAAATAAAATAAAAAAACAACGGGATGCACTCCGGGAGTGCCAGCAGAAGTGAAAACTCAATGATTGATAAAGAAAGTAAATAACAAAGATATTCATATTCGAATAATCCATCTACATAATATACCTTAGAGCATTTAAGACGGGGGCCACCATTGATATACTAACCCCTCTGCCAAAAGCTTAATCGATTATAGTCTCAGATATATATTTTAGTCTCAGAATCGTTCCCGGCGTGTGAAGAGCTCCGTCAAAATGCCTTAATGTGCTGTTTTGAGTGCATAAAACGTTATAATTTATCAAATTAACACAAAGATGAATTATCATTTCACATGCACGTATATTTTGAATTTAATTATAAAATTCTGCACAGTTAAAGTTTTAATTGAAATCGGAAACCAAGCATCGATTACAAAGTCGATTCAAAATTATTCGTACTTAGACCATCACGCTTGGCCCTATTTTGACGTGAACTGTCACCGTATTTAGGGACAATAAGAACTACTTTCCATGAGAATTTATTTGAAATATGATCTTTACGGAAATCGGTCAGTCTGGCTATCCGATATTGGACTTAGTGGAAACGCCAGTAAGTGGAAACTTCATTCCTCAAGTTTGGTGTTTAGATTCCAGCTGAGTTGACCCCTCCTAACATCACAATCACGATACTAGGAGGGGTCAACCTAGCTAGTCCATCGAATCGTAATACCAGCTGAGTTGACCCCTCCTAACATCGCAATCACGATACTAGGAGGGGTCTTACGAATCGTCGCGAGTTTAACAATTTTCCCCCATCACAAAAAGTGCTCTGCGCCGCTAAAGAAGTTTTCACTTCAATAAATCATTTAATGAAGAACAAGTACTTAACTTTAATTTTTAATCAAAGTGAAAATTGAAAAATAGAACCCCATAGGTGGGATTTGAACCCACGACACACGACCTCTGGAATCCATCCATTGCTCTTTATAACCAACTCCCTCGCTAGCGGACGCATCCGCTTGACAACATTTAAAGTATATATAAGTACTTAACTTGTCATTAAGTGAGAAAAAAGTCTATTATTGTTCAAAATTACTTATAAACTCGATTCGCTGAATACTAAAAAAACTAATAGTACTGACTGAGTAGGCCTACGCCATGTTCCGGTCTCGCGGCATTGTATTCAAAAATGAAGCGAAAAAAATAGATAAGTACACATTTGAATATAAATTTAAAATTGCGTAATTTACAGAAAACTTTGAAGTAGACCAATTTGATTCAGTGGAGAATTGTGTTTTTTTGGGATAAATAGTAACATACAATGTGACAGTGTATGAACAGTTTTTATATTTCACAATAAACCGACTAAAGGTTTACGTTATTATAAAAATTGACCGGCTAGGCTAGGCACATTTATCATTGTTTTCCCAAACGCCGCGATAACCAAGACATTCCTTCACGCATTTTAGTTTATAAATTTATCATGTTTGCTGGAATATTATTTTAATATGGGAATAAAATACATTTTCTTGGCTACAATTTTGGCGCCGGAAAAACCCGTACTTTTCGCGGCGCGTCGCTACGTGTGAAACGGAACGACAACCGTCTCGAATAGGACTATAGTAAATGGCATTACAAACATAAATAAGTCTAGTTAACGAGATTTATCGTTGTTTTTTTGACAAGAATAAATCCAGTACTAAAAACTTCAAATATAACATAGGCGATCTGACGGTGGAATTTTTGATTTTTATACCCAACATACTTCTTAACCTACTAATTAAGTTGACTAAGATATCTAGGTAAACATGTTACCTAACCTACCTCTGAGAAATTCTTTACATAATATATATATATACCTGGTTTATTTCTCGTGCCATGATCATTTCTTAACTAAGCAGTTATTATTGTCTTAGGTACATATCCGTGGTATAAAGCCATCTCTCCGATAAATCTCTCGGCATTCAAATATTGTAAAACAATGTTTACCAACACATGAGCACATTATTTGGGAACATGAGCACACCGTCAATTCCAGCAGCCGCGCGTGTCAACCGCGCGCGTCCGGCTTCTACGCGCGCGGTGTCAACCACTAAGTAAATACTTATTGTTCAACTGTCAACTACAAATTCTGTTCTAAGAATCTTTAGAGCGCGTTTTTCCCTATGAAAAAAAGATTGACACAGGTGGATCCATTGGTTATGCTATTCACGTCCTAGACACACCTAAAGTTTTCAGAGAAATTTGAATAGAAAAAAAACTGAAGCATTTTGTAAAAGAACATTCCATTGGAGCCTGCTCTATAATTAATACAGTCTTACGTACATCCCGGGGGCACTTAGAGGCTCATTTTCACTGTAGCATGACGATATTACCATTTCCAATTTGGTTGGAAACTGCTAAACGTGTGCTGTTTGTAGTTTATTTTAGATGTGGACCAAATATGGATATGTCCTATTTAATGAAGTTATCTGCGATGACGATTTGTAATTGCACTATTCATCAACTAAAAACCCATTTTTTCTTCACTGATGTAAATATCACATCAGACATCACTAAGTCTACGTCAAAGGTATGTGTACATTTTTCGTCTTCATACTGTGGAATAAGGTGCTATAGTGTTAACCTGTTTTTGACGTTTCATGTCGACCGTATCAGGGATGCATAGATTGTAATAATAATGGATTCTCTCTATAGAGACCATTGCGTGTTGCTAATAGAGGAGTAAGTAGGCACGTGCCTACGACTATAACCATTACCCATACTTACCTACCTATTTGAGCTACCGTAGACAGTATAGAGCCTAACAATTTCTAAAGGCAGTATTCGCATTTCTAGTAGTTAAATACAGTTTATCAGCGACTGATAACAGAAAGATATCGATGTTTGTATGCAAAGAGATGCGAGCATCAGTAGTAGAATAAACACCAGCTGATGACGTTCGTCTCGCGCATCTGTTCACATGTGATGAAGGAGAAACTTGTGTCAATTACCAGGGAGACAGGACCCGAACAGAGGTGACTCCTGAAATTCGGATTGACATCGCATCGCAATGTAAGTTTAACATCTAAATACTGTTGACATATTCATTAACTTGTAAACCATGAGCAATACAGATTTGTAGGATTTAAAAAACTAGAAAAAACAATATAGACTTTACGAGTATATGTTTTTCGGTTCAAAATAATAATGGCGTTATTCCGTTTTCAAGACTAAAATAAAAACGCATGGTTAAAAAGTATGTTTAATTTAGGAGTTGAAAATAAAAGACCACCGCTATAAATAGAAGTTTTGTATGACCGGAAAGTCAGCCTGTGCTTAATTATATGAATTTTATATCTGGTCTAGATGAAAAGCAATTGCGTCTACGATGACAGTATCACAATTGGAGATTGTGACAAATTAGTCTGTCATTTATTGTCACAACCTCCAATAATGGGCGCTGAGATCAATAAAGATGTTTGAATATAATGAACCGGTCGCAAAGGGCGATCCGCGTTGACGAGCGAGGTTCTCCGTTCATGTTAGTCGCAGTTTACTTTCAAGCCTTGCACACTTAGTAACAACTTGTACTTGCTTACATAACGTGTGCATTCACGTCAACACACACACACACATGCAAACGTACACACACACACACACACACACACACACACACACCTGTATTTTCAAAAAGGGGTGGGCAGAGAGCTCATGAAATGACAATGTCATTTTTACATTTGATACTTCAGTGATAGGTTGCTACCCATCGCCCACAGCATACATTAACCCGGTTCCCGTAGTGGACTCTTACGACACAAGTGGGAAGAAAGTGGTGCTATTCTTAACCACACAGGGATTAAGGTCGTGGCCACAACACTGCGTTGCGACGACGTATCGCAAAAACGACATACTATATTGTTCGTAGATTTCTACGCATGCGATGCGATGCGACATCGCAACGCAGTGTTGTCGCCGCGCCCTAAATCAAAGATAAACTTACATTAGCTTATACTATTAGCTATGTACCTACTAGTTAAGTTCGGGAGGTACAGGCGGCCAACTAACAGAGTTCGTCGATTTTAATCGTCTCAGTTGCTTTTCAAATTGATTAGGTAGGATTAGGATGACAATGGCACCTTTCATCCTGTAGGTATACTTCGTTCCAGTAGATAACGAAAAGTTCTCATACTATTCTATAAGAAATTGTCGTCATCTACGCTGGAACGAAGAACGAAGTATATACATACGTTCTCAACCTCTTTTACGGACTAAATCATTTGAAGCCACTCGTTTCAAATAACATTAACATTGGATTGAAAGACAATTTCACTCGCTACCTGTCAACTTTACATATGCCAGTCACTGATAACAAACTGTATATAGTATGCTAATTAAATTCTACCGAAGAGCTTAGGAGCATTATCTAATATTTTCATACTTAAGCATATGTAGATCTACATTTATGGATTGGTGAGTTTTGCAAGGTGTAAAATAAATCAATCATATACTCGTAGTAGGGCATGCTCCCGATTCTCATTTTCTATACAAATCTAGTACCAGAACCGGGAATTCCCGGTTCTCACCATACAAAATCAGAAGATCAGAACCGGGAGCAAGCCCTAACTCGTAGGTATTAGGGAACGATCTACTGCCAGTTGCACCAACGTACGAACACAGACCGGTCATCGTCAAATATGGCGCCGGCAGCTGTCATCCCATAGAAACATGTCAAACTTACCATACAATCAGATTTGACGAACACCGCTTACGGTTACAGACGGTTTGGTGCAACCCAGCCCTAATGAGGTAGTAATAAGTAATCTGACTTTGTTGTTTGCCTAGTTTACATAACAATTCATATCCACGGATCAGATAGTCAGTGACATCTTTAATCAGTCGAGCTCAATTATGTGGCCATTAATCATATGCTATTATCGGGCTATTTACATGATGAAGTGTCGCGTAATAAGCATGTTTCATTGTGTATATTGAAATGAAATGTGATATAATTTATGACATTGTAATTTACAGAGAACGGTATCTGCATAACTCCGTATTATTTTACACCATTTTTTCTAAACGAAAGAAAGTCTGTGCTTCTAGTTGGAAAAATATAAAAGTGTATAGGATAAATTATTGGTCATATCTGACATACACATCAAAATTCAAAAATTCAAATTAAATTCAAAATTCGAACATTTATTCTGCAAATAGGCCACAAGGGCACTTTTACATGTCAATTTACAATTTACTCGTAATAAAGTCTGACTATACAAGCACATGCTACATTTTTCATGAGAAAAATTAATTTACAATTTAAGAAATAATGACATGAATATAATAAATTTTTCATGTCAAAATACTAATTATCTATTACAATTATTACAATATCAGTATAGTTAGAGATGTATAAGGTCTCAGTCTGAATAACAAAATTTAATGTAAATGGTCTCTGAGCGTCGATCAGAGTGCATCAGAGTATGAATGACGAAATCAATGTGCCGACTTGTCAAGATCAATGAGTGACATCACGTCGGGAACATTTCCTCTTATACCTACGTTTCCTGCGTGTGTTATGACAAGCCGCCCACGAGCCGTGTCGCGGCCGGGCGGCGGCGGCGTACCACAACAGTGTACGGGAAAACTTGTCACAACAATACCTATGCGTTTATAAAACAAGCGCCGGAGACCGAAAGCCGCTTCAGTACGGCGCAGCGTCGCGAGCGCAAGGTCAAGAGCGCGACTCCCAAACAGACTCAAACGATCGCGCACTCCCGTCAGAGTGGCGTGCTTTTACTCGAAAAATAAAAATAAAAAAATAAATTTACAAAAAAGAACACGACTTGTTCTCATTTCAAAAGTTTAAAACAACGTGTTTGTGTTCTAAATTTAAAAGTTGGCGCGTTTTTCCGAGGAAAGTGTGCCGAAGACGAACGGGTTATGCGAGTAGAAAGACTTTACTGAAATAAGATAAATTGTTACAAGTGGACATCCACGCTCATACTACGGTTTGAGTTGCTACTGTGTTATTAAAAGTAAGTTCTTATGATTTCATCTGTAATTGTCATATATTACCATCACAATAAAATTAATATAAATCATTTCACGTAAATCAATAAGACATTTCAGCTTAGCAAAATATTCGGTGTCAAGTTGTCCTGCTGTGTGATTATACCTACCGCTACACGAGAAAAAAATTACCCTGTAGCTTTATCATACCGATCGAAAGGCTTCATCATAAGGATTATTTTTTGCTAAATAACATAGTATAGTGTCCAGCAGTGGACGTCGTTCGGCTGATTATGATGATGATGAACATAGTGTCAGAAATAAAAGGAATACCATGAATTTTAACAACACATTTTTTTCTCGTGTAGCGGGTTTGATTCCCTGTTAAACCATGTAATTATTTAAAAATCTATTAATGCAGTTTAAATTGTTTTTAAATTAAAATAATGTCTTCTTTTAGTAAAATCTTCCATCTACAATATTCAAGGTAACTTTCCCTTGATGTCCCATAGTGTTGGGACGCCCTGTATGTTAGAGTGAGTACTGAAGCCTGTAACAAGTTACAAATTTAGAAATAATGGAGAAAAATGTAGTTTGCGTTAGCAGCGTTACTGCTTTATTAAATTATTTATTTATTAAATTAGCTCTTCAAAATAGTACCCTCACTGACAGATCCCTTTGCAGGCTGCCTGCGTTGATTTCATTTAATTAGACACGATTCGGCACGCGCGTTTCGCCGCCTCGGAAACCCGCTCTATCGAACCGCACGTCGCCGGCCCTTTATCGTTACGGTTCAAATAAGTTGATTCAGATAGACCAACTGAAGTAAGGGAATCGTAAATTACGAAAATAATGTTTACTATTTGACTTGATTTGTAAACCAACAAATGTAACTTCGATTAAATTCAGTTACAATAGGTAAGACAACCAGCATCAGAACATTTTACATGATAATTTGATAATCAATACCAACAAACAGTAAGGTCTGCAGTTTATCAACTATCGATCGTGAAGTAGGCTGAATCATATCGATTGGAAACAACAAGTGTATACCAACCACACACACACACACCAAAATCAATAGAATCATAATCTAGACAAAGGGTTGAATTACGCAAATAACATCGCGTATAAGTAAAACCAATACAATGCTTAAATAAATATGTATTTAAATTATTGATGATTCGTGTGATATGAATGAAGTACTTACTGAAAAATAGATCAATTTTCATTCAAGAAATAAATACAATTGTGTAAACATGCTGTAAATTGCGCGAGAACAATATTTATTAATCATAGTATGCAAATGAGGTTAATGCGATGATAACAAAAAAAAAAGATGAAAATAACAGCCTTACAATAAGATTTCAGTGAAATTAGGCTCAAACAACAGTGAGCTACTGAACTTATTGTATGCTTATAATAATAAACAATACGCGTTACGCACAAAGACTAGGAAGCCATGCGAATATTTCTGTAATCGCAAAGATTGCGTCAAACAATAAAATCATATTACGTTTCATCGTATTATCGTATTTAAACACAGTTATTAACATTCTGACTCGGCGCCCGCGCCGCCTGTCTGCACTCTACAGGAGCTTTTATGTCATGATTTTCGAAAGACCACTCTATGTACCTACAACTTACGATTTAAGTAAATGTAACAGATCG
Organism: Cenopis cana; assembly: GCA_951800055.1. Classification (NCBI taxonomy): domain Eukaryota; kingdom Metazoa; phylum Arthropoda; class Insecta; order Lepidoptera; family Tortricidae; genus Cenopis; species Cenopis cana. The sequence goes on from OX637487.1 coordinate 18,000,284, forward strand.
CACTTGTTACCGACCAACTATTAACTAACCTACTTATTATATATTTATCTTTTGTCATTTTCCTTTTTTTTAAATAGAATTGTTGAATAATATAAATAAAAGCCAAGATGCAGGAATAAATTGTTTTCCCAACAAGTTGTATGCGTTCAGTACCAGTAATTTTTTTGAAGTCATAACCAAACTTCTAATACATACACATACAGTGTGTTACCGGCAAGCGGGCTTTTATTTAAGTTGAGTATTTAAACGTAGATTCTTAACTTAACCATGCGTTTAATTTTATTATTACACCAAAATTTCGACTTTACTTATTTTCTAACAAAATTTTAATTGCCAGCAATGTAATGCAAAGTAAATTGAAAACGCAGTACAAATGACAGTCTTTAGTGTTTTGTTTACTATGACGTTATCTTGAGCAGTGCCATGTAGTACATTGGCGGTGCGGAATTAGGAAATTCAATTTTGCAGTTAATTCTCATAATCATGTATGTATGTATGTATGTAATAACTTTATTGTACACAAAAAAAACACAAAAAATACAAACAAATAAGGACATTTTGGTACAAAGGGGAACTTATCCCTAAAAGGGATCTCTTCCAGTTAACCTTTGAGCAATTGAGTGGAGACAGGAACCAGAAGATAGACAAACACGTGTACAAAGTCTATATATATATATATATCAGTGGCGGAGCGTCCATAGAACTCGATTCTCACCGGCTTGCCTAGTTATCAGCCAGTCCAATTCTTTTACTACGGCTCATGAAGAATATGAAAAGGCAAATTATTTCCGGCTTCCCTAAGAATATTTTTGACGCGCCGCCACTGATATATATATATATATAAACAAGATTTACTAATGCATGGAAATACTTGCTAATGGAACATATTAATATAAATCAGTTTCAATTAAGGCCTGCTTGCCGGTGACGTACTGTATACACATCTTCTAAAGAACCCGGAGCAAATTCATTTCTAGATATGGTATGGCAGCAACCAAAAATATACAATCTGGATCGACGATGGACGATGACGCAATTATCGATGGTTATTTATTAGGAAAACAACGACAACATTTCATGTAGGCATACGGTCCCCGTCCCAGTTCTTATCATGAATAGCTAAGAATACAAGTAAAACATATTGACCACTCCGTAACTACAGATACCATTGCCATTTCTTACCATTAATATGACTACATACGAGATATGATGAATTTGACAATGTTTAAAGTTATTTACATACTAAGTAGTAATTAATTACAGAAATCACTGTCTATGCACTGTCAAGAGTGTAAGTGACTGTTGGCAACTTGACACTTAATATCAAAGGAGAGTATAAGTTGGTATGACATATCGAAAATCTGAAGTCTGCTTTATCTATAGATGAAAGTCTTCCGCCTAAATAGTATCAAATCAATAATAAGATGACCGATAAAAAGAAAAACTTGATGCACAACGTTTCCACTTTTACAGATTATTTGAGATAACAATTTTAGACTGGAACATTCTATTGTCTCGCATGTTGACAGAAGTGTTATACCAAAGTTTACGAGTAGGTAATAAGTTTTTGACTGAACTTTTATTTCAATAATAACCTACTACTAATTTTAAAACCAATGAAGTAAAAGCAACTTGCGTAAGTATCAAGAACGTTTAAAGTTGGCCATACTAGGAGACTATGCGGGTTATAACCAATTCCCTCACATGGCTCATATCATCATCATCCATGAGAGAAAAACATAATGTAGATTTTTAAATTGATGATTTTATCTACACGCGTGAAACTACATCGAATTTAAGGCTAGTAAAAAAAATGGCACGTCGCGATAACACTTGTTTTGAAAGACGTTTTGCTTGAGGCTTCGTGCTGGAACCGTGTCATCCGATACAATCGTCACTGTCTGCTGCCCGTGTCACGGGGGCGGTCCTCTCCAATAATGAGTGTCGCACAAGATATCGCGAATATTGCTGTCAATCTTTGCGGTTATTGTTCCACATAACATTATTATTTACCGTTAGCTTACCGTTCACTATACATATACGAAATTATTATGTTTGTAAGAAAAAATCTGTCAATGTTTGAGCGGACGCATGCACCAGGGACACAACCCCGTCGCACAAGACTGCTGAAGACGTTTCCACGTCGAATGGCCTTAGCGACAAAAAACCCCCGTATTATAGGCCCAACATTCTACGAACATCTACCCGCTGATATAAAAACCGAAACATCTGACGATGCATTTGGACGCAAACTCAGAAACCTTTTATTGGATAAACCCATGTACTCGACCAAGGAATTTATGGAATTGAAATTTGCTTAATTGAAATTTAATTACCATTGCTGATATTTTTATTGACATTATCTCTATTCTTGTTTGTTTTTTATATTATTTTTCTCATTTCATGACATGTACTATTTATTGTTATTTTAATTTAATTTAATTATATTTTGACGACCCTGACTACCGGGAGATACGACACTATATTATTTTATTTGAATTTTAATTGTATATTTTTCATATTATTTTAAGACGATCGTGATGTAAATTCTTATGATTTTGACTAAGGCAAATTTGTAATGTAATTTATATCATGAAATAAATATATCTAATCTAATCTAATCTAGCTTTTTGGTGAATTAAAACATTAATACAACTGCGAAGCAATTCAAATGTGTATGTGAAGACCTCAATCCGTAGTGGGACGTATATAGGCTGATGATTATGATGATATAACATTTATTTAGCACGAATGCAGGGGTATTCAGGTATTTTTGCTAGTGTTCGATCAGATTACCCATTATAATTGATTTAAATTCCAATGTATATTGTTCAGTATTAAATAAATGAAAATGAAATGATTCAGAACTTGTTAAACCGATTTAAATCATCTCTTTAGTGACCTAGGCCCCTGGTATTCTGGAATCTTTACAACGTTCACTCATTCCGGACGTCATTCTTATTCGCAAATGCGATAATCTTTATAATAAATACTAATTTAACTCTAGCTTTTAAGCGGGCTCTAGTTGGGTTTGATATTGGACCAATTACTTTCAATGCCAAATGATTTTCAGTCAAGGGACCCGGTAGTGCGTCTTTACATCTTTTTCTTCTGTAACTATTTTTTTCTATGTGTTTTTTTTTGTTGTTTCGCAGGAGCGCGCGTTTCGCGCGTGGGGCGTGCGGGGCGTGCGGGGCGTGCGGCGCGTGTGGCGCGGGGCGCGCGCGCACCATGCTCGCCACCATCAAGAGTTGCTGGAAGGTGTGGCGCTATGGAGACCTCTACATGGTGAGCACTTAGTACCGAGGGCTGCGGATGGCGTAACGGCCGTAGACTTACTCCTGCGGCAGGCAACGTGATCAAAAAGTATAGAGATTATCGTCCCATAAATATATCACATTTTCTCCATCCGTAAACCTACAATTGTTAAAAGTGGCACTGGAATTAAATTTCATGTGCTCTGCCTACCCTTTTTGGGAATAAAGGCGTGAGATTATGTATGTATACTATGTATATCGTGCCATTCTAAAGTCTCGGCCACACTCGTCATAGACGTAGTATAGTAATCTAAACAGTTTTCAATTGGAATTAAATTTCATGTGCTCTGCCTACCCCTTTTGGGAATAAAGGCGTGAGTTTATGTATGTACATATATCGTGCCATAGTCTCCTCCACACTCGTCATAGACGTAGTATTCTAAACAGTTTTCAAGCTGGACGGTGCATATCATTTCACACCTAAGGTAAGCTCATTAAGCTTCTGTTATGTGAACGCGATGACGATATACATGCATAATGAAGACAAATACATACAATCTTGATCGTTGCATTTGGCATAATCATCGGAAAGTAGTACCACTGAATGATGCCACAAAACAAAAAACACCTAATTAGCCCTTGGGTTCCGAACCTAGAACCGTCAGTTTTGTACTAGATCGTCCTTTCCCTGCTCGGAACTTGCCTATACTGCGTACCGTGTTCACGGAGTAAATCTTGACAGTCCTAAAAACTTCAAAATAGATGACTATATATTGGATTTTTATCAACACCGCACGGGATAGGAATTTTTAAATTAACTTTATTATTGTTTGGTCGATAACACACTTATTAATTCTTCCGTTTGCTAAATGCATTTCGATCTAGCAATTAGATAATAGTACATTACTTAACAAGGGCGGTAAAACAAAGAATGTCTCAGATCGCAGGTATTTGACGCCCGAGCCGAAGGCAAGGGCGATAAATATGCGATCTGAGGCTTTCTTTTTTACCGCCCGTGTTGAGTACAAAATTTTATGTCACCCCCTGGCCAGGAAGTGGGATTTCCCGCGCGCGGAGCGTGCGGTAATTACCACTTTATGGCCAGGTGTGGCATAAAACATGTCGTGCATTGCACAACTCCACGTAAGGCCCATTACCATTACGGCCAATTGTCTTCCATTTCGCTGCTCTCTGATGATCTGATCACGTGATGACGTCACATCCTTGGCTTTACTGTAATACGCATTTTACCACTATCTGATCGCGGACACCAAGATAAAGTTAGTGATGTGTCTGCTGTATAAATGATAAGCTTCTTCCAAATGCACTATCTATATCATTGTTATGAAACGCTATGATGATATAAATACGGATGAAGACATGAGTTAAAACATACACGATTGTTTTATGCAGTCCTCATGACCAAAAAGCCCTGAATGACTCATACAGTATAACAAATTGATAACTTCTGGCGTTATTTTAAGTCCAATTTTTATTCTTTCGGTGATTGATAGTTTGGTAATATGTATTATCTATTTGCCTAAAAGTAGTTGAATTCTTGTTAAGTAGATTTTCAGTCCGAGCCCTAACAAATGTTTGGCGATCCCCATGTTTTGATGCATACTTTGACGATATCTAACTCGACAATGACTGTAGTTTTTCACACATGGTTTGAGAATGGAAACACGCGCGACCTCACCCACGGCCGGTCACCGCGCGTTCAAGTTGAATGCCGCAATTTGCTCCGTGATGTACGGACGCTGCCCGCGCCGCGTCATGTGGCCCTGGTCAGTTTTACGGAACCTTGGACTGGAAACTTGGACTGGGGTTATGGGGTGTGCGCTAAACCCATTGGCGTCATATTCGATAGCGATACCTGATTGGCTCTTTATATCTGTAACTAAAATTTAGGCAAGCAAAGAGAACTACCCTATCCTATTAGCTGCTAGTAGGTATAGTAAATTAGAGAAAAATGCAACTTCGTTTACATATTTACAAAACCACTAGCTAAACGCTAAAACACAATTTATAGATATATACCTATTATAAAATTTGAACTGCTCAAAACTCTCAAAAGTTAAGATATTACAGAAATACGTTTACATATTCAGGTAAAGATTTGTCTCTCTCATCTCCTATGTTGTTTGTCTTATTCCCCGCCAAAACCGAACCAAAAAAAAAATGTTTGAGGTGCAACAAAATGCAAAACAAATCACGTAACTATGTACAAATGGTAATTATTACATCATGATTATCAGAGGAAATCGCCGTAGGAATATACTTATAAATACATCGTGCTAATTAGGCTTTGCATGTAATGCGTATGTGATACCCGAGTGTTTATCGTAGAGCACGTTATAAAAATAATAAGATACCTAGTGCCGGTTTTTCTGACGTCCAGTGACTATTAACAAATACGACCCGACGAGACGACGACCCGACGACGAGATTTTGACTGAATGTCTGAAAAAAGTCTGTAAAATGGCATTGTGACTTGCAGAATTACCTCCATAGTCTGAAAATATACTTATCAACAACTTGCTTAAAGAAAATAATCATTACTTATCTAATATAACTGACATTTATAGGTCCTCGCTTGTACAACAAATTGGTTCATCTCCAACAATATTAAGAGTGCTCATATTCTTAATTATATTTGATAGTTTACGACGTGTTGCGTAACTTGAATTTTAGTATTGAGGTTAATTGAATCTGGGTTTCAATAATTCGATCCGGATGTAAGTGAGAGGCTAGGTACCCAAATTCCCGAACCGACACTGATGTAACGAATGTGAGTATCAAATTAATTTAGCAAGAAATTTTGAGTAGAGTAGAACTATGATTGTGAATAAGTGGCGGTTCCCATGTTTTTGTAAACTTGCTTTTGGTTTGACTAAGAACGACATAAGTCTCATTGTTAAACCAATGCTTTAGCGATTTTATAAACTGGATAAGTTATTGTTACTGATCTCAGTCGATATATTGTAGCAAAAATTTTATTAATTAGCAGACGGAAGCGGAAATACGAGTATAATATTTACCGATAACAGCAGGCCCTTTAAGTGTATCAGTTTCCGGTATTAATACGTGCGTTAAGGCGCTATTTTCGCAAGGAAGTTATAGTTAACTGACCTACAAAGGGATTTTCCAGAGAAAACGAGTTTTCCTGTGAATGAGACTAGATAGATTTCTCGCCCTCATTGATCGCCATATCGCAAAAATCATCATTAAAATCATTAGAGCCGTTTTTGGGAACTTATTTAATTACAAATATTGCTCCTTTATTAGCATATAATGAATAGATTACCGACTCAACACTTCTCAATATAATGTGTCTACATTGTATTGTAAGTAATATTAAAACAGATAATGACAATAACAAACAACAGCAGGTTTAACCATTTTAATAGGTATAATGTTACGTTATATAACTACTCGTATTGCACAATATAATCAATACACAATGCATCATAGATAATTATCACAATACCTCGTAAACTCAATTTTTATATACGTATCATATACAGGAAAATTCTGATTATTTTAAACTATGAAGAACCAAACTACCTACCTACATTTATTAACTACATATATGTATCAATAATAGATGTATAGGTATTACCGGAACTAACTTCCGGCATTCGTTAACCGCCTTAGATTAGTCAGTATCATATTTATGGGGCTAGTTGGAATTGTAAGATACAAATCTAGCTTTCAATGCCGGACATATCCGTATTAGCATATACGAGAACGAAACACGATCGACCTTGTGGACCATGTGGACTAAAGTGAACCCTAGCCAGTTTCTTTATATCTCTGACACGGCCTTGAATCAGACAGGTGCATAGGTAATATTAGCTCGGATCAACAGCCTCACTAGTTTTGAGTTGATATACATCTTACATCTACAAATGTAAGAGTAACTATTATTAAGGGGTAAGCGGTTTTCGTTAAGGTCTGATCATTTTTGGAAAGTTTCACAAGTTTGTAGTAAGTTAGTAGTAAGTTAGTTTAGTAGGTTAGTTTGGGACTATAGGTTGATTTGTGTAAGATTGCCCACAAATATTTATTTATTTCTATGGGATACCCTCGAAGTTTCTATCCAATCCACAACCCGGCGGGCCTTCGTAGTGTAAACGATCTTTAGACACTGACACGATTTACTTTATCAGGATGTACATGTATATCAAAAAATAAAATTGTATTTCTCTGCTGATAAATATCTGGAGCGTGTGAGTTGTGCCTATCCTATGGCTTGTTTACACGGAGGTGAAGGCGATGGTGAACGGCACCGGGCACGGTCAAGGTGCGCCGGCGCGGCCACATGTCATATCCTTCCGATTCATGATCGCCTAGTACCTTCACACCGTTCTACACATTTCTAGAAATATCTTGAATACCTACGTACCGCCCTAGTTTAATATGACAAACTAGTTCAAATTCAGAAGAAAAACACCGGACATTTAGCGTACGTACGTAGTTACTAGAAAATACCAAATATTATTTTAGTTTTCAATGTTATTTTGATAACATTCTTATTGAATATCGACTCTATAATCACCCCTTTGTCTTATGAGCAAAGACATTATTGGGATCTGCTTTCACAACTACGTATTCAAGACGCATTATTAACATTGTCTGTGAGACATTTGTTCGAATTCAGTCGCCATATTAAAATGTCAATAACATATCGGGCGAACTTCTTCCGCATCCGTAGATTCTACTATATGGTACCTAAATAAAACACCAGTTCCAAATATATGAACTAATGTATTTACGCAGAGTTATGTCCAGTCGAACTTAAACCTGTTCCGAACGATTGAAGACAATCGGTGCGACATATAATACGGTCACACGAGCTGTAAGGTCAGTTCGGTCAGTGCACACCTCAGAGCGACAGCATAGTTATTAATAGAAAAGTGCCTCAATTAGTAAGCTCCAGAAAATCAATACAACATGAAAGCTAGGTACAAGATAAATCTTACATTCCCCGCACTAATGTCTCTGTGAAACTAATTTCACTTAGTTTGCGAGTTACTAGTTCAGTTAGTTCAGTGTTTCTGTATATCAATTCTTAGTGATGACTGCTGTATGTATGGTTCGCGATGCACCACTTTGCTTGCAACAAAGTCATTTACGACGTTTCAGATGTAGCTCATCATTTGGTCGTAAGTATTATTTCCCGTGCCGGGGGTCACGAGAAATGTATTTGCTTAGTCATTCGTATGCGCCTCTTGTCAAGCTTTAAGCTTTTTAATAGTATCCAATACGACTGCCTTTGTTGAGTTCATTCTGCATCAAAATTAGGTAATTTGTAGATCTTAGCAGTCTCAAGCGAGTAGTAGACGCCTAACAAATGTAATTCGATGCCGGTTGAAGAACTTAGTACCTGATGGGCTGTTTACCAGCCATCAATGTACATGGTAGACTTTATAGGCAATTATTTCAGGTCTCGTTCGGGGCCGAATTAATAGCCTAACAAAAGAACACGAAAGATTTGGTCGGCGTTTGATATTGACATAGTATATTATCATCCATGCAAGATGCAAGAAAATGAGGTGAAAACTGCTTATACTATTTATCAATATTTTTAATGGTTTTTACGAATATGACGCATTCGTTCTAGTTTGCCATTCAGTCGGCGTATAATATAATAGGTACTACGTGTATTATAGTTTTATTTCATATGCGTGACAAATAGTTTATGAACCGTTCTTACAAAACACACTTACTTGTCCACGTGTATTTGTAAGGATGTAGTTTGTTTAATAATAAAATATTTTCCATCCCATTATTCATGTGTATCTAATATACCTTGCATACGTAGGTATATATCACACCTATCAAATGGCGTAATGTAAAAAATAACATAAGCAAGCGTTTTATTATCAGTTTTATGCACGCGTCTACATTTACAACAGTTTTCTTTATTCTCAATGTCTTCAAAGGGTAGGTCCATATGGTATCTTAGGTTGCCAAATGGCTCTCGTGTGTGGTTGCCTTTGGCTCGTCACGCTTCTTGCCTCTAATTTGGCGACACTCATTAGTTAATGAGCGAGAACGCTACGTCGTTAATCAGGCCTTATCAAATCAACACACGATTAACAACGCATGATCGAGTTTGATGCTTATTGGATGCAAAATTAAGGAAATAATTATTATACTTATTTTTTTCATAGTTAAATATACTGTAGGTGTATTCTGATGACACTTCGAGTTATGACTTTACAGTTAGGATGGACAGTGGACACCCACGCGGTAGTGGTTTATAAGTAAGAGTCGAGTCAACTGTTTAAAAAACCTACAATTGTTAGATGTGATACTAAAAAATTACACTCAAAAAGTAATATGAAAGTCATGACACGCCCGCCAGGATTGTGCCTCGTTGAAATCCAACCCCATAGTTTCGGAAAAATTCCATGCACTTACCACCCAGTTAGGTGTAAGTACCTGTACCTGCGCTTCCGGCAATCACACGGAATAAACAGTGTTTATGCGCGCGCGGCGTTCCGGTGGCTGCCCCGCTTATAAACCATTACTCAGCTCTGCCAACCACTCGTTACCCAGAAGATCTAGAAGCGTGTGAATTGACCTTAATTGCTCCGTTTAAAAATATCTTGTCATTAGGAAAAACAGTGACAGTTGATAAGCTGTGTAAACTGTATATTATAATGACATCATTCGAGGTAAAGAATTACCTAATGCTATTCTAGTACATGCTTGGAAAGTGACATTATTTTATACTAACAAATTGCAAATAATTGCTCACCAGAAATCTAAGAAATCGTAGTAGTAATTAATGTTAAATCTATTGATAAGAAAATTAATATTGGTAAATCTTTCAGGATAAAGCTTTCATGTATAACCATATAAGGTTTTCTGAAATAGTTTTCAGAAATAGATACCAGGATTTCATAAACGCAAGAGGTACATCCACATTAATTGGTCTAGCTGTAACGGCTAGTAAGCATGACCGGCGTTGACGGGCGGTTACCGTTACCGCGCACGTCGTCGCCACGTGCGCGGGCGCCGGTACCTGCCGTTATCGTACCATTGTGACAGTTTCCCACCGGATCACGTAACGAAGAAAGTTAAAACAATTGAAAAATATAATGTAATTAATCTATTGCTACTACGTTCAACTGTAAGCGAAACAATTCAGATTTTGTAACGCCTCAACATATATCGTTTCAATAAAGTTCAATGTCCAGGAGTTTGGTCGAGAGAGTTAGAACATTGAGTTGAACTTTGCCAAATTCATATGAGATCTACTGATAGTCCAGCATAAACTAAGACAAATTGGTTCCTCATACTATGTATGATATTTTCAAATGAACTTCCTTTTTATTCCTTACGTTAGTTGACGGCCAAACGTTAGTTGAGTTAGCTTAGTTGCATTCGATGCTAGCGGTACCGGGTTCGGACACAGGTAGGGCAAACTTAGTGCGATGAGCAATTAGCACGAGACTTAGAGATCGATCTTTGTGAGATTGTTCCGTAATATTGATAATACTTTATTTATTTAAGCAAACAATCTTCAAACCTGTGACAGTATTTTGTACAAGATATACTATACAGCCACGTGTTTGGTGGGCGCGGATCGCGCGAAAAATCACGCTCACGTTTGGCGTGGGCGGCCGGCGAATAAAAATAGACGAAGGAAATCGAAATGATTCTGTTTTCAAATGGTCGCTTCCATTGAGACGAATTCCTACGAGTATATAGATTTTTTATTTATTGCTGGAGCATTATAAGTTGCAGCACTAACTATTGTTTTAAGCATACTGGCTCAGAAATATAAACTGATGTATACTTGGTCCGAATTTGCGCTCGTTATTAACGCGAGGCAATGACCGGTGCTCTAATCGGCGGTCGACCTGCAGCTCGAGGTTGAGCTGTGACCTGCCCCCTATACCACAAAACTTTAGCTTTAAACTTTTCCATAGAAAAAGTTGTCAGTTTTGTTGAATTGTATGCTTGTAAAGTTTTGTGGTAGAGGCCCCATCACTGCACATTGTTGCACCTACAAATGCTACGAAACTCTACGCCACTCGGCTACGAATACTTAACCAAAGAAGGCGTAAGCTACGTGGCACAGTAATCTGCGATGCGGGACTACCAGTATATACCTATTCGTAATGCCTCCGTATAGTCACTATGCTAGCTACTAGTTTACTATGATTAGATTAAGTATAAGATTGTTAGTACAGTAGCTAACTTGAAGCAATCATGGCTCACCATCTCTCACAGCAAAAACTTTACATGTATATTGTTATGTTTGTACTATAGTATATCGCCGGATGGGATACAATGTAATACTTAACAGAACTTTAACCATAATTATTTCGCTCACCGATTTTGGCAAAGGGCATTTTTGACAACTGCGCAAAATGGAAAAACGGCTGATAGGATAATTTCCGTGTAATGTGCGGATGTTGCGCAATTTATCTCTCATCAACGGCCATTTACTCGTTGTCGATGCGCGACAACTGTGAACTCGACAATTGCGTAATCGGTCTCTTTTACCTGAAAAAATGTTTGTTTTCTTGACCTTTCAATGTCACCGATGAAATTATTTGGCCGCACTAATAACATGTTCTTATTATGTTATTATTGCGGCCAATAATTACACCCCAGTAGGTACAAACCATAGACCCACACCGAAACGGTACTTAAATTAATCCAATGGAATACTTAAATGCGGTCACTATGCGCCAGTATATTTGTCACACACAGTTTTTTTCCGTTTAGGGAGGGTATTACATTGAGAAATGTTTGAAAGCAGGTAAAATTTGAATTTACTGTACCTGGCCAGCGGAATTAGTTTTTGACTATAATTAAGAATATTTATTAGGCTTTCATAACTTGACAGGTGCTGGCAGCTCTGGCGGCGCAGTCGATCAACATATCGGTGGGATTCTGTCAAGGCTTCTCAGCAGTGCTACTGCCCCAGTACACACACGAACACCCCAATATCACATATGAGCAGAGCTCATGGATTGGTGAGTATCTACTACTGAGCAATGTTTATGATCACTGAAAACCGCACTAATAGTCAAGACTGCATTCATTTTATTACTTTCATGTAAAGAGTGGCTTCTACCATTTAAAAGTACGTAGGAAACGGTAAATAAATGTATTTATGCCACACCTGTCCATAAAGTGGCTATTACCGCACGCTCCGCGCGCGGGAAATCCCACTTCCTGGCCAGCGGGTGACATAAAATTTTGTACTTAACACGGGCGGTAAAAAAGGAAGCCTCAGATCGCATATTTATCGCCCTTGCCTTCGGCTCGGGCGTCAAATACCTGCGATCTGAGACATTCTTTGTTTTACCGCCCTTGTTAAGTAATGTACTATTCTTCTTCTTCTTCTAAATTACCTTTCAGTTGAAACCATTTTTCATGAAACTAACACAGTTTTCAACAACAGAACAGTGAATGAACTCATTTGCTATGTACCGCTAGGTTGTTTTATTTCTGATCCGCGTATCGTGCCAAATTTCCCCCGAGAATACAATAACACAAACACAACACGCTGGTTCCCTTCATACGTTACATCGCGTGTTAAACAGATATACGCATGCCCAGCCCATCTGTTTTGTGTTTTGTATAAATATACCAATCAATGATCATAATGTGGTTCACTATTAGTAACTAACCGTGAAAATTCGTGTGGAAAATTTTAATCCATGGTCGACATGCATTCGTCCAGATAAACAGATCTGATATTGGCGTGCATTTAGATTATTTTAGTATCTCACTTGTAGATAATGCATGCACTTGACCAATGTAATTCTTATCTAGCTTTCTCGTATATTGTTGCGAAATTGTAAGTGGAAAAGTCAACATAGCGGGGTCTGCGTAAACTGATAGCAGTGTTTATACAGCGAGAGATCGTATTATTTGTTGTGCGCTCCTGCGGCCCTGATAACGGCGGGTAAAGGTCGCTAAGCCTTACACTTGACTACCAGTCACGTCTCGGGATAATGTTTTAGTTTATCTGGATATTCTGGATGGCTGTTTTAGCAGGATAATCGCGTAACTTTTCAAATACCCGTTAGGAACATACCAATAAACTTTCATTTTTACCAAAATGGGTCCCGAAATTCGATCACATGCGATCACTCGGTGTTTATGAAGCAGTTTTTGAATGTCAATGACAGTTGATATGTCCTAAGTGTCCTAACGTCGATTCGATCAAATATAAATACGTAGTTAATTTGAAACAATTTGATGTTTATTTCCAAATTTGATTTCGCCTGATGATTTCGCCTAGTACCCAAAATCGGGCCTAAAACGCCATGTATGGTCAAAGGCAGTTATTAATTACACAATTCATAAGAAAGGTATTGCATTTTTGACATCTGTCACATATAATCGAAGTTAATTAAAAAGAATCATTGAACAACTGTGTCTACTTTGAGATCTTGCTCAATAATTGTCAAGGTACTTCACGTGATTTCTAGCGCAACAAGGGAAATTATATTTAACCGCAATCATGCGGTTCACTTCTACGTAAAATTGGTTATTCTCTTAAATATCTGCAAATCTAGTCAACTAGCATCAAAGAAAAAAAGAAACATCTTACATTGGGATCAAATGCACCACCGCGGTACAGAAACTCTTTTATTATCGGTCAATAGTGCCTTATTACGATCGTCATTTACATGACGTCACGGACCTGTAGCGCTACCTCATCTAGCACTATATAATGGTTTTAGCCATTATATTTATATACAACGACGGTGGCAAACAAGCGTACGGTCCACCCGATGATAATCGGACACCGCAGCCTATAGACGCTCGCAACACCAAAGCAGTCACGTGCAGGTTGCCGAATGCCGATCCTTTATAAAATTTGAGGGTTCACTGTGTTGACAGCAAAGGGGACAAATGTAGGTCCCTCTTTCTCAACACAGTGCATCCTCGGGAGCTCTGGGCAACCTTGCTCACCTCCAGGAACACAACACTACATACTACAACTACTAAGATATTTGAATAGGATTTTGTCCTTCGTAATTTTTGAGGATTTTGTCATCCACGAAGGAGCGCCTCTCCACAGCCGAATCCGTACAGTTGCGCATAGATTAGTAAGTATGAGATTCGCTGTGGAGGGGCGCGTCGTAGTGGATGCCACGCACTATACCCTATTGTCTGTTTGCTGGATTAAGGCTGTGTTGCACCAAACCGTCTGTAATCGTACGCGGTATTCGTCAAATCTGATTGTATGGAAAGTTTGACAAGTTTCTATGGGATGACAGCTGCCAGCGCCATATTTGACGATGACCGGTCTGTGGTCGTACGTTGGTACAACTGGCACTAATTGTTCCTCTGTCTGTTGTTGCAGCAAGCCTGGGCGTGATCTCGAACCCGATCGGCGCGCTGCTGGGCGGCATGATGGTGGACGCGGTGGGGCGGCGGCTGCTGCTGCAGTCCATCGTTCTGCCCAACCTGCTCGGCTGGCTCGTCATCGCCTTCTCCGAGACCTACGTCTTCCTGTGCGTCGGCCGGTTCATCACCGGATTTACTATTGGTATGTTTGTTAGATTATTTGAACATCATCATCATCATCATCATCATCAGATTATTTGATACAGAGAACAAATACAAAGAAAAATTAACCGCGATCCCGCACGCAGCCTGAGACGGGAATCGAACCCGCGCCTATGGTTTGCCGGACCAGCGTCCTTACCAGTAGACTACCTAGATCACTACGTCATCCCGGCCAAACTTTACCTTGTATTCTTAAGCCAATCTACTAGCGACCTCTCTGTATTTCCTTCAAAGGCTCACAACCTTCTAGCCAAAAATAGTAATGTTTCTTAGATATTAGTTCTATTTTAACTGGAATCTGCCTCTCCACGTTTGCGCATAGTATTTTTTTACATTATATACGTTTTTTCGTCTTATTTTCCCGGTAGCTCAAGGAACTCAAGGAATTTCGTACAACTAACTCATGCTTTTCAATTTTCAGGCATGTCAACAGCGTCATACATCTACGTGGCAGAGATCACGACGCCTGAGAAGCGAGGTGTTCTAAGCGCGCTCGGGCCCGGCCTGGTGTCCACCGGCATCTTCGTGGTCTACTCGCTCGGCTCGTTCGTCCACTGGCGCAAGGTCGCCGCCATCTGCGCCGGCGTCTCGCTCCTCACCCCCTTCCTCATGTACTTCGTCCCCGAGTCACCCCTCTGGCTCGCGTCCAAGGGACAGATGAAGGAAGCGTACAACTCCATGTTCTGGCTGCGGCAAAACAACAGCACAGCGCAACAGGAACTCATGGAGTTCACCAAAGACAGAAAAGGCGACGAGACTATGTCGTTTAGACAGAAGCTCGGTCTGTTCAAGCGGCGCAGCGTGCTAAAACCATTCTGTCTCCTGATAGTGTTCTTCATGTTCCAAGAGATGTCCGGTATCTACGTCATCCTGTATTACGCTGTCGATTTCTTCCACTCGGTCAACACTAGTGTTAACGCGTTCACTGCGTCTATCATAGTCGGCGGAGTGCGAGTCTTCATGGGCGCTGTAGGCGCCTGTTTAATCAACAGCTTTAGGAGAAAAACCCTTGCGGCGGCATCAGGGTTGCTGTTAGGAGTTACCATGCTAGGAGCAGCAGTGTGTGACAGTATGAACGGCCCACCGCTGTTTAAACTAGCGTGCGTGTTGCTGCACGTATCCTTCAGCATGGTAGGCTTCCTTCAACTGCCGTGGATAATGTCGGGCGAACTGTACCCGCAGGACATTAGAGGCGTCATGTCCGGCGCGACCGCCTGCTGCGCGTACGTTCTCATCTTCTTCAACATAAAAACCTACCCTCAATTAGAGAACGTACTGACCAGCAACGGTACTCTATACCTGTTCGCGCTATGCGCTTTGCTCGGAGCGGCCTACTGCTTACTATTCCTCCCAGAAACAAAGGGGAAGTCTTTGGCTGAAATTATGAAACAATTCGACGAGGATAAGAAGGAAGCAGATCCCGAGTCTGGCAAACACTACGGCATGGAAGGTCGGCCGGTGCAGAGGCGGCACAGCGCGGGCGCGTCAGTCTCCTTAGAAAAAAATAAAGAAATATTCGCCCCGCGTTGGATACACAAGGACGATGAAGTCGCGGGCCACAAATAATTCACGCCTGTTCTGCTCGCCTGGTGCTGAGACCCAAAGTAATAGCAACTATAGTTACCAATTTTGTGAACAATTTTACCATTTTGAATGATACGTGATCAGTATTAAATAGGTATTTTGAGTGATTTTAATTATTACATTCCATAATGTTAGTGTTAGGTTTTGTACGGTGACGATATTTATGTAACCTAATTGTTTGTCTAGTTTTAAGAGAAAATGTTACCAGCCCAGTTCAGAGCTGGCGAGACTTTATTAATTTTAAGTAATTATTGAATTTGTACAAAGAAATGAATGATTTTATGAATGCAGGGTAAGTTGAGCTGCCCGGCTGCGAACGCGGAGGGTACCTAATGGTTTTGTTTGGATATGTAGTGTAGTGAGTTTCCACTGTGATGAAATTTGTAGACATGCATCCAAATAAAATTGTGTTGTTTTATACTGGCGGTTTAATTTAGATACTACTCTATTCCTACCGCTGATCTCCTTTTTAAATATCAAATAAAAATGCAATCATACACTGAAGATGAAGTAGGTTGAGTTCGCTCTGCGCGCCTTGGCGAATTAATGCACCGTGGGCATTGAATACAAAATCTAAACCAAGAAAATTAAATGAAGTTATCTCGTAGAAAATTATATTCAACAAATCAATGAAACTACGTTGCTAGAGACATCTATGGGTGCAAGACGACAATAATTGGACAAGAAAGAACCTTGACTCCGAACATGAATCGAAACCAACGACGTCGCGACGACGCGCTAAAGCCTCATTGTTCCAAGCGTATTGTGTAGATGGCGCCATGAATCAAAATGATTTATTCATTTGATCGAATATTGTCTAAAGAAATCGTCATTCATATACTTACCTATGCAACATGTAAGCAGTCGTAATACAAATGCTAAATATTATAACATAAGATTAATGAGGTTAAATATAATAAGCCAACAACGTTTTATAGCAATCGTTTTGATTAATATAAACTACTTACGTAAGTAAGCACCTACCTACGTACAATGTACAACATCGTATGCAGTTACATATCTAGTAACAATTAAAAATATAATTGCAGTATCATCTCAAGAATCTCAACACCTACCCATAATAGACTTTTCAATACCAGTATTCTAGGTACAGTAAATGTCGACTAGTGCAGTCAAGCTATACTTACAACGTCTTCTCTGGGCAATAGCGTTCATTAACATGATCATGTGGTAATTTTTTTTTCGTTTGCAACGTTGCATTGCGTTGTTGTTTGTTGCGTTTAGAACGTTGGAATTGGAACTCGATTCTCGCCGACTTATGTCAGTATTAAAATTAATGAACATTAATGTTGTCATTTTAGGAATAGGTACTTATTTACTTCTTTAGTCTAGCCCTTAAATTGGCAGCGTATCTAATAATAATGCACACATTCTTTAATCATATTTTTGCATTTTATATAAGAACGATTTTTTTGCTCTATAGGGCGCAACCGAGTCTTGAAATCACGATTTTGTCCATTTAAGGGCTAGGTTGCTCCGCTGTCCTTGAAGGCATAGAACACGAAAAAATGAAGGAATAAATGGGTTTTCCGTATTTTTGTCCATCATTAAATTAATCCGATTTTATCACACACACTGGCGGATTCTGTTAGGTTCGTGCGAATATCGAATCCACAACAAGGTTACCAATAATCTGCCAAAATCTACCAAATGATCTACCTGAATCTACCATCTGGCTACACCTGTTGTACCAGGGCGGCTGAAATGAGAAGTGTCACTGACCTGGTCTGCGGTATGCCGTACTTGATGCCGACGCCGACGCGAGGCAGCGCCTTGATCACCTTCTTCACCGTCGCCTGGTCCGGGAACGCGAAGAATATTGATGCTGGAACACAACAAATAGGTATGTTAAACAACAGTCACTAATATGTGAATTAACACTGGTATTGTAGTATAAGTATAGTAGTATAAGTTTCCATGCTTTTATCATTTTAAAACTTGTAAGTCTTCATAAGCCAGTGGGCTAAGTAATTGGAACGACGAAACTGGGTCCTGTAACGCTGGGATTCCTAGCTCAGGACACAGTTCGTGATTTATATTGTAATAATGTCTTCATACAATAAAGTTTTTGATTTGCATTTTCGATGCCAAGAAAGAAGAGGCAAAAAGCAATGCAAAGTAATCCAACAACACCCCAGTATTCAAAGTTCGGCTAGGAAGAAAGAATAATTTGGTTGGATGAATTAAATGAAAACTTAAGGAAATCAATCAAAAAATTCATCCTAAACGGGCTAATGCAAAAGTTGATCGCAATTGTCGTTAGGTATTTTATAATTTTTGATATTTTTTGTGGACAATCTAACACAAATCAACCTTCTCTCAAACTAAGCAAAGCTTGTACTCTATGGGTACTAGGTGACGATATACATAGTTATACATATGTATATTATAAGCAGATACTTAAATAATTACATAGAAAACATCCAAGATTCAGGAACAAATATTCGTGCTCAGCACATAAATAAATGCCCTGACTGGGATTCGAACCCAAGAGTTCCAGCTCCTTAGGCAGGGTCACTACCAACTAGGCTAAGGCGGTCTTTTATTATATGCTAATGTGGGAGTACTCACTTCTGCTGGCGAGGAACATCTCGATGGCGACATTTTGCAGCAGGTAGCGGCGCGAGAAGATGGCGCGCACCTCGCTAAAGTACCACTTGCCGTGCAGGTGCTCGCAGTACTTCAGCACCTGTAACAACCCCGACATAACACCATTAGCAACACCAACATAATCGGAGAGATCAAGGGAGAATATATTATGAGTGTTATTCTCAAAAGAGTTTTTTTAATTAGATAGGTACAAATGGGATTGCTCTTGGCCAGCCTAGTTAGGGGGCAAAGATGAGGCTGACGATGAAGCGAGCTCACCCAGAAAATATCGTTGACCCAGAAATGTTCAGTCGTGTCTTAAAGAGGCCCAGGTTATATGAACTATTAAATACAGATGCCTGCAGGGAATTCCAAACCTTAGCAGTGCACATTATAAAAGATGAAAACAATTACGTTGAGTAAATTGATACAGCGCGCCCCCAATGCGCAAAACATCCTCTTACCCCGGGCCAACAAAGGTTAGTTGTAGAAAATACAACACTAGTGCCTAAACACCAGTGTGCTAGTTTTTGATACCTAGTAAAGTGATGATGGGTATAGACGCATGTACGTTTTAAATAAACATATGGACGCATAAAGTAAGGGTCTGGATAAACGAAAAACTGGGGGCCGATTTTTGAGTTTCGAACGGTCGACTTTTCCCTCGAGATCTGACAAAAAACGATGACATGCTATTTTTGACATTCGAGCGATAGAAAATTCAAAGTCGAGTGGTACTGACCACTCGTATTCAATTCTATCAGTAGAATTTAGTACCCACTAAGTAATTCATCCCGAATATATTTACTTTCTACTTGAATTTAATATTACGCTAATAATATAAATTTTCTCAAACATGCTCGGACATGTATGTGTGTGTTAATGGCACGAAATAAAGACATGAAGTTTCTTGCTTATGGCGCCCTACCTACACTACCTATGAAAACCCTAAGAAAAAAGATTATTGGCCGCTACTGTAACTTTTTAAATTTGCTTACATTATTAAACTGACAAAGGAAAAATTACATACTGCCAATGCTAACCACCACTACACTCTTTAAACATACTTGCACATTAAAAAAAAATCTACCATGTCTGTCTAGTAGGTATATTTATGTGCGGCTATACATGGCTTGTTCAAATGGCATGTTTAAAAAAAAAGCGGCCAATTAATTTTTTTTGCGAAATATCGTCATTATACTCGATTTCGACTATTATTATCGTCATTGTAATTCAAAATAAATATAAAATCTGAAAACGTTACCCCTGAATTAGTAGAAATCGAGTATAATGACGGTTTTCGCAAAAAAAAAAAAACACACACACACACCGTCTCTCGTCAGCAATACTTCACGGCCTCTGCAGTAATGTACTATTATTGTGTAATATTCTAGTTATTTTTAAATTAAGAATTCGAACACGCATTGTTTGTTTAGTTCGGCCACCAACCGTGTCAGTTGTAAAGAAGCGGAATGAAGAGACTAGTCATTTCGTTACGTATTTTAGTGCAATGAAATACTACAATTATTACTGTCCTTTTTTGTAAGTACCTATTTTAAATATGATTTTCAATAACCGGTAACAATATGCAAAATATCGATAGTCAAGCTTTCGAGTGGTGACTCTCAAAAATAGCTCTTATTAGGTTCATGCGACAATAATCGTGACAATTTGCCGCGCGTGACTATTTTCTACCACTCGCTTTTGAATTCGAGCGTTCGAAACTCAAAAATCGGCCCCCTGAATACTGATCAACATCTGTTAAACGATAAAAGCGTGTGGTTGGTAGAGAAACCAAAGATGTGGTGATCCAGAATGGAAAAAAAAGATAAGCACGAATAATGCCATAAAAGGAGGCTCTTTCCCTGACATTCTAATTGTGGCACTGTACAACATGCTGTCGTGTAGACGCTTGACGGAGACATTAAGGCTTGACGTCCCGTGTTGTCCCACCTTGATATTGCGCACATAAATAACACTAACGAACTCTTTACGACTCCGTTTACGAGGACAAAGGACATGGCAGCCACGTCTTGATTAGTGACGATTTAGCCCCGGCGTCGAACGTAAACCGGACAACTCCGTGCTTCGGAGAATGACGAGGCGATCGAGATGTTAAGCGTTTTAATACATTTTTATGACTTTATTTTCTAGCGGAACACGTCGGTGTAAATTGTTTTTCAAATTATACTCTTTTACGAACCTATTCTTTCCCACAAACTCGTTGAACTTTAATTTATTGCAGCTGCATTCGAATAGCGTCAAAGAACGATCACGGGAACACGGTATTTGGATAAGTAAACATTATTTAGATAATCTAGAAGAACCCTACTATTTCTCCGCCAATTACTGGCCCGCTGGCAAACGAGCAACTACCGGTATATCCGTTCAAAGTGTATCACCAATGTTGTGTAATTTACCCAACAATCTCAAACAAAGGATCCGTGCTGGCACCCCAGCGCCCGCCCTCTAATCACGGCGAGGGGCAACACAATGCAAATGCATCTCTCTATGCCGATCCATTTGTCCGTATTGTGCAACACGTGCTGATTGATAGATTGGGCACGACTGGTGACTAATGAGTGTTGTTTTGCCAATGATCGTGAGTTCATTCATCAGGTTGTCTTTTGAGAAAGTGAGGCGTGATGATGATCGGATAAAGTGGTTTGATGATTGAGTGATTTTTCAGGTATTCGACCGGTAAACATGATTGATTAATGATGATTAAATTCGCGGAAGGGTTATAATAGAAATAAAACAATAAAACAAGTGCCCACCCTATTAGCCAGAGAAATCAAAGCTTGTTTTTGTTCAAGGATCCCAGACACATTTTAATCGCAATAAAACTTGTTAAATAATGGGTCCCAAAAGAAAATATCCCTTTCCCTGCCGGTACCAGGAACTCATAGACGCGAGGGTGTAGGCTGTAAATGTCCGGTCCAATTGTAACGCAATTTGTCAAGCCACCCTCTGAGCATTAACCGCTCATCTCGCGCTGGTGCCCTAATACAAGTGCTGTTTGTTTATGACCCGAAAACTATAAGGGGAAGGGGAATGAAAATAAACGAAAATATGACTATTATTTTGGCATTATCGGATTCACTATAGTTGTGATAAAGGTCTAACGATAACATTTGCCTAGCACAATAGCTCTTACTGGAATTCTTGGTGGCCTTAAAATCCGCGTAAGTAAGTATACGTCACACGTTGCAAAAAATGCACGCCAAATCAGGCAATATTAATTTTTTAAATCAAAACAAAACAAGTTTCGTTTACGTAATTTGTAATTGGATCATTAAGAAATTAAATGACAAATCGGAAATATGGCCTCTACCTACCACCCTTTTTGGCATAAATGATCGTGGGAAATTTCGACATATATTTCGCATTGAAGTAAGGTCTAATAGCCAACTAAGTGTTTTGCTATTGGTATTAAAAGTACAAACCCTGCCACGTGTCAGCGTCCACACATTCGCATCATTACCGTGGCGTGGTATTCGAGCTCACGCCCGCAGCCGCAGATAGGGCACGACTGACTATCTGCCACGCAAGGAAAGGACCTCTGCATCTGCAGATTATATTGAAATAATGGTCTTTTATCTTCTTTATGTTGCTGAAACCCATGATATATTAACCAAGAAAAATGAATTTTAAACCATTGACTTAAATATAGACAGCGTTGTAAATGTTTTGAATATTGGCATATATTTCTAATTATTTTTAATGATAACATATTTAGTTGCCTACGTTTGTATGAGTAACATTCGCCGCATGCATCACAATCAATAATACCAAGAGATAATGAATAGGCATCAGTTAGGGAACACGTATTAGAGCGGCGGCGTTGCTAACGGCGGCTGGTCATGCCATTGCAGCACAGTTCAAATATTACTAACAGCACCTTCACATCGCAACTAATATATATATTTTTGAAGTGAAAACTTCTTTAGCGGCGCTGAGCACTTTTGTACTGGGGAAAAATGTATAAACTCGCGATAAATTCTATGACCAGGTTAGTTGACCCCTCCTAGTATCGTGATTGCTATGTTACGAGGGGTCCCCAGCTGGTCTTCTTAGAAAGCCAAGGTTCTAACTGTTCGAAGACAATCCTAAGATTTTCCATAAAGATCATATTTCAAATAAATTCTCTTGGAAAGTAGCTCTTATTGTCCCTAAAAAAGCGTTTCCAAAGTCCAATATCGGATAGCCAGACTGACCGATTTCCGTAAAGATCATATTTCAAATAAATTCTCATGGAAAGTAGTTCTTATTGTCCCTAAATACGGTGACAGTTCCCTTCAAAATACGAGTGATGGATAAAATACCAAGGGCCTGACACGCTTTGTAAGAGAAAGATAGCCTTATTGCGATTCCTATGAGAGGAAGTAGAAAATAGTGCGATGTTTTGTCCTTATCACCGACCGAAAAATTTTTCACGGTCGAGTAAAGGCATAATCTTTCATGAAGTGTCAAGAAGATTGCAAAACAAATTGGCAATATTAGGTAGTGCATTTTATAAAAGGAGAATTAATGATAAGTTTGGTTTAAATGAATAATAATTTACCAATTATCAGATCCGTAGTGTTTGGGTGTTCAGTGCAAACATGGTGGGGTGTTCAGTGTTGGGCTGTAAAAGCAAACTCGACCGAAAAAAGGCGGATGTTACATTCCATGCGTAAGTACATTTTCTTTGCATTCTGGACTCGTGTTTATTTCTAAAATCTCACCGGAACCAAGTTACTGAGCTAAATCATTAGTTATATTATGAGACACTTGATGAAATAGGAAAAATATGTAAATTAATTCAAAAATAACCTCCAAACATTTCACATACAAATCGGTCAAATCGCGTAGTATATATACCGTGCGTCAATAGAAATTGGAAATTATGTAAACAAATATGGTTGACTGACAATTCGTTTGTCGTCTATGGATTTGTTGTAAAATAGTGACGACAAAAGTCTATAATAATAATTAATCAATCCACTTGACAGTCGAGAAATTATTTTATTGAATATTCATTGCGAGTATTTGTGGCTCTTCACTTCATGGCAGCAAATAAAAATAAATGGGCAAAGAAAATTCATAGCAAAGTAAATGGAAAATGATGAGAAGTGAGTTTATTTGTAATTTAATCTATGATGAAATTAAACTTTTTCGATATACTGATATTCCCATCACTTAAACGAACTTTTTTTTCAATGACAATATAGATTCCTAGCATATTTATGAGTAAAAAAATTGACAAGCTATTGTCACATACCTAATCATTGTAAACGAAAATTGTTTTTATTGAAATATGAATAATTAAAAGATATTATAGCTTAAAATGAATGCAAATACAAGGATTATGTCTATAAATTGTTGGTAAGACTGTGTTCGTTCTTTAACAGTGCGTGATTACGAAGTAATGAAGGTGAATTGGTCTGTTTACATCATTTCTTATGTCTATTGACCTGGACCTTAATAAATCTACCATAGAAGCCAGCTTAGAATTGATGTCCCATCATTCAGTCGGTTTATAATTCGATTTCGGGATACCAACAAATAATTAAAAAATCCCCTGAAGATTACCCCACGATTCGGGAAATTCAAGTAATTTGATTTTTTCAGTTTTTCAACAGAGGATGAATTCCGAAAAAAATGGATCTGAGGTCTGAGGGAACAGGAAAAGAGAATTGGGAAAAAATTATCTATAAGTAGGTATTTGTTTATTTATTGTAAATAAAGTTATAAATATATTAAGTAAATTACTTGTTCTAATTTAAAGTTTATCCTTTTATTTCAACAACGACATACCTACTTTATCTATGAAAGACAAAAAGGAGCATGTAAGTAGTAGGCACTTTAAGGTTACTTATTACTTATAGTAATTAGTAATTACTTACTACTTTCATCGTCTAGAGACTATTTATTTATTTATCGTATGGCATTTATTTCGAACCGTGAGATCATCGAGAAGACAGTACGGTTGCCAGTTTTTGACAGACTTAACATTTAGCATGGTTCTATGGGCGACGTGATGACCAGCAAGTCAAGCGGCGAGCAGCAAGACAAGACCAGCGACCAGCGACGAGCGACAAGAAGAAAATGTATAGACTTGAATCAGTGAAACCGCCGTTTTACGCAACGGTAATAACTTTATATACCTAGGTAAGATTATCACAAAAAGAGTGGCCGGTCGGGATCAATTATTTTACGATATCGCCTACGATATTGTGTAAATTTAGTTTGTGAATCAAAATGCCGACTTACTACGGAATTCGATCACTTATGTAACTATGTAGGTATTATCCGACTAAATTTTAGGGTATTTTTTATTTAATTTTTTTTTTAATTTATATAATTTTATTATTCAGGTTAGGTTTCGATCGAGTCTACCGTACTGCTTGACGAACTTATTAACCCTTTGACCGCCAAAGCGGTAGTGTGTCGTCGTGCCCACCACGCCAAGCACTGTCGAATTGTTGTAATGTCTAATCTTATTCTGCTTTAAATCGTCTTATTGACAGCTAAGTTAGCATTTAGACATCGGCTTTCAGTACGTCAAAAATTTCTTAACGCATTCACTGCCACCCTCTTTTCCTGGACATTCGGCAGGTGCCGCACTTTGCTGTGTGCCCCAAAGGCACATGTGAGTTCATCCGACTATTCTAAGTCTAAGGCACTAAGGCACAGGGCGAAAGTCACTAAATATTATGAACGCGTTTGTGCGTTCAAGGCACTGGGTGAAAGTAACGGAAACGCACAGGGCCGTCTTTAACCAATTTGAGTCCCTGGGCACATTAGGGTAATGGGGCCCCTATGACCTTGATAGAGCACGATTCTGTTAGAATAGACAATGAAAGTAAACGAGTCACATTAAATGAATAGATAATAATAATATAATATTTCGTAAAAAATAAAATTAATCTTCAAAATACACCAAATTTAATTGGGTTCTTCGTTCTTCCTTAGAGCAAACAGCTAAATTAAATTTTCTTAAATAAACGCCTAATTCTAACCAGTCATATATATTTTTTTAAATTGAAAATGAGGCCGACGGTGATGCGAGCTCACCCAGAAGATTCACTCGTACCTTAAAAAGGTCCAGGTTATTTGAACTCGGAAGTACCTACATACGCCATTCGAATACCAAACCAGTACACATTATAAAAATAAAAAAAAGATGATTTCGACCAGGTAATGAAAGTAGCCAGTCGTACGTCGTCTGGATATCTGATGGAAGAAGGGGGAAGGCGGTATGAGCTCATGGAGTTCCTGAGCACACTCAACGAATCTAAAGAAATGAAAAACCGGCCAAGTGCGTGTCGGGCCACACGCAAGGTAGGGTTCCGTAGTCATCCACCCGTTACATTATGTGGACTAAAAAGTTCGCAAACTTATTTTTTCTATGTTTTTGACAGAATTAACAACATTATCTGAGGTATTCAATGGAAATTGTACGAAAGTTTGCTTTTGCAAAGTACATTTCTGAAGTTCGACTATTACTCGTTAACTAGTAATGTCTACTTAGCTGTGATAGTTTTCCTTTTAAATTCATCGTATATCCTACTACCATGATTTTTTTCACATGCCTAGGTGCCACCGTTTAGCTGGCAGGGGGGGGGGCACTTGACCATAACGAAAATTATCACTTCAAAGCTTAATGTCACGCCAACCGATTCTTGAATCAAAAAATGATATTAGAAACCTTATAATATATAATATTGAAAGAGCTATCCAACGATAACCCACACGATGGGTTTTGGAAGAAAAAAAAATTGCACCACCACTTTACATGTAGGAGAGGTACCCTAAAAAAAATGTTTTTTCAGATTTTATTCTACCGTTTTGTCGGCGTCATCAATATCTATACTCATGCCAAATTACAG
Organism: Cenopis cana; assembly: GCA_951800055.1. Classification (NCBI taxonomy): domain Eukaryota; kingdom Metazoa; phylum Arthropoda; class Insecta; order Lepidoptera; family Tortricidae; genus Cenopis; species Cenopis cana. Next base: position 18,027,165 of record OX637487.1, read on the forward strand.
CTTTCTAGTACTAACGGTTACTGAGAAAAACGGGGGTCGGACGGACGGACGGACGGACATGGCGAAACTATAAGGGTTCCTTGTTTACTAGGGAATCCTAAAAATGGGAAATAGGTAGTATTGCTTACAATTTTTGAAGTGAAAACTTCTTTGGCGGCGCTGAGCACTTTTGTACTGGGGAAAATTTGTTGAACTCGCGACAGATTCTAAGATTCTAAGACCAGCTAGTTGACCGCTCCTAGTAATCGTGATTGCGATGTTAGGAGGTGTCAACTCACCTAAACTCAGGATGCGTAAGACACAATGATACTCGGGACATATTATGTATATATGTAAATTGATTATGCGAATATGAATATGAACATGAGTATGAGTACGGATACGGATACCGATACCGATACCGATATGAATGTCTTTATTATTTGGGTCATTGTCAGTCGGAAAAACAAAAGTTGTCCATTCGGTGGACAATAGTTAACGGCTTGTGTGCATGTAATTTACGTTTTTATTACATGGATTTATAGACAGGGAATTACAGATTATGCGGGTTATCAGATCAATCGAAAATTAAGCTTTGTAGCCCTTAACTTTTGGCATGTCCTGTCCACCGAAAAGACGCGCACCTAAATCTGACAATGACCCATTTACTATCTTTATTGAGTTTTCACTTCTGCCGGCACTCCCGGAGTGCAACCCGTTGTTTTTTTTTTCTATACTACGTCGGTGGCAAACAAGCGTACGGCCCGCCTGATGGTAAGCGGACAACGCAGCCTATAGACGCTCGCAACTCCAAAAGAGTCACGTGCGCGTTGCCGACCCTATATAAAATTTGAGGATTCACTATATAATATGTGAGCTGGACGGCTAACTAAAAAGAGACGCGCGATAATTTGTCTGTGTCTATTAATAATAGACACTGATAGTTAATCGCACTAGTTGGACTGCTGGACTAGCCCGCACCTACCGTAAGGTAAACGTCCCAGTGCTCGACACTGACCCAATATGAACATGGCAGTTAAAATTTTATGTCATGCCATGCTAAAAGAGTTGGAGAATAATATCTGTGAGACGTATACAGCAGCATCTCAGGCAGCACAAAGGCTTGGAGATCTTAGGCATCTGTCAGGTTATTCTGATTTGAAAAGGTGCTGATATGGAAGTTATTTATGCGAAATTGGCATCGGATTTGATGCTCAGTCAACTAATGATAAAATAAGCAGAAAATGTTTTCTCTACCTAATCTAAACTTGTAGACAGTCATACCGTACGGGATTGTTGAGCCACTTGCCAATGTTCGCAATTTAGACTGTACATTACGACTCTATTTATCTCTGTGTTGCTTATTCACGCCTTAACTACAGAACAGTTTTGAGGGAATCACGTAGAAAACTTAAGCACAATGTATGGACAGAAGGCTAATTATTTTTACACATAACTCAGGAGGAAAGTAATATAAAGGGAATTGACACAGATCTAAATCCACGCCTCCAGTATAGCGCACAGCTATAGTTCTTATTTCATCTTATAACTGGCTCGTGGTGGAGAATTTCGTACTCTGTTTACAAAAAATAATAAAAAAAGAACTGTCGGTATATACAGTTCTTTTTTTATTTGCGTGGCTTTACGCTGTCGAAACGGCATTCATCATCCTCCTAGCGTTATCCCAGTACAGTTGCATCCTGAAGGATGCCTGGGGTCCGCTACCTAATCCCAAGATTTGGCGTAGGCACTAGTTTTTACGGAAGCGACTGCCATCTGACCTTCCAACCCCGAGGGGAAACTAGACCTTATTGGGATTAGGCTTTGTCAAGTGAGTGGGCAACTTGACTGTTAGAAGTTCTCAAACCGCCCGAAGGCTTCCAACTTGGCTTAACGACTGCTGCCATAGACAGCAACCGGGATCAACGGCTTAACGTGCCTTCCAAAGCACGGGAGCGCTCAGTTAGTAACCACTCAAAGCGGTCACCCATCCAAGTCCTGACCGCTGCCCACGTTGCTTAACCTTAGATACCGCAAGCGGTACGCAGGCGCCGCTGGGCCACGAGCGCTCCATCGAAACGGCATTCATCAAGTTACGATACTGATGCCGACGTAGACTGTGGGGGCCGCGGGAGCATGCGAACGCAGCACGTGCGCACAGCGCAACCCGAGGGTTTTTCATACCTGGCTGATTTACCGCCGTTATTCGGAGATTTGATTGATCGCGAGCGGGGATCATTCGTCTGAGAGCGCGGGGAGTTTTAATTGACTGCGATTGTGGGATATAAGCGGTTTGTAATGTTTGTATCCCTAGTGATCTCGTTGTTGTAATGGAGAAGTTGTTTTTTTTTGTATCCGCAATCCGAATCATGGCCATCATCATAGGTATATCTAGGTCATTTTTGCGGAGAAGTACCTAAATGAGAACTATGTTTTGTTTTTCATTACCACCATGATGGAATAAATACTAGAATACGGCCAATCGAATGGTAAGCAGTGCCCGTGGACGTTTGTGACTTCAGAATACAGAAGTCGCAAGCGCGGTGCCGCTGCTCTGATTTGAGGAGATCGACAGCTACTGACACCAGGAGCATGGCGGCACCTTATACTTACCAGGCAGGAACGACTACTTATAAGGCCCAAAATAAGAGGGCCATTAACCTCGATCGCGGGTACTTATTTTTATAACTTTGGGTAAAAAGTGTAAAAATCATCAGAACAATAGGCCGATTAAAAGGTTTGTTTTAACGGGTCTAACGCGATATTTATGTATTTACCTTTTTTACCGACGTTTCGACACGGGTTTCACCGGCCGTGGTCGCGGATATGACTGTCGTCTCAGCAAGTTGTCAACGGAGATATGGGTACACAACATTTGACTACCCTACAAAAGTTAACAAAAATGTGAGGGGTAGACTCGAAAAATGTTCACTACCCGTCCACTTTGTTTCTAATTGTCTAAGGCACGGCACACAGCACTCACAGTATCCGCACACAGATCCGAAGATTTACCATGAGATTTTATGTTTTGTATCACTGGTCCCCAAGTCGCCGATAGACAAACAAAACATACAAACATAAAATCTCATGGTAAATCTTCGGATCTGTGTGCGGATACTGTGAGTGCTGTGTGCCGTGCCTTAGACAATTAGAAACAAAGTGGACGGGTAGTGAACATTTTTCGAGTCTACCCCTCACATTTTTGTTAACTTTTGTAGGGTAGTCAAATGTTGTGTACCCATATCTCCGTTGACAACTTGCTGAGACGACAGTCATATCCGCGACCACGGCCGGTGAAACCCGTGTCGAAACGTCGGTAAAAAAGGTAAATACATAAATATCGCGTTAGACCCGTTAAAACAAACCTTTTAAGTATGTTTACAAAGCGCGAGAGTTTAAAGTGTTATAATAGGCCGATTTCCTATTCTTTGCAACGAACACAGCTGAAACTGAGAGGGCTGATTAGAGATTGGCGTTTTGCATTCAGATTTGATATTGTGTCATATATTGTGATTGTGACACACGTGGTTTGTGTCCTGATGATGAATATGTTTTATGAGCTCGCTTTGTGGGCCGAGATAACGTATCAGATCTCGCGAAAAAAACTCATATTTATTTATTTTATTTTATTGCACAAAAGAAAAATTGAAGTACAAAAAGCGGACTTAATGCAATGAGGCATTCTCTACCAGTCAACCTCCAGGCTAAGCAGAAAGATTGTAGGCGGTGCAACTAGGTAAATTCAGAAAACCGACTATGGAAAATTTACGAGTACTATAGGTACATACAATTCAATTCAATTCAATCATTTATTCATAAAAGAAACAAAAAACAAACAAAATACATACAAAATATATTTAAACAAACATACACAAATATATCATATCATGTTGATGGGTTTAGGGCAAAGAAAAACTAAGTATTACGGCATCATTTTTACGGCAGCACCAGCACTATTTAACTAAGCAACAGTCTAAATTGTACACAAACCCTGTTGAAACAAATATCGCGTACCTATAAGTGGCTGTCTTAAAGTTAATCCAGATTGCGTTTACAAAGTATCACAGGTATCAAAACAGAACGCGAGACGTAAGTCTGCTCGACACACAGCTAACAATCTGCGCGCAACGCCGCTAGTCGCGGGCGCACCGCGCGCTGTCACCGCTCGCCGCGATGGTATCGCGCGCCGTAAATAACGCGCCGACGCTGACAAGTGCGCCCATTACCGCGCCGCGGCAAAAAACGCGCCCGCACCGAGCGCAGCGGCAGCTGAACGAATACGTTTCAAATGTAGCCAATTAATGAAAAATATTAGTTTGCAGCCGGAACGCTTCAATTGAATTATATCAATTAGTCTAGCTTAATGCCATTGTGCTTATTAAAACTATACTTTCTTTCGTATTTTCAACGATAAAGGTTTAGCGGTGGAGTTAATTAGTGTTATATATATACTAATTTAGTGTTTGCTTTAGCAAATTGAAAGGTGTCAGTCAATTAGTGCAGCTTAATAACGTTACGCTTATACAATATTACCTGCGGTGAAGTAATGATTGATTACCAATTTATTTTATTTATTATTCATTTATGTTACCTATGTACTTTTTGTGCTTGAGGAGACCAACCTGTGTTATAATTTATAATCCATACTTTTTTTTTTAGTTTAATGTGTCACGGTTCTAGGTAGTTACCCAATGGATTAATTAACCCAAATTATATTAATTTACAAAGGTAGGTTAGTATGTATGTATGTAATAACTTTATTGTACACAAAAAAACACACAAAAAATACAAACAAATAAGGACATTTTGGTACAAAGGCGAACTTATCCCTAAAAGGGATCTCATCCAGTTAACCTTTGTTAGTTACTAAATTGTTTTACAAATTGCTGTTTCAGTAAATATGTATTATCAGACTGCTTCCCTATGAACTGAAAATCTACTAACTGCCTTTCTATTTATAAAGTGCTGGTACTTTTCGCTAACAATAATCAGCAATGTCATTAGATAAACAAGAATAAATGATGTCGCCGATTGCTTCACTGATGGCCACCATTACTCAGTGGAGTTCTTTAATACTGCAATAACTTTCTTATCGTTGCATTATCATTACATTTATTAAGATACCTGCCACATTCGTACCAGATTTACCACTTTCATAAAAATATGTATACTTACCTACTGCTAACCATTGCGGCCGTCCGCAAACCAATAAGACAAAACACCTGGCCATTATTAATCAGGTTTGCAGATAGTACCGCAAGGAGTGTCCCGATAACTACGTACCGACGAATTGTCATCGAACAGCTTTATGCCACAATATTAACCTTTTACTCTTACTTCCTCATACCTCACCCAACCATACCAACGCCAAAGCAACTTTGCGATGCATCAAATAAGGTATACATTAGGGTAAATTGTAAAGATGGTATTGCGTGCTTATTAACTCCCTATTTATTTATAATAGATAACAGCTATCAGCGCGTGTAGAAAAGGTGTTGAATTAATTAAACTAATCGTGTCCGACCCTTTTATGGCACCAATGGCAATTAATGGTTCTCGGGGTAACGGAGGCAACATATTATTTTACGAATGCGCGGTATCAATGAGGGGGAGAGGGAATGTGGCGTTGATAAACTATTGAGTAGAACAACCTAATTATAAGTTGCTACGAAATACTAATATACCTACACGATTTATGTACGTTGTTGTCACGGAACATCACTTGAATTCTTGATACATCATAAATCAAAGAATTTAAAATTTATAATAAACCTACGCATCTACTTTTTTACATACTCTGATACACACATTTTACTATAATATCAAGTCTATTGACATTTTGAAATCAAATGGTTAATGAAATCAGAATCGGACTTGTACCTCACAAGTCTCACAAAAGAATGTCAATCCGACCTCTGTTTCACGAAATTGACAGTGCGCTGTACGTTCCAGGAGTTTTTAGCTTATAATTGTAGATAAATAAATTAATAGTTTAAAAACACTAGAAAAACACGCTTCGTGACCTTTCTCACAAGTGCGAACACGACTATAATGCGATATTCCATCATGGAATGCCAGTGCCTATCTTCCGGCTTCATCATCAGACCTTGAAACCTAATCGTGGTCAAAGTTCATTACAAGACTTTTCTAACAAATCCAAACATAGCTATGATACGATGTTCCATCATGAAGTTCCAGGTCATATCTTCCGGCTCCATCATCAGATCAGTTCGACAGTACCATATTATTGTTTTGTCATCAGAACTACATACAGCTGCCAATTTTCATGACGCTACGATCCTTGGAAGATGGTTAAATTAGTTACCTTAGATTCCATTACATAGTTACACACAGGTCGAAGTTCCAGTTCATATCTTCCGGCTCCATTATCAGATCAGTTCGACAGTACCATATTATTTTATTGTCATCAGAACTACTTATAGCTGCCAATTTTCATGACGCTACGACCCTTGGAAGATGGTTAAATTAGTTACCTTAGATTCCATTACGCCATTACATATAGTTAGTTACATAAAGGTCGACCTAATAAAAGCGTGTTAATAAATAGTAATCAGAACTATTACTATATTGTTACCGATCGACTCTAAAATATACGATTAAGACCCATGTCAGTTGTCACATTGATGAATATGTAGCTTTAGAAGAGGTTTGTAAAATATCGTGACATAGCTTAGTTGGTAGTGACCCTGCCTACGAAGCTGAAGGTCCCGGGTTCGAATCCCGGCCGGGGCATTTATTTGTGTGATGAGCACGAATATTTGTTCTTGGGTCTTGGATGTTTTCTATGTATTTAAGTATCTATTTATCTATGTAAGTAAGTATATCGTCCCTTAGTACCCATAGTACAAGCTTTGCTTAGTTTGGGACTAGGTTGATTTGTGTAAGATTGTCCACAAATATTTATTTATTTATTTATTTATTTATAGCGCAAAACAGGCCAAACAAGACATTAAACGACTAATAAATGGATATAGTGCGATTCAAATTGCTTAGGTACGGAAGCACCTCGTCCTTTGGTGGCCACCCCGGTATAGTTCATAAACCCAACGTGTTGGGTAATAAATACGTAATATAGATAGTAAATATGTAGATACAAACAAACTGACGATTAAAGTCTTTATGCGCATAAAGTGCACGACAACAATTGTATTGGCGATGGTACGAGTACTAGGACGAAAACCGCAGTCTACCTTGTGAGTAGGTATTCCACATGAGCTGTATTTATGACCGGGATAACGCAGAATGTGTACCGAGTACGCCGTAGCGGGGTGATCCTTGTTTACGGCGTGCCCGTAATGTGTCGTGCGGGCTGATGCAGCTATTTCCATAATAAGCATTTTGTTACAGATTTACTTTGATGCCGCCCGTGCAAGTAATAGAAATAGAAAAGTATTTATTTAGCACGCATTATAACAAACCACCTAGATGCACCAATGCAATAATTAATCTGCACCTTAATCAATGTGTCCTGTGCTATCCCTATCATACGTAGGTATTTGAACCTTATTGAATTTAGAGAGATAACGCAAATAGGGAGGTTATCATTTATTAGCAACATCGAAACAGCCAACGTCCCTGACGAACGAGGTGAATCGATGTAGAGTCAAGGAACCAAAAGATGAACACACCCCAATAGTTGAAAAATTGAAATAAAAAAACCGTGACATACCTATAAAGTAGGTATAGAGTCGTCGAAATATCAGTTTCAGGTTTCAGTAAGACTAGATTTTGGATGGCAATCAGTGCGTGCTTAACCTAATTTCTATCCTGTCCTGTTAGGGAAGTGGAACCGCGTTTGGAGTCGTTTGCAACTTAAAAAAAAAGTATTTTTCACTTCTCATGCTCGAAAAGTGTGTCATATTAGACTTGTGAAGCGAGGCTAAAGTAGTACATTTAAGCCCTAGGGAAAATATGTATACATATTTATGATTCACTAAACATTTTAATTTGACCAATCAAAATACTTCACCTATTAAATCCACCAATCACAGAACAGTAATTTGACAGATTAAAAAATATTTGGTAAAAATATCAACCAACTAGAATACAGCTGTACTAAAATCGACCAATCAGGAAAGACCTTTTTCAGTTCTTTAAAGATTAAGCGGTGTCTATGGTCAAAGGACTTGCGTCTCTTAAAAGAAAAAAAAGCGCGTGTTGCATCTCCTTCTTTAATATAGCAAAAGAAAGGGAGGCGAATACGTAAAAGCCTTATCACACTACCCTACCGATAGGGTAGTGTGATAAGGCTTTTAAGCGAACACGCATAGCGAGGCATGGTACTGGCCTAAGAAAAAAAAACATGCTGTCAAATCAGACATACGCCCGCCCGCCAAGAGTTAAATTATTCATTGAAGGTGGATAATTTGTGTTTAATGTGTTTTCTCGCAATCGAAGTGAAAAGTAGAGTGTATAACTCGGGTCTAAAAGCCATATTACCACTCGAACAATTTCCCCTCACTACGTTCGGGAAAATAACCATCTCGTGGTAATATGGCTTACTTTAGCCCCTTGTCAAACAATCTACTATTTTTTTACTAACAGCTTTCATAAAAAAATGTTTTGAATACTAATAAACGGGTTACTCACGTCTGTATCGTCGAATATCGCTCGACATGACACTCATGATTAAGGACCACGTATTGGCCCGAAACATGTCGAGCGATATTCGACGATACAGACGTGAGTAACCCGTTTATTAGATTTCAATATGACTGACACTCACGGAAGTTTTCTATTTAAAAAATGTTTTTCCTGAAATCGCATGGTGTATTGCTCAATGAGAAATTTAAGTACCTCTACCTTGTCTATACAATATACAATATTCATTGGTCGTGCGAGTCTTGGTTTATTCGATCAAAGACGTCCGATTATCCGATGTTAATGATACTATTAGAATGATTAATGATGATGAATAATGCGGATGGGAGTTTTCTTGTAATCCGTTTTTATTGAGCAACCAGGCGGCTTCTGATGATCTATAAGTGTTACATATGTTTATTACAGCTGCGAAGAAATTTAATGGTGCATGTGAAGTCCCCAATCCGTACTATGCCGGCATGAGGACTAATGCCTGTTTCCTCTCATCCACGCCAGGAGGTCTGTGATGCCTAGCAGGGGAAACATATTAGGCCGATGATGATGATAAGTTACAATTACAATTGGGATACAATAGGTACAGAAATCGTTCAGATTTTCATTTCAATTCAATTCAATTTACTTTAATTCAGACACATGGTCCATATTCGTCGGTCGTCGTCGTCATTTGTCTTTCTTTATAAGTTTGTTGCCATGACCAATATCCCGGTCACCGGAGTCATTGAACCAGAAATTTTCTGAAATACAAATGTTCCTATGACGGGGTCCGAAGGTCGTCTCATAAAAGCTGATGATTTGATAACGAACAACGATAATGCATAAAACAAATATCAAAGATGTAGATAGCCCGCCCAAAAAAACTATACACATCCGGTCTTAAAGTTCTGTCATCTGTCGTTGGAAGGTCAAGTGAAAAAACTTATTGACAGGCCAGGTGAAATCCAAACTTACCTATCCAAACTTACGTAGGTACCTAATACCTATCAATGTTTTGTCTTTGACAAGGAAAAGGAAAACCATTTATCAATCTGTACTGTACTTTATCCACATTTAGTGCCTCAAGTTGCAACTCGCATAGTATACGACACTAATGACCGTAATCTCGAGTTTCATACGACTTGGTTTTGCTAAGAATTATTACTAAAGTTAATCTAGCGACATTTAAGGTGGCGGAATTAGCACGAGACGGTTGGCCGCCCGACCGCGTCCAAAACATTCCGCATTCGAATATTAAACGTCAACAAAACGAAGACAAATTTAAGCGCTTTCGAGATAAAATGAAGACGCAAATGAAGAAACGGTCGGTAGCGCGTCCATACCGTGTCGACAACGAAGTGATTAGTAAAACAAGCAAATATGGCTCTTAACGGATTGGCTCAAGATTCACCGTCATACTCGTAAATGATGTAGGTACTTTACAGGGAATAGTCTAAATCAGGCCGGAGGAAGCCCTAATTAAAAGCCCATACATCACGGCGGCGCCGCGCTGCAATTTACTATTTTTTCTCGCACTAGCTTTACCCCGAGTTTGTTCTAACGAAATATTGTCATTGGGAAATAATTCTACGTGCACATGTGTGGGCTACTGAGATATACAGTAGGTACCGGCCAATAATATATCGCCTTGCTTATATCCTTTGATTTGTTTTTTAAAAACTTCCTGAAAGATTTTAATTTTTTAATTTTATAATAAATAAATAAAATGAAGAATTTATACTTACCCATTATAAGGCCGACAAGTAGATTCGGTCACGTAAAATGGTAATTACAGGAAATTTTCACGATTTTCAGGTCTAAAGTTGATATATTATTGGCCGGTACCTACTACATACACATAGTTTTCCTAATTTGAAAAAAACCATATGATTGACTAATAAATTAATAATAAATATGTAGGTTACCTACCCTGCCCTGGCCTGTTATTAGTAAGTACATGTTAGTCGCCACCAAGCCGTCACAATGTTCCTTACAAAATCAAGCTTTTTGAGTGGCTTCACGTTGCACCATATATCAATAAAGAAAATTTCATTAAAAAAATTGTCTTTAAGCTAGACTCTACTCTCACGTAATACAATGTCTACGCCTACTCTCCCGGTACCCTGACATCAAACATTAAAGTAGTCGAGTCGTGTCGACAACATTACGTGGTAGCGGTCGCAGTTTGTCATCCCGCATGTTTCATAAATTCCCTGTCAGCGACTATTCCCGGACTTGGACGTTTCTTTTTTCCTATTCACCTTTCATACATAAATCTCTAATGTACCCTACCTAATATCCCATTTTCTAGATACCAGCGTAACCGCTTTAAAAAGAATTTTAGGTATTTTATTTATAACCAATTTACTTATAAAAGCGATTTATATGAACATTCGGAGTGACATGTCATTAAGTTAAGACCAGTAAAGCAAGTGAGCAATAGATTAGATTAGATTCATTTATTTCACGATTAGAATTACATGCATTATAAATTTTTACACATGTCAAAATTACAAGAATTGTTATCACGATCGTCATAACAGGAAAAATAAAAATAAAAACGGATAAAAACATAATGTCAACCAAAATGAAACTTAAAAGTGACATTTTTGTTTCTTATATAACTATACCTACGAACTAGATCAGGTTTGGAGGCCAATCAAGGACACAAGGATCTAGGATCTAGGTACCGACAGTTAGGTACTCTGATAAGCACACTTATTTTTAATGCATCATACATCCTCGGTTTTGCCCTTCACTATACCTACCTTGCTTCGATATAAATGACGGCGACTGCACCAACGTGTAGGCTAACCGTCTTAGAGTCATTAAAATCATTTAACTGATCCTCCTCTACTTGAATCCGTCTCCTAATAGAATTATCGGCGCACACCGCGACGCCGTAGGTAAAAAGAGCACGACGCGGCGTCGCGTTCGATTATCTCGCGAGCGAGCGTGAAACGAGACGCACGTGCGTGCGCGCGGCGGCGCGGCGCCATCTGCGCGCGCAGGAAACGGATCTTTACGTCACTTTTGACATGTGTCAATTTCTATATAACAGGTGAACAGAAAAACGAGCGAGAGGAGATTACGCATTTATAACGCTCAAGTACTTTTAATGTGCTTTTTTTACCTTAGGATGTCATGTGAACCACCCACAGTATCCGATTAGGTTAACTAAACTCTAATAAGAATTAGAACACACTTATTGGATTTGAAGAACTTACTATCAGAAAACTGATATCTATACCTAACCTCCCTGAGGTATGAACGAAATGTACCTAGTTGAGTGACTCTACCGTCTACCAATGTCTTAGCGCTTTTTTCTCTCAAAATGCCAATAAAAGCTGCTTAATGAGGTCAATCTTTTTTATTTTATTACGTAGGTTAACCTACTAATACCTATCGAATCGCCATGTTACCTATTTTCTGGGAAGAGGCCAAACATAAAATATAGGTACGCTGTCATTATTTATAAAGCCTCGTAAACTTTAGGTATACGAACCTTGGATAATGACGTCGATTGGCTGAGTGACACATTCCAGGCGAGATAGGGGTAAAAAAGGACATCATATTCAGGAGATAAGGGCGTGTTCCTCTCGGTTTTACTACCTACGAGTTATCTCAACGATAACGTGGCCAGTCACGGCAGTTAACTCGTTGCCGTTATCGCCAATGTTTAACTAGCTAGTAATCTCATAATTGTAAACACATCGTTATGTAAACTAAGTATTCGTTTTCTGGTATAAATATAAATGGCTCATGAACTACGAGGAAAGAGATAAAAATCGCGATAGTCGAAGTGTAGATCAAATAATGATAGCGGCGCCATCAAACATGCTACATTTTTATGCTACTACGCTGTCTTCGTAAGTGTGGAAGCCACGTAGCGAAGACCTTTTTCACATGAATGATAATAAATTTCCAAGAGCTTATTAAGATATCCTGTTCGTTATGCATCCGTTCGCTAATGAAACAAAAAGCCGGCATAAATACGCATTCCGCGCAGGGCCACGGACGAAACAAAGAGGTCCCAATCTTATCCGCGATCTTTATAATAATTATTGTGGCGTTCGCGACGTCTCAATCGCACCGAGCGTAATCCCTGCCCAATTACCGCGCGCGGCGACCGAAAATATCTTCGCGTGTAGGGAAAATAAAAAATTAAATGATCTGTGCAACCCTATCGAATCATCCTTTAGCCTTACTATGCTTTTGTACCCCTTCGTGCTTTACAATTATGGTTGAAATTCGCGTATAGCGTTCCTTACGACTTATGCTACAGATTTCCCGTGTGGGATCTCGCGAGTTGGGCGGAGCTCGGCCCCTCCACGAGGGCTGGCGGGTGCGGGTGGGACGAGGTGGGGTCGGTCAGTCGCGCTTCGGCGGTGGGGGATGACAGATGTCCATCCGCGCACATCGCTCATACGCTTACACGATAGGGAATCCTGTTCACCATAAATAATACCATCCGCACCGACGTCGTGACTGTCTGCCTGTGGGATTGGACGCGCTGTTTTGACCATTTCCTAGTTTAAGACAAGTGACGTGTTCCTAAACATCGAGTGTGCTGGGATGTAGCGATCGTAAATAATGTCTACGTGATCTGATCGCAATAGCGGCTGAGGAATGCCGAGCGCTGCCAGCTAATCAGTAATACTAACCGACAAGTCGCTAACAGACGCCGCTGCGACAGATATTCAACTAATTTAATTTGACAAAGAACTGTGATTGTGCGATAATTGAATTTGTTTATTTCTTGTAGGTACCAATAAGTCTCAGAAACATGAAGGATAGGGACATCTACCCTGCGTTTCGATCTTTCTATAGTGTAACGTCAAACTGGTATATTTAATATTCGTTCGCCTATAATTCTTGTGAGAACGTGTTCTCCAAAAGGGCAATATTTACAGAGACTGCGATAAAATCTGAAGGGTTAGGTGGGCAGGGCGGGGCTTGGCGCACTTCCGGCGGAAGGGGCGGACCGCGGCGGCCGCCATTTTGCGGCGCGCGACGCGTGCGCGCTGCCGCCGCGCCGGGCGCAGGGCTCCACTGCTCTTTTGGGAATAAGAGATTATTTCAGTGTTTCAAGAATGGGATTGTTTCAACAATACCATACATATCAAGGCATGCCAATAATTCAATAAGTTTTCGGAAATTAATGTAGGATACACATTTCTTTGTTAAGAATTTTACAATGTGCTTCTGCCTCTGTCAACTTTTGTTCTAATTTAATTAGCTGCAATGATTATCCTCGCATGAGGTAATCCTAAACTTACAATTTATTATAATGCTGTAGGTAAGTATTTAGATACCTAAACTTCCACATCAACCTATACCTAAATAATGAATCCTACTCCTACTTGAGGTGCTCAGCAATTTAGGAATACTAACTTACTTATCAGAGATTTTGTAGCAATTTTATACCTCGTTATTTACAAAAATTACAAGGCAACAGGTATCAATATAGTCACAAAGTGATCGATTCAGATTCATTAACATAAAGATGTAGATAAAGATACCTACATGTAGAGCTAGAGTGTCAATTTACCTAATGATCACAGGTGGACCAGACTACAGTCTACTGGACCTACTCTGTCCTAATCTGGAAAACCATGGACTTAAGCACTTGTTAAAAGTACCTACCTAACAAAATGAGGTCACTTTCAATAATTTTTTGTAATTTAATTTTTTACACTTTTTAATTGAATTTACGTGCTTATATTCCTCTACGACGATATGATATTTAGTTGCTATAAGTAATTAGACACCATAACCATAAATAGCAGATTGTCATCTTTTAATCTGTCTATTCTTCTATAGCAAGTATAGGTAGGTAGAGATAGAGAATTAGGCACCTACCCAAGAAGTTACCTAGGTATACCTACTTAAGATAAGAATAATACGTAGGTATGTAGGTATATATACACCAAAATCAGATGGACCGTACGATTGTTTGCCACCGTCTTAGTATTTAAAAAACCCATCTACGTGTACGTACACGTATAACACGTCTGGCCAACTCTACTGTCACGCATGCAATAGAGTAGATATTCAAGAGCAAGTTTGGCCTCGCCAGCCATATCAGAGCTCACAATAGGGCAAATACATTCGTTTGTCAGGGTTGCCGTCATCGAAATCGATGAGGAGGACTATACGAGTATATTTAAAAAAATACTAAGCCCACCGCGCGATCGTGACAACACAGACACATATAAGTAGTCTATATTCTCCCGGTGCCGCCGCATACCGGGTGGAGTCCGACCGAGGCCTTAGCTGAGTTTCCTTTGCTGGCCTCTCCTCAGCTAGGCTAGGTTTAGTGAACCAGCGACAAAACTCGCAGTAGCTCGATTCTACTCACACCTCAGCTTCGGTTGAAGTCACTCAAAGAATCTCACTGGAGCGCAAACTCTTAGAGTATTCCAGTGCTTAAACTGCCCGCGTGGTCGAGTCGGAGGATCCCCTGGACTTTCCCTAGGCCACTCTCCAACCACGCACTCCTATCGCTTTATTGGGCCCGGCCTATAAAGCCACAGTCAGGTATAAGAAAATAATGGAATACAAAAGCTGTATCTGTTTAAGATGGCATATATAGATGGCATTGCAAAAGGGTTATGTTTGAAAAATAAAAGTATCGAGAAAATGTTATCGTGTTTTCACTTTTAACAGACTGGAGGAAATTAGTTCAAGATTAATATAGGTACTGAAAGGACAGATATTTAATCACTATACGAGTAGATGTTGAGATCTAGGTCCATAAACATTGACAAAAGTGCATATGTGGGCTCTTAAAGCGAAGTCTGTCTAAATAAATCAACAGTTTAAAGTATCTTCATGTTCCCTCGTAGATATTATCCGCATTTAGTTTATTTGCCAGCGATTCCAATATACACAGCGGATCAAAGAGTTCCAAACGTACGATATGCAGGATCTGTCAGCCGTAGTTATCCCGATGCGAAACGGCCCTATAACCACGCACATTCACTTGAAACGGACATTCACTTTTTTACATTTATTTCTATTTAGTTCGTAATGTTAATATCTTTTCTTCGTATTGAATTTGAAGGGACTAAAAAAGAGTTACTCCTTTTTATTTAGTTTATCCTTCTTTGCATGTTATAGAACCGTTCAAAAACAAACATTTAGTTAAGTTATTTATTTCCATTTAGTTATTTCCTTTTCCCGCCGAAATCCCAAGCCACCAGGCGCACATGAATCGCTGGAGACAGCGGGAGTAAATCAAGCGGTCGCAGGGCATCCATCACGCGGCGCCGACCCATCAATCGTGGGGACTGAAATAGAGGAACACTAAACATGGAAGCATCCTCACCTATGCTGCGTGCCCGGTATCGATGCTGCGTGGGGTTATTTTGATCTTGTTAATTGAAGCGGATTAGAACTCCGCAATAAAATGTTGAATCGAAACCATGCCTTTTAATTTTCCTTTCTGACTACCTAGGTAACTCTAGACCAATAGCGATACCTTCAGATTCCTACACCGGCTTTGACAAGGCAACGGAGCCACGCCGTTTTGTCGCATAAATAATGTTTTTTAGTTTTAAGTAGGTATAGTAATAGTATGTAGGTATGTTAGCTATAAGGTAAATAATGAATATATAAATAAATAATAGTGAATAGAGGTCGGTGCCATTTACTTAAAAGGTACTTACAATCTTGACGATCAGCATCTCTCCGTAGTTGATAGTTAAAAAGTAGCTAGAGCTCCAAGTTTGATTGTACGTAATAAAAAATAGTTTTAGACTAGGCTAGGTATAAAGTCACACTACCTACTTCAAATGGTTACTACTTACCTAATTTCTGTTACTAAAGAAAACGTTTTATATCCATCCGAAAAAATTACAATAATTAATTATGCCTTCCTCGCGAACTGGCCGGACAAAACACAGACACGGGAGTCGTGGTATTCATGGGGAGAGGCCTTTGCCCGGCAGTGGGACATATAGGCAAGATAAAAAAAAAAAATATACTCCGAAAGGAAACGTCTACTAATCGAGTAACCAGGATTTTTTTATTTACCTACCATAAATTATGGCCAGCCTTGGTTCCTCCCCAGCCGGAATCCTTACAGATTACCGCAGGATTTTTCCAGTAACCTAAATTAACTTGGGGTGCGTTGGATATTGGGTTCTCCAGAGGAATTACTATGTTCATGGACAGTGAGATACCAGATTGTGTCTCAAGGTATCATTTTGCTACCTTACCGCGAGGGTGGTAGGTAGGTATATTGATTAATGAGTGAAGCGAAAAATTCTACAATAAAATCCTGAGCGTAGTGAGGGAGTCTAGAGCATAGATAGCGAGGGAATTATAGTGTTTACGCCAAAGATGGAAATAATTTTGCCCTGTGACACATAACAACTGCTTTTCACAACGGTTATGAGGCCCGCTACTTAATCATGAAATGCAATACTATTAGGTAGCAGTGGCGGCGCGTCAAAAATATTCTTAGGGAAGCCGGAACTAATTTTCCTTTCTTATTCTTCATGAGCCGTAGTATAAGAACTGGACTGATTGAAAATTAGGCAAGCCGGTGGGAATCGAGTTGTGTGGACGCTCCGCCACTGTTAGGTAGGTACTATTTTCCAAACTGAATGGCACATGCCTACTGCTTTTTATACCTTCTATGAGGAAAAGAGTGATTGTTGCCCTCAAATTAGGGAAGAAAAGTAGGTACGACTTTGATCCAAATGAGATGAGGGAAAAAGTATACGACTTTGATCCCTCACTCGAAGGCAACAATAAACACGAGAGCTGTACAACAATTACCTACTTAAAAACTTTTATGCTGACAGTTAGCTTTGAATAACATCGCCCTTTAAAGGCGGCGGGTTGCACCAACTTAACGATTACAAATCGATCAAAGTTAAATATGGCGACGCAGCCGTCATTTCATAGAAACTAACGGGATATATTTAACTGTACACAATAAAACAAAATAATGATTTGCACAGCTAAATGCGGTTTTTTTTTAATATTTTTGGACATGGACAATCTTACACAAATCAACCTAGTCTCAAACTAAGCAAAGCTTGTACCATGGGTAGGGGAGAGGGGGGCTTGTTTTAACGGGGGTAGGTATTAACAAGCCTCTAGCGACTAAACTATACACGGCAGAGTACTAATTTCAAGGTTATAACTTTGGGCGAGGGTAACGAACGAGTCCCGACCAGTTAGTCTCCCGCCGGCCGCCGCGTTGCGAAGTTGTGGCACGTGCGTGAAAAAAACACAGGTAACGGACTTTTTTACGTCGTGATTTTTTTGATTTGTGCCTTAATTATTAAGTTCAATGATTACGGATTAGTGTGTGTTGAATACTTATTTAATGGGCTATTACGTGTGCTAGTGTTTTTGTTAAATTTAAGCATAGTTATTTTTTAATATTTTTTTAAGTTTGGAAATCATCTATGAGGCTAGTTTTAACAAAATTAAGGGGCAAGTTTTAACCCGTTAAAAAATCTAAAAAAATGTTTTTTCTGTACTTCACACGTTTTTACCGAAATGGTTTTCGAATTAAGACTTTTGGAAATTATGAAATATTGTCAATTGTGATATTAAAATACAACACCTGTCAACCTAAGATTGATTAGTACTTATCTGAGATAAGATCTCTATTTTTTTTACTTTATTGCATTAAAACATGTTAATTATATATAATATTAATTAATTATATAAAAAATATATTACAAAAAATAATATCGTTTTATTTTTGACAAACGTCATTACTTTAAACGTCATTATCTTATGTTAATTCTTACCCCTTCATTGTTAATATTTACCCCAAAAACGGGGTAAATATTAACCGCTGACTTTTTTTTAAAAATGGGTTCTACATGTGAAACCAGGCAATCTGTGTGGTATTTTCCATATAGATATAAAAGATGAATAAATTTCCGACACGTAAGTAAAAAAACATTAACGTTAAGTTTAAAATTTTAAGAGCTATGAGCAAAAGTTTGAATTTTGTTAGGACAAGCCCCCCTCTCCCCTACTAAGCGACGATATACATACTTATATAGATAAATATATACTTAAATATATATACTGGCCGGGATTCAAACCCGGGACCTCCAGCTTCGTAGGCAGGGTCACTACAAACTAAGCTAAAGCGGTCGTGAAGCTAAGCTTAGCTAGCTTAGCTTCACGACCGCTTTAGCTGATGTGGAAATAGTATTTTTGCTGTGCAAATCAGCAGTTTAAGGTTTTTTTTGATGTGCCTTTAAATGGCTTTTAATGGCTTTAAACTAACTTAGTCAAAGTAGGTACCTACCTATACTTATCAGATTTTAACGAACACTGCTTACAACTACAGGCGGATTGGTGACCATCCATCCTTAATCTTACCGCGACTTGGAATTATATTTCCATAAATAATGTTATTGGGCTACAGAGAATTGTACCACCAGATAATATCTCACTCTTGATTTATTGCGACGCGCCGGTTTGCAAAATTTCCTGTTAAATACCTAAATATCAAGTACAGGCACTAATTTAGATAACAGATAACTAGTTAAACTGGTAATGATTTATAGCCTAAACCTTATGTTTAGTGAAATTGATAGAGCATTAATTTGTTTTAATTAGGCTCACTTGAGTTTCTTAAACTGACTAAGCTCACCGAGATTCATTAGGTTCATATCAATTAATAAAATATCAAATTAATTACAAGTGCCTCCAAAGTTTACAGTATCTAATCACGAACAAGATGCCTATTAAACCGATAGATAAAAATGTCGTCATCAGTGCGGCTTGTTACGGGCTACCGAGTTAACGAGGCGCGCCGATACCTACCGGCGGGGGGCGGGCCGATCAATACCGGCCCGGGCGGCCGCCGCGACAAACACACCTCTGTCCCCTTTCGGCCCATATCCCCGCCTCCCGAGTTAAAGCGAGACGGAAACCGCCCCCTCGTCCACCAAACGGGTTCCCAGAAGGCGTATCCGGGCTCCGCCGGCCGGTTCGACGGCTCAGTCGACACAAGACTGCGATCCGCGCGCGTGCGTACAGCGCGCGAGTCATGCGCTCCGCGTAGCCAGCGCGATGCTCGTGCCCCCGGAGATGATGGCGGCGCAATCCAAGCTCGTCTACCAGATGAACAAGTACTACAACGAGCGGGTGGCGAGCAGGAAGGCGCAGATCGCCAAGACCATCCACGAGGTCTGCCGGATCGTGCAGGATGTGCTCAAGGAGGTGGAGCTGCAGGAGCCGAGGTTCATCTCCTCGCTCACCGACTACAACGGCCGCTTCGACGGACTCGAAGTGGTCTCGCCGCACGAGTTCGAGATAGTCATATACCTAAACCAGATGGGAGTGCTGAACTTCGTGGACGACGGGTCGCTGCCCGGCTGCGCGGTGCTCAAGCTGAGCGACGGCCGCAAGCGCTCCATGTCGCTCTGGGTAGAGTTCATCACGGCCTCCGGCTATCTTTCCGCGCGGAAGATCCGCTCGCGTTTCCAGACTCTAGTAGCGCAGGCGTGCGACAAATGCTCCTACAGGGACTGCGTCAAAATGATCGCAGAGACAACTGAAGTCAAGCTTCGAATTCGGGAACGCTACGTGGTCCAAATCACGCCAGCCTTCAAATGTGCCGGCTTGTGGCCTCGCTCGGCCGCGCACTGGCCGCTGCCGGCCATCCCCTGGCCGCATCCCAACATTGTCGCCGAAGTCAAAACGGAAGGTTTCGACTTGCTATCTAAAGAATGCCTCGCGCTGCAGGGAAAGAATTCAGCCATGGAGGGCGACGCGTGGGTCCTAAGTTTCTTAGAAGCGGAAAATCGTTTGCTGCAAGGCGGTTGCCGACGGAAGTGTCTGAGCACACTGAAGACCATTCGAGACCGGCACTTAGACCTGCCAGGGAACCCAGTGACGTGCTATCACATGAAGACGCTCCTGCTGTACGAGTGCGAGAAGCACCCGCGCGAGCACGAGTGGGACGAGGCGGCCATCGGCGACCGCATCAACGGCATCTTCCTGCAGCTCATCTCCTCGCTGCAGTGCCGCCGCTGCCCGCACTACTTCCTCCCGCACGTCGACCTCTTCAAGGGCAAGTCGCCGACGGCGCTAGAGAACGCGGCCAAGCAAGTGTGGCGCCTCACCAGGGAGATGCTCACCAACTCGCGAGCCTTCGACAAGCTCTGAGCTCCCGCGACTAGGGCCTAGAGGCATCGGACGATAGAACGTACGTTGTATAACGCAGAGTGAGTGCACATAGTGGTAAACCGCTAGCGAGTCATTTTCGGTAGATTTAGATGACTGTTTAAGGATGAGTGTTTGTATCCAATAGGAGTGCTATTACGGACAAGGGGCGCGAGTGGTTCTCGAATATTCCATTTGGATCAGACTGTAAGTAGAAGTGATACTATCTAGACTAGGCCTTTTCAACTATTATTTGTGATATAATGTAAATAGCTTAGTTGTTGTACAATTTTATTAATATTTAATTTAAAAGATACCGTGTATTTATTTGACTGAAAAAACTCTAAGTAGGTAAAAATATATATAATTTACAATAAATAATTTGGAAATACAATCTTATATATTATTTAGCTTATCCCAGGCATTATTACCTATAATTAAATGTGACTAACGAATTGAAAAATGTGCTGAGTACCGTATATAGTACCTTTAATCATAACATAAATATATCTTTCGAGATGAAAAATGCTTGATAATACACATTCCTATTATAAATGCGAATCTGGCTTTGTCTGTTACCTTTTCATCTGCAGAATCGATTGTGATGCAATTTCATTTGGAGATAGTTTGAGTTCCGGGATGGGTTACGCATATACGTTTTTTCTCGGAAGGGTGCAAGATCGGGGATGAAAGTTTCTATCGGAGTATTCGGAGTGAGACAATTCATTTTGTAACACACATAGTTATACAACATAGGTAACAAATAGCAAACATTTCGTCCTAAGGCGATTAACAAGTCTACGCGGATGAAGTCGCGAGAAAAACCATTTTTTTTATATTTGTAGAAACAAAAACATTGCAAAAGCAAGACAAAAAAAATTAAGTACAGTAACATCTACCTACCTACTCACAATTCAACCGCAAATTAACCTCGCCAAGCTACAAAACCCATATATGTAGAGGCCACATTACTATTGCGCCAAATACTGAGCAGCACTAACTATTTGCAAAATCCTACCTCGGCGTCCGAGGCAGCATTCCTTTCCAGCGGGCATTTTGTATGCGCGCGCGCCTACGGCCGGTGTCGAGTTTCCTTTATACTTATACGTGGTACCCCTGCTTGAGGGCTCAAGTTACATACAGCCTAGAGCACGATCTGTCGGAATACTTCTAATAGTTTATGGTGCCCGTACTTACATAGCTCGGATAATTTGCTCCGCCGGCCTGGGCCACTTACAATAATATTTCTTATTCAGGTATAGCTAGCGTTTAATTAGTACATTGAAAACAGTGTAGGTATGCTATAGTATGGTTAGTAATGACAAATATTATCACTGCAAGTTTGCAATCATTTCTTGGAGGGTATTTCTTGTTGTCTTGTTGAACAAACTTGTGTGCTTATGAGGCAAACAAATAAACGGTTTATCTATCTAAATATCTTCATCTATGAATGTCTGTCAAATAAGACCAACTTGACATGACCGGCTGCCCAAAGCGGCTACAGTTGACCCAGAACAGAACTTACAGATTTATGTTCAGTTGTGCAATTTATTCTAGGTCCATGCTTCAACCTAATACAGTTTTTCAAATAAATATAACCTTTATCCGTGCAATTCAATGGGTAATAATTATGTCAATATAAAGCATTATAAGGTAAGGTAATTGATCAAGTACCTAAACGGTCGCCGCTTGCAAAAAAACCTTATCACATAGATTTTTGACGACCACTTTAGCTTAGTTGGTAGTGAACTCTGCTTACGAAGCTGGAGGTCCCGGGTTCGAATCCCGGCCAGGTCATTTAATTATGTGATGAGCACGAATATTTGTTCTTGGGTCTTGGATGTTTTCTATGTATTAAAGTATCTATATAAGTATGTATATCGTCGCTTAGTATCCATAGTACAAGCTTTGCTTAGTTTGGGACTAGGTTGATTTGTGTAAGATTGTCCACAAATATTTATTTCATTTATTTGTACGAGAAAACATCAATAAAATACAACAAAACAACAACAACACAAACGTTGCAACTATCATCCAATAAGGATGCAGTGGTCATTGATGATGATGACGAGAAAATAAAAGGTGAAAATACCGACACTTATTTTTATTAGGGCTAACACCTAGCTCTACCATAAATAAAATGCTCTATTTGTAAAATCCGTAAGCGTTTCATCTAACGATCGTAATCCGACTTGTCCCACAAATTTTATACAGTCGTTAAAAAAATATCACAGATCACAAAATTGGGGACAATTCAATAAAAGTCTCGGTCTGAGTCGAGATTCAAAACTCTAACTCAACTAGCATCAAATGAACTATAATAAGTGTAACCTCCGATTAAGCATAGTTGTTAGGAATCTCAGGGTCAAGTTAGACTGGGGACCAGCAGAGAGATGAGTCGAGCCGGGTTGTGGGCCGCATCGCCGTAAAACATTGTCGCCTACGCGCGATTGTCTCTACGCTTTACCTTATGCGACATTAAGTGCACTCCACTTGGACAAAAATAAGGCCGGATGGCTGCTTTGTTTTCTTGTGTAGGTACTGCCTAAAACGTAAACGAATTGGATTACATGGGGAGAAACAAAAACAGTTTACAGGACACAAGCATAAGTCCAGTTTTATATAGGAAAATAGTGGCTTTTAGTGAATGAGAATGACTTATAACTATAATTACATTTTACCTAATATCCAAATCAGGAATAAAATAAACAACAGTTTTATAAACGTTTCGTCTGTAATACATCGGGTAATTATTTAGTAAAAATGCCATTTAATTTAATTTGTCTTCACCAGTGCTTATGGTAATTGAGTTTGTAAAAAATGAGACCAAGTCTAAATATTTTAACTAACAGAAGTTGCCTAAGTTTTTTTAATACAGTGGTAAAAAAGTACCTACTATTATTACTAGTTTTCAAGGCATCGTTTTAGGAACAAAAACAACGTATTATGACAAATAAAAAAGACGTATATTAATCAATGGCCTAAATAAAATTAATTGTCATCATAACGATGGCGAAAAAAAGGTTGAAACCTAAGTTTTTGTAGATGCCTGAATATAATAGATAGTTTGAGGACTGACCGTAGAGCGCGTTCATAATTGAGATAGGTAAAAGACACTTCTATTCTATGGATTATAAATTGCTCTGACCTCATAATTTAAGTTAAAAGTGAAGTTAGGCCTAAGATAATTGAGTTGGTACCTACCTAAATTTTGTATGGAAAAATCTCTAGATACAGATGGGCAAGTTGCGAAAAGTTTCCAAATAGTTGGAATAATTCTCGGAAATTTCTTGAGAATTTCATAGAAATATAAGAAATTTCCATTTCAAATTTCGGGAAGTTTTAAACCGCAGCATATAAAAAAGTGAGAAGTTTCTGAAACTTTCCCATGTGGAAAAATTCGCAATTTTGGAAAGTTTCCGACGGCACATTAGTGCTCTAGGAATAGGTTCCTGAAGTGTGTATCCAATATCCATGCAAGTTAATATTAAGGCGGGCTTATTGTAAACTATGTGATTCTAAATAGAGGAAAGTTTATATGTATAATTTGCACCCGTGCAAAGCCGGGTCGGGTCGCTATTAATAATAGCCAGCTTTTGGTCCCGTACGATTTAACCAGAGAAGAAACCATCGACACGTGAAAAACAATAGTTGAGCAAGTAAGAAAAGGCTTGTAATTCCTCGGAAATGCCGCTACTCGTGTCGAGCTGTCAAACCGCACGCTAAACTATTCATAACAGTGTTGGTAATAAGTAATAAGTAACAAGGCGGCTATACAAACACATTATTAGCGGGGCGGGGCGCGGCGCGGGGGGCGGACATCAATAAATACTACACACCCTTACAGAAGGGTTTTATCGAGACTTCTTTTTGTTAGCGACTTGTTTAATAAATTGGACTAAAGGTTTTCACGCCCTGATCATAATACACAAAAACATAAAAAAATTTTTTAGTTATAGTGTGTATCCATTTTTTTCTGTGGACACATCGAAAGTTCCACAAACCTTGCCTAGTTGCTGTAAGTATGCCTTTGCGAAATAATTTGTACGGTCACAGGTGGGTCACACAATATCCGTTCATAAGTAGGTGTATTACCTATGAATGCGAAAGTAACTTATTTTTAGGGTTCCGTAGTAAACAAGGATCCCTTACAATTTCGCCATGTCTGTCCGTCCGTCTGTCCAAGACTTAGCTAAGTAACCGTTAGTACTAGAAAACTGAATTGAAAATTTGGCATGAGTATACATATCAATTACGCGGATAAAACGGTAGAATAAAATATAATTTAGTTTTAATTACAAAGATGAGTGGAAACAGTTTATGAGGAGAATGGTTAAAGACGCGAACCTAATCCGAGTATGGTCCATAAGGGTTGACCCAAGAGGTCTGGAAGTTTGAACGGTAAAGCGATATCTATATCTAAATCTACGCCCGATAATAATGAAATGCAAATATCTTTCAAGGTGATTAACGTGTTCTACGCAGACGCGGGCATAGCTGGTAAATAATATATGTAGACCTAAACTGTTAAACAAGTGTATGCTATAGGTAAAAACCGTCTAGTTTATGTTCCTGCTTTTTACCCCTGTAGAATATAAATAAAATTTCAAGTTCACGTGATCAATCGATCATTTACATTAGAATTACTATCTGCGGACTAAATGGCACGAGTAAACAGTAACAGTGCCGAAAAATCGGAAACTCACTAACACAAATAAACATTATCACCAAATTTCAAGTTCATAGATCAATGGGAAGTTAAAAATCTTTTTTGTGACAGACCGACGGACGGACGGACGCGTGAGTGACAGCAATAGGGTTCCGTCGTAGTGGCGTTGACTCTTCGGGTACGGAACCCTAAAAATGAGAGAGTGTGGCAAGGAAAGGATACACATTATAATCCTTAAAGATGAACGACCAATAGGCACAAAAGACGTAAACAACTCGCAGTAGGTATGATTATATTACAATTATGTGATTAAAAATTACTACTCGTAATATAATACTTATTTAAATAAATAATATGTTTTTAAGGTATTAAACAATTTTAATACCTGATAAACATATTATTAATATATATGTACATATAATTTTAATTTAAAATGGAGGGGACGAGACCCATGGTTGGTACTAACTTAATGGATGGACTAAATTCCAGACACATTCTATAATATTGAAATGAAAACTATGCTCATACTAGTTTCTGTCCTCGATTTCATAAGTATATTCCGATGTCTAAATTAGGTTAGGTTTTTAGAATTTTCTTTGATATCCGTACAGTATTTGAGATTAAGAGAAACAAACATAAATAAAAAGAAATATTACGGCAGAATCTGACATAAATCGAATTATAGGATTGTGTTTTGGGTACATCGGCAGAAAACATTATCTTTTTATAGGTATAGATAATACCTACCTATAATATTTCTACAACTATATCTGATTATTTAATCTTTTAACTTTTTGCACAAAAATAATGCAAGTCTGGCCAAGTGCGAGTCAGACTTCGCACATTTAGAGGGTTCCAAACCAATCGCTAAATTAAGTTAATTTGTTTTGGCTCCCCCTTTAGCTGTATGGGAGCCCCCCTTAAAACATTTAAAATAAGATTTGACTATTTGTATGGCTCTCGGCCAACAAGACGTTTATACTATAAAATTTTAAGACTGTTCCAACCTTGAATTTAAACTTTCGTGAGACATGTTATAACTTTATTTTACTAAACGGTTAAAACTCACGTATTAATAACATGTCGCCCGAAGTGACAATTAAGACTCTTCCAACCGTTTGTCTGTAAACCTGTGTGACAGACGACTGACGAACGGACGGACGGATGGACGCGTACGTGACAGCAATAGGGTTCCGTTTTGACTCGTCGGGTACGGAACCCTAAAAATGATCGTACATACAAAAGGCCAACTTGCCATAATCATATTCGGTAAAATCACAGTTGTGTAGTTTGTATACTTATAATTATAACTAGTGTTTTGTGACCGAAGGCCCTCAAACAACAGTTGTTGTAATACGGATCATAATTGGCGGTTGCGCGGGCGCGCCTACTTCATCACCGCTTTTATTAATTCCACCAGTAATTAATTGACCAGAACAATTATCTCTTGAACGATTCTTTAACAAACATTTTAACTGTTGTTAGTATTAAAAAAAATAAGGGTTATTAATTTTTTTTAACTGGTTTTGAGGTCGGAAGTGGTCGGACTGTGTTCAAACCAATTCAAACCGAAGTATTTCATTTCAACTTTCAAATAGCATCAATCTTTAAGGATTTGTGCAAAGCGCGAGAGTTTAACCTGTTATACCGCGAATGACATCTAATCTCGGCCGTTTATCAGATCAAGGAACACACAATAAGATTACAATTGGATTGTATTGGTCATCGATAATGCTCAATTCGACGATTAGAATGCATCGATTCTTGCGCTCGCGCCGCCATTGCCTGCGCGACTCACAACGCCGCCTGCACACGGTAGTATTTTCTTCTTTTTTATCCTGTTACCCTCTGCCGGGGTGTAGGGCTCGAAACAATTCTCTCCATTTGCTTCGGTCTTGGGCAATTTGGGTAACTCTTTCCCAGTTCAACCCCATAGAACCCAACTCTTGATCCACGGAACGCCGCCAAGTTGTTCTGCGGCGACCTTTTTTCCGCTTGCCGGGTATCTGCCAAGTCAGGGCCTTGTTGGACAAGTGGAAGTCCGGTTTACGAATGGTACGACCAATCCAGTACTATTTCCGTAGCAGTATCTCACCACGGTAGTATGGCAGTAAGTATATATATCAATGCCATGGAATGTAACATACACTCAGGATTATATTTATTCCACTGATTTCATTTTATACCTATAAGACCGCTTGACCAGAAATCACCTGATGGTAAGCGATATTGTGGTCTAGGATGGACCGCGCCGATTTTTTATAAGGTTGTAATCCAAAAGAATCATTAAAATTGTATCGACATCGATCGAGTACGATAAAATTGTCATCTTTTGTGTAACACACAGCCTGACGCGATGGTTGCAAAATTTGCCCATGCTATATTTAACAGTGACTCGACCTAGTCATGCGAATATAAACGATAATCCAAATGCAGTCGTATAATATAACAATTTGCGGATGAATTATTCAGCGTGGCGGCGATCTCCGCCGCTTGCGACCGATGCTTATGCACATAATCGGTCGGTATATAATCGGTAACCTGTCGGTGCCCGCAGGTGACTCGCCAATTAGCCCTTTGGCCTAAAATGTAAAGACGAAACAGAATCTTACGACGGTACTTTGAAATTACATATAATTACAAATTTTAGAAATAAAGGAAAAATTGAAAACCTTAGGCACTGAGCAGGATTCGAACCTGCGACCTCCCGGCACTCGCGGCCAGTCGCTCTAGCCAACTGAGCTATAGGTGCGATTACTATATACCCGGCTTAAAATTCGTCAATCCTTCCTAAAACTCTTCCTTCCTTATTTTATTCTTTCCTTTCTTTCTTTCTTTCTTTTTTTTCTTTCTTTTTTTTTTCCTTAATTTAGTATGGGAAGCGCACCGTAACTAACGATTTCTCAACATTTTGAGACGTTAGTGCCGTAATGAAGCCTGAGTCTTCTGGAAGATGTCGCTGTACGCCTCCCTTAAGAGGAATGCCTAGCTGCGATTTTCCCATACAAACGCTCTCGACTGTTTTCTCCCTAGTTTTTGAACCTAGAGCAATGTTTTTTTCAAATAAGATCAATATCATCAATATCTATGCCGCTACGTTTTGCTTTTTTGGATCTTTTTATTTTAAAGAAAGTTACAGCCCTCCAAAAATCGCAAAAACGGCGTAATTCAATTGGCTCCAAAAAAAGGCGCAGTATACAAATATGACAACAAATATCCAAAAAATCAAAACGTAGCGGCATAGATTATTTCTTGCTCTTGCAGTTTCCAAAATTTTATAATGATTGGTTGCGTTTTGGAGGAGGAAACAGTCGAGAACGAAACCTCGATTTTTCAGTTTTTTGCAAGGGAATTTTAGTCCGAGCTGCAGTTGTCCTTATCGCACGAATTCGTGGCGGAGTCAGTTTCTAGATATACGTACACAGAAGGAATAGGGATGGGCAACAGTCGTTGACATATATTGTCGATACGCTAGTGGTGAAAAATTATCGATAAATCATTATTACCAGAAAAGTTATTTACAAATACAAATACAAATACAAATCATTTATTGCCAAAAAAATTTATTAATCACAAGAAGAACCCTGAGTCACAATGGAAGAATATTGAATAGAAAGGTGACCTGGGAACCTTTGTCTTTGATAAAGCCCAAATTGGGCAACTACTTTTTGCCATTTTTGTCGCCACTGGCGAGGGGATATATATGTATGATATTTTATTGCACATAATAGGAACACATACAAGAAATAAAATTCCGAAATATAAAGTACAAACGCGAACTTATGCCTCCGAGGCATCTCTTCCAGCTAACCTTCGAGATAATGAGAGCAATGAATATAACGCACGAAGGCCTCAGACAAATTAAATGTGCACAAACATGGACACTTCCTGGGTGGATTTCAACAAGAAATTTTTCACCATACAAAAAAATATTTATTTTTTTATTTCCTTCAAATGTGACAAAAACTATTCTAAATGATGTAGGAATGTTTTCTGAGTTATTTAATTATATTTAGCCAAGCATTTAATGCGTATTTTCGAAGTGATAAGATTTGTAACATTGAACCATGAGATGGTGTTGACGAATGTGGTCTGGCGATGATTTTTTAATAGACGGTGATGATATCACTTGTATGGTAATGACTAGTTTTTGGTATAAAGGTAGGTATGAAATAAACCACTGAAAAGCAAATTAACATATTTTTATAATCAATAATAAGTATTAGTGATGCGCCGAATACGTTTTTCACCGAATACGAATACTCGGCCGTTCAAGGTTCAATTTTTCGGTTTTTCATAAAAATCTTGTAAACGGTGGCCCATAGCAAAAAAACTTTCTGAGGCATAAATGATCTACATAACATTATCTACAAAAAAGGTTCTATACACTTTTCCGCTAGGATTAACATTTAATGAGATAATAAAGCCCCCATTCCCCAATGTAAAATTTTATGATCATATAAGTGGCTTCTCATTCCTTTGTTTTTGAATATTTTTAAAAACAAAAAATACCATATTTTTGCACTCAATGAGCTCTACTCGTCAATATACCTCACTCGGTGAGGAAGGTCATTTTTCATATATTCTTGTAACTTGTAACAAATTCCACTAAAAAATATTCGGTAAATATTCGGCAGTTAAACCTGATAATTCGGCTGAAGACCGAACATTCCAAAACATGCCGAATCGGTTATTATTCTGTATATGCCGAATACCGAATAACCGAATATTCAGCGTATTTCTAATAGATTATGCCAAATACCGAATAAAAACCGAATATTCGGCGCATTTCTAATAGAATACGCCGAATACCGAATAATAACCGAAAATTCGACGCATATCAAATAGAATATGCTGAAAACCGAATATTCGGCGCATCTCTTGTAATGTAGAAGAAGAAGAAGAAGAAACATTTATTTACTGCACAAAAGACACACAGATACAAAAAATAATAGACGTACAAAACTCAGAACATATAAAATAATGTGTGTCTTCGCGGCAGCAAATCGGTTGCTGTCTCAGCATTACCACCACCACTTCTTAATAATATTATATTTTTGTAATACTTGACAGCCAAAATGTGTATTGTTTTTTATCGAGGACGTTAAATTAGTGTCATATTAGATTTAATTTTCGCTCCGACGATCTGAAAAAAAATCTACATTATGAGTACAAATCTAAAATGCGGCAAAAAATATCATTTAAAACGTGAAAATCGTAACACTAACAGGGTAATAACATATTTTTCGAACGCGCGTCACCAAAAATAAGCATGGAGTTCATTAATTTGTTAAATATTTACAACTCGTAGCTCGTAGTCCATAATACGCAAAACCAAATAAATAAATAAAGAAAATCGTCATCACCATACATATGGAATCATAACCGTCCATTGCTTGAAAACCGCTGATGACGGGTATGGTGTTGACGATATGCAAACTTTTTAGAGATTATTCTTGAATGCTAAGTATTATTGCTAAGCCACTGCCACATCATTAATCTTCATTTGGAGTTACGACTTCTTAGGTAATTTGTTTTTGTTTTAATTTGTTTTTGTTTTGTTTTAATTTATCATATAAGTACTTACTTTTAACGGCTCCGGGATGGTTATGACGCGAATAAAGGCTAATAATTTCTCCCAAAAACACTTTTTTTGTTTTTTTCTGTTCGGTGCGCCTATATGTAAACGTCCCCGGGTGGATTTCAAAATCAGGCGTAAAGTTATGTTTCGGTCATTATAAAAAAAAGTTAACAAGTTTCAGGTATAGAAACTTTTTTATTCATTGGCTAGTACTTATATATTAACAGTGCTTCAATCAAAACCACCAATAATTAAACAGTTTTCTTGGAGGAAAATATTTTATGTGTTCAAAATCATCACCGTCGTGTGAAAAAATCCAAGACTTTATGTTTGTAGTGAAAAATATCGCGTACGCAACGTACGATTCCGAAATTTTCGTCAGTTACAGTTTTTCCATGTTGCCTTTTTACATATAAAAAAATATGAAATAATTCGTTCATCAAATAAGTACAAATAAAATTATTTAAAAATTTAGTACCGAAATTCGTCAACACCGTCAGCGTATTATCAAAGTCGAGCTAGTTTTGTATATCCGCGGTGAAACACATCGTGGGTGTCCCCTTCTGCTCCCTGAATTCGATTCGAACATCGAAAGTGAGTGGACGTTTACATATAGGCGCACCGAACAGAAAAAATCAAAAAAGTGTTTTTGGGAGAAATGATTAGCCATGATTCGCGTCATAACCATCCAGGAGCCGTTAAAAGTAAGTACTTATATGATATTAAAACAAATTACCTAAGAAACCGTAACTCCAAATGAAGATTAATGACGTGGCAGTGGCTTAGCAATAATACTTAGCGTTCAAGAATAATCTTCAAAAAGTTTGCAAATCGTCAACACCATACCCGTCATCACCGGATTTCAAGCAATGGACGGTTATGATTCCATATGTATGGTGATGACGATTTCCTTTATTTATTTATTTGGTTTTGCGTATTATGCACTACGAGTTGTAAATATTTAACAAATTAATAAACTCCATGCTTATGTTTGGTGACGCGCGTTCGCAAAATATGTTATTACCCTGTTGGTGTTACGATTTTCACGTTTTAAATTATATTTTTGCCGCATTTTAGATTTGGACTCATAATATAAATTTTCTTCTTTTCAGATCGTCGGAGCGAAAATGAAATCAAATATGATACTAATATTAACGTCCTCGATAAAAAACCATACACACTTTGGCTGTCAAGTATTACAAAAATATAAGATTATTAAGAAGTGGTATACTTATAAGAGATGCGCCGAATATTCGGTTTTCAGCATATTCTATTTGATATACGTCGAATTTTCGGGTTTTTTTCGGTATTCGGCGTATTCTATTAGAAATGCGCCGAATATTCGGTTATTATTCGGCATTTGGCATATTCTATTAGAAATACGCTGAATATTCGGTTATTCGGTATTCGGCATATAAAGAATAATAACCGATTCGGCATGTTTTGGAATGTTCGGTCTTCAGCCGAATTATTCGGTTTAATTGCCGAATATTTACCAAATATTTTTGAGTGGAATTTGTTACAAGTTACAAGAATATATGAAAAATGGCCTTCCTCACCGAGTGGGGTATATCGACGAGTAGAGCTCATTGAGTGCAAGAATATAGAATTTTTTTTTTTAAATATTCAAAAACAAAGCAATGAGAAGCCACTTATATTATCATAAAATTTTACATTCCCCCAATATTATCTCATTAAATGTTAATCCTAGCGGAAAAGTGTATAGAACCTTTTTTATAGATAATTTTATGTAGATCATTTATGTCTCAGAAAGTTTTTTTGCTATGGGCCACCGTTGACAAGATTTTTATGAAAAACCGAAAAATTGAACGTTGAACGGCCGAGTATTCGTATTCGGTGAAAAACGTATTCGGCGCATCACTAGTACTTATTATTGATTTATCAAATAAAAAATATGTTTATTTGCTTTTCTGTGGTTTATTTTATACCTACCTTTATACCAGCAACTAGTCATAACCATACAAGTGATATCATCACCGTCTATTAAAAAATCATCGCCGGACCACATTTGTCAACACCATCTCATGGTTCAATGTTACGAATCTTATAACTTCGAAAATACGCATTAAATGCTTGGCTAAATACAATCAAATTACTCAGAAAACATTCCTACATCATTTAGAATAGTTTTTGTCCCATTTGAAAGAAATAAAATAAAAAATATTTTTTTGTATGGTGAAAAATTTCTCGTTGAAATCCACCCCCCCTCACTTTCGCTGTTCGAATCGAATTCAGGGAGCAGAAGGGGACACCCACGAAATGTTTCATCGCGGATATACAAAACTACTCTGACTCGACTTTGATAATACGCTGACGGTGTTGACGAATTTCGGTACTAAATTTTTAAATAATTTTATTTGTACTTTATTTGATGAACGAATTATTTCATATTTTTTTATATGTAAAAAGGCAACATGGAAAAACTGTAACTGACGAAAATTTCGGAAACGTACGTTGCGTACGCGATATTTTTCACTACAAACATAAAGACTTGGATTTTTTCACACGACGGTGATGATTTTGATGATAAAACATTTTCCTCCAAGAAAACTTTTTAATTACCTATTGGTGGTTTTGATTGAAGCACTATTTATATATAAGTACTAGCCAATGAATAAAAAAGTTTCTATACCTATCTGAAACTTGTTAATTTTTTTTTATAATGACGAAACATAACTTTTCGCCTGATTTTGAAATCCACCCTCCTACGGTAGCTATACGGTAGCCTAGTGGTTCAAGCGTACGGCTGTCAAGTGGCGATCGTGGGTTCGAATCCCGGCTCGTACCAATGAGTCTTTCGGAACTTATGTACGGAATATCATTTGATATTTATTTACCGATGGCTTTTCAGTGAAGGAAAACATTGTACGGAACTGCTGATGATGATCAGAATGGAACTCTTCAACGACGCATAGTTCACGTTCGGGGATTTGTTCTCTTCGTTAGGTTTGTCAAGCCACATTTTTGTCAAGCTGACAGCAGCAGAGTTCTGATGGTGGATTCCATGAGGAATTGAGGGTACTTACTCTTGTACCATTATAAACATACTTAGGTAGCCATTTTTATTTCATTGTATGGAATCTAAGAGTGCACCATCTAAGTATAATAGCTTTCACCGGCCTCCCCCATTGAAGTCGGTTTTTTTTTTTTTTTAATTATTTTAATTTTGATATGACCTTAAACTATAGGTGGGTGGATTTCAAAATCAGGCGAAAAGTTATGTTTCGGTCATTATAAAAAAAAGTTAACAAGTTTCAGATATAGAAACTTTTTTATTCATTGGCTAGTACTTATATATTAATAGTGCTTCAATCAAAACCACCAATAATTAAACAGTTTTCTTGGAGGAAAATATTTTATATGTTCAAAATCATCACCGTCGTGTGAAAAAATCCATGTCTTTATGTTCGTAGTGAAAAATATCGCGTACGCAACGTACGATTCCGAAATTTTCGTCAGTTACAGTCTTTCCATGTTGCCTTTTTACATATAAAAAAATATTAAATAATTCGTTCATCAAATAAGTACAAATAAAATTATTTAAAAATTTAGTACCGAAATTCGTCAACACCGTCAGCGTATTATCAAAGTCGAGGTAGTTTTGTATATCCGCGGTGAAACACATCGTAGGTGTCCCCTTCTGCTTCCTGAATTCGATTCGAACATCGAAAGTGAGTGGAAGTTTACATATAGGCGCACCGAACAGAAAAAATCAAAAAAGTGTTTTTGGGAGAAATGATTAGCCATGATTCGCGTCATAACCATCCAGGAGCCGTTAAAAGTAAGTACTTATATGATATTAAAACAAATTACCTAAGAAACCGTAACTCCGAATGAAGATTAATGACGTGACAGTGGCTTAGCAATAATACTTAGCGTTCAAGAATAATCTTCAAAAAGTTTGCAAATTGTCAACACCATACCCGTCATCACCGGTTTTCAAGCAATGGACGGTTATGATTCCATATGTATGGTGATGACGATTTCCTTTATTTATTTATTTGGTTTTGCGTATTATGCACTACGAGTTGTAAATATTTAACAAATTAATAAACTCCATGCTTATGTTTGGTGACGCGCGTTCGAAAAATATGTTATTACCCTGTTGGTCTTACGATTTTTACGTTTTATATGATATTTTTGCCGCATTTTAGATTTGGACTCATAATATAGATTTTCTTCTTTTCAGATCGTCGGAGCGAAAATTAAATCAAATATGATACTAATATTAACGTCCTCGATAAAAAACCATACACACTTTGGTTGTCAAGTATTACAAAAATATAAGATTATTAAGAAGTGGTGTACTTATAAGAGATGCGCCGAATATTCGGTTTTCAGCATATTCTATTTGATATACGTCGAATTTTCGGTTATTTTTGTATTCGGCGTATTCTATTAGAAATGCGCCGAATATTCGGTTATTTTTCGGTATTCGGCGTATTCTATTAGAAATGCGCCGAATATTCGGTTATTATTCGGTATTTGGCATATTCTATTAGAAATACGCTGAATATTCGGTTATTCGGTATTCGGCATATAAAGAATAATAACCGATTCGGCATGTTTTGGAATGTTCGGTCTTCAGCAGCGAATATTAACCAAATATTTTTGAGTGGAATTTGTTACAAGTTACAAGAATATATGAAAAATGGCCTTCCTCACCGAGTGGGGTATATCGATGAGTAGAGCTCATTGAGTGCAAGAATATAGTATTATTTGTTTTTAAAACTATTCAAAAACAAAGGAATGAGAAGCCACTTATATTATCATAAAATTTTACATTCCCCCTTTATTATCTCATTAAATGTTAATCCTAGCGGAAAAGTGTATAGAACCTTTTTTGTAGATAATTTTATGTAGATCATTTATGCCTTAGAAAGTTTTTTTGCTATGGGCCACCGTTGACAAGATTTTTATGAAAAAACCGAAAAATTGAACCTTGAACGGCCGAGTATTCGTATTCGGTGAAAAACGTATTCGGCGCATGACTAGTACTTATTATTGATTTATCAAATAAAAAATATGATAATTTGCTTTTCTGTGGTTTATTTTATACCTACCTTTATACCAGCAACTAGTCATTACCATACAAGTGATATCATCACCGTCTATTAAAAAATCATCGCCGGACCACATTCGTCAACACCATCTCATGGTTCAATGTTACGAATCTTATAACTTCGAAAATACGCATTAAATGCTTGGCTAAATACTATTAAATTACTCAGAAAACATTCCTACATCATTTAGAATAGTTTTTGTCCCATTTGAAAGAAATAAAATAAAAAATATTTTTTTGTATGGTGAAAAATTTCTCGTTGAAATCCACCCACGTATACTTTACCATCCAATACGAGTAAGCGAGTAATGTTCATTTTGCGGGGCATTTTTAGAAAAGTCTTATTCCTGTGTACAACGCCTGCGTCCGCCAAAAAACGTACCTACAGCCCCTTATACTAATTGATCGTATGCTGGGTCAGTAAGTAAATTCGCGGGCTCGCGTCTAGCGCCTGTGTGCGTGCGCTCACACATAGACAGCGCCCGCTCCCGCTCCCAGCAGCGCGACAGAAACATTATGTCAAAAATTCAAGATTTGAAAAGTTGGTCAGCTAGGCATTCCTCTTAAGGCGTTGTATAAATGAATGAAGGATTGACGAATTTCAAGCCGGGTAGTAATTTCACCTATAGCTCAGTTGGCTAGAGCGACTGGCCGCAAGTGCCGGGAGGTCGCAGGTTCGAATCCTGCTCGGTGCCTAAGATTTTCAATTTTTCCTTTATTTCTAACATTTTTAGTTTGCGTTAGCAGCGTTAATGCTTTATACAAAATTGATTTACATATAATTATATTTGTTTTAATGATAAATAATGATGACAGCAAGGTTGACCTTTGTGAAGGAAAAGTAAACAGGGACAGATTCGTTGTTAAACACGTGACACATCAATTGACAACATTTCATATTTTTAACTACTTTATTTTATGAACTAGTTAGAAAATAGGTAAAAATTTAAGCCACCCGTATTTTTTCTTTTTCAATTTAACTCATTATTTCATACAAAAAAAACACGTTGAAAAGTAGGTCATTCCAAAAGGGCGTAAGTAAAATATGACGTCATTTTCCCAACAAGAAACCAGAGCCACTCCAGAGCAGCGATTGTCTGTACTCTGTACTAAGGTCTCCCTGAATACAGCGAGGAAGATGACGTCAACTTTCGGTTTACAGTAATTTGCGATTATTTCCAAAATTAACGGAGAAAAAAATCTAAAAAAATGTTTTTTGTGTACTTCACACGTTTTTACCGAAATGGTTTTCGAATGAAGACTTTTGGAAATTATGAAATATTGTCAATTTACAACACTTTCTAAATCAGGGCCGTATACTATCAGCAATATTTGACAGAGGAGACTTTCATGTCCATTTCAAAAACAGAATACACATCCAACTAGGAATATTTTCTCTTCTCGCAAATATTGCGGATGGAAATAACAAGTCATGAAACAAAAGCGACACGCTGAATGACCAAGTCTAGTAAAATATTGTACCTACGTAAATAATCGAATACCGTTATGTGGCCGAGTAACACGCCCTAGCAAGGATAATGTTAATGAGTAAAGTAGGGTTCAAGCTAACCTGACCTGAACAAATACAATTTGCAATTAAGTATCAGGGTTTAGGGCGCGGTTAGAAAGGCACTTGTATAGTTAAGATCAAAAACAAGTTGACACTTTTTCGCCTTATCTCAATGGACTAAGGTGCAAAAGTGTTAACATGCATTTGCTCTTGACTGTACAATGCCTTGTGCCTTTCTAAACCTTTTCACCGCCGCTACATGATTCGAAACTAGATGCGAGTTATTGACAGGAATTGCTGCTATATGCAAGATTTACAATAGATATCGAATACATAATAAACTCGTAAAATGAACACAATGTTTTTTTAATGCCAACGTTCTTGGAAACATCACAATTTTATTGAAACCATGTTGAACAATGGTGATGATTTAAACTTGTATTTTTTGACCTCGTGGGTGGGAGACACCGAGCATTGAAAGTTCAATTCAATTTCTACTTAGGTTTTGATTCTTGCGTGAATGGTTCCATGCTAAGTAATCAAATGGTTTGTGATTTCTGTGTGTAATGACGTTTGACGGTGCTTTGGAAGGCACGCTAAGCCGTTGACCCCGGCTGCTGTCTATGACGGCAGTCGTTAAGCCAAGTTGGAGGCCTTCGGGCGGCTTGAGAACTTCTAACAGTCAAGTTGCCCACTCACTTGACAAAGCCTAATCCCAATAAGGTCTAGTTTCCCCTCGGGGTTGGAAGGTCAGATGGCAGTCGCTTTCGTAAAAACTAGTGCCTACGCCAAATCTTGGGATTAGGTAGCGGACCCCAGGCATCCTTCAGGATGCAACTGTACTGGGATAACGCTAGGAGGATGATGAATGACGTTTGACGGTCAAAATATCAAGTTAACTATAAACACCTATCGGCACTGCTTGTAAATTACTCGGTATATAAATAAGTGAAAGATTGTGTGTGTATATAGAATTTTCAGGACTCCTGTATCCTTATCCAGCTCACGTCACACTGTTTTAGCCTTCAGTCATTGTATTACAAATACTGAATATAAAGTCGGGACGTCTAGACAGACGAATGCTAAAATCCAGATCTAGGCTGAAATGGTGCGTTATTCCGATTCAAGATCGCTTTAGCTGTAAGAGAAATGCATGTTTTATGTTACAACACGCTTCTATCAGCTATTAGTTATAAGGTCGGGAAATGAATGCTTCGACACATTTTTTTTATCATGTCTGTGGAAGTGTAAGTACCTAAACGTTTTAATTTAATTGAAATTATTTTTTAGGTATGATTTTAATTACTTACCTATGACAATTTATGATAGATCTTGAGTCAGGGATTTGATAGTGATAATTAAGACCAGTGCCCGATTATCTTTCGATTGCTTTAGGTTTTCTTATGAAATTTATGGTATTCAACTTTTTTAGTGCCCAAGGCCCCCAAATGCGAGGGGCCCGTAGCATTTGCTACTCTTGCTATGTGGCTAATCCACCACTGATTAAGATCATGTCATGATGTGGTTGTCATGATCCATTGGACGCATTGACTGGTCCTAGTGTCCACTTGAAAGACTAAGTCCTCGGATGAGAAATCATTGCACCTCCCTTACGCGAACCAATGCAAAGCCTGCGTTGAGTCGTTGGCCCTCCAAAGTTTCCTCATTTCTGAGGGTAGTGACTACCAGAAACCTTTCGCATTCGCACCACCTTACTCCAGTCACTCCCATTCTGTGCCCACCCCAGGCTTATCGTACTAAGGGTAATGGGTGAAATATTAACAGTTTTCTTTTGGGAACATTAGCCTACTTCCAAAGATAAAAAAAAACAGTAAAGTAACATACTAGGGCTGGTAACAAAACACCAGACTTAATAATATATAATAGGATCGCGTCGTGCTCGCTCGCGCGGCTAACGCGACGCGACGGCTTGCGCGCGCGCCGGTGCGGGCGGGCGCCGGCGCGGGAGCGGGCGCACTAGCGGTAGCGGAGCGGACTCAACGGGCGACGGAAGTTCCAGTACGTTAGTCCAAGTAAAACGAAAGTACAAGGGCGTTTTACTTAGTCCGGTCCCAACGAAACTTTAGTGCATGCAATGTCAGCACAGCGAACATGTTGTAAATTGCTCGTTAGAAACTGCTCGTGAATAACACTCGGCATCTGGAGGTAGGTACTGGCTCTGTGTGAGGTATTGGTATTGGTATTTAGACACTTTGCTGAAGTTACAATACAATACAAATACTCTTTATTGCACACCTCAAGAAGAAGAAGAAGGAGAAGTTAATGAAGGGAAAGAAAGTAAAGAAAGTGCAACGTCCAATTTAATTGACTTCTTCTTTCTTTACTGAACAAACTAATAAATCTGATGAATCTGAAGATAGACGAAGTTCCAATTTCGTAGCGATAGAGAATTTAGCTATAATAATATAAAGATGCCTCTTGTAAATCGCGGTAAGTGGCGCCCGACCGCAGTGCATCCGCCCGGAAAATATTGAATTTTAGTACAAACGGGCGGCCGAGAGTTATTACAGCGCATTGTGCCGGCAGCATGTTTGATTTGAGCACAACGGCATTGTGCGCCTAACAAGCCTTTATTACCCAACTACGCTCCAACTCACTTCAAAACTACCATCATTTCAACTAGCCATTTAGCCCCAGCAATTATGTTAAACGTTTCAAGATCCAAGCAAGATATTTCACTTAAAAACGCTCGCACAAACAATGCGATAAGCACACCCGGCTATAAGTACCAGCCATTTTTATTATAATTTAACAGGAATGCTAATACAAAAATATCGCATCAAAACACTTCGCAAAACTTTTTTTAATGCCGTTCCCAGCGATAACGGGCGACGGCCAAGAGCATTTCTGTGTCATTCTGCCAAAAATAAGAAAAAAACAATACACAGAACGACCGTGACGCACCCGACGACACATTTTTCAATATCGACGAAAAAAAGATAAATTGGGCAAAATACAAGCGAAGGAAACGATACTGGCTATCTTTGATCGGCGAGCCTTTATCGGAGTCGATTTTATTATACTGAATTTAAAAGCGGTAAAAAAACAAAAACGGTTTGCATCTGTCTATTAATAATTTTGAAATACGAATTTTAAGATTATGTCTGGCCAGTTATCGTCGCTATTGTTTTAAGCAGTCCACGCATGATGTGTGAGAGAGATGGCGTGTGTGATATAGGGCCGAGAGGCGCGAGCGAGCGGGACGGGCGAGGGTATGATGAACGGCGCGCGTCCAGTGACGCGACAGGGCTCGTAGCTCAAGCCGCGGCGCATACTATCTCATCCCTACACTAAAATAAACTTTCGTTTACTTTTTATGTGTTCCCAGTATATTTAGATTTTGTCGCTGCGTTTTTCAGCGTAAAAAAAGTGTTAAGTGGATGATTTATATTAAGTGCCGTCCGTTATGGGCGGCTTCCGCCGTAATTATTCAGTGCAGGAGTGTCGCTGCCTGACCCCCATTAGCAGCCGCACTCCAAGAATTATTCATAACTTTTTTGAGTAACTCTTTGACGGCAAGGCCTCTTGTATTACTGTTATGATGACGCTCCCAGACTTCTTATAGCTTTATTAAGTTATCCCTCAAATTCCAAAACAAAACATGTACCAATTACCAAATATGTATATAAAAATTACCAGAAGCTCTTTACAACATGTACCTATATTATAAATATTATAATACTTATATTTTCTACTTGGAACAGAGCGACTACTTGCCTCGCATTGCGGTGGGTGGGACAGATGTTTATTAGGTTAGGTACTGCTCGAGGATGTACATCGGTATGCTAGCTCATGGCCCATCGGTAAATCTTTCTAAATTATTGTACGTTATAAAGTCGATATTATTTCTTATTAGAACATGCCACACTACACTTTGGTTACTAACTGGGTAAAATAACTAGACATTCAATAGTAGTAATTGTCATAACATTACCTATACCTAAAATAAACGTCATAAGTAATAAAACGACTGGAGACGCTGTAAAGCATATGCTTACTATTAAATGCGACCAAGCGCGAATATATAGAACGGATGTATAGACAGTAGAGCAGCATTTCCCAAACTATGGGTCGCGATCCATTGATGGGTCGCAAGTACATATTGGATGGGGCCTAAAGATTAATGGACAATCCTGTATTCACACCTAATTACACTTATTTTAATTGAGTGACATTCAAGAAGTGTCTCAAATTTTGATTTTTTTGTTAGGTGGGTGGTGGGTCTCGGTGTGCACGACTTTGGGAACCACTGCTGTAGCCGTGTGTTGTAGAGTGTAGCCCAATAAAATCCAGTTATCTCAGGTTAAGGCCGGGTTATCGGTGATCTGAGCGTACACTGTAAACATGGAAGCTGACAACATCCGAGGTGGCTCGTTCCAGTAACTATCGATGACAATAACATAAAGAATCTCCGGACCCACGGCCCGGACCATGGAGGGCGCGCGGCGGGCGGTAGGCGCCGCGCCTCTACCGGGCCC
The DNA here is from genome assembly GCA_951800055.1 of Cenopis cana. Taxonomy (NCBI): domain Eukaryota; kingdom Metazoa; phylum Arthropoda; class Insecta; order Lepidoptera; family Tortricidae; genus Cenopis; species Cenopis cana. The sequence goes on from OX637487.1 coordinate 18,069,234, forward strand.
TACGTCGCACTATAAATACCACAAAAAAATCTACATTTATGATGAAGTAGCATGGGATTCGATACTGTCTCAAATGTAATCAATGTATAATTAATAACTGTCCTCCAATCGTAAATATCCGTGAATTATCGCCACATAAACTTTACAAAAACGTCTGTCGAAATCTTTTTTACGATGATGTTAATTTAAACTCACCATCGTCAGGAAGAGGGTTTTTAAGGACCCTTAGAGATAAGATTGCAATATTTTAAACACTTTTAAAAGCTTCCGAAAAGACTTGAAATGAACAAAAAGTATATATAGTCGTACGGAAGCCTCAAGTGGGTGTAACGAGTGCTGGGGTCGCGCTCGCAGTCGAGTACCGCCGAGTGCACTCCACAGATGGGATCATTACGCCGTTCAATCGAGGACACCACTCGTTGTTAATTCGAGGGACTGAGGACATAATAACAGACGACGTGTAATGTTATTGTTCACAACAACACAACACATATGAACAGATAACACATAAATGAACAGCGTGAGCCAACTGAAATTTCATGAATCTTGAAAAAGTTTTATCCGAATTAAAAATGGCAGCCGTAAGTTTTGATGAAGACATATATTATTATCATGCGGTCGGACTGCGTGACTTTAATAGTGCTAAACAACTTCAATAAATGTAAAACGGAGCATAATATACAACGGGACACTTAAATAAAATTGTCATACACAGAGAAAAGTTTGTACTTTCCTCGCTGGGGTTCGTAATGAAAACAAATGACAGTGCTACACGCGCGCCCCATAAAAAATCAATTGATGGCTGCTCGGAAATAGAATCGCCGAGTACAGGATTATTATTATATTTCATTTTGTTTTAGTTTGTGGTAATCCGCTTTTTTCCACACGCTGCAATACTAAATAATTTCAAGAGCTTATAAAATTATTCAGTAATTGCGAAACAGTGTTAATAAACACGTTTCATGTAGTATATCGCGGGCGAGGTTTACATGATATTTAGTGCAAGAGCGGCCTAAGCACCAGGTAGTCATGATGTCAAAGGAGGTTCTAATTTACGGCTTCGGCTAATGGAAGAAAAACATTAAGCGCGTCGCTTGAAGCGTTTACATATTAATAGAACAGAGAGACCAGGTGCACTTAACTTCCTAAAGGTAATTCCTTAATAGCCGGCGCTCGTTAAGGGCCCCAGTTGTCACATCATTTAAATAGGAAATTTAATTCTTAATTGACAGTAATTGCTATCCGATACGGAAATAAACTGAAAGACCATTGTTTTTATTATACTTATACATATAACGATGTAACTGTCACGGTTGGAAAGTGTAAATTAAAATGGCAGCATTAAGCAAGGTTCTATAGCATTCAAGGAACTACTTATAGTTTTTTTTTTGTATAAAAGGTATAGGTACCAGTGGCGGCGCGTCAAAATTATTCTTAGGGAAGCCGGAAAAAAATTGCCTTTCTTATTCTTCATGAGCCGTAGTAAAAGAACTGCACTGGCTGAAAATTAGGCAAGCCGGTGGGAATCGAGTTGTATGGACGCTCCGCCACTGATAGGTACCATAACTCCTACTACTACTACTACTACGCTGGCTAGATGACCCAAAGAGGATCTTGGCCTCTGACACAAGAGAACGCCACTCTTCCCTATTGTGCGCCACCTCACGCCAGTTGGGTATACCGAGGTTAGATAGGTCTTTGAGGGCCACATAGGGTCTTTGAGGGATAGGTACCATAAAATAATATTTATTTTATAATACAATAAACTCACTCTTAATATAATTTCAATACGTCTAAACTTCAATCTTAAGCTGTATCACTACAACCCTTACGCTACAACAACGTCAAAACCGCCTCGCCCCTCATACATCAACAACCCTTTGAATAATTTGCAGCAAAACGAATTAAAAAGCATAAAACACAATTTGTGTGACCTGCAACCCTCCGCTCCCCTGCTATGATGGATAGACACAATTTGTTTGCGAATTAAATGGGTTGGTCCATCGAAGTGCTGTTTTGTGAGGCGCAGAGGTGAATGAAACTTTTAGTGAAAATAAAATGATAGGGTGTCATACGAGAGCAAGGGTAGTTTATATAAAAATCGTTTCATTTTAGACTTTGACACGGGATATTTTAAGCGTTATTAGTGTTTTATTGTGGCTTATACTTTAGTTGAGACGACCAATACTTACAGCGCTAAACAAGACTAGAATATTAGATTAAAGATGCGAAGGAATCGGTGAGGAAAGCGAAAGCCTAAGTAATTTTGGAGCAGCCGAGCTGGGGAAGTACCTCCGCCTTGCAGAAGACCACAGCCATAATAATAATAACACTATTTACTATACATGTATGTAGTGTTGTGTTCCTGGAGGTGAGCAAGGTTGCCAGAACTCCCAAGGATAAAACTGTGTTGTTGAGAGCGAGGGATCTAAATTTGTCCTTTCTGCTGTCAACACAGTGAATCCTCAAATTTTATAAAGGGTCGACAACGCGCATGTTACTCTTTTGGAGTTGCGGGCGTCTATAGGCTGCGCTAGCTCGGGATGTCACAAAATTATTTAATTATGTCTTGAAGCAAAATGTCTTATCGACACTAGAAATACTTCGATACATAGCGCTTCCGAAGTTAAGTATCCTTGCCTTTTGTAACATAATATTGTAACCAGGTATACTCAGCCAAAAGAAAGTACTAACTAGTAAACCACTTTTGGACCTTAACCACAGAATAAGTAATAGTATCAGAGGCGAAAAGAGGTAGAGCACTTTCTTGGCTAACTGTATACTGTCATGTCCTATCCAGGGACAGGCAAGCCAAATTGGCAAACGAAATTAGTACGCGCCCCATGGTTCCCACAGCTCCGCTGAATTGCCAGTAGGTACTACCGTGGACGGATACTGTACGGGCCCCGTGGTTCCCACACCTCCGCTGAACTACCAGTACTACCGTGGACGTATAGCGTACGGGCCCCGTGATTCCCACACCTCCACCAGTACGACCGTGGACGGATACCGAACATCCGCCGTTATCCGGAGCAGCCCTGCCGGTGTCCCGAGGGAGGCTCTACACGTATCTCGCAGGCACCAGGGTTGTCCGCTATCGTATGATCTTGTTGAAGGCACAGTGGTTTATGAATTATTCAGTTTTAAATTGTTGTAACACAATTTCATGTTAGAGGGAATATTAATCATACAGTATATACGGACTCCGATATCATATCTGGTCATAATATAAGTAAAATTTATTTAGTTATATGCCCAAGAAGTTTGTTGCCGTCTTAGCACGTCCCGGCAGTTTTGTCGTAGGTGTACGTAATATGAATAAAATTGACGAATAAATAACTTTGACTTTGTGATGTAGGTGAATGAAACAGTGAAAGGTGTTAATATTTTAATATTACGTAGAGTCGTAGGGAAATGTCAAGTTTTCTTTATAGCATGTCGTCGGTAAAACAGTAATAAATAAATATAATCCGATGGGCGAGTTTAAAAAAAGATAAGATAAATGATCTTCCATTATAAACTACTACACAAATTTGCCTTACAAAAGACGGCGTTAGTCTGACTGACGTTTGCTGGAAGAAAATTAATCTGATCGATTGGTCTAAAATAAATAGGCAAAGCAAAGGTTGTATTGTCAATTATTTAATCACCAACGTTCTTGATTCCACAGCCTAACTCTGACAACCCTACCGACGAGGGACGCCGGCGCAGCATCCACCAGCATGTTGTGACTCGGCCGATTCCCGCGCGTAAATCACCCGCCTAATGTCCCGAGATGACGCACCAAGCAACGCAAGTGTATTACTACCCTTACCTCACCGCTACACGCGAAAATCAACCTTGTGCTTTAATAATATAGTTTGCAATTGATTGGAGAACTTACAATTCGGATTACGCACCCTGAAGTGTTTAACAATAAGGAAATTTAAATCGTATTGTCAAACGTAAGAGTGCATTTCTCTTTGTCCTGAAAAGACAATCGCGGTTTCATAGACTGAGTGCAATGCATATACGCGAAAAAGAGACATTCGGTTCTTAAACTTGATCTGAGGCTTTGATAATCGAAGTTTAAGGGTGATTTTTGAATGGCAAGAAGTTCGCGAACAGCATAATGTATGGTGGTCGATTTGTAATCCACATGAAAGCTTTCGGATTAGTGTTTGATGACATCATTATTTTTCAAATGACGATCGTGTTGCGATTCTCCTCGCCCTTAAGGGACCGGCGGCGAAAAAAAAATAAAGCAATTTTTTACTTTGGAAATCGTGATTTATGGTACGAAAGCAATTTGGTAAGTAAAGTTTGCATTTTGGGGAGATAATGCGACGTTTATGACTATTGACTGTTACTTGCGAAAATGTAGACCATTACAAGAAATATGAGCAGGGTATATCATATGCGAAATTATTGAAGCATACCAGGTAGCTTCAGGATACAGTCATGCATAATTTAATACCTACCTAACATAAAAAATGTTATGGCGAGGTACGTAATATTGTGGAGTAATATTGCAAATAAATAACCCTTCCAGCTGTGAAGCCTCTCTACTAGCTACCCGACACCGAAAATATACCAAACACGCATCGAATTATTTCTTAATACACTTTCAAATTAAACTAAATCCTTAAAATCGCATGGGACGACCATGTCAGCCCTAAGCAGCACCGAATGACATACCAGCCATACATAGAATAACATACCTTATGCCAAAGTACTAGGATTTCAAAACTTGATACGAGATGTAACGCCGAATCTCACACATGGTTTCTAGCTTTGCTTTATTTTGGACTCTATTCAATTGTATTAAAGACTACATCGCATGCAAAGGGCATTGGGACAACTGCTATCGTAATGTTTCCCTTGTTTCAATTTTCCGGATCAGCGGTGCTCGACGGCAGAGATTGGATGCTGCAGTCGCAGATGTGATGACCCCGATGCATCAAAAGTAATGATGTTGTTAGTAGTAAAGAGGATTAAAGACTGGACCATTAAACGTAATTGAGATCGCGGGAGAGTTGGAGATATTTAAGTAATGTTTTGGTCAGTACTTCAGTTCCATCGATTTTACTTACAGGTTGAAACCGTGGGTGGGTAAGTACCGAAAAAAAAATGGATTGCATCTGAATCCAAGCTATCATCAAATTTCATTAAGTTTCTAAATCGCAGCATGCCCTATGTTCGACTACTTTGTGAGTTAGATAAAATATCTTGCATAATCATCTCGTTATTCAGGCAAAACAGTTTGACTCTGTATCTATTAAGATGGTACCTCCACTATTTAATGGGTTTCGCTATTTAATTTATTTGTTTTTGAAGATACATTCTAGTCAAAGGTTTCATTCTGCATATTGTCTGGCAGTTTCAGGCATAATATGTACCTAGCACTAGCACTAGCTAACACCTGAAAGCGAGGGTATCCATAAGAAGGAAGGCTTGACTTGACAATGACATTTTCCCATAAAGTTCTAATAGTTCTATTTTATAATTACAACACAAACGTAAGCATGATTAATTATGTAAGTATGGACATTGACAGGGATCCCAATATGACTACAAATCCCAGTAGACACACAGATGGTAAGTATCCGGCGGTCGCACGACGCCCGTCGGGAGCCGTAACACGATCGGCGAACAAATAGATAAATTTGTCCGTACATAACACTAACTCACGTGGGGTATCGGCTGCGATGGTTTAAATTTCAACGTGAATCTTGGATAGGTCGATATCGGGTGATGCCAGGATAGGGGGACTTTTCGACGTAAAGTTACATGCAAAAACGTGATGCTGCATACAAGTCTTTAAAGCTGTAAGTCGTTCGCCTGTAGACCGCGGTGCGCTAAGTTTTACGTTTTGAAGATTGAGGTATCGGATGTGAGCAGAATAGGGTTTATATGTGAAGTTACATCTTGAAAATCGTGACATAATACGGGAAAGCCTCAAAAGTCAAGAGACGATGGTGTGGTGAAGGTGAGTGTTAACTAAACTGCGACTTTCATATTAGGTTCTACAGCAACTTATTGATAATTATTCCTGTAAAAAGTACCTCTTTAAGTATCAAATAACGCTTTTCTTAATTTAATTTATCGTTTATTGAATTCTTTAGACTGTAATAAATTTAAGTAACGAACATTAACTTTTACTTTTTTGTGTGCGTCAAATAAACGAGGGTTTTCGCTGATATTTTTTAAAAGAATGCCCGTTAAAGCTTAGATGGTTATCATGTAATTAAATACGCGACACTTACCTCGACCATAAGCTCCGGCGCACCAACGACTCCAGCAAAGCTTAAAAAGCTCGAGTTTCATCGACTTACCTGGAAAGATAAAACAGATTCATTACAACCAGCCCCAATAAACATCACACGAGGAATATCATTTGGTTTAAAAAAAAATTAAAGGATTTTTTGTAATGGTAGGTACTTGAAATAAATATTTCTCTCTTAGGGTTTCGTAGAAGAGATTGGACATTTAAATATTTTTCACCGTAACTTCTACATTGTTCAAAGAATAATCTTCTAATTATCAAAAAGGCATATTCTAATACTATAAGTATGTTTCCTGCATACGTATCATGTGTCAAATATGTTAAAAACAATATGTGTCCCAGCTATTTCCTCTTCATCGTCCGTATTGACCATCTATCGATAGTAACCGACATTCTACACATTGCTATGAGCTACGTATACAAACATGCCGACACATTAGTGTTTATAGCCGTTACTACACAACTGACACGCGCCTATCAGCGTTATCTAGTCTGGCCCGATGCTTAGATTTACAGCCCGCTTCTATCTCTTCACACTAATAAATAGCTTAATTAGTTTGATTGGCTCCGCTTATCTATACAAGAGCTACTGACCACGGGGTTTTACGAGCAGGCTTTACGTGCTTATCGAAATAGTCGCTTACACTACAGTGTGAAATGTGTGCCGAGAATGGTTTTTAATTGCACGACGAAATGTTCAGGATTCTAATAGATCGAGAAGCAATATTTCAACGAAAAAAATTCGAAGCAAAAATGTTAAAGATGTTGATGTAGGCTCATAAGGATAGGTAGGTAATACACAGTGATTTATAATCGTCGTGTATAAGGACACTTGTCTGTTGTGGGCAGTTTCGTATAGTTTACGAATCTCAGTGGCCAGATCTGAATAGTGTCCCATAAATACAACTAGCAAGACGCTGGTGATTTTAAAGTTGGTGCAGCCCCATAAATTAGGGCTCTCGTCGTTCGCGAACAATCGCCGGCTCGACACCGCGTCACACGGCGCTCGCCGCTCCCGCACAAAAAACACACTCGAACACCACTCCCGGGAACACAACGCATAAATATATCAAATCGAAAACAATAGGAGACATCGAGATATCGCATCACACGCCACGACCCACGGACATATTTCAAAAACGGAGATAAAACGGAAAAGGAAAAAAAAGCACGACCAAAAACTAACATCGAAAAAAATACGTGATGGGCATTAATTAAAACGGACCCACGACCAGGAATCCAGACAAAACAAAAGGTTAAACAAACCTTCGCAGTGGGAGCCCCCGCAATGATCATCATCTCACATTTTTAATCATCTGACTTAGAGGATTAGAGGCAAGGCAAATGTGTCCTTACTAGGTTGGAAATAGGGACTCGTCTCCGTGGTTTGTGTTGATAAAAAGCTGTTGAAAATTATTTTTTGGTCGGATTGTCACCGTTGTTTTAATGGTATTACGCATTAAGGAAGGGTTATCTGGTCGGGCCGATCTCGGGCCAGGTACGAGAGCAAGATTGATTGGACACGACCCGACATTTTTATGCCCACGATCTCGGGTGTCGTCGAGTTCGTCTCCCGGGATAGGTTATTAAATTAGTAGGCTCTGGCCAACAAAAACTTATATTAACATTATTAACACGCGACGCTGATCCATATGAGATCATTAAATTTAATGGCACATTTCATTTTTTTCTCTGCATTGATGTTATGAATGAAAGGGGCAGTGAAATTCGAACAGAGATTAGTAATCCTTATGAATATAACATAAATCGACAAACCAGTTCTTAGTTTACAAAACATTGTGTTTATTGTGATGCTTAGGTTTTAAAAATCTTAGTTCCCATTAACAGAAAAGAATCCAGCAGCATGAGTTATCATAAAAAGTGTTAACAGAATTAAATTCTCCTAGTATAAATCATAGAGCAGCGAAGTGATGGTATCTATGAGAAGGATTGTAGGCGATTACAATGGTCGATAGAATCGTCGCGGGCGCACACAATACAATACTTGTCAACACGGTGGCGGTGACAACCAGGGCGGCAGGAGCGAGGGGTGATGGACTGAGGATAGCGGCGTTTAGACAGCAAGTTGTATAATGCCAGGCTTGAAAATACTGTCATTGTGTATTTTCTTGTAATGTTTGAAAGTAGATTTGTTTGTAAATGTACGTACAATGCACACAAAAGAACACGAGGGACTTCAAAGATGGGCTTCATTTATTTGATTGTATCAATGCCATTCGGGGTACCAGGACGATAGGATTGAAGGGTAATTGACGGTTAGTAGAGGCACAGATAGAAGAAGAGATGAGATGATGATGATGATGAAAGCTAGGGATTTTTGCAGCTTAAGAATTTGTAGTACCTAAGTAAAACCATGTTTAGTTCACATAGAGGAGAAACTATTATTACCATTTCACCGAGCTATACAAAAGAAACGAATGAAATCATCATGCGAACGCATTGTTGCTGTAATTTTTATTCATATCTGCCTCACTATTCTTAACACAATATTGGAATTCGAAACTGTAGATATCTTTTAATCGAGAAACGGTTTACAAGATCACAACATCCAGGTGCGCATGATTGCATCACGACTGACAACAAAAGTTAATGTCTTCAACGACCAAAGTCTGTACCATTCCTAATGCACATAGGTCCTTCTAAAATTAAGGAAACCTGTGTACGCGCTTCGTCAGATCATCCGACGCACAATGCTATATTACATTACCACCTTTCTTGTGCACAAGAGCAACAATGGGGGCTTAGAATGGATTAGGGAAGGCCCTTGAGTCTTTGTTTCTGCGAGCCCTTTTAAATGTGAAAATTTGGAGCGAGGGGCCTTTTGCAGTTGTGGGGTGCGGCGACGGTGGTGGCGTTAAGAGGAAATATAAAAATGTATAATTAGGTAGGTACTTATTCAAAATCAAACTGGAGCGACAGCCTTAAAATTCAGTGGTATTAGCTACCTATTAAAGTTGCTAAAATAATTAACTTTGAGGCGTATGTCTTTACTACTCGAGTGACCTACGTTGAAATCAATCAATTGATAATTTATGCACGCGTTTATCGCGTGATAAAGACAAGATGATTGTCTCATTCGGTCAAATATTGACCGGTTAACACAGATCGTAGTGTGCCTTGTTTTTTTATATGCGATGCGAGTATATTATTCAGAAGAGGTGATGGCATTGTCAGAGCTCGACTGATTTAAGTGACAGCGAGTTTGTGTTGTAGAATAATAATTATAGTTTTAGAACAGGTTTTATATGATTATTCGCTGTTCTATTTTCTATAATTATACGATTAGCAAGACAAGCAAACATGTTTTATAATGTAATTGTATAACATTTAGAAGACATGCCCAATGAAAAGCAAGGAAATACAATTAGAGTTAATATAAGTTGTAAAAGAGTACTGTTTTCGTGAATAAATGCTTTATTTTTATTTATTTTTTATTTATTATCTCTGCTGCGATAGCACTTGTAGTATTCCCGCTAACAGTGGCGCCCCGTCCGGTCGTTCGGCGGGCTGCCGCGGCAACCTTTGAGCTTTGTTCAAGCTGAACTGACGTACTACAAGAACCTAAGCTTTGTATTTATTTACATCGACGTACCTATGGGACTGTTACGGTATGACGGTATCTACACTTCACATCACCCTTTCAGTAAGCCAGTCTTTTTTGTATACGGTGGTAAAAAGTGCAAAGAAGATCAAAATAACGTCTTTTTTAGACTAGCAACCACACCAATAAATCGTTGCATCGTCAGTCACTTTTTATTTGGTTGGTAACACCTTAACACTAAAATGCCGAAAATATACGGCGGTTTAATTCCGAGACTTTGAATCACCAGTCTGAAATCGTGGGTAAAAAGTGAAATACACCCTGCATTGAAATGTCTCAAAATGAGATTTGTTCGCTAAGGATAAATATCCCATTTTCACTCAGACGGCGCCATCGTAATTTTTTCGGATGCAGCAGGATATTTTGCGACATTTACCGTCAAATCCGTTCTTGTACACCAAATCGGTTTTGTCCAAGGACAGGCGCGTAGGCTGCTGACTATTTTTGACTCGTTAAGGAAAAATGTACCCAGCTAAAGCCATCTTCGTATTCTTCGTTCGGTTAAGGTTTAATCGCCTTCTATATTTGTGCACGCATGATCATATTGTATCCACACGTTTAAGACTTCCGAACAAAAATTCGCATCTGCGGTCAGTGTGATCTGTCGAACTCTGCGGCTGAGAGGGACTGTCAAATTTTATTTCAAAACCTTCCAATTTAATTTGGCTTCCATGGATTTTACATTCGATTAGTTTCTAAGATTAGCTACAGTTTATGCAGATAAATTATTTAAGGCAGTTGAAAAACTGCCCAATTTGACGACGGCCGCGCCTGCGACGATAGTGTTGTTCATCAGCGCGTGATGTCCTCAGACGATAAGCGACCAGCGGAGACAAAGGGCGGAGCGTATCAAGATGACGGCCATGGATCAAGTGACGAGCGGGAGCCAGCGAGCTAAGAGTAAGACCTAACCTAAGTGCTCGCTCGAAATAGCGCGCGCCGGAGCGGCGGCGACGTTTGCATGTTTTATATTGATGATGCACTTGCAGATGCACGCTTCACCCCGCTGCACGCTCAAGCGGCGCGGACACTATGCCCATACACTTGGCTGTACCTTTGTAGGCAATCATAATTCGTAGGTAGATCGATTAGTAGGTAGGGGGGATTCGTAGGTGGGTCGCTCTTTATCGATAACTGGATATGATAAGACCGCCTGTTCTTTGACTCTACTTATTGTGATTTTACACTGTACTGTGTTCTTTAATTGAGGTGTGCAATAAAGAGTATTTGTATTGTATTGTAGAATTTGTCGTCTCGCGGTTTCAATTGTGCTAGTCCACCTACATAACGAAGCTATGGTCGTCTCGCTCTCGCTCATGGCTTGCACACCGGCGCTGGCGCAGCTTAGTGCTGCGCAGCGGAGCGCACGCGCGCACCAGACCCGACGTAATGCGCCCGGCGCCGGCCCTAACACACACCTCAAGTATAACCACAGTAAAAAGTAGTGCAAGTATCTACGTTTCAGAGTCTTAAAGATTGGCATTCCTGCTGGAATAAAAACCTGCCAGAACATCAATTTAGCATAGACTCAAATTTTACGACTGGGGAAGGTCTTGGCCTAATCAGGCATTGGATTGGAATACGTGTCCATGCTAAATCTAAAAAAGTCTGTATCCGTAATATGAGGTCGGGAAGTCTTCTTAAGCCGTCCTCTCCCGGCGAAAAAAAATATATAATGCCATACTTTTGTTATCTGCCCTGGGATCCCAGGGACTGGTAGACGACGGGTTGGCCAATATTCACCAGAAGTATGCGAACAGGTGGATGTCCCATATCTTATCTAGAGAGAGAGGACCATAAATCCTAGATGCAACTGCTGTGCTCGCTTATGAGGTTGTGATATTGACTGACCGTCGCACCGCTGAGGCTGAGGCACGGCTAAATGATTTGTCATGGCGCGCATGCACGCAAAGTACACACAATGTGTGTGGAGTGCTTCTACTCTTTTCACTCTGGATCGAGTTACCTTTAGTATAAGTATGTATATACATACCTACTTACAAAATTTTGAAGACTCCTTCAACTTACAAAAATTGACATTACAATTTGAATCTTTCAATTTAGACAATAAAATCGCTATTACTTTGTATCGACGCAAAGAATATCATACCAGACCTGATTAAATTATGTCATTCGATATTTTTGATGGGAAACAAATACGTGGAAATAATGCGAAGGTTTTTTGGGTGTCTTAGTGTCTTTTGCGATATATGTCACGTATCGTTTCAAGTGTCGTTATTTTAATGCTGATACTTTATCGTAGGTATATTTGTAAGAAACAAAACTTAATAATTTAAATGTTAGGACAGTAAAATGACAACATTATATTATGATATCTAATATTAATTAATGTTCAACAAACTTTTGTAATAGTTTTTGTCAGCCATGGGACCTACGGACTGACCAGATAGTCTTCTGTGAGCAGTTTCTTGCATGGATGAGAAGCGCCATCAATGTCACGAACATGTAGAGCTAGAGACGTCGTTAGGCGGGCACACAACAGTTCCCAAACCTCCCTTATGATGACTAGTTGACCTAGACCGCTCTATCAAGAGTGAAATGGCGACGAAGAAATAAGAATTAATGTTTATATATATGATTCTTCTGTACGTGTGTTTGTCACCTAACTCCTCCTAAACGGCTGGACCGATTTGGATGAAATTTTGTGTGTATATTTGAGTTGTTCCCTGGAAGGTTTGAAAATACAATTGGACCCGGTAGGTGGCGCTGCTTCGCGGGGAAGGACGACGTCTGCCGGGTCCGCAAGTTATTTATATAGTAGTGGGTTATGTGAGTGATGAGACTGATGAGACCAGTGTAATCACATCCTAAAACAACAGCAGCATGACGTAAAACCACCAACGAATCTGAACACGATGTTCTTCAAATTTAATATTTCCTGATTAGATTATATAATTAAACAACATTAACATCGAAGTTCAACGACCCCTAAGTTAAGTCATTTGAAGCCGGTTTTACAAGACGTTGTCTAATAAATTCCTTATACACAAACATAAATAATTTGAGTCGTGCGGGCTAATTAAAAGCTTGTTCTATTAAAGAATCTCGTGGCAAGTGATTTTGTGCAGTAAAAAGCGCCCCGTCGCGATCTTAACGTTCTAGTGCAGCCCTTATCGTCCATCGCGGTGCACTCGATAAACTCGCAGACTTACGACCGGAGGAGGCATCGACAAATTTTATTTAGCAGCCCTACGATGCCGTTCTTATCCAAAAGAGACTAAATACCTTGGTGGCTCGAACGCGCAGAGGACTGTTTGGTACTGAGCGGTCGCGTCGCGGCCCGGCCCACTCGCACGCAGCCGAGCGAACTGAGTGCGTCCCGCTCGCACCCCGGACATGGCCGACATTAACATCAATTAATTACCCACCCATAATACTTGTAAATTTCATTTTATTTACAACCGCAGTCCCATGCCCAAAAATAAGAACATTAGAATTCTATTCTTTGACAGTTAAAACCCACCATGTTCGATTTGTCGGTCGCGTTGAACGCAGCTGCGGCGAACTTTGTGCCGGTTCTTTTTTTAGAACATTTAAGGCGATGACAGCTGGTGATATTAAATCATCGCGCGAGTTAATCCAGGGTTTAGCGGCGCTTACAGTAATCCCGGTGACATGTCAATTTGTGGCCGCGCCGTGCGGAGGTCGGGGAACAAACTATTCGTTACAAATGAGCAATGGAGGAAGTGAAGTATATAGGATCATCAAGTATGGGAAGATGTCGACTTGCATCAATCACGACGATTCACGGTAATGTTTGGTTGACAGAAATGCCAGTCGTAAAAGGATTAACAGCGACGCTACGTCAAATCCAATCAATTTCTTTTGGTTTCTCTAATCTCCTATCATAAGAAATGGTTTTGCCTATCCAAAACTGCTGTAATTTTTAGAACCATTAGATCTGTTGTTTTGGTCACAATGTCACAATTGTCTACATATGTTGTATCTGTTCTAAGTACAGAATTCTCCTGAAAAACAAAAACAAATGGGTCGCCGGACATAAAAACTGCTGTATATCTCATCATGCACCTGACTTAGTCCTATCAGGGCTGGTCATGTCTGTTTGCCAGGCTGTTGAATTCTAGTTACATTATTATTTTTTATCACACTGCAGCGATAATAAGCGAATCAAAGTGCACTGTGGCGAAAAATATGCCCGGAAAATTTATTCAAGCATTGTCGGAATCTCATTTCACGCACCAAGAGCGCAGCAGTCCGCAAGAGTTGCGAATCGCGACGTGTCGCGTGTCGCGTGTCGTGTGACGGCGACACGTGTCGCGACGATCGCTCCAGTCGCAGAGCTAGTGGAGCGAGATGAGGTGCTAGATGAGATCTGAGTCATTGTGGTCAACGAGCGGATGATTCATTGTGATTAGTTGGGTGCCGCTGCCGCTAACAATAGTTGATTTATGCAAAATAATCCGGAAGTATCGTCACACCTTCACAGTGTCTAGATGACTCAAGATAATCATGAATGAATGATGCTTCATACGAAATTTAATATTTTTCATAAGAATCTTAATGTGAGTGAGTCTCGGAGAAATACTTTTTTATGGTAAATGTGCAAGCAAAATCCCGAATATAAGTGCTTTACTCCAATTATGTTTATATAGGTGTAAGTCCCTAATGTCGATAACAGATCTACTCGTACATCCATTGTGCCGATACGATAGTAATCCAATAATAATGACTAATGGAATAAGTTGCAAATGAAAACTAATGTCGGAGCGGGGTCTATTCTGTCGTCTACTCCAAAAAGCCATGTGCCAATATGCATTGTATGAACTAGGGACATTTCGGCTCAGGAGTGCTGTATCGGAATGTAATCTAATTTGCACCCTCGTCTGTTTGTCTGTTGTTCCTCTGGAATGGAATAGAAGTGGCTTGTCAAAACTGTCATTGCAGATTCATATTATTATGGTAGAAGAAAATTGATTTCATAGACTACTTACAGAGAGTATTATGTTAATTTTACCCACGTTCAAATACTTTATAAGCATAAAGGATCAAATTCAATTATGGTCAGGACAATTAAATTAATATTCTGAAGTAAGTAGAGATGTATCTATATTTATGCAAAACAAATTTTAAAACTGTTATTGTCCAACGCTGAATTTAAAAAAAAAAGAAAAAATATTGAATCTTATTATAAGTAAACTCCAGCACCTTATTGTTATTGCAAAAATGTACATTGGGAGTCAAGATACCAGAGGGCAGGTAATACCACCTGTAATGGCTACCTACTTATTTAGGTATGATATATCAGGGATGACACAATATTATAGTGAAGAGTGGCCTTATCACGGAAAAAAATGTCGTGTTTAAAAATTACACTGATGAGATGACGATACTACCAGTTGACAAAAACAATGTCGTAATACCGTTCTGGTTCAAAGTCATTAGACTCAATAAGTAATTTAAATTGTAATTCAATTATTTTTATGTATATTGAAACTGAAAGTCACATTATCAAATGGCACAATGTAAAATGTTCCCAGTAGACAACGGACGCACAAACACAAAGCAGAGGGTGTAGTAGTAATGAAATCCAAATTCGATTACCAGGGTGTAATGAGTCGGGGGAGTAACGAGATTACTGTGCACTCTTAAAGTGATTACACGACGCATCCTGCCCGGGGGCGATGATTTGTGACCCCGCCGAAATTACCCGAGACCTAGCTAAGAGTATTAATATTGCAAACAAATTATTGTTCCGGGATGTACCTAGCTGAATTCTCTAATAATTCACGAATAGAACAGAGACGAGAGTTCTGCACTATTAGCTGCTGCAATATTAGCAGTTCTCGGTTTAACTTATTCAAATAAGATTCTACCATAATAAATTATTTTTATTTCCTGAGCATTCCAACACAAATCCGTCATAAAGCTTCTTATAAGAATTTCAAATAATAAGAATAGAAAAAACAATTAGAACGGTATTAGAAGAATTATTTGCTTGACGTTTGACTACGAGTAATTGAGCAGTCGAGGAAATAGCGCTAACCATTCTCTTGATTTCAGGAACTAGAGTTGCCAACTTTGCCTGGGCTTTCAAATACGGGACCTTTTTATTATAGTGGGTATTTATACCGGAATGGTCTTCATCAATACCGGGATACCTATGAGTATGTTTCTCTTAAGACAATACCATCCAGAAACTCGGTAAGAGAAATAGGAACCGTTGCATAGATAATTACTTGTAACGTTTATAAGCAGGAACCTCTACTCAAACCCTCTTATTAGAAATAAATAGATTTATAGGTACCCAGTTAAGATTCATGAATACAATCAAACCCTGCAATGTAATGAAAATCGCTTGCAAGTTCTTGCACCATGTAAATGGAATCTGGAGGATCATTTACGGACTATTAACGCAGTGGAAGTAGATGACCTTAAAATTCTACCTGCGAAAAGTACTAGGCACACATAAATGGCATGCACTCGAACCATTTAACAGAACAAACACGGGCGCGCGGTGCGCACAAAGCCGCAAAACGCAGCGCGTTGATTTATCAATCAATTGCGCGCATCGTTAGTGCGCCGCGGGCCGCGGCGGCGCCGCTCTTTGAGCGCGCCGACGCCGGTACCGCGCCGATACCACCAAAAATAAACACGTTCGACATCAGGTTAATTCACGTGGATAAAGCAAACTGACATGCAGGGTGATATCGAAGATACATAAGGCTTAACTAAGGAGATAAGGCTCAAACACCAAGTACACTGTTTTTGGCTCGGAGTATCAATCCAGGAAGCTGACGTATGCTGCAGAGGTACTGCCCTGTTACGAAAGTTCTGCAATAGTTAGTATAGGTAGGTACTTCAAGGCAGACTCCGTGGGTCTAGATGGTAGAGGATCTACGAGAATAGACCCAATTCTTTACCTGTAGCGAGAAAGCTTTCATCGATTAGAGCTTCCACCCTGTTCCTTGCATAATCGAGAAAGTATGAGAAAAATGTGGTTTTTTTTTTCGGTTTTTCATACAACATCGTCAAGATTTATGCTACAATAAGCAGTTATGTAAATAGTTATATAGGATAAGTGGAAGCAAAATAGCGTCCACGCGGACGTTTCACTGAATTTTCCACACAACTATCATTCAAACCCCGACCTGATCACACCACGATCAATCTTCCGAGCCCCGCTATCACTAGAGTGCAGGAAATCATTTTCCATAGTATATTTGCCTTTAGACACCACAATCACTCAACCTCAGTTACGATTACACGATTCATAATTCCCTAGTTCGTTTCCGGGCTTATCAGTCCCCTATTCACAAATCGGTCTGCAACGTGCTACTATAATTTGACCCAAAGACCCACCGTATTACTCGGAGATCCTCGTAGTTATGCTGGTCGGCTACAGAGCGGCGGTGGCTAGTTTTGTGAAAGTACATTCATGGTACGCCGTCGTAGCCGCGTGCGCACCTATACTATGATTTATAATATCGAGCTGCCTACTATAAATTATGATCGGTAATGATCGCGAGTGATTTATCGTCCCGATAAACAAAACGATGCGCCGCCGAATAAAATATTGAATTTGAAACAAAAAGAATGAAATTTAGCATAGACAGCTTGATGATTGCGCTTCGGGTGCTCATGGCGAGTGCCAGTGCCAGTCCTTGCTCGGAGGGACATTATCTTTTCTACAAATTTCGACTCTTATTAGTTAGAAATGTTCATCTTTATTTGAATGTTATGCCAGTTGCGGGAACAAAAGTCATAGTCTGACATAATTATTTAATTATGTATCTACGAGTTATAGTTTAATTTCAATGTTATATTTTATTTATTTATCGACTATAATAGTTATTATAGAGATGTTAGCTGGCGTAGGTAAATTATTTTTTATTTTGTGGGCCTACTAATTATAATTTATAACAAAACCTTTTTTACTCAATTTGTAGTAGAAATATTTGTGTCTTTCTATGTAATTACAGCTTCAACAACTTTTGACTCGTATTGGAAATAATGCAATGTACAAATTCGACGTGACTCCATCAAAAGTCGAAGAGGGTATTTCCCCAGCAGTTGTATATTTCACAGGCTCACAAAAAAAACATGTCATCACAAATGCGTAAAATATGGCGCAAGGCCGCAAGTGGATAATATTTTGGGATGTGACTCTCCTATATACCTTAATCCATAATTCCATAATAACTTCATAATTACGTTGATAAAAAATTAAATATGATTAATATGATATATTTGCTTGGCCGTTCCTTCACTTTTAACCAAGTACTGACATTATTATATAATAGCATGCATTATTATGCATAGCTCTATATAAGGATACGATGGTTGGCTGGATAAGGATTGAAATTAACACTCATCAGAACATTTTCGCACGCCAATAGAGCATTTCAGGAACTTTTAGATAAAAAGCAAACTTTCCTTATCAGTATTGGTAACCCTATGCGTGTGCAGTTTTTGCGTCGCATTCTGCGCCGCTCCCACGGACCGCGCATGCGCTCACGTCGCCGCGATGAAGCTATTAACACCCGGGAGTGTTCACCGGCAGCGGCATAGCATTATCACGTTTACTGCTTCTATCGGCTGACCATGGCAGGCCTTCAGCAATGGTATCTGTACGGGGATGGTTCTGATAGGGCATTCACACAAAAAAAAAAACATTATCATCATCAACATACCTTTCATCAGCAATATAAAAAGTCCAGTCGTATTCCAGCATTGCAAATGCCAATTGTCTTGTTAGACCGCTACAGTAAGCGGGCGAATTGACATAGACTACATTTAGTAGTCTTGAAAATATTGTAGTTTCATTTTATTTATTTACAACTAACCGGACAGAAAGTGCCTGTTAACTTTTCACTGTCATCCTACTTGCGAGTGCCATTAGAATTTCATTTTATTACCGTCCGTGATGCCACTACAGTCGTTTAACACTCTCCATTCCAAATGTTCTAAACCGTCTCCATTCCACATTCCCGCGCCCTTATCCGGCCGATCGGTTAATACCTAATCACCCGATGGACGAAACCATTACCACGCAGCGTAATGGGAGGACAAACTCGACGGCGACTCGTCCAATAAATCGTGGCCTCGCGCGCGAGATACCATCTCCGGCCGAGCATTCCTCCAGTAAAAATGCAATGTTTTAATTCCACCTCTCGCGCTGGGAAAACTCGCCGATCACAGAGCGCGATAAACAATTTTCGACTTTTTCTTGTTTCTTTGAGTTTTTAGTCGGCGAGTTATGTAGACGGCGCGGCAGTAAAAATTCATTGGCTATTCGAGGATTCCGAGATTCCCTCTTAATGGCAGAATGAAGCCACTGACTAAATTTATATTTGTTTTGTTAGTCGTCATTATCGAAGTGTTTTGGTAACGTGAATGTGGAAAACTTTGAAAATGTTTGAACAAAGACGCCTACAACTTTATCTGATTGTCTTCGATATAAGTTGTATCTCACGCTTGCTTACGCGCATAATGTTCTTAAACATTGATGGCTCGCCATTTCGATGTAGCCACCTGATGTGATATAGAAAGCGTGCAGTTCGCATATCATCAAATATGCGATCTTGGCATAGCAAATCTATTTATCCTTTAGGAGTAAATATCGATGTCTTACTAAGCTTATCTTTATCAACAACAACAACAACAACAACAACAACAACAAATATTCTTTATTGTTCACCAAATAATGTACATCAAGTCCGTCAAAAACAATTACAAGATAATGCAAAACGTTATGATACATTACATCTGCTTTCTACCATGTATTGCGTGCCAGTGCTCCATTTGTAAACATGTGCAATGGCAGTTCCCACAGTCCATTCTGCGCTGTCGTGGGCCGGTCGGCCAGTTGCCGAATCAGACCATTATCGACCCCATCAGAGTCATGTCCGCCTGGTGCTCAATAGACAGTCGGTACAACAAACACGCCGACGGAATGCTAAACTGATCCGAAACGATACCGAATCAGACAGATACATGGTTCAACGAGTAGATATTTATTGCTTTACTGCTACAATGCTTGTCTGTATAGTCATGCAACTCGTTATTTCATTATACATATTTACACAATACTCTATCCCATGTTAAGTCAAGTTGGAAGCTAGTACAATATTAGCAACGCAAGTAGCCAGATATATCTATAATTATTTGGCTACTTTGGATGTTATGACGTCACTTGCAATTTTCTTTGGATATCCGCAAACGCAAAGAAGTATAGTTCTGTGCAAAATCCCTATTTTTGGTGCCATCCAAAACACTAGTAGGCATACCAGCGCTAATTATGTAGAGCAGTCTTAGGTCGCAGGTAGCAAGAAATACAGTCCAAAAAACGCCTGGCTGGTCATTGAAACTCTTTATCGCGTTACCTATATAACGCTACTCGAGAAATTATGTATTGTGGCAATGCATATGACACTTGTCCATGAGGGCTGCTCAGCAGTGAGACTTAGGTATTTATATACGCTGATGATGCTGAATGCATATTGTGGGCCAGATATTTTAAAATATTAATATCAGTAGGGCTAGCGACGTCGATGGCGGAATGGGTGTATTATCAAGTATCTAACGGTTGCTCATCATCATCATATCAGACGAAAGACGTCCACTATTCAGGACTAATGCATTCCCCAAGGATCTCCGCAATGAGTGTCTTGCGACGCCCTCATCCGACGGTTTCCCGCTAGTGATTATTGCGAACGAAAAATATTCTCCTTCAGTCCTGATGAAATACAACAGTCAACGTATTAACAACTCGTCCTTTTATTATGACATCTGATAAATCCAGAGCTTTTTCCAGTCGCCTCAGCACCGAGGATATGTGTTGTGGTGCCGGCAGCGTTAGAACGCGAACGCGTGTTTTTGTCCTTCACCATGTTTTAAACATCGCGACATGTGTCGCGGTGATAAGACACGAGCGGGGGGTTTTTACGGCGTGCCGAGGGATTCCTAAGCCGCGTCGTAACGCGTTCGCGGAGGTTTTGCGAGAATAACTGAGCGATGTCCTAAAGTTTGAACGGTCAATTTTAATTTCAAAGATACTCAAGAACAAGTTTTTGTAAAATGCATTAACTACAATATGTTTTATAGGCTGCTACTAAATAAATAACGATCAAAACGCGTCGAATCATACGTGGATGAAAGAAAAAAATGGATCGCCATCATAAAATGGTGGGTGCTTATGGTTGGATTTTCACGTCTCGGCTGAAAATATGTCAGGCTTAACTGTAGCCGTATGTTATTATAAAATAAATACATATTAACTATGGAAGTTAAAAAAAACATAAGGCCTGATTCAACAAAAAGAGGTTAAATGTAAATAAATATGGACTAAGCTTGAAATAAACTCTGTTAGTGTGTTCGTGTTTAGTCCGATAGAATGTGAATTTACGATTAATTAACTACTATCGTTAAATAATACAACATTTCACCATCTCCAATTCCCAAATAGAATTTCTACATTGAATCTAACAATAACCCATGCTCTTGGTTTGGCATTTTACCAAGCTTTCAACACCATTATGCGCCATTATGGTCGGTCCATCGTATATCCTAACTAAAAACATTCGAAGAGGATTTGGTTTGGAAGTTTATTGATCGATTTCTTCAGAGGTACCAGGAGTGCAGAAGTCACAAAGCACCGCGATGTCGTGTCGCAAAAACTTAGAAGTCTTAGAACACAATGGCATATAAATCATATCACAATTATGCGGGCCATGTTCCCGGCCGGCAGGACTTTCGGTCATTTGTCCTATTCATTATATCGTACACTGTTTTCTTACCATACCGTTTTAATTATTGTCTCAACAATTGTTGCGATATCTTAGCTCTTTCCATCTTACTCCATTATACATATGAAAATGTTGGATGTTTTTTACTTAATCACGCAAAACAGTAGAAAGGAGATGGAATTTTGGTACTATAAAAATAGCATTCAATTTATAACATGGGATTTCTACTTTTTATCTCAAAAGTATAGTTTAATTCCCGAAAAGGATGAAACCGGGGCTACGAGTTAATACGAGCCTTTCACTTCACAAAAGGTTACTTATTCAATAATTTATTCCCTGAATTTACGAATTTTCTCTATTTTTGGTCGATTGGCCTAAACGATCGTCAATTCTCCCAATTAAGGACTGATCGGACGGTTCGACATGTTTTTCATTAGAACAAGCTGGAGTCCAATTAAGGGTATTTTAAAGAACAAGATACACAATGCGTAGGGGTTACTTTGTAGTGAAAGCTACTGTTTGCAATGGTTGTTTCTTCAGTTGTGCACTGTTCAAGTTTATGAGATATGTTTGAGCAATCGCAACGTTATTTTGGTTATCAGACACCGCATAATTCATCAGGATCTATATGTATAGAATCAATTCATCACTTCTTTACTACTGATCCCGGTTGTGCTTCAGTGTACCTTAAGTCAACTCATCGTGAAAATACAATGAGAGCTAGCGGCCAGACTTCAGTAAGTGTTAATATTGGAAGTTATTCAGCACAGCTCCAATTTAGAGCAAACTCCCTCAGGCGCGGAATGGCGGTGTCACTGAGAGGTGGAGCGTTACGGGTTATAATGATAAGACGAGACTCGAGGAAATACTGATTTAACACTGATTTAATACTGATCTATTGAGTAACAATTACACTGCTTTTATACTAACAGTTTGGTATGCGAAATAGAACATATGGTAATACTATCTTCTTGGAATCAATATCAAGGTCTCTTGCATTCCTTAGTACTTCCGGGAAAAAGTACAAAGGTTAATATTACTTAAGTTTCCATCAGATGTGTATCAGCTGTGATCAGCTGAGTTATTAGGGTGTGACATACACCACAGCTTCCCCGTTTTTTTGAGACAAAAAATAGTAAAATACATAACTACTATTTTTTGGCTTCTGTAAACTTAATTAACTTATGTCTATGGTTTACATGGTTTCTGAAAGTAACTTAAGTCTATGGTATACATGGTTTCTTAATTTATCTTAATGCTACTTATAATGTTTACATTTCTTATTCCTTATATGGTAGGTGGTATGCGATCAGATGGATCGACATAATCCTTTTAGCATCGTAATATCAATTTTTAAATAAACATCGTTTTTTTTTTAGTTAATACACTTATTAATAGTATTTGATTATACATTTATTTAAAAAAAATAAGTAATTTAAAAAATTAAAACTACATAGGTATAAATGAACTTATTACTAAATTAATATTAATTACGAAAAATTAAAGAAATCTTATACCTAATTTTTTTTTCAAACAGAATGAGAAATATTTATTGAAACGGATACAGTAAATAAATTAAAACTAAACTAAATCTAATGATACAAAATTTTCTTTATCCATACTAATATAACTGGAATTAAATGCACGCTTTGATGACGACGCTTGTTTGTTATATATTTTCATTTATTTTTTAAATAGGACATAAATTATGGTATACGTTTATGCTACCATTATTAGTTTGTGTTTACGACGTTGTATCATGTCGTTATTTTTCTCTTGTTTGTGAACATAATAACAAATATTTTGTGCACATCAATATTTGTCATTATTATTATTTTTTAAACCATTCAAAAATAGTCATTGTGACTTGCAAGTTCATTTTTCTTTTTTAGACGTCATAATTATATATATGTATTTTTATTTGTCACTTAGTATTTTACTTGTGACATAAAGTGTGCAATTTTGCATCACTTTTTGCTAAGCTTGCTAAGCTTGCTAAGCTTGCTAAGTAAGGTACACGGCATGCATTATTTTATGGTCGGCCGACCCTTAATTATAACTCAGTAATACAAGGATTTTATACATAAATTGTATACATAAGCGCGCGTAAATACCATTTAGAGGTAGGTATATACCTTTCAGACAGTGCTTTTAACACTACATTATAAGTACTATGTGTCCAAGAACTTGCACGATTGATGCTCGATCGAATCATGTTCAAGGTTTCAAGGATTTGCTGCCTGCCTTGTATTTCTGGTGTACCTTGCTAATAATTATGTATCTACCTACTCGCTCAATGGCACCTCTCGGGTTTACCACTGATTGCGGCGGGACACGATTTTTATATTTATTTAATCCTAGTCATAATCAACCTCCTACGTAAACTCAAGATTTGGCGTAGGCACTAGTTTTTACGGAAGCGACTGTCATCTGACCTTCCAACCTGAGGGGAAACTAGACCTTATTTCAATTAGGCTTTGTGAAGTAAGTGGGCATCTTGACTGTTAGTAATTCTCAAGCCTCTAACTTGGCTTAACAACTGCTATCATAGACAGCTGTTGGATAAATGGCATAACGTGTATACTAAAGCACGGGAGCGCTCAGTTAATAAGCACTCAAAGACAAATAATGAAAGTTGTTTAATATGACTAAACTCGCCTATCATCGTTATCACTTACTTTTGAGACACCTTTAATTATACATACTCGGGATCCGTACCCGGTTTTACATTTATTTATATATTGAGCTATACTCGTAGCTAATAATACACGCGGTGTCGTCATTATATAGCATGCAATATGCATACATTTTTATTTATTGTGCCTTGCAAAACATACCTACTTCTCTCGCGGGGAAAGCTCGTTCCGTACGCGATTGAGTACTAGATTCGACACACTATTAGTAAGGATGGCGAGTATAAAATAATATTATTCTAACTGGTAATACAGCCTGTTTGTTTCATTATTTTGTCATAATCTCGTTTATTGAAACTTTCTTAATTCAGGCAAATTATTTGACGTTTTAAGAATTTCCACTATTCTGGGTTGGCCTGACCCGTCATAGTTGAAATCCTTATTGATATTATTTCAAAACTATTCAACATTCTAGTTTATTATTTTAATATTTTATTTTTATATTCTGGGAATCTATTTTTATTTTGATAACACTAATCCTATATTATACTCGATACGTCTGTGTGTATCGTGAACGTATTGTAACTCGAGAAGTCCAGATGTTGTTGTACAGGTGGACTGTTGGTTGCTATTTTTAGATTTGTAAATCTTAATCATATTATTACCTCGTCATCAAGCGGCATTATTTCTTATTTACTTAATTATTTATAACATAAATTGGTTTAATACCATAAAGTTTACACATTATTAGATTAAAAAAAATATTACTTTTTTAACAATTTGATAAAATTAATTATTATCGTTCTTTATTATTAATTAAAATTTTACTTTAAAAAAATCTACGTCACTCAATAGTTAAATATTTTTTTTAAACATACTACTTACATTGTAGTAAAAGCTTTATAAGTACCTTAATTAAGTACTTCTTCACGTGGATTGATGGTCAGCTGGTGATCAGCTGTCTGGCTTTTATGGACCTGAAGTCATCTGTGTGGTATCAGCTGTTGAACAGCTGGGCTGTTGAGCGGCGGCGCGGCTGGTGCTGGCGACGCTCTGCTCTGGCTTGTTCGGCTTCAGTAGAGCTGGCTGGCTGGCGCAGTGGATCTGACTGGCTGGCGTAGCGTAGTGGAGCTGGATGGCTGGCGCAGTGCGCCGCCAGTACGGCACAAAGCCGCACTGACACTTGGTTCTTCCTCTAATAACGTTGGCAATGCGGTGCTGAAGCGGCTGACGTTGGTGACTATATCAGGGCTGCCTTGAGCAGACCGTCTGGAAGGGTCGCCATGAGAGGCGCCCTCCACTTAGTTGTTCGGCATTGAAAGGGTCGCCATGAGATGTGCGGTGCTCTGGCAGGGTCGCTGATGAAGTGACCTGCTCTCAGTATCTTGGTTCTGGCACTTGTTCACTAATTCAGGGCTGCCTGTGGCAGCCCGCCTGGCAGGGTAGCCATGAGAGGTGGAGCGTTACGGGTTATAATGATAAGACGAGACTCGAGGAAATACTGATTTAACACTGATTTAATACTGATCTATTGAGTAACAATTACACTGCTTTTATACTAACAGTTTGGTATGCGAAATAGAACATATGGTAATACTATCTTCTTGGAATCAATATCAAGGTCTCTTGCATTCCTTAGTACTTCCGGGAAAAAGTACAAAGGTTAATATTACTTAAGTTTCCATCAGATGTGTATCAGCTGTGATCAGCTGAGTTATTAGGGTGTGACATACACCACAGTCACAAAGAAACAGACTCTCGCGCAGCCTTTTTACACGCGCGCCGACACGCTCTCTAATTTATGTATTTATTTATTTAATCGTTGTTCTGTATTATGCACAGTCAAACTCATCCCTGTGCTAAATTCGTCATAAGGAAACCAAAAACTAGTTTTGCTAATAAGTAATTTTTGTACCTAATTGTAATATCTACACTACGAATCATAATAAAATCAATACAAATAACTTATTACGCAAGAAAAAGGGTGGTCATAGGGCATGCAAAATATGCGACTCCGTCGGAATAAATTATTTGTATTTGTAAAAAATCAAAATAAATAAAAGAAGAAACGAAGTCTGGAGTCGCAAGCGTACATAGGCCTCGGTGTACGCGTACGGTGTATGTCTGCTTACCATCAGGCTGGCCGCATGCTCATTTGCTACTATCGTATTATAAAGAAATACCCAAAGGTGGGTGGTGGTGTTATAATCATAAAATACGGCGGCTGATGGCGGCGGACAAATAAGTGCCAGTTGCACCAACGTACGAACACAGACCGGTCATCGTCAAATATGGCGCCGCCAGCTGTCATCCCATAGAAACTTGTCAAAGTTTCTATACAATCAGATTTGACGAACACCGCTTACGATTACAGACGGTTTGGTGCAACCCAGCATAAGAGTGAACTGCGAGCAGTTGGACTGAGATAGAGCGAGGCCAAGGACGTCGTCGAAGACAGGACGTCGTCGAAGACAGGACGTCGTCGAAGACAGGACCGCGTGGCGCGAGCTTAGGAAGGCCCTTTGCACCTCCCTGGTGCCCTACAATAACAACAATAACAGGATAGGATAGTTTGGTGCCCACAAGTGAGATAATTAAAACGCTTAAGGCGTGAGCGAGACTAAGATCAAGCCATTTTAAATCAGCCAAGAAGCAGCCTTCAAGATTCAAAATCAAGTCATCCCTTTGAAGTTCAAATCCCGTATTATAAATGTTTCCACTTGAGCGTTCCTTACCACTACAGAACCATAAACATCATCTGTAATTCTTTATACTGTAGAAACTAGGAAAATAACATTCATGAAGGATTCATAGCTGTTGCGTGCGTTTTGTTAATTTAGCCGAGTCTTCAATACCTAATTGTCATTAAATTAACACCTATACAACTTGATACATTACCTACAATGTTGTCAGTTAATTTATGGCCAAATTTACCTACCCATTTACAGTGAAAACTCGAGTCACAGAGAAACAATTAAAACTATATATAAATGAACGCAGCAATTACTGACGAAATCTTCAAAACAAGTCTCGTTCGTCTAGTAGTCTTATGTCTGTGTACCGAGATAGCGTGCCGCCTCGCTGCGACGAATCTTTGTTAACACTTTTCATTCACGTACGGAAACGAATCTTTTCCGTTCAAATTATAAAACCAGGACTAATCAAAGTCGCGTAGTTATTGTGTGGTTAGAAGTTCATTAATGAAATATTTTTTGCTGAATCTATGCTTCCTGGTTTATGCTTAATTTCTTTTCAGTTATCATAACTGTTATTTATTTTTTAATTAAGGTTTGCCAACAGATATAACTATGTGACTTACAAAATAATGTATGTATACAAAAAACAAGGCAGTGTTTATCAGAACATGCACGTAGAGCGAAAAATTGTGAGGTGTTTAAATTTGGCAACGTATTTTCCAACAAAAACGTTTGATCTATATACCTTTGTTGACGTGCAAAACTGAACAACATTACATATTATGTATTTTCTGCATTTTCTTCTCACTCAGCCACTGTATTAAATAAAAAAATGCTGCAGTATAACTTATACAATACATTATTCGACCTAAAATACATACTTTCAATGTTTATTCAATACTATATGTTGGAAACTTAATAAAGACTTTTATTAAGTTTCCAACAGTTATACATATAAAAATATGCAGTCAAGAGCAGTGATAGCGGAACCCTTCTAAAGGTAATCCGATAACTAGTCTGATCAGCGAGTAGGTACTACCACAAAGTAAAAAAATCTCAAGCTGTTAACAAGAAATGTATAGTGACATGACAGGGACTTATAATTGACAGCTTATTTGCTAGGTAAACTGATGCCATATTTATAAGGAATATGAAAAAACAATGCCGATACCCATCACTGGTCAGTGTCGTCTAGACTGTCTAGAGAAAGTAGGTACTTGTATGTATTGCTCTTGGCTTTAATTGCTAATACTGCTATATCGCTTGTTAGATAGTTTATAGTATTCTGAAGCCACAATAATCGAATAGTAAATTGTAGTTATAATTAGCGTTGCGCAGACGCAACCGGCGAGGCCTCGAGTCTCGAGTCTCGGCTCGCGCCATAAATCCTGCGCATCGCGTGATCGCCCGGTATTTAACTTAGGGCGCCATGATAATTACAATCAATAATCGCTTACACGATATATAAACTGAATAGCGACTATTAATCTAACGATTCCAAACCTACACACACACAACCAAAACCCCCTAACTCAAAAAATATACGACCAAAACTGTATCTTAAACCAACTAGCACAAATACTCAAACCGAATGGCAACAGAGCAGTATAAGTCATGACGGTCGTCGTAAGGTATCGAAGAGTTAACTGTGATAAAATATAAACTTTAAGTAGCTGGAGACCGATGGGTGGGAATGGGACGGCGCGCTGGCGAGGTGGGCGGGTGCGAGCGGGCCGGGAAGAGCGTGAAGAGTTAAGGGGTGAACAAAACAAACATTGGGCGGCAATTACAAGCGCCCGCGGCGCGCGCGTCGCCGCGGTGCCGTCTCGCGGCGACGAATTCCAAACGTGGCAATGTAATTACCATTAAAAAAGGCACTAGTATTCTGCTCTTTATGGATAGGGCTTCAATTTTTATTTACAACTTAGTCAATACAAACGTATCTAATAATACCTTTTTTGTTAATATGGCAAGTGACTAAGTACCTAATTAATTTAGTCTTCAGTTTATTTTTCATTGTAGGACCTATTTAGGCTCGATGGTTAATTATGTACAGCCTTCGCTCCAATACTGACACGACTTTATTTGTAGGGCTGTTGTTTTGGCTGATTTCAATGCTGGTAAAGGTAGTGTCCTTAGGAGTAGATTAGACTCTATGAAACGATGGGAAGAAAAATGAAGACACAAGTAGTAAGTTATCCAAATAAAAAGAGAAGATAAAATTATTGAAATGCTATGAGACCAGGATACCATTAAGTGGAGGTGAATGACAAATGAGTGATTAAAACAAAGCGCATTCCATCTGAACACGGCGTACGGGGCATGCATCGCTGTCAGAGGTCAGAGGTGGCCATTAAATATCAACGGGTCGGATCAGAAGCTGTGAGCGATTGATGCGCTCCTGGTGTTCGACACAAGGAACTAAGTTGAAAAAAAATTGAATAACCATCAATCGTCTGCAAAATCAATTTAACTAAAATAAAAATGGGATAGTTACAATAATAAATGATCGCTTTGTGAAGTGAGTCGTCCTCGTGATCAGGTTTCACTCCGTGTTTTCTTTCGTCCCCTTAGGGAAATTTAAGCATAAATATATTGCTCAGATATTGTTCTTTATAAGGCTAAACTTATGCATAGAAAGTGACTCTTTTCCGCATTAGAGATAAATGTGGATATAGTTCTCTTCATCGATTTCGATGACGACGACCATGACAAACTATGTATTTACCCCATTGTGAGCTCTGATATGGCTTAGCCTAAATATATAGTTAAATACTAGGAAATATTATATTCAAAACTCAGGAACCAACATTCGTGTTCATCACACAAATAAATGCCCTGACCGGGATTCGAACCCGGGACCTCTTAGGTTCGTAGGCAGGGACCGGGACCAACCACACTGATGTTCATGTCGGTTTGCCAGAAGGTCTAAGATATACTCATAAGAAAAGGAAAATACCAACTAACTGATAGGGAACTAAAATTGCTTTAGTTATTTGTTAAAGTACTAAATATGGATTGAATCATGTGTCTATAATTAATTCTCTATTTGATATTATCGGCAAAATTAATTACATATTTATACAAATCAATTTAATGCGCCATCTATTAAATGTAAATGAATATTTAAGCTAACACGAACATGAAATGTAACGTAGACTTAATATCGAAATTAGACAAGCCATATTAACATTTTCTAAGTGACTATAGAATGGATCATATCATACATAGACTTGGACTTGATTACGACTCAAATCAACGACTTCTAATAAAATATCTAAAACGATCTGTTCTGTTCTGTGTGTTAGATTAAAGAAAATACAATAACTTGACGTCACGATTTTCGTCGGCGTCCATTTGAAATGTTTAAAAATAGAAAAATTAATTAAGGCTCCGTATAACATATTCTGACGATTTGGCTAAGATTGATGAGGTCGTATCTCATAATCTATTAGTATTTATCTACATTTTATTACAGATTATGAAAGATCATTCCATTCTGAATGGAATAAGTGTGCTACTTTCTAAATTTTCTAATTTAGTTTCGAATAATCTTGCTTAACCTAACAGCTGTTTCCTCGATTTGCGCTTGAAGAGGCTTTAAAAACGACCTAGTTAAGCTATATATTGGTGCCAAACCGGCTTGAAAAAAATATGCACATGTGCAATAGATACTCCTCTTAGGGATGAGTGGAAGGGTTTTTACAAGTTTCATACAAAAATGTTATAAAAACAGAATATTAAAATTGGTAAATTTTCAGAAAAACTTCAAACTTCATTGCATCTTTTAGTAATATTAAAGCTAATAAAAAGGTTTTTGAGCATATGACTATAATGAAATTACTTCTATTTTATGACTTGAGATAATAAAAAGTAGCAACTAAGATAGAAATATATTAATTCTATTTGATTTACAACATGCCTTTTTCACGACATTTTCATTGACACGGTCATAGTGACTCAGTACCGGCCGAGCGGCCGTCGGAGGAGGACGTATATACCGTTTTTTTGTGGCTATTCACAAAGCTTACCACAACCCCCTCAAACAAACCAATACAAATTGTGACCTCCCATTATGTGTGTTTATTATGAAAGTCGCAGTCAAAGTATACTAGGAACGTAATTGTGAACTAAATCGAGACAACTTATGAATCACATAGCTGATAACGCAGTTGTCAATTGATTTTCAAGTACTGTCCTTAATACTTGGTAGATTTAATGTATTTGTCTACTCGTGACTTTTTTTTTATTTAGAAAAATGCTTTATTTTGATGAGGATTTCATTATGATTAAAGTCAGCGATCAGCATCTAGTGGTTTAACCTGGAAGGTAATCATTTAGCAACTAGCCATTTGTCAAAGTAAAAAACTGTAAGGCCAAGTGCTGTCAAATTAACGCAAGCAAAAATCTACCTAACAGTCAGAGCTCTAAGTCGAGTTTTACTTGCGTTCGTTTGACAGAATTTAGCCTTAGAGTTGTGTCCGAACTATACCTAGGTATACGATGTAGTTCTGCGAAATATTGTCTCTCAGAATGCTACAATAAGCATCTGATAAAGTACGTAGATGCTCAAAAATTCGTAGTCGCACGTACAAAATTCGGCCGCAGAAAAACACAAAAACTGACTCGACATATAAATTTCTTTTTATTTTCGAACCTGTTCACCAAATTTCACGAGAATCGGTTTAAAAATGCGACCTGTAGATGCGGACGACCGGAAATCCGGACATACGAAAGCATTTATCTGGAAGCTAAATAGTCCATGGGCCACCCAAGAAATCGGTATAATTTGGGGGTACTAAGTTTCCTTTTTACAGGAGTTAGATAGGTTTATTACGATGTTAAAAAACCATGATTGCCATCTCAAAATGGTAGCTAACAAAAATGGCCACCAATCGAAGATGGCGGATATTGAGTATTACAAAATCAATTATAACTTAAAAAGTATTCGTCTGATTTCATTGTTCTTTTTTTAAACCATAGTTCTATATCCATCTTGGATTGGCCGCCATTTCTATTAGCTACTACTTTGAGATGGCAATCATGGTTTTTTCACATTATAATAAGCCTGTCTAACTACTGTAAGAAGGAAACTTAGTACCCCCAAATTATACCATTTTCTAAAATTTGGCTAGCTGGCCCATAGCCTAAAAACAGAGACCTTCGTTTCACTCGGTCAAAAAAGAAATACTTCCCGGGCTAGGCCCTCAATTTTGTACGAAATTTCTTTACAGTTCTCTCGGGTTATTCCGCCTGAAACGTTATACTTTGAATCCTGTTATAAAACGCACGTAATGACGACAGTTCATTGTACGTGTGAGAAATAGTACATTACTACAGAGGCCGAGAAGTAAGGGGTCGCCGGCCGGATATTTACGAGGCTGGCAACCCCTTTTCACACCGAGGTATATGTATAGTGCTTCTCTCAAACATGCAATGAAATAAATCAAAAAAGCTCCTAGAAATCAAACTTTAATTTCTATAGCAACTGAAAGTAAACTAGGAAAAAATTAAACTGACACATATATTACTATTTATTTGTCGACTTCTAAACTTTATTAAAAGTAGAAACAGGCGTATAAAAGAAAGAGTGTCTACTCCGAAATCTATACTTTGCACATGCCGTCCCTTTCACTCTCGCGTGAAAGGGAAGCCACTAATACCTACCAAGTACGGATTTCGAATATCAGAGTACAGGCCCGGTCGTATTCAGCCAATTCAACTAGTATTTTTCTGTTGGAA
This sequence comes from Cenopis cana, assembly GCA_951800055.1. NCBI lineage: Eukaryota > Metazoa > Arthropoda > Insecta > Lepidoptera > Tortricidae > Cenopis > Cenopis cana. The sequence continues at coordinate 18,101,918 of OX637487.1, forward strand.
ACGCTACGTTTTTGTATGTGTCTTAAATAATTTCCGTTTTTCGGTGCAAAAATACACTAGCGATTCTGTTAAAAAAATGAACGGCGGGAATGGGAAAGCATGAACTTTTTGACGTTTCAATACCTTTGGTGTATGTTTATCAAATCTTAATTCAAATTCCGTCTTATTATATATCCGTCTCATTTCCGTTCCGTCTTATTTTGAGAAATTGTTTTTTTTTTTAGTTCATGGTAGTGGCAGAATGTCTTAACGAACTAAAAATCAATTATTGCTTATAGTTTTCTTCATAGCTGAACGCCGTGATGCTGAGTCACAAATGAATGAGGAATGAAAATTTTAAAATGAATTTTAATGAATAACTATAGGGATTGTTTTTTAAATATTTTTATGTATTCATCACAGATATAAATAAATCAAACTACATATTTTTTAAAATAAAACGTACAGGATATGATCGTACCATATGTATACATATTTTCGAATCAAAATGGGCATTTTATTTACTTGTACAACAACTAATATTATTTCATACAAAGTAATATTATTTTTTAAGTAAACAAAACGATCAAGATTTTTACGCCAGGCAGTAGGTTACTTAGGTAATTAAGTAATATTCTGCAACGCTTTGACCTCACCGTAGGAGAACCAATGCTTCAGACCTCCGATTGCGTGTAGTTATTACGTGTCCTAGTGTCAAGATATACTAGGGGTAACTGGTGAGGTTATCGATGCTTGGCTATTGTAAATAGCTCGCCAACGCCATCTATCGAGTAAGATTTCGTGAAAATGATGAAAGCGCAAAGCTTGACGGCCTCTTAAACGTTATTTCCGATTCCGATTCTAAGGCCACGAAAGGTCAGTGATAGCAAGAAGACAGCATATCACGATGACTCGCAATTATGTGGCTTGTAGTAAATCGAGGCAATTCACTCCAGCCGAGGTCCCAGCAGGAAGCGATCGGCCATCGATATACTACGATTAATTGATGACGTCCTGGTCACACACGACGAATACACAAAAACTTGATATTATGAAAACATCATAATAGGTCTATTAAGGGTCAGGCCACACAAGGTAAATTTTTATTATCGCTTAGAAAGACATGTCTCTTAATGACACGACATCTGCAAATCAAATACTCGTATTATACGACGCCGATGACAAATCAAGATTCTACGTCTAGCAGTAGATGTCTTTCGACTGATATATGATTTACTATTGATGGTGAACACGTTATTATACATTTGTAATAAAAAACACAGTCACAACATTTAATAATTTACACATGTAAATATATCGCAATATAAAGACTGGTTTTAGATGTAACTAGAACCGGAACATGGCAATTCCTGTGGCAGTGGCAGTACTGCTTGGCCACTAAACGCGAACGCGTTCGTTTGTGTTTTGCTTCCAAAAAACTTATACTAGAGCTACTGAGGAACACAAACTTCTACTACATGATCCTCGTCTTCCACTTCGACGATACACTAACATTGTCTTTTTATTTTAAGACTCTAGATAATACACCATTTGGCACGATTTGGCTCAAATTTTACAATAAGAATGCGATATTGTGTCTCACCCTTAATGGTGTAAAAAATTAGATTTCTCAGATAATTAAACGAGATGATGAATATTAATCAATTTAACCTGCCCCGTGCTGACTGGGCGATCCCAGTTAATTTATTAACATATTATATAATTGTGATATTTGTGATTCGAGCACTTTTTATAAATCCTACCAATAGGATTAGTTTTAGTTACTATTGAAATAGGTCTCTTTGGTGAAGATCAGATAAATTATTATGGCTCATTTCCCTAATTAAAGAAATTTATGTCCGCTCTATTTCATGGCTTTAATTAACAAAAAACAAACATATTTTATTAAATTACCATAAATTAATGGCCTAAATTGAATGAAGGCACCAGGGGCGCATAAAACAAAGGGTCTTGGCTCTAGGGCATAAATCAAAACGCGACCGTTTGTGAGGAGGAAGCGGTCAATCATTCCCCTTTCTTTGGCAAAGACTTAACGTGCTTTTATAGTTGACGTACGGACGCGCAGGCCACGAAAACTGACGAGGTCATGTTAGTACAATACATTCATTGAAAAGTAGATTTTTTTCTTTTTATTACCATAATTTTTAAATTTAATAAGTACATTATAGTTTCTAATTATGGGCTTTGAAAAATCCCACAATTTAATGGTAGTGCGGCTGTATAAGTTCCTGGGATTTTTGACTTTTTTTAAGAGTTTAGGATGCGAGTTTGAAGCGGTTATATTGAAAAACAATTTATTAATACACCAAATAATTATTAAGAATATCTAAAGTCAATATAATTTTACAGAGGTGGCTTTCAGCACGCCACTTAGATGAACCCTTTCCAGAGTTACAATACAATACAATACAAATATTATTTATTGTTCACCAAATAGTGTACACTAAAAACAAATAACAGAAACAAATTGCATAATGCAACAACAGGCGGTCTTATCGCTAACAAGCGATCTCTTCCAGACAACCTTTGGGCAGTGGAAACGAAAAACGAGCACGAGTGGGAACGAGTTAGGTATGTGAAATGAAAAATAATAATATTGTCCGCCCGCCTGCCTAGTGGCCCGCCCGCCAACTCAATGCACGCCACAAAAACAATGCACACCTTTACCATGAAAACAAAAACGCTTTCCGCATCATAAAGAATTTTTTTAATAAAATCTTTTATTACTAACAAACAAATAAATGAATTAACATTTCAAATGACGGACGAATACGGTTATAATTTTTAAATAGGAAATTAGATATTCACGCGTATCAAGATAATTTCTGTGACCATTTGTATTTAAATATACGATATTTTAATGCTTCACGGATTATATTATGCGCCCTGTATTGGTAGTATCGATGAATATCTAGATAAAATAGTACCTTAAGCTAGCATGATAATTTCGCGGACAAAGTTGCGACGCCAGATAATAAGGTCAAGGGGCGCCATCTTTTATTCATACAGATTACTTATAGAAGGAATGCCTTGAATTAATAAGTGTTTACCTATACAAACAGCAATAAAGTGCGTCGATATTGCCATACAACTAAGCGATACAGTAATTTTTGTCATTCAAAGTTTCGTGTTACGTAAATTCATGTTTGTTTTCAAGATATTAAACAAAACAAAGAAAGGCAAGGTTTATCGAGCGTAGTATCAGGCGGTCATAAGGGGCTATCCATAAATTACGTCACACGAATTTCACGATTTTTTGCCCCTCCCCCCGTCCTTGTCACAGCTGGTCACATTTGTGAGACTCCCCCCCTCCCTAGTGTGACGTCACATATTTTGCAAATTTACATTTCGAAAAATATTATTAAATATTCAATTTCACTGACACAAAATTCATGTGAAAAATCTTGAGATTTAAACTTCATTTTTGGCGCGAAACCTTCTTTCTAAACCTTCTCTTATGGTAATAGTATAGTATTACCGTAATACTAGTAGAGCAAGTGGTCGACAAAACAATTGGTATCTTATATTTACACAGATATAGTTGTATATGTTTTTGAGGTTTTTGTAAAGTAATAGTTTAAAGTTCGTGTTACACTTAGATTATAATAGATTTTGAAATGTGACGTCACGAAATTTAGGACCCCTCCCACCCCCTTGTCACACAATGTCACACTTCGTCGACCCCCTCCCTCCCCCTTAACGTGTGACGTAATTTATGGATGGCCCCTAAGCAATGAGCTGTTAAAATCGAATCAGGCGCGGGCTAATTGTAGCGTAGCCCGGGCACTTACTTTAATTACATTCGAGCAATTTTTCGACCTCGTAACGACGCCGTTTGCCTGGGACGCTTAATTGATAGTACACTGTTTAAACAAAAAGCTTTTTATTAATTAATTCTAAGACAATTAAGGCTAACAAAAAGGCTCGTATTATTCATATCTTTTTTAATAAACATATCCAAAGTAGTGAAAAGAGTTGCAAAAAATACACCATCAGCCCATTATTCTTCGTCCTATTTGCTAGATACGTTTAATCGATGTTACAATATATAAAAAAGGTATATTCATTCATGCGAATACAATTAAAGTTAATTAATGCTAATGCCATCATTTCATATGTTGGAGTAAATTTCGCAACGAAGAGAGCAACGAGGAATACATTTATTCGATACTAGCTGTTGCCCGCAACTTCGTCTGCGTAGAGCTCGGTCATCGCTATTCTTTTATTTTATTTCAGGCGGTTACCTAGTTACATATCTCTGTTCCATACAAACTTCCACTTCCTTAAGGGATGGGATGAAAACTATCCTATATCCTTTCCTCGGACTCGAACTATATTCACACCAAATTTTATCTAAATCGGTTCCCAGTTTAAGCGTGAAGGGGTTACAGACAGACAGACAGACAGACAGACACACTTTAACATTTCTAACCCGCCACGACTTAGTACGGGTTGGTCAGTTTTTAATATATTTATCTATATTATATTACTAAAACCGGTTTTGTTGTATTTAAACAGAGACTCTGTAAAAAATTTGAAGTCTCTCTATTAAAAAAATGTTGCTCCCCATACAAACTTTGAACCCCTTTTTAACCCCTTGAGGGGATGAATTAAAAAAAAACGCTGAAATTAGTTTTGTAGTATTTAATTTAAACAGTTACTGTAAGAAGTTTTAAGTCCTTCACTCAAAAAATTTTTGCTTCCAATATAAAGTTTGAATCCCTTTTTAACCCCTTTAGGGGTTGAATTTCAAAAAACGCAGAAATTAGTTTTGTTTTATTTAAACAGAGAGTCTCTGTAAGAAATTTGAAGTACCTCACATAAAAAAAATTTGCTCCCCATACAAACTTTGAACCCCTTTTTAACCCCTTTAGGGGATGAATTTAGAAAAACGCTGAAATTACTTTTTTTGTATTATTATAAGGAACTTTCATACAAAGTTTGAAGACTCTCACTTTAAAAAAGAATTGCTCCCCATACAATATTTCACCCCTATTTTCAACCCCTTAGGAGAGGAAAATTTTGAAAACGCAGTTATCACTTTTATTGTCTTATTTTAAGGAGTCTTTGTACAAAGTTTCAAGTCTATACCTTTAAAAAAATATTGCCCCCCATACAAACTTTGCACCCCTGTTTTACCCCCTTAGGGGTGGAATTTCCAAAAATCCCGTCTTATCCCTTGCCTCCGTTATATAACCAAACTATAGTGTAAATTTAAAATTTCTAGGACCGGCAGTTTCGGCGGGGCGGTGATTAATCAGTCACCCATCAACTTTATATATATAGATTACACTATTTATATAATAACAAATGGTCTTTTTCGTTCACTTAAATACGAGTATAATTAAGGTGAATTATCCGATTATAACTGAATATTCAAAAGTTAAACAGTTGCATTGCGAAAAACTGTGGCGTTTCAACATCTGTTTGTGGAATACTTATGCATAGCGATTCTCATTAGCAATGTTATCAGTGCGGGCCGCGGGCGGCGCATAACATTATGCCGGTGCATTAGGGGACCAGGCCAGGGTTACATGGAGTGGACAATATTTTCATCAAACTTCTGCTTTGTGGCCGTAAGTGATCGACGCGGAACCCTTGGGTTTCTTGATCGTGTTAGACCGACCTCGTCACGTGTAGGGATCCGGTCTTGGGAGCGCATCCCCTTGATTTGGCCTAGTATAATAGGGATGATGACACTATAAAAGAAAATCAATAAATCCAAATTTTCTACATAAAGGCTCAAATTCTCAATCAAATGGTGAAAAAAGTAATTCAAAAAAATTAATAATTACGTAATTATAAGTCTTCAAAGTTTTAAGAGTGGGTATTTTCTGTCGCTTTTCCGCAAAACGCACCTTTGTATTGAACGATCGTCATTTACTATGGCGCTACTCAACAGTGACGTCACTGTTGAGTAGCACATTCTCTCTCTAACTACGAACATTCTAACTGTTGTAGCTTCGTTATTTTTTGAGATATTTGAATAGGATTTTCACTATTTTCTTTCTATTTAAGTAATAATTTTTTTGAGTCAACATCTCTATTCTCATCATCAGCTCATCGAAACCATCAAGAATGTGCAATACTTACCCGCAGACACCCTGCAGATCAATGGGGATGAGTTGTATAACAGACTACGTAAGCCAGCCGCCAAGGAACGCTTTTTCCTCTAGGTCGGTATAACAGGTGGGGAATAAGTCCTCTTTTTATAAATTGCTAAGCCGGCAGAAATCGTCCGCTATGGTCGGGTAGAAGGACTCTCTTCTTTCAACGGCAACGAAGAAGAAAAATAATTAAGGAATCCTTCATCATCAAAAATAGTGGCTCGATACCGGTGCAGTCCACATCAGATATGTCAGAGCGAGCAAGGTTAGCACAAATATCTAAACACGAGTCTATTATCAAGGCGTAGAGTTCATGTTCAGTTGAATCTCAGCTTTTCTTCAGGGTGCTCAAGACATTCTTATTCAAAAGCTGAAAGATTATGGCGACTGTGCTTTTTGAAATGTTTATCTTCAAATATATATTTCATCTGTGCTACTTTAGTCTCTGGCCCCTATTTCACCAATTCGACAATTGTCACCTGACAATGACAATTCGACGTTTTCTGGGTTGTCTAGTAAACCCAGGGTCGGGGTCAGGGTCGGTCAGGGTTGTGTGTTCTTCACTAGACATCCCAGAAAACGTCGAATTGTCATTGTCAGGCGACAATTGTCGAGTTGGTGAAATAGGGGCCGGGTTAGTGTCATGTGAGCCGACCCCGGCCGTGTCCCAGGTATCTCGGGGCAGGGACAGATTGGCACTTTTAGCATATCGCGGACAAACGCGCCGCCGCGCGAATAAACAACGCGGCCGATCTACACGCAATACCTGGGGCCTGTACCACGAAACTTTACAAGCGTACAATCCGACAACTTTGTCAATTTTTTCTATGGAAAATTGTACAATTCCGTTGAATTGTAGACTTGTTAAGTTTTGTGGTATAGGGGCCTGGAGGTCCGATTTTTTTATAAAACGACGGTGGCAAACAAGCTAACGGCCTACCTCATGGTAAGACGACACTGTAAACTATAGATCCTTTAGTAATTTGAGGATTCGTTATGCTGACAACTTTATAAAGACCCAAAGAGTACCCAACCCAACTCTGAAATTATTTCGACCATGAAAAAGACTATTCGAAAAGTTATGAATTGGAGGAAGCTCTTTTATATTTCTGGCACAAGCTTAAGGCTGCGTTTCCACCAGAGATGTGCGAGGATGTGTTTTCATATATTTGGCACCTCGCTCGGCGCGTTGCGAGGTGTCAAATGTATCAAAACGCAGCCTCGCACATCTATGGTGGAAACGCAGCCTAATTCCACGCACGTCATGTCAAAAAGAGCGGTAATTACAGAAAATACTTCAATCCAATGCGATACGTGATAACTCATTAGGTACCTATCTCTTGAATACCTACTCTCACAGCTACATTCCAAGGAACCCTTTTTACATCTGCAAGGTTCGCACTGGCGCGCCCACTCTTTGCATTTATCAATGTGATTTCGTACATCTACTGATAAGAGGCTTTTAGGCCCGAGTGCATGCTGCTATACCTACGTATACGGCGGGTCAGTGCTCCGTCCGCTGATTCGTTATTCGCGTGCATTCGTCCTAGCCTGCATGCATACTGCAGTTGGTAATTTAGTCTGGACCGTGGTTAAAACATGTGTACTAATGAGAAGTGAAATAAGAATGAAACATAAATAGTATAATTGTGGAGATGAGGCGGTTACAATAGCAACAATCCAGTCAACTTTGTAAACGATTATAATTGCTTACACATACCTATACAAAGCGATGTAGCACAATGCAGAATTTATTGTGACCGTATGATCGGGACATAAAGTACAAAATTGATTCGTTTGGGAGCACAGAAACACAACACACACGAAACTTTTACGTTGTGAGTAAAATAAGTCATCATCATCAGCCAATCAACTCATCATCCTTTTTTTGTGATACGTATCTATTTAATAAATCGTTCCCATAACAATAAACTTTATCAATCTCAGGGCTAGTTCGATTTGTGTAAAGCTATAACTAATCCGACTAATATGTGAAAGGTTAGATGCTTGGATGTTTAGATGTTTGTTACTCAATTACGCAAAAACAGATGTACGGATTATTATGAAACGTGGCACACAAAGTGTCTATAGCCTGGACTAACATATAGAATACTTTCATCCCGAAAATCGTCATTCGAAGGGGTGAAATAGGGAGTGGGAAGTCGCGGACAAAAGCTAGCATATATTAATATTTAAAAAAAAGTTTGCGTTTATAAAGTACAACCGGAGTCACTTCACTAGCGACGTTCTTCTCCCAAGCTCGCCCGCGCCGCCGGCGCCCGCGCATCATACCCGCGATTTATGGCCTTCTTTTGTTTATTCTGCCGGTAATTAATTACCAATCGTACCTTTAAGTTAAACGATTATTTGCGGGCCGAGTGACTTCATCTGTGACCGCCGAGCCGGGTGTCGATTATGCAGTTGAATATCAGTTCAAAGTCGACCATATCGAATGCTCTTCATGGATGGGATTCTTGTTAGGTAGTAACAACGATTACATGTAGAGGCTAATGACAGAGCAACTGAAGGATAGCTGAATATAAACAATAGTACCTACATTAAGCCCGCCATTAAACCCGTGTTAAGTAAAAAATTTTATGTCACCCCCTGGCCAGGAAGTGGGTTTTTTCGCGCGCGGAGCGTGCGATAATGGCTGCTTTATGGCCAGGTGTGACATAAAATTATTATCCGCATTAAGTAGAACCTACATAATGCTTTGTAATCTTTGTATCAGGATGGATGGATAATATCCATTGGATATCCGTGTAGCATTGGGTACACTGGCGACAGCATTTCAATTAATCAGCAACAAAAAAAAAAAACCCACCTACCGGTACAGTCACCAACACCAATATCTGCCAACACACATTGCCGCCGCCATTTTTTTAGCTGATACTAATGCTGGTGGTGTTGACTGTACATTATGCTACTTCCGCAAAAACAACTTACGGTGCCAAATCGTATCGATATGACATATCGATACGATTTGCAGGTTTACGAGACTCCATGAGTACTCCTAATGACGCTGGCAGCAAATGTAGATTTAAATTAAAGCAAGATTACCTGGGTGACCGAACATTGGTCGGCTTCTTATATTTTTTCTGGAGTCTTCCAGGGAATAGAGATAGATTTTTCGTCCCAGTAAACCTCTATATCGTAAATCTATTGAAATCGTTAAAGCCGTTTGCGATCAAGACAATTACAATTAAATATAAAAATATACTGCTCGTTTAATATATGATTTAGTGAAGACTTGCGTTTCTATTTGTTTTGCACTTGAATATTTTGTGTAATAAACTAGCTAGTAAACTTCTGCCAAGGCCTTAAACTATTATGAAAATATATTACATATACTGTATTTTTTAAACGCCTTGTCCCAGTCAATCATAAACCGGGCTCGCTTCCAAATCGCAATTATGAGCGATTGCCGCGCTGCGTAGGCCCATATTTCGTTTTCAATAACCGTGCAAATTTCCCATCGCGGAGGAGTGAACAACCTGCCCGTCTACTGCGATTACCTAAAACGTTCATCTTGTATTCACAAGACAAGGACGCAACTCTACACGCCGTATAACCACGTCTCGGTCTTGCACGCTGTCTTGGAGGAAGTTATAGGATCCTGGTAGTGGTCAGTACGTCAGCCGCTCATTTTCCCATCACTCAGCATGTTTATTTTTCAATTTAACCCGTCAGTGGCGCGCCCGCTGAGTTAGGGGCGCCACACACGGCGCCGACAGATTACCGCCCGCGTGCGCGCCGCCCAGGCCCTGAGCAAAGCAACTCCTACGTGGTGCTGCGACCCTGGTGGATTTAATTGCTGGGTGTATGTAATTGTTTGATTTGTGTACTATTTGATTAAGGTGGTTGTCATCAGGGATGCTCATTTTCTAGTTTCTATATGGCAGTACAAGTTGAGGCTAGGACGAAAGAAACAGATCAAGCTGTGAAAGCTCTCGAAGATGTACAATTTCGTCAGAATCATAGTGCTTTTCATAACTATACACTGAAAGGAATCATAGACTTTCCTATAAAATAAAACGAAAACTATTATTAAGTTACATAACGTAGTGGCACCAATTATGGACGGCTTAAGAACTCCGTCAACATCTTTTGGCTATAACTCTCTTATTTTATAAGTTTGATGTTAGTTATTTCAAAGAAAATGTAGCTTAATAATCACTAATTATAATTAACATACAAAAGTTTTGGATAAACTTGTAAGTTCCGAGAAAATTGCTCCAAATCTGAAAAAGTCGAAAATCTTCGAAAATCCTATGATGGACAGACAAATTCCAATTATGGACACCCAATCATGGACACCTTATGTTCTAAAAACATTGTAGGCCGCCTGCAATTTCACATATAAATTCCTTTATTTGTTGAATTCCAAACTTTAAAAAAAAGTAGAAACTGTCATATAAAAGGAGGCACAGGTCGTATTCAGCCAATTCAGCTCGTATTTTTCTGTTGGAAACGCGACGTCTTTTTAAGTCTTGAATAATTTGCGTTTTTCGGTAAAACAATACACTTGCGATTCTGTTAAAAAAAATAAACATCCCGCTGTTTATTTTTTGTTGAGCATGATGTTTTTGACGTTTTAAGGTTATGTTTATCATTATCAAATATTTATCCAAATTTTGTCGTATTTCCTCCATTTTTTAAGAAAAAGTACTATATTAGCCTCGGCCGGAATGGCAATTGCAGGGTTCATATTATAATTAAACAAATAATCAGCCTGCAATTGCTTTTTTCCCCGGCCACGGCAATAATGTATTTTTTTTTCGGGATAAGGATTTATGGATGAGGAATTAAAATTTTACATTTATTTAGAATTTTAAGTAAAAATTTTTTTTACAAAAATCGTCATTATTCTCGATTTCAAATTTTATATATTTGAAGGTATATTTATTTTTTAAAACTTTATTGCACAATACAAAAAGTACAAATGGCGGACATAATGCCTTAAGGCATTCACTACCAGTCAACCGAATGTATTTATAGTTATTTTTAATTTTATATTAATTTTGAATTTCAAGTGAAAAAAATATATTTGTTTTCGAAATATCGTCATTATACTCGATTCCGACTAATTCGGGGATAAGGATTTCAAATTTAACATTTATTTTGAATTTTAAGTAAAAAAATTTTTTTTTTGCGCAAAATCGTCATTATACTTGATTTCGACTATAATTCGGGGATAAGGATTTCAACTTAATATAAAATTCAACATTAATATAAAATTTGAAAGTAAGGTAACATTACTTTATCTACACACATATTATAAGTACTCTAAGATGGATTCAGAAGCCGAAGGCAAACTGCATTGCTACCAGTGCTACCGGTTACATATTTATAGTAGCCGGTATTATATAACATTTGAAATCCTTATCCCCGAATTAGTCGAAATCAAGTAGGTATAATGACGATTTTTCGAAAATAAATTTTTTCGCTGTAAATTCAAAATTAATATAAAATTTGAAATCCTTATCCCCGAATTAGTCGAAAACGAGTATGATGACGATTTTTCGCAAAATAATTTTTTTTCGCTGTAAATTCAAAATTAATATAAAATTTGAAATCCTTATCCCCGAATTAGTCGAAAACGAGTATGATGACGATTTTTCGCAAAATAATTTTTTTTCGCTGTAAATTCAAAATTAATATAAAATTTGAAATCCTTATCCCCGAATTAGTCGAAAACGAGTAACGATTATTCACAAAATAATTTTTTTCGCTGTAAATTCAAAATTAATATAAAATTTGAAATCCTCATCCCCGAATTAGTCGAAATCGAGTATAATGACGATTTTTCGAAAAAAATATTTTTTTTCTTAAAATTTAAAATAAATGTAAAATTTGAAATCCTTCTCCCTGAATCCTTATCCAAAAAAAAACCTATATCGAGCTGACCTTTCGTATCGACTGAATTTTAATTTTCCTGTTCCAAATTAAAAAAAGAATCATTATAGTACTAAATAGGAAATTATAATGAATATTATATTACTGCTGGTAACCTTCATCCCAGGTAAGAAAATTTTCATAAGTACATTGATGTTAAAATGAAGGCCATTTGTCTACTGTATCTGAACGCATTTTAGAGGATTATGATATTTGTGTAGATAAACTACTATTATAATAAAACTGGGTGGCATTTTTCAAACATTTACCTCGCCAATAAATCCGTCCAACATTGGGTGTCCATAATTGGGTAACCAGAATTCAGTATGAAAAACCAATCATGGAGAATTGTCCATAATTGGAGATTAACAAAAAATAGGAACCAGTAATGTACATCCTCTCTAAATCATTCAAATTGGATTCTAATGCAATAAACACTTTAAAAAAGTGTTGTTAAATATCTAACTCTTCTCACGAAATCATATCAAAATAATATAGTTTAGAGAAAATAAAGTTTACAGTCAAAAACGTAAACCTACTTCCTTAGTTATTTCTGTAAGAAAATAAGGTTTTTCGTGAAAAATGCCGGAGCACACTTTTTGACGCCGCGCCATTTTTAAACAAAATGACCGAGGTGTATGTCATTTGTCAATGTGATACGTAGAAGCCCACTCTTTATGATTAAAGTGTTGCCATGACTAAAATACTTTTCCGTTGCTTAATTTCGACCGTGAAAGATTTTTGCGTCCATTACTGGAGCCAGGTCCATTACTGGTGCCACTACGTTACTAAACTTATGAAAGTAAACTACTGCGTAGTTGCAAACCAAGTAGGCATAATAAGTCAAAAATGTGATTTGATTCCAAATACATAAAATAATGTTGAACGTAGCGAAGATTTCAAGCGACGATTATGACATTTAAACACTACAAAGTGTGTATGTAGTAGAGCATTTTTATGGTTTGTACATTTCACCATAAAATAAGCATATGGGAAAAAATTACATTAATTTTGTAATTCTTAAAAACTTTTCGTTATTTCCCTATGATATAATTCTAAAGGAGAAAGAAGAGACAGATAATAGATTGTAAATGAAAGTGAATACTGTTTTCATAAAAGTTTTGGACAACCCTACAAACGAGTGCAGTATTCATACGAGGCGTCGAGAACCTACAATTAGGCGCGGCCAAAAAGACCAGCACGCTCTGCTAATATGCACCCAGACAACTAGTTATGCGCTACGCGATTACATCTTACCCCCGTGTAATCGAATCGCACCCTTATGTAACAGACAATACAGCCTGTGGAAACTGCATAAAACGTCCCGGAATGAAAGTTCCACTGCGACTCTCAACAATTTTAGCTATACAGATAAATTACGCGATTTAATGCTTTATTACGAAGGCTTTTAGAGAAGCACGCTCCGACAGAATAGGAGTGCGGTGGAGGTATGGGAAAATTGTTGTTTATTGTTTATTGGCACAAACGATAGCCCGAGTTGAGTTATTGTGCTGAGAATTTACCAAAAACGCGTTAAGTGAAAATTGATTTTTCGCGTTAAATTATGCAAATTTATTTACATTTTTAACGATATCGTGAAATTGGTTTAGCAAAAACATATTAAGGAAAAAAATATATAGTTCACACAAAACTTAATTGGCAACTAATTGAGCTACATAATATACACTCGCGGACAATGAATACGTGACCCGTTCAAATAGAGATCTGTCATAAAACCATGACGTTTTGACAGATGTCGAGTGAAAAGTCGAGCGCTCGACACTCAAAAATCGGCCCGCATATGCGAAGTCTATGTGATGATCGACCGCCAAAGACTTATTAAACAGTGCCTACTTCTCACCTGTACTAGAGCTGGGTCGTTGCGACTTTTAAGTGTAACGAAACGTAACAGCTTTTCATTATCTGGAAACAGTTTCAAAAGTAACTAGTTTTTTTCACTGCGGCGCCCGACAAAACGAAACGAACGAAAGAAATATTTATGAATGAATTTTCAAAATTAAGCCTTAATATCTTGCGAATAGAGCGCATTTTTCAATCATCAAAACAAAATTTTTTTGGCACAAAGCGCGCCCACCCGAACAAAGTTAAGTTTTGTTTCGTTTCGTCGTTTCGATCGCTACATCAATGAAACAGTAATAGGTTATAGGTTGAGTTATGCCAGTTATGAGTTTCGTTTCTATTTTCATGTAGTGTAGTTTCATTGTTGCGTTGCATTGCAGCTTTGGTGCTCGTTTTTATAAAAACTGTTTTTTGTTCTCATAAGAAATTGTTATTCCGTTACTGAAAGCGAAAGCGTTTTACGAAACGCTTATTGAAAAAAACGCTCAGCTCTAACCTGTACCAGTGTAGTAGTAGATTCGTGTTCAAACTTTGCCTGTAGTGCAAATAATTTGATTTCTTCAAGGTGCTAAAACGTCTCCTTACTTTGCTACTAATACCAGAACAACATGAACCATAGAGGTTGGAGTGGAGACTAAAGACCGAGCAGAAGTGGCGGACCACACGTGAAGCTGGTAGCGCGGCCGGGCTGGCTGCCCTAAGCGATGTGTGAGCTGTAATCATCGGTGCGGCGTCTTCCCGTTACGTTGAATCCGATCAGCGACGTGTAAGTTTTCAAAACAGTAATGTTTCAGTTAAATCAATGCTTGCTTCAGAAGCAACCGTAAAGAGCCAATTATTCAGATCTGACTGCGTTAAATACTGATTATTTTAATCCCTAAAACAATATTACGTTATTGTTCATAGTATTATGAACACACTAGAAGACTAAGATGCCTCGATGCATTGCAAGCAAATGCCGCCTAAACACTTGGGCTGCAATAAACCTATAGTGGCATAAGTTATTGAAGAATCAATAAATATGTAATCTGATTAAATGTATACATAGCTGGCATGTGAATTTGAAGTTAACTCGCTTATGTGAGACGATATCGACCTTTTTAACTATAATATAAGGTTACAGTACAGTAGCCAATCGGCAACGCAGGCGCACCGGGCGGAGTGGGCCACTTCACATGATACACGGCCTTCCTCAGCCATCGTCAGATTATAGTGATCAGGGCAACATGCACTAAGGAGCCAGCTATTACACGAGCTTGAGAGATACACGAACTCATTGTACCTATGACATATTTCCGTGCTGTGTATTTTGGCCGTTTTCGACCAACGTAACGTATAGAAGGCCAGCACAGTCACTTGAAAAGTTTAATCCCAATAAGGCTTAACTAGTTTCATTTCTAGTAAAACTAGTGTTAGTACTGCATACGCTTTTATTCAGAAACGGGACAAAACTATGGGATTAGTTTACCTAAGTTTTAATTATTAGTTTCTTCTTGGCTTATGTCATTGCTTATCGTTAATTCCTGGCATTACAAGTCTGCAATAACGTTAATAACTAAAACAATTATGAATTATATTTTCAAAGGTTGACTTGCAAAACCTGTTGACTTCAACAATCGTAATTGCCGGTTGCGGCCCGACAGCCGTCGCTGGGTATTCCTGAGCTTTCTGATTTGACGGGACGGAAGTTTTGCAGGCATATTGGGATTATTTCACCTCGGAATGACAGATAATAATATACATATTTATATGCTAGCTGGGTCATAAACACTTGCAAGAACAAAAGTTGTCTCTCCTGTGGTCAATGGTTAACGGCCTATGAGCATGTGAGTTAAGATTTTATTACATGGATTTATAGAACCGGAGACGCCGTTTATGCGGGTTACTAGACCAATCCAAAATTAAGCTTTGTAGCCCTTAACTTTTGAGATGTCCACAGGAAAGACGCGAACCTAAATCTGTTTATGACCCTGCTGTCTGTGAACGTATTCTATAACAATGTGAATTGTTACTAACTTTTTCCAGGAATAGCAGTTTTGCACAAAAATGCAAAATGCAACAATTACGCTTTCCGCCATTGAACTAAAAAATGAAACACTGCTGATTGAATAACAATGAAGAAAGCTGTCATCTCGTCTCTCCACTAATAGAATCCACCCATTGTTTTGCTCCCAGACCTCTTGTTTTAATCTTCACGCGACTAATGGCATCAATGGCTAACTTCCACAAACTCTTACTACACGTCCGTTTAAAATAAAACCTTCCAAAATAAATAATAAAGATCAATATGGAATATTAGCATGACTTCGTAAGATAAAGAATTGAAGTAGTATTCTCGATGTTAAATTGCCTTAATTCGCGAAAATATCTTTTACGATAATGGAACGGGAAAAATATCACTGAACGCGTATTTTGGGAGTTGTATTATATTTCCATACGTAAACACTTACCTTTTGTTCGCCATGCTATGATCTTATAGTGCAATAAATCTTACCTGAAAATAAAGAATACATCAAATTAATACAAATTTCAAGTTAAGCCATAATTATAAGTACTTCTCGAAGGACTACCAGAAATATATTATCTTCTTATTAGTAAACTCATACTAGAGACTCCGGAAGATCTGTACAAGAACCGGACCCTATCTTGACTCGAGTCCCTGATTTTTACTCTCAAGTCAAGTTTTATTTGTCAGTCTTTATGAAACTCACATAAGATTGACTTGGCCAAAGGATAAAAGCTTTTATGTCACACCTGGCCATAAAGTGGCCATTATCGCACGCTCCGCGCGCGAAAAAACCCACTTCCTGGCCAGGGGGTGACATAAAATGTTGTACTTACCACGGGCGATAATAAAGAAAGCCTCAGATCGCATATTTATCGCCCTTGCCTTCGGCTCGGGCGTAAAATACCTGCGATCTGAGACATTCTTTGTTTTATCGCCCTTGGTAAGTAATGTACTATTTCACTACACCTGTGAATGAAAGGAAAAAAGTAGAAAATAGACAAGTATGGCATTGTCTTTTCGTTCTCCATAGTTTTTGGTCAGAAAACAATTAAAAAGGAACCTCAACGCCCCCGGACACTAAACACAATACAAACAAGACACGTGTCAGCCACCAATTATAAACAAATTAACAATTCGCCCGTCAAAAACAATCTTCATTATCCAAACTAGGATAGATCCTTCACATTTCCCGTGAAAAATATTATCAACCTTAAAACAAATAACGCAAGATTGAAAATCGTGTGCGGATAAAGGTCGTGAGCCAGTTGTATAGAGATGAGTACTGGGCCATACTACAAATTGCGGCGGACACTGGCCGCCTATACCTTATTGTTTTTTAATGGGCGCTCCGCCCCCGCCGCGCCCGCGCCATCCATCATACAACCAAAGCAACCACTTTTAATTTTTTACTTTATTTTACGGAGCTTGTTCAAATAAAAAAAGAGGACCGGCCAGAATTCCCCGCGGCGTCTTGGGCATTCCTAAGAAAGTTTTAAACCACATGTAAATAAATTAATAATCGAGTAGGGTTAATGCTCGGGAACACCTGAGCTAGCGAGTGTTCTTCCAAATATTCACACGAAAAAAAAAAGTTTACTGTGCTGCACACCAGGCCTCTGTATGTTTCGGTGTGCTAAGTCAAAATATAGATCTAAAAATTAGTCACGGAGTATTTATTAGTATTAGTCACGAGTCTCAACCAAATGGAGGTGTATGTTCAGTATGAATAGTTAGTTTTTTGCGACATTGGCACCGGTCACTAATATCATACGTTTTATCAACGAGAATTTTCGGTATAATTTTCACTGTCACATCGCTCTTTAGTAGTGACCAGTGACCAAATATTTCGTTACTAATTTAGTTTGAAAAATGAAGACGACGATTTAAAAAATACCTAGATTGAGATAGTGACAGACGCGGACAGCCGAAGTCGAACCGAAGAACCCTAAAAATACCCTAGACCTACACATGTCAATTTATTAGTGCACCCTTTTCGACCGGAACTGTTTCCCCTATCAGCCCGCCATATGCTGTTCTTGGGCTGTTATTCACAGTGCCTCACCTCACAAAACCAGTGTAAATCGTATCTCCGATTGTGTTGTTACTACGAATACCGGCGTCATTCATTATAGTGGTGAGGTGAGGTTAGACAAGTTGTGAATATCTCTGCATAATGCAGGGCGCCTGGTCCCTCGACGTGGTGCCGTGTTATGCTAATCCTCGTCACTAATGAGATGGGATACGTCCTCAGCCTTGTTTACGAGGGGTAGCTGCTTCAGGTCTAATTTATGACAATAGGAGGGTCATAATTTGTACGTCGTTGAAAAAAAATCAGAAGTATTTTTTCAGAACGAGACTGCATTTCCATTTGGAATGACACGTGAAGTGTAAAAGTACAGTCGAGTTCTAAAATATGTGAACAAGACTTTATAGTTAGGGAACAACGTCGCTTAGATACAAATGTACCATTACTTTTTTGGAATAAATTAAAAAAAAAAAGATATTTTTGAACCTTTGGAGCCGTTCTACTCTCTTCTCTACTTTACGTTGGTGTGGTTCGAAGACAGCCTATTTCTAATTTCTAAAAAATGAGTGCCAGATTTGGATGGCTTCTTTTGTCACATTGACAATGTCTCATCAGTCTCATCACTCACCAACCTTGTTCATCAAATCGTTAAAAGTGACTATACTTGTTTTTATAGCATTACTAGTTCAGTTAAGCTTAATATTTAAAACACCAGTACCATAAAACTGATATTTTCGAATAATTTCGACAATGTTTTAAGTAAATACATGGTTAACGACAACGACACAGTGCAATGCAAGGTGTTTGCGTCCAGTCTGATAAATGTCTGTTTATCCATTATCTGTAGAATTCACCGATAATTTATAGTCTACGGCACGAGTACCGCAGTTCAGCATGATGAATGCTGCCTTATAAAAAACATATTCTGCAATTTTACGGAGCATTAAAATGGGGAGCTATTAAATATGCATTTCCTTACAACAATTATAATTTTTCAATATTCTTTGCTGCGGCAATTAAAATGAACATCAATTTCGTCTCCAATTGAATACTATACTTTATGTCGTCATTTTTAGCACAACTTGGCACGTATGGCACCTGTCATCATAGTAATATTCTTATTTACTTATCTCTAACAATACAATACAAATATTCTTTATTGTTCGTCAAAGAATACAAAAGAATAACAAGATTAAAATTAAACATGTTAAATGGTAGAAAACAGTCAGAATATTTCCTTCTGGCTTCCGATAGTTCCTAGCTTAGCTACTACGAGTACCCAAATTGTGTGCAATCATATCATTCAATATAAACAACAAAATCCTACTACAATAGCAATCAATCCACCGATAATAAGCGGTTTAGATACCAGGGAGGCATGTGTTCTGTTTGTAATCAGGCTAATCGGAGTTTGAGAGGGCGCTATTTAGGGAGCGACTCACCTGCCGAAAGGTCAACACAGGCGGAAGGAGGGTTTTGAGAGGTCGGATAAAGATTATAATATAACGATATTACAGAATTATTCGAGTAATTTAGTTAAGCTAGGACAATTAAGTAATAAGGGAAGTAACAGATATCATTGAACGTTTCTTCGCAGTTTGACAGTGTAAATATTATATCATAAAATTGAGACACCCAGTGATGTTTTTATTTTGGTGTAATTCTCGACATCAGTTCTACTTCAAATACGTAACTAAGATACTAACTAGTTAACACACTGATTTGCGACAAGACCGGAAGTAATTCTTGGAATTCATTATATTTGGATTTTTCTTCTTGGTTCCATGGAGTTTTTTTCTCATTCGATTCATATATTAAATATTCATATCTGATTCTCAGAGATAGCATCCAGATCGCTGTTTAGAAAGCACTTTGATAAATCGTTCAAGTGAATGAAGGGTATAATCGGAATGGTTGTTAAAGAATATACTATTATTTTTGTGATCCGTTACTATTGTATATCAGTTAGCGCATATTGACAGACCCGTAATAAAATCGAGACAGAGCCAGAGACACTAACGAGATACCCAAGGAGGTATATTTCACTCGACATATCAGACTGATATGACATTTGTCGCTCGCACTCGCTTCCAGACGTCACAGAATAAACAAGAATATTTAATTACAGAAGGGATTTTGCTTGTCGCCGCGTTGGTGAACACACGTGCTCTCGGCGCGACGACTAGCAGAATCCATTACCGAACAAAATCAGTTGCCTACTGTCATGGCGTCGTTACCGAACAACGTCTTTGCACACGTGGTTGGCGAAATCATCATAAATATGATGGAAAGCCATTAAAAAAATAATAATAATTACAGAAGCCCGCTATCCAACAAAACCGATGTTTGACAGCCGTAAAACTCAAACCATGAAATCCTGCTTTATCACATATCACATAGCACTTGCGTCTAGTAAAGGCCGATTTATGCAAGGCAATGCAAGGAGTTGCTTTTTGATTAGGTGGTAAGACGAGTGGCTATCGCCGGCCGAGCAATATGTCACTGTCACTGCGTAGATGTATCGTCACCTCAGAAGCGGGAGAACAGAGTTTAGCCGAAGCGGTAAGAACAGAACGAGTGCGTACAGCCAATGTCACAACAATCTGATATCAACACGTCGAGTGAAACCCACCTCAAGTTTTATAGCGGAGTAGCGCCGCCAATAACCGGCGCCTATCGGCGTTTTACGGCCGCCCGCGTGAATGCTCCGACGATTTACTACTCCACCAATTACCGAATAACAATTAGTGATGCTGATATATGGGGTCGACAGTAAAAATTCAATTTGCGGGGATATATGTGCGACCAGCCGGCCTCCGAGAGAGAACCAGTTAACAAATCAAAAAGACGATCAGGTGTTAGTACCGTCCGCATCAGAAGTAGGTAGCTAGTAGCTACGCATATGAAGAAGTCGGAACAGAAGTTCCTAAAATATAGCCCCTAATAAAGAAGACTTTTGACCTCTTATTAATGCGATGTTAAAGGCCGCTATATTAAAAAGGATAAGGAAAAAAAAGGTAGGTAACATATTCGTGACACTGACCGTGTCTGACTGAATGTAATCTGTCTGCTTTGCCCAAAGGTGTGACTGGCAGCAAATATTTGCTTTATGCCTCTTGTACGGTAAGTTCGTTGTATGATAAAGATTAAATAAATTACTAATTTCTATGGGTATTTTAATGGTACGAGAATGACGAATCCAATTCACGCAGCTTAATTTGCCCGATTTATATGAAAACACGGGTTAACATTATGGAAAAGTAGAGAATACGGCAAACAACCAAAGAAATGATAGAATCGGCAGATCAATAGTCTAAGAGGTGCTCATATTTAAATACAGTAGTAGGTAGTCGATTTATTATTTATTTGTACGATTAATCGCGAGTGATTGACGCGCCGCCCGCGCACCGTTTTACATATAAATTACCAATTACAAGGCGCGGTGACACACAGACAGACAGAAGTGGCATGTGCCTTATCTATGTTTTTTACGTGAACGTTTTGACGTAAGCGTCGAATTCTGACAAGTGTTACATTACCCTATACAGTCAAAGTCATAAATATATTTAGTGTACATTTAGTAAGTGATATAATTATCTTTACGCTTTTATGCCCTTGCCACATGTTCGCGTTAGCTGTTGCGTGTAAATAAGTTCTATGTTGAATGTCATAATAAAGAAGAAGAAAGTTTTGCACCAATTGATTATTATTAAACGTTGACGTTACTACTAGACGTAACATACCAATTATTCAAGACTTTGCAATATTAGTATTAGAGTTCATACGTAAGGGATCGTCCTAATACAACGCGACTACGCGATGATCGCGCAATCGCGCGAGTGAAATTCGCGGATATATTGAACTCGAATAGGTGTCCTAAAGGGATCGTCCTAAAACAAACGCGACTACGCGATTATCGCGCGACCTCGCGACTTTTTCTAGTAAATATTCTAAGTAAAAGTCGCGATCATCGCGTAGTCGCGCGCCAATTAGGATCGCTATTATATATTTAACTTTACCTACCGAAACTTGAACTCCGAGCTGGACTGATATAGCTTTTGTTGCTAGAATAACCGCGCCAGTTTTATAAATACATACTTAACATAAAGTATAATTATCACTGTGACTGGGATCCCCGGCCGGATAACAAAAGAATGTTTTGTTTTGTTTTTTTCGCTGGGACGGGTTAAACGGCTACTATTTTTTAACGTAATTCAACGGTTTTCTTATTGTTATATCAACAGCAACACCGGTCGCGGCAATTACAACCATTTATATCTACCTACCTAATACGGAATACGACAAATAGCATAAAGATATTTGATCATCTTTCATCGTTTAACCGTCCAATATAAAGTATTTAAATGTAAAAAATATATAATTACACGTTTACTCAGTGCAAATGCGGAGTCGTTTTTACGTAAATGATCCATTTTTTGGTATGAAGTGGTAGTGAAAGTAGGTGTATGTTTAAACATACCTTAAGGTCAAAACGACAAAATAATTTACATCGATTTATATTCGGTTCCATAAAACTAAGCTTCCATCAGGCATTGCATTTCATAGCCCTATCTGGGCCTTCTAAACTCGATCGATCAGTAACGGTAGCTACTTTTAATAATAAGTAATGAGTTAGTAAGAATGCAGGATAACGTCCGACTGCGTAATAGATGAGCACGTTCTGTAAGTCGTTGCTGCTCGACTCCTGCTCAATCCGAGATAGCTCTCATTAACTACATGATTGATTCGTGGCCTGACCAATACAGTAGTCATTTAGTTTATTTCCAAGCACCATTCGGTAATGTATAAATTCAATTCTCCGTGTAGGTATACTTTAGCTGACCGAGTGAAACGAAGGTCTCTGAAATGTTTCACATTTCCTGTAATGGCTGCGTGCATCTTATCTATCATCGTCTTGTTGACACGAATCTAGCATTTCCCTCAAATGCTCCAACGACTAACAAATCATTCGCAGGACTGCATGCGCTGTCAGGAGGTATGTTAGCGGTGCGGGGCCACCCGCTGCGCGGCCCGAGGCACACACGAGCTGTCCAAGACCTGCCCGCGGCCTGCATGGCGAAATTGCCTTCTCAAGACGTAACGATGACTTCTGAAATGCTATGCGATCTTAGTCTTATTTATTTTAATCGTACCTAATGGATCAAGTTATCTTCAACGGATCTTATAGAGAGGCATGATAGGCGATTTACGCTTGACTTGCAAATACAGTTCTAAGTATTGAAAAATACGTACTTGACTTGCAGTTGGTGTACAACTGTCAAATTGTAAAAGCAAATACTGTGAGAAATACAAGTGGGGATATCTCACACGAATAATTCCGCTATTTCGAAAAGCGATTCTGAGAACATTTAGCATATTTCGTTGATGGCGTTCGGAGCTGGCTGGCTTGCTTATCACGTGTGAGATGACTTTATTTTGATATTGCGCGCGGTTGTTTATCGCCCATTGTTTCACGATACGTGCCGCTATGTCGGCGCCACGTTAAAAATGTAAGCTTTTAATGTGCGTCTAAATGCATCAATATTCGGCGGCGGTAGGCGGCTAACTGCGAGGCGCGGCATGGCTCTTGCCTTGCGTCTAATAGTCGCCTTGTCGCGATATGCATAATCGCTGGTAGTTATAACGCAGGATGTTTATAAATATCTAATGCCATGCTTTCTATTGTAAGTTGCCTCCAGCGAAGCTCCTATGAATGTGATTGACAGAATACTGAACAATCGTGACACGCTTAACTACACTAATATGACCTTACAGGGATCTATCATCCAATTAACTATCAAGCTCCGTTGAACCAAGACGTCAATTATTTTTAAGGCGCGGGGGTGGGCAAGCTCTCTCCATACAAACTTTGTGGAAATTTTCTTCGCTTGTGTTTCCATTACACTTATGATTCTTGGTCAGTATGCTTATTTTTCTGTTGGCCAGAACCTGGAGAAATATTTTTTTTTTGTACGGAGATGGCCTTGCCATACCCCGTGCCTTAATAGTAGTTTATGCAACTGGTACATAATGAGGGGCATCAAAACACGAGTGTTTTAATGCCTAATTATGTACAGTTGCATACATTACTTTATCTACACACATATTATAAGTACTCTAAGATGGGTTCAGAAACCGAAGTAAATAAATTATATTACTGCTGTAGCCTTAGCCACAGCTAAGAAAATTGTCATTAATACATTGAATGTTGAAAAGAGAGTCAATTTACCTGCTGGCTAGCGTGTGTGGGGAATATAATAAACGTATCACATTTCGCGGAACGAGGCAAGTTGTTCGCGTGAGCAAGTCTGCGGTCGGGACGAGTCAGCTTTTGTTTATGTTTAGATCCCGCAGATCGATAGAAAAGTTTTAACGTTAATGTTAAGGTCAAATGTTTATACAGGAAACAATCAATACGTAAACTTTTTCGGCTACTAACACGCAAAATTGCAAGTTTGAAGGTCCCATGTAATAGATTCTGTGCAGGGTTACCATGGCGAAAAGACCTCAAAAATATGCCGGAAATTGGTATGACATAAGTGGAGTGTTTTAATAAAACTAGGTTTTTATAAACCGTATAAAGAAAGGGATATTTGTTTAATCGTTAACATAAAGAAATGAGATCGTGGTATCGTATCTACGAATCTAAGGAAGAAATCTTTCCCTGCATAATTTTCGTAAGTGTAAAGTATAGACTTGAATGGAAGTTTGATATAAAGTGTATAGATACCCGTTTATACTTTTCATTTAGGACAATTTTTGCATTGTCAAGATACGCAGATGTACAATCGCACGGACGCACCGATTTATTTAAATCTCACACTGATTTCGTCTAATGAGATGATTGATATATCTCATCTCAACCAGCATATTATAGCTTTAACTTCATTCACAGCAGTAACATCCACGAAGCTAACGGTGTGCACAAAAATTAGAATGGCCCTAATAGCACAGACCAACACAACAGGTGTCGCAAAAAATTATATCTCACACGCCATTTGTATCAGCATCTCAAGGGAGAGCGCTTCCTTCCTCGTCTAACCAGGACCACGTGACTTGTTCCTCGACGGAGCAATTAGGCGGTTCCGCCCGTCATTAAGATCCCCCGGGAGCTGCATGTTTGACAACCTCTCGCTGCGGTATGCGACCCTGGTAATTAAGTCTAACCGCGATCTTCGGTCTATTGCGTGTGGCGACTAATTAAGAAGGTATTTTGTGATATATTGACGACAAAAAATTACATAGGATTAAGGAACTTACAAATGTGAAGAAACAACCTACCTTAATATATTTAATCTAAACCTTTAGGTATTGTAGACACAAATATGTCAGTCTATGATACTGTGGTATGGTAGACTAACAGAGGGTACGACTTAAAGATTGATAATTTAGTATCCAATGAAAGTTAATAAAATAAACCACACTACCAATTAAATCAGAACCAACCTGAGTTAACATCAAAAGATACAAAATAAAACAAGCTTTACGATTGATACAGACCATGTCGTAATCGTAACTATAACGAACTTCAAAATTTACGACCGACCGTTTTCCCTAGTTAAAGTTTAACAAACGCGATAAAAATCTGCATGAGGGAACAAAAAGTGAACGACACATCGATATCGGGGAACGGGAACTGATGCCTATCTCCGCAGCGGGCGCTTATCCGCATCTGGCGCCTAAATACCTGCGCAGGCTCGCAGCGACATCCCCTTCGGTCGCATACACAAATTGCGGTAGAATTTCAAAACTAGTGTCATCAAATAATTTATGTAATTTGAACAAAACTGGATGAAATCGAAGTATTTTTGAAAGCTTTTATTTAACTTGCCCAGTTAGTATGTCTGTATGTGTAGGACAAATGTTGCAAGTAATGTTTTTTTTTATTGATCAAAGATTATTAACAGAAACATTTGACTTATATTTATAGGTACCCATCGTAGGCAAACCCTTAAGTAGGTTTGTAAGCCGATGGGTACTTTAAATCAGTTATCATCAACCGATTGAGCCGAAACTTGGCTACTTTCATATTGCATTACTAGGTACTCATGTAAGTTTGGTAACAATGCAATATTATGGTACTAACGAGCTGATCTGATGATGGGGACAGAAAGCAACTCCTAAACTACACATGACAAACATTGGAACCGTCTTACCGAGATAATGACAACGGAAAAAAGTACAGTCGGCAATACAAGATTGTATTACCGAGGTACCTAAAAAAAAATTGACTTTTATTTTGCCTTTTTGTTTTAGTTATTTAAAATGAGAAAAGCTCTTGTCCCTCTCAGTATTTATGTAATGACATTAACATAAACTTTTCCCATGGCCCATTTACAAGCTTGTTTACATACTCATAAACGTATTTATATATTACATACCTACTGCCTATTTAAAAAAAATGCATACATATAAGATTATTGTACCAGTGGGTTGACGGCGAAAAAAACACAACAAAACAATGTTTTTGTTTACTTGACTTGTAATCGCGTCACCGGTAGAAGACATGAGGTTAATATTCTGTAAACGTAGTTAATCGTGACAATTTAAATTAAAAATACGCTAAATACAATAACTATACACTAAAGAAATACTGATATGAATAATACAGATACGGTCGAGAAAAAGGCAAAAGAAAACCATTCACTTGCGAAAGGTGTATTATCATTATACATGATTTATCATGATTGACTTACGTACGTCTGTAGGAGATTTAAAAAAAAAGAGATAATTTTCTTGTAGATATGGTTTTAATGCTCAGTCAATTACACTCGTACATGTCATTATGTTGTAAGTAATTGGGCTGAATGCGCTTTTTTTAAGGTGCATGAACTAAGAATTAAGCGATTTGATTCTTTACATTACAGAATTTACAGAAATAATATTGCGTAGTAATTAGTGTAGCGTCAGCAGCATAAGAACTACGCGGGCCTAGTGCTCAAAATGATCTACACACGAACTCTGATGTCAAAGAGAATAAGGCGTTGAGTAGATCATTCTGAGTGTTATTTCGCATAGCTACTTCTGCTGCATTTTCAATTTTTTTAATTTTTTTCGCCATTATATCAAAATAAATATAGTATGCGGCGGACATTACAAAAGACAAGTGACATTTAGCGCCAAAGTACAAATTGAATAGACCTGTTACTTATGCCTGCGCATTTATGAAAGTTACAATTAATGCTGAACACGGTCAGCCGTGCAGAGCGATCAAATACAGACATTTTATTCACTTTAATTATTTCATACCGGGTGATTAGGTATTCCACAAAAAGTATTTATTGTTGACATGCAGAATAATCTATGTTTTAATAATTCGCTTCTGTTACACGCATGACCATGTACAAAACCGACTTAATAAACTTCTTTATCTAAATATTTATGTAGTAATGCTAAATAACGCCCTCAAAAAAACCTCATGTTAATTGTTTCATGTCTGCATTTAGAAATGAGAATTCTAAATCAAAACAATAGTTATCGCCACACGAGATCTAATGTGAAATAGAATTCAGAAACGACAGGTAGGCCTATTGAGCCCGAAAACAACAACGGACAACCCGAAACTATCAATCCAAATTAAACTTTATTAGCTACACATTGACAGTTGAAATTGACTTGTTTAAATTAGAGGATAAATTATAAATCGTATGTCATTTCGTGACACGTGTCAGGTACCCGGGAGTCAATGTGGTGTAATATGTTTATTTATAAGGCTACCTCTTCTGAGTCCGCGTGAGAACAATAGTGATTGGCGATGCTTGCTGAAGTTATGATATCCTAGTCATTTGGTTCACTCATTTCTCTCATCATGTATGGAGATAGGGACCAGACGCCCTCTACCTTTTGACGCGTCCTTTACCGCTATAGCTCATACCTCATACCGCTATAGCCGCTATAGTCAAGTTAAATTTAAACGATGTAACTAAATGTTAGATAGATAAGATATAGAGGTTAATCTTATTAGATTATTAGAGGTTAACCCCCTTATTAATAACAGTTAATAAAACCTATTTTCTGTCCTTATCTTATCTGTCAATTTGACATCTACGTTTCTGAGAATTTCCATGTAAGTACGTTTAATAAAGTAGTGAGTCATTGCAGTGTTTATAGGTTGTAGACCACACTCCCTCTAACTGCTCCCCCATCAAATATGCAAGCGGAAAGAGGCCGCCATCTTCTACCAGCACCACTGCCTGGTCATGCTTGATCCGTGACCTCTTAGAACTATCTTCGATGAGGGTCAGATCACTTACTTTGGCATAAGAATTTTTTGAAAAAAAAAAGAATGTGTATGAGCTATCGGGAGAAAAATACCGATCCAAAGATTGTTTTAAATGCGCACGAACACATTTAAGTACAGACATACCAATATAGAATCGATACAAATTATGTATTAATATGTATATGTATACATTGCTTTAAGTCCAGTTACATTTAATACCAGTTCAAACCTACGCAGTAAGCAGGTAAATTTATATAAATACCAGATGCTATCTACGACGTAAAGTATCCATGATAACTGCAAATTAAACGTCCGGGCATCCGCAAAGTTTGTAATACTTTTAATTAGTAGTCACTAACTAAATACCAGGCAATCATGATATTACAGACGTGTACAATGTAGACGACGCATGTACCGTGGATTTGTATTGAACACCTGAGCCTATTTCTAATCGAAAATAATTATCACTGGCCAGCCTATGTTTAACATTCATCAATAAGTTATTATAATCAGCCTATATTTGGCTGGATACCGATCACCTTTTATACACAGGCAGTAATCCCCACGTGGTCCCAAGACGGGTTGGGGACTTCACCCATTCATTTGAATTTCTTCGCAGATGTATGCATAAGCTACGGTAGCCTAGTTGAAGCAGCGGCCGTCGTGTCCAAATAGTGAGTCACAAAAAGTTCTTCGAATTTTGTACCAACGGAATTTCATCTTGATATTTACCGCTAGGTTTTCGGTGAAAAAAAAATATCGCGATGAAAACTGGGATATAATATTAACACATAGCCATATCCTGTCTCTTTCGAATCGAGACTCTCGAGAGGTATAAGTCCCAGATAGATTTTTGAGATTTTGAATTTGGCACCTTCATTAATTTAGTTGGAGTTTGAAACTCGATTTGAATTTGTACAATAGAGTGTACATTGGGCCTTACGAGGGTAAGACACAAGCGCGTTGCAGTCCTTTATTGTGTTTGCGTGATCTACCTATATCTACGTCTGTGCAGAACATGTATGTATTAGCATGCTAGGGTCACCAGTTGTCCTATTTGCTTGTATTTATTTACGTGTGGCCATTACGCTGCATCCTCCGCAGCGGTCGGCGGGTAAATCCGACAGTTATAGTACTGACACCGGATAAAAACGCCCCAGGTTGCGGCTAGCAATAGATGCAGGGTCACGTTGGCGAGTACACAGTCCACTTCAAAGATATGAAGGTATGCATTTTTTGTCTTATCCGAAAGGAATAAGATGTAAAATACAAAATCATTTCGTTGACGTTGACCGTACATCCGTTAGACCTATCTCGGTAAGTTATTATAGGTCAAAAAATTTACTGAGGTGCCTACCAAAATTGTATCTGACATTTGGTTCAAGGGATCTTGAACTACTATGTGTATAAGAGGCTAATCTAACTACTTTAAACACATAAAAAATTAGAATATACTCGTCAACTGTATGTCGTTCGTTAAATCAAAATACATATATATCGATCCATCTTCCCCGGCAACCTGGAACCTATGCAGGCTAGATAGATCTGTCTAATTAAATAATATAATATTCTCCCTAAGCCCCAACTACCCATAGGTTCTCTGGAAGAGATTTCTCTTTAGATAAGACCGCCTGTTGTTCTACCTCTGTCTCCACGTATTTCTGTTTTTAACTTAGGTACTCCACGTATAAAACGGAAATAAAGATTTGCATTTATTTACCTACGGCAGTTATTTTTTGTGAAACAACGTTTAAATAATTAAAAATAAAGTAAAAACACGCATGCCACCCAGAGAAATAAAAAAAAAGCCTCGACCTCAAGAAAAACTAACAAAACATATTTCAAAGTCCTAATTATGATATATGTCCCAATAAATCGACGGGCCCGCGACACGGGAATGTGTTTTTGTCTCTCTCCGCCGCGAGCACGACACGGTTAATTAAAACGGGACATTAGCATAAACAAATAAAATAGCCCATTACGAATTCAATTTACAATCGTCGAAATCGGTTGAATTAGTCGCAGTAAATAATAACTCGGACGCGGCTCGATATCGGCGCGGCGCGAGGCGCACGCGCAGGCTGCCGAGGGCTAATGGTATACATACTATATAGCAGAGGGTAGACTCCATCTTGGCCACATATTTATCGTGTGATTTTTCACTACTATTGAATTCTGTACAAAGTGAATAACTAAAATGACACAGTTGTAAAAAAAGGAAAATCTTCTCTACTGTGCCCAATAGTTAATAGTTACACAGCTTATGTGCGCGTAAGTTGTACTTTTAAGGCGATGGGTATAGGGCAAGGCACTATCCATACAAATATTGTGAACGTTTTATTAGTCGTTTTTGGCACTCCAGAAAAAAAAATTTTTTTTGGTTGTACAAAAAGGACCTGAAATGGAAATTTTCAAAAATTTCAAAAAACTGTAAATAAAAAATACAAAAATAGATTAACTAACCTAACCTAACATACAGGACATGGCTAACAGAAAAATAAGCATACTGATCAAAAATCGTAACTATGTAGTGCAAACTCAAACCACGAAACACTTGCACAAAGTTTGCTTTGTTTATTAATGAAGTTATTATTTGTGCATAATTTTGCATTCAGCGGTAGGTAAAGTTTAAGTAAATGAAGTAAAATCTAGTATGAAACCGCCGACGTTTGTAACTTGAGGCACGAAGCTGCTTTAGTGTAGTTTGGTACCTGATAGTGATGATGGATTAATTTGCTTAATTTTACACGAGCGATATTTATTTAATTGCTTCGAAATATAAGGTATTTTTTTTAAATAAGGATATCTGGTGTACCATACCGAACTATTTGGCCACTTTGGCTGCTACAATACTATATGACGTTGACTGTACTTACTAGCAATGTCATTTTGCGTTGGCGGATTGAAAAATGTATAAGTGCTCGGGTAAAACTTTATCAAAGCCACTGTTGTGTAAAAAAACACAACAGTGTTGAGTCTTTTTGGAAGAGTAAATAGGTACATAGGCCGATTTTTCATGTTCTTTGATTTGAAGATAAAGGGATCCCACGCAGTACCTACTCCTAGATATAAAATTAATCAGCAACAAGTATTTAGTGTTCACTCGTAAACAGCTCGTAACACCCCCCCCCCCCCCCCCCCCCCGTACCTACAAGAGTTTACAACGTATTAACAAAACCCACACAATAAATATCCTATTTTATAGCTTTATAAAAAACTATAATGTTCCCGTGGCTATTAAACAAATATTATAAATTACAACAGAATCAGAGACAATCGCATGACAAAACAGCCTTCGGATAAGGCGCGACGCGCGGCTTTGTCTGGTAATTTATTAACTCTCGTGTATTCAAGGAGTAGTAAAATTGAAAATTATGATAGCTCACTCCGCTCCAAAATATCACAACCACCACGGACACTACTTTCCAATATCCAACCTTATTTCTTAACGCATACGTTTCAAAATCAAAGGTGGTGCTATTGTATTATAGGGTTGTCTCGTGCTGCGCTGGATGTGTATCGATACGTATAGCGCGAGGCCGGTAACCGAATATGAGGCACTTAGGATTCGAACAATACGGCCCCGCGGCGAGGCGCCACGCCAGTGTGGCGTGCGCGTGGTATCGATGTTTTAATTTATTTGTCTGGTACCTTTTTCTGGAAATTAACTGTGCCACATTTAATCTTTATTTGAATCTAGTAAATCATCATCCTTGTAGCGTTTAATACGCGATTATATCCTTAAGGAGTTCGGTTTGGCACCTAATTCAAAGACTTGGCGGAACCTTTTTCCGGACTAAACCGGTTTCCATATCCAAAAGCTCCCGCTAAATATTTTCTAAATAATAATTCGTAAGTAATATCTATAATAATGTTATAATCAAATTAAACTAGAAGGGGTTAGTATAACCTAGTCAATCTAGCCGGTTGAATATATTCATGTGTCGTATGTGCAGATTATCAATTAGTTAGTTAGTATTAATTAGTTATCGACAAGGCCTACCCCCCTCCCTAACCAGCCGGCGTGTGGGGCATCTCCGCTGGCCGGCGGACAATGGCGCCCCGTGGCGCGCCTCTCCCGCGGAGCTCGACGGTTCAATCTCGACAACTAGCTTGTGTCCTACTGCTGATACCCTGGTATGCTTAATTGGGTTACAGCATACTTTATTGATACTCTAAAGTTGCTTATTGCCTGGTATGCACTACCAGTAGATGGAACTCTTCGAAGTTGCTTATTCCCTAGTAGTCTTATTTTGTGTAAGTAGCATATAAAAGTAATCCAATTGCTGCTTCCCTGGTATATTAATTTTACTGTCTAGCGAAAGAAAATCTCCCTAGCTTATGGTCTGCGCATTCGTGCTACTGTGTGCCTGATATGATATTCAAAGCATTTCCGTATTTATTAGTACTAAGCATCAGAATAGCCTAACAGGCAGAGATGCGACTTATTTGAAATACTTGTATTTCAAATACAAATACAAAATGCAAAATAGGTATTTTATATTTTGTATTTAAATACCTTTTTAAGAAAACCATTTTGTATTTTATTTGAAATACTTTTCGAGGTGTATTTTGTATTTGTAAAATGCAAAATACTTTACTGCTAAGTTTCGCCAACATTCCCACTCAACTTTTCATGTAAATGTGTCATTCGTCAAGGATTAGCCACTAGAGGCCCTGCAAGTGCTGCATCCTTGCGAGTGACAAAACAATATGGACGTTATCTGTGGAACGAGACGAGGTTGATTTTAAAATACTTGGATTACCGGTCTTTCTTTTTCGACACCGTTAAAATTATTTTATTATTTATCAAAAAGAAAGTATTGGATTTAGGTAGTGTTCTACTGTTGAAATATAGTAATCAGCAGTTCCTTGATAATAAAAGGGTATTCCTAAAGTACAACACTTGTCTACCCAGTTCCGCACATGCGGAAAGAGTAATTCCATAGGGTGGCATAATCATGCGACCACACAAGACGCAACATGTTGGATGCTCTTTTTGAGCAATTACAATGTTAAAATCATAAATAAAAAAAAAATAAAGAACACAAATTTCATCTAAACTAAAGGTATTTTATTTGGGGTAGCATTTAACGAACCACCAAATTAGTTGCCGAATGATGCTCTAAAAAATTACATTGATTACCAAAAATACTAGATTCGCACCAAATTTTCAACTCCTTTTAAATATAAAGTGCAACTCAAAAAAGTAACATGTCGATAACCTATTAAATTAAATTGTTACCAAATAAATTAGTCGCTACCCAAAAATACTTAATGATCACCTAATTTCAAACATCAAATTTCATATAATTTACATCCAAATATTACAGGGCTCGTAATCCTATTAAAATTTATTACACCCAAATAATTCTTTCGATACCCAGAAATACTACATGATCACCTAATTTCAAGCGTCATTTGTTTAATCAATTTAATATCTAGTCTGATGCCGAATCTACGCAATGGACATTATGGCGCAATGTAAGGAACGCAAGCGACATGTTTCGGATTGATCGAGCGACATATTGTGTCGGACCCACACGCGACATGTTCGGGCTAATCGAGCGACATGTTTCGGACTCACACGCGACATGATGGGGTCATCGAGCGACATGTTTTGGACTCACACGCGACATATTCGGGCTCATCGAGCGACATGTTTCGGACTCACACGCGACATGTTAGGGTTACCGAGCGACATGTTTCGGACTAACACGCGACATTCATAATAGGGTCACACGAGTGTT
The DNA here is from genome assembly GCA_951800055.1 of Cenopis cana. Lineage (NCBI taxonomy): Eukaryota > Metazoa > Arthropoda > Insecta > Lepidoptera > Tortricidae > Cenopis > Cenopis cana. The sequence goes on from OX637487.1 coordinate 18,135,789, forward strand.
TTTTAGGGTTATGCTACAATGTTTCGGACTAACACGCGACATGTTCGGGCTCATCAAGCGACATGTTTCGGACGCATCCAGGGACATGTTTCGGACTCACCCAGCGACATGTTTCGGACTCAACATGTGTTGGTTCTGGCGCTTCGCCGGCCGCTGCCGCGGCACGCTCGCTTCGCTCGCTCGGCTCGCGCGTTGTTATATATATATATATATATATATATATATATATATATATATATATGTATATTATATACACACGCTAACGTTTGAGTCTTGGGTATCAACAATATCAACATAAGGTGTCAAACATTGCGACGTTTACCTTAATTGGAAGTTTAACTTATAATTCAATGCTAATAGTAGTTTATGCAACCGGTACATAATGAGGGGCATTAAAACACGAGTGTGAGTTTTATAAAACGAGCCGAAGGCGAGTTTCATAATAGGGTCACACGAGTGTTTTTTTAGGGTTATGCGACATGTTTCGGACTAACACGCGACATGTTCGGGCATTAAAACACGAGTGTTTTGATACACATTTTTTTTTTAAAGTTACAATTCAAAGTAATCGTTGAATTGTATTAAAACCTTTGTCTGTTGAAATAATTGTAAAATTTGAAATCCTTTTCCCCGAATTAGTCAAAATCGAGTATAATGACGATTATACGTAAAGAATTTTTTTTTACCTAAAATTCGAAATAAATGTAAAATTTGAAATCCTTATCCCCAAATTAGTCGAAATCGAGTATAATGACGATTTTACGTAAAACAAAAATTTTTTTTTACTTAAAATTCAAAATAAATGTAAAATTTGAAATCCTTATCCCCGAATTAGTCGAAATCGAGTATAATGAAGATTTTACGTAAAAAAATTTGTTTTTTACTTAAAATTCAAAATAAATGTAAAATTTGAAATCCTTACCCCTGAATTAGTCGAAATCGAGTATAATGACGATTTTACGTAAAAAAAAATTTTTTTACTTAAAATTAGAAATAAATGTAAAATTTGAAATCCTTATCCCCAAATTAGTCGAAATCGAGTATAATGACGATTTTACGTAAAAAAATATATTTTTTACTTGAAATTCAAAATAAATGTAAAATTTGAAATCCTTATCCCCGAATTAGTCGAAATCGAGTATAATGACGATTTTACGTAAAAAAATTTTTTTTTTTACTTAAAATTCAAAATAAATGTAAAATTTGAAATCCTTACCCCTGAATTAGTCGAAATCGAGTATAATGACGATTTTACGTAAAAAAAATTTTTTTTACTTAAAATTCAAAATAAATGTAAAATTTGAAATCCTTATCCCCGAATTAGTCGAAATCGAGTATAATGACGATTTTACGTAAAAAAATTTTTTTTTTACTTAAAATTTCAAAATAAATGTAAAATTTGAAATCCTTATCCCCGAATTAGTCGAAATCGAGTATAATGACGATTTCACGTAAAAAAAATTTTTTTTAGTCAAAATTCAAAATAAATGTAAAATTTGAAATTTTTAACCCCGAATTAGTCGAAATCGAGTATAATGTCGATTTTTCGTAAAAGATTAAAAAAAAAAATGTTATTATATTTAATAACATAATGAACAATTTTAATTCATAATAATCATTATGTTACTGCTGTAACCTTCTCCACACGTAAGAACATTGAATTTTATTATGCGAGTTTCTACGGTTTCTGAACACATTTTTTAATTTGTATGTATTAACTACAATATAGCTCGTAATGTGTATAATATTTGGATGTAATTCTAATAACAAATGATGCACGAGATTAGGTGGTAGTTTAGTATTTTTGGTGGTACTTGACAATTTTTTGATGCGATTATAAAATTTCAGGGAACGCAATAAGTAAAATAGCTGCTACTGCTGGAATAATAGGTATGAGTGTTTAGGTGACCTGAAATTGATGGTCGATACATTTTTTTGAGTGTTCAGCCTTATTTTAGGGTTCGAAAATTTGGTGATATCAAAAGTTATTTAGGTGATCATTTTATTTGTTCCCTTTTATTTGAATAAAGTATTTTGAAAATACGTATTTTGTATTTGGTATTTAAAATACAAAAAGTAAAAGTATTTTGTATTTTGCATTTGAAATAGTAAATTTGAAAACTATTTGCATTTTGTATTTAAATACTTTTTTAAAAGTATTTTGCACATCTCTGCTAACAGGTTTGTTAAGACACTATTTAGCATTATTTGGTACGATTGAAATCTGGGGGCCGATTTTTGAGTGTCGAACGCTCGACTTTTCACTCGACATCTGTCAAAACATCATCGTTTTTTGACAGATCTCGACTCTCGACTTTTCACTCGACATCTGTCAAAACATCATCGTTTTTTGACAGATCTCGAGTGAAAAGTCGAGCTCTCGACACTCAAAAATCGGCCCCCTGTACGTTACAAAACGTAAGAGCCGATTACAAAAAGCAATAACGAATCATGGTTATTTGTCTAATAATAACAACTAATCAGTGATCAATAGTTTCCTTTTAGCACATAGCTATGGATACGTATTTGTTTATCTGTTTTACGAGTCTCTTGAAAGTACTAAATTTACTTACTCTTTTTCAGTAGATTTAAATGTCTTGCCCAGTTTAGAAACTTGGTACAAAAAATTGGTCACAACAGTCACGCAGTCAGCCTAGTGTCGCTACATTGGATATGACGAATAAGCGACACCTAACGGCATTGGGATGAACTACGACTTACCCGCTAAAGCTCCACAACTTCAAACGACAACACAACTTAGCGATGCCGATAAGTTAAATTAGATGGCGCTGCTAGTTTGTTATAGGGTTTTGGAGCTAGATGGCGCTGTTACATGAACAATTGAACACTGTCATCTGTTTTGTCCAAAAACGAAATATCCTAAAGTAATGAAGTTATGTTTTCTTACCTCAGGGTCAATCTTCTTATATTCCGGATCCTCCTCGTCGACTTCGAAGTACAGCTCCGTCGAGGTGAGCGAGACTGTGCCCGGAGCAACTAAGCCGGGCGCCACTAATCTCGCCTTCGTACTTATGTTCACTGGACCTGCCAACAACTCTATGATTAACATGATGTCCTGGTTTATGTCACACAATGTTTGTTTGTTTTGCAAAATTGGTGATATGTCATTTGGTATCGAAAATAGTTTCCAAATCTCGTCTCGTATACAAATTATGTCGTTGTACAAAATGTACAATACCGATAGCAGCTAATGATCACAACCGGTTTAGCTGAACTATCAACAACTCCATGTTTATGATGTCCTGGTTGGTGTCAAAATACCTATATTATTTCCTGGTTAATTTATTTAATGTCAAACATGTCACACTATTTATTTTAGAACAGAATGGCTCTCTCGCACTTTCACACCTTGTTTGTTTATATTTTGAAAAATTAAACATACGAGTAGGTTTTCCTATTTCCTATTTCTTGCCCATGGCAGTGCACAAGATCTGTCAAATAATTCATGTCACATAATGTGCCTGGTTGGGGCACTTATGCTTATTTATTACGAAAAATAAATACGTTTCATTGTTAACTTTGTTGAAAATGGCCCTCCTAATTTCAAATACATTGTTAACAATGTACAGTCAAGGGCACCAATATGTATACACTTTTTCACCTTTTTCCATTGAAATAAGGTCCAAAAATGTATACATATTTACGACTGTACCTGTACAATATTGTTATTGTAGAAATTAACCTGTCAAAAGCTCCTTGCTTATCTCGAGTTTCTGGTTGATAACACATGTACAACAAATTGTTAAAATGAGAACACTCTCTGCATATTGTCGTTTACAAATTCCGATTCTTGTATTGATTGAATATTAATTATCTTACCGGTAAGATCGGCATCGATTTCTCTATCATCTACCAAGAGCTCAGCGTCGTCTAAGAGCTCTGCAGCTGCCGGCGTAGGTAACTGTGCGCCCCGGCCGGCGCCCCCCGCCGCGATGCGGGCGTGCAGTTCTTCCGTGGCCTGAAACACATTTATCATAATGCAGGTAAGACTTTAGAAACAAATTCAATGAGCCCGCCCCCTATTGCAAGTGGCATGGACCTAAAAGATCACTTGTTGTTTATAAAAAAAAGATCTAAGAATTTATCTCTCCTTTATGTGTATCTTATCTGTCTGTGGTTGTCTGGCATGGACCTTATACAAAAAATCACAAAATAGACAAATATTATACGTTGCACATAAGGGGTTAAATTATGACATGATCCACTTTGGTACCAGGATATTATACTATACCAGTATACACTTGGAATGTCATACCTATTTTGTGCATTCTTCTTCAAAGAAGGAAGTCTGTAGATACCTACATGTGTATTTTCACAGAAAAAAACATGCATCCGCTTTGTGCACTTTGCGATCGTGCTTTGGCGTGGGATAGAACGGGTTAAACTGAGCTAGATTGGTACCAGGAGTTCATAAGTGACCTGCAGTATGGCGTCGTGCGGCGGCGGCGCGGCGGGCGCGCGCGCCAGCGCGGCGGCGGCGTGGCAGCGCCCGCGCGCGTCCGGCACCAGTCGCCGCCGGCGCCGCGCGTCGTCCTCCCACGAGTCCAGCCGCCAGTACTGACTTGTGCTTCTGAAAATTGCATAAAACTAAATAAGACAGAAGCAGAGACAATATTATTTATAGGTAAACTCAATGTCACAGAGAAAAACGCGCGCTCACGGCTCGTGTACCGGAGACACCAGACATACGTACCCGGGGCCGGTAGCGGAGGCGGCGGGCGCGTGGCGCAGCTTGTCGAGCAGGCGCGCGGCGGCCGCGTGGTCGCGGCGGCGATGAGGCGCTCGCGAGTGTACCGGAGACACCAGACATACGTACCCGGGGCCGGTAGCGGAGGCGGCGGGCGCGTGGCGTAGCTTGTCGAGCAGGCGCGCGGCGGCCGCGTGGTCGCGGCGGCGCGCGGCGGCGATGAGGCGCTCGCACGTGCGCTCCTCGTCGCCGCGCTCGCTGCTCGTGCGCGCGCACAACGACTGGAAATGGGTAATTCCTTCCAATAAGATTCAGATAAGATTCTTTCATTATACATTGAAGGTTGTTGCACACATACAGATCCGGCACCGGAGCCGTCCCAGCTCGCGCCGGTCAGTATTATTTGTCAAAAACTTCATACTGCAATGCACACTTATCCACTCCGTTACGGCATCGCACCAGCTCGGGACCACCTAACGGCGGATGGATAGCTCGCAGGGTGAATGCCGCCAGCTCGCTGCCGGCGAGAGGAGCGCGTGGTCGCCGCTGATACGGCGCGCGAGCGAAACGGCCTACTTTAAATTTAAATTAGCTCTCAAGCTCTCAACAAGTGAACACCTCGCGGCAAGTGCGGCGCCACCACGCGGCCATCTCTCCGCCGCTGAGACGATTTGTTCCGCGCTTGCGTTGACTTGAAGCCTGATTGACGGCGAGCCAGTAAGGTGAGGCGGCGCCGGTCTGATGCCAAGCGTTTATGTGTGCGACAACTTTAAAACAAAGCTGTAGCGAGCCTAAATGAATGTTTCGAAAAGTATGATTCATAAAGTTGCACGCGCATGACAAGAGGCAGCAGCAGAACCGCTTTAACGAACTCGGTTTGATATCATTCTTAGAGATTTGGCATTCAATCCTCTTAGTCAATGAAGTGTCAGTACTTATTCCTGTTTCCCTAGTATTCTTTACTTTCGATGACCTTCCCGACAATCCCGACTCACCTCGAAGTCCGCGTGTTTGAGCACATCGTCAGCCCTCATCCTGTTCAGTATAAACTCTGCCTCGTTCGCGACCCTCACGATGTGGTCCCTCATCGCGTGTGAGAGCAGCCGACCCTCGTTGATGAGCTCGATGAAGGCCAGGCCTGCGTGCTTCTGAAGTGAGTTCTGCCACTCCTGGGAGCACAGGAGCATCACTAGCTCGACCACTGATGTGCTCGATTTGAACGTTTGAAGACCTGCAAATAGAAAGGCAATTCGTAGTCGGGAGAAAATAGTTTATATGAAAACCCAGTGCAACGTCAGTCAGTGCAGGTCAGCATCACTGAGATATGAGACAGCCTTTGATTAACAGGCTCTAGGAACTGTAAGCGTTAATTGAAGAAGAAAGTAGCTTATTAAAATTAAACTTCTACAAGCCTGTTCGCTTATACAGCCTCAATTAAAAGCCGCAATTTAAGCTGTAACTGTTCGCGCTGCTGGTTCTTTATAATTAAATAAATATTGATTTATAAGAAAACTTTCATTCAGTAATTTGTGATATAATTTAGAATTTTACATGGTTTGTTAAGGTCTGACATATTTATGGTAAAGACAAAACGTACTATTTTAAATATTTGACATTTGCAACTCGCAAATAGAAAAGGTTGCATATAACGCTCGAACAGTCACCAGAAATAGCACACGTCTGTTTAAGAACCAGATATTTATTTATTTATTTATTTATTTATTTATAAGGAGAACCAACAGCTTTTATGATAGGATAACTCTTTAAACATATAAACAGGAAGCCAATTATAGGATCTCACAGGTAGAATTATAGGATCTCACAGGTAGAGATATGCCAGGATAGTAGAAATACTACAAATATTAATGCATATTTTATTTTAGAGAAGCACCCGTTGGTGCTACCGTGCTACCATGCTTAATCTAACCTTTACCCTCCACCACAGCCCAGCCCATCCGGTATCCGTGGCTACCGACCCTAATGCCGCCTCAAATACGTGTGTATAAATGACTATTTGCAATAATATAATAATTTCCAATAGGATTACCAGGAAATCAGGAGCACCGAAGAGATATCATACTTAATTCCATATGCCTTTTTATACCTTCTACAAGTTCCGAGCCTTCCAACACCAACTAGGATCTTTGAAAGGGCCCGTAATGCATATTATAAAATTTATAAATCAGAATAGAACAAACACCATTGCAAATAGGCACCTAATTATATTACCAGGAAAGCAGAAGCACCAAAGAGCTACCATGCTTATAACCGTATACCTTTACCCTCCATTAGCAGTTCCTGTCCGTGACTGCCGACCAGGGTCTTCGAGAGGAAGGGCGCGAAGTCTAGCATGATTTCCCTCAGCAGGGGGCAGACAGGGCCTAGTGCAGTTTCCAGTTTGTGTGTGAGAGAGGCTTCGCGGGACACGCCGTCCGCTGACATCGTGGCGTTCATGGCGTTTAGACCCGCTAACGTCTCATTGTCCTGGAATTGTGATAATATTTTAGATGTCACACAGTCACGATTTGATCAATCCTTGGCTATACACAGCGGTAGCTGCGTGTTATGCGAGTACTTCGCTGTATCTCGCAGTTATTCTACTTTACCTTTTCATTCTTACCAGGTTTAGGTTACACTAATGTTTAGCTACTTTCCCGATCAGACCTAGGAAGTCTGCATTTTTTCAATAAATTGAGGTACTCAGTTCAATTTATTTATTAATAAAACGCTAATTTTACATGCTCGGATTAAAGAAGGATTAGGTATTATGATTTATATATTCGGCAACAGGCATGTAATTTTCCTAGAGTGGACTTGGAGTCCGCCTTAGGCTACGGTGAATGCTGACCATCAGGCGGGAGATACACTTGTTAACCACAAACATAGTATACAAATTAAAGATAAATATAACTATTTGGGGACTAAATTCCAGAAGTCTGCTAAGCATTAATAATCAAAGTGTACTGAGTAGTAGTGATTGTAATTATTTAAATTGGTTTACCGGGTGTAGATGCCTCTGCGCAACCTGCAGGCTCCTGTTCTGATGCCTCTGCAGGTGGTGGTGGTCATTGTTGCGCGCGTGAAGGGATTTCTCCATGTCTGGAACATATATGCGTACATGTACATAACAAACTAATGAGAAGAGCTCAACGATATTTTGCAAGAGGGATAAGTTAGCAGAATAATTACAGTAACACGCTTAATGCACTATCAGAAACTCATGAGTACCTGGTATTCTGTTGCAAATTTTATTACACTCGCCAAATGAACAACTAAAAGTGTGTTGCTGTTGCCATATTATTATCAAAGGGAAGGTTGGGATAGGGATACTAAGGGTAGCTTCTAGCCGTCCAAAGATGTATTAAAATAAAAGGTATCCTTCTCTTCAATGGAGTTAATATTGCATTTCGTTTTGTACCTTCGATTTGAAAACTAAACAAACTCAGCACTTCTTTTGTGACACAATAACAGAATGTAACATAATACACCGCAGCGTACCAGGAATGCATAAGCAGTTGGGAGTATACTGCTTTACCTTCATGTATGTTGCCTTCGTGGTCTCTCGTCCTGCCAGTGATGGTGGCAGGGCCCCTCTCTCCGTCTTCGTTCAGGTTTACGTCTGTCCATGATTCGTCATTACTGACCTGCAACATTTAAAAAGAGCCATTATAAAGTTATGTGATTTATTTTTATATTGTAACCGGTGGGGGTGGTAATCTTTAGATATCAATAGTAATAGCTAATTATTGCGTGACGGTGGATTAGGAACGTATAAAATAGTAAGAGGTGATATATTTTTAAGTTTCAGGCGATTCTAAGAATAGGGCCTACTCAAGCACAAAAGAAGTTGGGTACAAAAACTTTCAAAGCATATGTTATAACTTTGCAAATCGTTGCAATCGAAAGCTAAAGACATACGTTCGTCTCTTTCTTTCTACTTTCTAGCGCACCCATTGGTTGGTAAAAGTCTATTAAAATTTGAAATCCTTCAAGTTTTTTGTACCCAATGTCTTTTGTATTCGGGTGGTCCCTATCTTTCAATGCAATGGCCATTGTTCTGTCCTTGAAATAGGAGCACATGACCAGGACGTGAGAATAGTCGAAGAGGTTAATCCTATATTTTTTGTAATATATACTTAATCGCATATAAACATTACTGACTGCGCAAGCGCATCAAAAAAATACTGATGTGCAGTAGGTTATTTTTTCTGATTTATATTTATATTGTAACCGGTGGAGGGTGGAGCAAATCTTTAGATATCAATAGTCATACCTAATTATCGCGTGACGGTGGATTAGGAACGTATAAAATAGTAAGAGGTGACATATTTTTAAGTTTGAGGCGATTCTAAGAAAAGGGCCTACTCAAGCACAAAAGAAGTTGTGTACAAAAACTTTCAAAGCATATGTTATATGAAGACTTTGCAAATTGTTGCAATCGAAAACTAGAGACATACGTTCGTCTCTTTCTTACTACTTTCTAGCGCACCCATTGGTTGGTAAAAGTCTAATAAAATTTGAAATCCTTCAAGTTTTTTGTACCCAATCTCTTTTGTATTCGGGTGGTCCCTATCTTTCAACGCAATGGCCATTATTCTGTCCTTGAAATAGGAGCATATGACCAGGACGTCAGAATAGTCGAAGAGGTTAATCCTATATTTTTTGAAATATATACTTAACCTGTGGGTTGACGGCGAAAAAAACACAACAAAACAATGTTTTTGTTTACTTGACTTGTTTTCGAGTCACCGGTCGACATGAGGTGATCCTTTTAAGTATATTAGAAATTTATTAAAAAATGTCCGACATTTTACAAAACTTGTCATTGGACTTTGAATCTTCACGCTTGGACAGTAAAGTCGCTTTTTGAACGGCCTAATTTGATACAACTCGGACCGTTCAAATAATGTTAATAAATACTCCCGAAGAGTTCGAAACATGTCGCCCGAAGTGACAATTAATAAGTGAGTTTTAACCGTTTAGTAAAATAAAATTTTAATAAATGTCCTTGTTGGATCTTACCGGGAGCTTGTTGTCGTCCAACGCGATCTCACTGGAGGACTCGGGGTCGTTGTTGGTGGTCTCCGTGGAGTTGAGGTGGAACGAGCCCGCGTCCTCGATGGAGTCCACGCTCTGTCGACAGTACAGCCTTATTTACACACGTACGGGACTCGCACGCGAGTTTCATTACACTGCGGGTCACGGAGGTTGAACGAGTTCCATCGCTCTGTAGAACCGCGCAGTGTAGTTAAACTTGTATGCGAGTCTCGTACGTGTGTATTAGGGTCTTTCAATTAACAATTTAAAAAAAGGTAAGATATTCGGATTGGTACTTTTAAAGGTTTGATACTTGCATCTGTTATATTTTTTTTATCCTGGTCTGGGATGCTACATTTGTAGACACATTCGCACCGTCCCATCTCACCATTCAAATGGTGATTAAAATAAACATCGTTTCATCGTTTACTTACTTACCTGTTATACATATATGATCATAATACTCGTAGTTACCTATTAGGTAATGTAACAAATATTATGTTAGCACACATTCTATTCTAGCTAGGGCATGTCACTCTTCAAAAATGGGTGAAAAGTGCAAGATATCGGAATCAACATGTATACTTACTAAAAGTGAAATTCAAAACAAGATCATGCAGACAGTTCAGGTGAAAAAGCGGGCGAAGCACACATGCATTTAAGTTTAGTCACATTATATATGAAATAATTAACACATTATTATTATATACTATTGCACTCATGTTATGTCAGAAGAAATATTTGCTTACATTAATCCATATTTTTTCCGAAAAGTTTTTATCTCTCAGAATAATTGTTGATGTATCAACTCAATTGACATTTGTATAATATATATGACATCTAAATGGAAATAAGAGCTACGGAAGCTATATAAACACTCTCGGTTATATATGTAACTTAGCGTGTATGTATATGAATGTTATATTTGTATACAAAAATGTAGTGCTGGTGCTGTGTGCTTATGTACAAGTACTTATACCTATACCTAGGTATTTTTGGTGTATCGTTTCAGTATATTACATAGGTAGTATAGTATTTAGTATCGCATATACAATATATGAATCGTAGTACCTTATGGTGAGCTAGCATTTTAGTTAATAAAATAACATGTGATACACGCACATCTGTGACAAGCTTGTGTTTTGTATATTATGTGGTTTTTATATATTTATTTACTGACTGGAAATAGGAAGCCTGGCTTCGACAGTATATTTAAACAACGGCTTACAACCAAATTATCGTAAAATACCAGACTTGCATAACCAATCAGCAGGTTTTCTCTAAAAGGAGTGTCCATAATAATGTGTACAAACCAAATTGACCACTGACACCGTAATCCCCGATAATGTTTTGGACCTTGCGGTTGGAGGCTTACAACAGGACAATAACATTCATTTAGTATAAGGAATTATCATCTTAAACACCAAGAAGTTAGAGTTCGTTTCAGACTGAGAATAAAATTATAGGTCAGACACTAAAGTAGGATCTCAAACACGGTTTTTTTTTTAAACCAGCGTCCACTCTACTCGGAACAAGGCAGAAGGATTTCTAGGAGGACAATAAGACACTTTAATATTATGAAGTCACAGACCACAGTTGCGGTTTTAGCCGCGAAGTAGGTATATATGCAGCAGTAATTTTGTGAATCACATCTGTGCCTTTACAATTTCTTTGTCTCCTGAAAATCTTCTACCACAAGTGGGCGCCAGTCATACTCTGTAGCTTATAAATATACCAGCACATGTGGTACGATAACTTTAGGGTTCTACACAAAATCTACACATTTTCATTCTCGTCCTGCACCAGATCCTACTTTAGTAATTAGTAAGCTAAAGAACTTTCACCAATAGAAGTGATCCAAGGGACCATTAAAGTTAGGAGACGCAAATTCTAATAGGAGGGAACAACGACTCGCAGAGATTCCGGGCACTAAGTCCAACTAACCTTTGGCTTGATTTGCTGTTTCACCCGAAGGCTGGACTTAAATAGGGGTTCTTCCTTTTCGGAACTTGGGGAGGCTTGGGGGGCCCCGGGGGTCGCGGGGGCCGCGAGGGTCGCGGGGGGCGAGGGGTCGGCCATCTTGCCCCCCTGCGGCTTTAGCTCGTCCGTGCTCGTTTCAATTCTCGCAACTCCTTCGGACTCTTCAGTGCCCTCCACCTTTTATATTTATTGCAACAGCAAAACAAAACGTATGTAAGAAGCGTTCAAAAATGACACACAGACGTCCACACGTTACTCTGTAGCGACATCAAACACGATTTCATCGGCAGCAACAAATCGCCAAAAACAACATAGATAAATGGGTTAAATAAAATAGTACATTACTTACCAAGGGCGATAAAACAAAGAATGTCTCAGATCGCAGGTATTTTACGCCCGAGCCGAAGGCAAGGGCGATAAATATGCGATCTGAGGCTTTCTTTATTATCGCCCGTGGTAAGTACAAAATTTTATGTCACCCCCTGGCCAGGAAGTGGGTTTTTTCGCGCGCGGAGCGTGCGATTATGGCCACTTCATGGCCAGGTGTGACATAAAGACTATTGTCGTATGGATTACAAGTAGGGTAGGATACTTAGTAACTGGATGCGGGGTCATGCATCGAACTACTGAGTAATCGCACGACTAGGCTAGGGCGATGACCATGATCACGCTAACATGCTACGATACATACTTGAAAACTAGATATTTGGAAATACCATACCTATAGAAATATCCAGGGGAACATGCTAAGGGAACACTTATCTACGAGATTCAAATTACATATTATACTATTTAGAAAATATTATCTTTTAAGAATTTTAAGCATCTATCCTACAGACACGAGAGAAAATGTGCGATGATATGATCTTTTCGAATTCTACCTTTTAGTACTTAGTTAATTGTCATAAAAAAATAGAAAATTAACGAGGCAAATACATCACGAGTGGATTGTCAAGTGAAAAGCGACCTTACCTTCATCGAGGGAGAGTCCAACTCGTTCATAGTAGAGTTGTTTTCGTCGACCACTATCATGGCGTACTCGACGTCGTCGCCGTTGTGTTCTGCGGGAGAAGCGACCGTCAGTACCAGGGACTCATGGGTCTGGCAGCACAACACTGATAAAGCTTGCTTTAAGAAAGCGGATAGGTTGGACCTACGAATCGGGTCAGCTATATATCATACACTGGGTTCAACATACACACTAATATCTTTGGAATTCTGTGCACTCCAGTACTGTCAGTGTTACTGTAGTCATGTGAGAAGTTCTCGAGTTTGCCGTGTACAGAATTCCCCTCTACAAATAGTTAAATAGTATTTAAATAATGGAAGAATAAAATGCATGCATTAGGGAATCACTTCATGAATATTATCTACTCTACATGATGAGGCAACTGAAAGGAAAAGAAATAAAATCCAAAGCAGTGCCATAGCGGTGCTTAACTTAAAAGACACTGTTTTATCTTGTATTGTATAATCTGATATTTTTTGTGAATGTAAATAACTTAAAATAAAGTAATTAACAAAATAAAACAATGTTCCCATACATCGATTGAATACATAAACAGTTTTGATTATAATTTGTGGTCATAACCAAAATTGCCAACAAGGAACACATAAAGAATCAACATCTCGGTATTTCAAAGCTCACAAACATTACAATGGAAAACTATAAATCCATAATTACTCTCGTTGTAGTCTTTGATTAGCCTAATCTTATATCTTTAAACGAGCAATTCTTGTATATTTATTTATTTATTTATATATTTATTTCGGGGATCTCGGAAACTGCTCTAACGATTTTGATGAAATTTGGTATGTGGGGGTTTTTGGGGACGAGCAATCGATCTAGCTAGGTCTCATGCACGGGAAAACGCCGAGCAAGGCTCGGTCGCCCAGATATTTTAAGATAAAACGGGGAGTTTGTCCATTGTCATTTAGAATTCATTTCTGGTTATCATTGTGTTTATGAATTATGAATATATTTATAACTTTGATTTTTATTAACTTTGCTATTTCAACTGTTCTCAGAATTATAGGATTAGAGGAATTTTTAATTATACATATAGGTATAAACGCTTTTAGACAGTTATTAATATTACAAAAATGTCGATGAAATGGGAGATTTTGTGTGGCAACTCTGTTGTTAGAATCGCTGCAGTGATGCGAACGCCACCTATCGTGGGGTTCATTACCTGCGTGCGGGCGGTGGTAGCTACCGATGCGTGCGTGCGCATGATTGTTAACGTGTTGGCTGCAGTCGAGCTTGCAGTGCGCGTGCGCGTGCGGGGGGTGACGGTGGGCGGGATGCGCACCCGGCAAGAACTGCGGGTACACGTGGTGCGACCACTGCGGGAACAGCGGCCGGGCCCCTACACCACCCAACGCCCACGGACGCGCATGCGAGAGTACCAGGAGACAAGGAGCAGGGAGGAGGATGGGTGAACGTTGACACGAAATTAGAGTGCATCCGTCAAGTATACATGTAAGTTAGGACGGAAGAAAAAATTGTCATTAATAATGGATTCCGTGACGCATTATCACGCCCCGATATACCAGGAGAAGAGAAGTGGCGAAGAAAAGAATTGTTTAAAGGCAAAATTATAAAAAAGGGGCGCACCCAAACCAAACATTTGAAGACAAAGATGGAAACAGGGTTTAGATCAGTGTATGAGAGAGAAGGAAGAAAAGGGGACGAGCAATATTTAAATGTATGAATATGAGATGGGAGAAAAGAACCAGGATATTAGAAATGAAGAGAGATATTTTAAAATAGTGCAAGGAAAGACGGACGGGGTACAAAGTGAGAAGATCGACCGAACGCGTTTGCAGAAGAACAAAATGCGTCAAATTACATTTGGACAGATCACAATAAATAGAATATTGGCACAAACAACGAAGCATAAATTACAAAAAACAAACGTTATTTGAAACAACCGTAAGAACGGGTTTGTGTGTCGCGGAGAGCGTGATTGTGTTCCGTAGACAATTTTACCAGTGTCCCCAATCGTGACGCGATATCAAGCGGCGTGAAAAAAAGGAGAAACGACACACTTGAGATTACACAGTCTAAACAACCTACTAGCGTGCCGCCGCGGTCAATGAAGGCAATCCACCAATGGGAGGGCGCGATACGACCGTTATTTTATGAAAATCTTTAGCCAATGACAGTCAGCCAATCAGAAACGTTATTACCAAACTCGAAAAGCGACGATTGTATAACTCCATCTCTATTGCACTTGCAAATTGGGGTGATAGAGATTGAGTTATACGAAGGATTAATTTCGATGTCTATAGTGGGCGATGGAGGTGGATGCCTATCATTGTTATCTATTGTAAAATGCCTTCCCATTGAAAGGCATCAATAATACATTCGCTTTGACGGCGACTTCACGAGGTATTGACTGATTAACATAACAAATTCAAATTTACACAAATACCAATGTAAATTTTCTTAAAGTAGTGCGATAAAGCAAATGAAACGTAAAAGGCTTAACAAATAGCGTAATATACTAAACAAACCGGTACTATGGATGATCAAGGAATATAATAAAGTAAATGAATGAATAATATTGTGTATGTATATGTATTTGAAGGAACTATAACTACTACATAACAGGATGCCTTACATAGAGTGCGACATTACGGGTCTAACTGTAACGTTCAAAATAAATAGAAATATGTACAGGTAGTTGAAATACAGTACTTAAATAATGCGGTCGATGGAAAGGGCAAGGTTGTTCAGTACGGGACTATAGTAAAATAAAATACATCTAAATTTCGATAAGTCATGCGCAAAGGTATTGTAGTTCCTAAAACCCAATATCAATAATATATTGCATTTTTTTTATTGGACTTAGGCTGGCGTCTACGTCTGACCGCTGTCTGGGCGGGTGGAAAAGAAAGAAATATAACTATGTACGTAAGTACGTCGTCGTTACAGATGCTCGTGATATATATCCAAACCCAGGTGGGTCACAAATCGTTGTTCAATATAATTAATGTCCACATCATATCTGATTCCGTAGCCAAATACTCCAGACACGAAATGAAAGTCGGCATGGCATAGTTAATAAAAAATATGCAATTGCACAATCGTTTATTATTGATTAGGAGCAATTAGTAAAACATTTTATTCCGATAGAGCTGCGTAGTTCTCAGATCCACCAACCAGAAATTTTAATGAATGTGCAATAAAACATATAAAATTATTGAAGACTGTAAAAACATTTAAAAATATAATATTTCCTGCAATTTTATCACGTGATTAATATAATTACAAGACAAAGCGAATGCGAAACTGACGAATATCTGTTTATGACCACAAATACGGATTGTGATCTCTTTCCCTTGACAAAAATAAACGCCTTACCTATCTTATTTTTCAACTCTCGTCTCATACTTGACTAAAATGTGTTGCAAGGAACTTGCACTGCAAATTATAAAGAGGAGGGTTCGAGTTTCGCGTCAGTTGTGCTAGCCCCGCTGCTGAGGGTGCTGAGTGACACAAACTACGACAACGACTAATCTCCCGTAAACTCCTGAGCTCCTGGTCATACCGTGGTGCTCGTGTGCGTGGTGCGGGCGGCGCGCGCAGTCCGTCTGCGCGTGCGCGGGCGGCTCCAGGATGTCCCGGTACTTGGACACCATCAGGACGGAGATGAAGTACACGATGGCTAGGGAGAGGAACTGAGCTTGTTTCGTCTCCTCCTGGAAATGTTGGTGTGTCCTGTTTAGTCGTAGTCACCCTCGAAAGTTGCTAAGGAATATCATTTGATATTGTAATACGGTATTTGACACATGTTAAAATTTATAACACAGTGTCACTTTTTGAATAGTTAGCTATCAAAATATCACAATAAATCTTCAATTATAAAATTTTACCAAAATCATAAAAATATATGAATCATCAAAAACTCAGAAAATTATGTAATTTTTTTAACCGTCCGAAATTCAAATAAAAGGTGTCAATAGAATGCTTATGTAAAAATAAAAAATAAATTGTATGGCGACTATGTACCTAAACGCATTATTTTACGACTAAAACAGCAAAATACAAATTTTGCCATACAACGGTTGGTCGAATGCTGTGCAAGTGACGTCATTTGCCAGGGCAAATTTGTAGGAGCCTTTTTGACGGCCGCTAGCTTCGAGCTAGGTTTGTCCCTAATTTTAGCCCTTTATTGTGCTCTAATTGTTGTTGGTCCCATATAGACATTTGATCGTCTCTATAAAAACTGGTTCAATTGGCATTATAAAAAAAATTTTAGTCAAATAGCGTATTATCTTGATCGATCTCACACTCATTTCAGACTCCGGGGTGCTGCTTGAGTGGTTGACATCCACTTAACAAACTAGACTTATATTAAAATATTATACAAGTAGATACATAGAAAGACCCCGATTCTGGTTATAGATGGGGGGCTGGTATAAATATTATGATTTTATTGCCAAATTAAGCGATAAAGTTAGACCAGGAAAAAAGAAATGGTGAAGACGTTAAAATACGTGGGAGATGGGACAAAAAAGGGTCCTTGCTACCACCACAAACAAGCCGAAAAAAAGGATCCATTCAGAATGCCCAAAGAGATGATTTATTGATTTGGTCACTGAACTGGAGCATAGAACCAGGGCACAAGAAATGCCGAGAAGGAATATATTGTAGAATATTACGTCTATATCCTTTTTTGTACACCACAAAATGGCGCTCGAACAAACCGTACCTGGCTGGCACTATCCAATCATCAATTCATAGCTAACATTATCTTTGGCTAACTAGGCTTCATAAGGGATTCTGGGGATATTGTGCGATTTATGACGTGCTGTCAAAAATTAAATGACTATGATCATCATAATACGTATTACCGTGTCACGTTAGACCAGGGAATAAGGAGCAAGAAAGAGCTAAGACACAAAGGCTGTGAAAAATAGTGGGAGTGTCCACTCAAATAAAGGTGCAACCAGATAAGTTGTAAACGAACAACAAAGGGGATTAGATATTATTTAAATTTATATTCAAAAGAGCATATCACCAGGGTTGAAGAACCGTTCAGGAAGTAAGTTAACATAAGGAAGACGAGATCTCATCTTGGTCTTGCCGAGTTTTACAAATAAGTATGTAATGCCACTTTTAAACCTTATTTATATTGAAACAGAGTCGAAATTGGGAGAATTGAAAGTATTTAGAACTCACCACGTCTCGGTAGATGACAGCCCGAAGCCTGTTGACGTCCATGTCTTGCAGCAGCCTCTCGGGGTCCTTTACTGGACTCGAGGTGTCGGCTAGGCTCGCCACCACACTCTATAATTACACATTAGGTCAATACCAGGAACCAATGAACACTTGGTCTTGTTCAACTTTTATTCACATTTAAGAACATATACGAGTTGCTTGCGTAAGATTTCAATTAGATTAGTTATAAAACAATTATGCAAAAATGTAAGTGAATGGTCTTCATATTAATGAACAAATTATTAACTGCTAATAACAAAGTATAACAATAATTTTAAACATATTTCATGCATTGAACATATCAGTCTAAATTGTGTCTCGGAACAATGGTGGTAATAATATAATAAGCATAGATAGATGATAGAATAGACTTGGAACACCATGCAAAGTGCAGCGTGTGTTGTGTTCATTGCAAAAACATATAATTGATGCCTATTCACCATTTACAACTGCATCGTATCGGAAAGCGTTCTGTGCCAGGTAACTAAAGCGAACCACATTTCCTCGAATCTTAAAAAAGTGGTCGAAAGATTTATCGGTTTAGTTAATGGTGCCCCCTACCGATAGCCGGAATTAGCCCAAAATCAATTAGTGAACCCGAAAGTACCAGGTCGACATGAAATGGTAGAAGTTATCGAGTCCCGAAACTCCCGAAGTGAGCTAAAAAATGAAGTACCGCCCTGGTTTACGAGTCGCGTTCTCATTGGTGGAGCGACTATCACCCCCACCCCCACTACCCTTGAGAGCCGTGAAGAAGACAACGGACGTTCAGTTTGAGTGCTTTACCTTGGGCTCGGGCGAGTCTTGGGGTCGCGCGGCTCGAGCGGCCGCGTACCGTTGCCGCTCCTTGCACTCGAGGCAATTGCGCACCGCACACGTGCACACCTACGCATACACACACGCGGCTAGCCAGCTATACCGCCGCTAGTCTAATGCTATACGAGTATTGGACAACTAGAAGTAGTATAAAGAAGAATGCCAAAATCAACATGACTTACGAGGATTACTAAAAATAACATAGCAATCAAGTCCTTGCAATGCGAAATATTGACCCTGAGAGATAAGTGACAGTTATTCTAATAAGAAAAACAAGAGGGTATAACATTTTGAGTTTGGCATTCAAAGAAAATCTAAAAAATAAATATATGAAGTATAGATATAGACTACTACGATAACTTGCTCTAGGATATAACTATTAATATAATACTAAGAACTCGTCTATTTACAGATAGAGAAGTAAATAAACTGATCGCTAAACTATTTATGACATAGTTGGTAACTTTCAAAAAACTGAAATGGGGAAATTTAAATAAATACTTGTCAGCTGTGCCCTATAAAATCAAAAATGTCATTTAAAATGTTCAATCTGTCATAGCATAAATATTTCAAAGTACTAGGAGTAGCTAAGGAGGAGGAGGTGGCAGCGGACTCACCAGCCTAAGGCACTGGCGAAGTATCCCACCACTGGACATGTTTTTCTCGGCTTCCAACTCGGCGAAGTTGAGAGCGCTCGCGAATATCAGCACGTCAGCCATGCTGACCAACCGTTGTAAGAAAGTCACCGCCACTTCCACCGGCATGCCTTGCGTGGGCTCGATCACGTCTAATTCATTCTGTCGGAAAAATACATGTTGATAAAGATCTAGCATGCGTCCAGTACGAAAAATTCAGATTCATATTCAGATTCATTTATTCACAATATACGATTACATTATACGAAACAACACAATATACGAAAAAAGTGGACGCAGTATGTTAAAATTCACCTGAGAGGATCGTCATGTCATACAACAATTTAATAATAATATAATGTCAAAACAAGAAATGAAGTCAGAATTAAAATTAATGTTCCAATATAATTACAATTATGCGGTTATGTCAAAAAATTCACTCACAGAATACAAAGGATTTTCCAGTAGAAAGTTTCTTAGCTGACACCTGAATGTTGTTTCCGAGGTCTGTGTATGTACGTATTTCGAAACAACTGCCAATTGAGTAAAACTCCTCAAACAAAAGACAACTTAAGAACAACTGTTAATTGAGCAAAGCACAGCTAGTACAGGCTTTTATTGTCGAATGATTTTTTTTATCCACAGTCATTAACTACTCGTGGAGACGGTTCCAATCAGCTCAATCACAGCGAATCGCATACTTATCTATGCGCAATTGTAAGGATTGGGATGTGATTGTGGAGGGGCGCGCCTTCGTGGATGACATGCACTATATCGAGACTCACATTGGGCGAGGTGGCAGACGCCAGCAGTGGCAGCAGCCCCCCACACGCGATGATGAGGTTGTCCGCCAGCTGGCTGATCAGGTGCACCGTGTTCACCACGAAGATGGCATTCTCGCTGCTGTTCACGAAGTCGATCACCGACTTGGTGGAGTGACTCCGCCACACCTGAAGCCAAAAGACTGTATGATATCGCTGCAGAGATTTAAATTGGATTTCAGTCATATGGCCACCACGGTGCCATAAAATCATATAAAAATAAGAATGATTTATTTATACAAAGACACTGTTACATACAAACAGGACACACGCAGCCTTGATTGTCATAGTGTCAACTGGCCGCCACCGAAGCCCGCTGCAGTGTGTGAGGCTTAAAGGTATTTGTTAAGGGGTTTGTTTGTTTTAAGGTGTTAGTGTCCGACCGAAATATGTTTTCTAGTTTCGGCCGAAACCGAAACTTTTACAGACCTGTTAAAATCATTGAATAAAACGGCAGCGGGCCGTTCTTTCTATATGAAAAATGATAAGCCTATTATTTGTGTAAGTGGTATAAAATAACACAATTTGGGTAGGTAACCAGATATTAACCAAGTGATAATTTTACCTAAGTGAGAAACGGGGACGCTTCGTTCACTCGGTCAATAATATCAGTTTGGGCATTGCAGAAAAGTTCAGCGATTTTTTCACCGTAACCGAACATTCGGCCGAAACATGATTTTTATGCCGAAACCTGCCGAAACCGAAACTTTGGTGGGACGCTAGTATTTTTAATATGGGCCTCAGAATAAATAAATACGAATCCGGCTTCACCTGTATATCAGTCTCCAGCGAGAACAGGACATCAGAAAGCAGGCGCTGGTGTATGTAGGACCAGCGGAACTCGGGGATGCGGAACGGAGGCCGCGTCGGGCCCGGCGAGAACATCGGCCGCGAGCACTTGGACGGACGCTTCGTTTCTGCAACCACCACTTAGCAATTACGAGATTATCACAAGTAAGGAGATGCTAACGCGTAATTCTCAATTATCTAAAAATAATATATGTGCGACAGAGTTCTATGGTTAACTAATGGTTAATAACGCTACCTCCAAGTATTGTTACGTTGGAGTACCCCTAAATTTGCTTAATTACTGTCGTCATCCAAGACAAGCAGGATAAAAATTCAACAACTCACCAAAATGATTAGAATCTACTTGAGTACTGGTTGAAGCACTTCTCGGCCGCTTCGGCGACGTTGACGTGTTTGTCCCTTGCGAGGAGACACCCTCGTTCCTATTGCTATCCTGCTTCATCTCGTTATCACCGGGTAAGCTCACTCTTCGCTTATCTCTTTCGCTCGCTTCTCGATTTCTTTCCTCCTCGTTTTCTTGTTCCGTTTTATTTCCAAGAGAAATGTTTTCACTAATCGTCGAGATCGGTGGGATTTCTGGAGTCTTATGTTCCTCTGGTTCGTTGGTTTCCATTCTTTGGCTTTCGTTTTTTGCGTTTTCTTTCGTAACTTCATCTACTTCTTCGGGTTCCATTCTCTCCGGGGGTTCTTTTCTCGGGGAGTCGACTAGGAATTCTCCGTCTAACGGTAGAACGTTCCCTTCGTGTGGATGGTCGGACGGTATCACCCTGTGGTGACTGTTATCTTCCTCTTCGACTGATTCACTTTGTTTCTGTTCACTCCTCGTGATTACCGATGATAGTATGTCCGTGATAACTTCGTTAGCGATCATCTCAGCTGTTCGCTTATCGTCTATGATTTCTTCGATTTCTTGTTCGAAATCTTCCCGGCCGTTGGGCGTGTTGCCTTCCGAGTGCAACCCGCCCGAAATAGCTCCAGAATCCGTGTCGTCGTCGGCTTTTAACCGCACAGTCTCTAGTGCTATCGACAACACGTCGTTAACAATGTTTATCGCGATGTGCTTCGGGTCATCGCTATCAATATCGTCAGGAATGATTGAGTCAGTCTTATCTTGAGTTTTCTTAGGACTAGTCGCTTCACTGGGAGTTAAGTACAATTCGGACGGATCTGAAAGTTCAGATTCTCTCTCATTCGATAAATTTAAGGGATCAGCAACGCGCTCCGGGCTCGCCGTCTCGCTCGCTGATAAACTCGAAGGAATACCTTCGCTCTTATCCGTGTTATCGTCTTTAAGTACGTTTTCGCCTACGTCTCGCACGGGAATGTAATCGAGGCTCCCCTGCCTCGACAGGGGTTTGTCCGTTTTCTCGGAATCTGCCTCTATCGTCCCGAGCCCGGACTCGGAACTTTCTAGAAGCACAGTTTCATTAATAATAGGGCTCGCCAGCTCGCCGTCCGCGAGCTTGCGGTCGTCCACGGCGTCACTGTCAGTACATTTAACACTATCACAACCGTCAACGCAGGGCACTTCGGTATTTACACTTTTAATAGGACTATGGGCTTTACACACTTCACTGTACACTGGTTCTGTAGTCCGCGATTCACTTTCACTGTCGTTTTTGGTGCAACTGCAGGCTTCGACCTCGCGCAGGGAGAGGCCCTTGCCGATCTCCGTCTGCGCGGCGTGGTGGCTGCGGTCCGGCCGGTCCCAGCCCGAGATGGTGGAGATGGGGCGCTGTTGCCGCTCCGCCGGGTCCGTGATGTTGTCCGCGCGACGTTGCTCGTAGTGCTCGTACATTTGGGCGAACTGTAGTTTGAACTCTTCGTACGATACCTGTAACAGATCGTCGGAACATTAAATCAGTGTCATTCTCCTAGTTTTCCTATTTATAATTGGGGTCGATTACTTAACTTTATTTACGTTACACAAAACATAAAACTTAGTTCATGAGTCCAAAGTCAGATATAACTATATATAGCTCGAACGAAGTTCCTAGCCCATAGTTCATGGGTGAAATGGGTACTTTCACCCGAGTTAAACATTTTACTTTTCATTTCGACTATGAGGAAAGTAAATGAGTATTTAGTAAAAGTAAAAGAAACTTTGCGAACAGGAGAGACGAAAAGATGCTTTTCCTATTCATAATATTACCAACCTTGGAATGCACAATAGCCAGCGTATCCACCCACACCCGCCACCCTCCATACTCATGCTTTATCGCATGATGCAGCAGCATCCTGAACAGACTGTACACCATATCCGATATCTTCTGTTCTTCCGCGTTCTTTGGATGGATGTACGCCAGAGCTATGAGCCACTCCTGCCACACGGACATCTGCAGCACTGTCCGCCGGTTCTCCCGGTTGTTGCTGCAGAGGAGCGTCATGTCTGACAGGAACAGCTTCTTGACTTCGAGGAGTTGCTCCGTTTGCTTGGACTGCCGGATCAGGGTGGCCACCACTTTTAGGATCACTGTGGAAACAAATGACAAATGTGTTAGGCTTGATGGGTTTGGCTTGAGGGGTTTAGGTTTAGGAACTACTTGTAAAAACTGGGTTGGCAATAGTTATGCTATGTCACTATTCAATGGAACGACCCTGCCGAAGTTTTCCCAAAAAAACAGAATGCGAATTTCCGAGAAAAAAAACATGGTTTACAGCAGTCAGCATCTAAAACATTCATTTGCCCCTAGGCGCCACCATTAAGCAGGCAGAAAAAAGGAAAACAAGATCCCATAAATCGCAGCAGAAAAGTTTTGAACTCAAATTGTAAAAAAAACTGTCTGTAAAACAAACACAGATTTACTACATGCGTGTTCCATTGGATCATTTTAGTATGGGAAATTAATAAGCAAGAAGTCCGCCAGACTTTTTAATGAAGAGTTTATGTCTGTGGGGGAGGCCTATGTCCTGTAGACGTCTTTCGGCTGATGATGACGGTGATGGGGGCAGTTTTTTTTTTTTTTTTTTTTATTAAAAATGGGATTGCTCTTGGCCAGCATCAATAGCATTTCAAAATCTCGACACATACTAGGATTTTCGAATGAGTATAGTTAAAACCTTGAAGCCTGAAAGTTGCAATCGAAAAACTAAGAGCCAATCGCCTGGCGTGGTACGGCCATGTAATGAGGAAGGATGAAAGTCATGTAACAAGAAGAATATTGGATATGAGTGTGGATGGATGCAAGAAACGAGGTAGGCCAAAGAAAAGGTGGATGGATTGTGTGAGAGACGATATGAATAAGAAGGATGTACATGTAAAGATGACGGGCGACAGATATGTATGGAAGAAAAAGACATGCTGCGCTGACCCCAAATAAATGGGAAAAGGGCAAGTGAATGGTGATGATGACTCACTAGGATTCTCAAGCCGGAAGTGCGGTTGAGGCTCCGGATGGCTGGTGTACAGGATCTGCTGGCCAACATGCTCGGTGAGCAGCTCGTAGAGCGCGTTGTAGGCCGGCAGCGCCAGCGCCTCGCCGCCGGCGCCGCCGCCCGCCAGCCGCGTCGCCAGCAGAGTGTACAGGTTGTGTGGCGACATCACGTCGTATTTCCGTCTGTGGATGCAACAATATACCATTAACACCTGAGGTTCAATGTGATGATACTAGGACATATTCACTTCAATGGAATTTACAATATATCTATCGAACTTGGAACAGAGTTGTATTTGTTTTGTTTCAATCAGTTCCAAAACAAAGCAAACTCTACTCTATTTTATGCTACAGATGAGTAAATTTCATTGGCAATTTTTCTTGTATGGTGGGCGGCTAGAGGCTATAGTGACAATATGAGACACGGGAAACACTCGCAAACAGCACTAAAAGCAGTGGCGATAAAGTAATAGTGGCGACATGCCCAGGCAGAAGGCAAGTGACCTCTCTCGAGCAGGATCTAGATAAATTAAGCTTTATCAGTGATAAATAATATCCCCACGTTCTGCCACCCTTAAACAATATCCTGCATCCGCGTCTGGGTACACCCTTCTTCGATGACCGATTTGTCCATTTTATTACACACTTGGAACAACAATATATCTTTAATTTTTAAGAAAAAGTCGGCTCGTATATACCAGCTTGATGAGGATTATATTTTTGATTGATTTTTCTTCTTCTTGTAAGTAACCAAGTGAATAATGGTACAACGATACTTAATTACGTACGAATTTAAGTTGTGTTGTGCTGAATTTCGCCGAGTCATCACCCGTGGAACTTACTTGTGTGTGCTGCGACTTAGGAAGAAGCCCAGCAGTTTGAGCGCCTGTAGCCTGATTAATTGGCTCTCAGATGACAGCAACTTAAATATCGTCCGCACGCCGCCCTGCAAGGTAGTCCACATTGTTAGATAACGCTAAGGATACTATGTAAGTCCTAAATACGTAGCAAACTATGAGGGTTGCATCCAAACATTTAGCAAACATGTTGTTCTTGTCAGTTTCTAATCAAACCTCCCAAGATTCACGCAGGAATAATACGATAAAACGACACCACGAGAGCGACATTCCCGTAAGCTCGCGACAGTCTGAAGTTATTAGAGAACTCTGTAAATTGTGTAAAAGAGTTTCAACCTGCTGTTACGAGGTAATTAACTTCCAAAGTTTTAATTGCATAATTCGTTAACTGAATTTAAATTGTCATCGCTCAGATTGTCAATGTAATTGTCTTTTACAGGAAAGGTTTATATTATAAGAATGGTCGTTAGGTACTTACTTTGGCATCAAAAGCCGGCACCATCGAACTGGGATGCTCTGACATTAGTGAAATTAGCATTTGTAGAACGTCGTGTAAATTTTCATCCTGAAAAATATAGGATAGTAAGAAGCCTTAACAGGATATATGGACATTTCACGTTTGCCGTCAAGTATGTACTATGAAAACTTACCTCATGCATGGTAGTTAAGTAGTTCAGAATTGACTGGAGTTCGTCCTCTTTCACGCCATTCCCAATCATGATGAGCTGCTTCAAGAACAGCAGAATGTATGCTCTGATTGTGAGGATGTCTTTGTGTGCCGGCCGGGGACCATCTAAGTTATAAGTTACTTTGTTATAAAGTTCGCACAACTCCGTCCCAAATAAAATTAGCTACAATTCATGAACACTGGAAGAGATACTAAATCTTTGATGAGACATTGTACGTTAAGATAAAGTTATATCCCCTAAATTTGTGCGTAAAAAATAGTCTGAATAAGAAAAAAATATATGCGAAAACGTGGCGAAAACCAAATAAGTTTCATCCAAACATTTATCTATGATGAATTACTTGTAATAATATTTTGGAAACTTTATTTATCGGCTGTCGTTAAATATTTACAATCACTTCGGCACCAAGACAACATAAATCATCAGCAACTTGCCTAATCCTTTAGGCGTGATGCCGCTCTTCGCTCTGGGATTAACAACCCAGTAGTAAAACTTGAGTGTGTGCACGGTCTGCAGCACTGTGCTGACGCGGCGGACGCTGCCGTAGATGTGTGCGTCGGCGAGAAAGTCCGTGGCCAGGTAGCAGTACAGGCGAGCCTGGACCGCCGCCGGCGTGTGCACCCACAACGCCGGGTTGAACAACACGTGGTCCAGCAACTGCCAGGTCAAGAACGATTGGCAGAAAGACTGCGATCAGCATTGATTTACACTGTCCGATGGTTGGTAGCATTGCTCTCTTGCTTTCGGATTTACCAGTCAAGTGTGTAAAGTAATAGGAGTTAAGAAGAACACATTAATTCACAACAATAGAGTTCAAATTCAGGTAAAGGGGAACTTACGTCAAACTACAACAACAAAGAATCTCGGTACCAGGTATTCCGGAGATGTTTTGCATCGCGCAGGCTTGCCGCTCCGGGGATAAAGCCGGTAAGCCCCGGTGCAGTCCGCTACACGATGCAGTGACTAAACTGGTCCTTCGTACAACTAGGTGTCAAGTCAAGCTATGTGTCTGTTCAGATCGGTGTTGGGTGTAGGTACAAATAATACATCTGTGGAGTGTTGGGGTGGAGCTAGATGCCGTGTTAATTCACAAACCTCATTCTAATGTAAATTCATGAAATAAATCTAAATATCGCCAGAACTTACAGGGCGAATTATATTCAAGTTTGTGAATTATCAATCAGTTTAGATTAAACGAACTTTGTTCATTGCGAATACATATTTGAATAATTCAGCAGTAGGTATAATGTGCATAATAAGGTTTGTCTTGTCTCTAGAGTCTAGGCAATCATGGCTGACTATAGTTAATAGGTCCATAATATCAGAATTAGCTTCGAGTTTGAGATCCATAACGTAAGTCCCTAGACGCGGAGTTCATAACTTGATAAGGTCATAACTAATTCACAATATCTCTCTGCTGGATTCGATCACTAATACAATTTAACATGTTCATATATGTAGGTAATCGTATATTAATACCAATTTTATTATATATATTAGCGTGCCCGTAATTCGTGTTATTTGCCTTATTTATTTATTTATTTATTATTTATTTAAACTTTATTGCACAGTAAAAGTCTGGTACAAAAGGCGAACTTAATGCCATAAGGCATTCTCTACCAGTCAACCTTCAGGCCAAACAGAGAATAATCATAGTAGGTACGGGATAAACTGCAATGCAGAAATTAATATAACTCACAAAATATTGTAATACGCGTTAAATGCTAATAGATAGGATATAATTTAATTTACACAATATAATTAATACAACATACATATATAATATACACCTTACCTACCTTACCCGTACCCTACCTTATTGCCATTTTATTATTTCTTTTCGGCAAGGAAAAAAGGGTTTCAAAGTTCGTTTAACGTAGGTATATATATATAAGTGAGAGTGCAGTATTCGGAGGAGAGACGGCAAGAGTCGTGAGCAAGCAAGAGGAGCATGCGCTAACAACCATCGACAAACCGCACCTGGAGTGCACACACGTCAACCACTCCGACACGACACAACTTACTACAACCAACAGCAGCCCGGCTAGCACGATAACGTTTTATGGTCATGTTAAATGTGACGTTTTAAGCGGCAATTACACTTCCGAGGACGAGGTGTAAAGAACACGTTAGTCGGCCGCATTCGGCGATCGACAGCTGCCAAGACGCCGTAGTAGGCGGACAGACTAATGTCGTTCGTTGGCCTTAAGTAGTAGTTTAAAATGAATTCGGCGACCGCATTAGGTGAACGGAACGTCGAAGTGTAATTGCCGCTTTAGTAGTACATTTCGGCAGTAGAACGTCACCATAAAACCTATTGTACTAGCCACGTTGTTTCCCGATGTATTTACAACATAAATAGTACTATAGTTATTATATTATCCGGGTAGGTAACAACTTTAGATTGCATATAACGAACGGTTTTGAGCAAACGTAAAGTTGGAGTAAATTGTATCTCATCGGAGTAAAAAGACAAAACGTAAAGGTAGAGACAAAAGGTGTTCATATAAATTTAAAAACATGTACAAATCCATTAACAGGGACACATTATACAAGAGTTGAAAGTTATAAGCCCTTGTGAAACGTATTCCGTAATCATTATATATATAGCCTGTTTTATCTATAAAGTACTGCCATACTTAGTAAAATGTATGGTGCATTCATTTGTTTCTTGCCAATTATTGCGTTTACCTACTTAAGTATGTAGAGGATAGATACCTAACTAGTAATTTATAGATAAAGAAAACAGAGTAGGTATAATTGACTTAATCTAAATGCTGCTCCAATACGCACTTCTTTTATACATTATAAATAATGTAGTTAGGTAAGGTAAAAGTACTAGTGGTCGACGCTGCACTAGTATTAGACATGGGTCCTTTATGTCAAAGTCATATAGGTTAAATTCGAACAACGAATATTTTTCTGTATTCGTATTTAAGCCTTATCACTTTGACATAAAGTGCCCATGTCGAATACTAGTGCAGCGTCGAGCACTAGTACTTTTACTTTATAACTACACAAATTTTCCGTCTTTCAATTCACAACTTCCAGAAACACGGTACCTATTCGTATTCATCATAACTCAGGTAACCAATACTAAAGTTTTTAGACCAGTCTCTCAACAATGTGGTCACAATCAGAAAAATTTTTTTTTTTTTTTAGGTTTTTATACATTGTCGAAACCAGACCTAGATCAAATCACTTAAAAGTTTATTAAATTAAATGATATATGGCCATAATATATGGCGCGCTCCACGAATTCATCTAAACATTCATACGTAATTAATAAATGGATTCACCAAAGGCTTAAATTGACGCATCGTTTGACGATGCATCAGTGATTCCATTGATGGCGTGGCCACCGCGTTTGTCCACTAATTGATTGCTCTGTTAATCCGATCACGCCATTCACCACTCGCCGCAAATCACCCACTATTTATCAGCTATTATTATAAATTCTTATACTAGTTCATACTAAAAACATTCCACATCCTAGAAAATCTGTTAATCATTCGTTTTATACCAACCCTGATTTAGAAGTTTCACAAGTATATACATTCAATTACCCATTTGCTCAGGCAGGACTGTGCGTTGTAAGCAAGGGCCCGTGGTAAATTTATTTATGAACGCAATTTCCTTGCATGTTTATGGGTGGTCCTGTAAACCCTCTCGACAGCAGAGTTTAGGGTGAATTGTGATTTAATGCCTAAAATATAAGCAACTCTATGCCGCTAATGTGCAAATCATTTACCCCATTAATTTAAAAGAAAGCTAATAAAAATGTACCTGTTTTAGAAGTAGGTCAGAATTAGGAGAGCAGCACGTAACAAGATGTTTTGTGAGGTGTAGGAAGGAGGCCAGGGTTTCTGGCGTGAGGTGGTCTCGACTACACCGTTGCAACATGTGCGAGATGACCAGGAACCCACGACACTGCAGCATATGCTGTTGCACTGTCGCACACGACTCCACTAACGAACACACGAATCCCAGGAGTTTTGAACTGAGGGAATAAAATATGGTTGTATTATTTATCTGGGCTAAAGAAAGTAAAGATTACCTACAAAAAAATCTAGGTACTTTCTAATCATGTTTTCTCAAATGTCAGCGAATTTTATTTGACAAAGCGCTTCGCATCCCTTTCCAAACGAAGCTCGCAAGTGAGGCAGTCTCCTAACATCACATGCTGGTGTGCATAAGTTTAATCCCGCATTACCTTTGAAGCGAGTTCGTTTAGATCAAATCCAGCCGACTGTGAACGGGTCGGCAACTGTGTCGACAGACGATTTTACTGAACATGTCATTTTACGTTATCAGTAAGGCTCTTTAGTAAATATTTTTGGGTTAGTATGGAATTATGGATTCCTGGACGGCACCTTACCATTAAGTGCGAAATTAACTACAATTTAATAAACGACTCGAAACCCCCATGCAAATGCGTCCCCGCGAAATATCCGCCATAAATCTAGCTGGTTAACCGGAGTCGACACCAGGCAATTAGGGATGGCTATTAGTAAGTTTATAGCTCTTGTTACTCAGGCGCCTTGAGATGGTTCCTCAGTTTCAGAAGCGATTGAGGTCGGGACAGTGAAAGTGCATTTAGCCGAGTAATGTGACCGAAGCTACTTGGAATATTAATGAACAGCTATGCGGTAGTCGGACTCGGGCGGGAGTCGCAAATTCGCTGTAAGCCCAACAATATACCCGTGGTGATTCAGTTACGGAACACCGTGGGAAGTTTAGTTCTGAACTAACTAAAATAACACAACTCGAGGTAGCAAATCGTTATGCCGACTAAGCACAAACCGAATCGGAACTTCAAACTGGTTTCCACATGCATGCTTAGTTTAGATACGAGTAAGTTTTACGTTCCAGTGAATAAGTTAGAGAACGTCGTAGTCGTTCACGAGGAATGCATTATCGTATGCTAAAAGTCACTAGTACCAGGATAACATACCATAGCATGGGGTCGCGTTTGGGGTCTGTAGCTGGTGCATCGTGCGGCAAGTCAAGCTGAGCAAAAAGCGGGAACAGAACCTGCACCCCGCCGATTGAATTCAGTGCGCTGTGTATTGAATGCGTTACAACTGCTTTCACTTCCTGCACAAACAACAAAGATGCTGTATAATATATTCACCCGTGGATTCACTTTATACGGCCTCTTTACGCGCTTCTCCGAGTCGGGCATAAAACTTTCCCATAGCTACTAGGGCATCATAAAATATGAAGAGGTAATTTACCTGAAGCATTAAAGCATGTGGCGTGTGAACGAAGTATGAGACGTTGCCTTTAGGAGCAGATTGTAGACAAAGTTGCCCGTCGGTCGCCACGGGATTGTACATGAACACAATGGCCGATGACAACTTGCCATCGTACAGGACCTGGTTACATAATAATTTAAATAATTTAAATAAATAATTAGTTTTGTGAAACTTTTGCGGTAAAGTGTTAAGCTTTGAAAGGTGTGACAAATTATTTTAATTAATAGTGAGTAATATAATAAATTTGCACGTAGGTACAGTGGGCCAACGAAAATTTGAGCACTTTAGTACTTTGTCAAATTAAAGAGGTTTCAAATTTTATGACGTTTCATTCTAAATATTTCTTAGATTTCGATGTGACAAGGTTCTAAGTATGCTCAACATTTTCATGGGCTGACTGTACATATTTTTATATGAAAAGGTGACTTTGTGTCAACATGGCAATTGTATACAGTACACATCTGTAATTGAATAATTAAATTAAAAATATGTTAGTTGACATTTTGTGCCTACGGCCATAATTTTATTGCGAAGGTATTATGTTATAACTTATGAGTAAATTAAATATAGTTAGATACATCGACCCACAAATCGCAAAATTAATGTAAATTATTCTCGATAATCACTAAGCATGCGATTATTTCAGTTACATACAAACATACACATTAACATGCAAACACATTAATGGGCATTTTCACTTTAAAGTGTACCCCCTACTTTTTTTTTCGGATCTCGGTGGTTTTGGGTGTTCTGACTCAGAATCACGAGTACTATTGATTCAGATGAAGAAAAAAAATGTCCTTGATTTTCCATACAAATTTTCTATGTCAGTTTTGTGACGAGCCATATAAACTGATGAAAAAAGCGTCACAAAACTGACTTTTTTTGGCGGGACACTTTTGTTCTTTGCGGAAATAGATAGTACTCGTGATTCTGAGTCAGAATACCCAAAATCACCGAGATCCGAAAAAAAAGTAGGGGGTACACTTTAAAGGGAAAATGCCCTAATACTTGCCAATACCACAGAAATTTAAATATGTTAACACGATGACTGCCCACCCTCAAAAATAATGATACTCATGGCAGCCAACGTGTCAATCTGCTACTAAACAACTACAATGATTGAACATAATTCATGCATAACAGTTCTGAGCGATAAGTAACCCCTCGAGCGCGGTGGCTTCACTTACTTGTAGTGTCAGCATCACAAATAGGTACTCATATGAAGACGTTAAAATTCTAAGATATTACAGATGTAGTGCAAAATGATTTTCCTTCGTACTTCATCGGAAAAGTTCGTATATTTATCGTGCTCTCTCAATTAGCTTCAGTACCCATCTTACAGCCGTAGGGTAACTTTGACACTTTGACATTTTTCACTTTGACATTTGACACTAAACAATAAAGTTCCATAATAATGGATATGAAAACGTCACTCATTTAAAACAATCATTGATTGACAGTTCGGGTGCCATCGTATTCCGATTGAGATCCGAGTTTTCCCGAAAGAAAATCATTTTG
The DNA here is from genome assembly GCA_951800055.1 of Cenopis cana. Classification (NCBI taxonomy): domain Eukaryota; kingdom Metazoa; phylum Arthropoda; class Insecta; order Lepidoptera; family Tortricidae; genus Cenopis; species Cenopis cana. The sequence continues at coordinate 18,168,524 of OX637487.1, forward strand.
CAATACATCTGTACCAAGAGAATAGCTTCATATGGGAAGCTGGTACTGATGCTACCTACCGATAATTCCGAATGCACAATGAAAATATTGTATTATGGCGATAAGGAAAACTTAACTATAACCAACCAAAAATAAGTTTCGTACTAGACATGTTCAAACCATTTTCCAAATTGAAAGGTTATTTGGTTAAAACGAGCCTGAGGCGAGTTAGCAGAAGCATGTAGCAGAAAAACAATATCATAACATAAATAACAAACATTTAAATAACATGTAACCCGAGCCTAATGTACCAGGATAACATTACTCACTTGGAGGTGGGTCCAGAACTAGCACACATTTGTTACAATAACACGACTAAAAGGATGGTAGGGTTGCCACGATTTTTCATAATAAAACACGAACCACGTCAGCTCATACATAAAATAAATAAAACCTTGTTAAATAAAACACATACCCGGGGCTTTCGGCATTAACATTTTATGGTAAGAAGTTGAGAATATCCCGAGGCGTCTTGCCAAGGGACGGATAAAAACGAGTCATACTATTACTCAAGAAATTATGAATTTCAATACGTGACTACTGCACCTTCGGACGTGCCTACAAGTATATTTAAGTATAAGAAAATCATCTAGATTAACGAGACAAGATTAATTTGACCAAATCAGTGCGTTAGAAAAATGTTCGAAGTACCGATATTCAAAATTCAAACATTTATTCTGCAAATAGGCCACAAGGGCACTTTTACATGTCATAATGTCAATTTACAATTTAATAAAGTCAGACAATATAAGCATATGATTATGAATTATGATAAATTTTTCATGAGAAAAATTTATTTACAATTTAAGAAATATGACAATAATATAATAAATTTTCATGGCAATATATAATTTTCAAGTCGATTAAGTTTATCATTCAATAATAAAATCATTACAAATTATAACAATAATCCTGACTTTATTCATGAATAATAAAATACACTGTATAATCCTTGTCCAATATCTTCGAATCGTATACAATTCTATAGTGTAGTATAATGTTAACGTGAACGAAAATACACCGAAAACTGAAATATGTACGGCCCGCTCGACATAGGAGCGCCGAGAGGGCGGACGATCAGCGAAAAGTCGTTGACAATCGCGCACCAATCGCGATCGCCGCACTGACAGCGGTGGCGGCGCGGTACGGAGGCGGAGAACGCTTCCTTCCCGGCCGGTTTTCTGTTCGAACCCTTTCATATTAGTTCGAATATTACAACCGGTACCGCCTCCGCACCGCGACGCCCCGCCCCGCTACCGCTGTCAGTGCGTTTCGAGCTTAAGAGCAGTATAGGGGTTACGGCTCAGGTCCGCAACGCACAGACAATAGTAAAACAAACTATCTCTCTCTAATGGTGAAGATTGCAGCATAAAGTATCGGGTGCATGTCTTCAACTTAGTTGTAAGACAGCACTTAGAAAGTGTGTAATGTGTTGGCGAAGTTAAGCTATCTAAGCGCAGTGTGTCCCGCTAACTAGACAACTTCGTCTGTCGCTTCGCTCCGTATCAGGCGCAGACACATTTCAGAGATTAACAATGTTGCACGTCAAATATACGAGTGGGATGGCTTAACTTTAAATTCAGCCAACGTAGACGTTCTAGAGTTAGCTTCGGAGACGACGCGAGATACCTATACATGGCGTAAAAGAAGTGGAGTCTTCTCTGTATGTGATATGTCGTAATATTAATTACCAATTTAAGAAAAAAGTACACATTCACTGCCTGAAAGGCGTCTAGCGATCGCTCTGGTCGTAGGCGCGTAGCCAATGCGTTTCCTTGTATGTAGAGGAAAGTTCGTAGCGCTACGAAAAGCTTGACAGCGAAAGTGTTGCTATATACGAGTTAGGGTGTCCCTTATTTTACGATTTTCAGAAATTAATATTGCATACCCCTTAAATCGGTTTCTTTTATCCCAAAACAAGCTGAAAATAAATATCAGGTCATTCTTGTAACTGTAACCCGTGCCGACACTCATGCGATTCCCCCATACAATGTATGAAAATGACCAATTTTTTTTCCTTTCTTTTTGTTTTTTTTTTTTATATCAACTTTGTATAACACTGCCATAAATAAACATTATTTAACAAAAAAATCTCGATGCATACAGAAAACCACTGAAAAATTATCAAATTAATGTCTGACCAAATTTCTCCATAGTCATTTGTATGGGAATTTCAGTTGCAAGTCGGCACGGGTTCCCATTACAGGAATGTCCTAAAAATTTTTTTTGGAGTGTTTTGGGGTAGTATCGTTATTTTTAGGGGGTATGCGATATGAATTTCTGAAAATCGTAAAATAAGGGACACCCTAACACGAGTATATAAACCCGATAATCTCTGTTGTATTGAAATATAAACATATTTTGGCGCTCGTAGCCCAGCGGCGCCTGCGTACCGCTTGCGGTATCTAAGTTTAAGCAACGTGGGCAGCGGTCAGGACTTGGATGGGTGACCGCTTTGAGTGGTTACTAACTGAGCGCTCCCGTGCTTTGGAAGGCACGTTAAGCCGTTGATCCCGGTTGCTGTCTATGGCAGCAGTCGTTAAGCCAAGTTGGAGGCCTTCGGGCGGTTTGAGAACTTCTAACAGTCAAGTTGCCCACTCACTTGACAAAGCCTAATCCCAATAAGGACTAGTTTCTCCTCGGGGTTGGAAGGTCAGATGGCAGTCGCTTCCGTAAAAACTAGTGCCTACGCCAAATCTTGGGATTAGGTAGCGGACCCCAGGCATCCTTCAGGATGCAACTGTACTGGGTTCGCTAGGAAGATGATGATGATTGAAATATAAACATATAGTAACTCGCTGCCGCTTAACGTCGAGTATCGTTTGACCGCGCGAGGGACCAGGTTCCAATACAAAGTACGAGTAGACTGCCATTCCGTTCTATTTACGAAACGCTCCTATATCAGAATATCAGAATCAGAATATATCAGAATATATATTTATTGCCACAATTTAATATACATATACAACTTTTTACAGACTAAACATAAGTACTACTTAATATCTAAAGTTAGAATTTAAAAACAAAACATTGGTTGGGCAAAGGGCTCCAGTCTCAGCTTGTGTCAAGCACAGGGCCTGACGCTGGTTTTCAGAAAGGACCCTAGAGATCGGTCGGTCGATCACAGGTAAACATACAAAATATAATATAAAATGAAAAAGACAATAATTAACATATTACAGTGCTTAACTAGGTACAATATAAAATGAAATATCATGTCGATACGATCTGTGAATGAATGGGGCCTTTATATTTTTTTATCGCTACCTAGGGCCCGTTTCACAAAGAATTGTAGGTAACTTGTAACACAAGAGAAAGTCTATTTCTGATAAAATAAATTGAAAAAACACTTTCGCTTGTCCTTGATACGCCTTTGTAAATCCATTCGTTCTTAATCGAACAACCACAAGCACATATTTTTTTTAATATTTGGAACTCATTTCTAAATAATATGTATATGTGTCTGTGGCATAGGTATATAAATATGGGCCACGTTGCTTGCTTCAAATGAATCAATAAATTAAGAGTCATTCATTTGTTTTCTCATCGACTCATCATCCTCCAAGCGTTATCCCAGTAGGTACAGTTGCATCCTGAAGGATGCTTGGGGTCCGCTACCTAATCCCAAGATTTGGCGTAGGCACTAGTTTTTACGAAACCGACTGCCATCTGACCTTCCAACCCCAAGGGGAAACTAGACCTTATTGGGATTAGGCTTTGTCAAGTGAGTGGGCAACTTGACGGTTGGAAGTTCTCAAGCCGCCCGAAGGCCTCCAACTCGGCTTAACGACTGCTGCCATAGACAGCAACCGGGATCAACGGCTTAACGTGCCTTCCAAAGCACGGGAGCGCTCAGTTAGTAACCACTCAAAGCGGTCACCCATCCAAGTCCTGACCGCTGCCCACGTTGCTTAACCTTAGCAAGCGCAAGCGGTTTTCTCATCGACTATTTTAGGGTTTTACCGCTGGTTGCCGATGGACAAAACGCTTATATGCTTACGCTTATGTCCCTAATCCAGTTAGGTAAACGTTAGTGAATTACAGCGCTAGGACAGTGATGTAGCCTCAGCCCGTGTTAGTCGGATTAAGATGCAAAGCGAATCCCTAGTCGCTAGTGCAGTTATCATTTAATTTGCATAGCCCGTGCTTTGGGTTAATTATCGCCAAAACTGCCAAACTGATAGACATAAATCTTCGTAAGTGATTTTTTTTTCTTCGTAAGTGACTTCGTAAGTGGTTGGAGGGTAGAGAATGCCATTTGGCATTAAACCCGCCATTTTTTTTTTTTTTAAATATGGGATCGCTCTTGGCCAGCATCTAGCCAGGGGGCAAAGATGAGGCCGACGATGAAGCGAGCTCACCCAGCATTTGTGCATCTTGTGCAATAAATTTGAAATAAATAAAAACATTTTTCAAGCAGATTCATTAGAGTAATAAACTGGGAAAATCACTTGCGAATTAATAACTTTACCTACACTGAAAAAAGTTTTTTGGTATTTTAGGCTCAGAACCCCATTTCTTCCCGATTTAAGACGAACACTTGATCACAAGTACAGTGGGCAGGATTGGTCAGATTACCTATAACCACGGGGGTGACACGCGAAGGAAAGCAAGCGCTGTGGGTAAGTATGTGTGCGTGCGCTGTCGGTACACGCGTCAATTGTTTGCGCAAGTGCGTAACGCGTGGCATGGGCGAATCGCGAGCCGCGACGGTAACCCGATCGTAACCCGGCTTGTCATCCTGGCCCGTCAGGGACGAGGTAACTGACCTCGGTGCGGGGGGGTTCGTGTCCGTTCTGTATGTAATACTATTATACTATTCTGTGCTATAACTTATTGTAGCGGTAGCGATTATGCCCGAAATTTTGTAAAACCTTTACGAAGATCCGATTTAGCTAAAAATGAGATTGTCAGTAACGTCCCGGCGTGTAGTACTTAAGGAAATCTATTTATCCCCGTCGGTCGACTTCTGGGACAAGTCTAGACTAATACCCGACATACCCGTCCCAGGCTGGCTTAAGTGCACTCAACTAAAGCACTTGGAGATTAGTCCTCTGTTAGATTTAACAGAATTAACTTTGTTATCTACTAATACTATAACCAGCAGGGTAGGTAATATTGTGAAAATTTACGACCGAGCATTCGGCTTTTCTACCTTCAAAAATGTATAGGTAGTTGATCTGTAGCTCTAGTATAAGTTTTTTCGACACATTAACTAATTCGAACGCGTTTGCGTTTTGTCTCAAAATGTATGAAAACGCTCTCACCGAGTTCGAAATACGCGCGTTCATCGGTTAGCAACAAATGTTATACTCGCTGTTTTAGTTTCCACTAGTGACCACCAGAGGCGCTGTTCACGTTTTCATACCACTTTCATACATTTTGAGACAAAACGCAAACGCGTTCGAATTAGTTAATGTTTCAAAAAAACTTATACTCAGTGCTCTGTTCTAAAACGCACTTTCGAAAAGTGTTACGTTTACCCTTCTGGTATAGTTTTATCGCTCGCGTTTTAGGGATCAGTACCCGAAGGAACTGAACCCTATTGCTGTCACTCACGCGTCCGTCCGTTCGTCCGTCTAACCGTCGTCTGTCACACAGGTTTTACAGTTAAACGGTTGGAGCTACAATCTTCAAATGTTCACAGTATTAAGCATCTTGTTGACACAAAGCTATAAAAATTGACAAAACTTATTTTTAAACATTTTAGGGACTCACGCCATCGATTGTTTAGAGCTGTATGAGTAGATAAAAACTGTATTATGTGTTAGGAATATCTAGAAATAAATCTGAATCTGTCGCTTGAAAATTCCAGTTATGCATTTAATCAAATATAAGAGCTACCAGGGACACAGAACACGCGGGGGAATGCCTATCTCGTTACCAAGATTGTGCAGCTTACTCAAAAGTGGACGCTATGCAACTTGCCGTAACCAGCAACGGTTTACAAATCCAAGTAAAGCACTCCAGTATGATTGAATCTGTTGGAATCTCTACCTGACAAGATTACTTCATTAGTACTTTGATTATACCGTTAGCAGCTATTTACGTATCTTATCAAATATCTCCGGGGACACATACTCGTACACCGGCCAATAAAAATAAAATATCAATATTGATTTGATTAGAAGTAGCAACGCGAAAGAAAGCATGAACGAAGTATCTAAATTTTAAGGCCTACGATTTTATTATCAAGAGAAGGCCTGAGAACATCATTATGAGCATGTTATTTCGACTTTTTTTTAAATTCGACTAAAGTAAAAGGCATTATAAAAACTTTCGCCAACTCACGAAGCTCCAATCGGGTTCAAAGTTGCGCGACTCGGCAAACGGAATGCATAAATATTTCCTCCCGTAGCTTCAACATTCATGTCGAAAAGTCGGATGTTTTCAGAGTGCAAGTTCGCAGTGCCTGTTAATATAAGTTTGGTGCAGTGGAAAGCAAAAGAGCACGCCTGCGAGGGCGACGCCGCGATCACGGCTATCTCTGAAAGTTTTCGTTTAAAACTAAATCTTCTTTTAATGCTGCTGCCCTAGTTAAGAAACAGAGCTCAATTTTGAATATTGCGCAAAATGCAACCAGAAAAAAAACACTCAGAAGGACGTCGGTTTACTGCACCACAGAAATAAACCATTTTAAACTAATTTCGCCCTCGGAATACGTTCAAACACATCGTAACTCGAAACTCAAGGGAAAGTCGCGACGAACAACAAATTTAATTTATAGTCTTTGCTATATAATCACTTGATATGCAAATTGGGAGTCGAGCAGCGCCTTCGGAACACACGAGCACGAACCGCTATTGTTGTTATTTTCCTCGGAGCGGTATAATATTAGTTTTATTCCATAATTTAATTTCGACCCCGCGCCTTTCGCAAACATTCCGCAAGTAATATCAACTCAAGTTCATCATATGCCCGAAACCTTGTAGCAACTTTTTGCATCATAAGGAGGAAAGTCAAAGACCCCGGAAATCTCGCAAATTGTATTAAAAAGTTTGATACGTTCGGGGCGACGTGCACGGAATCGAAAACGTAACGCAGATGCTCGCGACTCGCGACAACAATCTACTTGCGAAACGAGAGCTGCGTTTTCTTAGCCGATACAACCAACTGCGCTAAACAATTTCGAAACTCCAAAATTAGACTCAAAAACATTCCTATTAATTCTCTGTTTTCGTAATTACTTTATCACTCAAAGGAGTAAATCCAATTTAAATGTAGCTAGGTGTGTCTCGGGTCAATGATATTATCCCGAAATTCCTATTCCCGGTGGAGAGGAAATTTAATGGCGGCGTATTGAATACCTCGTTCAAAAGTGCCGGCCGGTCTCGGGTTTCGCAAGTCATTAAAAACAAACATCTAAGCGGGTAAAAGGGCCCAAAAATAATAAGTGATCATCTTAATTATTAAGGTAAGCTCCCCTTAAGAATTAAAACTAATTATTTCAGAAGCTCGCACAATAATTTCATAAAGATAAAATACGTAAATTATTCAGATGAGGTCTTCCCGAGGTGGAATATTTATGAGCGAGCACATGGGTGCGTGGATTAGTCAAATGTCGAGGCTGTGTCTATCCATCGGCTGCCCTCTCTTAATTATTTTTTCCGGCAACTTTTAATGACATTCCGAGACTAAATGAAAGATAAACAGACGCTTCCGACGACTATTCAAATAATGAAAATTGTCCCGGCGACGGAAGACTAACTAAATTTGTTAAAAGTTCGATTGTGTTATGGAAATAAAAATGGCACGAAAATTTAAATTAGTGGAGTCTCGAAATTTTCCCCGGTTTTCGAGGCGATCGCAAATTAAACAGATGGACAAGTTGAGGGAATCGTAACTTGATTAGGCGACTGTGCGTCTAGTTGGCGAGTTGGCAACTACGGACGTGTTTTCTTAGGAGAAGCGAACTTGCCCGTCGCTCGGACGCCACAAGCAAACGGTGCATTTTCCAGAACAATATTCCCTTCATATTCTTTTACATTTTGTTTCGGACACACTAAGCGTGAGTCATCATCATTGGCTTGCCCTTATCCCATTTAGTTGAGGTCGGTGCAGCATGTTTTTTTCTTCCATACCTCTCTATCGCTCGTCATCTCGGCACTCACATCCTTCCTCTCCATATCATCTTTCACGCAGTCCATCCACCTTTTCCTTGACCTACCCCTTCTCTTGCATCCCTCCACATTCATACCTAATACCCTTCTTGTTAAATGACTCTCTTCCCTCCGCATAACATGACCATACCAACGTAGACGATGAGCTTTCAACATAGCGACAATGGGTGCTACTTTCAGGCTTCCTCTTATATACTCATTTCTAATACGATCCATTCTGGTAACTCCGCTCATCCATCTCAACATTCTCATCTCTGTAACATGTAATCTCTTTTCATCCGTCACCTTTGCGGCCCAACATTCCGATCGATACTAAGCGTGAGTGTTCACGTTCAAAATCGTTAATTATTTACGGGATAGGTACGTGTGTTATGATGACATATTCAAGACACCGACGACCGTTTAGCCTAATTGCCCTGCCTACGCAGCTGGAGGTTCCGGTCAGGGCATTACATGTGTAATAAGCACGAATATTTCGGGAAACCCTTACTTGCCAGAATTTCAGTTGCCCGAATTTTGACTGCCATACTATTCAACTTCCATAATATTGTTTCTTATAATTTCGTATGCCATACTCATTATTTACCATATTAATCAAATGCCAGAATCTTTATTTCCCATAATATCAATGCCAATAATATATCTTTCATCTCACCCGCTCGGAAAGGCTTTCTTTGTCGTTTCAAATCTGCGTGCAAAAGTCCACTTTCCACGCTAGCGTGGAAAGTGATTTTGAAATTCGAACGTTACGCAGTTCCATGAGCTCCAACTTTTTTCTATAAAGTGAAACGACAGGTCATTCCTAAGCGTTTAGAAGTATACATATCATGTACCTAATGGTGCAGTTTATTATTGTTTTGTTTATTATAATTATATTAATAATACTTTTTCCAGCTTAATTTGATGATATTCAATAATAATTTAGTTTTATTTATAAAGAAATAACACGAAGAAATATATTTGAAATGTTTATATGTTTCAACATTTTACGCTCAGTGCAATTTCGGAACGCACCGTTTAAAAAGTTAGTTTTTAAGAAAAAAACTCGATGCGAGAGATTAAGATATTTAAATATTGTTTTGTTTTACTGTTGAGTTAGAATAATATCAAAATAATGAATTTAATTAATTGATTTCAGTGCAGAAGATACTTATATTACAATTTTAACTCCTGATAAATTTGGAAATGAGTGAAATATATTTGTTTTAGCCGTTAGCCGTGAGTATTTCGTACCACAGTACTCAACAATAATAATTAGGCTCTTTGATGCATTTAAATGTTAATAATCCACGAAATGCTTTGTAACGGGTGAAATTTAAACAACCCTTTATAGAACATGAGTACATCTTGAATTATACATGAAAGTATTTCCTCGCTATGGTGAGATGAAAAGTTGTGTGTTGCGCTCGGCAGCAAAGTTGTTCGGCGTCTCGTGCCTTGAGAGCCTCGCTACGCTCAGGATTGTATTTTTGAACCACTCGCTTCGCTCGTGGTTCAATCTTACAATCCTTCGCTAGCTCGGCTCTCAATACAAACACTCGCGCCAAAAATCAACTTTGCAGCCTTGCATAACAAAGAACTATTTCCATAATCATTGTAATCCATAATTATCACATGCTATACTTTTATTTGCCATCCATCTCTACTGTTCGAATCGAATAGCTGAGAATGAAAATATAAAAGAGCAGAAAAACTTGTTTGAAAAGCTACTTTACTACTTAATCCGACTCGGATCACGGATAGGTTAGAAGAGGATAGCGGGAGCTTTGCTGCCGCTATCATCTTCGAGGTTATTTTTTTATAAAAGAGCAGAAAAACTTGTTTGAACAGCTACTTTACTACTTAATCCGACTCGGATCACGGATAGGTTAGAAGAGGATAGCGGGAGCTTTGCTGCCGCTATCCTCTTCGAGGTTATTTTTTTTTAAAAGAGCAGAATAACTTGTTTGAAAAGCTACCTTACTACTTAATCTGTAACTGTTTCGGATAAACTATATTTAGTATGGCGTATAAATGTTCTATCAAATAATATTATTGCACTTAATAATATGGATAACAATACGTACGGCATTCGTATCATTCTATCATGTAATATTCGGGAATACAAGAGTATGTCAAACGTATGTCAAATTTTCTAGTAAATAAACCATTCGGGCAAATGAAAATCGGGCAAATGTTTATCGAGCAATTGAAATTATTCCATATGAATTTCGGGCAAACAATAGACGACCGAATATTTCTTCCTGAGACTTGGTTGTTTTCTATGTATTTAAGTATCTAGTTATCTACATAAGAAAGTATAGTGTAGTGTAGTTTTGACATGTGAACAAATTTATAATGTAATTCTTATCATGAAATAAATGAATCTAATCTAATCTATTCAAGCTTGGCTTAGTTTGGGACTAGGTTGATTTGTGTAAGATTGTTATTTTATTTATATGTGCTATTCGAAAGAAAACCGAAAGTCAATATGGAGTACCAGAAATTCAGAAACACGCAGATACTAGAGGGGAACGTGTGTTAGGTCAGCAGTGGAGCGGTGTAGGCAAAGGGAGAACACTCCAAACTTTGGACGGCCTAGCGTTAAGCGGGAAACTTTGACAATGCCCGCAGTTCGCACTGAAACGAGACATGCTTTTGTCTCATGTTTATTCAGAGAAATACGTTATACGAGTATGCATATTATTCGGAATTATTTGCCGTACAAATCTAAACAGCATTATAAAATATAAATTTCTGATAAGCCCGCTTCCCAGTTAAGTACACAAGGAAATGATGGAAAAGATTTGGCGCATTATGTGCATAATAAAATTATGAACGCATACGGAACGGAATTTGTAGAAACAACCCTTTACAAACCTAGCAGGCATTAGCATTAAGGGTCATAATAACGTTGTTAATTTGTGTATAACAATGAGGGAAACATTACAGTTCAGTTTGAAACCGTTTTGGTTGTAACAGCGAGAGTTATAGTTTGTAAGTATTGTAGGTAATGCATGCAGGCAAGTATGTACTATCAGCAACTCAGCAGTTTTGTAGTTGTTGTTGATACCATGCTGACGCATAAGGCGATTCCCGTTGTGTATTTGTCTGACTGTTGTAAACTTTAAAAAAAAAATAGGTACGTGATTGTACAATCACGGTTTAGATGTCAAAAAAACATAAAGGTACCTGGGACCAGACATTAAGATTATATCTCTAAATAGCAAAAATGTAACTCATTTCGGTGAAAACCTCGAGCTTTCTCCGGATCAACTTCAAAGATAAGCTTTTCTTTTGTTGTGCATATTTTTGTATCCTATGCGAAGAGTGGAGACTCATTAAGTTACCTGGCTCCTCGAAAAGAAAAGTGCGTATTAAAATACCAACCTCCCCTCGTTGCTAAAACATGCAGAGATTATTTTTATTACCAGTAAATAGTGGTTACCAGGAACCCCTGATATTAGTGAAAAATCTTACCCCTTTTTGATTTAACAAGCTTCTTAAGACGGTAAAGAGAAAATTGTGGTTACCAGGAAACCATATTGTTAGCCAACAAATTTACACCCATGGTTCGAGCATCTTACGTCGTGTAGATTTTGCGTGGGATCGTGGACGAGGTCTCCGTAGCGGTCGACGCGGACCTCGCTGGTGGGCAGCTGCGTGGGGCACTCGGAGTCGAATCGAAACTGACCCTGGCACCACACATAGACAGTAGCAAGTGAACCAATTCTAACACATGTGCTGTGTGCACGTGACAAACATTGGGCATTTGCATGTTGGAAAACGATCGGTCTAACGTGATTAAGGAGAGTTTAGGCAGATCGTTTTACAAATTGGACAGAACAAAAGCGAGACAATCATACGAAAATTAATATATGAGCGAGCGGCGCGACATGCTTACACGCTTGCATGCTTCAATATCTACGAGCAGCGACGCATGCGCGGCGGCCACTTCGCGCGCCTCGTCAGCCATCCTCCGCCCTCGCGGTGTCGCGTCTTCTTTGACAACTACGCATGCTTCTTCCGATTCTGCCGCCTTGGTATCTTCGCTGAGCGAAGCGGGTTCGAGGGTCTGGGGTTCGGGAGGTTCGGGAGCAGGTTCAGGCTCAGGTGGGGTCTCAGCGTTGGCAAGCAGCAGAGCGGCTGTCTCGCTCACCCTTTTGTGGTTTTCCGGCAAGCTGATGTTACATTCGTTGTCGAATCGGAATTGACTCTGTATCCATTGGTTAGCATTGGACAATACACATAAAACTATAATCAGTACCACAGAAAAGTTAAGTATAGTCACATCACGCAGGTCATTAAGAAACAATGAATCGTCAAAACGATTGCTAAAAAAATTTGAATAATATCAAGTACATAACGAACGACTGAGAGCCGTTGATTAAACGAAAACGAACACGTTAGTCAAATTTGCGTCAATGTCATCTCGATGAAACTGGGTCTCAATTAATTGGCTCGTGTCAGTCGGCCGTAACGGATCAACCGCTTTGAAGCGTCCATACAACGACCTCTTTTCGAGTTCAGATTTGCTTGGCAGCAAGTGCACTTCAAGGCTTTTTTAAAGATATTCTGCAGAGTTAGCAAAAAAGTGGTACAGTCAAGGGCACCAATATGTATACACTTTTTCACCTTATCCCATTGAAATAAGGTCCAGAAATGTTAAGGTCCAGATATTTATGGCCTCGACTGTACATTGCATAGATGTGCTATCCATCTCCTTCTCCACCCTTTTCATTCCAGATATCTAATGTATAATATATGTATCTCTATCACTCGCAGATAAGTGCGATACAGATGGAGATATTTAAACAATTTTCGCGATTATAGCCAAGGATTTAAAGCTCAACCTCCTAAACTCACCTTATACCCTGGTCCCAGACGGTGCATGGCGCAGATCTGATGTGTAGTGAGAGCCTCCCCGAACAGGTATATGGCGGCCATCTGCCCGCAGAAGACTCGCTCCTCGTCCAGCTCCGCCGTCGCGCCGATATAACACTTGTCAAAAGGCTGTTGACAAAAAGAAACTAGGTATAGTCAAAATTCATAATATATCTACGGCTCTTTCTGCCTCCAACCCCACATTGGTGGTGAGAACAGCTTTCCGGGGTAATCTTCGCTATTTCGCTCAATCCTGAATATCGATTTCGGATGCCTGTATTCATAATATACCGAATTCATAAATGTTGATAAATTTTCGAAATTTTCATTCTTTACATACCAGACGTAATACTTTTCGTTTTTAATTTTGTTTCGCGTGAGTTTCCCTAAACAACGCCATCACTTCACCTAATTCATTACAAAATAACAAAGCCGACAGAAGGATGAGGGCTTAAGATCCCCTGAAAAAACCCAGGCCATAGGTTGCTCATTTATAACAAAAATAAAAAGTAATTTTGTGTAAAGCCTCCGTATAAATCCGACCCAAAAAATCTGTAATTAAGTCAGAGTGTCCGCCGTCCCACGAGGTGCCGGATTAAATATAAATAACTACCGTGCCCAACCCCAGATCCGGAGATATTTAGAAGCCAATAAAAACGCTCCGATTTCCTGCCGCGCGCTCTTTGGAAAAATAGCCGCTGAAAATGTAGCATTTGATGTACGTTATCTGACGAGTAACAAATTTTAGGGAAATTCATCGCTGAGGAATCGTTTGCTGCTGTGTTTTAAAGTGTGAAATATGTTGGATGTAATAAAAGAAAGCACCGCGGCACTGGGAATTAGGGGAATCTCGGCTCGACGAGTTACCGATAAGCACGCCGACGAGTTTTCATAAAGATGACTGCATTACGGGTGGCCCAAGTCGCGGGCACGCCGGCAACAAGCTTATCCCGACAAAATTTTGCATATTTTGTCACTGCAGCGAAACCTTCGACACAAGGTAGAGTATAAACGAGGGTACACCTATCCTAACTACGGTAGGGTCGATACGTGGGTTTGCGGCCAGCTGATCTGATGCGCCGGTTTTTGGCCTCTTGGATGAGTATGTAAAAATGCATTGAAAAAAACTTCGTTCTTCAGGCGTCAGCAAACTGACGCAGGCCGCGTAACTGGCCCTTGCGACCCTATATATTAAGCAAAATATTTCGAATTGCGGACTTACCGATTTTTGACGTTAAACATGCCATATTAGTAGGCACTTATTTCTGTTATGGATTCTTAATAACTTTCTTCCCAAAAACATAGTCACCGGAATTAAATCTACAACAGTATGAACTTTTTACTCTGTCGTCGAGATAAACTTAACACGTAAGTACCTAAAACCTTAACTAACTCTAATTTCACAGATTCATAATTTACAAATACAAAACATAAATCTGGCCTCATGAATCTGGAATGCGCAACAACAAAGCAACATAAAGTAAACAACGCTGAATGTAGCTCTGCCCACAACCAAAACAGAGTATACCTACATGCGAAAAATGCCTTTCTCGAGCGAGCGACGGCGTTACATTCCGAACCTGGGATCACGGGATACATAGTATTCAGCCGCTACCGCTCTTATCCTGAACCGCCCTCTGTGCAAGCCGTTTTGTTCTCAATTCGTTACACAGTAATGGCATGTAAATTCCTATTTACGGGTAAAACACTCCACTCTTTAGTCCAAATGGAGGCTGCGACACGTGAGAACGTTTACGATAAAAGGCATATCGAGTCGGAAGAAGATACCCGGTTACTAGGGCAACAGAATTGCAAAAGGATATCTCGAGTGCCTTGAGATTGGAAAAGTTGTTTCTGGATAAGTAAGTAAACAACCGGCGGGTTGTTTATACAATCAGATATCCTACTGTTTGAAAATATTTGCTCAGTTTATTTCATTCAGTTGACAAACTTCCTACGCATATCTAGTACTTATTTATCTGTTCTCAGAAGTTGGATCAGTAATTCTATTTAACTACAGATAATAGAAGTAAAGTGTTAAACCCTGCAGAGTACTATTTGAGGATTCCGCTGCGCTCTCTATCTTTCAAACGATAACTTTAACCCGGTCGCTTTAGAAAAAACCTAAAACTAAGAGTGTTTAGTTTAGAAAAAAATTGAGTTCCATCGATTCTAGGATTTAAAATTAATAATCAGGGGGCCGATTTTTGAGTGTCGCACGCTCGACTTTTCACTCGTCATCTGTCAAAACGTCATAGTTTTTTGACAGATCTCGAGTGAAAAGTCGATTGTTCGACTCTCAAACATCAGCCCCCAGTTCTGGCTAGAACGGACCATTTAGAGATTAGAGCGGCAATGTTGTTGTTTCTGATAGCGTTTAGGTAAAAACTAAAATATTCTGAATCTTGACGATAGCCGAAGGACGAGGTGAGAAGTTTTTTCCCCTGGCTGCACAGTACCTAATGCGTCCAACCTATGTACAGTCAACCAATTTGATTTCTGGGCCACTTCGTACCTTGTCACAGTGAAACTCTATATGCGAACCCCTAGAGATTTCATATTGATGTCACTGTGACAAGGTACGAAGTGGCCCAGAAATCAAATTGGTTGACCGTACATACATTAGGTAATTTATACTTCACCAGGGCCATCTAAAAGATAAATTTTAAACATCATCCTCCTCTATTCCTGTAGGGATTAGGTACTTTTGTTTCCACCTAATTAAACAGAGTGATGCCTGGCATTTTGTCACCGAACATTCACCTCGCAAACGTAAACAACGCCATTTATAATAATAACTTTAGGAAACGTAATTAAATTACCTAATTCTACCCGAGCTGTGAGTTATTTAGGACCTACTAATTTAGTCTTTTGTTCGTACAAAGGGAAAACGACATCAAAGAGTCGTACAAAATGTGACTTTTATTTTAAATACTAAGTAACGTAAAGATGCCAGGTCTGGCTCTGAAAATTTTAAAAATACTGACAGCCGCTGTCTCCAAAAATGGTCCGGACTTTATAGGGTTCCGTACCCGAAGCGTCCAAACGGAACCGTATTGCTGTCACTCACGCGTCCGTCCGTCAGTCAACTGTCACAAAATATTGTTCCTAAAATTTTTTTTACTTCTCGTTGATCTATGAACTTGACATTTGGTGATAATGTTTATTATTACGTCATATTTTACCAACAAATACTAATATATTGATAAATCAGATTTTTTCTTTGAAGTTTTCTTATTTTTCCTATAAAACCCAACATAATATTGCGGTAGGTTCGGAACCCTAAATGTGCGAAGTCGGACTCGCACTTGGCCGGTTTTTATTAGTCTTTGTAGACGACTATTTTAGTGTAGTATGTACTGGATAAGCCGGATAGTGAGCCTGTCCGCAAAATCACGATCCTGGGTTTAAATCTTACAGACAACAATATTTGTGTGATGAGTATAGATATTTAATTTTCCGTCTTGGATGTACGAGTAAGTACCAGTTTATACATTCGTTCAATATATCGTTGTCTAGTAACACATGTGCATCGAATGCAACCGTCACGTTTGCCGCGGCGTGTTTTGCTTGGCGCCATAGCTGATGCCAAAAGAAGTGTCGGCAGGCCGATGCTGCGCCATAAGGACTGCGCCAAGCGAGACATGCACGCATTCAACATCCCGGTTCACAAATGGGAGGAGCTTGCCGAGGACAGGGACAAATGGCGCAAACTGGTGCTCGATGGGCGCAAAGTCCACGATAAAGCGTGGTTTGCGACGCTTGCAGACAAGCGAGCCAAGAGACATCGACCGGAGACCTGTTCGCCACGGGCGAACTTTACTTTCCAGGGCTGCGGTCGTGTATGCCGCTCTTGCATCGGCTTACACAGCCACAAAAGACGTTGTCTACCTGCATGACACTGCTTGTATAGTCTGTAATAGACTCGAAGGCCATTGATTGAGTAACACAAGCCTTATCGTCCTTATTGAGCTTACCTACTATGGGGATATTTCGATTTGTGCAAGATTCGCCTAGAATTTGTTTATTTATTTTGTACAAGGTTTTCCGTGTCTTTTTGTGTAAATTGATTTAACAATAACGGACCAGGAGTTCAGAGCATAAAAGAGTCTCTTGATAAACTAAGCTATGCGTGAGCACGTTACGCTGAATATTCATGGTCGCGTGTTACGTGTTTACAGCGCTCGCGTTACAGAGAACTTAGGGCACCGTGCCGACAGATTTATGGATAGATTTATAAGATAAATCGCTAAGGATTACTGGAATTGTCTAATAACAGCATTTTAAAAACCTGTAAACGAAAGGTATTATTTATATTTAGATAAATTTCCTTTGAATGGCAGTTACCCATCTACATGTAATATTTACTTCTACTTCGATCCACGAAGAAATACCCCACTATTGCTTGCAAATTGAAAAACAACGTACACGCGAAAAGTTAAAAAAACTAGTGCGCAGGTAATGTAAAGAAGTAAGACATTTCCTCTTGGATTAACCGATCTTGGATCTATATTACAAAATTATCAACTGACTCATTCGCATCACCATCATAATCATTCATTTGGATAACTACTCAAAGTTAAGTTTTAGTTAAAGAGATCCCTTTTAAGGATTAGTTCGCCGCAGTTCTATTTAATATTATTGTGCAATAAAAAAACATACATCAAACCCAAGCCATAATCCCTGATAAAACTGTTCATCTATGTCGTGACAGAATCGATCTATTTTAATTCCCTAGTATTACTCCGGACGCAGTGGACAGACTCTGAATAGGCAGACAGATGAATCTCCCCCGGGCGCATATTTCCAATTGTGGGCTGACACGGATCGCTAATGCGGCGCGGCGAGGACGCCGATTGATGATGCCTTTGTGCACTTCATTATCCGTAACACCGCGTCCCTATCATAGCTCTGTGAGTGTGCATATCAGTGATTAATAGATTTCAGCTCTCGTTGTGACTTATTTCAAAGTTTTTCATATATATTTAAGAAGAGCTAAAGTAAAACGTGACTACGAAGATAGACACAGGCAGTACTTAGGTTTCAAAGTACTCGTGCGTTGTACATATGTATATATATTAAAATGTAATTACTGAAACTCGGTCAAGTGAGGGCAAGTCAAGGGTTTCATACTCCTCTTCCAAGTAATTTAATTCGCTGAATAATTTGAAGGGTCCCGAAGTCCCGACGTAACAATGCGTCTTTTGAGGTAAATAAAACGGCTACTAAGGTTGCAGAATCATCTAGGAGAGTTATATAAGGCAATCAAATGCTAACTCGGGAACGTGATAACTACATTTTCAGTTGCCAACTTTTAAGCTTTGCATTGCTACGTCGCCCGCGTGTCTCCGCAGAATTTGCATGGCATTATTCCTAGTAAATTGCTGGTAACGAGACATACGTGACGAGTCGTGGAGGACGACTGCTGTAGATTACTGAATAATTTACAACCCGTCTCGAATAACGACTGTTGTAAATGTAATTTTCCAAAAGCCAAAACACTGTAATAAAAAATAAATCAAAAATTAAAAAGGAGTGGGAAGAAGATACTAGGTGCCTGGAAGTACATAAATTTCTAAACACAACAAAGGAGTAAACTTCAGAGGCAACTCACAGCCTGCAATTTAAAGCGCACAGTGAATAATGTACTATTCACACATGATAAAATATATTCTGCATGCAACCAGTCCGAGAGGCCGACCGAAAATTAATCTTCGGCGAACAGTGAGGGCCGACAGGCCGTTTCCGCTGCAAGATTGGCTCGCTTTAGCCCAACCGCCTTCATAACAAATTCACAAGCCTCCCGCCTGCTGTCCACGTCCAATATGTCAGTGCAGCCGGCTCGAGACAACTCTCTGGAGGCCGCGCTTTACCAGCTCCTGTTTATACGTCCCTGGTACAAACTAGCGATGTATATACACGAAACAGTAACTGAAAGTTTCTTTGCATACGTTGCCTAAGAATATTTTTGTACAGTCTATTCTACCTTAGGTGTCCTTTGTCCTATTATGTAAACAAAGTCTTTTTGACGACGTTAATCATTATCACACATTTCTCTAGGATAGTACGGCCTCGCGTCGGGGCTAGACCTCATGATTTAGGACTACGTAATGGTCCAAAACATATCAAGCGATTTTCGACGTTAACGACGCGAATGACCCGTTTATTATATTTCATGTCTGAGACTCACATTCCACGTCAGTTGAGAAATGGAAACTCCGGACATAACAAAGCATTTTTGTCGCAGCTGAAACAGAGAACTTCGTAGAGACCTTCTCAGTTGTAGTATTGCCAGTTACCAGTTAGCTGCCAGTTACCAAACTTTGTTGATCCATCTCTGTACGACCTAAGCACCAGCGCCAAGGAGGCTTAGACAAAAAAAAAACAGAAAAAGAAAAAAAAACGCACCCGAAAGATAGTAGGGTCAGAAGATTAGAGTTGAAAACAAAACATGAAAAGTGTAACCATCATAATATTTATTATATTTTATTTATTATTCCAAAAAAAGTTCATCATAGTCATTCATAAGGCCTAGATCGATTGAATTATTTTTACCTCGGTAACCCGCAATGTAATGAAACTCGCATACGAGTCTCGTTCGTAAATAAGGCCTAAAGGTAAGGCCGGTCGCACATTGGACACGTTGCCAATGTGCGACCGGCCTAAATGTGCAAGCGAGTGGTACTCACGTCGTTGGTGGAGACGAACCACGCCATCTCCGTGCTGGAGGCGAGCTGGCCGTTCACGAGGCACTTTATCTCGCTCTTCGTCCATCGGTTGTAGATGTACACCACCGCGATCGCGTACCACCTGGCACACACACACCATCATCGATTAACTAAACAAACAGGCGAATAAAGCCGTACCAAGCCACTAGAAAACATTTTTTGTGTCACACCTGGCCATAAAGTGGCAATTACCGCACGCTACGCGCGCGGGAAATCCCACTTCCTGGCCAGGGGACATAAAATTTTGTACTTACCACCGGCGGTAGTAAAGAAAGCCTCAGATCACATATTCATCGCTCTTGCCTTCGGCTCGGGCGTCAAATACCTATGATCTGAGACATTCTTTGTTTTACCGCCCTTGATAAGTAATGTAATATTATGCTATGAAAACGTCAGTCATATCACGTTTAATATAAAAGCAGATAAAATTCGCATTTTGGGAAAAAATATCTTAAATTACTCGGCTCAAACAACGGGAAAAGGCTGCGTTTCTACCAGAGATGTGCGAGGATGTGTTTTCATATATTTGACACCTCGCTCGGCGTGTTGCGAGGTGTCAAATGTATGAAAACGCATCCTCGCACATCTCTGGTGGAAACGCAGCCTAAAGCCCGTAATAAAACCAGAATGATCACGGGGTGTTGTCTAAAGCTAGTAATCTTTGGCTAAATCACTAACATAATTAAAAGTTCTTAAACGCCACTATAAATAGTAAAAATAAGGCATAACGTCCAATCACCGTTATAATATTATAAGAACATATAATATGTATACTCGATTCCTTCACAAACCCACAGTATGAATGCCCTCACTCGAAGATTGAAGTACATATTAAGATGCTCAAATGCTAGGAAATGACGTGACTATTCAATCTCGGGAAATACTAAGAAAAAGTTGGCTGAATGTTGGCCCGCCCAACTCAAACAAACTAAGGGGCAAACTACTCTAGAACTATGCCATCCAAATCAAACTTGCTCAACGCGATTGAAGCTAAGAACTGGAACGAGGAGCGTTACCTTCCGGTATTTAAAGAAATTGCTCAAGTTTTAAAATATTGGAGTACCTTATTTCACTAAGTATGAAAGAAAATTCACGGATGAGTTTAGTTCCGCCCTTGTTACAGTCAAGCTTCTTCTAATTCACGTAGTGTTAGTAATGTAAAAGACAACTTATTAGGCAATCAAGCTGAAGGCAAAAAGAAACATATTGGAGGCGCGGGGTATCGATCCCCGTACCTCTCGCATGCTAAGCGAGCGCTCTACCATCTGAGCTACGCCCCCGATGGTCAACTGCTCTAATTTGTTGATATCAATGAAGTTACTCAAGGCAAGTGCGCTTATTGCTGCGCGCCTTTCACTTCGTATTGGTGGCCAGTCAAACTGGTTTGTGATAAACGACATGGTTATCGAAGCAGGCATCATAAAGATACAATGTAATCCTTATCACGAAGCTGATGTTTCTGGAGTAGAAAGACAGACGATCGTATTTACTAGCGCTAAAAAATTGCGCGGCTCATCATCAGAGTTTACAACACATTGCAATCTTGAGATTATGTGTATATTTATGGTGATTGCGTTCATCCCCCATTCAAGTTTTCTCCATTCAAGCTCTAATGATTTTGGTTACGGGTTCCCCAATGTCCTAGAGGTGTGGTAATCAGTAGACATAGGAATCTATAGATGTGTAAATTAAAATGGGCCATTTTACGGAAAGTTGTACACTCGACTTTTTTTTAATTTGGATAAAATCGGGTTTTTTCTACTCAGAATCGAAAGGACTTTCGAACCTAATAGGAAAAAAAAGTGTCCCAAATTTTTCATACAATTTCCAGATTTTCCATTCCGTTACTACCATACAAGCCTAGTATGAGAACGGTAACGGAATGGAATAAATAAATCTTGGGACACTTTTTTCCCCTATATCATTGGAAAGTGCTTTCGATTCTGAGTAGATAAAACCCGATTTTATCAAAATTAAAAAAAAAGTCGTGTACAACTTTCCGTAAAATGACCCAAATACAAAAAGATGTGAATTAATTTTTTTTTTTTCTAAGCCTATAGGGTGTCCCACTGCTGGGCAAAGGCCTCCCCCCTTGACTTCCACTGAATTATAATACCTACTCAAAAAATGGGATCGGTCGACAGGATACTTCGAGTATCCAGGAGCTATGTGCCGTTAGATGAAACCATCTCACAGCATGTGTCAGAAGAAGCTTACCTCCTGGGCTGGAATTCGTACTTGACGCAGTGCTGGAAGCCCTTCCCGCGGACCTTCATGGAGGTCAGCACGAGACAGTTGCCCACGAAGTGCGCCGTGTAGCCCACGCCTTTACTTGTCTTGAAACTGGACAGCATATAAAATATTAATTAACTCGCTCATTGAAAAAATTGGCGGGATTTGAACCCAAGACCACGGCCTTTTTTAGCTTTAGGTAGTTATTTTAATTGTATAATAATTATATACTTTGTAATTTAAAATGAAATAAATATATTTAAAGATTAAGCAGGTACATACACCCAGGTACCTAGGTACGCTACCCTAAGGTTGTCTGGAAGAGATCGCTCATTAGCGATAAGACCGCCTGTTGTTTGCCTCTACTCATTGTCATTATGTACTGTTATGTGTTACTTTTGTTGAGGTTATGCAATAAAGAGTATTTGTATTGTATTGTATTGTATACACCAAAGTACACTAGAACCCCAGGACCCATAACGGAGTCCGGGTTATGGTATATTTATAGTGCAACGGGTATAGCGCTAGGTAGCGGAGGACACAAAACTAGAACAAATGGTGAACAAAAAATCCGGAAGAAATATAATTTTAGTGCTATAGTAAGTACCACCTCTTAGCACCGTCATTGAGACTTTAGGAAGTTTCTAACTAATGCCTACCCTGAGAGCCTAAAAATCCTCTAAAGGAAATAGGCGAAACCGGTAACAAATATAAACCAAAATAAAATTTACTACATGCAACCTGTATTTAGAAATACCGAATTCACTCAAATGTAATGAAAAGTTAGTCATGGCGCGGGCGGGTGGATCCGCGCGCGGCGATTTGCGAGAACACAAAACGGCTTTTAACACTAATTGGCTACAAAGCGGATTGTTGCCATTGTTTCCTGTTGCACGGTTTCCGGAGCGGTTTGTGGAGTTAGTTTTACACATAAAGCTGCCAAGGAAATTAAACCCATTAACTAAACATACAAGGAATTCAAAAAGTCAAGAAAACGAAGATGACTGATCTTAGAAAACTGCAGTCAGGCAAAGTACATCATTATGAAAGATGTTTTAGATAAATCATTTTATGATTTAATATCCAATCCGTATAACGGTATTTATATTAAATACGTAATATAACCCTTTGTTGTCAATTAGTAATTACTCATAATTATGTGCATTTATATTTGATTATAATAATATTTTATTCATTACCATTATGTGATTTTAATCATTATTAATACTTAATCGCAAACCAGCAAGGGAACGCTGCCTGTGTGATGGGCAACCTACCAAGGGTCCAAAATGTGATACGTGTTTTTAATTCATAGCTTTAGAGATAAGAACAAGTCCTAATAGCCCGATCAATGGTTCGCCCACGGGCCCCACACATAGCAATCGAAATCGTTAGAGCCGTTTACGAGATGCCCGAAAAAATAAAGATAACCGCTAAAGGGTTGCAATTTCGTATCGTCGTGACCAGGATAACATAAATATCATCACTTACCAGTAAAGATAGGGCTTCTCGCGCTCGATGTTGACGGAGTTGATGGGGTCCAGCCGGAACCACGTTGTGAACGTGAACCCGTTCTCGTGCGGCCACCTCGCCAGCGGAGGGAGCACCACAGCCTGTTTCCATACGGCACATTAGTGTTACTCATACTCATACTCATTTATTCATAAAATATAAAAAGTTACATGTCATTATTATTATTGAGAACATTGTTACAGATAGTTAAATTATGTCAACAATGTGTGTGTTGTGTGTGTGTGTGTGTAATTATGTATACATTAGATAAAAAAAATAACACCAATCAATGCTGCAAAGTGCAAGTATCAAATATTCTACTCAAATACAAGTTTGTTAGATAGCAATTCGGCCAATACGTCTCAATTTCAGTACAAATATCAACGTTACCAAACGCTTGCATGTAATTAAATAAATAAACATATAATACCACACGTAGTCGATATTTCATATTTTAACATTAACTTCCTTTCTGAATAAAAAAATGAGAATAACATAGCGAAAAACTAAGTCATTTCCCAAATGCGCAAAACGGAAAAGAGTCTTTTACTAAAACCTACACTACACATAAGTCGTTATAAGGGGATATAATATAACCATTACTGTAACAGCGTTGTTATAACAAGTGGTATCGCAAAGGAATCTCGCAACGCACTCGATTGATTTCCTCGCGAGAGGCGAACAAAAACGTTGGATCCGGCCCAAAAACTCGGCAAAGAGGCGGCAATAAGACTTATCTAATACTGCGAGGGAAGCCAGGGGAAAGGTTCAGAGGATCCCTTGTCTCGAGATATCGTATCAATAAAATCTACATACGAACCGCTTTTACGGACTTTTCCAATCTTTTACATTTTCGAATGTACCAACTCGCATGTAACAGTGTTCCTAGCGGGCTTACGGGAGCAGACCCTGTGTATAATGTAGTCAAAATTACCTTCCTTATTTCACGTTACGTACGTACATACATTAGAATGCGATTCCGCGGAAGTCCAAAATGACTTGCTACTCGTTCTACTACTCATATCAACTGAACAATCAATTCATACTGCAAGGGTTCATCTTTTAAAAAGTAAAGTAAAATTATTTATTAATTATTTATTGCATGAAAATGGGTTACATAGGTGGTTAGTGATTAGTAAGTACAGTGTCTCCATTTTCTACCTACATCAGGTATACAATAGTATTTAGCAGCAATTTAACTGCCAGATTTTAGAAAATATTCACTTAAACTATAAAAGCAATTATTTGTTAACCAAGAGTACAGTTTCGTTTTAAATGACTTCAGTGGTAACATCTTCAGTTCATATGGTAGGTTATTGTAAATCTTGACTCCCATGGCCGCAAGATTCTTTTTATATAAGGAAGATTTATGTTTTTGACACTCTTTGTCGAGTCCATATTTAGCTTGAAGCCTTGATCTGGGCTGCTTTTCTTTAAACAATTGGCTATTAGCTTTAACAAATAGGCAGACTTCATTTATGTATAGACACGGGAATGTTAACAATTTCAGCTTTTGAAAAAGTGGGCGACATGAATCCTTTACTTGATGTTATTCTGTTAGTTTCACAAACATGGTCAGAAATGTATGTGTATAGGTACGTACTACTACGAAACTATGGGTACATTTCATAATATTGAAAATAATAATATTGATACAGAAATTAAACTAATCATTCGTGAAAGGGCGAGAAAACTTTAGGGTGCGTATTAGAAATTTGAATTTCAAAATTTCTGCGAAACTAAATATTTGACAATCTCGTTGTCTACTTTACGAAATTCCTAAAAACCTGTATCCTAATGTATGTTTCATCGAACGGCATGACATGACCAAGAAGCTTAGTAACAGCTTAGATGTAAAGATAATGCATAAGAACCTCTTCATACTTTATCATATGCCTTGTATTGATGAGATAAGTTAAAAATATACATCGACAGGAACACAACAAAACTAGCAGCATTTTTTTATTCTTCTTAATGCAAGCTAGGAATTGCTATGTTGTGTTTCAGGGGGCCGATTTTTGAGTTTCGAACGGTCGAATTCAAAAGCGAGCGGTAGAAAATAGTCCGGTCATAAAATATGTAAACGTAAATACGTGACGAAATGAGTAGTCTCGTCATTATACTCGATTTCGACTAATTCAGGGATAACGTTATCAAATTTTATATTTATTCTGAATTACAATGACGATTTTTCGCAAAAAACTTTTTTTTTACTTATAATTCAAAATAAATATAAAATTTGAAATCCTTATCCCTGAATTAGTCGAAATCGAGTATAATGACGATATTTCGCAAAAAAATATATATTCGGGATGAATTACTTAGTGGGTACTAAATTCTACTGATAGAATTGAATACGAGTGGTCAGTACCACTCGACCTCGAATTTTCTATCGCTCGAATGTCAAAAATAGCATGTCATCGTTTTTTGACAGATCTCGAGTGAAAAGTCGACCGTTCGAAACTCAAAAATCGGTCCCCTGATCTGTTTGTAGAATATTTGTATTGTTTTATATTGTCGCATTTTTGAGAAATTTAGTACATTAGCTATTTCATTATATATTAGTTTTATTTGTTTTCCTTTTTAGGCTAAGTTATTGTAATCCATACTATCCATACTAATATTATAAATGCGAAAGTATGTCTGTCTGTCTGTTACCTCTTCACGCTAAAACCGCTGAACCGATTGAGATGAGATTTGGCATGTAGATAGTTTGAGTCCCGGGGAAGGACAAGGACATAGGATACTTTTTATTTCGGAAATCAACCCTTACGGGGGTGGAAGTTTGTATGGAAGAGCGATAACTAGGTAAGCGCCTGATATAAAAAAATAACAATTAAATTCTATCGCGATAAACGAGTTCCACGTGGACGAAGTCGCGGGAAAAAAACTAGTACCTTTATAAAAAGTAAAATATGAAAATAGATTTACAAAACATAAAAAAACATTATAAAAACCTAACCTAGAGTGCCGCCGGCAGCGAGGCGGGGCCTAAGCTACCGGTGGTTAGGGCCTTCTGTATCTGACCCTTGACCCAGCCATCTAGCGAGAGTCTCTTGAGGTGCTGGTCGAGACCCTTCGCTATTAAACCGCTCGTAGAAACGACTATCGGGACAATGATCGTTGAATCGACATCACGTTTTATTATTTTTAAGTATTAAGAAGTTGACGAATTTCCTATAATAGACAACATGATAATCAAAGTGTCGTCCTTATGAATTACGTAGGTACACAAGAAATCTGATTTTAAACATTATTCTACGTAAGGTACTGAAATAGTATGTAAGTATTATTTATGTTTGACGACCGCTTCAGCTTAGTTGGTAGTGAAGTGACCCTGCCTACGAAGCTGGAGGTCCCGGGTTCGAATCCCGACCGGGGCATTTATTTGTGTGATGAGCACGAATATTTGTTCTTGGGTCTTGGATGTTTTCTACGTATTTAAGTATCTATTTATCTATATAAGTATGTATATCGTCGCTTAGTTCCCATAGTACAAGCTTTGCTTAGTTTGGGACTAGGTTGATTTGTGTAAAAATGTCCAAAAATATTTATTTATTTATATTCACAACGACGACTGAGCTAATGTCGTAAAGTTTAATGCTCCAGCGAGTACCATTTTCATTTCCAAGTAATGGAAAAATTAAATAAAGCAATGAGAGTAAAACCTTTCAGGACCACCACAGGGCGTCATTTATAATTTACGTCTAAAGATCTGTGCTGCGTGCCCTCTTTCCAGACATTTTAACCCCCGACGCGCAACGCAAAAGAGGGGTGTTATAAGTTTCACATGTGTATCTGTGTGCCTGTCTGTGTGATCGTAGCTCCCTAACGGATGAACCGATCTGAGTGCGGTTTTTTAATCAAAAATCTTGATGGCGGAGATGATTCTTCTTTATTCTCTTCTCATGTGTGCCGAGGGGTTTTTTCTTATTTTTAATTTAATTAGCTTGTCTAAGAACGTAAATGGTTACGTATATAATAGTTTTCATTTAACGTATCTTATGCTGCACCGGCTTTTTACTGATGACCACGTTTTCACGTACGAGGCTACGAAGTGCACCATGATGCAGGTAATATAAATATAACGAGGAAGCCGACAACAAAATTTCTTAAAATCCGGGTGGAAGTCGCTTTTAACTACGGGCGATGAATCTAAGTTACACTTATTTGAATTCAATAACTTTGTTGTGTTGTACACTATTAAGAAGTACTTTAAGAAGGGAAGCAACACATACTCGTATTTATTGTGTTTTCTTCCTGCCAATATCCTTAGAAAAAGTCATAAATGCGGAATGCGGTTAATAAACTTATGTTCGGTGGAGGAGATGATAATAACGATACAATTGTTTTTCTAGGATGAATATGAATGTTTAACTTCTTCACGTCTACATTGTATTCGCACAAACGAGGATCTCTACTTTAAAGACTTTTTCATTTCCTGCTAGTTTAGAGATGGCGTCGCAAACGCTCAACCTGGGAAATTGATGTAGATAACATTTCCAGGAGACGCGCAATACCGCTGAGTTATGCTCCTCGGAAATCAGAGTAGAAAGCATGTTGAGCGGGCATTCGCGACGCAAGTCAGTAACACAACAATGCTCTCAGGTATCGGGTATCAATACGGTGACACAGTGCCCGCGCCCGTCGCCCGGAAGCGCTATCCCCTTCTCCGTTTTTGACGTAAATTTATGTAAAAAGGATATTTTGCTCACGTTTATCGTGTCACACGTATTTACGGATAAATTGGGAATATGAAGAAGGTACTTTTTAAGACATTTTATGTTTAACATTCGAGCTAAGTGTAATGTAACGAGTAGCCGGGACCATACAATCGGATAAAGCTACAATTCGCAATAGCTATTTCGTCCAATAATAGGAAAGGAAACCGTCAATGCATAATATACAACTTGAATTTAAACCCTACTTCTGTAGGTCAGGTAGTTCAGCTAGATTTCATCATATTTTTCATTGTATAAAGTGTTGTTGTTTTCTCCAGGAAAACTTTAATTTATCACACCCGGGAAGCCCGTTTCTCTGGTATTAAGGCACCAGGCGAGCAGACACGGCTAAGAAATGTCAGTTTGCCGTCAGATCGTTGGATAAGCGCGACAGAGAGAAATGGACCGGCCCCAGGCGTGGAATAAGGAAAAAACGGACACAAAGATAGCCCAGTATGTCACGTGGATTACGTCCGTCGACCGTATTTGAATACGAATTGGCAATAAGGAGGGGCAAACTCTTAAAGGACGATCTTGAGATGTCCTGCTTGCCTGGTATTGATCTGTTTAAGTAGGAAGTTAAACGAGCCAACTCTCGGCGCTCGACGGAACAAATGATGTGCTCTGTACACACGCTGAAAGAAATATGAGTAATTGGACGGTTTATCCAAAGTAAATAAATGAAAACCTCTTCAAAAAGAGAACGTCTTGGTTGAATTGAATTTGGAACTTGACCGAAGGATGCATTATGAGCTGGGTATAGGTATTCAATGACAGTTATTTATAGACGTCGCGGCCATAAAATTAATTTTTAGAAAAGTTGCTAATGTTTCTGGCTTTCAGTCTTAGCTTGGCTACGACTCGTACGACACGGCGTGTCACATCATTGACATGTCTAATAGCGAATTACTCATAAATAGGATCGCTTAAGCTTTGAGCATTCCAAGCTCATTGCTACTTATAGAACGATCTGCATTAATAAATAAAGGTTAGAGAAAGTACTCCATTTTTAATACGGTCCCAGAGACGCCATTTAGGACATGATTTAATTAGTGCCGTCCAGAATTTTCCTCGGTTGTTTAATAATTAACCGCGAGCAAGAGAGGTCGAGCTTTAATTTGCCTCGAAAAAATCTTGGCCGTCGCAAACGCGGCGCAGGGTAAAACGGCCTTTGTTCCAAGCTCGAAATCAATTTACGTTTCAAAGGCATCGCGAGGCCGTGTGAAATATGGCCGGTATTTATAAATAAAGCAGTCGCTAATAGCTGGTCGTCTCTCTTCATTACGTCTGAAATATTGCCGGCAGCCGCAGGTGGCCCTTATTGCAAAAACTTGTTAAAACCGGCGACCTAACTTGTCCCGCATTCGTGTTTGTTTATTTGAGATTAGACTTTCCCCCGAATTTAAAATTTGCCTATGCCGATCGGGGGTGACTAATTAAAATTCGGGCCGCGTGACGTTCAAGTGCCATCTGGCCTTGTATTTGACAGCCACTGACACAATTAAATTCTTAACTGAATTGTAAATTAAAATAAGCGGTAATTTGTTAATTTATTCCATAAGTCGAGAGCTGTCGAAATGGACACAGCTTGTAAAAATAATTAATTCGATTTTTTCATAATTCTAAATCGTGGAAGTCAGGCAAGCAGGTCAGGTTGGCAGGTAGATTATACTATTAGAAAGCTTATGTCAGTGAGAAATCGACCAAACAGAGATAAAGGTTTTTTCTACTTATATACTTAGCTACTGCAAGCAAATATCACAAAAATATCAATCCTTTTTGTGCGGTCAAATGTAAAAAATACAATATATATATTTATAATATCGATTCTAATTCCTAAAACTTAACGTATGTTTCTCAGGTAATGCGTATAGTTGCGTAGGAATGCAGATCAGTTACAATTTAATTATGTAGAGTAGAGTGAAAGGCGCGCGCGACAGACAGTTACCTCGCTGTGCGGCTACCACCACCAAGAGGGGTATCGCCTTTAGTCTCAATTGGGACAGACCGTTCGAATGTATTGAGATTACATTAAAATTTTATTGACTGGTGCTGTCTTGCTTGCATAAGTAGGTAAGTACATCGCCAAGTGTGTAAGAACTCGAGCGCACTAGCCAATACGATTCGCATTTAAATATTATATCAGTATAGCGTTTCCGTAATTGAGCCTCTGCCGTGCTCAGGCTGCTGATAGTAAAGTACAAATAACAATTTAAAATTTGTCAACTGCAATAACGGGGGCGTAGCTCAGATGGTAGAGCGCTCGCTTAGCATGCGAGAGGTACGGGGATCGATACCCCGCGCCTCCAAACAGTTATTTTTGCAATTGAGCGAGGACCAAATTTTTGGCATTTAGAAATATGTTCCTTTGTGAAACGAAAGTTACCCATATAAATTGTATGTCAAATTTTCGTGTCACAGCGGAAAATTAAAAAGTAGGTATTGTTATATCCCCTAAAAAAGGCCAAAAATTTGGACCTAAGCCAATTTATTTTTTCCAATTAGAATCTACTTAGATCTGTGGTGTGATTATCAATAATTCTTATTTAATCATCAGCCTGAAAAATTAATGCAATTTGTTACGAAATCGGTTTCCTTGATAGAGTCTGTCCACGCTAACTCTGCAGCAAATAATTTGGCAACACTGTGTGCATTATCCGTCATATTTGTATGGAAATGTGTCGTTTGAAGCAGTATTGACAAATTATTTAAATGCAGGCTTAGCGCGGTCGGACTTTAATAGATAACGTCAATCCTGGGTACCAACATTTCGTCCAGGTTGAAAACAGTTCATATTATTTATTTCCTGACCTTATGGTATTAGACCTGGGTAATATGCCAAAAGCATATAAAAAGTACACGACCATTTAGCTATAAATTTTCCTCGGAATATTGACAATATGTAATGCATTTAAAGTTGCAATAAAAGTGTCAAAAACTAAGCACAAACTTAAATCCAGCACATTTTATAAAGGAAGCTAACACATTGCTTGGTCGAGTGCGCTGCGCGCCTCACGTGCGCTCAACGGAAATGCCCATTACCAGGGCAGCATAACACGTGGGCAGGTTGCACCGGGTTCGCAATGTAGCCGATCACTCACATCCACCTCATAGCGCTTACCAAGCGCATCGCCACGACCCGCCCAGTTTAACCAGTGTTGCCAGATCTCCTGTTTTTACAGGAGATCTACTGGTTTCGAGTTGTGTCTACTGTTCTACTGTTTTTCCCAGAAAATCCACTGTATTTTAGAAAATTTTCCTGTTTTTCCCAAAAAATCTACTGGATTTTAGAATTTCACTTGTCCAACTTCAATTAAAAAAAAAAACAATTACAATAAATGTTTCTTCTTCTTCTTCAATTATCAAGAAAAAAAAACAATTACATACATCTAAATTGTCAAGTTTCTTGAAGCGAGTGTAGGCCGACTTTAAATTCAATCGTAGTGTGTCCACACACAGGGCTATGATGGCACATTATAGACTAGTGCTATGGTGTGGATAGCGTAATCGTCCCAGCCCATTGGTACAAATAAATAATTCAACTCAATTCAATTCATTTATTAATAAAATATTGCATTTTATACGCTCACGCACGATGATGGTACACGCGTCCACGCAATCGACCATTACACTATCTAGTACGTGGGTCATTGTCAGATTTAGGTGCGCGTCTTTTCGGTGGACATGTCAAAAGTTAAGGGCTACAAAGCTTAATTTTCGATTGATCTGATAACCCGCATAATCTGTAATTCCGTGTCTATAAATCCATGTAATAAAAACGTGAATTACATGCACACAAGCCGTTAACTATTGACCACCGAATGGACAACTTTTGTTTTTCCGACTGACAATGACCCACATCAGCAAGCAAACAGCAGCCATGATCTCCACGACGATGGTCATTGTTTGATGGGCCATCATGACCCTTGGTGTGGATCCGGCCGGCATTATTTGGTTATGCCTATGGTTCGCTCTGGCAACACAAGTTTAACTCTCACCTCTAATCACGCATACTTGATATGTTTTTCGAGGTCAAATGGCTCATGATGAGTATACAAGTTTCTGTGAATATGTTAGTAAGATATACTGACCGAGCCCTTCCGCCCCGGAAAACTGAAGAACACGTCCGGCCCGTTCCGGTGCGGCATTTGCCGGAGTACGTTTAGCAGTTTCGCTGAATGCCGGGGCTGAAACAAATTCACAGTTTTACTCTTTCTCATTATCACAATATATATTGGCAAGCGAGTGTTCGGTGGTAAGTGTAAAGCGCTTGTATATATAATCATTTGTCAAAGGTATCGTTATGTGATCGCCTTGAGACAAACGCAGGTGCCTCGCCGTCAATGAAGCGTATCCTGAGGACCTCGGCTGAATCTACTCACGAACAAGAAGATTGGATATAATTGTATTACACTTATTCGTTGACACTACCTCTGTCACTAAATAGAGAAGGTCAACTTCATATAGTTTCGATCTAAGGCCACTTACAGGTAAGTTGCTTTGATCAATCAATTATCGACTTGGTATTTAACTCTTTTCTGAAATATTTTGCTGCTTTTATGTAAAAATAAATAAGCTAAAGAAAAACGGAAAAACAGGGCCAATTTTTCAGCACTACCGTATAATTTCACCGAGCCGAGCCTAACGAACGGAGGTAGGAAAGCGAAAACGCACCCGCGGTCGGGCGTAACAGTTAAACGTTCAATTAGTCGGCCCGCGAGTGCTTTTCAAATTTGCATCGTAGTACCATCGCGTGGCTAGACAGTTAATTAGACTGTAGGCACCCGGCTCCTTTGTGTTTATGTTCGCCTAGTACGTCGTTTCCTTTACCTATAATTCTGCGACAGAGAGGTAAACTCCACTTTATGTGGTGGGTAAACTTACCCATTTGCCGTTGACCGCTTTCATAGCGCTGAAGAGCTGTTTCAGCTCTTTGACTGTAACGCTGTAGCTAGCCAGCACTCCCAGCATTTCAATAAGGAGATCTGTAACAAAAGAAACATAAATATTATATGCCAAGTGCTGTCAAATTAACGCAAGCAAAAATCTACCTTACAGTCAGAGCTCTAAGTCTAGTTTTGCTTGCGTTCGCTTCACAGAATTTAGCCTTAGAGTTGTGTCCGAACTACCTATTCCTATAATTTCATTTCTTAGAGGAATCAAGTGTGAATGTCTGTCAAATCAGTTTCTGAAACGGGTAGAACATGCTCGCATTTTGGGAGCCTAAAAACCGAAGAGCTATAATACAATAGAATAAAAATACCTATATATTTCACAAATTGAATTTCAATTTTGCCCAGGTAGAATCGAGGTGTATTTACTCAGTTTATAGTGGCACAAAATTATTAAATCTGTTACCTAAAGACAAACTTGCCCGGAGAATATCCGACAAGACCACATAATACCCATCCTGAATAGTGTGTATTCGTAAATTAATTTCCACGGCGATAGTCCCATAAACTATTTGCCAACTCGATTGATATATACTGAATACAAGTGTAGCGGTTAGCATTTTGAAGATGGTTCTATTTAGAAGGAAGTAGGCATTCATTTTTATTGTAAGTAATACGATGAAGAAAAGTATCTGAAACCACAGAACAGATCTGTCTGTATTAAAACATATTTTATTTATCCAATATTTGATTTGGTTATGGTATTCGGTTTTGCTATTGATAGTTTAGGTACTTGGGAACCCACTATTAACCGTGAAGATTAAAATCAAGCTGAAGATAAAATATTTATTCTTCCAATTGATGGCTTCAGACATTAATTTGCGGAATCCCATGACAAATTTTGTTCCAGAAATCACTTCTTTCATTTATTCTTAAATTAAAATGTATTTAAATATAATGAACGGGTCACTCATGTCTTTAACGTCGAATATCGCTCGATATGTTTCGGACCAATACGTGGTCCTTAATCATGAGGTGTAATCGCGACGGCCTTGCGTCTCACATGTTGGTGAGTGACCGTTTATTATATTTCAATATGTCTGAGACTCACGGGAGTTTTCTATTTAAAATGTATTTATGAATTAGAAAAAAATAATTAAATGCCGATTCGGAAAAATAAAACCTTCTAAACATGAGAAGATATACATATAAAAAAATTAGAATGTTTTTACACGAATCTTATGTTATAGACATGAGTAGTTCACGAATGAATGATTCAAATGAAGTTCTTCACCTCGAATAACTCTATCATTCACTAGTTCAGTTCGGATTCATATACTTCAATACTTCAGTTCGTTCAGCTCATGATTCATATATTTTACCTCATTCGCTCCGAGAGTGACATAAGGCATGTTCCGAATCACGCTTACAGCGGTATAAACGCGTTTACGATCGGACCGAATCACGCTCATAGCGTTTACATGAGATGTCGTGACGTCATTGATGACGTCATGGACGGCGCCTTATTGGCGTTTACAATGCTCACACTCCCAGGCGTCAGCACCTTTAACCAAACGTCAAGTTGACATTTGATATATGAACATGACAGTAAACACAACATGCCCGGTCCGAATCAAAACACCACTCACGCGGCCTTGAGCGCGCTTACTGATTCGGACCCGCCGTCAGCACTGTAAACGCTGTGATCGTTGTTGGCGTGATTCGGAACACGGCTATTGACGACATGATTGAATGAATGACTGATATGTTTACCCAATCTATATCGTAGATGGATCAGTTGAGCTACTGAACGTAACTGAACTAGTGAACTAAATGAGTGATATACTTCACAGTGAAGGAATGAAGTATATCACTCTTTTCTTTCTAGTGACACATTTTGCGCATGTCTATTATGTTAGGTGTATCTTGAGGTTAAAATCGCCATGCATGTACATGTATAAGACAATGCCATATGGCATTAAGTCCGCCTTTTGTACGATAAGGTTCTTGCAATAAAGATTGAATAAATAAATAAGAGCGCATGGCCGAAATATGGCCTATTTGACGATACAAGTACAGAATTTTGTTACACAAAGCCAAATTAGTAGTGAACATATTCATTCTATCCTATCTATTCACAAAATTCCTGATATCCCGAGCAGCAAAAAGGAAATAATAAAACAAGCCCCCATTTGTCTTGCCTAGATCGTAGGTGGTAAATTAGGTGTGAAGCACGAGATGCATCGATGCAGCGTGGCAGCGCCGCAATGCAATTACGCCAGCATCACCGCCGCACTGCAAGCACTATGCTAGGCTAGATCAACGTAGCTAATTTTGTTGAGTCCCAAAATAATTTCATAACCCAGGTGCGGGTATGATTTTTGCTATTAAATGGCGTAACCTATCGTTTCTACCTTTACTACTGGCACTGGATGACCTGGTTCCTAATCAGTGTTTGCACTAATGTCAACTTTTCTAAACTCCAGTCGGTTCGTGGAACGGTGGCAGTGAAACTAATGAATTAGGAACTAAGCGTAGTGATTATATTTATCTTTCGGGTTCAAAACGGAATTGCGTGGAGACAAAACATATCATTGGCCACAGCATCTATTTAGATGATTGTTGCAGCGACAGTCTAGTCTAGTTAGAAGTAGAGGTCTGTGCGCCGTCGGAGATTGGAGGTGCGGCGCATCTTTTCCTGTGGCTGTAAAGTCCAATCGCAGCTCGGCACTTCCTGCCACAAAGATCGCAGGTGAATCGCGAGTCTGTTGGTGGTTCTCGTGAATTCCGTAGTTTTTTCTGTTTTATGTCGTCAAGCCAGGCTGCGTCATGCTTCGCTAAACCATCATGTAAAAGGTTACGCCATTCCGCTCTTTTAAGGGCTTCCGTTTCCCAGGTGTTCAGGCAATGGTTTTATCGAGTTTGTTGGCTAACCACACACAAGCGAATACTGGCAGACTTGTGTATCGGCTCACACGGAAACCTATCGAAACCTAACATACCGATTTCACAACATTTCTCAAATAAAACGATCGAGTCTTCAAAAAGCTATTACTAGTAGAAATTCTCAGACTTCCTATCTCGGCGCATTCCTCGGATTTTCCGTGTTACCGAGTTACCTCCAGCTTTGAAAGCCTAGGCATCTGAGAGGGAATTACATACACATACCGAATTTTAGTATTTATTTACGCGCGTGTGATAAAAGATAAGGCGTAAACACAAGTCACGCCCGAGGCGACATGACACGTGAGCCGTGCGTAAGTAATGTGATTGCGAATTTTGTACGTAGTGACACCGGGGGCGTAGCTCAGATGGTAGAGCGCTCGCTTAGCATGCGAGAGGTACGGGGATCGATACCCCGCGCCTCCAAATTTTTAAGTATTTTATAAATGTTGATGCCAGCATTCATATGCATATTTTTCATCTAAATGCTTCTACGATCCAAGAGGTTAGTACTGTTGGGTCACCACCATGGACATTAGTTTTGTTAATGTAATTCTTTTGGATGCAATCTTGCACAAAGTGCACGTTCCTCTTGATGGACCCGCAAATTCCGCAATAATATATTAATTCTAAGTGTATACGGTCCCGCCCTAAAGCCTTGTAAAATGTGTATAAGTGAGGCAGATTAAACCGAGATGGGATTGGTTTGAATGGTTTGTTTGTTGCGAAATGGAGAACCTGGTCGTATTAATTTGGCAGCCGCCATCGATATTCTCGCATTGTTGCGGTGCCAGTAATGCCGAATCCATTTCGGTGTGGCTGTTCGGGGCGTTCGGGCCACATCCAGGCATTATATAACAGGTTTTATGTACATTATATACCGGTTTGTATACTGTGCCGCTTCTATGTTCGTATGTACTTGGTTTACCACTTGCATGGTGTAGCTATAAACTGATGACTTATAGTTAGATCAATGTATGAGATACCTACGCGGTGAAACATTTCAAGTAATGGGACCAACTAAACTCTATACTTTAGCCAAGATTTATAAAAAGCCGTTACACTAATGTCAGATAAAATGTTGGCTATTCGGTAAATTTTTGACATAACTTATAACGACATAATATAACCTAATAAAACCGGCCTTATCATATTATCTGAACGTTCTGTTTTCCTGGTACTCATCAAAGTCAGGTACTGTGGCGGGGCATCAATTAAATATGAATTTGTAAGGAAACTGGGGGAACCGCTACCGCCCGCTTGTCGGGGGATGCCAACTTTGTATTTATTCATTAGCTTTTAAGATGAAAGCTTGAAATAATTAATAATACTGTCCATATAAATTAGGCCAAGTTTTTGTGAAGTATTTCTACTACCTATCTAATTATTTTACCTTTAGAAGATAAAAATATTGAGATATATGTATGAACGAAAATACTTAAACAAGCAAAACATGTATGTTGAAAAGCGTAAACTTTGAGCAAATTCACTCGCGAAGCTCCCCGGGCGGACAAAATATACCACGTCAAATATTTTAAAAAGGCCATTTAGAGGCCGCAGTTCAAAAGCCTGTGACGGCAGTCATGTAAATTATACACAGCCATCCCGAAAACACCGCGAATAAATTTGGACCGTCCTCATTTCGCAGTGCATTTGCGAACGTGTCCCGCCTTCGGGCGTGAAATATAAAGCAATGGTCCTTCACAGTCCTGCGTCCCTAGTCCATACTTCGCCTAATGGGGCCCGTATTGTTCCCATAATCCGGTGCGAGCTAATCCCGACGTAATCCCAGCACTGCGCTATCGACAAGTTCCTGGCCTGACTGTTTTAAAATTAAAATTATTGATTGTAATGTGATCTTCTAAGTCCGGAATCCAGCATTCGCGTTACTTAAAATTATATAAGGACTAACTTTGAACGCACGTGAAAAATATAACGGCGTATTTTTAAAATTTTCGTAATCAACACCAGCGTCATGCAAGAGTCAAACATAACCGAGTATCCCGAATAAATGAAGATAAAATAAATTTCATCCGAACACAATCATGGCAAACAAAGGGGACAAACAAAAGGCAATCGCGTAGTTAAACAAAATATTAACAAACGATGTAACGAGGCATTGTGCGCGTGAGCAGATTAAACATTAAACAAGTTTCAAGCTCTCGCCGCGAAGTCACAATGGCGCAAATGAAGTTGTCGCGTTTGTTGACAAAGCCACCGCGATACGAATTATAAACAACTAGTTTTTGCCCGCGACTTCGTCCGCGTGGAATCACATCGCGATATATATAATTTAGGCGCTTACCCAGTCATCGCTGCTTCATACAAATTTCCACCCCCTTAAGGGATGATTTTTGGGATAAAAAGTGTCATATATCCTTCCCGGGTCTTAATTATCTCCATACCAAATTTCATCTAAATAAGTTCAGCGGTTTAAGCGAGAAGAGGTAACAGACAGACAGACACACACTTTCGCATTTATAATATTATAGTATTAGTAAATTAGTATGGATTGGTTACATCTCGCTTTGGTCGGTCTTCAATGACTTATTATTGGTTTATTTTGTCGTGTCAACGTTCACCGGAATCTTATTTCCTTCTCTATGATTATAATTAATAATGTTTGTCGTAATGCTAATTATCTGTCTGCAAATATTTGTCGATTATGTAATGATGCCGTTGTACATTTTAATATGACACAATTTTTTGTATTTTGCTTCTCATATGTAGAAAAAACTTATTAAGAATGAATAAGAATAATAAAAGTTTATTGTCACACAACATAATGTACAAGCAAAGCAACACTACACAAAAATACTGACACAGAAACAATAAGTCCGCGCACATTACAGTGTGACAATAGGAGCGAACTCAGCATATGCCGCGATACACTAGGTGCACCCAGCGCTGGTTTTCAGTTCACCCCTAATGACAACTGCTTTAACAAATCAACAAATTAGCGGGTGCTTAAATAGATTATATACATTTTCGTAGCAAACCAGAATTTATAAGAGAATAAATAAATAAATAAATAGAATATATATGCTTAGCTGTGTGTGTGTGTGTGTGTGTGTGTGTGTGTGTGTGTGTGTGTGTGCGTGTGTGTTGTACTACGATAAATATTTTGTTTTAACCTATTTTTGTGTACAATGAAGTGCTTACATACATAAGTATATATGTGAAGGTAAGTGGGCAAAAAACTACACAAACAATTGGCCTATAACAAGACATATTACACTTTAGGGGTTCCAAGGTCTCTTTGCTTATTTAACAGTAAACTCCGCAGTTTGTGTTTAAACGTTTTTTGGGACATGACTTTGCGTAAAGGAGGAGGCAAGTCGTTCCAAATTTTGGCTGCTGCGAACTTAAAACTCCCTCTGAACCCGATAGTTTTGTGATGAGGAAGTGAGACTTTATTTTGAACTTTGCTGCGAGTATTCCGGTGATGCACATCCTTCATCCAAGTTATTTTGTCAAACAGGTAGTCAGGCTTTTTGGTAGCTACAGTCTTTTGCACGAAGCAGGCCAAATGTAAATCTCTACGACACGCCATTTTAAGAATGCCCTTTTCATTGAGGTATGGCGTGATATGAGCTCTTTTTGGCACCGCATAACAGAACCTTGTGCATGCGTTCTGTACTCTTTGAATGGCATGCGCGGTTTTAGCAAAGATTCGTGGTCCGTAAACTGCGTCGCAGTAATTGAACTGCGACAGCACAAGTGATTCGACCAGCACAAGCCTAACTGCTTCAGATAGGTATTTTCTAATGCCATAAAGAACTTTAAGCCTGTAGAATGCATTCCTGATTTTAAGATTTATGTGATCGATGTAACGCATTTCCTCATCCAATAGGAGACCCAAGTTTCTCGCCGAGTGTACATGTTCAACCGCCTGTCCATTGATGAATAGTTTAGGTTTATGACTCATTACACGTTTACACTGGTTTTTTGTACCCAAGACTAAAAACTTAGATTTCCCGGGATTAAGAACCAAGTTATTATTAGCGGCCCATTGAGATATAATTTCTAAATCTTCGTTAATACGTTCCACTGACTCCACGGTGTCCTGAGGATCAAACGACAAGTATACCTGCGTATCATCAGCATACAGGTGAATGGCGCAGTGCTTTAGTCTGTTACTAAGATCAGCAGTGAACAACGCAAATAGGATTGGGCTAAGAATGGATCCCTGCGGTGTCCCTCTGCTAACAGATCTTACTGAGGATCGCACTTCTCGACCCTCTTCATTTTCGGCCTGGACATATTGCTTCCTATTTGAGAGGTATGAGAAAAACCACTTGCGTGCCGAAAACGATACACCATAATACGCCATTTTGGCCAACAGTAAGTCCTTGTTTATGCAGTCAAATGCTCTCGAAAAATCTAGTAGTACTAGGATACTGCCCTTTCCTTCATCTGACGCTGCCAGTAAGTCATCTGTAACATTAGCAAGTGCTGTGGTTGTACTGTAGCCGCTACGAAATCCGGATTGTACCTTGGGTAAAATGTTATTCTGCTCTAAATATTTCGTTAACTGTGCACACACCACTCTTTCTACGATTTTAGAAAAGGCTGGTAAGATACTGATAGGCCGGAGGTCCTTATATGATTCTACCTTGGATCCTTTAGGTAGTGGTTTCACTTTCGCCAATTTCCATATTTCAGGAAATTTTTTAGATGTTAGGGATTTGTTAACGATCGATGTTATTAAAGGCAGCGTTACAGGCAGAGTCATTCGTAACATTTGCATTGAAATCGAGTCTGCTCCACAGGCATTTGTTTTAATACTAGCAATCACTTTCAGTATTTCATCTTCAGAGCACTCAGTCAAGATGAATTCACTATTTCCGAATTTTTTAGTGATGAAATAGCAGTATGTGTCTGTGTCAACATGTCCGTTTCCTGGGATCTCAAGAAAAAAGTCATTAATGCTGTCTGGTTTATTCAAATGGTGCGGAATACCGATATTGTTTGTACCCAGCACAGCCGAACGTTTCAGATAACTCCACATTTTATTTGGATTTTTTATATTATTATTAACATAAAATGTGAAAAATGCTTGTTTCTCTCTCTCGACTGCCTTATTCGTATAATTTCGCAGAGACTTGTAATAATCACGATGAGTAGCCGCTCCTGTAATTTCGGCTCTGGCCAGGGCCTTGTTTCGTAGAGATATCATGAGTTTCACATTATCTGTTAGCCACGCCCGCGGTTTTTCTCCAACACAGATCCTTTTGATCGGTGCGTGTCTATCAAACAATGTGTACAGTAAGTTATAGAAACAAGTAACCATAGCATCAATATCGCTACATTCCAACACATCATTCCATGGTAGATTAGTAAGGTCAGACTCAAATTTTATTTCATTAATTTTTTGTAAAGCCCTACATTCGATAAAACGTTTTATTTCTTTCGGTTTTTGTATTTTAAACACAGCAATAACCAAACCATGGTCACTTAGGCAGGGGTTATGATAAACATCAATACTTTGGCACAACGGAGCAGAATCTGTGATAATTAGGTCTAAAAGAGTCGCAGAGTGGTCCGTTGTACGAGTAGGTTTCTGCACTAACTGTTGCAAGTTATGTTGTGTTAAAAAGGTCAATAATTCAGTGGCTTGAGGCTTACCAGGCTGCAGCAAGTCAACATTAAAATCGCTTAATATAAAAACATGGTTACAGTATGCGAATAAGCTTACCGATTCGCTCAGAGCGTCTATGGCGCTGGTTACAGGCAGAGACTCGGGTCTGTACGCCGAGCAGACGGCTATGCGAAGCCCCCCCGGCAGGGACACTTCCAGCCACATCTGCTCTAGAGCCGAGCTCGGGTGCGGCCGTACACGCGCGCGCACGCCGCGCCGAACGTAGAAGCCCACTCCGCCTCCCCGCTTGTCCCCGGCACGCGGCGTGTGCTTAAATGTGTACCCTGGGACGACTGGTGCACATTTCTCTTCTCCACTTTTTAGCCAAGTTTCATTTAGTGCTATTATATCTGGCATATATTTTTCCATAGAATACAACAACTCATCCCTACCTGTATTTATAGATCTTATATTTAATAGTCCCAAAATTAGATTATGATTTATTTTTCTCTTCATTTTATTATCCTAAAATCGTTCCATCCCATATTCCTTATTCTATTCCATATTATCCTAAATTCTTCCACCTGTTTGTTATCGCACAGCTGTGCTGCGCCGATATCATCCGCCACGGTGTTTAGGCCGAGCGCCGAGTTATTGTTCTATCTATATACCTAGATAACATCGTGCCATGTTTACGCACCAAGACCGTAGCTGGGAATATGTCGACGGATACAAATAATATACTAAATGACATGTTTAAAATTACGATATATTTAATTGGTAAATAAGCAATTTTATGATGTATGTATTGGTGTATGTTTGTAGGTGTATACTTAATAATATGGCTTGCTATTAACACATCATTCATATCTATCCTATGTACCTGAGAATATATTTGACACAGTTTTGTACAATTACTGCTGTTATACTCGTAACTATTATGAACAAAATGTATTGCGATTACAAGATATCTGAGTAACAATTCGTCTAGAAACCTGTTTTTTTGTTTGTTATGGGTAAAATTAGTAATAATGAAACAGAAAGACATTTCGTAGTAATGATGGCTTTTTAACATAAAATTAATTTTATAGTACACTATGCAAGAGAACATTAAGGTTTAAAATGGCACAATTTATAACACTAAGAACTACCAAACTAAGATTTCATTTCAAGGTTTTCAATACCTCCGTGTTCCTCAC
The DNA here is from genome assembly GCA_951800055.1 of Cenopis cana. Lineage (NCBI taxonomy): Eukaryota > Metazoa > Arthropoda > Insecta > Lepidoptera > Tortricidae > Cenopis > Cenopis cana. The sequence goes on from OX637487.1 coordinate 18,211,354, forward strand.
CCAAACATAGTCCGCGCCTTCTGATTTCCGTAAGTAAACTCGACCATTTGTGACCCAAACTATTCTGTATCCAATTTCCTTGGCTCTTAGTCTGGCGGCCTTATGCAGCTCCCTGATTTCTTTAGTAAGGTGCTCGGCTACGTATACCGGGGATTTTGACTGGCTAGCTATTCCAAGATGGCTTGTATTCAGTTTGTCACTGGGGTGGGTCCTGTTGTACTTGCGGGTCGCCGTGATGAAGCCTTCTCGAATGCGTGGTGATGCGAACTTAACAAGAATCGAGCGGGGTCTCGGGTTACTGGGGTTCATTTTTGCTAGGCGCGTACACTGCACGATTTCTTGCTGCTGCACCGGGTGCTCGATAGTATTGCCAATTTGCTGCACGAGGGTGACCAAGTTTTCGCCGCTGTGCTCAGGCACGCACTGGATCTCGACGTTGCTGGCGCGTGCCAGCTTATTTGTAATAAGTGGCAATTTTCTTTCTAGCTCTAGGAGTGAACCCCTAACCCTTTCCCCCTCTTATATACGTTTTGGCTGTAAAACCTGTGTGGCAGGCGACTGACTTAGAAGTGTCGATTTCTACTGGGTTACTGTTGCTCGTGGTAAAAAAGATCTCTGGGTAATCGTATGAGGTATTTTCCGCACTTCCATCATAATGTTCGAAAAATTTCGCACTCGCTGCGCTCGCGTTTTCATCTACATGTATTATGACTTTATAACCCCCCCCTTAAAGTTTATTTATATATCTACGTGATTAACTCAAGTGGTGTTTGGTAAATAAATAGAGTATGCCACATTATTGCACACATTATTTACTAAACAAGTACCTATGTAGTATGTGTTCCTGGAGGTGAACAAGGTTGCCAGAGCTCCCGAGGATGTACTGTGTAGAGAGCGAAGGATCTAAACCTTTGTCCCTTCTGCTGTCAACACAGTGAATCCTCAAATATTATATACAGGGTCGGCAACGTGTAAGTGACTCCTTTGGAGTTGCGAGCATCTATAGGCTGCGGTGTGTCCGCTTACCATCAGGTGGACCGTAAACTTGTTTGCCACCGTCTATGTGTAAATTAAAAAAAAACATAATATTACAAGGTCAAGCCGCGTCGTGGGAAGCCAGTCCTGTCAAGCTGGTCTAATTTATTTGACAGACATTCAGATGTACAAATAGTGATAACAAGGATAATACTCATACATGTCAAGACTTAAATGGAAGAAGGATAATACTCATAAAAAAGACATTAAAAGCCATCGAAAGTGTTAAGTGATCGATCGATCCCAAATTGAGCATTATCCCATTGGCCCGGACCACTTAACCAAGCGTTTACCGCTCTCAAGGGACGCTCCGTTGGAACCTTGAGATGCAGCGGGGAACTAATAGACCGTGCGCCAACAACAGGTCTCGATGACCAAGTTCCTCTCGCACGAAAACTTGTACAGTGGTTAAGAAAGTTGTATTATGAAGGACGTCTGCCTGGTGGAGCAGCAGCCTCCCAAAGACGTAAAAAAAAAAAATTCAGTCATTTCGGGTATTCCACCACTCTACAACAGTGCTTAACTACCATTTGACACTAGTTTTTAGGGAAATGATTTAATTTTGATTTTTTTTACGTCTTTGGGAGGCTGCTGCTCCTCAACCCACCAACGAAATCGCGGCAGACGTCCACTGCAGTCCTTTATAATACAACTATCTTAACCACTGTACAGTCAAGGGCATAAATATGTATACATTTTTGGACCTCATTTCAATGTAGTAAGGTGACAGAGTGTATACATATTGGTGCCCTTGACTGTACAAGTTTTCGTGCGAGAGAAAATGACTAAAGATTTTAGCGCCTGGCCCACGGTCTATAGTTGATGGCTGATCGCCGTGATTCAATTATCCGAGAGACTAGTAGTTACACACATGAGTAGTGAGTACGGTGCGATTACGGGACGTTTTCGAACGTTCGTAAGTAAGATTTTAACGTCAACTCCCATACTAAAAATGACATTAAAATATGCCTACCGTACGTTCGAAAAGTTATGTGACTACCCCGCCGCCGTACGTAACAAACGACGGTACAAAATACAATATAATAGGTATATGGTAATGCTCAAACGCCTTAACCCTCATCGAGAAATCATGTTCGGATGTTTATGAGCGCCTTGTTTGTTCTGATGTACTTCTGCGATGAAAACTATATTTTCTGTATTTTATACAAAATACAAGTGCAGTTCATGTATAAAATACTCTTAGTACGACTATTAAAGCCTTTATGTCACACCTGGCCATAAAGTGCCCATTATCGCACGCTCCGCGCACGAAAAAACCCACTTCCTGGCCAGGGGGTGACATAAAATTTTGTACTTACCACGGGCGATAATAAAGAAAGCCTCAGATCGCATATTTATCGCCCTTGCCTTCGGCTCGGGCGTAAAATACCTGCGATCTGAGACATTCTTTGTTTTATCGCCCTTGGTAAGTAATGTACTATTGTCTATGTAATCAAGTTCAGATACATTTTGTTCTGCTTGTAAGGGTTTCCAAAACAACTACGTTTCATTTTATTTACCAGTTATTGCCAGCGCCGCCCTGAAACAACAAGTACCAGGAACTCATAAACATTGGCCGGAATCTGCGAAAGGCAATTTCCCAATTTCCAAAACAACGTTTGAAATTACAGCAGAGGCGGCGCGCAAACTTTTTCCATCATGAACGCGGAGTCACGCGTCCCACATCCGTCCCAGCGCCAAGCCTTTAGATCTCTTGACGAATGGGGTGTTTAGCACACCTGGGGTGATGAGAAGCGGTGATTTATTCTGTTATTATTATAACAAAGTCACGACTTGAGTGTATTGAACATTTTAGATAAGTAACTGCAAGCAGTGTTTGATCGGTGACATATTAACACCAAAAGCAATACGCGAAAACCTAACTAGTCCTTTGTGTACAAAAATGATGTACTCCCATTTACGTATACTAAAACTATGCGCAACTAAAGCGGGTATTACACTGTCTTGTATTCAGAATCCTGACCAGTAGAGGGGAGTTGAAGCATCTCGCTCTAACGTATCAGGTCCGAACCCTTCTAAGTGTCCTGAATTCAGGACAGTGTAATACCCGGGGAGTTGAAGCATCTCGCTCTAACGTATCAGGTCCGAACCCTTCTAAGTGTCCTGAATTCAGGACAGTGTAATACCCTTTATTTTACTAAACGGTTAAAACTCACGTATTAATTATCACTTCGGGCGACATGTTTCGAACTCGTCGGGAGTTCTTCCTCAGTGTGCAATCGGCGCGGGTCGCAGACGCACTCATCCTGAGGAAGAACTCCCGATGAGTTCGAAACATGTCGCCCGAAGTGACAATTAATACGTGAGTTTTAACCGTTTAGTAAAATAAAGTTATAACATGTCTCACGAAAGTTTAAATTCAAGTGTAATACTCGCTTAAAACAAACAAAAGCGAGTTCCACGATTGTTTTCCGTTCAAATAAAAACTAAAGTAAAGCTCGCAAAATTACGCATTATGCTCGAGTTGGCAGCGGGTAAGCGCTCCTCAGAGAGTCATGTTGCTTCCGATCGGACTTATCTGTTTATTTCATAAATAAAATCATTTAGAACTCGTGTGTTCCCAAAAATAATTTCTCTGTGCTAAAGGCACGAGTTATACAGATCACTAACCCACGAAGAACTGCCCCACTCTTGGACATTTTGGTAGGGAAGAGGAGTTTTAACGTATAAGACTATCTATAAACATTTGAAATCAAGTATCTGGAGTTATCGATTACGATTTTTAATTTGAGCCTAAATTTCTACTGACGTTGACTTAAGTGTCGTTCTGCTTGCACGGGCAACCAGTCTTTAGTTAGTTATATACCTTATTTGATACCAGCAAGTAGAATAGAAATGTTAAACGCAGACTGGCAGCGTCATAACTAATAACGTGTCTGATGCGAGCTTCGATATGAAATGATGTGAGCGATGCCGGTCCCCAACAATACATTTCTACAGAGCCAGTCATATCAAATATCTCAGTTCAATATGAGAAAATATTACATTCGTATCGAGATCAAATGATAATACGATATAATCATAATAAATGTCAGAGGATATTTATCCTCCTTGATTTATGTTAAAGTGAAATTTCGTTAAAAGGCTCTTGATTAGATTAGATTAGATTCATTTATTTCATGATAAGAATTACATTATAAATGCCTGCCGCTTAATGCTTATTAATGTCTGCTGCTTGTTCTGCCTTTCATTAGCATGATGGTAAAAATTCTGAAATAATAAAAAAGGTAAGTTTTGGAGGCGCGGGGTATCGATCCCCGTACCTCTCGCATGCTAAGCGAGCGCTCTACCATCTGAGCTACGCCCCCGTTGTTACAGTTGACGAATTCCTCGATATCAACCAGGTAAGTCAAGGCAAGTACGTAATACATAATGCTTGGTCGCCTCGCAACTTTCACGCCGGACTGTCTGGCATTGTTATTGTTATTTCCGCGAGCCTTATACCGCGGCTAAACTAACTTAAGGCCGTCCGTTCATTGTATACTATATGCGCATAGTTTGAACAAATACTTGTAGATAGCTATATGGCCCTATTTACAATAAAATACTGATAAGAGAGTCTTGCTAGGATAGTTCACAATACCAACTGATGAATTAAGAAAATTAAGAAAATTTTCTACACTGATATTTTCGAATGACTTTGTGTTGTTACTGCCTCACAGTTATCACTGCAAAATGCAACCATAATCAACAGAACTGCAGCGGTAATAATTCATATTGATAGCGGCTAGTCTACAATAGTTTTAAAGCTAAGTATTATCCGTGATTTTATTGTATTATCCGTACTGTATCCTTTAATTGAGGTGTGCAATAAAGAGTATTTGTATTGTATTGTATTATCCTGTTTTTAGGCTTCCGTACCCAAAGGGTAAAACTATTACTAAGACTCCGCTGTCCGTCCGTCTGTCCATCTGTCCGTCTGTCACCAGGCCAGGCTGTATCTTATGAACTGTGACAGTTAAACTGTTGAGATTTTCACAGATGATGTATTCCTGTTGCCACTATAACAATAAATACTAAAAAACAGAATAAAATAAATATCTAAGGGGGCTCCCATACAACAGACATGATTTTTTTGCCGTCTCTATAGAAGATGGTACGGAACCCTTCTTACGCGAGTCCGACTCGCACTTGGCCGGTTTTTTTTAACCTGTGACTGTGGCTTTGTTGAGGTTGGGCTCAATAAAGCGATAGGAGGGGAAACCTCCGACACAACACGATCACGCGGGTGGCACTGGCGGGTGGTTTTAACACTGGTATACTCTAACCCCCTTATTCATAAACGTCCATCAAACCTCTATTAGTTAACAAGCCTCTAAAGTTCGTTTGTCCTTATCTGTCACTCTGACATTTACGTTTGTGAGAAAGGGACAAACAACATTTTAGTTAGCAGAGGTTTGTTAAGTTTTATGAATAAGGTGGTAAGAGTTTGCCTTCCAGTGGGATTGGTTAAACGGCTTTAACCGAATCTGAGGTATTATTCTAATAAACGCGGCTATAGACGGGCTACATTTCAGCTGTTTGTAAACTAGACGTGTCTGGCTAATACTGTGGCAATGTGACCTAATTTTGAACACTAGGTGCGTTTTCTCTTTGATTTTCACTACAATCAGAAATCATCATAGTCAGACAGCAAACAAAAATCAAAAGAAAACCGTTTGGAGGCGCGGGGTATCGATCCCCGTACCTCTCGCATGCTAAGCGAGCGCTCTACCATCTGAGCTACGCCCCCGTTGCATAAAGGTGCGAATAATTTTATCTCAACTGCATCGCAGTACGATATTAAAACCGTTATTCACAATAACCCTTTACAAACTAACCAGTTTAAGTCTCACTTCCGATTACATACTTATATCTATTACGTATCTCGGAACCAAATTATACTGCTTTTGCTACACAGTTAAATACTAAGTTAAGGCATACGCGACTGAACCGAGCAGTTCCGAGATTGGTACAAATAATACGTAAAATATGTAGTTCAACCACTAATAAACATGTGGTTTATAATATACCTACATTTAAAGACGTTATAAGGAAAAATATGACGTCGAAGTAAAATACATTTGAATCTGTATTCATGAGTCCTTTTTACTGAAGTCATGAACATTTTACAAAATTGGACATTAAATCAAAATTCCATTAAGATCCTAGTTGAGTGCGGTGGCTATCGGCATGCGATCCCCATGCATGATATGACGATATTCAGGGCCAGTGCTCTATTGGGTATGGTCGACAGAAAGGAACATATTGTCGGATGACAACCAAAAGTCACTAGCAAATCAATCATTACTCTTAAGCCGGCATTACACCTTCCTGAATTCAGAACCTTTACAGCTACACCGTAAATATATATTTTAGAGCGAGATGCTTCAACTATCCTATCCCTCCCCTATTCAGGATGGTTAAGGACAATGTAATACCCGCTTTAGATACTTCGTGTCTCTCTACTGAAACGAGATATACTCGTATTTTAAGTAGGTATTTGATACTTAGATTGTGAGATTTGGTTCTCAAAGGACAATATAATTATATCATGTCTCCGTCACTTCTTTTGAAATATATAAACTTGTAATAATTAATCAAGCCAGTGTTGGAAAATGGCAGTGTTGGAAAGAGTCCCCTGTAAAGTTTTTCTATACTCATAATATTAAGCAAAATAACTTATTTAAAATATCGAGCAAAAACTATACAAGTTGGAGGCGCGGGGTATCGATCCCCGTACCTCTCGCATGCTAAGCGAGCGCTCTACCATCTGAGCTACGCCCCCGATGCATAAGACTCGCGAATATTGTCAACTGAAACGTACGTAGCGTACAGTAGACCAACGAAAATGTTGAGCACTTTAGTACTTTGTCAAATTAAAGAGGTTTCAAATTTTATGACGTTTCAGTCTAAATATTTCTTAGATTTCGATGTGAAAAGGTTCTAAGTATGCTCAACATTATCATGGGCTGACTGTACAAACGTATAGCGACATTATTAACACTACGAGTATTATTCACTAATCTCCCCTTTCGCTGCTTGAAAAACCAGCATATGCATAACACCTGATTACTAATATTTATAACGAATCTCGGGGCCAACCTATACTTTATACATCCGACACAAGGTGAATAAGCGCCGGCGCCTCGAGCGGTACAAGTAATCTCTAAACTAGTTCATTGACGTGACGCAGTGATTGCACGGTTACAAACTGTCTTAAAAAACAATTGAATTCAGGGCACTGCTCGTGAGCTTTAACTTTCGACCAATGAGAACAAGCTAAATTAAGAGAAAATTCTACAAAACAATTTCCACGACGACCTTCGAAATACACTTTGTTCTAGTATTAGGACTTTCCAATATTAATAGATAAGAAATAAGAAAGAATTTATTGCCAAACAAAATAACAAAAATACAATTCATGACAATTTTAAAAACCAGGGGCCTATTGCATAATAAATTACAACTAATATTACAAGCGGAAGTCTCTTTCGAATGAAAGGGATTGAAAGGAGACTACCGCTTGTAATATTAGTTGTAATTTATTATGCAATAGGCCCCAGACCATTAATAAACAGAATATATCTATAATAACTAAAATTAAAAAGCGAAGGCAAAAGGAGCACATTCAGCGACTGCTGGTGGCCCATAAATGCGCCACCAGCGCTGGTTTTCAATGTGCCCCTGATAAGATACTCCTAAGATCCTTCGCCGTAATTTAGTTGATTATCCAAGCCTGAATAAAGGTTAAAATACAGATACAGAGTAGTCTAACTTAAGACCAGCGTCGGAGTGGATAGTGGATTCACAAATGACCTTTTTAAAAAAAAAACTCACTCAAAACCAGTGAACTCCCTGAATGAATAATATCAGTCACTTTTAACTAAATCGATCGTCCGCTATTTTCTAATATATCAGTTTCAAATGGGGTGGAAGACTAATGTCTTAATTGTTCCGCAATTAGACTGCTGCCACGGCTGATCGTACCAGAAACATATAGCAGGTCGCAGGCAAGTTCGAGGAGGTGACGGTAATACATACCGTAAACAACGAATTTGTAATTTAATAAAGGGTCGGCAACGCGCCCGTGACAGCTTTGGAGTTGCGGGCGTTTATAAGCTGCGGTATCCGCTTACCATCAGGTGGACCGTACGCTTGTTTACCACCGCCGTTGTATGACAATAAAGTGACCAAGCAGGCACGAACGGGTCCTTTTTCCGTCCAAGTAATTATTATATTAAGAGTCAGCCAGCTGAAAACGTGAATACGAAGAAAATATCCTGAAAACTATTCTCATTCAGAATGAAAATCCAGAACGTTTTTTGCACGAGCACGAGAGTCAATGTCAAATGGGTAGGCTGAAAAAATTATAAATTTTTTCTGACAAATTACATTGTACAAAGTTGCCCACAAACAATGTTTCTATGTATGAAATACATAATATACGGGATAACATTCCTTTGAACAAATCATTTTATTTAATTATTAACAATAACGAGAAGCCAAATTTAAAAAAATCTGAATGGAGGCGCGGGGTATCGATCCCCGTACCTCTCGCATGCTAAGCGAGCGCTCTACCATCTGAGCTACGCCCCCGGTGGTATATAGCTCGAAAAAACTAATATTATTATATACTTACCATAAACATTATCAGCCGCGCGCCTATAGACCGTGTTTAATCAAAAGAATTTAATATACGTCCATAAAGTTAATATCTGATAATGTTACAAAGATTTATAAAATAAAAATTTAATCTAAGCGAATTAAATTTATGCTTATATACCCATTGATATTAAGCATTATTTTGTTATCTTTGAATAAAATAGCATTGTTATCTATTTCGAAATTGAAACATAATCCGATATTATAACATCTTAATGAATTTATTTACGTAGATCAAATACAAGCGACATTACGGAGTCTCGGGTCTCGGTACGTAGGTACAGTCTGCAGCAGAAGTATAGGCGCGCTATGACTGTATAAAATAATCAACATTGAACCCTATCAGCAAGAGAATAGGGCTTGTGCATGTGGAGAAGTTGTGCTGCCCACCGTAGGATCACAAACATGCGCTATGTATGTAACGTCGCGCGAGGCAGCCGGTGTGAAATGACATTATCATATCGCGGCTTACTGGGGCGCCCTCGCCATCGCCACGAAATAAACCAATAAACTTGGTCGCTTCATAACATTTACATAAAAAATATATTCGCCATATATATTGTCGTGACAATAAATGCGATTGTCAACGCATGTTTATAATATAAGAACAATAACCCCTACCATACCCTAAGGCTGTCTGGTAGAAATCGCCCTGTAGCAATAAGCCCGCCTGTTGTTTGCCTCTGCTTATTGTGACTTTGTACTGTACTATGATGACATAATTGAGGTGTACAATAACGAGTATTTTGTAGTATTGCTAAGCGGAAGGAAATGTTCGGTTCCGAATCAGACTGGACTCGAATTGATTACTCGTACGGGGTCAAATAGATTGGTGGAAGCAATTCGAAGCACGCTTAATAGTGACATAATCATCATTTGTTCCCCACCCTTATTTGGGATCGGCGCATGTTTTATTCCATACCTCCACGTCTCCCGACACTTCGATGTAATGTAATATTATTAAATATACCAATAACGCATATTACTGAGCAAATGAGCTAGCATGTGCCGGTTAGGTACCCAATTTGAATACCTAACACGAGGAGCGAAGCCCGTCCCGCGATGGAAATTAACTTGACGTGGGAGGTGACAAAAACAAAGCTTTCCAAATTTATACCGGAGCGCGGAGCGGCGTCTAAAGCCCGTGTAATCAAACACAAGACTCGTCGCGTTCTTTGAAAAATATTCAAAATAATGTTTATTTTGAACGCGGCATCTAAGGCGATTATCACTCATTTCCGCAAGGAAATGTTTGCTTTCTCCAGGAATGTTATCAGATTAAATTACCGTTGTTTCCTGGCACGTCGGGGAAGTTGCGATTTGATTAAGCGTTCTTTATCATTTATCAAATCAAAAACATTTGATGATTTCAATCTAAAGAAAGGAACTCTAGCTTAATATAAACCTTCCTTAATAAAGGGGATTGGTAAGAGACCGTAATTTTTATCCAATAGTAATTGCCTTCGACCTCTCCTAATCCGATGAGAGAGCTTTCAGGATTGTTTATTGTCTCGTGTTATAAGATAAAGGATCCACTACATTAAGATCCTACAAAGCCAAATGTGATTAGATTGGTTCTCCTTTGAGCAGTGACGCGACACGTCATCGCATTCATGTACATCTCACATAATTCTGAAAGCGATATACATATAAGCGAAAAACTGTATCATGAAAGCGAAACACGGAACGCAGGTATGCTACCTGCACACTTGTTCATTTAGCCTCGGGGCACAGTGACCCCGTTTCTGTTTTGCAAAGGTAACGCGAACAATAAAAGACAGCAAAATCCAGGGAGCGTGGCACCAGGCGAGCATACGAACACAATAGGCGCGCAGAGAACCTACGTCACGGGGACTTGTCCTTGCTTTATGTGTTCCCACAGTCAACGGGAAAATAAAAAGATTTGCACTCACAACAAAATAAACCGATATTGCTAATTACCTAGGAGTAATCGGATAAAATAAACTAATTGAATTGTAAAGTGTTGATTGATGATTGATTGATTGATGATTGTAGGTATGAATGATTGTTGTCGTTGATGATGAATAATTTTATTTTATTTTATTTTATTTTATTTATTGATTCCTTAAATTAACACTTACAGTCTAGCTACACGTGTTAACCGAACAGGATGTATTAATTAAATGTACTACATAGTAATTATAATAACTTAAATACTATTACTTATTCAGACTACAATAATTGAGCTTGGAGTCGAGATAGATTCCAAGTACCGGCTACTTGCTGTTAGAAAGCTGGATTCGGTACTATGGAATATATCCAGGTCACTGTCGCTGTTCAGTATATCATTGAGCAGATTTAACGCATGGTGCAGTGGAGAGTGTGATAGAGCGCGGGTCCGCGTCACCGGAACAGCAAAGAGAACGGGGGTGCGGGGCCGGAGCTGAATATGAGGAACGGGTTGTACACGCAGTGGGATAAGGGTCAGTAATGAGGGGTTTGTAATTTGACCACGCACTAATCTGAAGATATATTTCACCAGGAACATGTTCCTTCTGGTCTCAAGGGAGGTATAATTCACCATTCCCAGTATATACAGAGTTGGATATAGGTGTGGATAGTACCCGTAGACCTTACTGAAGAGAAAACGAACAAATGTTTTTTGAACCCTCTCAAGCATAAGTATGTACCACTGCTCATGGGGGTTCCAAATAACCGCATTCGTCTCCAGTCGGCTCCGCACATAAGCATTGTATAAAATACTAAGGGCTTTTTGTGAGGTGAAGCTTTTAGATTGGCGCATGACGAAGCCTAGGCATTTCCTTGCAGCATTGCAAGTTTTGATGATGTGGTCATTAAAGGAGAGGTATGGATCAAACCATGTGCCCAAATCACGAACAGATAAGACTTGCTGTAGAGGAGTGTTATCAAGCATGTAGTCATACCGTATTGGTCGGTGAGCGCGGGTGTACGACATGATTGAGCATTTTTCATGATTAAGGGCTAAATGGTTACGTGTACTCCACGCGCAAACGCTGTTTATATCATCTTGTAAGTTAATACAATCGTGTAAGTTAGTGACGGGTAAAGCTAGTTTTACGTCATCAGCAAACAATAGGCACGTCGAATGCTTTACAGATGCAGGGAGATCATTAATTAGTATGAGAAACAAAAGAGGGCCAAGGTTACTACCTTGCCCTATTCCAGATAAAACAGGGTATAATTCAGACCTTGAATGGCCGTATTGGACATACTGATGCCTTCCCGATAAATAGCTGGTCATAAATGCTAATAGCGAACAGGAAAATCCGGCCACTGCCATTTTCGTAAGTAGTATGTCAATGTTTACTCTGTCGAAAGCTTTTCTGTAGTCGAAATAAGCCACTTCAACCTGGGTTTTGTCATTAAGGTTATCTGCTATTAGAGTTGTTATATTTAGTAGATTAGATGAAGTCGAACGCTTTGGTAGAAAACCGTGTTGTTCGTCACAAAACCAACCGTTAAGCTGCTGATATATGTGAGAATAGAGGACGCTTTCAAATATTTTGCCAAATACAGATAACACAGCAATTGGCCTGTAATTTTGAGGGTCTGTCTTGGAACCGGATTTGTGTATTGGTAATACCTTTGTCGTCTTCCAATTAGAGGGATATGTTTTTGACTGGATCGACAGATTGAAAATGAAGTTTAATGGGTGCACGAATACTTCACGACAGTCCTTTACTAGGTACTGGGGTATCGCATCCGGACCTTGGGTGTATTTTGGTGGTAATCTATTGATGGCCCTGCGGATATCATCAACAGTGATGCCATCAATATCGACATGGCGAAGGGTTTCTTGCACTTCATAAGTAGCAGCGGAGGAAAAAGCTGCTGACTGGTCAAGTATAGGTGGAGATTGCAGATAGACACTTTTAAAAAAGGTGGCAAAAGTATCAGCCACTTGTTGTGGTGACAAATTTCCGAAAGTAGCAGGGTAGTAGGACTTTCGATTACGCTTTACAAATGACCAGAACGAGGATGGGTCATTCGCAATATTTGATTGTAGTCGTTTTAGAAATGATTCTAGGCATTCCTGCGATTTGGCAAGTACTAATTTCCTATAGTAGGAGAAGAACGCATAGTGGAGTTGGTCACCCGTTTGTTTGTACCTTTTATGGTACACGTTTTTTAGGTTATTGAGATGGATAACTTCTGCCGTGAACCAATTTGGGTATGAGTTCCGGTTTTTTGTCATTATTTTAGGTGGGACGCAATCCGAGATTATTCCATTCAATACGGAGTAAAAACAGCGGACAGAGTCATCGACCGTGCTACAAGTGTATACCGCCGACCAGTTCATATTCGCTAGCTCATGGTAGAGCCGTGAGAAATCAGCTTTTCTGAAGTTTCGTGGAGTACTCGAGAAATCATTGTCGTTTGAGCTTGAGTTATCCGGAGTATTACAGAAAAGGGTGCTACATGACACGATAATATCTAAAGGTACGTCGTGCCTTTCAGATGATACAAGACCAGCGACAGCTTCCGTAACAGATACATGAGACACAGTTCCATTTACTAGCACCAAGTCCAATAAGCGACCCAAGCTATTTAGGATACAATTATGCTGAGTCAAATTACAATAGGACATGAACAACTCGAAATCATCACGGATAGCACTTGTTGTGGAATATAAATTAAAATCGCCAATTATAACTATAGGAAGACTATGATGACTAACAATCTGCTCAATACAGCTGAAGGCAGAATGGTACCTAGCTGGTTGGATGTTTGGTGCAAGATAAAGTACACAAAGTATAAAGCGCAGGTGACTTTTTGTCACCAGTGCACAGATAATTTCATCGTCCAATACCGCACCACAGTTTATCAGTCGAAGTTGATAGGGCGATCGGGCGGCAAGGAGCGCGCCGCCGCCACCCCGACCACTACGGTCCGCTCGAAGCACTGTGAAGTCGGGAGGAAATAATTCCGAGTCATGGACTGTGTCATCGAGGCGCGTTTCCGTCAACACGATTATGTCGCTGTGGAATGTGGTGAGCGTATTCTTGGTGAGACTTAATTTGCCCTTTAGGCCTCTGACATTCTGATAAAACAGGTTAATTTTCCGCAATTTGGGAACGAAAAAACGTTCTCCTACCATCGCGATTCGTAGGTTTACGTTTATAGGGGTACCATTCTTGGACTGCAGTTCCTTTAGGCCAATTGTTTGGAGACATAAAGTAATCGAAACGATCCTGGGGCATGGAAACAACAAATTGAATGTTGTTGTGATGTAAACTAATTGTAATTCTAAAATGTAAATTCAAATTAAATAAGTCTGTAAGTAGTCATGTAGAACTATAACCAAATGTAATTTGTCTTTATTGCCCCGGACAAAATCAGGAAGCCGGAACACATCGTTAGATATTCTGTCCGATCCATCCTAAACCCCATTACGTATTCTATTCCTAAATCAAATAGCTCAAAGAACTCTGCTGGGAACTTTTGTCTTTTCAAATTCAAAATAGTTTTCGCATTTTGTTTTCCGTCAGGAATAAGTTACATGACTTCGAGAAAAGGATGGTACGGCCGTGCCACTTTTGTTTTGCTCGACTTGGCGGGGGCACTGCCGTGCCCCCAGATATTCCGTTACCATTGTTATTGACTTTTTAGGTTCAACAAACAAACATACTTACACGAGTTAAATGAGATTATAATGAACAAGGAAAGTCCCGCCCTAGCACTACTAACGAAGCGTAGACTCTAAGGCTTGTGAGGAAATTCTAGTCCAAGCAACAGTAAAATACGGATGAAGACATAAAACTCGTTACTGTTATTACGTACGTGGTCAAGCGAGCCAGCCAGCCGCCAGGCCCTCGGCTTCATAAGAAAATAGCGTTAAATGGAAGAGAATTTCATATTTTCTCTTTAGGACGTTAATGTTACGTTCATTCGGTTGTGCATAAGCCACCGTACCGGAGGAGAGGTACATTTAAAAAGTTAAAGATGTATTCAATTTGTTCATTCATTTCCCGGATTTCCTCTCCAATGTTTATTTTTCAAGGTTTAAAAGAAAATATATTACTGACCTGCGGTTATTTTTATGTTTATTGCCATTCAACCACAGTTATTTTATGATCCAAAATATATTTAAATTTTTATTCGAATTGTGTTCTTAGATTTGAAATAATATAATTAAACAATTCCTTCTAAACCCTATAACGAAAGAATAATAACTATTCAGGCATGGCAAAACGGCTTTTTATAGTTCCGCCAAAACTGCCTAACTAGACATTAACGAGCAATACTCGTAGTCGAACATAAGAAATATAGTTTGCAGGAGCAAACTTTCGTACAATTTCCATTGACAATGTTGTTAATTCTGTCAAAAACATAGTACCTACGCAAACTTTATAGTCCACATATTGTAACGGGTGGACAACTACGCAACCCTACATTGCGCATGCGCGTGATTTCATTATAAAAAAGATTGCAAATTTTGAGGACAACTTACATACATTTCCCATACGAACAGTGCAAGTTAAATAAAATCTTGTAAAAAAAACGGACACAAAACAGAAAAGCCATACCTATTATGAAAAAAAGGCGACTGCTCTCTTTCACCAGCCTCTACCGTGAGAACTTATCGCGACGTGTTTCTCATGCTCACTAAGGAAACATAAAAATAAAGGAGGTTTGCTAATCCTGTGTAGGGTACGACTGAAATATTCTCGGGGGTTAACCAAGCTAATCAAGGCTAATCAAGTATACAGTTAACCTAAAAAAATACATACAGTGGAAACTGGAACATAACATCCTCCTTCTTCAAAGTCTGTTTTAAAGCACTAGGCGTAGCTAAGCTCGAAACAGTCTTATTTGTAGTAGGCAAGAGACTTACTACTTAAACCAAACAAGATTTTCTTTAGACAAACTTCTTAGCATTTCTCATCCTTACTAAGGCAACAGAAATTGAGGGGAGCTAACGTAAAGAATTTATTTACTGCTTATTTTAGAACCTATACAATTTGAGTTCAGGTGTTTAAGCTTCTCCAGGAACTTCAAGAGGAGAACTAAGGGCATAGGGGCAGAATTTAGTTCTCAAACTACTAAGGCAACATACGCTATAATAGTTTGTGGTTAGAAAGAATCTATCTCACAGGTAGTAGTCACAAAATAAAAAATATACAGAAGGTCCGTTCCCGCCGTTCTTGAAAATACATACCTAAACTTGCCCGACTCACAGGGTTGCTACTGTATTGATTCTGAATTTTAAAAATGAGTAGGTATAATAAAAATTCTTCAACATGACATTTAAATATGAACCAGCGTATCTTGGTAAAAAACCGGCCAAGTGCGAGTCGGACTTCGCACATTTAGGGTTACGAATCAACCTCAAAAATATGATTTATCAATATATTAGTATTTGTTGTTAAAATATACGTAATATTGAACATTGTCACCAAATTTCAAGTTCATAGGTCAATGAAAAGTCTAAAAATTCTTCGGAACAAATATTGTGACAGACGACGGACGGACGGACGGACGTCTGGGCGACACCAATAGGGTTCCGTTTTGACCCTTCGGGTACGGAACCCTAATAAATTGATGCGTGACCCGCTGCGAGTTATGACTTGTGACGGGCGGCGGTCGAGACCGCCAACAAAGAATATAAGTACCTAATTAATTAGGTACCTACTTAACTAAACCATAGTACTTAAATACTGGCGTTTTACCAGCGATAAGATGAATGTGTAATGGTTGATCGTCGAGCGGCTAGTTTCAAAAAATTACCTACCTACCTAGGTATTGTAACTACCAAAATGAGAAAACCGTTTTATTTACCTTTCAATATCGTTTGAAAATTTGAAGAAAGTGTAGGCACAGTTTTTTGTCGTATTTAAACAATAAAATACATTCCAACTGTAATAATATCGGTTATTCATTTTGACGTACGTCACACAAAGTACCTACGTAGCGGCGGCGACGTCAAGTGATCAACGCGCGCACAACTAGCACTCGCGACGCGACAGTGACAGTCGCGACTAAGCTCGTCCGAAATCAACCGAGAATGCCTGTAAATGTTACGTCTGTGTGCGTGCGGCGAAAATGGCACTTTGTACTAAGCGGACTCTCTGCTCCGGCGCGCGCCGCCGCTATTTACTTTGTGTAGTAGTTAAGAAAAATATTCCAAAAAAACGTCCCGCAAAAGAATAAAGGGCGTGGTTTACTAAACAGGGACCATAAAAATACAGGATGTACAATCATAATACACATTGCTATAATATCTAATTATCAGATGACAAATGATGCAAAGTCAGAAGTTAAGCTTACATAAGCAATAACATAGTCGTTAAGAAGGATATTCAAAAATCTCGGAAAATTAGTTCAACAAATTGTTTGGTGTGGCTTCTAAAAACTGAGTAATGGGGACCCAGAAGGGTTAAACAGTTTACACGTGACTACCAGAGAATCAGAAGGATAATGGAGATCTTCCCTGTCTTCAGTATAGTTATGTACCTAACTGCTGTAATGATTAGCGATTGATTAAATTTATTTCTGGACTAGAAACCAAGAAGTTTTGAAGAATGACTTTATTTATACAGTGAATGTGAGGGATGTGTCACGTTGAGTGGGTGCAAACATTTCAGTCTGCGCAAAAGGTATATGTGAATGACATCTAAAGACAGTCTGAAGGGGCAGAACCTCGAAGTTACTAAGGTTACATAAACTTCAAAAAGTTTAGATACAACTTATATTACAAGCATGAAAAAAACTCCGTGAAGTAGCAGCAGGTAATCGTCCAGAGGGGTATATACAAAATGCGAGGGTTTGGCTTTACTAACAGGAACCATACAAATATGGGATACCACAGAAAAATGTGATAAGCACAGCTCTAAAACTTGGGACTGAAAATATGTAGTATTGGCATTGGTACTTAATCAAATAAATTCCATGATTTGGAGTGGTTATAATAATACAGTATTGGGGCGCCAGAAGGGTTAAACATTTCACATGACTACCAGAGAATCAGAAGGATAATAGAGATCTTTGCTACGAGTATACAGCTGTACGTAAAGAAAGACACCCTAACAAGACATGAAAAGGGCATCTGCTTCTCAAGACGGTATGACTTCTTGGACTTCCTTAAAGTTACTAAGGTAACATAAGCTAAAAGAGCCCGCAATAAAAAGCAAGAAATGAGTTCGTTGAAGTAGAAGCAGGTAGTTTAGATGGGTGAACTACAAAAAATCAAGGGTGTGGCTTACTATTGGATTGGTAACCCTAAAAAAATGTATCCCGATACATGTAAAATAATGTCCAGAGAATAAATGTGAAATTCTCAGCTAAGTTTACGATAGATAAAATTGTCCGAGCACTGAAATTCACTAACCCGTAACTCATATTTGCCAGTATCAATCTCGTTATTGTTATTGCAAAATAGTCACCATATTATTATAACCAGATATTATAATTAACCCGCGTAGCGCACCCACTAATTATGGGATTTAACATTTCGGAAACCACGCATCACTTTAGCTCCTCAAGTGGCGAATTCATACGCGGTAGTAGAATTCATTTCACACGTTTACGAGTACATATCAATAAAGTAAAATAAAAAGAGTTCATTTAGGCGAAGTAATGGTGTGGATCCGCCGCGAATATTCCACATGACTACCAGAGAATCAGAAGGATTTGATTTCTTAGTTTTTCACATGCTTACTAAAGCAACAGAAATCGAAAGACATTAAAGTTCTCACGACAGATTTATTGAGGGGGATGAACGATGCGCTACAGTTGGGATTTTAAAGTCTGAAATCCAAAATAAGGGGCGTGGTTTAAACTTTTAATTATGAGTTACCAAGAAGAGGCTAAAAAAGACCAAGATACGTTTTTAGAAACATACAAAAATGGGCATTAAGCATAAGCATTCTGCTCAGTCAAATTTGTTAATTTCTCAGCGTTTCTCATGCTTACTAAGATATCAGAAATCGAAGGCGAATCCAATTCCAACAGGGGTTTGTCTTCTTGAGGGTTGCCAGCTCATAACAAAACGGTCGTTGAGACAGGCTTTCGATTTCTTAGCTTTTCTCATGCTCATTAAGGCAACAGAATTCGAGGGAGCTACCAAAAGGAATTTCTTAAGGGTGATGCAAAAGATACTCATGAAGGGAAAGGTAATGTTAGGGAAGTCTCAGGTTGAGTGGCTGCAAAAATGTCAGGGATGCGCAAGACGTAATGTGAAAGGCACCTTAGGACAGTTTGAAGGGGCAGAATCGGAAAGTTACTAAGGTTACATAAACTTCAAAAAGTTTAGATACAACTTATATTACAACCGTGAAAAAAACTCAGTGAAGTAGCAGCAGGTAGTCGTCCAGAGGGGTATATACAAAACGCGAGGGTGTGGCTTTACTAACAGGAACCATACACATATGGGACACTACAGAATACAAGCTAAAACTTTGGACTGAAATATGTACATGTAATGTTGGCAGTGGCATTTAATTTAATCTAACAAAAGTTGCCATTTGGAGTGGTTATAAATAATCAGTAGATACTGGGGCGCCAGAAGGGTTAAACATTTCACATAACTACCAGAGAATCAGAAGCGGAATAGAGATCTTCCCTATATACATATACAGCTGTACGTAAAGAAAGACACCCTAACAAGACATGAAAAGGGCATCTGCTTCTCAAGACGGTATGACTTCTTGGACTTCCTTAAAGTTACTAAGGTAACATAAGCTAAAAGAGCCCGCAATAAAAAGCAAGAAATGAGTTCGTTGAAGTAGAAGCAGGTAGTTAAGATGGGTGAACTACAAAAATCAAGGGTGTGGCTTACTATTGGATTGGTAACCCTAAAAAATGTATCCCGATACATGTAAAATAATGTCCAGAGAATAAATGTGAAATTCTCAGCTAAGTTTACGATAGATAAAATTGTCCGAGCACTGAAATTCACTAACCTGTAACTCATATTTGCCAGTATCAATCTCGTTATTGTTATTGCAAAATAGTCACCATATTATTATAACCAGATATTATAATTAACCCGCGTAGCGCACCCACTAATTATGGGATTTGACATTTCGGAAACCGCGCATCACTTTAGCTCCTCAAGTGGCGAATTCATACGCGGTAGTAGAATTCATTTCTCACGTTTACGAGTACACATCAATAAAGTAAAATAAAAAAAAAGAGTTCATTTAGGCGAAGTAATGGTGTGGATCCGCCGCGAATATTCCACATGACTACCAGAGAATCAGAAGGATTTGATTTCTTAGTTTTTCACATGCTTACTAAAGCAACAGAAATCGAAAGACATTAAAGTTCTCACGAGAGATTTATTGAGGGGGATGAAAGATGCGCTACAGTTGGGATTTTAAAGTCTGAAATCCAAAATTAGGGGCGTGGTTTAAACTTTTAATTATGAGTTACCAAGATGAGGGTAAAAAAAAAGAGCAAGATACGCTTTTAGAAACAATTAAAAATGGGCATTAAGCATAAGCATTCTGTTCAGTCAAATTTGTTAATTTCTCAGCTTTTCTCACGCTTACTAAGATATCAGAAATCGAAGGCGAATGCAATTCCAACAGGGGTTTGTCTTCTTGAGGGTTGCTAGCTCATAAAAAAACGGTCGTTGAGACAGGCTTTCGATTTCTTAACTTTTCTCATGTTTATTAAGGCAACAGAATTCGAGGGAGCTACCAAAAAGAATTTCTTAAGGGTGATGCAAAAGATACTCATGAAGGGAAAGGTAGTGTGAGGGAAGTCTCAGGTTGAGTCGCTGCAAAAATGTCAGGGGTGCGTAAGACGTAATGTGAAAGGCACCTTAAGACAGTTTGAAGGGGCAGAACCGGAACGTTACTAAGGTTACATAAACTTCAAAAAGTTTAGATACAACTTATATTAGAACCGTGAAAAAAGTCCGTGAATTAGCAGCAGGTAGTCGTCCAGAGGGGTATATACAAAACGCGAGGGTGTGGCTTTACTAATGGGAACCATACAAATATGGGTTACTACAGAATACACAGCTAAAACTTTGGACTAAAATATGTAGATGTAATGTTGGCCGTGGTATTTAATTTTATCTAACAAAAGTTGCCATTTGGAGTGGTTATAAAAAAATTCGTAGTGGAGCGCTGGGGCGCCAGAAGGGTTAAACATTTCACATGACTACCAGAGAATCAGAAGGGTAATAGAGATCTTCCCTATATACATATACAGCTGTGCGTAAAGAAAGGCACCCTAAAAAGACATGAAAAGGGCATCTGCTTCTCAAGACGTATGACTTCTTGGACTTCCTTAAAGTTGATGATGATGTCCTCCCAGACGTGTCCGTCGACGGCGACATCCTGGCAAAATTTACCTTTAATATTTAAGGTCCGGAGACTTTACGCGCATGGGCGCGAATGTGACTCGCAAAACCGAATTTGGTTTTGAATGTGCGGTCGCAAGAAACACAGTGAAGCTGTCCGTCACTGTTATACGTGTATTGGTAGGAGGGTTTAGGCCGAGTTTTACGGAATTGGCGTTTGGCGTCTAGATCTTCAAGACGGGCGCGTTCAAAGTCTTTAATACCAGTACTGACAGCAGTACGCCAGTCCGATCTTCGAGTCGCAAGATCCTCCCACGACTCACAAGGAATGCGGGTGGCTGACAAGTGACGTTTTAGGACATCCTTGTAACGTAAGTACTGCCCACCAGCCTTACGCTTACCCTGGGCTAACTCAGAGTAGAATAGAGCTTTGGGCAGCCTCGATGGTGCCATACGTACAAGGTGTCCAGACCAGCGCAATTGGCCTTTCATGAGTAGGCATTCCATTCCGGCCATGTTTGTCCGACGTAAAACCTCCGAGTTCGGAACACGGTCCTGCCACCTTAGCCGAAGAATTGCTCGGAGACATTTTAGGTGAAAGGAGTCGAGACGTTTAATATCCCCTTTATACAGGCACCATGTCTCCGACGCATAGAGCAATAAAGGAAGGATAACTGCCCTGTAAACGGCCAGTTTAGTCTGAAGTTTGAGATCGTGAGATTTCCAAACTCGATGGTTCAGTCCCCCAAAGGCTGCAGCGGCTTTTGCAATCCTAGCAGAGATTTCGGACTCGAGGCGGTTGTCACTACGCAAAAGACTCCCGAGATAACGGAACGTCCCTACCTCTTCCAAAGCGTTGCCTCTTAAGTAAACAGCAGCATCGTTCGCAGATTTTCCCCTTGCGGGTTGTTTAAGAATCTGAGTCTTTGACGCGCTGATTACCAGACCAAATTTGCGACAGGAGTCGTCCAAATTGTCTAGATAACTCTGTAGAACGTCCAAGCTGTCAGCCATGAGACAGACATCATCGGCATATAGTACTTCTGTGACCGAGGCTGATTGAACCTTTCGCTTAGCTCTTAGTCGCGCTAGGTCAAACACACCTCGGTCCGTACGGAAATTAATTATAATTTGCTCATTACATTTCCGGAGTGCATCGTTCATAACCGCGGAAAAGTAAATAGCAAAAAGGGTTGGAGCCATGACGCATCCCTGTTTTACGCCGCTAGTAACCGGAAACTGGTCTGTGAAAGCGTTTTCGTGACGTACGCGGGCACTCATTCCCTCGTGAAACTGACGCACTAGGTTAACAAATTTCACAGAACAGCCACACTTCTCTAGCACAGACCACAGAGCAGCCCTGGGGACACGGTCAAAGGCCTTTTCAAGATCTACGAAGCACAAATAGAGGTCGCGGTGTTGTTCAAGACTTTTTTCTTGCATTTGCTTGACAACAAAGATGGCATCAACAGTACCTCTATTTGGCCGAAATCCACACTGCGACTCAGGGAGGACACTTTCAGCGAGCGCGTTAAGTCGCCTGTTAATTATGTGTGCTAAGATTTTGCCGGCCACAGAAAGTAAAGCAATGCCTCTAAAGGAGCTGCAATCTGAGAGATCTCCTTTACCTTTATAGAGTTTTGTAATGCAGGCATCCTTCCAGTCTTGGGGTATGTTCTCAACTACCCATATGTAGTTCACGAGGTCAAAAAGCCTGGACCTGATACTCGGTCCTCCATATTTGTAAACTTCTGATGGCAAGCTGTCTGACCCCGGTGATTTTCCGTTTTTTAGACGGTTTATGGCACCAACAAATTCTGAAAAAGAAGGCGGATCGTTCAAGCTTGACACAGATGGAAGGGTTTCGAGCGAGTTGACATACGACAGATCTACCCCTTGACTTCCAGGATTAAGCACTTCATTGAAATGCTCAGCCCATCGAAGGAGAACTTCTTCAGGATCTGTCAGCTTCTTGGTCCTGTCCTGTGAGTAAACAGGTGCGGTCTTCTTACAGCGAGGTCCGAATACACACTTAAGGCCTTCGAAGAACTTTGCAGTTTGACTGGTATCGGCCAGCCCCTGCAGTTCCTGGGCCTTGCACTGCCACCATTTGTCTTTCAGCTCGCGGATTTTTGCTTTTAGTTCTCGCTGTACCGCATTGCGCTGTTCCACACCAGCAACACCCCTCAGAGCGAGTCGAGTTCTCTCCTTAAAGTTACTAAGGTAACATAAGCTAAAAGAGCCGGCAATAAAAAGCAAGAAATGAGTTCGGTGAAGTAGAAGCAGGTAGTTAAGAGGGGTGGACTACAAAAATCAAGGATGTGGCTTACTACTGGATTGGTAACCCTAAAATAAAAATGGGCCAAGTGCGAGTCGGACTCGCGCACGAAGGGTTCTGTCCCATTGTCTTTAAAAACTACAAAAAAATCACGTTTGTTGTATGAGCGCCCCCTTAAACATTTTTTTTTTAGTATTTGTTATTATAGCGGCAACAGGAATACATTATCTGTGAAAATTTCAACTTTCTAACTATCACGGTTTTTGAGATACAGCTTGGTAACAGACGGACAGACGGACGGACGGACAGACGGACAGCGGAGCCTTAGTAATAGGGTAACACCATTTGGGTACGGAACCCTAATGTACTGTCCAGAGAATAAATGTGAAATTCTCAGCTAAGTTACCTCATTCTCAGAAAGATAAATTTATCACAAATCACTGAAATTCATTAACCCGTAACTCATATTTTTTGCCATTATCAATCTCAGGTATTGGAAAATAGTCACCATATTATTATAAAGCGATATTATACTCGTATTAACCCGCGTGGTTGATAAAATTAGGTGACATAAGAGAAATGGTTAATATGTTTATTTTGAAATTATAATTATTACTCGTATTTTTTGTATTTTTATTTATCGATAGTTTAATTATTTAACATGATTGTACAATTTAATTCCGTAATACTTTTGAAGATGATAGTGCCGTTTTTGTTTTTGACTTGTGCCTTTTACATGCATTTTTTAAATGATTTGAATTTGACTTTGCGCACCCACAAATCATGGGATTTGATTTCGGAAACCACGCATCACTTTAGCTCCTCAAGTGGCGAATTCATACGCGGTAGCCCTCATTTCACACGTTTACTTACATATCAATAAAATAAAATAAAAAGAGTTCATTTATGAGAAGTAAGTGAAGTAACGGTGTGGATCCGCCGCGAATATTCCACATGCCTACCAAGGAATCAGAAGGATTTGATATCTTAGTTTTTCCCATGCTTACTAAAGCAACAGAAATGGAGAGACATTAAAGTTCTCACGAGAGATTTATTGAGGGGGATGAAAGATGCGCTACAGTTGGCATTTTAAAGTCTGAAATCCAAAATAAGGGGCGTGGTTTAAACTTTAAATTATGAGTTACCAAGAAGAGGGTAAAAAAGAGCATGATACGTTTTTAGAAACATACAAGAATAGGCATTAAGCATAAGCATTCTGTTCAGTCAAATTTGTTAATTTCTCAGCGTTTCTCATGCTTACTAAGATATCAGAAATCGAAGGCGAATGCAATTCCAACAGGGGTTTGTCTTCTTGAGGGTTGCCAGCTCATAAAAATAACGGTCGTTGAGACATGCTTTCGATTTCTTAGCTTTTCTCATGCTCATTAAGGCAACAGAATTCGAGGGAGCTACCAAAAAGAATTTCTTAAGGGTGATGCAAAAGATACTCATGAAGGGAAAGGTAATGTGGTGTGTGTGTAAAACTTATAGTACAAGCGTGAAAAAAACTCCGTGAAGTAGCAGCAGGTAGTTGTCCAGAGGGGTATATACAAAACGCGATGGTGTGGCTTTACTAATGGGAACCATACAAATATGGGACACTACAGAATAGACAGCTAAAACTATGGACTGAAATATGTAGATGTAATGTTGGTTATAAAAAATCCGTAGTGGGGCGCTGGGGCTTAAAAGAAGGGTTAAACATTTCACATGACTACCAGAGAATCAGAAGGGTAATAGAGATCTTTCCTATATACATACAGCTGAACGTAAAGAAAGACACCCTAACAAGACATGAAAAGGGAATCTCTGCTTCTCAAGACGGTATGACTTCTTGGACTTCCTTAAAGTTACTAAGGTAACATAAGCTACAAGAGCCCGAAATAAAAAGCCAGAAACGAGTTCGGTGAAGTAGAAGCAGGTAGTTAAGAGGGGTGGACTCCAAAATTCAAGGGTGTGGCTTACTATTGGGATGGTAACCGTAAAAAATTGTATCCCGATATTTTTTTTAGGTATTATTTGGTAGCAGCCCGACTGGGGAAGTACCTCTGCGCCTTGCAGAAGACAGACCACAGCCATAATAACATTGTTTACTATACAGGTATCAATTAATGTGTTCCTGGTGGAGTGAGCAAGGTTGCCAGAGCTCCCGAGGACTGTGTTGAGAGCGAGCGACCTAAATTTTTTTCTTTTGCTGCCAACATAGTGAATCTTCAAATTTTATTTAAGGTTGGCAACGCACACGCGACTCCTTTGGAGTTGCGGGCGTCTAAAGGTTGCGGTATCCGCTTACCATCAGGTGGACTGTACGCTTGTTGACCACCGTAGTTATATAAAAAAACGGGAATTCCGTTAATGTGGATTTTGACTCCAGCCAAAAATTAGGCTTTATTGCGCTTAACTTTGGTAATGTCCACAGGAATGACGCGCGAACTTCAATCCGTATATGTATAATGAGAAGTAAGTGGTTAAAAAATAGTAGATTGTTAACCAAGGGTTGAAAGTGACCCATTTCACCCGAGATATGTTGGCGCTCGAACGAAGTGAGAGCGCCAATAATTCAAGGGTGAAATGGGTACTTTCACACGAGTTAAACACTCTACTTTTCAGGAAAATGATTGAGAAAGAAAATTAATAGTAAATGATATTCTGAGGATTTAGTAATAAAAACACGCGCTGCAGCCACCAGCAGCGGGCGCCGCCGCGCCCCGTCCCCAGCCTGGGCCGCGCGCCCGCGGCTGGCTGCTCGCGCAGCGCCCAAGCGCGGCTGGCGGGCAGCTCCGGAGTACAAATATTAAAAAAAAATTACTTTCCACCCTAGGGTTGGAAATGCGATTTTCAACCCGGCTATATACTCATGAAAATAGAACTTTCCGAAAAGGAGAGATGAAATAGTACATTACTTAACAAGGGTGGTAAAACAAAGAA
This sequence comes from Cenopis cana, assembly GCA_951800055.1. NCBI lineage: Eukaryota > Metazoa > Arthropoda > Insecta > Lepidoptera > Tortricidae > Cenopis > Cenopis cana. Next base: position 18,237,516 of record OX637487.1, read on the forward strand.
TGTCTCGGATCGCAGGTATTTGACGCCCGAGCCAAAGGCAAGGGCGATAAATATGCGATCTGAGGCTTTCTTTATTACCACCCGTGTTAAGTACAAAATTTTATGTCACCCCCTGGCCAGGAAGTGGGATTTCCCGCGCGCGGAGCGTGCGGTAATTGCCGCTTTATGGCCAGGTGTTACATAAAATAGTTTTTCATTTCTCATACTCTGAAAGTGGGTCATTGTTCATCTAAGTAGCGTGCTGAAAGTGGTCCATTTCTGCTCTAGAGCAGAAAAGTATTAAAAAAAATTGTATGGTGAATCGCAGTTAAATTGGGCAACGGCACTAACAGCTACAGCCACATGGACAGATTCTACAGAGACCCTATACTTGTTCAAATGCCTGACTGCTTACCATAAACAACCTCCTTAATTTGTTTGTTTTTTTTTTTGCCACAGTCGAAAGTAATATCAGTAGTTTGTGACAGATAAAAAAAGGGAAACTATGACAAGGACAACAAATCATATGTCTCTCTCTGTCGCTCTTATATAAAGTTGTATATAACCATCTCGTTCAGTAGGTATAATTTATTTGATGTCGAGTCTAATTAGTCTGAGCGTAAGCCGATTATTTTTTTATTAAAAATAAATGGAATAAAATGGTCCATACACAAACACCATTAACGTCAGTCAACAGTTCCCGCCAAAATGTTTCTTTCACTGATTCAGAAAATGTATTGTGCATATTGTTATTGAATTTAACAAGTAGGTATTTCGCGTTGCAAATAACACAGTTCCTAATTTTTAGATCATGTCAATATTGTTTTACATCTTGTCTTTTGTGAAAAATGAAACGAAAATGTGTATATTTGTTTTTTTTTGTCTACGAAGCTGGAGGTCCCGGGTTCGATTCCCGGTCGGGGCATTTATTTGTGTAATGAACACGTATAAATTGTTGTGGGTGTTTTCTATGTATTCAAGTATGCATTTATCCATGTATGTATATCGTCGCGTTAGTACAAACTTTGCTTGGTTTGGGACTAGGTCGATTTTAGTGTAAGTTTGTCCACAAATATTTATTTATTTTTAAATATTTTACTTTCCTCGTATTCGAAATGAAAAGCAGAGTGTTTAACTCGGGCGAAACCACCCATTTCAGCCTCGAACTATTGGCGCTCTCACTTCGTTCGAGCGCCAAAATATCTCGGCAGAAATGGGTGGCTTTCAGCCCTTGGTTAACAATCTACTATTTATCGCCCGTGCTCGAGATAATAGGCTTACAAGGCCCGGCCAATAGGCGCCCAGTCAGTCTACGGGCGTCATTCAGTGGCAATTACTAGATGATGGAGGGAGCAACTACCTAGGGGCTTTGGGTATCTTTTACTTCTGGGCCAACCTGAGTCATCGGTACGCCTTCGGATTGTACCAGGGTTACAGACTTGATGGGAGATGTTAGGCACTGACCTGCGACGACGGTCTCGGCTCGCGGCAGCCGCTGCAGCACGTGGTGGATGAGCCCGACGTCGGTGCACGCCTGCAGGTTGCGCACGCTCTTGCGCAGGATCGCGATGAACACCGACCAGATCTCCGCCTGAGGATAACAAATGCTTATAAATTATACAAGAAAGTACAAAACGATACAATAAATATATATGAAAATCCCCACCACCAAATAGGATACATAGGATTTCTGCCTTACCTACATACCAGGTTACTAGGGGTTGAAACCGGTAATAAATTAAAGCCCTTATCAGTTAAAACCACTAATTTTACCTACGCGTCAATTCACACGCGAAAAAAAAATACAGAAACGTAGAAGTATTAACGAATACAAAATGAGACAAGAAATTTACATAGGAGGAAAACAAGACAGGCAAAAAAGTTTTGATCCCCTGGCACATAAAGTTAGACCTCCACTGAAGTTAAAATACATAAGAAAGGCCTGTTAACGTCCATCCGTTTAAAAAAACTGCGCTTGTGCATAATCCCCTCGCGTTTGTTGCGGCGCGTGCCGGCCTAATAGAGCCAGCCGCCGCCGACAGCGCTGCAGAGCGCTACAAAGCGCGCCAAACGGGCCAAAACAACGCGGAATGTGGAATATTTTTAATGAAATTGTTTTCCCTTTGCAACGCTCGCTGCAACGCCCGTAATTTTAATCCCGGAACAGTGCACCAACCTTAATTTCCTCTAATTTATGCTAATGCTGGAGATGTCGTGTTTGTTGATGTACGGACCAAACGCCCTGACCTTTTGTCTCAACTTTACGAATTTAGGAACTTCATTAGCATGCTGGGCATAACGAATTTTACTTGTAACTAGATTTCTGTCCGAGTTTCCTTGTAATTTACTCAAAATTCGTTGCTCATTCATCAGCTGTGCATAAATTTTATGTAAATTCTGAATTTATTCTAGAGCTAACTGTAGAATAAAATGTTCGTACCAAGAGCGCAGTCAAAGAGAATGTCGCATAAAGCTAAATTATTCCCAGGTACTATCAAGAGGTATTCGATAAACCGACTTAGACCGTTTTTAAAGGGTCCAAACGGAACCCTATTGCTGTCACTCAGGCGTCCGTTCCTCCGTCCGTCCGAACATTCGTCCGACCCATCGTCTGAAGCACAGGCAAACGGTTGAAGCTATCTTAAAATTTTCACAGTATGAGCATTCAAAGAATTTTTAAACTTCCCGTAGACGAATGAACTTGAAACTTGGTTATTATATATATATGCCATTATTATATATTATTTATTATATATACCTATACTACCAAAATTGTTTTTCCTATTAAAGCAAACTTAATTTTACGGTTCGTTCGGAACGCTAAATGTGCGTACCTGGTGCGTACTTGTCCGGTATTTGTGTATAAATAAATATTTAATTTCATAGACGCACGCGTTTAATTTATTTCCCAGGAATACGAGGGCAGCAGAGAGCACAAAGAGCTTAATAGCTCTTTAAAATATACTGCACCTTTGATCACTTTTTGTAAAGGCATCATTTTTTTACAGCAAAACAGGATCCCTTCCATATTTTATTTAATAACAAACTCGCTATAGAAATGAAGCACCAGGGTAGCAGAAGCAAAGCATGGCACGAAACAAAGCGTTCATTCTAGCCTCTAACGAGAGGCGGCTGTAATTGCATTACATTCTTCTCCGGTTAGCGGAACAATCTCAGCGAAATTACAAGTTCAGTGGGAATTCTCGCGATTCAGCTTACGGGAACAACTCGAAACAAAATTTCCAAACAAGTGTTTCTTAATACATTTCGGGATTTTAATGGCATTGTTAAGCCACGCATTAACAGAACATTAACACATTTCCTCAAGTTTACCCAACTTCGGAACGATTTATAATTATAACATAGGCGTATTCGGGGAATTCTACCTGACTCAACGTTAGTATTTTTTTAGTTCCAGTTTTCAAGTGGTTACGCAGCCAATGGGAATGCATGCAACCTAAAGAAGGCCCCACCCATTCCATTACACCCCGTGGTATCGGGAACGCGTGAGCCTCCTACAACCTTCTTACAATCTGGTAACTAGTTTGAATATGACACGTGATTAATTAAAAAAATATGCATGACGAAAGTGATATGGGATCAAAAACGTCCTTTACTAGTTCGGATATGATGAAATAGTACATTTTGATGCAAGTGCGGAAGGTATATAATTTTACACGAGTCGCGAGTCCACCCACCCACGGTGTGTACTGGGTGTCTATTACCCAGAATACTAATTAACGTTTCTGTAAGTGCTTCAAATAATAATTATTATTTAATTAATTGGGTGAGTGGATATTTGTTACTGCATGAGATACACAAATACAGTTATTTATGTACGGTCAAGGACTTAAAATTGTTGAGCCATTAAGGACTCGCTTTATACTATAAACTTCATAGCTTAACTATTAAAATAACAAATTTAGTTTGACACCAAAATGGCTCTGGTATTAAAGCCCACCTTACGTGTTTTACCAGCTATAACAGAAATGTTAGATTTAGAATACGTAAAAATGTGCCCAAAAATGTACATCACTGCAGTAGTAGTAGCGCATAAAATGGGGGAAGTAGCGTCACGAGCCGCCGCGTCATTGCGAACTTTCCACTCACTTAGCCGCGAAACTTCCGCCAAACAATGACATGATGTGTGTTCATTATCTGCACATTAACAGACGAAGCGTCTCTCTGACGCGCAGAGCGACACCCGACAATATTAACCTAACTGAAATATCTAAAATTTACAACTAAAATGAGCGGGTAAAATCTCGCAACACATTAGAAATTGCTCTATTATGGAAAAACATTGAGGGCCGAGATGAATTGGCCGCTTTATTTTAATTTCGGTCCGGCGACATTACAGAAGAACAATGGACATTGTGTTTCTCCGTTGCTCAAAATATTCTTTAAGAATTTGCTCTTTTTGAGGCAATCTTTGTTTGTTCATAGACGTCCAAGGTCACGCGCGCCCTCGTTTTTCTAATTACTTTTCACTTTTATCATTGGATTTTCAATGTACTGAACAGGATAGTAAAACAAATGATAACGACCGTGAATGACAGGCTGCCAGGGAGACCCTAACACGTAACCCGAAGAAAAAACGTTTTAATAAGATGACTTCGCGGAATCCGGAGCCGTCACTCCGACGCGTCGTCCATCACCGACCGCTTCAGAGCGCTGCGAGCCTGGTAGATCGCAGGACGTGATGTATCACTTAATTAGCTACCTCCTTTGTCTCCTGCAACCCTAGACGACAATGCGTAAGGTGTGAAAAATAAAGGACAGATTTTGAACGTTTGCTTTTAAAAAAATTGCTTCAATTTTCTCAAAAATGGCCCGCAATGTGGACGTTGTTTACTACGTATGGGAAGGTAAAACATAAAAATAAAACAAATCATTGCAGGCTTGCTCCACGCGCCGGAAATGTCATGTTACATTAAAAGTACGGTTCCAAACTTTTTTTTAAAGTAAAGGAGGTAATATAAAGAGAGCGCACAAGTCGTATACCTAAATATATATAGTTGATTCAAATGCGAAAAACGGTAGAAAAATACACTTGCGATTTTGTGTTTAAAAAAATACACGGCAGGAAACCATTAAGTTTTTGACTGATTAAGGTCCTCCCCATTTGTTTATCCAACGCAATTAAAGAGGAAAAACAAATAATGGTTCTCATAAATCCGATGGAGCTATAAGCTGGGTCTGTAAAGAGCTTACCTACTGTAAATAAATACGTAATAAAAGCAAGTAAGTAGAACCAAAGATCCAAAGACGTAATTATTTCGCAGAAAAGCCTCAGCCCTGCGAGTAAGCTAGGCTGGGCCGCAGCCCGCAAAAAGATATGTAATAAAACAAACATTGGTTAACAGTAGGAACCAGCGAGCCTTCCCATTAAAACGACAATAAATTAAATGTTACTCATAAAGTAATTTCGCTGTAAAGCTAGCTGTCGCCAAATGTAGTGCTAAAATGTACTTACAGGCGCATTATGAGTTTGCATTCCAAAGCCTAAACGCCAGGGTTATTTCAAATTTCAAACAGTATAACACCTATATAATTTTAAACGTAATTATCTGAATCCTGAGAACCGTTTCCGCACATACATAAATTTACACTTACGTGAGACATAATTACACTTAGTAAGAGAATAACGCAATAAAAGAATATCGCAAATAGTGACTTAACCTAGTGAGTGTCAACCGTTACGTTATTCTCTTTATTAAGGCCGGGTTATAGTAAAAATCTGATTTGGTAAACGGTTTTATTTCGAAATACTACATATTAAAAATGTAAAAAAAATACGATATTATATTTGAGACCTTTATCTAGTGCAGTCGGATGTCCGTTACACAATTTGCAAAACTTTGTTCGATAGAAAAAAATTCCAAACATACCTCTATTTTCTATCTTAAAACTCATTTTATTTCAATCTTAGGTAACATGATGAGTAGAAAATAATATAAAATAAACGTATTTGATGGTATGAGGGATGTCGGGATTAATATTGTTAATATAGTAAGCCATGTATTTTTCTCACCCAAAAATGTACTAAAAAATTACGAAAATTACGCGCACAGTTCCGTAGAGAGTGGGATGGTCAATTGCAAACTCACGCGTGTTAGAGCGGGACATTTGCAATGGAAGAACCTCGCCTAAAGCGTTTCCGCACATATTTTAAGCCTGTACATACTTAAATTAGGCAATTTCATTGCAATACGTACGAGATTAGAGAGATCAAGAACACGACGCTTGGAAACAAGTTTAACTCGGATCTCAAGCAGCTAAAGACGCATTAAGAGCTCTAACTTTGTACACCGAAGCTAGGTGAGGCTAATCCTTGTCAGCCGAGATGACGTCACGAAACCCAGCTACCATAACACGGAATTTCATACCAGTTCAATTGCAACTACAATTTATCCGCTCGTTTTATAGCTGCAGCTGGTTACTGAAACCTTTTCTGGAAAAGCACTCAATCTAAATGAGATCCGAAAATTGTTCCACTGCAGGCGTACAATAGGTTTCTTTTCAACAAAGAGAAGTCTGTCGGAATAAAATGCGGTACTTTCCTGTTCGTGTAGTGCACGTGTTCCTGTGTTATCCTAATTTATGTGGTTCGATCGATTATACGTAACAATGAAGAACTGTAACAAATTCACCGCAACAATGCCTATTTTACTTGTATTCACACGGTTTTTCCGCCTAATCTCATGGTGATAGCAGCAATGGCTGAATAACAACGCTTCTTGTTTTATAGGTCCACAAAACTGAAAGTTACACAAACTTAATAATTAAACAAAAAGATTTCTCGCCAAGTAATTGGACATGTACGTAGGCCACACTGAAAGTTTTTAGAAATGGTTACATAGAAACCATACATTAAAAAACTAAAAATGTCGTTTTGAAGTGGAACTCTTTGGTAACATTATGGAGTATATTACATTCGTCTGTCGTTTGTTTATATCATTTGGCATCAAATTGAAAATTGTTTGTTTCACGTTAAGATGAATTTAAAGTGAGAAATTTTGGTCGATATTTTTTTTATGCCTTAGAAAGGCAATGAAATCAACAATATAGTTATGAAAGACTTTTCGATGGACCCTTAATGATGAAGCTACATCCTTTAAGACTATTTACAACTAGTTTAACGGGTTCAAATGTCATCGCATCAATGATGATCTTCGTGAGGGACGTCACTTTATGGCGATTACTGAAAAAAAACATCAGTGCTGGGCGGCTCATGATAGAGACTGATAAGAGAGTGACCTATCAGCAGATGCAGGCAACCTTAGGCATCAGTAAATCAGTATGAGTCAAGTGTAGAAAATCGTTCATGAGTATTTAGCTGTTAGGATACTCTGAACTCGTTGGGCACCTCATAATTTGGCCGAAGCTCAAAAACGCCGTAGAACCGAGCTATAAGAACGAGCGGGCAAATCGTTTTTCTCAGAGGCTCCATCAAATTCAGTGGTATATTGATGTAATCGTACAATAAGTCCATGAAACAAAATTACAATAAATAACTTGCTAGTTAGCTTAGTTTTTGTTATTCTAAAAACTTTCAGTGTGGCCTACGTATACTAACGATTCCTGCAGTTTTTGATACTCTTCGGATTAAATTCAAAATAATAACAGATCGCAATATAGCCAAATTGCTGAAGTAGGTAGGTACATCACCGCATTCTCCGGCAATCTGTAGGATTGTAACCTACAGATTGCCGGTAATATCGCTATTTTTAATCCCTTTATGGTCGCAATGTCACCAGTTTATAATAGAACACGTCGATTGGGGTCCCCTATCATCATATCAGCCGAAAGACGTCCACTGCTGGACATAGGGAGGGTAGGAGGGTCCCCTATATTAAACAAAAAAAAAAAACAAAAAGTGTTCTGTTTCCGCCCGGGATCGAACCGGGGGCCTTGTGCGTGTGAAGCACACGTGATAACCGCTACACTACGGAAACTTGATCACTGTGGTGCGAATTCGCCGTCAGTACGGACAACTAGAGCAAAATTCCTTTCTCTTATCGCTGCAAGATATGCTGCTAGATAATGAATGTGTAACAGACTTTAATTAAATGCCTTTATTACATAAATAATACAAACCAAATTAAACGACAGTGCTATTATCAATACGGCGGAGTTTTCTACCTAACTACTACTGGCGTAAGAATCAACCGCTATTAAAATGCTATACGGAACTTGTTGGGGATTCGTCGCGAACGCGCTCAACATGAAGAAGAACTCCCGTAGAGTTTGAAACATGTTGCCCGGAGTGACAATAAGGTAATACGTTTCAACCATTTAGTGTAATATGTGTTATACGGCATTTAATTAGAACCAAAACTAGATTGATTGCGAGGACTGTATACCTACATATAAAAAATTCTACGTTAGGTGGAACTACGAGTAGGTATTACACAGTATTATTTTGGCTTCGGGCAAACGGTACTAACCGCTGCAGCAGATTTCAAAGATACTAACTTGTGACTTGTGGCTAATGGTTGATTGAATCACATTGGTTTAGTTTAGTGGTAGTTTATTGGCATTCATATTATTGATATTCCGTTTATTCCTTTTGGGGTAGGGAACCCTAAAAGAGATTTATGACAGTTGTACTAATGTAATCTCCTAGCATCAGGGATGCATCTGTGTCGAAGAGATCGGAGCCTCGTTAAGCGACGACGAGGGGACGATGACGCGCTGAATTGCAGATCATTTCCCGCGGTCGGCACTTTTACAAGCGCGCCGAAAGAAAAGTTCAACGACTATCGAGGCATAAAGACCGGAAGGATGCGACGAAAGGGAATGTTTTTTTGCTACAAATAAACGCAATCGGCACTAAAGTCCAATGGAGTGTTTTAAGAGAAATTAATTCTAGCCGAGGGAACTCATTTGTGTTTTATTCCTCGCATTAAGAATGGAATAACCCGCACAGATTCGAGAGATTAGCCGCGAAAGCGAGGCTCTGTTGCCAGTAGCTATTGCGGGGAATATGAATTTAGTATAAAATTCGATAGAACTTTTTTGAACTTAATTAAATCGCACATTCGACGAAGTCCGTTAACAATTTTCTCTGTCAGTTGCCACTGTGTCTAATTCTGCAATTTACCTGCCTCCAAGTCTAATTCTCGTTTGTTATCAACATTGTGCTTCTTAAGTTAAAATGAACTTACCCGCTTCTGGTGGAACTCGTACTTTATTTATTATAATTATTGAACAGTTTGCAGACAAATGTCGCAAATAAAGTTATCATGCACTACTTTCTCTAACCTTCTTCAAAGGCTAAACAAAAAAAGGCCGTGTAAACGTTTATTGAAAGGAATTATTAAAAGGGTTAGTTATGATCTACTTAGTAACAGGATAACATAAAGTTGAAGAGGTTGTGAGTGGGAGGAGCTTTGACAGGTAGGTGAACAGGCAAAGAAACGGGAAAAAATGTACGGTCTATTTTTTTATGTGATCATTCCCGTTAGAAATTTCGTGGTAAACAGACTTAGTGAACGGGTTAACTTGTTCTATTTCAGAATTAGGATTCCAGAAACTCAGAGGAGATTGTTCGAAACCAGGAAAAAATTGTAACGTAATGGATTAATTGTGGGTAAGTAAATCAGCTTGCCAATATTGAAGCTACTTAGAATTTTTTGAAGTAAATATTTAGATAGTGAAACATTAAGATCACGAATCAAATTGATTAAGCCCTTATAAAGCGCTAAAGGGTTAGATTGATCTAATTCGACATTAGGAGACCATCACAATGCAGGAGGTATCCTTAGCTAAGATGATTCTGGCATCCTTGTAAAAAATAAACAGGAGTAGAGGCAACGCCCACATCAACAACAAAAAAAACTACGGGTTTATGGACTGATGTTGTCTCTCTTACACAAAGTTACAAAAGGTAGCATAAAATGAAACGGTTTCTATTGGCATCGATCCGGTATGCGAGTAGGATCCACTAGCTGCCCAGTAGTTTTGTGGGTACATATTTTGACAAATCAATGAGCATGTTTGATTGTTACTCCTATGCTAAGATAACAAACAAATACTTCAAACACTTATAAACAAAACCTTGTTCTTCCACAAAAAGGATTTCAGCTTCTAGTACTTTAATAGTAGATTACTTACCAAGGGCGATAAAACAAAGAATGTCTCAGATTGCAGGTATTTTACGCCCGAGCCGAAGGCAAGGGCGATAAATATGCGATCGGAGGCTTTCTTTATTATCGCCCGTGGTAAGTACAAAATTTTATGTCACCCCCTGGCCAGGAAGTGGGTTTTTTCGCGCGCGGAGCGTGCGATAATGGCCACTTTATGGCTAGGTGTGACATAAAGATAATTATAAACACTTGTAAGAAACCTAAATTAAACCTAAGCTAACCTAAGCCAGGGGCGATTTTTGGAAGATCGGCTGGACCTTTTCTTATCTTAGGATACATCCCTTTCATTATACTAGGGATGCATTTTTTTAGTTTGAAAAACCCATTTTGTTGTGAATCGTATTGTTGGATAGCTTGTTGATAAGTATTGTTATAGTTTTAACGCTGAGTTGTGACCATTTCGTGGCAATATTCTGTTTTGTAATGTCCTATTTGTAAGTGTTTTGATTGTCACGAATAAATGTTTCTTTTCTTTTTTCTTTCTTTCTTTTTCTCGATATTCAACAAGAAATATTAACCTTTAAAGTGAATATTTCTTGTTATGGTAAAGTTGTGTACGATCGATCGTGATAACGTATACATTTTAATGGAAACGCCCAGAAACTATACCCCCTGACAAACCCTTACATATTAGTAAAGAAATGGACAGAGTGGACCGTCTTCTAAGGCCCTGTGCACACCGCGATTTGACACGCATTCCCCTACTACCATCTGCTACTGTAAACATGGTAGTATGAACGCGGTGTGCATAGGTCCAAAATGTAAGGTACCTCCAGGAATAAGGAAGGACTGTCACAGGGAGTATCTCAAAATTAACGCGCCTCCAATATGTTAACGTAATTATAAAACAAAATTGACGTTAAATTATGACTACTAAAGAATCTAAAGATTATTAGCAAGCGAGTACCAGGCCACCATAGAATGTAGGAGATGCACTATAGGAGTACCTGTAAGCTGGGCGGACAGTGGTCGAGCAGCTCGAGCATGTGCTGTATGTTCTGCGCGTCCTGGATCACGAAGTTCAACTCCATGTCGAACTCGCCGCCCACCAGCTGCAACAATACGCAACACTTTAATTTAAAATACCTACATTATTTACATAGGAATACATTTCATTAATAATAATCGTCATCATATCAGCCAAAAGGCGTCCACTGCTGGACATAGGCCTCCCACACAGAGTTCCACAATGACCGGTCCTGCGCCACCCGCATCCAACGGACTCCCGCGACCTTTAACAGGTCATCAGTCCGCCTGGTGGGGGTCTACCCACGCTGCGCCTTACGGTCCGTAGTCGCCACTCGAGAACCTTTCGACCCCAACGGCCATCGGTTTACGTGCAATGTGCACAGTAATACATTTAATACAATTACAAATTAACCATTATGCTATTAGTTCAACGATAATGTTAATTTTGGTTATTACGTTATTAGAGCTATGTTAACTTTATCATACTAGGCAGTAGGCATTGCAAAAGGCATGTCCAATTAACCCATAGCCGTGTCAAAAATTAGAACCTATTGTTGACATCTGAAAGTCATTGTTTCATTGGTCAGTTTTGACATCTCTATACGTGGCGTTAGTAACTACGTTTTGTTGTTCATTGGTAACTCATAAACAAACATTATAGTTATCTCCAAAATCAATTTATACTTCTATATGAAACCTGAATACAAACCGGTGCATACTACATAAACCAGAAACTCCTTTCCGAAACAGTTAAAAAAGTTAATACTCTTAAAAGCGGGCCGGCCGTCCATTAATTACGAATGCACCACGAAGGACGAAGGGAAAATGATTAAAAAGTTGCTCCATTATCCGTCTCGCTCCTTCCCTCAGAATTGGAACGGGAATGTAAACGCAGTCTACGCACCGCACACTTGCATAGTTGCAGGACGTGGAAGGAATATCCGTCGAGCTATGCGATCCTGGTATGAAGTGTATCGATAACTCGGGAACGGTATCCCGACTGACCGGGTCGGCTCGCACGGGAATAGCTGGGCTCAGTACCCTTACCATGAGTTTGCAATGTTTGCATTACCGTACTCGGTAGCGACTGCGTAAACGATTTAGGCAACCCCTTACTTCCCGGCCTCTGTAGTAATGTACTATTGATCAAAATGTATGGCATTGTCAATAAAAAAAAGAACGACCCAAATATCGTCATACTTATATCGCTAAGTCGCTAGGTCATTATATACGTACAAACAAATATTAAATTATTGAAATGATCTCATTTGCCACTGGATATCGCGATTGGGTGGATGGTAAGGATGCGTTTGGAACGCATTTACATTTTCCTGAGAATCGTCCAGTTTTCAACAAAATAACAACTTACGCTTTACCGTGTTAAAAGGCAAAGTTTCTCTACTTGCTCACGTGCTGGTGCCGACTGCACACCTATTTTCACTTTTTACTGCAGGGTGCGCACCTACTATTTTTTTTCTGTCGTGAAAAGTTCGGCACAGATAAAAAGTAATGAGCTTGCCCGTAGAGCGATGTCCGTTTTTTATATGAGGCAAAAGCAAACTGTCACTGATATAATCGCTCTTTTATAGCACAAATACCTAACTGTAACATTTGTATCCAACTTGAAAAGTGCTTAAAGTACCTAAAGTATTCCGTGAACTAACAATATCAATACCATTTTCCAACTTTAACAAATTTACGGGCGAGCGACCCCAAATCGTATCGCGTCTTTTGGTTTTCACGCGGAATTTTCTATCGATAGAATACTTTGTGACCGAGTGAAATATTGGCTATATCTTGAAAGCCAGCGGGACAAAGGTCCAGTCCCGTCGCTTCGCGTCGTGTTCGACGGACATTTAATTTGCGTGATCGGTCAATCCACGTGTAGCTCTGTGCGCCTAGTACGCGGGCCTTTTGTGCTCCACAATGGCGCCTGGAGTACATGGAAAAAATACCTCGTGCTCGTAACGAAACCGTAACTTGAACCGTTTCTGAAATGTTTGTGGGCTACACAAGTTCCTACACAACCTTTTGTGCATGAGGATTTCTCTACAAACAAGTAGGAGTATAATGATCTATATCAAAACAGGCGTGAACCCAGCCGAAACATGATCTTTACACAGAAACTAAACAACAGCTGCAGCTGCTGTCATTAGTAAGGCTTGGAAAGGCACGGAATATATGTAACTAGCAACAGCCATTCCCAGAAGGCCTGTGAATGTTAATTCGAGGCGAGCGGCATTAACATATGAAATGCTAACAAAATAGTAATAATATACCGTTTGTTTTGGTTTGTCGTTAACAAATACATTTTTGTTTTGTTTTAAAATAGACACTTGTTCTACCTACACCTTACTTTGACCGTGAAAACTACTATCGAGTCGACAGATAAAACAGTTATCAATAAATTTTAAAAATTAAAACGGAATACTAATTAACTAGGCTTTTAAAATCCCAACACAATGAATACTTTTAAATACGATTTTTAACATACTCATACTACTTACAATTAGTACTAATTCATATTTAGAACCACTTCTTTTTTAAGCATTCAATTTGTTGGCCAAACGCCTCTCAACCTACCACTCGTCCGGGCTCTAATAAAATTAAAACCACTACTATAATAAAATCATCTGTGACACATTATTTTCCCTTAAATCCAACTTGCGCCCTATTGGGGTAGAAAATATCAACCCCTATGGTTTCCCTGTACTAGGCGATGAGAAAAATAGAAGAGAACTTCTAAAAATGGGGTTGTTAGAAACGCACTACTAACTCACGCAACTAAACATTGAATCCCGTTTGCGAATACACACATAGACACCATGGTGGGTGGAAAACCGGATCCAACCCCAATGGTGTCGTTGTATCAGGCAATAATAAAAAAAGAAGAGTATTTTTAACTACGGGGTTGTTAAAAGTGTAATAAAACCGTTTTTTTATTTGCGGTTAGGGTCAGATATTTATAATTGCTGAGTTAAGGCCAACACACATACACGATGCACGTGTGTCGCAAACACGTCACGTGTTACTGTGATCTCAGGTACCAGGGTAGCAGAACAGTGCAGAAGGTTACCTACATGGTTGCATTAATAGTTTACGCACACATTTTATAGGAAAATTACATACTCGTACTTTAATGAACAAGTTAAATATTTGGGTTGACATGAAGTGTGGCTTTTGTACACATGAAAACATTCAGATTCAGATAATTTTATTGATATAGAGCGCGCCATCCACGACGACGCGCCCCTCCACAGCGAATCTCATACTAATCTGTGCGCAGTTGTACGGCTTGGGCTGTGGAGAGGCGCGCCTTCGTGGATGGCGCGCACTATAATAGTACATTACTTACCAAGGGCGATAAAACAAAGAATGTCTCAGATCGCAGGTATTTTACGCCCGAGCCGAAGGCAAGGGCGATAAATATGCGATCTGAGGCTTTCTTTATTATCGCCCGTGGTAAGTACAAAATTTTATGTCACCCCCTGGCCAGGAAGTGGGTTTTTTCGCGCGCGGAGCGTGCGATAATGGCCACTTTATGGCCAGGTGTGACATAATAGTACATTACTTAACAAGGGCGGTAAAACAAAGAATGGCTAAGATCGCAGGTATTTGACGATAAATATGCGATCTGAGGCTTTCTTTATTACCACCCGCGTTAAGTACAAAATTTTATGTCACCCCCTGGCCAGGAAGTGGGATTTCCCGCGCGCGGAGCGTGCGGTAATTGCCGCTTTATGGCCAGGTGTGACATAAAAGTATAAATACATTTTATAAGTCAAATTGGCATAAATACAGAGAGCAGCAGAGAGCAGAGTAGTATTGTGAGACTACAGGATCATGTATAGTGCGTGCCATCCACGACGACGCGCCCCTCCACAGCGAATCTCGTACAATACGCTATTTGCGCTATGCGCAATACGCTATTTGACTAATTTTTTTTAATGCCAATCGAACCAGTTTTTAGAGACGATCAAATGTCTATATGGGACCAACAACAATTAGAGCACAATAAAGGGTTAAAATCAGGGACAAACCTAGCTCGACGCTAGCGGCCCTCAAAAAGGCTCCTACAAATTGGCCCTAGATTGGTAATTTTTTTTAATTTACGATTTATTGTGATATTTTGATGGCTTTATCTAAAAAGTGACACTGTGTTATAAATTTTAACATGTGTCAAATACCGTATTGTACGGATTCGGCTGCGGAGGGGCGCGCCTTCGTGAATGACACGCACTATAAAAGAGGAAAAAGAGGAAATATAATAGTACATTACTGCAGAGACCAGTAAGTAAGCCATCCTGGACGAGTATGAGTTAGCCGGCCGAGCCGCAGGCGAGGTCCGGCTATAATACGAGGCCAGGATGGCACTTACGGTCGAAGCTTGTATAGTGCTTTTCTCAAAAATGAAACAAATTGTATGAATAACGGTTAATAGTACCTGCATTCTGACCAACTAGTAGGTACTTTAATGTTCCGCTTTGCACTTGATGAACTTTTTATAAATGGTCAAATACCACCTTAGACTTGGATGGAAGTATTTTTTTCAGTACCTAGTGATATCTGTGTATGTATTGCAAGCTGATTCATCTACAAAAAATAATTTTTATCAATTATACTTCTTACTTTATATATTAAATCAATGAAGTCCATCCCGTCAAAATACAAGTGAACTTTTTTTAGCTAGATGTTGTGTTAAGACACTGATATTATGCCACAACCCCAATAGAATAGATTTATAAAATCGTATTTAATTAATCGTAAATAGAATAGTATTTATTTTATGTTTACTATTAGTATTTAATTTCATTTCATCTATTCATGTTAATTTCTAAATTAGTCTCGAAATAGTTAAAAACATGATTGAACTGTATTTCCCGCCAATTCACATCGTGCAATACGGACACGTCAACCTCCATGGTACCTAAATTTTTTTTAAATGTCAAAAACTGCCAAGTTTATTTTCTAGTTCTAAATTCAAATATTATGATATAGGTGTTACTTCCTGGACACTTCTGGCAACTGTCCAGGATGAGCCACTTTCGAATACTATCTTCACAGATGTTATGAGAACATTACATATTATTTTTGAGAAAATTCATTTACACTGATCAAGCAAGCGAAGTATGCGTGCGTGTTTTAAATTTTATTTAGTGAGTTTTCCACTCTACTGGCGCGACCGCGGGCGACAGGCGGGTGTGCACTGTGCGGTACGCGGAGAAAGGGGGGCAGGAGTGGCTCTTCATCATTACGCGACCCCGGGGACGCATGTGGAATGGAAAAAAGTACCACAAATTGCGGGGCAAATTAGCGGGAGATTCACATTTCCATATTCGGGACATGTTTTTCATTTACTTTGATTAAACTTTAGTTTACTGGCTTTTACACGGCTGCCCAAAACAAGGAGTATAATGTTTTCACTGGTACATTGTACAAGTATGTTAGTATGTGAGATTATTTGTTCCCCCAGAACTTCTCAACGCGTTTTAACAATGGTGTTATCAATAAATTATTGTATTGTAATCCTACATAAATGACGTTGGAATAAAAACAATATAGCCGACTATGAACTCCATTTTGTGCCAAAATAACATGTTTTCAATCTTATCCAGTGGGCTATCAAAATAAAGAATTTTAAAAGACGATTTCAAAAATATGTATATCTTACCTATATGTTTAAACTTGATTTTACTGTATACGAAATATTCACCCCCTTTAAATTGAAAACAATATTGCAAAATATTTATTTTATTTTATTAGCCTGTATGTGCATTGCTGGGCAATTAAATTATAATTAAAAAATTAAAAACACGACTGCAATGGATAAACAAGTTAACTTAAAAGATAGAAACAAGTTTCAAATTAAACAACTTAAGGAAATATAAGCATATACAATACCATAAATATATCAATTGAATTCGTGTTTTTAATGTTTTTATTTAAGGCGCTACACTGAGAAATTTGGTGACTTTGAAACGCTGTCCTGCCCAGACTAGCAAACAGTAGGGGTTGATTTCAGATATATGATTCTTGACTATATGATTGTGCCACTGACAATAGCGAATCATGATTGCTTAAAATTTTCTCGATAGAAAATAAATCCAAAGTCGAGTCTATATTTTCCTTTTTTACCTCAGCCTACTAAAACAACGCATTATTAAAAGACACGATTAATTTAATATGATGGTATTTTACCTCATCTACGTACTGACGAGAGGAAATTTAATAAACCTGCACACAGTCAGATATTTAACGAGATTTGTCTAAAAAGCCATTCTCGGAGAGGGTTGCATCCCGTTTTGTCGTGAGCGAAAAACAAAGGGTGTCTCTTTCAATCGATATATCGCCTTAACACATCTATAACTTCTAATTTGTTCACAGTCTGTGTACTACATTTACAATACCATAAATATATCATAAATATATAATTACATAAATATATAATTCCATAAATATATAATTGCATTCGTGTTTTTAATTTTTTTATTTTATACATTTATAACTTTACTTCTATTACTCTTATGATGGATATTTACATGTTTATATTTTTATTACTGAACCACGCAAAAACCGCTGGGCTTATAGACTTTACGCTAGAATCCTCAGAGAACAATATTGTGGAATAAAAAACTAGACACTCTTTAAACATCAATAACAATTTCCCACCGGAATGAAATGTAGGGCGGAAGTTAATACGGGAAATTTACGCGGATGAAATCGCGTGTAAGTGGTTAGTTATGTCTATTAGAACAAGTTATGCGCCGAATACCAGAGCCACGTCCTAAAAATAACACCAATAAAACCGATGGTCCCGCTTAATCCCACTGTCACTTACCAACCCTATTACCGTCCGGCGCTCCGGCGGCCCGGCCCGGCGCCGGCCGGTAATTCCATTGCGTGCCGCCGTTTATTATTGTCCACCCTGAATTTGGCACTCTATCACGTATGAAATATCTCCATAGCACCTTGCATTCAAATGTAAACCTTATCTACATGTGACAAGATTGGTTTTCAAATGATGAGGTAGATTGACATACGAGTTTGGGCGAGTTAGTGGTAACCGGAGATCCGGTTATGAGCGTAATAATAAGGTTCTCGCCCGGCTCTCGTTATTTCATTAGTGATTATCAAAATAATTATTGCACACCCTTTTTGAGCATGCCCTATTGCGGTGGACGGGTTAGTTTTGGTGGAAGATTAGGTACTTTATCAAGATAATGTCGGATATATCATTATCAATAGCAACCTATAAAATTGTTTTTGTATTGCCCAAAAGCATTCCGCGCAAACTTAGAGTTCCAAACGAGTTCATAATCAATCGAGAATTACGGACGAGCGTACAACAACAACTACGAGTTGCATCGCTGACTGTACGCAAATCCTCTACTTAGTTAGTACAGTCGCCATCAGATATATCGGAGCAAACGAGGTGCTCTCAAATATCAGAACACGCCTCTATTATGAATGAAGGCGTTAGAGTGCATGTTCAGATTCTTTAAATCTGAACATGCACTCTAACGCCTTCAGATCTTTTAATTAAAATAATTTAAGTTAACCCCGGAGCACTCAAATTGTTTGCAAATGGTATTTAATTGTAGCTTTTAGTTAATACGTGGAATCGGCTCCGACACTTTCTGTTAATTTTTTTCTTTTGAACGATCAAAAATAAACAACAAATATACCTACGTCGCCATTTTTAAATATGGCCGACAAAATACTAATGGCGTGTCGTCATCGTAACGCTCCGACATACCAGGCGAGCAGAGTGCGACAAGAGTTTGTTTGGACGTAAATGGGGTTTGTAATTACAACGAGTGGTCGCCGGCGCATCCCTCGAGAAAAACCGCAGTCGCGTGGTTGCCCCATATGAAAAGCTAGTATCTGTTTCAGACCAAATTTTATAAGAGAGCGTAAAAATATTAATTGTGCTAGCCTCCAAAAATAAATGAATATTGTAAACATCCAAATTTAATAGTGTATCTGTATATTATATATTATATACCAATTTTATATACCGTCCACTAACTTTCAGAATGTAGTTTACGTATATTTAGTTTGATTCCTTACGTAAGTTAGCCTCAAAACCTATAAAGAGCACTCTTACCCCTCTGGAAGGAGAGGGGAATGCATCACAAGTGATAAAAAGGTCACTCCCTCAGCACTTAATTATTAGGTTATTAGTAGGTTTACTCCGTGAGTAAGGCTTTTCCGATCACAACAAAACCTAGCACAGACCACACCAAAAAGTTAGTCT
Organism: Cenopis cana; assembly: GCA_951800055.1. Classification (NCBI taxonomy): domain Eukaryota; kingdom Metazoa; phylum Arthropoda; class Insecta; order Lepidoptera; family Tortricidae; genus Cenopis; species Cenopis cana. The sequence continues at coordinate 18,256,872 of OX637487.1, forward strand.
AGGCACAGGTTTGTTTCAAATTTTTGTTTTAGGAATTTCTATAGGTAACGATAAAAATATAATGTTAGAAAACCTTTTTTCCTAAAAATTTCGGGTTACTAGGTTTTGAAATGTGCCAGCCGCACGCTGAACGTGTTGACATCACCTACACTCAGGAAAAATATACATACCTACTATTTGAGCCTATAAAGGCTCCGAAAGTATACATCTATAAATGTGTATTTCTGTTAACCCAATCTTTTTATCTTCATCCAAGGTTCTTTTTTTCTGGTTCTTTTGATCATTATTTCCTTTTCCTGTTTCCAAAACTTTTATCGTATAACTTGTCATTGTGCAAAGCCAGAAAAAAGGCTAAGAAGGTCCACCTCACCTAAATAACTGCTAAGGAAGAACTTCAAACGCTAAGATAAGCCAATGGCCTTTTGAATCGCTCGGAATTTATGCAATACTCGTTGCAGTTATTTATCTCCGCTTATACCAGATTTAATCTGAACGTCAAGGAAAAAAGTGGAGTTAAAAGGCGAGCTCGGCCGCAGGCGCGTTCCACACGGGCATTTAAGTTCCCCGGGCGGAAAGTGCCCGTAAAATCGCACGCAGACAACACAATGACAAATTGTAGTGCCCACCGCGGCGTAAGTGAGAAGCAGAAATATAAAACGTCCCAAAAATTTTATCAAGCACATTTTCTCACCTGCTTTATAATCAGAAAATAGCAAAAATGTATTCAACGCCACAAAATCCCCTTCAAAAGTTAACTAAGCACTTTTTTACTTTGAAATGTTTACGAGCTCCCCGCATCGTTGTCTCGCTGTCGCTAACTTACGCCAAGCGAAAATGGCCAAAATAAAAATACACGGAGCATTCGTACCGACCACCGTGAAATGAGATGAGTTGTGTACAACGAAAATAAACAATCTCTTTACAAAATAACTAATCGCTGCGACCTCTTTTCGTCTGAACGTTGAATACCGCAGTAAGTAAGTACTACATATATAGCTTGGATTGAATTATGTAGACTCAATTGCTTCACAACGGTTAAATTCATCAAAAAGGGATGGCATGAGCCGGGTGTATGCTCTGAGGGATACAAAATATCCCTTTCGCTCAAACGTTTTCACCCTCGAGTTTAACATTTATGTGCTATCATGCTAACCTAGTAAGGCGATTAGAAAATTCAACCCTTGCTCTATAAAATTTTTGTCAACGATGATGAAATTGGATAAGAATCATTTTTACAAATTATAAATGATTAATAACAAAAAAAGAGTTGCAAAATCACAACAGTACCCGGAAAAGCACGACAACAAAGTCAAGAGGGAATGAATGGCGCCTAAGTCCCCGGGGAACATTATGAATTCACACATCCATTAGGACCACAGAAAGGCACAGGATGTGTTGTGAGCTCGATTTTGTGCTTAGGTACTCTGAGCACAGTGCCGAAACAGGGCGTCGAATCGATTTTTTTGCGAACAGGTAAATGAAAAATTAGCGCGCGCGACATGTAACCATTTTTTTCTGATGAGTTTAGCGGACTTCTAATATTTCATACGAGAATAAAACCCTATGGTAAAATAATAAATGGGTGCTGAAAACACCAGTGCATAGAGCATGTCCACTGCACGACGTGCCTATACGGCCAGGAATTTAAAGCAGTCCAAAGGTTTGCGAAAACCAAATTTGCCATGAATATGCAATAAAAGTACCAGGACCACATCGAATAGAGAGGATGTGAGTTCGCAACAGGGATGCTGCAGCTCCCCTGCGGTTAGGGGCGGAGTCTTTAGTAAATGTAGGGTGCAGATTTTATCCCGGTCCACGCGTCAGCTAGCAACGACCCGCTCAATATTTGCTTACTGCGGGGCTATTACAAATGACTGAGCTCCCTAGCAATGAGCCGTTAGCTATCTTCACTCACACACGACTGAGAAATAAAAATATAGCTGGCTAAGCAACCCGTCTTACGTTACATCAAAATATATCCCGATGGAGATAAACTTGACTGTTAAAACGAGGCAAATAACAATCAGAAGCGAAACACAAACACAGACTGCTAGAACTAATGAGGTTTTCAAGTTCTCGTTACTCGGTTTAGCTCGGCGGAGCCGGAACGTTTATTGCCAAAAATAGAAATGAAAATTCTGAGAAAACTACGTCTCATCGCGCAGTTTATTTTCATATACGGTTTTACATTCGGGTTTATTAGTAATTATTTGTTACCATTGGCTGTTAGTCAACCATCCTAATTAAAGTGGCCCGTTTGTATTACTTATTATTATTATCTTATATTTTTTAACGAGCAATTCTTTTATTAAATATATTTATTTCGGATATCTCGGAAACGGCTCTGACGATTTTGATGAAATTTGGTATGTGGACTTTCGGGAACGAGCATGCCCGGGAAAACGCCAAGCAAAGCTCGGTCGCCCAGATATTTTGTGTTTTCAAGAAAACGATAATTAATGACTTATTGTACGAATTCATATCCATTCGAATTCAATAAAATCTGTTTGTGCAGCAATCATTGGATTAACCCCTCGTACACTTAAACAACGTATCTGTGCCCACCGTACATCTCAAGGTCATTTCTTGATTGCACAATTATGTACCTACATGGCAGTGTCATTATTGAACACATCTTACAACATCATGCCAGCCCGCTGTAAGAATTAAGGCGCTACACTGAGAAATTTGGAGACTTTGAAACGCTGTCCTGCCCAGACTAGCAAACAGTAGGGGCTGATTTTCAGATATAAATTGATTCTTGACTATATGATTGTGGTACTGACAATAGCGAAACATGATTGCTTAAAATTTTCTCGATAGAAAATAAATCCAAAGTTGAGTATATATTTTCCTTTTTTTCCTCAGCCTACTAAAACAACGCATTATTAAAAGACACGATTAAGTTAATATGATGGTATTTTACCTCATCTAGGTACTCACAAGTGGAAATATAATAAACCTGCACACAGTCAGAGATTTGTCTAAAAAGCCATTCTCGGAGAGGGTTGCATCCCGTTTTGTCGTGAGCGAAAAACAAAGGGTGTCTCTTTCAATCGATATATCGCCTTAATGGAATCTGATAATTCCTCACTCGCCCATCGCTCGACGCGGTGAACCTCGCCGAAATCTCGTGATTACGGACCAATCTGATCGCGAAATCGGGCGGGGCACCGCGCACAATCGCCTGATAAACGAGATAGTAAATCAAGACTTTTGTCTACGAGATCTGTCTGGGATTGGAATGATCTTTGACGGGTCAGTGACGTCTTCTAGAGATTGAATGCGTAAATTAGATTACTATGTATAGTAGAAAGAGAATCGAACTACGAATTATGATTTTGAAAAAACAATGTTTCAATGTTTATTTGGGCACAAACGGTGCAATTATTCTTAACTAATTACCAGTGACTTATATCATAAACCAAAAACGTTGCCACAACTTTATACTGCATATAGGTAGATATAATATGGAAAAACCATCCACGATTTAAGAAGAAGAAAAAAATACAATTTCGTATAGCTATTTTACTTTTTAAGGGGAGTCAATTTTATTTCTTAAGATTTTATAAAGGAAAATTAGATCTCCGAATGTGCGCAGGCTTTCGAGTGAAACTATATCCCCAAAGTTAAAATGCAGAATTCAAAACATTTATTCTGCAAATAGGCCTCAAGGGTACTTTTACAAGTCAAAATCTACCTGTATCAACAAAAAATATTACAATGTTCAAAGGTAGGCAATCCAGAAATGACTGACTAAGTCACCTTCTAAATTGCGTTTGCGCACAGTTTCTTGTCAACGTTGTCTGTCTATTTCTTCCACAGTAAAGATAAAGTATTATTGAACATGACTGCAATGCAATAAAGAAAGAATAAAGATAATTTATCTACACACATATCATAAATCCTCTAATATGCGTTCGGAAACCGTAGAAAATGACTCTCATTTCAACATTCAATGAATTTATGGCAATTTTCTTATCTGTGGCTAAGGCTACAGCAGTAATATAATTTTTCATTTTAATCTCATATATGATGTTAAAATATTAAACGTCAAACAAAACTGTCAAAATTTAAATGTCAAAGTTGACATGTCCCTATTCTAGTATCACTGAAAATTCAAATTCAGTCGATGCGAAATGTCAGCTCGATGTTTTTTTAGTATATATCGCACGAAATTTGAGCTAGAACGACATGATCACATCAGAATAGGGACTCTTTACTTTTTAAAATAACATTCAGGTATCGGTTGCCAGTTCTGATTTCGATATTTCCGCAACCGTGCAAAAAAGGTTGTATTAACCAAATTATTGTATTTATTTACTACGGTTTCTGAACCCATCTTAGAGTAGGTATAATATGTGTGTAGATAAAGTAATGTATGCAACTGTACATAATTAGGCATTAAAACACTCGTGTGACCTTATTATGAAACTCGCCTTCGGCTCGTTTCATAAAACACACTCGTGTTTTAATGCCCCTCATTATGTACCAGTTGCATAAACTACTATTATTTGCTCAAACATGAGTATAAAATATATTTAGATGTTACAGTGGCACATTTGCCGCATGTATAGGCTTTAATATACCGCCTCTCTGCCAGCCTCTACAATTCGATACTTGGCACTAATTCAAATCAGACATAAAAGACATTTTGATTCCAAATTTGCCACCTAGACCCATAGACCCCTAGACCCATCCTTGAAAAGTAAAATCATACTGATCAGTGATCATGACATGGTCGCTAACCGGTCACAAAGTAGCATTTACAGGAAAACTACCAGAATAGGTACCTGGGAGCCCACAAATATAGCACGTTCAGAATAAGTTAGTTGGCTTTGTAGAGGTTAAGGTCAAGTGAGACGGGTCGGCGGTCGCTCGTTACAACACGACTTTGATCTTTCAGTTTTAGTCTGCGCCCGGAAATTTCGCAGCATGCAAATAAACAACACTTTCACCCCTTTGCCGATCACGCGGAAAATCAAACGGACTAATGTTATGAAACACAAAATGTTTGTAACAAAATATATGTGCCAATACCAAAAAACTATCTACTACTCGTAACCCAAAAACTCTTATGAAGGTATTTGTTTCGCTTCTGGAAAAGCACTGACAGGCGTGGCAGAGCAGGATGTATCCAATACTGTAAGTACCTACTTTTTTTTTGCACGACAGTAAATATGTAGAAGCAGATTATGCGTGTGTTCTTTGCTTGAGTTGGGATTGGGACTAGAATGGCAAAACATGCGGATATTTCACCGTTGCGCGGTCAATCACGGTTTTCTTCTTTGAGGTTTTGAAAAACGCACTTTAACTTGCCGCACTGCGCCAGGAGGCCGCTAATTGGAATTGGTCGCTCACTGGCACTATGGCCCTATTAGTTATTTGTTATTTTATTAAGTAGGTAATGACAACAGCAAATCCATAGTTCCTATTGGGTAAGCGAAGGCGCCATTGTCGCACCCCTCAACAAATGGCTGCCATTACAGTGGGTCACAACATATCTCCCGACGAACATGATCGCCTGGTATTCTAAACTCATAATGTGTGACATAATAATGACCTACACATCAAAAACACGAGTTAAATATGTAATATTTATATGTTGTCAATTCGATTAGTAGTTTATGCAACTGGTACATAATGAGGGGCATTAAAACACGAGTGTGTTTTATGAAACGAGCCGAAGGCGAGTTTCATAATAAGGTCACACGAGTGTTTTAATGCCTAATTATGTACAGTTGCATACATTACTTTATCTACACACATATTATAATTACTCTAAGATGGGTTCAGAAACCGTAGTAAATAAATACAATAATTGTGTTAATACAACCTTTTTTGCACGGTTGCGGAAATATCGAAATCAGAACTGGCAACAGATACCTGAATGTTATTTTAAAAAGTAAAGAGTCCTTATTCTGATGTGATCATGTCGTTCTAGCTCAAATTTCATGCGATATATACTAAAAAAACATCGAGCTGACATTTCGCATCGACTGAATTTGAATTTTCAGTGATACTAGAATAGGGACATGTCAACTTTGACATTTAAATTTTGACAGTTTTGTTTGACGTAATATTTTAACATCATATATGAGATTAAAATGAAATATTTTATTACTGCTGTAGCCTTAGCCACAGATAAGAAAATTGCCATAAATTCATTGAATGTTGAAATGAGAGTCATTTTCTACGGTTTCCGAACGCATATTAGAGGATTTATGATATGTGTGTAGATAAATAATTTTAATTTACATTGTGTTATATTTAAATATTCGTAAAATACCGTGTAAATTTGCTAATGAGCCCTGAATGTCATACTTTTCTTTTATTACCCGCACAATAGTTTCATCCCTCTAAGACAGAAATTTGCATGAAAGAAAATTTATGTCACACCTGGCCATAAAGTGGCCATTATCGCACGCTCCGCGCGCGAAAAAACCCACTTCCTGGCCAGGGGGTGCCATAAAATTTTGTACTTACCACGGGCGATAATAAAGAAAGCCTCAGATCGCATATTTATCGCCCTTGCCTTCGGCTCGGGCGTAAAATACCTGCGATCTGAGACATTCTTTGTTTTATCGCCCTTGGTAAGTAATGTACTATAACAGCTGAAGTGCTGTCTTCACGGAGCTTGCATTACCAGGAGTTCAGCCCATGCGTGGAGGCAGAGCCTACACCGCTTCGATAGTCCCATGAATAAGAATATCGCATTACGTATTCGCGGCATCTAACGTGGTACGACGGCAAACAAATTTAATGATAACCGGTGCACGAGGTAACAAGTTGACATGTTGCCTTAATTAAACTACTTACGAGCGTTCGGTTGTTGAAATTGCCTCTAGTTAGAGGGAACATTCTGTAGTGTTTGAAAGCTATCTAAATCATGTTGTAACATATATGCCGATGCTGATATGCTGTTTGCATTATTTAGAATCATGCGGTGCTACTTGGCATTTGTTTGTGCAAACGAAAACATCGCTGAAGTCATTGAACTGATTGGGACAAGGATAAACATTAAATGATATGAGGTTAAGGTTTTATAAATAATACAATTTCTCGGAGAAATCTATCACCCTATTAGGGTTATTGTTGACACCATATGAAGAAATAAATAATTCCGCACGTTCTCGAAAAAGTACGACAAAATAAGAATCAGCAAGAAAGAACAAGAACAGCCTAATATAATAAATAATCACAAAGTTATACGTTTTCATACTGTCACATTATTGACAATTTAACCCGTGAAGCGATATAGTATCACACGTGTGTTACTAACGAAATTTGAATTCAGGACCTACAATTTATATATTTATAGGTAGAAATTTGTATACATTTTTTTAACATATCGTTCCATGGGTTAGTAGTGACGTCACAAGTGCAGCGCTTTCTCTCTAACTAACAACATTAAAACAGTTAGGTATAACTTCGTAATTTTGTGAGATAGGTATCAGGACAGAATTTCCATCATTTAGCATATTTTTTGGTCTTGTTTTATTTGAAGTAATTATAAAATTTGAGTCAATAACCCTATTGTAACCAAGAATTTTGGCCCTTACCTGGCCTAAGAGTAAGTGTGGCCACCGTTTGCCAATACTTGTTTTGACGTGTCTTTGAATATACTGAATTTTAAAAACCTACGCAGCTGGAAGTGTAATATTTTCGTAGCCGAACGCAACTTTTTACCCTTACCAAAAAAGGTGTAGGTATTATTTAGTTTTCGCATTATGTACCAGCGTATAAAATATGTGTAGGTATCTGGCATTTTGGTGTTAACATGCAAAGTTATCTGCTTTTCCTTAAGGTTGACTGTAAGTCCTCCTTCTGTACCATAAGGTTTTCTTTTGTGCCATAAATAAATAGCTGTTGCTCATGTTATTGAAATATCATGGCATACTATTTTCCTAGCCGCTAATAATCTTGATCTTATAGGTACTTTTAGTTTATTATTTCTTTTGATGCACGTTACGTTTCGTCATTTTTAATGTGGAAAATAAACGACAAATTTTTACGACTGGTTTCGGCAGCAAACACAATGCAAAGTAGGTACTTACCAAACCATCCATAAAAACAGTCGTCGTAAGACAGAAAAAGTAACGTAAACTGCGACTAATGGCCGCCCCGTCTACATCAATATTCATAAGCACCGGCCGGGACAGAGCAAACTTACAAAAATACATATTGCCTCACGTGGCTCCGCCCCCGCCCTTATCCTCGCTCTTATAATAATAGGGCAAAAACTCCCGCTGCTGATAGTCCCGTTAATGGGCTCTGTAGTTTTTGCCGCGAAAACTTTCGGTTAAAGATGAATAGACGGCGCTAAGAGCCCCCTTTTACGAAGCGTTTTTTTCGTAAGTGAATCCGGGTCGATATTGACCGATCCCGGGACCAGGAGGGCATAACCCAAAAGATGTTTTATCGCGGGTGCGGTGCGTACGGTTGGAGCGAACTTATTATTCAAGAACACGGAGCCCGGCTAAATACATCAAACGTCTTATGATTACGCGTGTTCCCGTTACGACTCCCGACGGCCCTCCTGCCCGTCCTATATATATGTCGTATAGAACAGTGTTATAAATATAGGTATATATGTATATGTCGCAGCCGGATTGTATAATCCGCCGTTTTACATTACGGCTAGCCGTTTTACAAAACAGAGCCGTTTTGTAATAGCACGGGTTAACGTTTAGCCGGATCGTCATTGCAATACGGTCTACAATATGGCGGCTCACGTTTAGCCGGATTGTATTTGCCGGATTGCATAATCCGCCGTTTTACATTACGGCTAGCCGTTTTACAAAATGGCCGGATTGTCATTGCTAAACAGCGCTGCGAGTGTTAGAAATGGGAACTAAAAGCTGTCAAAGAGGTGACAGCTAAAACGAGGCTATTTTGCGAAAAGGCTAGCCGTAATGTATTACGGCGAATTATACAATCTGGCTGAACTGCTTTTTTGCATTACGGCTAGGCGAATTGAAGAACGCAAATCGCCGAACACATTATTGAGGACTTTCATTCAGCCGTTTTCAATCCGCCTAATCGTTGACCCGCCGTAATACAAAACAGCTCTGTTTTGTAAAACGCCTAGGCATAATGTAATACGGCGGATTATACGATTTGCCTGCGACATATATAACATTCTCTTACGTCTTGTACAAAAACTAGCAACTAGCAATATGTACATGTTATGGTCTACGATTATTTAGGGAGGCACTCGTAAAGTATTCGGAATCAATGAAGATTGGTGTTTATGTCAAAAAGTAAAAAAAAGATGAAGCAAACGACGTCAACGCATCCAACTACATAATTTAACAATGTAGGTACAGTCAAGGACTTTAATTTGTGACCCACTTAAGGTTGACAGTCCTGTCAAACTGTATTGAAATTCAAAGGAAAAGTTCTCGAAATGGGTCACAAATTAATGCTCGCGACCGTACCACACAAACTATTTATAGTAGTAGTAGTAGTAAAACTCTTTATTGTATATAAAACAATTATGAAAAATACGAAAGGAAATAGTATGTACAAAGATGAACTTATCCCTTTAAGGGATCTCTTCCAGTTAACCTTTGAGTAAATGAGAGAAGAAGTTAACAGAGGTAGACAAATTCAGCAACCTGTACAACAAGGTACAAAAAATACAAAATATATAAAAAACATACATACACACGCATAACATATATTGGATTAAGGACAACTACACATATATACGATATTGAGAATAACAAATACGTTTGAGCAAAATAAAATGTAAATATTGTATAAAAAATTAGTTTATGTCGCATAGCCACAGTTTCTTCACCTTGAGCGACGCAACCGACTGCGACTGCCTAAAGGAGGGACGCAACACAAAATATTTATAATGTTTTTTTATTTACATTTAGGTATTTAGTTGAAACATATATAATAAATGTAAAGCGGTATTTCTTCGGGAAATGAGATAATACATGATTAACGTGGCCTGACAAACATTCTTACAGTACACAATCTGATGTCAATTTAATATTCTGCGACCTCGGTAAAAACATGCGACAGTTTGGTATCGCACACGTATCTCGGAAACAGACCTGCTGAAATGCCAGCCCCGTAATTACACCGACTCCCAAAGCAAGTTTCAACGAGACCATTTCTTCGCGAGCACAGTTAAAAGGACCCCGGAGGACAGGCATCCGGCACTTTCTAACAAGATTTTTTAATTAATTTTCGTTCTAAAGTAGGCAATGAACTTAGCGAAATTAAGTTAAATCGGAGTTTACTAGCTGCCGGCAGGTAACCGTAATCGAGACAGATAAGCGTTTGGAAAGTACCTATATAATCCGGGATTATGTGACGGGAATTCGCCGGCCTGGCTGGTCGGATAATAAACGACTCTGTTAATAAAGTACTGCTGATATTGTTGACGAAAATAAATAGAACAAATTCACCTTTACTAACTTAGGCATTATTTACCAGTCAACCGTATAAGCGCTAAACAAAACGCAAAAGCTGCATGACATTTGACTAAAATTTATGATACTTGTGGATGTTATCTTGGATGCTAGAAGGACGTTCACAATGACAGTTGAGTTGACCATTCATAATTGACAATTATATAAAATTACATTTAAAATTTGAAACACAGTAAAATCCCAAGAAGAAAAAAGATGAAGTATGACTTATAGGTACAGATAACGTGGACACAATATTCGTGATAAATATTTAGTATTAAGTTCTCTCTTAGGGATTATGAAGAGATTTTAGTAATATTATAACCCTCGTTTTAAGTAGACATTCAGCAGTTCTATTGCCATAGATGGTTTGATTCCGAATCAGGGGACCGATTTTTGAGTGTCGAACGCTCGAATTGTCACTCGAGATCCGTCAAAAAACTATGACGTTTTGACAGATGTCGAGTGAAAACTCGACCGTTCGAAACTCAAAAATCGGCCCCCAGTTTTACGTTAAGCGCTCGCTTTGGTCTTATGTTAGGCATCAAGCTTGCCACACGTTTTTGGTTTAAAGACCTGAAAACTCAATGTAATAGGTAGGTAATAAATTGATTTTATGGAATATATTGGTTGGTTATTGGTTTCCGTTAGCAGCGTTACTGCTTAATACAAAATTAATATATTGGCATGTTATATTGATACCTATATTGATATTACGAATATAAATATGAACATAATAATAGAGGAGGAACAGAATTGGAAAAAGCGTCTCTAAACAATGCAAGCGGCAAGTCATGTAACAGTTGGGGTGACAACGTTATCAGAGGGTTTGGACCCTGCAGAATACGGATCTGCCTGTCGCCATCTCGAAATTTGAGCCGGAAGTACGGTATACCGAAAAAGGTGCAGCCCATACAAAAAATTTCGTAGTACATTTAGTAAATTGTTGCTCTGGTACTCTAAAAGAGGTCCGATTGATATGGTTTTTTGGTATGTTGTGAAGGACAATATTAGCCATGGTAACCTAAAAATTTCGGCCCTCCAGCTCCATAACTTTGGCCGCCATCTTGGAAATAGTGTCATTTTTTTCAGTTCTTTGCTTTTACTGTCGTCAAAGTTCATTCCAGTGCTAGACATAGTTCTACAATATTGTAGAATACAAAATTTGCTAAAACTTTTGGGTACAAAGATTTTTTCCATGACCCCTAGGGACGAAGATATGACAGGATATATCATTAAAAATTGCCACTTTTTTCTAGTTTTCCGTTCATGTTTACATTTTAAGTGCATTTTAGCACTAACTATAGTTCGGCAATATTGTAGATCACGAAATTTGCTACAACTTTTGTATTGAAATATTTTTTCCACGACCATTAGGAAAGAAGATATGAAGTCATCTATGGAGTAGCACCGTTGAAATTTGCTACTTTTGCAGTTTTCTTCTCATATTTAGGTTTGAGTGCATTTAATCGCAATCTGTAGGGGATCTATGATGGTCGAGTGATAGCGGGATAGACGACAAGATAAAGCATCTGTCACTTTCCGATCTGTACCACTTCAATCCCTCAGAAGACAAAATCGTCTGTTTCCACGATACCTAGAAGATCGTAGGTACTTTGAATTTGCATGTAATTTTGTCTTCTATAATATTGCTGACCGAGAAATGCACTAAAACGAAAATATGTGAAGAAAACTGGAAAAGTAGTAAATATCGACGGTAGTACCCCATAGGTGACATCGTATCTTCTTTCCTGATGATCGTGGAAAAAATATTTCAATACAAAAGTTGTAGCCAATTTTGTAATCTACAATATTGCTGAACTATAGTTAACGCTAAAATGCACTTTAAACGTAAACATGAGAGGAAAACTAGAAAAAAGTGGTAATTTATAATGATATCTCCTGTCATATCTTCGTCCCTAGGGGTCATGGAAAAAATCTTTGTACCCAAAAGTTTCAGCAAATTTTGTGTTTTACAATATTGCCAAACCATGTTTAGCACTAAAATGAACTATAACGACAGTACAAGCAAAAAACTGAAAAAAGTGACAGATTTTCCAAGATGGCCGAGAAAGACGTGGAGCTGGAGTGTCAAAAATTTCGGGATACGATGACAAATATTGTTATTTACGGCATATCAAAAATCCATAACAATTGGACCATAGTTAGGGTACCGGAACAACGATTTACCAAATGTACAACGAAAAAATTTGTATGGGCTGCACCTTTTCCGATATAACTTTCTTCCGGCTCAAATTTGGGGATGGAGACAGGCAGATCCGTATTCTGCAGGGTCTAAACCCTCTGATTACGTTGTCACCCCAACTGTTACACGATTTGCTTCTTGTATTCTACTTCTTCAAAAATGGGCCTACTCTATAACACTAGGCACCAGTAATATTGATAATTAACCAAATACCTACCTACAATCTTAATGTAGAAATGTCATATCCGTGTAGACTTTAGGTAGGTACCGTTGAGGGAAATGCCTCGTCTGCGACTTGTATTTAACAAAAATAAAACAAACCCGGGAAGTCCCGCGGTCCATTAACCAAGTAAAAGCTTTTTTAATTCCGTGCTTTCTGTTTACACACTGTTGGGAGACACCGAGACAGATTGAGTACAAGAAACCTTGTAAAATCAGGGATTCCTACATTTTAATTGCGTTCTTCCTTAGATTCGTATTATCTGCGTAGAAGATCAATAAAACTGGGATAAGTGTTGTCGCCCGGGTAATTTTGGGTGGCAACACCATCACTTGGTGGCGCTGGCAACACTGACGGAACGAATCCAGTCTTTCCGGTGACGTCACAAAGTCGAGTTCATAAATAGCCGGTCACCTTCCACGGAGCTCTCTCTTGCCAAGCAGCCGTGAAGGTGACAAGAAGTGGATAAAGTGTCAACCTAAGTATCGTACTTGTATTTATTAGGTATCGTTATTAATTATGATTGTAAATATTAACAATCATAATTAATAATGCAGATCAGCTTTGTAATTAACTTTGCCGTAACTGACTTAGATTATTATCAGATTTGCTATAGAGGAGTGTACCTGTATTATTAGCATGTAATATGTGCAACATCTAATATAATATCATCTGTATTGTGTGAAATTGTAGCCTCAAAGATTATTATGGTGGGAATAATAAAGTGTTCGTATTATTAACCTGTTTGTTTCTATCATAAGTCAGTAAACAATTTATATTCAAGTCCACATTAAATAAGTGACTTAAAACTGCCACTGTACTCCTACAAGTTTCTCAAATAATGAAAGCAAAGTTTGCACTAAACTATCATGGCTCCGTCTCGAATCAAAGTATCTACGGAATAGGACTCAACCGAAGCTCCATTCAGCGAGTTAACTCTTGGACTAGTTAACGAAAAGGGATGTCAATAAAGCAAAGTTACTCAATAAAGGCATTGATCGATGCCTCAGTCCCGAGAATTCTGTTCCAAAACTCTGCAATCAGTTGTGCACGACTAGCGGAGCTTCGTAGACAAGTTTTAAAAAGTATTGGCTGAGAACTCGGTCTGTACAAACTGTACCAAGCTGGTAGGAGTGAATAAGAGTCAATTGTAGGCAGGCAGCTTCGTAGAGCAAATTCGCTTCGGAGAGAATTAGTTGCCGGCGGCGAACATACCCTGCTTTGTTGCAATGCTTCTTCAACTGCATTGCTTCTTTGAACTCCTAGTAATTAGGTAACTAAAGTTCTCTGTCAAAGTGCTCAGTCATCCAGTCATCAACATCATAAACTCCAAATTTGTATTTTGTCATATCATTTATTTGTAACTAGATCTAGTTAAGTTGCTCATATATATTGCTTTTGTTTCATACTTTGTTGTAAATTACTTAGGATAGGTTTCGCTCATTATTTGTAATCATGCTGTGCATGCATGTTTTGGGTGGCGTTCCATTCCAGAACCTTTCAATCATGTTATTGTTGCTACATAATGAATGTTACCTGTTTTGTGTGCTTTTTAAATAAAATAAAATAAAAAATAAAGTATATAAAGCTCAGTGATAGAGTACATTCAAGGCGGTATTCATTTTGTCTTTAATTGATTGAGAGAGTACAGAGGCAGCTAGCTGTGTACTATAGCTAAATTTCTTAAAGTGCAGTAGCAACAACAAAACAGAATCGCAATGATACAAATAACAACTAGCAACTAGCACATACAACACATTTTTACATGGTTACCCACTAATTTAGTGCCATTTCTCTCTCTGCTGAAACTGGCTCGCAACAAAATGCTTTCAGCGAAACCCTATTTGTCGAGACACAACAAATTACCTACTTAGTCCCGAAAAACGCAATCACCACTCACGCTACTCCTCAATAGGCCCTTCACAGTCTTCACACCTCTAAAGCGAAAGTTATCGATCACAGCTCACGGCGAAGGCTAATGAGCTCCTTGTAATCTTCCACCGCTTATATGCGTGTAATCTCAACCAATGAGGTGGGATTTACGATAATTTAATTTGGGGCGCAAAAGGGACCTATAGGGGATCGTTTGTACGGTACGAGGTGTTTTTGAGTTCCCGGTGTTTAATTTGTGCGCGACGGCGTCATCTAGCGGTAATTGGAGGAGTGCCCTTGTCGCCAAGAAGCCGAAACAAGCTCTGCGCTGACTTTGAACTCTGATAGTGATTATGACATGCCGGCACTATTGTCAATGGAATTTCTGGCAGAAATTTTAGGCCCATTATTAACACCATTAATAATGGATTTAAAATTGCCCGGATTGACGAACATACTCTTATTTTCTTTGTGCTCAGTTACAAAAAAAAACAAAAAGACATACCTATTACTTAAATACAAATTAAAAAACCGGAAACATCCACATTATACTTCCATATTTACATAGAAAAAAAAACAAGCATGATAAATTAGGGATATAATATCTTACCACTCATCGTCGAGATTTAAACAGGCAAACCGCCATACATTGGGAGTTAAATATGCACCAATTTTACTAGGATCACACAAGGATGCAGGAGGTGTTCTTAAATACAATTCAGTTATGATGGCGAACAAGTAAACCAACAGAGGAGGTTCTATGCGCTACATTAAGTACATTACTTAAAAAGCATCCGCCCGTTATGCTGCAACAAAAAATGGTACAAAGTGATTTAAAGATGCTTAAGACAATATAAAACAATAGAGTTACGTTGACATTTCTTGGCAGGTACTAGGGTACTAGAGGTTATGAGATGGCTTTTCAAACAAGGACGGTTGGGTGCATAAACGTAGAGAGGGGGCCAAAAATGGTTCCACCCCTAGACGGAACAAAAAAGTTCTGAGCAGGACAGCCAATATATCTGCGCTGCACCTTACACAAACCAAATACATATTTGGAATGAGAGAACTTTACTTTTGGAACACTTGGAGCTAAACTTTTTTAATTAAATGATCCATTTTAAATGAAAACAGTAGCTGAGGAATACGAGGATATGAAAAAAAAAATTACAACATCTCTTAAAGCAGATTAGCAAAGAGAAGTTAAGTAAAAACTTTGCGGATTAAAAACGTGGAATAAAATTGAAGGATAATTGCGAGCATCCCGCCGCCGCGGATTTCAGGGTAGACATTAAATACCACCTCTTTCCGCAGACTGCATTTAAGTAGCCACTAGAGATGTGCCTAAGCGAGCATAGCTGAGACGACATTAGTGCATAAAAGGAATTATCTTTCTTATTTCATCTGACTTGCTGAATAAAGAGCCAGTGAAAACATTCATGGATGTTGTTTTGTAATTCACGAAAGAAGGCTATCGTTGATTGGTTTCGCGCTATGTCCGAGCAGAATTACAATGTACGGCGGACAACGTAAATAAGTTGAACGGAATGGAACAATTAACTTGCCACCACAGGAGCATAATGGGTTTGTATAAAATAGCTACGGAAATACATACAATTTATGTTCAATATAGACTAAGACACGTATGTAGATAATGAAAGTTGTTCGATAAGATTGATAGCTATGTTACGTAAAATAAAACTAGAAAATAAGTGCAATAGGTACTAAGAGCGCAGCGGTAGCGAGGAGATGTGACGATGCACATGCATTATTGACGCGAGACGCTGCGGCTAGCTAAACAAAACGAAATGCACCTCCACCTCCGCCAACAAAAATGTAGCAGAGGCGGGGCGATACAACCATTATTAACAAGTTTACCAAACAGCGCAGAGAAATGACAAAAGCAGGTGTCTAGAGAAAATAAGCCAGGTTTTTACAAAACATTGAAGTTCAAGTGTGGCAGACGTGTAGAGTCAGCATTCCCATTATCTTATCTTCGGAGAGTCAAGGTAAATTGTGTAAATATAGTTCTCAAAAATTATTTCCTTTACTTTCCTGGGTACATAAACATACACATATGTACCTATATATACTCACGTCTGCATCCCATTAGGGTAGGCAGAGACCAATGAACGCCAAATACTACGGTCCTTACAACCACCACTATGGTCCATAGAAACGTCATTAAAACGAAAACGCTTAAATTGAATGTAAATTAAGTTTCTCAGCGTTGTTGAATATGGATCAAGCCAAATGGCCCGACGCAGTTCAGTAGAGTACATAAGGTAAATAAGTGAGCTGTCGAACAAAGGTGTCCGGGTGCAATATTGATGCAGTCAGATAGGGCGACAATGGGACAATACTCGCGCCTTCTGCATTCCTAATACATGGTATGAATAATCAACCGTCATATTGTGCGAGCGCTTCTACAGAATTTTAATGAACGATGATGAAATGATTGTTGTCATAAACTAAGTTTGCATTGATATGTTTGGCCGCGATGTTTTTCTGTCTATCATCGCTGATGAGGTTTTATGGCGAAATTGTCAAAACCCTAAAAACTGACGTTCAGGTTCACTGTGTTTCATCTCTTCGTTACAAGTTAACTCAAATCGCTAGCTAATAATTAATAATGCAATAAGTCCACCTTTTATTTACTTTGACTGCAAGCAAAACTCGGTAACCCACACAAAAGCCTTGTTCCTCGCTAACGTATGTCGACAGCAGAACCGACTGACTGCCAGACAAACGTCAGGCGGACCGCAGCCACAATGGCGGCTTCCCTCCGGCACTTCCTGCCATCAATAAGGCCACGCTTCCGCCATCCTCGTGGGCAGACAAGCCTTTTCTATTCAGCGCGGAAGGCCATTATGTACAAGGAGAACAGGGGGTCAGGTTAGTCGAGTCGGGATTATTACGAGGCTGAGAGCGTTACATATATTATGAGAACGGCTTTTATTTCGTCAGCCGTGAACATTGCTTGATTGTACTGAACGCTTAAGCCCGGATACACATAACTCTCTTTTAGTGGACGCGTTCTTAGCCCGACAAAAGCAATTATCGTTACGTGCAATAGCTGAATATTCATGGAATGGGAAAACCACGACGGACGGACACGTTTTTACGGACAGCATGAGGTCGCGGTGGCTTCCGGCGCACATGCGCCGTCCGGCCGTTCGGTTCGCCGTCCGGCCCCGCGCCGACAGCCGGAAACGCACGCAATGTCACACGCTGGCGTCGTTGGTTTAATTACCGTTTATTAAACACATATGTGCAGGGTGGATATTTTGTTTGAGGCTCTGTGAATCCGTAGCCGCAAAAGAAATTGGTAAATCTTATATGATTAAATAGAAGAAACTCTCCTTATAACTCTTGTAAGGATTTTTACTAGCTTCTATTATAGGTAAGGTTACTAAGTAGACACACACGCAGAGAATGATCCGCCCTTGTTTTTACTTTTTACCGGACAGAACCGTAAAAAGCCGGACACCTGGTAACCCTAAGGACGCGGCCACAACACTTCGTTACGACGTCGCATGTCGCATCGCAGTATTAAGGCCGCGACCTAACGCGGTACTTGCATTATAATTTACTTACCGGAATAACGTGATGCCTTTTGACTCATCATCATCATTTTCAGCCTGTAATCGCCCACTGCTGAGCATAGGCCTCTCTTCGAGTACGCCACTCGTCCCGGTCTTGAGCCAGTCTTATCCAAGAGTGACCCACGATCTTCCTAATATCATCGACCCATCTAGCCGGTGGTCGGCCGACGCTCCTTTTGCCATGAATTGGCCACCAGTCTGACACTTTTTTGGTCCACCTGCCATCACTCTGTCTAGCAATATGTCCTGCCCAACTCCACTTGAGTTTGGTAATGACATCTTCGACGTCACGCACTTTCGTGCGGCGTCGGATCTCGTCATTCCTCAATCGATCTTGCAATCTAATGCCGAGCATGGCACGCTCCATGGCACTTTGTGCTACACGTATTTTGTGCACAGCCTCATTCGTAAGCGTCCATGTCTCGGCACCGTACGTCATGGCGGGCAGGACACATTGGTTAAACAGGCGAGTCTTCAGGCATTGTGGAACGTCGGTGGCTTTAAGAAAGTCGTTCAGTTTATTGAACGCGGCCCACCCGAGCTGGACTCTCCTGGAGATCTCCTTAGCTTGGCTTACCTTGTCAAAGCCTTTTGACTACGACACTAATAAATATATTGTAACCTTTTCTTCCTAGGCAAGCCCTGTGTGCTATAAACTTTACCTTAGAATTGTTTTTATGTTAATCGTATCGCTGGACAGGGAAAAGGTACGCGAGTTCCGCGACATCGCCATTTCCAGTCCGATACTCTAATAGGGTTCACGGGCATCCTACTGGACTGGACATACATGTTTCTAGTACAATCACCCGAAGGGATCGTGCTCGAAGGGGGGATAGTGGCACGGAAGATATTTAAAGTTCAATGTATCCTTTCCACTTCCCGAACATATCTAAACATGTCAAGTCAAACAAGTCAGAAACATATATAATAATTAATGAAGTATATTTAACATTGATACGTCATTTATAACGTAAAATAGTAGTTTATGCAACTGGTACATAATGAGGGGCCTTCGGCTCGTTTCATAAAACACACTCGTGTTTTAATGCCTAATTATGTACAGTTGCATACATTACTTTATCTAAACACATATTATAACTACTCTAAGATGGGTTCAGAATCCGTAGTAAATAAATACAATAATTGTGTTAATACAACCTTTTTTGCAGGTTGCGGAAATATCGAAATCAGAACTGGCAACCGATACCTGAATGTTATTTTAAAAAGTAAAGAGTCCCTATTCTGATGTGATCATGTCGTTCTAGCTAGCTCAAATTTCGTGCGATATATATACTAAAAAAACATCGAGCTGACATTTCGCACCGACTGAATTTGAATTTTCAGTGATACTAGAATAGGGACATGTCAACTTTGACAGTTTTGTTTGACGTTTAATATTTTAACATCATATATGAGATTAAAAAATATATATATATATATATTACTGCTGTAGCCTTAGCCCCAGATAAGAAAATTGACATAAATTAATTGAATGTTGAAATGAGAGTCATTTTCTACGGTTTCCGAACGCATATTAGAGGATTTATGATATGTGTGTAGATAAATTAATTTTAACACATAACACATCTATAGTAATTTGGTAATTGGCTCTGTAAAAAGCATTATCAATTAAAACTGCACTTTAGATTGGTCTGTTTGAATAGGTTACGCAGCTTAGCAAAAGCAGCTAAACTAACTTAACTGTTATGGACAACAAAAGGGAAATAAAAGACGGTGTCCCAGACTAAACCACTGGACGTCAATGGACCACAGATGTCGACAACGATAACTTCCAAAAAGGTGACAACCAGGACAGGGATAAGGATACGACAATGACAGCAGTTGTGGTAGGGCGCCATAAACTAAAGGAGGTTACGTACACCCGTTTAGGTTCAGCGCCATCCGACTTTACAGCGATCGTAACAAGTTTACGACTGGATTGCGGTGCGATTGTATATGACATAAAATTTAAAGCTATCCCACATAAATCCCAGTCGTTGAAAAGAATCGCTGGCATTGTTTGTATCTCAATGCGCTTACAGACCACAAAGTGGAATTAAAAGAAAACAGACTTCGGAAATTATATTTTCCAGCAGTAAAAAGCACGGTGGATGATATCGGAAATGTTTTGTGCTAGTAAAATATTTACCCGGTTCTCCCAAGTTCTCTGCATAGCACACATGCATCTCTTACGTGACGAGGATGAGAGCAGTACTTCAGGATCTAGGGAATATAGCGAGGGACGCACCCTCCTTGCTCCATATTCCACCCTTTATTTTTATTTTACTAGTTCACAACGGATACTAAAACTATTCTTATATGCTATATCAGTTAGAAAACACAATGTATTTATTTAAAAAATATTTTTCAGTTTGCGATTATAACTAAAAATAACAATAATACTGATCTCTCTAATGCTAAGATAATGGTATACCTACTATCACTTTGGGTTTTATGGAAATACAATTATTCCTAATAACGTCAATTGTATCAATCAATTTACTTCGAAACCATCAACATTCTCGCACACAAACTACTTATTTTGAACCAAATTCGCATAATTAATATGCCAAACGACATACAACGTACAACGTAACATACAAACAATTCGGGAGTTTCTAGCGCCAATTAGGCTACTGCCGCTTACGAGGTATAAAAAAGATAAGAAAGAAGAAGATTTGGGTGCATACACTGCATACTGCAAGCTTTAAACAAAGTTCAGGTGAACGAACCTCGCCGGCGGGCCTTCGTTCACTCAATCAATCACTGGAAAACGGACACGTGTAACAGACCCGCTTTGACGAGGAATGCTGGCTGTCGGATACCCCTGCCAGATCTATATGTTCCTGGTACATAGTTGCAAATACGAGTGCATTCGGACAAACAAAATAGACGATCGGACTGTGATTGACAATAGCTTTTTTGGATTCCTTGCCCGCAGTAGCATTTCGAAATTCGTTAGAGTAATAAAACAAATCTCTGTAAGAACCTTCGACGTGTTCACGTAAATTTAAGGCGGGCTCATTGTAAAATATGTGATTCTAAATACGGTTTTATTTTGAAACACCACTTATTAAAAATCCAAAAAAAATATAGGGTTATAGACATAGACATAGACATAGACATAGACATAGACATAGACATAGACATAATTTATTGGTAATAATAGGTATTACAAGTCAATTGTACATTCATTATAAATTATATTAATTCGATTATTCATTACATTTGGAAAATTACATTACATTATTAGAACATTACATTATATATTATTGCTATTTTTATCATTACATATTTTATATTCTAAAAATTCTTTAATAGTATAGAAACATTGATTTATTAGCCATTTTTTTAATCTAATTTTAAAAGACGGGAGACTGTTAGCTTCCGTGATGCTGTCTGGTAGCTTGTTGTAAAAGATAGGACCAGCGACATGGATTGTCTTTGCTGTCTTTGTGAGCTTATGGGAAATAGTTCTTAATTTATGAGCGTTTCGAGTGACCCAAGCAGATCCGTCACCTCGCCGTCCATATAATGCTATATTTTCCCTAGCATATACGGCTACTTGAAATATGAGCAGTGACGACAGTGTCATGATTCCGAGCGCGATAAAATGCGGTCTGGCGCTCTCGTCCCGCTTGGCGCGGGCCAGTGCGCGCACGGCGCGCTTTTGCAACCGAAAAACGCGTTGCCATTCGGCAGCTTGTCCCCAGAGCTCCAAGCCGTATTGCATAATTGCCTGTATGCTTGCGAAGTAGCAAGACCGCACTGCCTGGCGCTCCAGGGTTTGGCTTACCCTTGAGAGCGCAAAACATGCCCTGCTTAGCTTCCCGCATACTGCGTTGATTTGCACCTCCCACGTAAGTCCTTGGTCGATCTGGAATCCCAGAAATGTAGTAGTTGCAACTTGACTGATTGTCGTCCCTTGATGGTGTACGTTCAACGCACGGCGACCTCTACCCGACAAGTCGAACTGCATAAATTGCGTTTTTGTCAGGTTCAGTAGGAGTCCGTTAAATCGACACCAATCAAGTATCTGTCGCGCGGTTGTGTTTAATAGGGATTCCAGCTCATCCAGGTCCGCAGCGGTAACGACAGCTGCCACATCATCCGCGTACATAAAGATATCGGCAACAGTAACAAAATTCGGGAGATCGTTAAGCAGAAGGGAGAAAGCCAGATTGGATACGGACGAACCTTGAGGCACGCCTATTTCTGTGGATTGACCGTCGGATCTCAGACTACCTTGCTTCCCGACCACGTATTGTAATCTATCACGCAGAAAGCCCGCTATAAAGTTCAGGGCTGGTCCTCGTATGCCATAGTGGTGGAGTTTTTGAGATAGCACGACATGATCGACCACGTCGAAGGCTTTCGAGAGGTCGCAGAAAAGCACAGCAACCTCTCTTTTTTCTTCGCGCGCGGTGAGAACGTGACGCACTACCTCACGAGCCATCATAGTGGTAGACCGCCCCGCACGATACGCATATTGCCTTTCGGACAGTTCACCGGATTCATTTAAGAAGGCTGTCATACGAGATGTTACTCCGTTTTCAAGCACTTTCGCAACCGCTGGTATGATAGAGATGGGTCTGTAGAAGCTAGGATCACTGGATTTACCCTTTCCCTTGTAAATCGGACAGACTTTAACTTGTTTTAAGGTTCGCGGGTACTCTCCATCGCGCAGAAGGTCATTAAAAATTATCGCTAGTGGGGCTGACAAATTTGTCACGACTAGGCTTAGTAGGTTCGTCGATATGCCGTATAAGTCTTGAGTGTTTTTTAATGCAATATTCTTCATGATTATTTTATATATTTCACAAGGAGAAAAACGAGCGAGAAGGATTGATCGATCATTGGGTGATCGCGCGTGTACCAGCGCCGCAAGAGCTCGGCTCGGCTCGGCTCGGCTCGCGGGGCTCCGCATTGTGCTGCCGCTGAGACGAACATCCTGTTTAACGTGTCAACAAGTTGTTTTTTGGAAGTGAAACTTGACCCATCGTTATTTTTTATAACATCGGTGAAATCGGTGCCACCCTTTGCGTATTTTACCAGACTCTGCGTTCACTATTTGCCACATAGTTTTAGTCGTATTCGGGCTGTCTTTTATTTGGTTCGTATAATACAGAGTTCTTGTATTTCGGGTAAGTTCGTTATACTTGACCTTCAAGTCATTAACGCGACCTTCAACTTCAAGGCTAGCGGGGAATTTATTTTTTAAATCTATGAGATCGAACATAAGGTATTTTAGGTTTAGTATCTCTGTGTTGATCCATGTTTTATTGCAAGATGCTGTATTTTTATTTTTAAATGGGAAACATATTTCAATTTTGTTGGATATTGTGTTGATTATTGACTCAATACGTTCTTCTGCAGTTAGTTTGGATTTAAATATTTCAGTCCAATCAACACTTTCCATCGCGCCTACAAAAGCGATCCGCGAAGCACGCGTATAGTTGCGTTCGCGCCGGAATAAAGGCGCAGGCGCTGTGCGCGGAGCGCAAATAACACTTGCACGGATTCCGTAGTGGTCACTTATATTAGTAACTACAGCCGAAGTCATTAACAAACTATGAGGCAAGTTGGTATACAGGTGATCTAGGCAAGTGGAGGATGTGCGGGTCACTCTAGTCGGAAACGCTATTTCACTAGAAAAACCATGACATGATAAAGCATCTAGTAATTGTTTATTATCGCTGGTACTAACTAGCCAGTCTATTATATTTATAGTCAGTCTAGTATATTTGAGACCTTCAACTAGTACAGTCGGGACTCCGTTACGTAATTGGACAAACTTTGTTCGATAGAAAAAAATGCCAAACATACCTCTATTCTTGATCCTAAAGTCATTTTATTTCAATCTTACGTAACTTTATGAATTGGAAATTACACCAAAATAAACGTCTTTGATGGTGTGAGGACACTCGGGACTAAAATTTTTAATATACTTATTTTTGTATTTTTTCACCCAATAACAACGAAATTTATGGTACATTCACGCCCGCTCCGCGCTTGCTCCACCGCGTCAGTCCCGCGCGGAGCGCATTGGAGGTCGGACGTACGCAATTTTTTTTCAGCGCCACGAGCGAAAAAAAAATGGTTTGCAACCGAAATAAAAAGAAGATATCGTCTCTGAGGGTCTGGAGATTGAATAAACAGAAAAGGTTAGTATCTAGAAAATCTACATTCCTCTATTTAATACATCAAACACAAACAGTAGGTACCTATACACGGCACATCGTACAGTTCCACAGTATCGAGTAAAACAGTACAAGCACTACCTACTAAAAGTATTTTTCACTTCTCATGCTCGAAAAGTGTATCATATTTAGACTTGTGAAGCGTGTATACATATTTATGATTTAAAAAACATTTTAATTTGACCTGATTTTAATTTGAATCAAAGAACAGTATTTGACTGATTTAAAAAAAAAACAACGGGTTGCACTCCGGGAGTGCCGGCAGAAGTAAAAACTTAATGACATGATAACAAACGTAAATAACAAAGATATTCATATTCATATTCGCAATAATCGAATAATCCATCTACATACATACATATATGTCCCGAGTATCATTGTGGCCACAATACTTTACAATGACCAGCCAAGTTGACCCCTCCCAACATGGTAACCACGACACTAGGAGGGGTCAACTCAGCTGGTCTGTCGATCTGTCGCGAGTTTAACAATTTATCCTCATCACAAAAAGTGCTCAGCGCTGCTAAAGAAGTTTTCACTTCAAAAATATTTGGTATTGGGTACCAAGAAGTTTAGATACATCTTGGAGATTGCGTGCCGAACATTCGTTTGAAGCTAGAAAATATGGCCTTGAATGACGTCACTGTTGTATTGCATCTCTTTCATTAGATCCATCTTATATTAGAATGAAAGAGATGCCATATAACAGTGACGTCATTCAAGGCCATATTTTTAACAGACTTCAAGATTTCAAAAGAGGTACTCAATTCGGATTCGGTCGTATGTTTTTTATTTTACCGACTTCAAGATTTCAAAAGGGGAGGTTTTTATGTTCTGTAAACTTCTTTAGCGGCGCTGAGCACTTTTTGTAATGGGGAAAAATGTTTAAACTCGCGACAGATCGGCAGACCAGCTAGGTCGACCCCTCCTAATATCATGATTGCGATGTTAGGAGGGGACTTCTCCTAGTGTCGTGTTTACGATGTTGGGACGGGTCAACTTGGCTGGTCATTGTAAAGTATTGTGGACACAATGATACTCGGGACAAAAGTATATATATGTAGATGGATTATTCGAATATGAATATGAATATGAGTATGAATATTAATATGAATATATTTTACGAAAATTCGTCATTATACTCGATTTCGACTGATTCGGGGATAAGAATTTCAAATTTTATATATATTTTGAATTTTAAGTGAATAAAAACGAAAATTTCAAACGAACGAACGAGGATTTAAAATTTCATATTTATTTTATTTTAAGTAAAAAAAATATTTCTTTTCCAAAAATCAGCATACTCGATTTTGACTAATTCAGGGATACCTAAATGTCATTGAGTGTTCACTTCTGCCGGCACTCCCGGAGTGCAACCCGTTGTTTTTTTTTAAATGTTTGTTACTCCAGAACTCGGGCATCTCTGAACCGATTTTGAAAATTCTTTTTTAGATTGTAAGTATACAAGTTGGTCCCGTTTTTGTCAAAACGCAGTTCTCATGGATCTGAGGAATCGAGGGAACTCCTCAAATCTTAAAGGCAAACACATAGTGACTTTTGTATTTTTATCTACAAATCAAGCATTTTCATTCAAAAATGTGACATTTGATGAAGTGGAACTGCTGATGATGATCAGAACAGAACTCTTCAACGACGAAAAGTTCACGTTTGTGCGATTTGTCCTCCTAGCTGTGTTTGTTAAGCAAGTTCTATTTTCGCGGGTAATTTTTTTCATGCTCGAGTTTTGATGATGGGATCCATAAGGAATCGAGGGAACTCCTCAAATGTGAAAGGCATACATATAGTGACTTTAGTATTTTCAAACAAATCAAGCATTTACATTTAAATAAGTGACATTTGATGAAGTGGAACTGCTGATGATGATCAGAATTGAACTCTTCAAAGACGCATAGTTCACGTTTGGCGATTCGTTCTCTTCGTTATGTTTGTCAAGAAAGGTACTAGGTAGGTACAATATGGGGGTCTTCAAGAAAGGAGTGTATAAATATTTAAAAGGGTCGGCAACGCGCATGTGACGCCCCTGGGGTTGCAAACGTCCATAGGATGTAGTGACCGCTTACCATCAGGCGGGCCGCAAACTTGTTTGCCACCGACGTGGTATAAAAAATATGCATTTTTTAAAAGTTCAAAGTCATTTATTTCTTTCAAATAGGCATATAAATAAGCACTTTCAAAATGTCAAGTAGGTACACATGTAAAAAAAATATAAATAACATGTATACCATGTTAGTGGCAAACAAGCGTACGGCCCGCCTGATAGTAAGTAGTCACCGCAGATTATAGACGCTTGCAACTCCAGGGTGTCACGTGCGCATTACCGACCCTTTAGAAATGTAGATATACACTCCATTCTTGTAGGGCCTTATACATACCTAAACAAATTAAACTAAACATGTAAATTAAAATAACTCCTTTTGCAATTACGTTAAATTTTATCAAATGTTAATACAATATAAATACGAGTATGTATTATGTACTACAAACATACACGTATGTATTTGATTGATTGGACTTGAATTCAACGTATGTAACTAACTAAATTCGCGCACTATTTTCTGTGACGTGACGACTTGCACTAGTTGCGCTACTGTAATTACTACACTGTGGTAGACGCACCGGCATGTGACCTCCGTCCTTGTATAGGACGGAGCGCTCGGGCAAAGTGTTGTCTCTGTCGCACACGATGCGGGGTGCGGGGGTGAAATTTAGCGTTGCGCGGTACAAGAACCTCGCCTTAAATTAGATGTTGCTATGAATACTAAAGAATCATATAGATGTATAGGTACCTACATAATCTTTACCAACAAAAAGAGCATAAATTTTTGTTGAGGCCCTTTTATTTTAAGATTGGTTTTCCGATCTGATTTCTTCGAATTTAGTGTATACAATTTCTAATACAAACTGGTGCTATTTCGATTTGATTTTTCTCACAGAACACCTTTTAAAGTCGAAAACTATTCTCACCTCTATGGTCACTCATCCTAGTTTTGAAGGACCGAGCTAACAGCTAGTAACTTTAGATTGGCAATCGCCAGGCAAGTTGGCCAGTGGCCGGCTAGTTTCTAAGTGAGTCAACTCCTGCCAAGGCGCGTATATTTCGGGCAAGTCGCATTTACATTTACACGGTCCGGCGAAACAAGTTAAAGTAGGGCGTCTTCGACCCTTTAGAAATTACTGTTACATGCTAAGTTGGGTTCTCTAAGCTAAACGTATAGATTTTGCAAGGCCAAATTTCAGGTCCTACGTGCTATAGACGCTACGCTTATAGACCTTATTTATACCTAAACTATACAAGTATACACCAGTGGCAAGATAACCGTAATAGTCGTTTTCCACCGACTACCGGCGTTACCTAATTGAAGTCTATCGAGCGCCTATTTCTAACTAAGACATTCCGCGAAGGAAATCTTTCCTAGGACGCCATATCGTTAAGTAATTTCGCTTCATTATTCCGACCATTGTTAAATAAACTTTAAGTAATAAAGCCTACTATAAATTGGATGATTATTTGCTAGACAAATATATATGGACAGATGTGATACCTTCTGTGAGGGACTTTCCTGCTAACCCTTTAGTGTAATAATTAAGAATCAAGTATAATAATAACTGTATAAGATAGCTCATGACTCATGTATTACGTTTCTGATTATGTAACGACTCCACATCAGGATGAATATATTATTCTATAAATATTATATAACTATTGACATTCAAAAAGTATTCTGTAAGCTTCTATTTTGAATAAAATATTTTGAACTTAAACTTTGATCGCAAAAGTTCCCGTTTTCCTTCAATTGCGAATGAAATCTGCTGGTATGTAGTATGTAACCGACTCAGTGAAGTCGGGAGCCAGAGCCACCCATGTAGAAAAACCCCTTTATTCATAGAAGTTAACGAACCTCTGATAACTAAAATGTAAGTTAAGTTGTCATTTTCTCGCAAACATAAATGTCTAAGTGGCAGATAAGGACAAAAGAATTTAAGCAGCTATTTATATAACTAAATAGGTTTGATGGACGCTTATATAAATAAGGGGGTATTAAGTGAACAGTTAGCTGCCGCTCGTCCCACGTATATATGCATGCCGCCAGTGCACTGCATTTTAGGTTCAACTCTGTCTAAAGACCCAACACAGAATATTTAGAGCGTTAGATTGTTGACACTATATCGGTAATCACACGAGAGCGTTGCATCGCAGCGCAAACACTAATAATCAGTTAATGGTATAGCTAGCTGACTATAAAGCGAGATTTATCAAGCAACACCATGCACGTAAAGCTACACATTACATTCTGGTATGCCTGCACTGCACTTATAAATTAAGTTTAACCCTTCGTATGCACATGCCCTCGATAATGACAATCAATTAAAGATGACATTGAGATTTAAAACTATAGGTTCAAATATTACATTATAAATGATGCTGGAACGACCTGCCGCCCTCGATTAGCATTTTCACGCCCCACGAAAATATTCAAGAAAATGTATAGGTAGAGTTGAAATTATTTTTGTTGAACGTATTCCTATTAAAATGTAATTGGATTTTGTACCTTATTGTTTGAACGGTAAAGCAGCTTTTTGGAGGAATTGCTTTGGAGCAATTCGTTCAACTGAAACGATTTTACGTATACCTCGTCGTTCATTAGAAAGCGATGCACATCAGATTTGCTTTTAATTCAGCGATTCCATCGTGTGTGTATTAGGTATGCGAGCACTCGCTATAATCTCGCTATGTGCTCGCGCGACCAATCCCATTACCTCGACGCGGATTATTATAGCATCGTTCGTTCATTCCAGTAATTAAATTACATTAAAGGATTTATTAATTGCATATCTATTTCGCTGATCGGCGCTTAAGTGATTATGATCCTGATTTCTGTGTTTTATATCTACAATATTTCAAACAATCACAATAAATGTTATTATGAAAACTACTGGTCCTAACAACAACGATAGTACATTTCTTCTGTGCACACACACTGGAGCGGCCTGCGGTAGCGGCCAGTTCACAGTGTGACAATAAAGACCACTAGTGACTGAATGAATGTTATAGGATTTTCATAGTCTACAACTACTCGCCA
This sequence comes from Cenopis cana, assembly GCA_951800055.1. Taxonomy (NCBI): domain Eukaryota; kingdom Metazoa; phylum Arthropoda; class Insecta; order Lepidoptera; family Tortricidae; genus Cenopis; species Cenopis cana. The sequence continues at coordinate 18,286,507 of OX637487.1, forward strand.
CCACCACCGCAGGCCGTTGCAGTGTGTGATGGCTTTACTGCTTCTCTTTAACTTACAAAACCCACTAGGCAGACAGGCCGCAGTCGTTATTGGAGTATAAAAATACGTACCTGTAACAAGAAACAGTCCATTAGCAAACAAGCAAAGCGATTAAGAGTTCGAAATCGAAATCTATTTTAAAAGGAACAAAACGAAAAAACAAATAACGAGAAAACCTCGACAAAAGGCATCCAACTAATACGACCATACGAAAAAGATTTTACACAAAAAATAATTGCGATTCGCTCCCAAACCGTATAGAATATTGGCAATTTGGCATACAGGGTAAAAAGCATTGCAGCGAGCGCGTGAGATCAAATAACTGTGTTTCTGGAAAGTTTCCAACAGTGGGCCGGGGGCATAAACCGATTATGGAATATATATCGCGTATGCTGTTGTGTAATCGCCGTTTTACATATCGGGGGTGCATATAGATTCAATATTGAGAAAACAGGGCGAGCTCGGGCGGACCAATATGCGTGTGTGACATACTTGTGCTCATTCTAATAACGTTGGATATCTAGGCCAACAAGCGCCTTCATAAACTTAAAAATCAAGTTGAGATCTTCCAGAGAGATGAGATCCAGACTAGGCTGGCAAGTAGATGAGTCATTAATTATCTTATTATTATCTTTGGCGCTCACATTCATATGCTTATACAAATTTCTAAATAAACAACAAGGTCGCAAGCTCGAATTCTGATCGGGGCCTAAATTTCTAAATTTTTCCTTTATTTAGAAATTTGTAGTTAGCGTTACCATTTAATTTATTGCTCCTGTTACAGTAAACACCCTGTATAATAATAAGGGGGGCTCCTAGACAGGAGTCCCCCTTCTACTAAGTTCGGGAATCGAACCCGGTCGTATTGAAAAAAAAAACTAACTTTTTTTTTTTTTGGATATCGATTGTGTAGGACTGTAGGGTCATAATTTCATAAATCATAATCATGACATAAGCAATAAATATAACTATGAAACATGATATCTAAAATGAAATTACCTCCTCCTTCACATTGTTGCCTAAGAGTCGACTGGTATGAAATGTCTTCTGGTATTAAGTCCACCTTTAATACAACAAGGTTTTCTTTTGTGCAATAAAGACTGAATCAAAAGAAGACGAAATACATACATGTTCATTATGCGTAGTAATTCAAACGTCAAATTAAAGCAATGAAGATATGCTTTGCTAAAATAGGTTTACAAACAAGTTCATAATGAAAACCTTTTCTGAGAGCATTCTGTCTAAATCTAATGTAAACTAATGATAATGGCGCGGCATGCCGACGTACCTAATGTGGCTCCCGCAGCATAATAAATGCAGTTGGTATGTAAAACGCATTAGCATTTTAAATGACGCCGTTACTGCCTGGAGGACGCTGCGATTCAATTATTAAAGTCATTTTTTTTTGTTCTTACATAAATTTTCTTTTTTACGCTCAAAAATGTTCACTCTTCTAGCGGGATGAAAAATGCTTCATGCAAATTATCAATAAGAGGTATGGATGACGGAGCAACCATACGTGCGAGGAAGTCGGGGTGCGTGATATCGCTGGTAGCAGTCAGGTGGATCGGCTGCAGCAAAGACTACAATGTATATACTAAAGTAGGTACGGTAATGTGAAGACAAGGCTATTTGACATCGTGGGGTATGTTGCAGTTGTTGCACTACAACTTTCCATTTCTAATATGATCCAAGCGGTACAAAACAAGGTATAGGAAGTATGTGTTGTTAAGAGACTAACTAAGTTATATCCAAAGATGATACTAGTATCAAACAAAGACGAAGTGGAAAAGGAAGATCAAGAAATCTGACAACACAACCATGTAGAATATATAGATAGCTAGAAAGAGAAAGAGCCTCTTTTGATTCAATATTATGTCACACGATGTACTACCTATTTAACAGTGCTTATATGTATACAACCAAGAGCAAAAATTATGGGTACTCTTTCTATGGTACTCGGTCTGTTCATGCTTGCAAGGACATAGTTGTACACGTAGATACTAGTGGTATAATCATTTTTAGGGATTGGCGAGATAAATCATTCTGTACTTGAATGGTTCTATTGTCTCGACGCTCAGAGACCTTATATATCTCTGTTATGATAAAATTTGTGTTTTTAATTATTATCATTGTATATTTATTTTGATGCTCAGAGACCTTGTTTATCTCTGAGTCTATTTCCTTTTTTTTTAATCTTAATTATGACGCTCAGAGACCTTATACAGTTATACATCTCGGTGACATTTTAATAAATTTCATATATTCATGTTTTCGACAGAGACCATATACTTACTACATCTCTATTTTCCTTTGTAACTATTTTGTTATTGCAATGACATTCAGTTTGTTAATTAATTACATTGTAGCATTGTGAGTATTGTTAAGGCCGTGTATTACCACTTTTGAGTTTTTAAAAACCATCTGAGACATAAAATATGGTGTCTAAAAATCTTAAAAAAATATATGTGTTACATAAGGATCTTGTCTAGTCAAAATCGCGAAGTTACCCCTTTTTGGAATGTATTTTCAATACTACGGCTATATTACTGATATTTAACATTTAATTTTTGTACTCAATTAAAGATCGTAAATAGTTATAGACATATTCGCAGGGTTTGCTTTGATAAAATGATTGGCTTAATGACTATAGCTAAATATTTACAAAACTGCGCGCAAAGCTTGCGTAGAGAGCGGGATGGTTAATTGTAAACTCACGCGTGTTAGAGCGGGACATTTGCGTTGGGGATACCTCCCCTTAATTATAAATTACTGATTGACATGTTAAAGTGCCCGTGTGGACTATTTGCAGAATAACCTGACCTATTTGATTTTGATGGAATTTAAAGTGTTTCCATAGCTTTTGATCTTGAGTGTAGTCTATAAAGAGGCTTAAAATGATCTAGACTAGGTAGGTACATTATAATTGCACACCTTATTGACCAGGAGCTAATGAACACAGAGAGGTGTAGGTAACCGGTTCAAACATTGTGTGTTCATGTTAATTTAATTCGCCGTGTGGCGGTAATGCCGCCGAAGCCTGGAGCACCTACCCGTGGAAATTATTTAAATTTTGAAGCAAGCTATCACAGAGTAATTTTGCAAGGTAATAATTAAAATATAATCTCTTCAATGTTTATGTATTCTGTGCCTACATATTTCGTAGCTCGTAAGGACATGACGATCTTCCTACTCGTATTATGAAGAGTTTAGTTTTAGGTACATTGGTCGATCAGCATTCCAATATAAGTATGTCGTATTTAACCCATACCCGATCTAGTAACTTATGATGACATTTTTGTGGTGATTAAATCTGCAGTTGTTACCTCGTATTTGACGTCATATCGGACGCAAAATAACATATTCTCGTGGAACGTATTTATTTTGTCGTATTTATTTTGAATTTGAGTTTGAACATATTTACGAAAAAAATTTCAAGCTTGAGGTGAAAAGTAGAAGTGGGGGCAAGAATACTTTTTCTTAAAGTCTACCCCCAGCATTAGGTAGGTATGCAAGAATAATCTTCATCAACTCCATCCGTTATCTCCGCAACAAGGTTTCGGCCGAGCCTGGTGGCCGCTACACGGATTAAAAGTGAAACACCTAACTCCCAAGAACTGGCGTTTTTTCACTAGCGGCTTCCTGGAATTTTAATGAGTCCACCAAACTTTTAATTAATTCACCGCTTAGAGTTACTTTAAATATTTTAACCTCGAAAACTCGTGTCATAAAATAAAAGTTTTATTCGAGAGGACCGGTACTAGTAATAGTAATTTAGAGGGTGGGACGAACATGAAGATAAGCAATGAGTTTAGTATTAGCAATACTAAAAACGCTGTAAGATATAACTTATACGTTATTCTCGAAAATAAAATCTCACAATTTAGGGCCGAATATAACAATTTTGTAGAAATTGGGGCCGGATGGTAGTTGCACCTATAGCTCAGTTGGCTAGAGCGACTGGCCGCGAGTGCCAGAAGGTCGCAGGTTCATGTCCTGCTCGGTGCCTAAATGTTAATTTTTTTTCCTTTATTTCTAAGTTTGTAATTTAGGGCCGTCCTCATTCCAATAATAAAGATACAAGTCTATTCGCCAACAAACTGCCCTCAGTTTCGTCGAAATTTGATGTATACCTACCAGCTAAGTTTGTTTTTGAAAATAAATAAAAAAATAAAAAATAAGTATCTATTCTCTGCTAAGTTATCAATCAACTGTATCTGTGAAGCGGTCACGCGCGGCCGGCTGGGCTCTCTCGCCTCCACCAACTTCAAACAAAACTGCAAGACTTAAAATACTGCACTTCTTTGTTGCAAGAAAATCGGATTACAAGCATAGGTACTTCGGGAAAATTAAAACTTGGACGAACAACTGCAGAACTGCATTTTTATTTATGAACGACTGTTTCTTCGGTTAGTGTTCCAATAAGAGTCTACTATTTAATGTTATTGGGAAGTTCCATCTTAGTAAATGAATCTTCTTAGTGAGCGAGAGGAGGAAGGTTTCCTGTGTTCACAGTAGTATTATTATTTGTGAAACACATAAGAAGAAAAATGTTTGTAGACTTTGTAGTAAGAGTCTTGTTACAAGGCTGGCTGTTTATCTTAATAGCATTTTTACTACAACTTAAGCCGTCTTTTTCTTGGCACAGTGAGTGACGTCTATAATGTTTCGTAAGTCCATATTGAATGTGCTTTCGCTTTGTCATACATTTGCTCCCAATTATTTTAGCGCTAGGTTGAAAGGTGTTGATTGCCGCTCTGAATTCTCTTCCGACACAATATTGGATTTTTTACACGCGATGAGAATCAAACTAGACAGAGCGATAAGAATCAAACTAGTTCCACTTAATTTGTTGAAATCCGCGAGGATTTTTCCCAAGTTATTGATTCAGAGAATTTCCCCTGGAAGAACGTTGAAGGAAAATTTAACATGTGGTTACATTTTTCTCCCCGAAAACATGTTTTCTCGTTGTGCAGAATTTATTGAAATTTAATGTTGCCCCTAGACCATAATTATTTTTATAGAGTAGGTATAGTTTCGAACAAAACGCGTTTTTTTATGAATGTAGTATACATTTTCCAAGATGGCGACCGTTTTTCAAGGTCCTGGGGCGGGGGACTTTCATGACTTGAAAATGGGTCCTTTAATGAACTGGGGGTACGGGGAAGACAAATTAGAACATAAATCTGTTTATGGCCCATGCCGCCTTCAAGTCATAAACTAAATAAGAAAGTTCACCAAGGGAACTTCGCGCTGTGAAACTTATGACTCTACTCATAAAACTACCAGAGCTACTATTATTTACTCCCCTCTAGTCGTTCGTGGCACATTTGACGCAACTTATCATAATACATAAAAGAATCAGAACCTGTCAAGCGTGCTAGACAGATACGAGCACCTTAAATCTGTCATCTGTCATCCTCGCATCACGGGGGCGGCGACAGGTGCGGGGCGGGGCGGGTAATTGCAGTTTTGTGAACTTTGCCCGATGGAATAGGGGAGCAGGAGTAATCAGAGGATCCCAAGCTATGGACGACTTAAGGGATTTTCTTTAAGCGAAAAAGTTGTGGAACCTATAACGGATATCGCGACTAGGGTTTGCAATCCGGATATCCGGATATCCGAAATATCCGGATATCCGCCGTTTTTTGTATCCGGATCCTAAGGCTTTCAGGATCCGGATATTTCGGATTCAACGGATCTTTCAATATTTGAACAAAAATATGATAATGAACTAAAAGAAAGCTTGTATTTTTTATTCTTAAATGGTAAATCTGAATGGAATATATATTATTTGACAAAATAAATAATTTTCTGGCATATACTTCAGTTTTGGTACGAGCCTTCCTTAGCGTAGCGACTGTGCTTGTTTTCCACAGTCATCAACTACTCGTTTTCGGTTATAAGGAGCCCAAACACGACGTGTGTATCTTGTGTATAGTTTAGGAGTTGCTATGACCAGCATCAGATCAGCTCGGTCGCCCTGATGTAAAATCAACCTGACGAAGCGTATGTATGTGGTCTACGGTACTGAAGCCTTTTCTGAAACCGCATTATTCGGGAGGATGGAAGTCGTCAAAGCTGCGTGTAAGATGGTTCGTAATGACTCGAAAACAACTTGTAGACATGGCTCAGAAGTGAGATGGGCCTTTTTGGAGAACAAGACCACCACATTCCTGTTCTATGTTTTTGGCTTTCTGCCTTTGAGTATGGTGGAATCGAAAAGCTTTTCAAGCGCCCTAAGGATTGGCTTTCCGCCCGCCTTCAGGAGTTCAGCCGTTATTCGATCATCGCCTGGTGCCTTGTTGTTTTTAAGCTGTTTGAATGCCGTTCTAATGTCGTATAGGCTAACGTCCGGTATATCTTCGGTAAGATGTCGGGTTAATCTAACTCGTGAGTCGTTAGCTAGATTAGGAATGGGTTTACGTGTTGACGTGTACAGTTACAGCTGTCCATAAAAACCCTCTATCTCACTCAAGTGCCCAGGTTTGGACAAAACGATTCTACCATCCTCAGTTCTCAGCTTTGCAAGCTAACTCTGGCCGATAGACAACAGATCTCTTGCAAAACTTTAAGAGCTTTATTTCGCTCGTCCGGTAAAACAAATATTATTAACCTTTACATTATTATTGTATTGAACTTAATGTATTGAATTGAATTGAATTATTATTAGGCCTTTCATTCTAATCTCAGCCACATTTCAAATCAGCAATCCACTACTATGTTAGTGCAGGTACATAGTCGTTAGTTGCTTTTAGGTCGTCTTCCTGGAATATTGTCAGTGTTCCTGCGTGCGTGATTGTGATTTGACTTATTGATTGATGATTATTTCGTAAATATGGCAATTATTTAATTTGGACCTGCTAGTTACACTTTTTAAGCAGATATACATCAGCGACTTACTTGAAAAAAGCATTTGTTAATCGAAAAGTCGTTAATATTGAAATGGATCCGTTTTATCCGAAATATCCGGATATCCGGATCCTACGAATTTTGAGATCCGAATTATCCGGATCCTTAAAATCAACGGATCCTGCAAACCCTAATCGCGACTATAAGATCGCATCGTGATATTAGAAGATTCGAATCTCGCTCAAGAATCGCACGATTCAGCATGTTTAAAACTTCATAACGGATTTCGTTCCATAAATTAGTTAAAGACCTTTAATAACAGCATATAAACAACTACCAATTGTTTACTTATAACGATTATTTAGCAATATAACAAAAGTCTCCGACTCGAAACTCAGTCACGTCACGAAGTGGACAGACGATCAAAGGAAAAGAAACCTGCAAGGCCAAGAGATATCAAAAATACATTCCCGAACACATCCCACCACATACCCACATTAACACATAGGTACTTACCATTTAATTTAATTCGTTTATTTAGAAATAGAAAACGTATTTCTTACAAAAGTTTCTGCCTCGTAAACAAATATCGCGGTGTAGGTACGAGTATATAGTGAGTGTCAAAACTCAAAGTAAGATAGTTACGAAGCCAAACTGAACTCCTGAGGAGCTATGCGCGCCGTGTACTCGCCCCGATATTTAACCCGGCAATTAAGAAAATTAAATCAAAACTTGGCCCATTCGAAACCGAACTGGCGTTATTGGATGGGGGTTGTATTGGATTGGATTGCATTGTACTGATTAATTGGTTGATACATTCTTGAGAAAATGATTGAATGTGAGTGAAACTGGTGCATTTTTCGTCAAGTTATTTTACAGTTCTCGTGCACGCAAAAAGTTACATAAGTAAATTTTGAATGTCGTCATTTCAGTTTTGTGCACCACTTGGATAAACTTGGCTCTCGCAACCTTTTTTGGAGGTCGATATAGGTAGACGATCGCGCTAGGAACAAGAACGCGTACTATGCAACATGCGCGCATGTGCTATGCGGGATGCCATGATTTTAATTTTCTTTCTATAAAACATTGGCTTTGTTAAACAGCGAGCCCTCTCTGTACGTATTGTAATAATTAATTATCTGTGATTTACTGATATAAATCACGTATTCTGAAAATTTGATTTATTAGACTGTCAACCCTACGCTTTCATTCCACATCTTCACGTATTGTTCGCCGCGCGGCGGATTGTAAAACTTTAAATGGGTTTACTTAAAACCGGCAGAGTTCAGCCTTTTCACTAGGAGAACTTTAATTGATTATAAGAATTTTAATTGGTTTTCAACGCGCATGAGACGCCACTGGGGTTGCAAGCGTCCTTAGGCTGCGGTGACCGCTTACCATTAAAACCAGTAAAAAAAGCTTGGACAACGCATAACATTACGAATCCGACTCGAAACTTACTCTTTTATCAAGCCCACTGTATTGTATTGAAAACATACTGAAATCTGGGAAAGTGTGAAAGATTTGAACTATCCTTCCGCTTTCGCCTACGCTACGGGATCTAGGCTAGCGGGGGCGGGATGAGTGTAAGTGTAGGATTTCCAGATGGGCCATTTTACGGAAAGTTGTACACTCGACTTTTTTTTAATTTGGATAAAATCGGGCTTTTTCTGCTCAGAATCGAAAGCACTTTCGAACCTAATAGGAGAAAAAAAGTGTCCCAAATGTTACATACAATTTCCAGTTTTTCCATTCCGTTGCCATACAAGCATTACATGCGTAGTATGAAAACGGTAACGGAATGGATTAAAAAAAAATTGGGACACTTTTTTTCCCATCATTCGAAAGTGCTTTTGATTCTGAGTAGAAAAACCCCGATTTTATCCAAATTTAAAAAAAAAGTCGAGTGTACAACTTTCCGTAAAATGGCCCAGATGTATGTTATCCGAAACTTAAAGTAAGCTACAGTAATCCTTACTAATATTTGACAAAAAAATCGTCTATAAGTACTTAGATCTTTACCCCCTTATTCATAAAACTTAAACAAACCTGTGCTAACTAAAATGTGGTTTGCCCTTTTCTCACAAACACAAACGTCAGTGACTGATAAGGACAAACGAATTTTAGAGGTAATTTAGGATTTTGCTCGTCGACGCGTTGGTGAACACACGTCTCGGCGCGACGACAAGCAGAATCCACTACCGAACAAAACCAGTTGCCTACTGTCATGGCGTCGTTACAGAACAACGTCGAATGTACACGTGGTTGGCGAAATCATCATAAATTTGATGGAAAGCCATTTAAAAAAAAGTGATAATTTAACTAAAATTGGTTTGATGAACGACGATGAATGAGACGGTTAGGCACTGGTCGCACCGCTGGCGAGTAGCGAGTACTCTAATACTAAATTCTACTCGCTTGAGCGACAAAATGAGTAGAATTACTATGAAAGTACTCGCTGCCCGCGACGGGTGGGACAGTGCCTGGCTCAAAAAATGAGCGAGTAGTCTGTTCCCATTACTCCTGCACCGCGCAACGCAACCCGTGCTCATTGTGTCCGCCTCAATTATGTTCCCCTGGTCCCTGCATAAATAATACCAGGTGAAATAAGCGGCGGCCTGGAAATGACACTTGCTAACCCAAGCTTTATGATCCTAAGAGATTAATTTCGTGACATTTTTAATTAGTAAGTAAGATTTCTTCAAGTACTTAAGTTAATGTATTTGGTGCTAAGATCGACTGAAATAGCCGGTTCCGTCAATAGATTTCCTTCAATAAGGCCACAAAATCGATCGAATCGATGTTGAAAAGCTAAAAATATAACCGTTATTTTTTTTGGGGAAATAGGGTTAGCATGTGTAAAGAGATGGAATGGAATGAAAGAGATGGGGGTGTATAAATAAATATTTCCTAAAAGAAAGAAATTGCATTTTCAAGAGCAACATTAGCTTTTGCCCGTGACTTCTTCCGTAGAACACCCTTATCACCATAGATTAGATTAGATTCTTTATTTCATGATAAAAAATTACATTATAAATTAGACCCTTATCACCATAGAGATGTAAACTGCTATAAAATTATTTTGGAGGAGTCCTTAAATATAGATCTCCCATACAAACTTCTCCCTTACGGAATGATTTCCGGGATCAAAACTATCTTGCGTCGTTCGGGTCTCTAAATACCTCCACACCACATCTAACTAAATGTGTTAATGTCTAAATGTTTATAATATTAGTTATGGAAGTAAAGATTCAGCGACAAATGCCATGCATGAAGCATGTGTGCCGCTAAGTCACTAAATTAAACTTTTAAAATCTCTCCTTCCATTCCAATCATTTTGGTCCATGACAATAAATGCCACATAGCGAAGGGGATCCTCCGTAGTGACGTCACACGACGTTATGACATCACGCGACGCCGCGCCGTCGCGACGCCTCAAATGCCGCGGCTGTAGCTAGGTCCGCCGTAGTACGCCGCGTACTGTACGCGGGAACACTACCACATAAGTAGGCAAATACTTTCCTATTCCTAATAAATAATAGCAATATACTTTTAGTCAAAATAATCGCGAGTCCTTGGAACATTTAAGTTCACCCACTGAAATTCCTATAGTTTCTAAAGTGCAAGAGATGCCTTGTCAAAAGCTGGTACTGCTTTCGAGCTCAGGTGATTACTCCGTAGTATAGAACAACTTCTGTTGAAAGATATGCGATGGACTCACCTAATGCCATTACCAATCAGGCTGTTTAGGTTACAGTTGCTACAGAGTGTGTCATAGCAAAGATATCGACATACTTAATACTTACTCGTGATGTGTTAAGTATGTATGTATCTCCAATGTCAGTCTAACACAGATAAAGATAATTGAAAACATTTCATATTTTTAACTACTTTATTTTATGAACTAGTTAGAAAATAGGTAAAAATTTAAGCCACCCGTATTTTTTCTTTTTCAGTTTAACTCATTATTTCATAAAAAAAAACACGTTGAAAAGTAGGTCGTTCCAAAAGGGCGTATGTAAAATACGACGTCATCTTCCCAACAAGAATCCAGAGCCACTCCAGAGCAGCGATTGTCTGTACTCTGTACTAAGGTCTCCCTAAATACAGCGAGGAAGATGACGTCAACTTTCGGTTTACAGTAATTTGCGATTTTTTCCAAAATTAACGGAGAAAAAAATCTAAAAAAATGTTTTTTTTGTGTTTTTCGCACGTTTTTACCGAAATGGTTTTCGAATTAAGACTTTTGGAAATTATGAAATATTGTCAATTATGTAGAGTTTCTGATGTCAGACAATTTAAAAAAATATTAAATTGGAAAAAAAGATGTTGTAACTAGTCTCCAATATCAGAATAAAAATGTATATAAAGATGTAAAGCGTCTCCAATGTAAGGATAACGCAATAAAGATAAGAAAAGAGACCAAAGCTGTACAGTCTCCTAATTCTGAAAAGTTCCATGATATAAAATTAATCAGAGGTGGAAAGATCCTACTATCTCAACACAATAAGTTTGTAGGTGTAAAAAAGCCGCCAAAGGGCCAAAAATAAATATTATGACGAAAAAAATCGACTTAGGACATTGTTAAGAACTGTATCCGGACATACGTGGCAGCATTTTTGTTGAAGCTGAAACAGAGACCTTCGTTTAACTCGATCACACTTGGCAAAATATGAAATTACAAACTAAGTTGAGCAGCCATTAGCAGTTTCACTCCAATACAATATCTCTGGGACAACTTACACAATAAATATTTTGTCGGAACGTTCTAGAAAACAAAGCCAAGAAAAATGCGATTATGGTCGTAAGGTATGGGCAAAATTGGACTTTCTCCGCTATATTGTTAATTTAAATGTACATAATTGCATTTTGGCGACCATGACTGAATTTTATTTGAAGTTTAGTGTACCTATGTTTGAATATTTTTATATTATTTTGAGAAGATCGTGATGTAAATTATTATAAGTTCACCTTAGGCAAATTTATACCTACTGCAATTTACATCATGAAATGAATTTAATCTAATCTATAAATTCTGATTAATATTTATTAAACATAGACACCTTAAATAATACAAATATATTGATATAAAATGCAGAAACTGGATAATACGACATGGCCGACTGTTCTGTCTCACCGCATTGCCGCCTGCTACATTCTCGAACCCTGGTACCATGGTGGAATGGAAAGGCAAGGCCCATCAATCTTTTGCTCTTGTTGCAAACATTTTATTTTATTTGTATGCACGCAAAAATATACAATAAAATATTGTCTGTCTTGCTTATATCACAAGGGAGCAAAAGAAATGGTTTGAATATTTTTTCGCCTGTGTTCACTCAATGTGGGAGGGACGTGGTTGTAAAAAATGGGATCTTATTCATACACGTCATCGTCATGGTACCACGTTGCGCGGCTGTGGCGCGGCGTTGTGTTAACATCTTAGGAACTTCTGATGACTTGGTTCCGTGTGCATTGAAACGGATTAGATTCAATAGGTTTTTTGTAAACAAACGAAAGCCAAATTTACCCCCATTGACCATTTTTTTAACCTTCAACACGTTCGTGCCGTTTGGCTGTTTGTGTATAGTTTTTTTTTATTCGAAAGTCTTTGTCTTGAGTTATTGTAATGTACTGTTATTTAAATTTATAATAAGGGTTATATTACTTTTTATTATTATGCTATAAAAAAGTGTTTCTTCTGAACAAAGAACGTAAAGAGCGTTTTCGATTTTCGGCGTTACACATAACGTGATTAATCGTAAAAACCAATAATGGGTCCCACTTCGCTTAAAGGGTTATCATTTTGAACCACAGCTACCAGGAACCCATAGAACGCAGCCGCTTTTATTACAGGGGTAGGTAGTTATGTATGTTGACTCCCGGGCCTCCCGGCCAGTTACAGTGAATGCATAACCGCTGACATTGCGGTAAGGATGTTATGCCCAGAGCGCCCGCGCACAGGTGGCGAGTACCGGGAATCAAGCCCACCGCTGTGTATGAGATAGTTCTTACATAGAATAAGTTAGTTACAGTTTAAGCTTCAAGCTGTTCACTCATCTTATATTTTAATCATTAAAGTTAAGTCCAAGTAACCTGAGTTTTACCTTGAAACGTCCTCATGAGCTCCCAACTTTAACTAGGTAGGCTTAAAAGAGGCGTGAACCATTTACGTTGTGTTTGTTTTGTAAAAAGCCGCGGGAACTTAGACGGGTCATTCATGAACGACCCGCCCGACCGATAGTTTAGGTCTATAGCGTCGTTGGGTGAAAGAAACGGTCTGACTTAGACATCCTAGATAGGAAGTCTGCCAACGTATAACAGCGCGCTTGATACACACTAAAAGTTAACCGTTTTTAACGTTACTGCAAATACTGCAATACAATACCGCTTCATAATACTTCCAAGGCCGAAGAAGAAGCAATAAATAATATATATATTGTGACAGTTAAGAATCTGCAATAAAACTAGCTGTTCCCAATCCCATCTCCGGCGTTTGCAGACACTTAATTCAATAAAACCGAAGATACCCTGAATCACTATCATGCCATAAAACTAGAGTTTGCGTGAACAGGACAAATAGATACCAGGCTAGCAGATAATACACGGAGATGGGTAGGTAATGAAAATAATCTTGAAAGTTTTTTAATTATCGGGCACGCCGCCGCGCCCCAATGTGCCGCTCCGTTCCGAAATGATTTATCTGTGTATTGTTCCGCCTCCACTGGTGCTAATAGTTTCTTTCAAATGATACGCTGTGACCTTATTTCTTTGTGCGTTGTGCGCTTGGTTTAATTTCATTAATAACATTTTAAACGCAGATTTACCAATGCTGAAGTACCTACCTTTTGAAAGCTAAAGCAATTTCAATGTTTAAAAATTCAACGTTAAGTCCACTGAATTAGCTTGTGTACGGGATTTACATGCAAATTGATGTAAAATGTACAGGGTCGTGAGCGACTGGACATGAATTGTTTACTGTTTAGCATGCACCAGAGCAGGGAAGCAGAAGTGCGAAGCGAGGATTAGCATTCTCACTCACCAGGTTAACATAACATAAATAGGATTTTAGTTAGTTGTGGTTTGTTTGTGTTCTTAAAATATACAATAAATATTCAAGCTTGCAAACCAGACGCATTATTCAAGCATGCAGACCAGTTTATTAGTAAAGAATTAATTTCAGAAATGAATGGTCGTAGTGATTGTGGATAGCATCTCAATTCTGTCCCAGTTAAGTCGTGAATGTTAATTCGGTCGCATGTCACAGCTGGGGAGCTGCGTCGCCCGCGCGCATTAATATATCGCATGCCTCCGCGCCGACATTCAAAGGGTGAATGCGTCGCTAACTCTTTTCAGCCTCCGATGTATACGATGTACTTTTGTAGCGAGTGGACTGACACGGGAACTCGTATCGCATTTCTCAAACTGCGTTCAAACGTTATCCGCGTGATTTAATTTGGAGGATCAGACGCGTTTTAACTTCGGCGATTCCAATGAAGTTGGATAGCAACGGACGGATGTTCGAAACTGTTGGACCGAGCCAAGTGGCTCCAACCGACTCCGGCAAACAAATCGTTGGAACTAGTTCAATCTGTTTCTAGGTTAATAATTATTGTAGTTATCTGGATCGTCTATTTAGGATTAATTTCTCAATAAACAAGCCAATCAAGATTACGTTTAATATCAACATATGACACGTGTCGCCTATTAGACGGTGAGTGAGTTACGAATTACGATCCCCTCGTGAATTAATTACAAATAATATGGATACATGTTCGTACACAATTAAAGCTAAGTCTCATTTGATTATATTTTATAGGAATGCACCGAATATTCGGTTATTATTCGGTATTCGGCATGTCTTTGAATGTCGGTATTCGGCCGAATTATTCGGTTCAGCTGCCGAATATTCGGTTCGGCAAAAGCTGTACTGAATATTCGGCAAAATGTTCGTATACGGTTAAAACCGTATTCCGTTATTTTTGTGAATTATGTTAAAGGAAACCAATTTGTAGGTCATGTAACTAGTCCCAGAAGAGCATTCGATCGCCATACATCTAAATACAAATGCGTTTATTTTTCTCTTTAAATTACAATGGTGTATCGGTTAGTAATCTTTACGTGCTCCATCTGCGCTAATTGAAAGCAACTCGGCCAACTGCTCGACCGGGCGCGCTGAAACAACCCCCAACTCTCGCCGTAAGATGGATAAACGATCCGCCAGCGAGACGATTACCCGCTATTCCACGGCAGAGATTGATTGCCCGCCGTTTAAGCACGATGCGGCCACAGAAAATAATCCACGCTAACTTCGCATATCGATCTAACAGCACCAATCAAACGGCAAGCCGCCAGCACCATTGTCGAGTGTGAAATAAAGGAGTCGTTACGTAACTCACGCACCACGTATATCCCAGGACAACATAAACCAGAGCAAATAAAATGAAATAACAATGGAACTTGTTAAGAAGACCGTAAATCTGCGTTGATATGCCCCGGGCATTAAATAAAGAGCGCCAGAAGGTTATGAGGCTCGTGAACCGGTTATAAAAATGGTGATTTTATTGGGGTCGCACACTATCAAGGAGGTCTACCAAAGAAAGGCGCGCCGCAGCCCAGGTGAAATTTCTTCGATAAATAATACTGGCTACCCTTTGGTCGCGATACGTGCCCGAGGTTTCTTCGAGCCTAGTAGATTCCGCAAGCGATGTTTCTTATCTTATTGCGATGTGATTTCCTTTATAGTTCCTTTGATAAAAGCAAATCGATTCACGGGCGGCGTCGGAAAACAGCAACGATCAGCGGAGTTTCCAAGATTCCATTACGAAGTTGCCTGTAAAGAAAATATGTTATAGGAGTTTAAGCGTCGATTTGTAGCTTGTAATTGCGGCAATATGTTAGCAATTGTAGAAACGAAGGACCAATACGGCGTGCCGACGCCATGTCGGCAAAATCGTTCGCGGGAAACTTTCATTTCACCCCGATCCAGGAACAATTTGCGAGGCGATGATTTACCGGATCGCTATTTGTCGGCAGTACTGCGGCCTCGCCGTTACCCGATTGCATCTCTTGGTCGCGGACTCAAATTTATTCGGACAGGTCCGCAGATATTGTCAACCGAGTTTCGGAAAATTCTCCTTAATCTTGGCAATAAACGTCCCCCGGGAAATGTAAGTTATCTCCATAAATAGTGTCAGAGGATGATTAATATCTAGCGCCAGGGTTCGAGCTTGACAAATGAACCCGCTCGGGGATACGGCCGAACGTTAATCACAATTTTAAACTTGTTCCTACGGCTATCCGGGCGACTTACGGCTTAAAGCCCAACGAGGCCCGTTATCTTATGCGCAAACAACTTTATTAAGTACCCTTATTTACAGATGGCGATATTAGATAGATAATGTCTCGGAGATGTAAACATCCGAATAGAGTAGGCTCTGCAGTAATATGCGCCAGATGTTCACTCGAGTCGCGCCCCCGAGCACAGCGGAAGGCGGAAAAGGGAGCACTCGACTGTCAAACTTACGTGCACACGTTGAGATAACTGACTCGGCATAAGACTTCGCTTGTACCGAAGCAATTGTTTTTCCTCATCCAATTCAACTGGAAAATATACTCACCGGCAGAAAATTTGGCCCAAATTAGAAAAATGCAAAAGTTTTTGAGCCAAGTTTTCTGCCGGTGAATTGCCGGAGATTTTGCGCAAACTCCTCGATACAAGGAATACACTAAATAGATCAACGTTCAATTTATGTTTTGTATAATAGTTATAACTTACCTTTTGTCATCATGTCTGTATCATGGTAAAGACATCATCATCATTATTTAAGAGTTTCACTCTTGTCGGTGCAGTTCTCTCCAGTCCGTTCTACTTAACGTCAGTTCTTTGACTTCTCTATACGACACGACGTCTATCTTTTTCTTTATTTGGTCCATGTAATTAATGCTCGGCCTTCCTCTTCCTCTTCTTCCCTCAATATTACCCTCCATTATCTATTATTACTCATTATCATTGGTAAAGACAAGAAGTAATAAACCCTAACCCAATGTAAAATAAACAGTAAATAGGGCCCTTATTCACTCCATTGTCAAAGAATATATGACACTGATTGTCATCGGAACAATACGTGTAAAAAACGTAATTCATACGAGCTCGTTTACTTGGTAATGTGATATCCGTTTTTGTTACTAGGGTGACATGAGCCAGCAGGTGTTATGGGCCGTTATTAGATTAGCGTCCGGCTGGTCGCGGGTATATGGGGCGGCGTCAGCGAGAAATCGCCGGCACCTGACGGCCTCGCTGATAAATGGTGTGAAAGGGGTGTATCGACTGCTCAAAGCCTTCTTATTGGAAACTTTGTCATAATTACTGCGTGAAGTTGCCTATAAAAACTACAACTATTTCGAATAACTGTAGCTAAGTGCGGCGCAAGGCGGTGTACTGTGGCTGTCACTCGTATAAGTTAAACTACGAGAATAATAAAATATCTAATTTAGGACATGTTAGGTACCACTAGAATAAAGACATACATATTTTATGTCCTCAAGAAGTTTCCAAGAATACGACGATATAAATACACTTTAAAGAGAATGTGAAGGAATAGTCCGGGTTATGAAGCGTTCTACATAAATGTCTACATTATAAATTTTTATTTTAGCAAATATACAGACCCGAGAGAGTAAGGATTGGGTAAAGAAAAGCTGAAACGTTGTTTACAAAGCATCTTACAGGCGGTTTTTTGTATGTATTCCTTTAAACCTAAAAGTGCTAACTTTCATGCCGAAGATAATAAAAACAACGCATAATATTATTATTTTCGTAATTTTAGTGGCATTAATCGTTTAACACACAGCACTCTCCCGCGGCAACCACTTGTCAGGCACTTTGCTCCACCTGTCTCCGCAGCTCCGCATTAAAGACGCACACGACTGTAAACGTCCAATGTAACATTACAACCATCGCACATACGTCCTTACACACATAAAGTCCCTAACAATAAACTAAAAACATTCACATCGCCATAACACTTACTATCAAAGGCGTTAAGGCACATAATCGAGCGGCGTTTTGTTGGATAATGGGAAGGTATTTTTGTAGTGTCTGAAAGAATGGAGAGTGCTCGAGAAATGTTTAGTACGGTTTGAAGGTGCCGAGTTTATCGTTAGGTTCTCAGAGATAAACGTCTCTATAGCGAAAAAAAACATGTCGGTTTTATTCTTTGTTAAGCTGCATTTTTACGAAAAAACCAAACAATTTTTGTTTAATCCAATTTTCAAGAGAGCCATTACAGATCATCAGCTTTGCGCGAAATATGCGCTACATCTGCAATTAAAAAATTGTATTTTACTATAAAGCGAGTCCAAGAGATATTCCAAGATCCTCAAGTCAACCTTCTCTTCAACTTATCAGGCGAAACTAAACGCATTCTTGTCCGTCTAATTCAAATCAAACTAACTATAGTTTAGTTAATCTAATCGCATCCCTAATGTACTCAGAGGTTCGAAGGCGCCTCGAGCGTTCCATTTCACGACTCAACGGCTGCAATTCCGGAGTCGATATCGAAAGGGACGCGACTCGATTGCGTTGACGATGGCTAAACGGCTTTCAGGGGAAAGGGAGTGTTCATACGATAAAAGGTTTGCCTTCTCGTGTGGCGGGAACGGGAAGGCTTGATCAATGCACTTTGGCACAGGCATACGTTTAGTATGTTTGTAGACTGTCTTTGACAATTTCGTACGAAAGCATTCTGCATGCAATAGTGGCTTGCAAAGGTGCGCTTCGAGGAATTTTGTCGTCCACAATCCTTTGTGACCATATAAGCGCATTAAATGCCAAGGATCTGAATTTTCAAGCCACAGCTATCACAGATGGAGATTTAATAATATATTCTCTGTCATTATTTGTGACGAGCTATAGAATATTCTCATAGCTGAATAGGTAGTTACTAATCACTCGATCGAATTATCTGGAGACAAGTCGTATGCCGAGCTGGGATCTAAGGCAATAAAGCTCTATCCAGAGTATTACCGAGTTTAGAACAGTTCAGGTGAATATTGCGAATATTGCGATCTAGTCACGGACTCACTACTACCGAGTTATAATGATCAGATTTAAATTCACATCAATTGATAATAAAATACTAATCAGGTTTCAACATCCATTCCCTGATACATACAATAGTCGTAAGTACATCGTAATAAAATGACCGTGATACAGTAGGATTGTGATACATGGCTTCAATATGTCACTGAGACCTCAAACGAACAGCAACTAAAATACTCAAACGAATAAATTAAACTAACGACAATAGTACATTACTTACCAAGGGCGATAAAACAAAGAATGTCTCAGATCGCAGGTATTTTACGCCCGAGCCGAAGGCAAGGGCGATAAATATGCGATCTGAGGCTTTCTTTATTATCGCCCGTGGTAAGTACAAAATTTTATGTCACCCCCTGGCCAGGAAGTGGGTTTTTTCGCGCGCGGAGCGCGATAATGGCCACTTTATGGCCAGGTGTGGCATAAAATATTGAAACCAACAGCGATCCACCAGCCATTATTGGGGCAAAATATCTTCACAGTTATATTGATACAACAAGTCCAATATGTAGACAGCCACCTGCACAGTGGGTAAAGACGCGCGCGGATGGAAATAAGTTCTCAGTGCACAGGTTCTCCCTTAATTAAAAGTTCGGCGAAATATACCGGCAGTGTGCAGCGGATGGAAATGAAAAAAATAAAATAAAAAACAGTTTGCATGGGACGCGGTGGAATTACTCTCGAAAAAGGTTTGCTTCTGTTACAGGGAATTAATACGTCATGTTCTGAATGGGCAGCTTCAGAAAAAAAGTACACAAAAAATTTGACTTACTGTAATAAAACAAGTGTAGAACTTTATGTAAAGAGAATATTCTAGAACATTAAAATACATTGGTGACTGATACAACGTACCGAGTCTTTGATGTTGACCTGACCGTGTTCAAGCAAATAAAGAATTTAAATAATTTGTATTTGATGATGATGATTATTTTGAAATCTGATGATTTGACTGATTAGAAAAAAACTTCATCAAGTTATTTTACAATATTTTCCGATAAGATCATGAAACCATCACATAATTATTTTCTCTTCAGGTCGGCCGGAAAAGTAATTGATGGGATCAGGCATTACTTTGCCGATTTCTATCACACATTTCTAGAACAATATTTTTTGCTAAGAAATAGAAAGATAAAATATTATTGATGTAGGTACCTACTTAGAAGATTTTTTTATATATAAAAGTTCCCGAAATTATTGCTAGTAGTAGTATTCGCGGGATAGACTACGACACAATAGTAGTTCGCATTGTTTTAAAAGAATTCGGAATGTTAACTGTTCTATAATTTCTATCCAGCGATTGAACTTATCTTTGTACAAGATTCGACTCTAACAGTGTACGTCTATGAGTGAATTATGGCTTCCATTTATATATATATATAGCGTAAAATCAAATCGCTTACCCGAAAACGTATTGTTCCTTTCCATGTTTCACATTGTTACCGACTGCTCACACACACACACAGTGCTCAGAAAAATGTTCCAATTGTAAGCGAAGTTGCGAACAATGTAGCCAAGTTCGAGAGGCAACTTGCTGAGCGGGGGAGGAAGGGGGCGCTGACAGCCATACATGGTATACTTGCAATCATATTAGGTTGTCCCGGTATAACTTATTTTGAATAGAAACTTAGAAAGAGACAAATTACTGCATTTATAGAGACTCATTTTTAAGGTCCGACCGAGATCTCGGTCTCGGTCTCGGTCTCGGCTATTCTCGGCCAAAATTCGAACCGAGAACTCGGTCTCGGTCTCGGCCAAAATGAGCCGAGATTCTCGGCCGTAGCCGAGACTATTCTACGATCTAAGATTGGTGAATTTGAATTTACCACACGCCTGTGGAGCCACACGTGGTGATCTATTGGCTGGTAGTTTTGTTCACCTTTGTTTTTCGCGATGTTGTCAAACCAATTATGATACTTTGCCGCAATTGTTAACGAAGAGCGTATTGAACAAGGAACCCATGTTTCATTAAATAAAATAAAT
Source organism: Cenopis cana (assembly GCA_951800055.1). Classification (NCBI taxonomy): domain Eukaryota; kingdom Metazoa; phylum Arthropoda; class Insecta; order Lepidoptera; family Tortricidae; genus Cenopis; species Cenopis cana. The sequence continues at coordinate 18,307,475 of OX637487.1, forward strand.
AAATAAATAAATATTTGTGGACAATGTTACACAAATCAACCTAGTCCCAAACTAAGCAAAGCTTGTACTATGGGTACTAAGCGACGATATACATACTTATATAGATAAATAGATACTTAAATACATAGAAAACATCCAAGACCCATAAAGAAAGAAGGATCCATTGGCGTGATGTTAAGCTTTCGAGTGATAATTTTTGTAATGGTCAAGTGTGCCCCCCACCCGCCCTCTATCAGCTAAACGGTGGCTACTAGGCATGTGAAAAATCATGGTAGTAGTACATGTAATGAATTTAAAAGGAAAATGATCAGAGGTAAGTAGACATTATTAGTTAACGAGTATAATAGTCGAACATAACATACATAACAAGTAAACTTTCGTAAAATTTCCGTAATACCTTAGATAAAGTTGTTAATTCTGTCAAAGATAGTAAATATAAGTTTGCAAACTTTTTAGTCTACTTTTGTAACGGGTGGACGACTACGGAATCCTACATTGCGCGAGGCCCGACACGCACTTGGCCGGTTTTTTATCTAACAACATCAGTTTATTTCATTTTGATCACTAAATAAATAAAACATTACAAATTGGAGTTTTTTCTCACATTTTCAAATTCTCGGTCTCGGTCTCGGCCGAGAATTTAATTTATTCTCGGTCTCGGTCTCGGCCGAGACAAAAAAAGGTGTTCTCGGACGGACCTTACATTTTCTTCAAAAAAATCATGGTATTTTATTTTAGATGATTTTTCGATTCTGTGTAGGAGTACCTAGTTGTATAATTTATTTCATTAAACCTAAAGCAAGAATTTCGGTTTAGCTTTATTAAAAAAATGCCATTGCAATGATCTAGAACTCTAGAATCTACTCGTAGATGAAGTATAAATTCAAGAATTAAAGCAGAATTTGATAAAATAATTATTACATTCTTACTGGAGGACAGTTAATTTTAAGATCGGTTTTACTCTATTATTTAGCTTTGTCTTGTGGATTAAGAGATCAAATTTTAAAGTACAATTTGTCACTTTCCGCATGCGCATCAAACTTACATGCATTATTTTCGGCCCCATTTGCGACATGCGTTGGTTCTACGCGCTACGACGCGCTACGGAGTCATATTAAGCTTAAGCCACACAGAGAGCGGGCGGGCGGTAGCGGCGCGGGAGCGGGCGGTAGTGGCGCGGGAGCTGGCGGTATCGCGGTGACACGCTCCCGCGCGGCTCCCGCCCTCTCCCGCGCCGCTACCGCCCGCCCGCTCTCTGTGTAGCTTAAGCTTTATAGCCCTGTAGCCATTGACTGTGAAAGTAAATACACGTTTGCCAAAATTCGTCACTCACTTACTAGTGAGTGAGCGTATTGTTAGCGTGGCTGATTTTCCAGAAAGTTCCAAATGCTCCAGTCCGTTGGGGTGGTATTCGATTTCTGGATTCGCACAAATGTGTCGGAAAGTTTCTAAACACAAGCAAGCCACCGCATTAACCAAGTTTAGGGTAATTAGGACTTACGGCTAAGTTGTTTCCAACCCGCTCGCTCGTAACTTAGCACTTAATTGTGCTCGGTAATAGTAAAGACGTGGAGCGACACTATGCAATTTCAAGCCCTGTAAAAGTGATAAATGCTCTGTAATTATGAATGACGTTAAATGAGCCGCAGCGTATTTTTTGCCATAATAAATTTCGAGTAATGGCTAAAGTGCGGCGCCCGACCAAAATCATGTTTATGCAGATTCGACGTTTTTTACCCTTAAATGTTAATTAGCTCCTCATCTTAAATAGCACCGAAGCGTACCGCTCGTTAGAGGCACAATTCGTTCGGATACTAATCGAATTCTTGTATTTGTTCTGGGCAACTTTTACTTAATTTACCGCGCCCGAGTCCTAAGCAAACAGGTCGCGGGAAAATATGTTTGTCGCGGTCTCCTAAAGGCCTGGTGCGTGCGGCAACGAGCTTCCTTGATCTTGCATTTCAAATATCGTGTATTTATTGTATTCCCCATAGGGAAAGTCCATAATCACCGGAAATCACACCGTAATAGAATAAGACAAGATTTGCATTTTAACGTCAGCGTACTTTTAAATTATACGTAAGAGGGTGCATTTAAATTTTACCCCCGCAACAATCATCATAACAAGTGGTTTCAATCGAAGTACAAACCGTCGATGGCACGTCTCAAATGTTTACACTTTTTAGGCGGGAAGTATTTTCCGAACCGGCAGGAACAATTGCGGGGGCTAATAGAAACGCCATTACGGCACGCACGTGTCGCTGTGTACATATGCTAACGACTACCTCCTCGCCGACCTGCGACCCCGATCCGACCTCCTCAGCCTCTGTTTATTCTATACACGCTTTTCATGCTCCGATGCAGCGAATCGTTATCGCGCAAAACGATACTTGCAAAGCTTTCAGAAATGCCGTATCTGCTGAATTGTAATGGGTTTGTTACAATCCAAAACAGCATGATCTCATAGAGATAGGTGAATTTGTCAGTTTTCATCTGAAAATTACAATAATTGAAAAATATTATTCGTGGGATATGAGTTAGCAACAATAATATATGCCGTACTATACTTTTTGCCAAATTTTAACAAACATGTAAAATTTGCTCTGAAAATTATATTTCATATTTATGTTCCGAGCTTTTGGAAATAGATGTCTTTCTGCAGGTAAAAAATATTTTTCTCAGAAAGTAAATTTAATTTCAATATTCTCTACTCAGAGGTCTTCTACCTGAAGGGAGAAACGATTACACACAGGATCGCGTCCCTAGCTGTCAAAAGCTAAGGCGCTTATGTTGTGACGCGTCTCCCGACTCTCGAGTAGATACGAGTACTACGAGTAGCACTTGTCAACGTCAACCGCTGAGGTACGAGGATACCGAACATCTGTCCCTTTCGAACATACGTAGGTACATCATTCTAGAAAAGAACTCTTCCTAGAGTTCCAGTGTAATTCTTATTTTGTCACGAGCTGAAGGCATAGTCAGTAAAATCCTCATTGCAATAAAATTCAGTATCACTTACAGTATACGTAACGTTTACTCATTCAAAAGCATCGATCGAAAAAACACTCGAAGAGCTTGTTAAGTGTTGTCAGTCCCGAAGACAGTTAAATTATTATAGAGGAAAAATGTTATCCCCAAATATTTATATATATATTGTATGATCAATACGAATAAATGAATATGAATATCTTTAGTGTTTGCAGATCGAATGTCTGTGCTGGAGATGAGCGCGTGATTCAATAAATATGACGATTCCTTCAATCAATTCTTCGATAAAAACAATATGACCTGAAAATTGGAGGTTAAAAGCGTCAAAGGACCTATGTTTAAGTGACGAACATATTATATTCGTTTGTAAGTAAATTATGTTTAATTATGTGTATGTTTATATCTATAGTTAACAATACAATACAATAAAAAATTTCTTTATTGTTCACCAAAAATTACATAGAAATCCAGCTTAAAATTAAACATGAAATGAATAAAAATGAATAAAATGAACTTTATTCCGTAAGTAGGCCGCAATGGCACTTTTACAAGTCAAACCCTACTAGCGTTTCACAGAGGCCACTGCCGAGAAGAAACGCCGAAAGAAACTCGACAGTCAGCCATTTTCCCACAAAAATATGCTTATTACAATGATAATACTTAACCTACTTAAGATCAAGAAATCTAAGTATCTAGATAAAGCAACACAAAAACAAAGAATAAAATGAGGAAAAAAACCAGTTATGTACAGTGTGTAATTCTGCAAGAAAACATTTCGAAACTGTATACCTAAGCATTATCAAATTCTATTTAGGTAAAAAAAAATTGAATCCTTTAGACTATAAATTTAGTTATAAATCTTTTGATTTGTTTTCTTGCAAGAACTGTGTCAACTAGATAAAATTAAAAAATACACATATATGAATCTTTACTCTATTTAAGTATCTGGTTTGGGCCATGCTTTTCTGTCTGTTAGATAGTCCTCAACACTGTAATAAGCCTTCGACATCAATGATTTTTTCAAGTACTTTTTACCGCCTGTTGTCTACCATGTTGATGGCAGACAACAGGCGGTCTTATCGCTAAAAAGTTAACGTTTGTATACCCTTTCAGGGCGTGTCTTGATTTATCCTGCACTGATTTTAAAGGTCTGCTTGGCTGGCCCTGTTGTTGACTGGTAGAAAAGCCACTTGGCATTCATCATCAACATATCAGCCGAAAGGTGACCACACTACTGGAAATAGGCCTCCCCCAAAGAGTTCCACAAAGACCGGTCCTGCGTTACCCGCTTCCAGCGGACTCCCGCGACCATTTAGCATTTAAGAGGATTGTGTAGCAGATTCTTTTTCCATACAAAAAAAGGCAACGTTTTCCATCCCCTGAACAGAATTGCATGATTTTTTAAGCTGTTGTAGATATCATTAAATACTAGGTTTACAGGTTTTGATTTTTTGGAAATATTGCATACAATTGTCCGCCATTTGTACAAAAGGATAAATACATAAATGAATCGCATTTCATTGTGTTTGGCGCGCTCGCCTTACCGCTTGTACTATGTATTACTTATTCTGTGGCGCTGTGCGAAGGTGTTGGCCGGAACACATTGAAATGCTTTAAGAATTTTGGGATACTAACGTGAAGCACCAAATTGGCCAGGAATCTGCATCCGAATCCGCATTTTGTATTCTTCCAGTGTCGTTCATTAGGGAAGCAGCACTAGCCGGCACATTTGTCTTCGTCTTGCGAACCATTTAATTTGAATGGGAATCCGTGCCGGCCGGGGCGCTAACTGTCGGCTATTTGTGTTGCTCTAGTCAAATTGTTTGATTTGGAATTCAAAAAATACCTGTCGGTAACTGATTCCCTTCAGTAAAGTCAAGCGCAAATAATTGGGTACCTGCAACTGACTAAAACACCATGTTTGTGTTGTGTTTTTCCATACAAACATTCAACCCGATTTTTTACATTAAGGGATGAATTTTCAGAAACGCTGAAAATGTTTCTCGTATATTTGAATTTTAACAAAATATAATACAAACCTACAAATGACCGGAGAGGAAGGGAAACACTGGGGCGTGAGTATAAATAAAGATCTTAGCAAATGAAATATTAATTCATTAATGTAACGTCTACCAGGTCTGAGCTCCTGAACACATCAAAAGTAGTAGAGAAAACAATGAAATCAGGCTCCTTAATGTATGGTAATTATTATCAAGCAGTGTAATGATTGTATTCCGTTTCAAAATTTCAATATCAAATGAACGGTACCGTAGGGTACCTGATTTTTTTGCCATTATTAGAAATAGAATAGCGTCGTTTTGGGACAGAGTACGGTCTTCTAATAATGTTCTTATTAAAACTATTGACGGAAACATATATCGCAATCTCATTTGTTTACATTGGTTGTCTGCACATCGGCAACCGAATCGCAAATAGTTTAGTTAGTTGTGTTATATATATATATATATATATATATATGTTTATTTTTTAGCGTGTGTATTCTTTCGATTTTATTGTTTACACTCTTTTGTATTATTATTTTTGTGTAATGGGTTTATTGCCTGGAAATAAAAACTATGAATTCATTCATTCAATACACAACTATAAACTATGCCGACTATTTACCTACGTGGATAGTTATCGCAGTTGCAGATGAAACAGCTGAGGTTATCGGCCCGCGCGGTTTACGCAACGCGGCTATTTGTGTACCCCGTGCTCTATTCGAGAGCCAAATATGAAAAAATATTTCTCATCGAAATAAATCAAATTTGTGTCAGTGTCGATGGGTGTATAACGGAGGTTTCCGAACGGCGGATACGTCGCCTCGGGTGGGAATCGAGTTAGGGCCTCGAGCTACCCAAATTGATTTACCTTACCCTTCCAACCGAGAGGTTACGCAGATTTCATAAATTCGAAGCACGAATAGGGTGATTTTGGAATCGCCGAAGAATCGCAACATAAGCAAACATAAGGCGAACTCGCGTCTTGAATTTCACACGGATAGTTACGCAATATTCTGATGCGGCACATATGGGATAGCAACTGATAGCAATTTCAGATCGCGATCTAGTCCGAGAAGTGTATGAAATGTAAACATTTGTATAATTTTGTGAATAAACTATTAATCATTATTATAAGAATAATCGTCAACTGTTTAAAATAATCCTAATTAATCATATCGCTAGCCCTAATGGCATGCATCAGCTTGAGCGAGTTTGAGCAATAAACAAATATGAGTATTTGAGTAAAGCGTTGTAATTATGTACCTACTTAGAGTACTTAGCCCCAATACGGCCGGTCACCGCGGGGCTACGAGACCACAACCCTTCAAAGTCAGGGAACGTAAACAAAAACAAAAACCAAGAAGAGCGAACAAAAACAGCTAGTCTCAAGATTTGTACCTTCAACACAAGGTCATTGGGGACAGAAGAAAGAATGCTACAGCTAAAAGAACCTATAATACATATAAATTATGACAATACAATACAATACAATACAAATGCTCTTTGTTGCATGGCCTCAGCAAAAGTAACACATAACAGTACATGGTGACAATGAGTGGAGGCAAACAACAGGCGGTCTTATCGCATTTAAGACTGGGCTTTAAAAGCACAATAAAGAGACTTTGAAGGAGGCCTTTACCCGCAAAGGGGTCCATACTAATAATAATAAAAAAAAAAGAAAATATTTTTTTTTATTTTTTATTTATAGAGTACGATATCAGGTATTAGCTGAACCAAAACAAATAGTTTATTGATTTCGTTCGATAATGTCAGCGCTTGGTTTGGTTGGCCAATAATGGCGGTTATTGGAGCCTACACAAGTGGCCGCGGAGTGCTCCCGGTTTACATAACCGTGGCAGCAATGCAGCATTCGTACGTAATAAATTATTGGCCGGAATGTTTGCGCTAACGGACTCGGCTGACAGCTATTCCGTATTTATGCCACCCTGGGGGCCGATTTTTGAGTTTCGAACGCTCGAATTCAAAAGCGAGTGGTAGAAAATAGTCACACGCGGCAAATTGTCACGATTATTGTCGCGTGAACCTAATAAGAGCTATTTTTGAGAGTCACCACTCGAAATCGATATTTTGCATATTGTTAGTTACAAAAAAGGACAGTAATAATTGTAATATTTAATTGCACCAAAATACGTGACGAAATGACTAGTCTCGTCATTCCGCTTCTTTACAACTGACACGGTTGGTGGCCGAACTAAACAAACAATGCGTGTTCGAATTCTTATTATACAATTTTTTTTTTTTTTTTTTTTTTTTATTTTTTTTTTTTTTTTTTTTTTATTTTTTTTTTTTTTTTTTTGCGAAAACCGTCATTATACTCGATTTCGACTAATTCAGGGATAACGTTTTCAAATTTTATATTTATTTTGAATTACAATGACGATTTTACGCAAAAAACTTTTTTTTACTTATAATTCAGAATAAATATAAAATTTGAAATCCTTATCCCTCAATTAGTCGACATCGAGTATAATGACGATATTTCGCAAAAAAAAAAAAAATGATTGGCCGCTTTTTTTTAAACATGCCATTTGAACAAGCCATGTAGGTATAGCCGCACATAAATATACCTACTAGACAGACATGGTAGTTTTTTTTTAAATGTGCAAGTATGGTTAAAGAGTCTAGTGGTGGTTGGCATTGGCAGTATGTAATTTTTCCTTTGTCAGTTTAATAATGTAAGCAAAATTAAAAAGTTAGAGTAGCGGCCAATAATCTTTTTTCTTAGGGTTTTCATAGGTAGTGTAGGTAGGGCGCCATTAGCAAGAAACTTAATTTCTTCATTTCGTGCCATTAACACACACATACATGTCCGAGCATGTTTGAGAAAATTTATATTATTAGCGTAATAATAAATTCAAGTAGAAAGTAAATATATTCGGGATGAATTACTTAGTGGGTACTAAATTCTACTGATAGAATTGAATACGAGTGGTCAGTACCACTCGACTTCGAATTTTCTATCGCTCGAATGTCAAAAATAGCATGTCATCGTTTTTTGTCAGATCTCGAGTGAAAAGTCGACCGTTCGAAACTCAAAAATCGGTCCCCTGTCTCACTCATTTACAAAAACAAATTATTGACTCGTACTAATTGTATGTGCGACAGCCGCACATGATGAACACGCTATCGGGCCACCAGTGTCAACAAAAAACACGTTACAAGCGGAAATACTCGTAGTGTTCTGTGCAGCGATTTATTACTTGAAATGAAATTGAAAATTGTCTGGTCACTTTCCAAAAGTAGAATAAACACATCACCAGTAAATATAGTTTTCTCAAAAATAGACTGAGTCGCAGAAAAAGTCGCACTTGTAATTTAGCGGGATTGACTTAATATTTAAGCGCGCTCATGGCCCAGCGGCGCCTGCGTACCGCTTGCGGTATCTAAGGTTAAGCAACGTGGGCAGCGGTCAGGACTTGGATGGGTGACCCGTTTGAGTGGTTACTAACTGAGCGCTCCCGTGCTTTGGAAGACACGTTAAGCCGTTGATCCCGGTTGCTGTCTATGGCAGCAGTCGTTAAGCCAAGTTGGAGGCCTTCGGGCGGTTTGAGTTGAGAACTTCTAACAGTCAAGTTGCCCACTCACTTGACAAAGCCTAATCCCAATAAGGTCTAGTTTCCCCTCGGCGTTGGAAGGTCAGATGGCAGTCGCTTCCGTAAAAACTAGTGCCTACGCCAAATCTTGGGATTAGGTAGCGGACCCCAGGCATCCTTCAGGATGCAACTGTGCCGGGATTACGCTAGGAGGATGATGATGACTTAATATTTAAGTAAGAACTAAAATTGCTAAAAATGAGTTCAGATGAATCAGATTGCGACATAGATCGCACCACTGAAAAAAATACTTCCACCCAAGTTCAAGGAGTGAAAAGTTAATCAAGTGCAAAGTGGAACATCAAACTGCAAGTTGGTCAGAATGTAGTTAGGTACCAGTGTCGGAGCGTCCATACAACTCGATTCCAACCGGCTTGCCTAATTTTCGGGCACTACTACTATAAGGCTCATGGAAAATAAGAAAGGCAAATTATTTCCGGCATCCCTAAGAATTCCGAAATCACTCAAGCGGAGACTCATGGACATGTGCATACTGCCGATTCTCACCTACGGTGTACAGACTTGGTCTCTGACGGCTTCTCAGAAGTCCAAACTCGGGGTTTGCCAAAGGGCTATGGAGCGCAGCATATTGGGTGTAAAATTAAGGGATCGTATCCGGAACACCACACTGCGCTCTAAGACCCAAATATTCGACGTGGCTCGGAAAGCAGCTAAGTTGAAGTGGGACTGGGCTGGTCATGTCTGCCGCATGCCGAGCGGGCTGTGGGCCAAGATCGCCACTGACTGGCAGCCCGACAGCTCGCAACGGAGACGAGGCAGACCTCGCCGGCGATGGCGAGACGAGTTAGACTCCTTTTTAAAGGAGTGGCCGGAGGCAGCTCAAGATCGGGAGAGCTGGAAACGGAGGGGGGAGGCCTTTGCCCAACAGTGGGACACAATATGCTCCCAATAATAATAATAATAATCCCTAAGAATATTTTAGACGCGCCGTCACTGTTTGGTACAATTAACTTCGTTCATACCATTTGTTTTATTTTTGATAAAAGCATGCTTCGACCGTAATTGAGGATGGCACCCGTTAAAAAAATTGCAAGCCATACACATAGATAGCCGACGGAGGAGTTGGTTCCTATCAAAAACATAAAGCTAATTTATGTCACACCTGGCCATAAAGTGGCAATTGCCGCACACTCTGCGCGCGGAAAATCCCACTTCCTGGCCAGGGGTGACATAAAATTTTGTACTTACCACGGGCGGTAATAAAGAAAGCCTCAGATCGCATATTTATCACCCCTGCCTTCGGCTCGGGCGTCAAACACCTGCAATCCTTGGTAAGTAATGTAAGTTCCCTAAGTAACTAGACTCAGGAAAAAAATTGATGTTTTTATCCACCATGTCCACATTTACGACAATTTGTTCCAGCAATATTTCCCAGTAAGATACTCTCTCTGCAGTAACGTACTTACTATTATGCAACAAATTTTCCCGACACAATCCAAATAAATGCGCAGCATAAAACAAAATATCGCCGGCACCAGGCACCAAGGAATTGGCAATAAATAAATTGAATTAAATAAATGCACTAGGGCGCCAGAGTATTAACAGCGTAATCTCGGCTGTCGCAGATAAACGAGTCTAAACAACGGCTTTTAGGGGCGCGCGGCGCGCGTAGGAGGGCTCCCGAATTCAATCAGATATTCTAAATAATCACGAAGCTCCTTATCGGTTATGGGCGCCGCGGGCTGTCGCCGGTCAGGCGGGGGCGGCATTGTCCACGGAGAAAGTGGAGTGGAAGGAGGTTCCATCCAACGATTCAATTTAGTGGACGAGCTGGAGGGATTTTTGTTTAAAAACATGTAGATTTGTAGAATTAGTCATTCAAAATAAGTACTTATTATAAATATATAAGTTCCGAGTTTTCTTTGCTAATTATATGAGTTACAATACAATCGAGTAACTCAAGTATAGACCACAGAATAAGTAATAGTACCAGTACCCTTAAGGGGAGGTATCCCCAACGCAACTGTCCCGCTCTAGCATGCGTGAGTTTACAATGAACCATCCCGCTCTCTACGCAAGCTCTGCGCGCAGTTTTGTGAATATTTAGCTATAGTTATTAAGCCAATCATTTTATCAAAGCAAACCCTGCGAATTTGTCTATAACTATTTACGATCTTTAATTGAGTACAAAAATTAAATGTTCAATATCAGTAATATAGCCGTAGTTTTGAAAATACATTCCAAAAAGGGGTAACTTCGCTATTATTTTCTATCGAGTGAAATTCATCAAATCATGTAACTGACTGCGATTTTGACTAGACAAGATCCTCATGTAACACATATATTTTTTTTAGATTTTAAGACACTATATTCTATGTCTCAGATGGTTTTTAAAAACTCAAAAGTGGTAATACACGGCCTTAACATGAGCTTGCAAAGTTTGGTATTACCGTACTCGCTAGCGACTGCGCAAACGATCTAGTATGGCCAAAAGTACAGCGCCTCTGGCGGTTACGCAATAGAACAAAGAATCGCCATACTAAATCGTTTACGCAGTCGCTAGCGAGTAGTAATGCAAACATTGCAAACTCATGGTAAGGGTAACAGGTAATCAGACGCTTCCAACAACGGAGAGTTCCCGGCTTCCCACATAAAATAATTCAATCGTTAAAAACAGGTCGCGCGTATATTAAGCCCGCCATTTGTACAATTCTGTGTATTTTGTGCAATAAAGTTTAAATAAATAAATAAATTAATTAATTACACTGGCGTTTCGCAGTTGTTAAATTGCCACCACAATAGGGTATTTGCCAGTATCGAGATAAAATATAAAACTTTGATTAAATTAAACTTTATTCTTAATTATTTTTTATTAAAACGTCCTAAAACATTTAATTGTTGTAATATTCAAACTTTGACTTCAAACAAAAATGAGCAGCATGTGACGAGGTTATCTATGATGTGCTAATGTGACGTCATCTATATATGTTGTATTGCCAAAATGGCAATCGTTTAATCCATTGATTGTCGCCAGGACCGAAAGCGTTGATGTTTTTGAATACAACCTAATGACGTCATAATAAGGCGCCTTAATTTTGGCGTCGAAAATAACGAAAATAAAAATCACAATTTTTTAGTCCTAACTACTATAATTTTCGTATAAATGATTTTATGTCACACCTGGCCATAAAGTGGCCATTATCGCACGCTCCGCGCGCGAAAAAACCCACTTCCTGGCCAGGGGGTGACATAAAATTTTGTACTTACCTCGGGCGATAATAAAGAAAGCCTCAGATCGCATATTTATCGCCCTTGCCTTCGGCTCGGGTTTTTGTCTCATTCAAAAATACCAAGTAGTTTTGACTTGAATTTAAACTTTCGTGAGACATGTTATAACTTTATTTTACTAAACGGTTTAAACTCACGTATTAATTGTCACTTCGGGCGACATGTTTCGAACTCTTCGGGAGTTCTTCCTCAGGATGAGTGCGTCTGCGACCCGCGCCGATTGCACACTGTCGAACTACCCACCGCCCGCCGCAAGGCACCCGACATGTCACCCGAAGTGACAATTAATACGTGAGTTTTAACCGTTTAGTAAAATAAAGTAGTTTTGATTTTACAGGCATTTAAAGTGAGTCCCGCTAACCGCGTGTGACGTCATTTTGCAACGCTAGTCTAGTGCGGAAGCGCGCGAACGGTGTGAGCGCGTGTATATGTATGGCGAGTGTTGCACTATGGCGTCACGAGGGCGGGTCGTCGCGCGTCACTTTCAATATCTTGGAAACTAATTGACGTATCGAAATAATTCTTTCACATATATTTTATAGTTTCATCAGGGAATACAGAAAAATTGAATTCTAAATTAGTGAACATTCTCCATTCGCGAGAACCAGTAAATTATGATCTTCGATAGCAAGCAGCTGTTAGGGAAATCAGAATGAAAGATACAGAGGTCAACCATGAAGTGAGTTGAGTAATAGCGTTTAGTTGTGAATAGCGTCAGCGCGCCATTCTGATGGAATCAAATAATGACTCCTTAACACTGAATAAAACATCAATTTAATCCCGCGTCCGCGATATAAATTCTAACAAATATATATGAGTTCTAATATAAAGCTCTTTTGTTGTTCTAGAGCCCTCGTTGAATGCGGCTGTTAGAGGAATTCGGGGCGGTGAGGTATACCGGTTTACCGGTGATTCTACTAATGAGCGGTGATAATTAAAGGCAGGAATAGGCGGCCATCTGTATGCATGAGCGGACTGACTTATGCGTGTTATCCCGGTATGTATGTGTGTGTATATATTTGTGGGTAAAGTTTTATTTAGGCCGCTTTTCCACCTCGAGATATGCGAGATAGCTAAGCGGTGAGCGTAATCTAAGCTACACTAAAACTAAACGATGGTAAGGAAGATCAGATGGCAGTTGCTTTAGTAGTAAAACTGGTGCTTACGACAAATCTTGGGACCACGGGTTCCTTTAGGATAAATCCGAGAAAATACGTACTACGTTGATGTGATAGATGCTTAGGTACGGTCAACCAATTTGATCTAGCGGCTTTCATATTGACTTTTACTGCGACAAGGTACGAAGTGGCACAGAAATATAATTGGTTGACTGTACCTTTACGTATTTGTAATGTAGTCGCAGTTGACGAGCGACCGACCGTTACGAATTAAATTTAAATTTTACTGTCGTAACATCCGACCCCGGCGCGGCGCGTCTAAACTATTCGCTTTATAGACCCCCGGAAGGCATGAATAGGAAAGCGTTACCGGAATTTTCAGGGATAAAATAAATTTCGCGTGTATCAGCCCCCCGGGCCGTAGCGTTCGTGTTATTTTTTTCCAGTAACACGCTATTTGTAAAATAGATATTTCTAAATATTTTATTGATTAAATCAGGCGTTACTTTGCGGAATTCTATGATCAATGCAACAATATTCCTTTGCTATTCCGCTGAAAGAATGTGTAGGTCTATCAGTGATAATGAGACCCCACTTGCTTATTTTTCCATGCGGCTAAGGCACCTTAGGCACCCACCATTTCCAGCTCGACTAAATCGTTGTCCTGTCTTCGCTCATGATTTTATAACCATTAGCAATAATAAAAATACAATAATAGAAAAACAAAAATATAAAACGTATTTAATTATTTTATCTAACCTAAGTTAAAGTTTAAGTTTAACTTAGTAACTTAGTTAGTTTAAGTTTTGTTTGTAATAATTTCCACTTTGTAGTGCGCGCATCTACGAGTATCTAACCTTCGGCATTAAAGAGGTACAAATCTTAATCAGAAAAAGGCAACCGCATAAAGGGACTCCGCTTCCACATAAATGCCTGGATCCAATCCCGGTGGAATATTTCAAAAATTTAATTCCCTTTTGTAATCCTCAGATTATTTGTCCGGATCTCGTCTGACGGGTAATTTTGTCGTCTCCGCACCTGGTAAGGATGGTCCGAATTTTCTCCGCGCTTTAGAAGGGCAATCCTTCACGAGTACCCTCCTCGGAGGTTGATGACTGCCCTAATGATACCTCGTGCCATCGCTACCATAAGGCCGACTTCCCCCAATTCATTTTTTTTAGATTCCGGCTCCAATAAATTTTAATAATACAACTGACTAAGCCTTATTATTTTGGCACTTACATAAGATAAATTGAATCCTAAATAATGTTTGCCGAAAAATTCAGAGGAAATGTAAGCCCTTAGTTTAATACTATAGCCCGTTTTGGAATGGAAAAAAATTCAGCGCCTCTGGCGGTTACGCAATAGAACTAAGAATCGCCATACTAAATCGTTTACGCAGTCGCTAGCGAGTACGGTAATGCAAACATTGCAAACTCATGGTAAGGGTACTGTTCATATTAAAATGTATGGAACGTTCAATGATTTCTTGCATAGAACTTGTATAGCATAGTTTACAATACAATAAAAATAGCTACTCTTTATTGCACACCTCAATGAATAAAACTATTACAGAGCATGTAGTTTTAAAACTAGAGTTCAACAACCGGCGGTCTTATAGCTAAAGAGCGATCTCTTCCAGACAACTTTTGGTTAACGGATAAATAGCGACAAATATAATACAATGGGTGGCAAACTAACAAAAAATATTGTGGTGGTATTATGCAACTCATAATATAATACATAGATAAATATATACATATCTTACAATAGTATACTATAAGTAGTTATGCTCCCTCTTAAGATTCAATTTAATCCCGTCTGACTGAGAAACACTTCTAAATTACCTAAATCATCTTCAACATGTCATAAAACCATCGGTGGCCGCCTTGTAGTAGGTACATGTTACTAAAACCACGTGAATACACGGCCGGTGGATTACTTAAAGCGTGCCTGTGCCTAATAGATTAGTTTGACAGTTCAGCTAGTTTGTCTCTGTGAGCGGGGTCCGGTTACTCTGAAACGAGGGAAGGGTAGCCTTACCCACTTTAGAGTCCACTTACTAGTTTAGGTACATTGATTCAATTAAGGTAACATAGGTATTCAATTTTCTCATACTCATGGCCATCGATGGTCAAAGGGATAATAAAATAACGTTGTGAATTCCTCGCATATTATGAGGCACAGCATCTCGGCGGGAACATATAAGTATGTACTATAAGTAGACCTACATAACTTTTAATAACTTAACACCCTCTACAATGAGTACAACTAACTACCTAAATTTTTTAATCAAAGTGAAAATTGAAAAAGTCAACACCACAGGTGGGATTTGAACCCACGACCTCTGGAATCCGTCCACCGTCCATTGCTCTACCAATTGAGCCACCGTGGTATCCCTTGTAATGGTGAATTTTTCAATCTTAACACTCATCTATTTTCACCGTGGTATCCCTTGTAATGGTGAATTTTTCAATCTTAACACTCATCTATTTTCACTTTGATTAAAAAATTGAGATTTTCGCTAGCGGACGCATCCGCTTTACAAACATATTAAACTAACTACCTAGTTGAATTGTGATTAAAGTAGATAACTTTAATTCGTAGTGCTTAGTGGCATTTGTAGTGTCACAAATTGTCAAAAGGACCTATCTACAGGAAGATCTACGGGGGGATGTATAAGGTAAGCCCCGTCGCGCCGACCGACTAAACTAACTCAATAGATACCAGGGGCTGCGAGGCAGCGAGGCGGTGAAGATATGGCAATTCAATCACGCGCCCATTACGGCGTACGTAGGTAGGGCTCGCGCGGACCCGCGCCGCGGGGGTTCGATCCCATGCCACTTGCGAAATTACCTATATGCAATTCCTTGCTTCTTTGCTCTCCTGGTACATTTATTGCATATTTGGGAGTACTTGCCAATTCGCAACAGGGTCGACTTACCTGCAAAGTGAAAAATAAATAATGAGCATGTTTGTCAAATCGAAAAATACAAGGACTTGGTGTGGTGTAGAGTACCTACGAATTATGTGACTGTGTGCATTTAAATTCCAGTCAGGTACCAGTAGTGAGGCATTGCCACGTAAAACCACTGCAGTGCGGTCTGCCCGGACTGAAGTAAATTGTCCACCGGGAAGGCTTTTTATTCGAGTTTCTTTGGAGCGAGTTTCACCACAGCTCCTTTTTAAACTTATAAAAAAAACCTAATTGTAAACATTTTATTATGGAGACTGGAGACGCAAGACGGTTCGGATTACACAAGCAAGCTACTTGGGTCTTGGTTGGGTCGCATTCTTGTACCACGTACCAATAACCTTGAAGTGAGTATGACAACTTTTAATGAAAATTAGAATCTTTAAAATGTGATATGACGAAATTCCACTCTTAGTCAGATAGACTCATTAGAACACGTGAAGGTGGGTTTTGAACTTGAATTATCTAGCTGTTATAGGTACATAATATATGTAGTTTATATTGTGTACATTAATTTTGAGGTTAGTGTCACAAGCAAAGTTGCTTGCTGACTGATTAGGCCACGTTACAGTACTTAAAGTTGTTCCTAATACTTCACTCATTCTTTGACATTACCTATAAGAAACGTGTTTACTTCAGTATTTGTAAGAGAGAAGCTTATAAGTACTTGATTTACCTATGTGTATATACCTATACATACACGTATACACACATAAATATACCTACACTACACGTATACCTATATACTATATTGGTTGTACAAAAATAAAACAGCCGTGAATATTGTCCACTTCGTGGCTATCCCGCATTTTATTTTATCCCATAGTACAAGCTTTGCTTAGTTTGGGACTAGGCTGATTTGTGTAAGATTGTCCACAAATATTTATTTATTTATTTATAAAGTCCATATAAAATGGCATGCGAACATCAAAAATACAAAATTTCCGATGCACACCAGCCTCTAGCATTCACCGTGGTTTTTGTTCATATTTCACAGCAATATCGGCGATATTAAACAGAACTATCAGTCGAAATTCTGACAAAAATAACCGTGCTTCGCAGAGAATACGTAGTGGTGTCTACGCAAAAACTCTGAATCAGGGGAGCAATTTTGGTGCGTATTAATTTTCGTAAAAAGTTGTCCAATACGCCTCTATTTATACATCCGCCAGGGCCGAGCATGAATACTGGGACCCCGTCCGTCCGAGATTACATATTGAAGCGCGTTTTTATTACTCGGCGTTTTTGTGTCGGCGCGGGGCTCCCACCCCCACCCTGATTACACAGATTAATAAACGTCTGAATAGAACGCCTTTATTTTACGATCTTTAAATTAATAAGTCGGAGTTTACAGCCCTCCGGAATGCCTCCTTTTTCATTTACGTCTAGCCGCGAGTGGGCTGCGACGGTTTTATTACGCGCCTTCCTCCCGCGAGACTTGCCACGGTAACTGTTAACTTTTCATGGATACTTTCGATTGAGTTCTTAATTGGAGTAAACAGCTCTTACGAGGTGGTTACGGGAGATGAGGCATGATTACGTCTGTTAATACAAGAGGAAAATGGGATTGATAGCTAACAAATAATTTAAAAAAAAACCGGCTAAGCGCGTGTTGGACTTCGTTCGAAAATTTAGGATTCTGAACCAACCGCAAAATTAAGTTTATTTAATAGAAAAATAAGGAAATCACAAAGAAAAAATGTGATTACTCATTATATTAGTATTTGTTGTTAATATACAATAAAGTCCCCAAATTTCAAGTTGGGAAAGTCAATGGAAATTGGGAAGATAAAAAATTCTTCGGGTCAAATTTTGTGACAGACGACGGACGGACGGATGTGTGAGTGACCGCAATAGGGTTCCGTTTGGACCCTTCGGGTACGGAACCCTAAAAACGAAATACCCTTTGAAAATACGTACCAACAAAGTTATGGTGGCCGGGTTAATTTGCGATTTCCTTTTTGATGTGGAATAAATGGCCTGGTTTCAGCGAACGCATCTTAAACTGTGATGATAACATGAATGGGCGCTTTCAAAGTTTGTAGTAAACATGGAAACCAACTTCAAAGTTACGCAACACATCGGTACACGGAGCGCAGAACCACAGAAACAGTATTACATAGCAGAACCGTTCACAGGTTATCCCGTTTCTGGGAACTTCGTCGCGTGGATCGAACAGTTGGCTGCACATGTGACGTGGGCCGCGGCATTCGCGGCACGTGGGCCCATATTGCATTTTGGTCTTCAAAATGCGGAAGTCCTAGTACAGTCAAGTGCAAAAATATGTATCGAGTGTATATAGAATATATAGAACGTCGAAACTTATTGAAAGGCTCGCATGATGCTCACCGCTGTGCAGTATGCTCACCTTAAAAGTGATTGGGTAATAAGTATACTCGATGGACTTTTGTTGGTCTTATCGATAGGTCAACATTTTGGTTGAGTCGGTACGGATCGAGTAGAGCGCGACTGGATCCATACAGTGCCAGTTTCGAACTGGCACGTTCCGCCTGTTGCCCTTAGCTTGTAAGCTTTTACCCCTTCTGTGGCAGCAGGGATCTTCAAAGTACCTACCTGTTTATGTTCTATTATTTCTTAGAAAAATCATACATTACTTACGTTACATACATTTATTCCCAGTATTTACTGGTCAACCGCATTGCGCATAAAACCGGTTTAGTTCTGTTCCCAATTATTCCGAGTCGGCGACAAAACTCATCTAACTTGGCCGTACGACACGGCGCCGACTCTGTAAATATGCCGACCTTTTTCACCGTTGAATATCAACTTTTCGTCCAGAATTCCATTTGCCAGCCTGTCAGAAGGTGTTAGCGACGTCGCTAGCTTTTGCGACAGCAATACTTTTGTGCAATTATTTTATTGCTAAAAATATATTTCAATCGCTGTCCCATGACTTTGGAATGCCTTTTTTATTATTAAATACTTGTATTACATTGGAACATTTGTATGTAAAAATTGTATATAATCTATTATCTATATTTGAAGATGTTGGAAGGACGGTTAGACAGCCCTATGTTAAGGCACTGGGCAGGTATTGTGACAGCAACAAAAATAATAATTAATGTTTAAATAATAATAATAATTAATTAATTTAATGATAATATTCAATATTTGCCTACTAACACATATTTATTTTTGAGATGTAACTACATACTAACAAATATGGATTCTATGAGTCTGAAATAAATGATTTTTATTTTTATATTTTAAATACCAACGTAACAATGTAATTTTGCTATAAAAGACGAACGAAGATCGTATCTTTGGGGATCCCCCTAACACTATTTGATTAGTTGGCACCTATCCTAACTAGCTATCATGTTCAAACATATCAGAAGCCAAGCCAAGAACGAAGAACAAACAAGAATAAACAATTTATTTTATTTTATTTGCTACGCTGAGCTTAAGCGTCGCAATTATAGAATGTATGATCCTCTATCCTGGGTTACTTGGCTATCGCAAATATTCCAGTGCAATATATAGAGTCAGATAGGCTTGAGGAGTATTGGCACGGTGCGGTGTGTGTTTAGGCTCGGCCAGCGCCACAGCATCCAGTCCGGTTGAGTCCGGCTGCAAGTCATTAATCAGGGCGTTATCACACGCCATACATATTATGTGTAACAACATGTGTGAGGATACTGGTCTAATCCCAACAAGGTAAGAAGGACAGACGGTAGTCAGCAAGCATAAAAACGAAGGCCTAAAAAGATTACACTCCTTTTTTTGGGCAGTCGTGTTTTAACATTCGTTTTTTAATCATTTTATTTTAGCTCACGGTTGAGGAAAACGTACCTACTATTTATTTGATTTTATTTTTTAAACAAATACCTTTTCGCTTTTGTGAAATTAAAAGAAGCCGTAAAAGTACGTGTGTATTTTGCAAAAAAATCAGACTTAATGGTATATACATACATACGAGTATGTATATCCGAAAGTCCGGTAACGGTGATAACATTAATATAATGTTTCATGCGCAATATAACTCGCCAATATAAACGCGGAATACCAACCGCAAATGTAAATAAATTGTACTCGCTAGGCGATTTCATAAACCACCTACAAATATTGATGTAATGACAAAAATAAATAAAATATTGGTAGAAGCTTGGTATTCACGTTAAAATCTGTAAGCTCTTATAGCAATTTACAGTTATGTTGAGTACCTAAACAGTTATTAAAGAATGGCACCTGGGTACATGCCAAAATGTTTTTTGAATAGCTAACCAAAACATTGCACCAAAATGATAATTCGATATACTTACAGAGGGTATTTGGTAGACAGGTGTAAAACTTTAAGGGGTTATTTATAGAGGAGGTATATTTCTCAAGTATCTTACTCTGCCCCCTGATCGCTATTAGTTATTACAAGTCTGCGTTACGCGCTGCATTGACGGATGAATGTCGTTCTGTAAATAGCTTAACTGATTTCTAGTACGTGTGTTAGAATATAACGAGTATATTGTTTCCATATTTATCTACGACTACGAATGCGCAGCTAGGTAGTTTGGCTGTGCAACTGCAATTGATTTAGAACGTGTCATTGAGGTCGGGAGTGTTTCCGCATGAATGGAAACTTGCAAAAGTAGTTCCCATATTCAAATCAGATGAATAAAAGGTTGTAAATTAATATAGGCTAATCTCTATACTTAGCACGTTAGGTACAAACGCACGTAAGGCTTAGCACGTACCCGCACGGTCTACTAACACTAACCTTGTAACATTCGTTGAAAATATTGAGGCCGGTAAACAGGTGGATGTGGTCTACACGGACTTCAGCAAGGCATTTGACCGAAGATCACATTGCGTATTGCCAATTGCACCAAAATGATAATTCGATATACTTACAGAGAGTGTTTGGTAGACAGGTGTAAGACTTTAAGGGGTTATTTATAGAGGAGGTATATTTCTCAAGTAGCTTACTCTGCCCCCTGATCGCTATTAGTTATTACAAGTCTGCGTTACGCGCTGCATTGACGGATGAATGTCGTTCTGTAAATACCATAACTGATTTCTAGTACGTGTGTTTGCGGATGGCAGGACTTCCGGGTGAACGCAAGGATCCGTCGGGAGCCGGGCACAATTTCCGCCTCCGCTGTGCCGTGCAGTATGAGGTATATTTGTGTTCACCGCTTCCGACTCAATGTGTCTGCTTCCAAGCCGAGCGCTTAGTGTCCCACTCGTTCTCAGCTAACATATCATGATGTAAAAGCGATAAACCGAAAACAGGGCTGCCCGACACCAAGTCAAACCGCATATATTGAATCGATACTATGACGGCAAACATTTATGAACGGTACCGTGATTCATAATTATAATATTATTGGATCCGAAGTCTTTAAGACAGCCTTAAACAGCTCCACTGACAGCCGCCTGTCAGTTTGCGCGGCAATAGCTCATTGACATTAGATTGACATCTCGATGTAAGCTTGGATAGATGGCTAGGCGCGTTGATTCTTGCTTTCGTATTGATGAATTGTCAATTTAATGTAGATTCCTTGTATTTTTGTAAAAACAGCGATTATATTTTGTTAATTAGTGATTTCGGTTGTTTCATTGCCAAAATCAGAAGTGAGACACGTTTATCTAACTGCCCACAAAGTTGAGGTCAAACATGGCTACTCGCTTGTTTTTTGGTAATGGCTGTGAATTGTTTCAAGTAATGAATCAATCGTATTCATAATCAGTAGAAATTTGATGTTTCGATACGTAAGCAACATTGACGATATGTAAGAAATGCAACCGAATCAGATCTCGTCACTGTCACTGCGCAGTCGCCGGTACTACGTAGCCGGTCGGATCGTATTTTGTTTATTCGTGTTTTCTCCACGGCAGAATTAAAATCATCTCATAAAGAAAACGTGTTTGTAACTATAAGCGGTGTTGCAACACTTCACGATCGAAGTCAATGCTACATTGATACGAAATGACGCAGTAGCTACAAAGCTTTAAACACTTGTGGAACAATTGGTTCCATGGTGATGTTTAGTGTTCACAGGTCAGATATTCATCGGAAAGGTGAAGTAAGAGCTGCCTTGCAACGGTGCGGTACACAAGCCCTACAGTATGCAGTTCCAAGTTTTAAATGCATGACATGTCATCGGGTATATAAATGTGGGAATCAGTGAAATGTTCATATACAGCGAGCGGCAAGTGTCATTGTCTGTAGCTTGTGTGGATACTGCAGGTTTCTATTGTCATACAAGGGGTAATGTACAAGCTGGTAACTATTTGCCCAAAGTCAGTGCTCTACTATACAAACAGGTAACAAATAGACTTTGTAATCAGTAAGGAAATGGATTTTTGGCATAACTTTGTTAGTTATGTGACTGTGTAAAGTTTGTAGTTGACTGTTAATCTGAGATAGTTAATAGATGAACTAACCTCTTTCATACAAAATCAAACAAAAATTCAGTAGTGTGGTATGTGCACTAGCTTATGAATTTTCAATGGTAAGGAATTAAGTTTTGAAGTGCAGTAGAAATATTGAAAGTCGGTAGTTGAGTGAGCTAACTGTAGTTGGCTCCTAGGTATTTGGATGGACACTAAGTTGTTGATAGTGACTTCCACTTTATTTTAATTCTTTTGAGTTGAATTACCTTTTGCACATCAATAGTAACCGCTAAATGACTGTACAAAAAAAATGTACTTTTGCAAGTTGTATTCCAAGCTCTGCTATAGAGAGCAAAGATGTAAATGATAAAATGTCACATATGACATTTTCTAAGTAAAGATTTAGTGATGTAATTTGGAGTAATGAGTTAAGTATCAGTCATTAAAATTGTGGTATGGAATTATGGATGAATCCACCTCAGTTAGTGGTTGTGGTTATTTCCTGAACATTTTGCACATTGAGTTTTGATTTCAGAGACTGTGAGATGCACCTTACAGCATAGGTACCTAGAATTTATGAGCAACGGTCAGGTGTTCAAAAGAAAAGCAAGGAAATACATAAAAGTTGCTTCACCGACAAGAGCTTGGCTCTTAAATTAATGATGATGATGATGGTACAAGTCATGGATGCTGTTGGGATTACTGAGTAAAGGTCCAGAGTGAGTAGTGAGTGAATGCTGAGTTGGATCGACACATCTCATGTTAAGTTGCAATGTAAATGATAGCGCTCTGCCCTGCAACATTATTTAATTAGTAAGTAAGCTAAGTGCCACATAGTATGTGTTGTGCACTGTTGTGACTATTAGATACATGTAATTTACCTAGAACTTATTTTTGGATTTCATACTTAGGCAGTGTCTATACTGGTACTGTAGAGTGTACTATAGGGTAGACAGACAGAGATCCTATTTGGGAACATGCTTGTGCTCATTTATGTATGTGTACATGGGATGCATTGGTGACATATAGTGTAACCACACTCTAGATGATGGTAGTTCAAATTGGGTTGAAATAAAACTGCTCAACCAAGATCACTAGATCGCAAACTCTTAGGGTATTTCAGTGTTTAAACTGCCCGCGTGGTCGTGTCGGAGGTTTCCCCTGGATTTTCCCCAGGCCACCCTCCAACAAGCTTATGACACTGAATGTGAAATTAATACTACTGGTTGAGGCTGAAATTCTTGAGACAAAGTAAGAAGCTTTGACTAATGTTTTTTCATGTCATAAATTACATTGGACTTTACCTATGAAAGATTGTTCTGTTCTTTAGTACTTTTGTGGGAAAGTTTTATTACATGCAAGTCTTTATAGTTCATGTGTAATGTTTATTTACTTATGTGTAGGTGTGTTAGCTTGTTTTGAAACAAGTTTGCAGGCCAGGTCTTGCCAGATTCCTGAAAATAAATGAGAAATGAAGTTTTGTGTACCGGTGTTGGTCCGGATGTCATGAAATGCATGGTGTGGTACCATGGAATTGGCCTGAGGTTGAATATAGATGGTGGCCATAGTTTAATCGTTTACACATGATGGCCTGGTTGACTTGGAAATTGATGGAGTTACATTGATGAGTAATTGATAGCTGTGTACAGTTGGCAATGTAAGCTCATACAAAAGGTGAAGTTTGGAAACTTATTTTAACTTTGTTCTGTGTATGTCAACTTAGAAGTTTTGACCTCACATATCAATCAAAAGGTGCAGCATAATATTAATGCAATGGACGAGGTAATATTTGGATTTGATGAGATGACAATGCAATGTGTCATGAAAACCACTGTATTTAACATGCCTGAAAATACCTACCCTGTATTTAAATACTTCTTGAATTTATTTAACTTGGCATTTAGTAATTTGCATTTGTATGTGTCAATTTTAAATGCTATTCTGCATAATGCTATTTTGGACAACTTGTATGTTAATGATTGAACACTTGTAGCAAAAGCCTTGTTGATCTTAACTTGTTAAAGTCAAATGTGATATGGAGTTGTTTTAGTAAACTGAACACTTTTAGTGAGTGCATGAGTTGTAAATTGCAGACTGGTAGCCCTGTGATCTGCGACTTCACATGATTGCATAGTGTGGTGTGAATGAATAAAGGTCATCATCAAGGGCTTATTTGTTGATCTGCCTATTTGATGGACTTCTTATGACTCATGGGAAATTATTATTAGGAAGAGATTTATTTGGCTTGATAAAAAGTAGCATTGGTTTAATTACTTGTGTTGTGTTTGTGTCTGTGTGTTACAGTGAAGCTTTTGCCTAGTGAAGGTGGCAGTATGGGCTGGAGGCCTAGAAATGTTTATATGAGTCAGTGAAGGCCGAACGGGGCAAAAATAAGATAAAGCATAGCAGGAATGGTATTGCATTATGGTTTATGATGTACAACTATGTTTTACAAGAATTGTTGGACGGTAAGCGTAGTGTGCCCTTTTGGCTAGGTGGAGCCAAGATTTGTAAAAGGTAACTGACAAAAGCTTGATGGGACAAGCTAAAGGCACGGTGAAATTGGTGCGTATTAGTGAAGGCTTATGTCCAGCAGTGGACTAACAGGCTGATGTTGTGACAATGATGTTCATTTTATTTTATGTGAATTGGTTTTAAAAAAAAAGGGTCAAGAGATGGCGACTAACTGTAATTGTCGTGTTCATGAATGTAATCATAATTGGATCTGATTGTGTTTGCTTTTTGCAGTGATGGTTTACTGTGTGAAGAGGACGCTGTAAGCTGCGGCTGACATGCGAGTCCTCTGGAGCCACACATTCGCTTTCGAGTGGATGCTGATCATACACCTCTTTTCTGGACCCTATCCTGTTAATGCTGCGAAGAAGAGAGCGATGCCTGGAGGCATGCGCTACTGACTGGTGCGTTTGGACTCAATGAACTACAGTTCATGAGCGTGTTCCAGTATGAGGTAATGTGTAGAGGATAGTGGTTAATCATACGCTGCTTTCATTATTGCACCTGAGGATTGTGATTCTGTTTATCATAAAACTAAACCTCCCCTTCTTCTATTGTTTTGAGTCAAAACACATTCTAGTCACTCTCATAGTTTCTCTTAAAGCCTCCCTGAGATAGGATAGGACATCCATCTACCGTTACATCTCTGACTGACTACATCTCTTTTATGATGAAACGGATCACAGCAGAGCGTTAATGATGGTAGATGTGTGTGCAGGTAAGCAAGCTACCAGTGGCGGCACGTCAAAAATATTCTTAGGGAAGGGAATAATTTGCCTTTCTTATTCCTTATGAGCCATAGTAAAAGAACTGGACTGGCTGGAAAATAGGCAATTGAGTTATATGGACGCTCCGCCACTGCAGGCTAATGGGATGCTCTGCTGACGTTTTACTTTGAACAGATTGACAAGTTAATGATGACGTTTTACTTTGACCTGACTGACATGCATGTCTCTGTCGATGTTTACTGTGAGCACTGTGAGCAGGTTGACACGCTAACTATGGTGCCTCTGTCGACGTTTACATGGTGCGGGTTAACAAGCACTTCACGTGTATGCGGATTAACGGGTTGTTGTGACGGCTCCGTTAACGTTTTACATAGTGCGGGTTAGCAAGCATTTTACATGTATGCCGGTTAACAAGTGGTTACGATCCTTGTTAACGGAAGACGGGATCTAGGGACGCCTATCCCGTAGCAGACGGGAATGGAGGACGCTTCTACCCGTAGTGACGAAGTGGGAGCTGCGGTTCTCATCTTGCGTCTGCAGACGGGTCGTGAGGGTTACCTCTGTCCGTACGCAGGAATTGTGTATCCTGCTAAGGCCATGGCAATGTAAATTTAAAGGTTTGAATATAAGCTGATGTATGATCGCATGATGATTGAGTGAATTATGATGTTTCTGATGTACATTATACTGTGGGTCTCATTCACGGCACGCCTCATCTTTTATGGATGACTGAGCTATGAAGACGATGGTAATGTGATGTTGAATGGAGACGGTTGATCATTGTGAACGTTTTATTGAACGACGATGGAAAATACGGTTGTATTGAACGAGTGATAGAATGGAGGTACAAAAAAAGGTTCCTCTTGTGCCTGTTGGTACGGAACCTTAGAAAAAGTTTTCAGATGATTGAGATTGAGAAAGTTGTTGCAGATACGAGACGTGTCTTGCTGCTGGTTCTCAGCAGGTCACCGAGCGCGAGCAACGAGCATCAGGGCTGGTGCCGGAGCTCGAGGGAGCTGTCGACCCTCCCGCGACGCAGCTGTCTTCTGGCGCCGCGTGAGGACGGGCGTTGCTGATGAAGATCGGAAGATGCAGTCGAGGACGATGCAGCGTCAGGAACGGCCGTATTGGATCCGAAGTCTTTAAGACAGCCTTAAACAGCTCCACTGACAGCCGCCTGTCAGTTTGCGCGGCAATAGCTCATTGACATTAGATTGACATCTCGATGTAAGCTTGGATAGATGGCTAGGCGCGTTGATTCTTGCTTTCGTATTGATGAATTGTCAATTTAATGTAGATTCCTTGTATTTTTGTAAAAACAGCGATTATATTTTGTTAATTAGTGATTTCGGTTGTTTCATTGCCAAAAATATGTTATTCAATTTGTGTCAAAGAGAGCAAAGTTTATATGGCTTTTCACCAATCTAATATTGCGCGTTACTAACCGCAATTAAGTTTCGGTGTAAATTTTCTTGGAAGCCAATATTCGAACTTATAAATTTACTTGGTAACGTGGTAAAAAATATCGCGGCTAACAATTACTGAGGGTTGGTTGATACGCACCCTTAGATACGGTTCTGTGCCAAACATTTTATTAACCTAGTTATTGCTTCTCATTTCACTGCAGTTGCCAAGGAGGGTATTTATAAACAAGAAACAGTGTTCTTCTTAATCAAGCTGCGTCCTGTGAGAGCAGTCCCACCCACGACGTCACTCCAGACTCTCATCTGCGACGCGGAAATTAAAACGGTGTAATTGATTTTCTTCCAAGAAATAGGTACCTAGTGTCCCTTTGAGTGCGTATCGAGAGCAATATCAGGCCCGATATTAGACGACGCAAAAAATCCCGCTTCGAATTTTGCTTCGTTGCACAGAATCATAATTTGTCTCGGTTTCCACTTCTACCCGCTCTTTGCGGTTCAAATTGAAAATTTAAAACGGAATACACGACGTTGGCGCATCTGTCGCCGACGCAAACATCAAAAGAATTAACTGGCAAAATGGCTCTCGTTGAGGGATTTGTTTTCATCACCTAATAAATTACCATTAATTAATATAAATTTACTTCTGCTGAATGCCCTCCGCTTTTGTTAAGGAAGCGTTTGCGTGGAAATGATCGCTTAGGATGGGCCTGAACAATACCAGGAAGCCATAACTGAAACGGAGACATTCATTCCATTGATAATAGAGGAATTGCTTACTGTTTAAAGATTGCCGGGATGAAGAGTTAATGTTCCGCATTTATTGGTATTAGAGGGTCCGTTTTGCAACAGTAGGCACTTTTTCACTCGAGCCGCGGTGTCACGGCCAGGCGGGACGCGCTGACACCCGCTCGCTCATTATATTCTACAACAATGGCCGCTACTATCTGCTCCGAGCTACTGTCACCCGACTTTGTTTATTTTCTTATAGAATATTCCACCTAATGACTAACTAGGACAAACCAGCTACTATTCGTTTCTCATTATATTAGAATATAACGAGTATATTGTTTCCATATTTATCTACGAATGCGCAGCTAGGTAGTTTGGCTGTGCAATTGCACTTGATTTAGAACGTGTCATTGAGGTCGGGAGTGTTTCCGCATGAATGGAAACTTGCAAAAGTAGTTCCCATATTCAAATCAGATGAATAAAAGGTTGTAAATTAATATAGGCTAATCTCTATACTTAGCACGTTAGGTACAAACGCACGTAAGGCTTAGCAGTTAGCACGTACCCGTACGGTCTACTAACACTAACCTTGTAACATTCGTTGAAAATATTGATGCCGGTAAACAGGTGGATGTGGTCTACACGGACTTCAGCAAGGCATATGACCGAACATCACATTGCGTATTACAACGAAAATTATCAGCTTATGGTTTCTCAGGCGCCTTGAGTGGCTACATTCATACCTCATTGATAGGGCTTTTTATGATGTAGTTAGCGGTTCCAGGTCAAATTTTAAGACTATGACATCAGGCGTTCCGCAGGGTTCTCACTTGGCACCACTTCTCTTCAACATATTCGTCAATGATATACCGCTATATATACAAAATGCTACGCCATTTTTATTTTTAGATGACCTTAATTTCCTTAAGTTGTGAATTCGATGTAGGGTCTCCTCCTTACTCCAGAAAACTATAAATAGTTTGGTTATGTGGTGTAAGGGCAATGATATGACCTTGAATTCCAATAAGTGTTACCATGTCAAATTTACGCGTAACAATATAAAAGACCACCACATACAAGAGAAACAAATCAGAGAGGTATTAAAGATTTGGGTGTCATTTTCGACCGAAAACTTACATTCATTCCTCATATAACTGACGACAAAAAAAACTATGGAATTATCGAACCTGCTCACAAAATTTCACGAGAACCGGTTGAGAAATGTAGAGGAGGCCTTTGTTTCACTCGACCAAATAATGAAACGGGTCACTCACATCTTTATGGTCGACTATCGCTCGATATGTTTCATACCGATCTAATGATACTTGTCCCAGCGGCGGCACGTTTAGCATGGCATGCTCGTGCCCTGCCCACTCAGCTAACCGGCGCGGGCGGTGGCGGGGAGGCGAGAAACTACCCTCGTTTTCTTCACTATGGAGCAAATGTGTGTACGTAGAATAGTTACCTCGACAGAGTATAAAAACAAACTCCAGCGCGTTCAATCCGCAGTAAACAAGCTAGAAGAAAAAAACTAAAAATCCAGTGCGATACGCTAACAAACCAAACTAGGCGAACGAACGTATCTCACGTGGAGCAACACAAACAGCGGAATACACTCGAACGAACAAACAAGCTAGTTTTCGCAGCAAACCGCCCTGCAATATTAAATCTTGTTTAAGGTTTTTATGAACGCTCGGCTTTCATATCCCGTTTCAATGATTTATTAATAAACATGAACTTGTTCGCATGTATTTCAGTATGCGACGCATTGTTTTCACGGGTTATTAAGGCAAAGCACTGCAAACGTCCCGCTCTAACACGCGTGAGTTTACAATTAACCATTACGCTCTCTACGGAACTTTGCGCGTAATTTTTGTGAATAACTAGTACATTTTGATTGATTTTTAGAATACTGGATCATTTATCAAAATTCTATCCAGTTATTTTGTTAGAAAAATAAAAAAGCTATCCTTTTTATAAAAAAAAAAAAACATATCACTGCCGTTGACCATTACGAAATAATCAGCATGCCAAATAGGCAAGTTACACGTACTTCCAGCGGAATAGCAAAGGAATATTGTTGAATTTATCAGCATGAAAGTATATTTTTATGATGATCTTTAGGATTTCTTCACAGAGTTACCAAAGCATTTACGTATCAATATTTTGTTCGGTTATTTTGTTACTTTTTTTCTTTTTCAATCTACAGTAGTTTTTGTGTAGTGTAATTCTACATTATTTCTTCACACTCTAACCTCAAACTTTAATATTTTCGTCGATTCATGAACTGGACTCGCCTTAAAGGCTTGGTCACACAGCGTTGCGCGCCGGAACGTATGCTAACAGGATAGCGACGTCACACAGGCTGCGCGACGCGAGCGGGGCGGTTTCATACATTTTGGCGCGCAGCGCAGCGTCCCGCTTGCGTCGCGCAAGCGGTGTAACCAAGCCTTTAAGTAACGGGTATAGTTTCAAGAGTGCATACAACAACGTTGAATATTTTGAGCAATTTGCACGACAATAGAGGAAAATTTCATTTGCATTCCAACGACACATTATATATATA
Source organism: Cenopis cana (assembly GCA_951800055.1). Classification (NCBI taxonomy): domain Eukaryota; kingdom Metazoa; phylum Arthropoda; class Insecta; order Lepidoptera; family Tortricidae; genus Cenopis; species Cenopis cana. Next base: position 18,337,733 of record OX637487.1, read on the forward strand.
TATAGTCCTCCTCATCGATTTCGATGACGGCGACCCTGACAAACTATGTATTTGCCCTATCGTGAGCTCTGATATGGCTGGCTAGGCCAAACTTGCTCTTGAATACTCTATTGCATGCGTGACAGTAGAGTTGGCCAGACGTGTTATACGTGTACACGTAGATGGGTTTAGGCATCTCTTTTCTTAATTGGCGCTTTCGATCCAAGGTTACTAGGCGATTCTCCTCATACGACTTGATAGCGCGAAAGATGGTAGACCGCCAAGATGGTCTGTTTGCGGCTAACGCCTCCCAGCGCTCAGGATTAATAGCGCAAGCGCTCAGGTGTCGTTTGAGTACGTCCTTGTAGCGCAGATGCTGACCGCCGTGCTTCCGCTTACCCTCAGCTAACTCTGAGTAGAAGACAGCCTTAGGCAAGCGGCGGTCATCCATACGGAGGACATGCCCACTCCACCTGAGCTGACGCTGCATTAAGAGGGCCTCCATGCCGAACATCCCGGAGCGACGCAGAACTTCGGAATTTGGAACGCGGTCTTGCCACTTGATCTTTAGTATACGTCGCAAGCATCTTAGGTGGTAAGTGTCCAGTCTTTTTATGTCTGATTTATAGAGGCACCATGTCTCTGCGCCATATAAAAGGACCGGGATGATTAGCGCCTTGTAAACGCTAATCTTCGTCTCTAGCTTGAGATCATGGGACTTCCAGACACGATCATTGAGCCGTCCGAAATTGGTAGCGGCGTTGGCGATACGCAATGGTATTTCCGAAGCCAGGGTGTTATCATGCCGGATAGCACTCCCAAGGTACTTAAAATGACAGACTTCTTCTAGAGGTTTTCCACCCAGACTTAGTGCTGTCGAGTCAGTTTCTTGTCCCCTTGGCGGTTGCTTGAGGATTTGAGTTTTGGAAGCACTTATAACCAGCCCGAACTGTTGACAAGAGCGATTTAAGGCGTCAACGTAGCTTTGGAGTTGAGTCATACTATCGGACATAAGGCACACGTCGTCAGCATAGAGTATTTCCATGATGGATATCCTCTGAACTTTAGACTTCGCTCTAAACCTTGAAATGTCGAACACACCTCTGTCAGTTCTGACATTTAGCTGAATTGGACTGCTACAACACTTTAGAGCGTCTCTCATGACAACTGAAAAATATATGGCAAAGAGTGTGGGTGCCATAACACATCCTTGTTTGACTCCGCTTGTGATCTGGATCTCCTCAGAAAGTTCGTTTTCATGCCGAACCTGTGCTTTCATACCAACATGAAATTGGCGGATCAGGTTTACGAACTTCTTTGGATAACCTGATTTTTCAAGAACTAGCCAGAGTGCCTCACGCGGGACCCTATCAAATGCTTTTTCCAAGTCCACAAAGCACATGAAGAGAGGCCGTTGGTGTTCGAGGCTTTTTTCCTGTAATTGCCTTACAACTGCGATAGCGTCAATGGTTCCTCTGTTAGGGCGGAATCCACATTGACTCTCTGGGAGGTGTTGTTCAGCTAGTTTACTTAGGCGGGTGTTAATGATGTGCGCGAGGATTTTGCCGGCACTGGAGAGAAGCGATATGCCTCGGTAAGAGCTGCAATCGGAGACATCTCCCTTCCCTTTGTACAGCTTACAAATGACCGCATCCCTCCAGCCCTGAGGCACTTCTTCAGTATTCCACACTCTTAAAACAAGATGGTATAGCGTGTTAGTAATGTTTTGCCCACTGTATTTATATAATTCAGCCGGAAGTTGGTCCATTCCCGGTGTCTTTGAGTTTTTAAGACGCTTAATCGCCCCCACGAACTCTTCAAAAGTTGGTGGCTCATCCAGGTATTGACAGACTGGCAGTTGTTCGAGTGATTCAATGTAAGACAGATTAGCACTGAGCGCGTTGGGATTCAAAACATCATTAAAATGTTCCGCCCATCGCTTTAATACGGCATTCTTATCCGTAACTCGGTTTTGCCTATCTTTCGAGTACAGTGGAGCTGTTTTCCTCACTCGTGGACCAAAAATGGCTTGGATGCCCTCGAAAAACTTACCAGTCTGATGAGTATCTGCACAATGCTGTAGTTCAGCAGCTTTCTCCTTCCACCACTTATCCTTCAGTTCGCGGACCTTGGCTCTGAGATCGTGATGAGCTTCCCTTTTGCCACGGGCATCTGTCGTCTTAGAGTTAAGTTCACGTCTGTGCCTTTCAACTAGAATCCTTACGCTGTGATCTGATGCGTCAAACCAGTCCTGGTTTCTTTTCTGCGGTTTGCCAATTGTATCCAGAGCACAGACATGAAGACACGACACATTACCAGGGGAGCAGACAGAGAGAAGAGTAAAAATGGAACTATCGACGTGAATCTTATCGACATTGGTCGATTCCCGAGCTAGCAGATGGGCGCCCGCCTCCATTACCAGATTACGCAGTAATGGGTCTTAATGCGGGGACAATTTCACGCCAACTATCGGCCCAGAACTTTTAATAGCATTACGATTTTACGAACCGTGATGAGATGTTTTACTTTCAATTCATCGCGGATGTAACAAATGCAATTTGAGCGTGCAATTAAATGCCACGACTATTTAAAATACGGTAGTAAAGTTTTTTTTTAATTCACATTTGTAGGTATATGTTATTATAAAATCATAAATCATAATCTTTATTCGCAAGAATACTTAATTCTATTTTAGTTACACAGATGTTCTTAAGGCTGTTTTTTGTAAATAAGAGAACTGGATTTAATCGCGTACAATTAATTTTTTTCACCTACTTAAACAGTGATTAATGGACAAACACAAATGTCAAAGTGATAGTTAAAGACAAACGAATATTAGCGGTTGATAAGCTAAAAATTGTTTTAATGAACGATTAGGAATAAGGGGGTAAGTATTTTGTGACACATCCGAAACGTCGGCCAACCTCAAAAAGATGAATAAATTTAATGGTAAGTATGCAAATGAGTAAAAATCGCTCAGGTTTAAATCAAGTTTATTCAAATTCATGTTTGTGAATGTGAAGCAGTAACTAGCAACAACGTTAATAATAACGTTCATCTTAGTTTCTCAAAGTCTAATTATTATGGTAAATTGCTAATGTGTTATCACCGAAGGGCATCTGTCTTGTCATTCCTGAAGCCTCGGTACCGACGTCACCGCTGCGTTAGCAATAATTAGTCTAACCGCTTGACACGTCCGCCACCATATACGTATTTAATTTATATACGAGTATGTACACTACACATAATGCGGCTTTCCTCGTACACTCAGTTAATCACATTAACATCAGGAATCGAACCTGGAGAGAAATTCTCTGGGATACCAGATCATTGTGTCAGCGACTGAACCAATTTTCAGTGGTCATTGAAAATGTCGTCTAATGGATTGGTTGATAACACATTGAAAACTGTGAAACATGTGAAGTTTGGGGCATCTTATTTTTTTACTCAAGTGGACCAACGAAGTAAGCTCCATTTAATTTTTCTACTGTAAACGTGACAATGCATAACACTAGTTTAAACTTTAAACTGATTATGCGGTAGAAAAGTAGATGACACATACTCGCTTTTATGCGACGATTTTTGTGAAATATCTTTTCGTGTGCACTGTGAAAACGAAACGAAACTTGAAATAACTCATCTTGCATAAAATAGTTCTAATATTTTATGCAAGATAAGTTATTTCAAGCACGATCTTTCATAAGATAGGTACCTAGTATTAACCTCCCAAAGACAATAGACTGTTCGAACAGGAGTCAGCGCCCGACAGTCTTCCTCATTTTTAACCTTATCTTGATTGAATAATGTGAATTCACACGAATCCTCACTTTCCCCGGGGTGCGGTGGCTTAACTAGTCAAAACCACGTCGCATAGACGTTCAGATCGAATGGAGCATTCAAAACAGCCTATTAAAATCTTTGGAGACATTATTCGCGCTGCGCGCCCTTTCAATACACAGCCTCAATTAAAGAAAAAGACGGCTCAAATACAAACAAACCGAAAAACGTAACGAAGCAATTACTGGCGGCAAACGAGCGCCATTTTATCGATAGAAAGAGAGAAAAGAGATCGCTTCATTAAAATGCTTGCCCGTTCAAAGCACGGACCAGTGAACAAACATTTTTTTATGTAATTTAAAGGCAGTCGAGCACAGGGACCACATAATGAGCAAGAAACGAAAACAATATCACACATTTTTAGGAACAAAACGACAATCATGCACTGCACCCCTCCCTCGGCTAGCTCAAAACAAACAAAAATACGCTACAATTTAACAAAAAACAATACAATATTCCAATTAGTATGAAAACGGTAACGGAATGTAATAAAAATCTTGGGACACTTTTCCCTTATAAAATTCGAAAGTACTTTCGATTCTGAGTAGAACCTGATTATATCAAATTTTACAAAAAGTCATACTTAACTACTTTTCTTATATTCAATAGCTATTTAAATTGTATCGCGATGAAGGAGTTCTACACGGACAACGTCTGGGGCATGAGTTGTTCATATCTGTCTGTCACCCGTAGCTACGTATACATATAATTCTAAACATGACTCTGGTAGCTTTCTCAATATCACGTGATCGAGTTCATGATGTATGGCCACCACTTACCTTGAGGTCAACGGTCAGTTCATAATATTTGATCAGTAACATGTCCCAAGCTTTTACTAAGGACTATACTCGCTATAAACTAAAATTATGTTTCAATAATTATGGTTAGTTGGTTACTTACCTACAAATTTAAACCTAAAACAATTTTCACATGCCTTACGGCTGAACATATCAAGGGTGAAATTTATGTATAAGAACTAATGTATATGTCGCAGTCAAAAGTGTGAACTGGTCAAAAGAACTTTCAACCGACAAAAACAGGCAATACTACTTTTGACCAATCTGTCAAGGTTGACGTTTGTCACATGGGTACTGTCAAATTTCGGTTAGGTTAGGGTTCGCTTGTGTCCCTCAGAGCGGAATATCTGCTCGACATGCTGGCGAGTCACAAATCTGACAGTACCTATGTGACAAACGTCAACCTTGACAGATTGGTCAAAAGTAGTTTTGCCTGTTTTTGTCGGTTAAAAGTTCTTTTGACCAGTTCACACTTTTGACTGCAACATATATACCATATGTTCCGTGAATAAACTTTCATTAATTCATTCATTAAATATTAAAAATAACAGCTTTGCCTTTCATTTACTCTAGAAACGTGTAAATTAATTCCTTAACAAGATTTAGTAACTACAAAAGACCGGATTTTTTTCCTGGTCTTTTGTAAGTCTGAATATTCAACTCTTGAAATATGACTGTTATTCACAAAAATCTAGTGACGAAAATGAAAACATAAATACTGTTCCTGCAGAAACATAATTCCTGCCTAACTTCAGCCAGCGACTTGAACTTTTATTACTCGTAATATAAGCTCACGCAGACAGCAACTTACTCGTACTATGACTATACTTAGTCTTAGCGTGATAGAGACGACCTAGATACAATTATTATGAAGAAGATATTCTAGACAATATTTTCTTTTCATACTACCCTTGGCCGGCAACGTTTCCTTTGATTAAAAAATAATTAATTTAATTTCCTTCGCACAAAGCGATTAGGATGGAAGCCTGCGCTCTCGGCGAAGAATCCACTACCAAAGTAGCATTAATAATGAAATATTCATGCGGATACAATCTGCTGATGCCGACCTGACCCGCAACTTTCACATTTAAATCTAGCCCTTACCTTGTAGGAGAAAGGTTCAATACGTCAAGCAGGGCTGAATAGAACGTACAAATAAGGGCCGGCCCGTATCACCACTACACGGCGCCCATAACAATAAGAATAACCTAAACTGCGCGCTGTTCGACACGGGCCGCTATTCGCGCGGACCATTCCGTCAGGGCAATTTCCCCGAGTGTGGACGTGCCGGGGGAAATATAAAAACCTCACTGATTTATTGCGTCAATGAAACCCCTTCCCACCACAATTAGAGTCCTCGGATTCTAATTTCCAATGGAAGATTCGCGAAACATCCGAGACTGAATCTGAAAGCGTTTTATTGAAAATCGTAAAGTTAATCGAGGAAGCGGGGATTAAATTAAAATTACAACCAATGAGAAACAGTGAAGCGGAATATTAAAAAAATAAAAAGCTGTGGACGAATAAAATTAGTCGCCTGAGCGAGCCGGGTCAAATGTATCAAAGTGTTTGCATTTCATTACATAATGAATAAGTAATAAGGGACCAGTGTATTCAGCTATACCTCAGCGCCAAGCCTGTCTCAAGTACTGCATCCTATCCAAGAATTTTTAATGATAGCTGATGTTGGACACAGTAAAGATATCACGAACCTTATAATGAGTTCACTTCATATTTCACCTCTCCGTGTCTTCATACATTTCTTATCCCCCTAAATGTTTACCCAGTTGTATCCCACAGTCTCCGTCTCAGTGTCTCCTACTAACCCAAAGAAATCCTAGACCTTGTTGCGGGCCCTTATTACGTTAGGTACTGTCACAACATGTTAAGGCAAAATAAGGTTTTCTTCAGTGTCTAACAACGCTTTGATAGAAATGAACGGGTACTTTAATCTATCACGTTTCTATCTAGATACAGATTCAATCAATAACTAGTGATAAATATAATATTACACAAGGTAGAAGAGACACATGGCACAGACAAAGACGGGCTGCGTCACGAACGATATGTCTACTGAAAGACACGACGTTTAACGGCTAGCAAACAGTGTTATTTACGCTAGTATATAAACAGGAAAAATGCTCCACAAGCTGAAAAACTGTAGGTCGGACGATAGCATATTTTGTATTATAGTTGGTCGTGTCCCGAACACTGATATATGACACGAGAAGTATGTTCCCGAAGCCGCAAAATAGACAACACAGCCAAAGTGGACGTGTGCAGGACGCGCGCAAGAAAATGCGCCGGAAAATAGACAGTTTGTGCACTAGGACCGGTAAGAACCCGCATTAGAAGTCCTACGAGTATATTTTCCTTGACAGCGTTATATGGGAAACACCACTTCTGCGCATTTTCTCAAGAGAATTCCACTCGGTTTACAGGAAGAACTTATTCTAATATATAATTATTATTGTTAACGGCCCAGTAACATGGACCATCGCGTAACATTCCTGTAATCTTAAACACAATATGAGACATTGTGGATATTAAATTTAAAGCCTGACCAGGAATATATGATCATGCGCCATGTTGCGGAATTTTATTGGAACTAATTTCTTACACTGGCAATAATTTTAATGACATTGTCAGCACGTCAGTGTCACTGTTGCGGTTTATTTGAATATTAGTTATGTGTTAAATATTTAATAATAAATGAGAAAAAATGACCAAAACAATTCATAGCCAAGAGCGGAATATTATCAATGTGATGAAATGATATTATTCAGCTGCAAAACAATTCATAATTTATGTCAGAGCTGACAGGTAAACAAGACAAAATGTCCCAATAGTCTGTTGCCATAAAAATCAGAATAATAGCGCCCTCTTGACAATGATTCCTGGTCAGGCTTTACTGTTTTTTTTTTTATACGATGACGGTGGCAAACAAGCGTGCGGTCTGCCTGATGGTAAGCGGACGCCGCAGCCTATAAATAGACGCTCGCAACTCCAAAAGAGTCACGTGCGCGTTGCCGACCCTTTATAAAATTTGAGGATTCACTGATTCTTTTCAGATTACATTACTTACTGGGAGTGTTGATATAAATTACAGTAATTAGGAATAAAAATTACTGGGGAGCTATAGTTATCCATACTTAGTACACATATTATTACGATAGAGAATCAAAACAGCTCCTGGGGGGTTTTGACAATTCTAAATATTAAAACGAAAATAAACGCAAGAATTAAAATGATTTAGCATTCAACAAACTACTAAACTAGACCCGCACAAACACATTACTACATTCTAATATTACGTAGAAGCGAACCCGCGCTGACGGCCCGCCACATTAGCGAAGTGGCCGCGCGACCGCAACCGGACAAAATAAACTCCAGTTTTAATCCCACAGGACACCCCGGCCTTCATGTTAATCGTACCGGTTAACGGCTTTGAATTCCTGACTGCCCGGTACCTTTCCAACTTTCCATAGTGAATATTGACAATAAACCAAGCGGGCTCTGATCTAAATAGACGGGGGTCGTCGACCTTCATATTTATTATCATACGAGTGGGCAAGATTACCATCATCATCCTCCTAGCGTTATCCCAGTACAGTTGCATCCTGAAGGATGCCTGGGGTCCGCTACCTAATCCCAAGATTTGGCGTAGGCACTAGTTTTTACGAAAGCGACTGCCATCTGACCTTCCAACCCCGAGGGGAAACTAGACCTTATTGGGATTAGGCTTTGTCAAGTGAGTGGGCAACTTGACTGTTAGAAGCCGCCTCTCAAGCCGCCTGAAGGCCTCCAACTTGGCGTAACGACTGCTGCCATAGACAGAAACCGGGATCAACGGCTTAACGTGCCTTCCAAAGCACGGGAACGCTCAGTTAGTAACCACTCAAAGCGGTCACCCATCCAAGTCCTGACCGCTGCCCACGTTGCTTAACCTTAGATACCGCAAGCGGTACGCAGGCGCCGCTGGGCCACGAGCGCTCCAATTGTGGGTAAGATTACCACAGTTACGAATTTATTATTTAATGATCACCCAACGTAACACGTGACAAATTACGTAAAATTCGCATGAATTCGTAATCCCTTGAAGTCTTAACACCTGGGGTAAGCATAAGTATCTTATAGCATGGCTCGCTTTTTACTCACAAGGCAGGCTAGCGGCACAATGGCCGGGAAATTATGCCCGAGGGTGTTCGAGTCGAGGGCTCTCGGCCACGAGGGCGCTATCTGGCCCAGGGGATAATCGGATAAGTTCCTCGAGCGGCGGCAACAGGAAATTGGCACCAGGACTTCATAATCTTCAAGTCGGTTATTATCTTACTTTTGGTCTCAAAGATACGTATTCAATAACTAACCATTATATTTGTAGAAATTGATAGTGAAAATTAAGCAATATATTGTAAAAATAACCCGTAAACTAAGTATTCGGTTAGGTTGAAACCTTCACTACCATAAATATTTAGGATGTTAATGCATAAGGCTGCGTTTCCACCAGAGATGTGCGAGGATGTGTTTTCATATATTCGACATCTCGCTCGGTGCGTTGCGAGGTGTCAAATGTATGAAAACGCATCCTCCCACATCTCTGGTGGAAACGCAGCCTTAAGCCACTAAAATTTTAGTCGTGTGACAGCTAGTCCTAAGGATAATTTGACCTAAAGGTCGATTTACATTAGCAAAAACTTGCATGCAATCTTCATCGGAGTTCATACTCGTCTTACCTCGGCTGGCACGCATCCCCGCATTTTCATAAAAATGGCTTGCAATTTCTTGCTAGTGTAAATCGGCTTTATGATTCATAACGACTATGCGTAATCGGAGTTTACATTCGACTTATAAGGGTTTGCCCATGGCGCGGTGGTTGGTAATGTTATGAATTTTCTGCCTTCAATTTACCCTGTTGTAGCACTGTTAATGCACTGAGGTTGTGGGCATATGGACTTTTGTCTAGCATTACATCTAGGGCGAATTGCACCAAACTGACTGTAATCGTAAGCACTGCTCAGTGCTCGTTAAAACGGATTATATGAAAAGTTTGACAAGTTTAAATATGGATTCAAACTTACACATTTTCACACATTATTATTGGAAAACGGGACTTAATCGCGTACAATTATGATTTATTTACCTTTTGTAAGGTTTTACCCGACGTTTCGAATGTATCGCAACATTCGTGGTCGCGAGCTGACTGGCGTGAGCGGGTATCGCTCACTAAAGTTTAAATGGGATGAAAATAACGTTGATCGGCGTGTAATCGTAAATTGGTGCAACCCGACCCTAACTTAGTCGCTGTAGCAGAGTTCTAAACGCGACTTCCAATATATATTCATTTTTATTTAATATTTAACAGCTTTTCGGTGGCAGAAAACATAGTGGAGAAATTTTCCACTCCACCATTGAAGTATTCTCACTTGCAATACACTTGTACTGCGTACTTTACAGCCTCACGGCTGAATGGACCCGCGGACGGTGACGCGGGCACTTCCATTGATCCCGTCCACTCTATTGAAATTGAAGATTGGAAATTAATCGCTAGAAATGCTTGGCGCCTAGCGAGCCGAGTTCGTGTCAGGAATTAGGTGCAATTTAGACCCCTCTTTACGATAAGATAATATTTGATTAATTGACGGTCTCGTTGGAACATTCCATAAAAATATATTACGGTTTGCAGAATACCTAAGCCAATGAAGTGCTAAAGATAATCTGTGTGCGACTCTATAGTCTTGGGAAAAAACGGCTGAAGGGATTTAGAGGTAGGTGACATTTGTCACACGGTAGTTTTTACCCCTCAAGTCGACGATGTACACTCACTACTCAGGTTTATTTTTGTAAGATATAAAATAAATGCCTCGAACGCTCGTGGCCCAGCGGCGCCTGCGTACCGCTTGCGGTATCTAAGGTTAAGCAACCTGGGCAGCGGTCAGGACTTGGATAGGTGACCGCTTTGAGTGGTTACTAACTGAGCGCTCCCGTGCTTTGGAAGGACGTTAAGCCGTTAATTTCTGTCTATGGTAGCAGTCGTTACGCCAAGTTGGAGGCCTTCAGGCGGCTTGAGAACTTCTAACAGTCAAGTTGTCCACTCACTTGACAAAGCCTAATCCCAATAAGGTCTAGTTTCCCCTCGGGATTGGAAGGTCAGATGGCAGTCGCTTTCGTAAAAACTAGTGCCTACGCCAAATTTTGGGATTAGGTAGCGGACCCCAGACATCCTTCAGGATGCAACTGTACTGGGATAACGCTAGGAGGATGATGATTATAAAATAAATGCCTCGAAGAGTTCAAGATATCGTTTTATTTAAGGCCCTACACTGGAAAATCTAGCCCTCTTTGTAACTCTGTACTGACCACAGTAGGAAGTTACAAGGGCTGATTGCTAGATATTATGATTCTGGACCAGGGATCGGAACCGGTTTCCAAATACCGGTATTATTTTGTTCCTAAACCGGTTTGATTTCGTTCTTACATAATACCGGTTTATCAAAATACCTGTTAGTGAAAGAACGAATTATTTCGGTTATCAGTATTCTAGGAGAACGGAATTTTAACGTTCCGTGGAACTTTATTAAACCGGTTTAAAATGTCACGGCTGTCACTTTCTCACTTTTGAAGGCGATGTCGTCAGGTAATACCATCACCCGCGGGCCCCACGGCGCGTGTGCTCTTATAATATTTAGATTAGAAGCTAATTTATATGATGCCGCCGGAACGGAAGACAGCCACTGGAACTTCCTAACGGAAAGTGCTACGGCAGTCGAGATTGGGCTCGTTTGTTGTGTTGTCTTGAGTACTTACCACTGGACCTGATGTCGAGGGTCTGATGATGCAGCCGGAAGAAAGTCACTGGAACTGCCTAACGGAAAGTGATAAAGTAGTCGAGTTTGGGCTTGTTTGTTTTGTTGTCTTGAGTACTTACCACTGGACCTGATGTCGAGGGTCTGATGATGCAGCCGGAAGAGAGTCACTGGAACTGCCTAACGGAAAGTGATAAAGTAGTCGAGTTTTTGCTTGTTTGTTTTGTTGTCTTGAGTACTTACCCCTGGACCTGATGTCGAGGGTCTGATGATGCAGCCGGAAGAGAGTCACTGGAACTGCCTAACGGAAAGTGATAAAGTAGTCGAGTTTGGGCTTGTTGGTTTTGTTGTCTTGAGTACTTACCACTGGACCGATGTCGAGGGTCTGATGATGCAGCCGGAAGAGAGGCACTGGAACTGCCTAACGGAAAGTAATAAAGTAGTCGAGTTTGGACTTGTTTGTTTTGTTGTCTTGAGTACTTACCACTGGACCTGATGTCGAGGGTCTGATGATGCAGCCGGAAGAGAGCCACTGGAACTACCTAACGGAAAGTGATAAAGTAGTCGAGTTTGGGCTTGTTTGTTTTGTTGTCTTGAGTACTTACCACTGGACCTGATGTCGAGGGTCTGATGATGCAGCCGGAAGAGAGCCACTAGAACTGCCTAACGGAAAGTGATAAAGTAGTTGAGTTTGGGCATGTTTGTTTTATTGTCTTGAGTACTTACCACTGGACCTGATGTCCAGGGTCTGATGATGCAGCCGGAAGAGAGTCACTGGAACTGCCTAACGGAAAGTGATAAAGTAGTCGAGTTTGGGCTTGTTTGTTTTGTTGTCTTGAGTACTTACCACTGGACCTGATGTCGAGGGTCTGATGATGCAGCCGGAAGAGTGCCACTGGAACTGCCAAACGGAAAGTGATAAAGTAGTCGAGTTAGGGCTTGTTTGTTTTGTTGTCTTGAGTACTTACCACTAGACCTGATATCGAGGGTCTGATGATGCAGCCGGAAGAGAGGCCCTGGAACTGTCTAACGGAAAGTGATAAAGTAGTCGAGTTAGGGCTTTGTTGGTTTTCTTGTCTTGAGTACTTACCACTGGACCGATGTCGAGGGTCTGATGATGCAGCCGGAAGAGAGGCACTGGAACTGCCTAACGGAAAGTAATAAAGTAGTCGAGTTAGGGCTTGTTTGTTTTGTTGTCTTGAGTACTTACCACTGGACCTGATGTCGAGGGTCTGATGATGCAGCCGGAAGAGAGCCACTAGAACTGCCTAACGGAAAGTGATAAAGTAGTTGAGTTTGGGCTTGTTTGTTTTATTGTCTTGAGTACTTACCACTGGACCTGATGTCGAGGGTCTGATGATGCAGCCGGAAGAGAGTCACTGGAACTGCCTAACGGAAAGTGATAAAGTAGTCGAGTTTGGGCTTGTTTGTTTAGTTGTCTTGAGTACTTACCACTGGACCTGATGTCGAGGGTCTGATGATGCAGCCGGAAGAGAGGCGCTGGAACTGCCTAACGGAAAGTAATAAAGTAGTCGAGTTTGGGCTTGTTTGTTTTGTTATCTTGAGCACTTACCACTGGACCTGATGTTGAGGGTCTGATGATGCAGCCGGAAGAGAGCCACTGGAACTGCCTAACGGTAAGTGATAAAGTAGTCCGTTCCGTCCGTTTGGCAGTTCCGGTGGCTCTCTTCCGGCTGCATCATCAGACCCTCGACATCAGGTCCAGTGGTAAGTACTCAAGACAACAAAACAAACAAGCCCTAACTCGACTACTTTATCACTTTCCGTTAGGCAGTTCCAGTGGCTCTCTTCCGGCTGCATCATCAGACCCTCGACATAAAGTCCAGTGGTAAGTACTCAAGACAACAAAACAAACAAGCCCTAACTCGACTACTTTATCACTTTCCGTTAGGCAGTTCCAGTGGCTCTCTTCCGGCTGCATCATCAGACCCTCGACATCAGGTCCAGTGGTAAGTACTCAAGACAATAAAACAAACAAGCCCAAACTCAACTACTTTATCACTTTCCGTTAGGCAGTTCTAGTGGCTCTCTTCCGGCTGCATCATCAGACCCTCGACATCAGGTCCAGTGGTAAGTACTCAAGACAACAAAACAAACAAGCCCAAACTCGACTACTTTATCACTTTCCGTTAGACAGTTCCATTGCCTCTCTTCCGGCTGCATCATCAGACCCTCGATATCAGGTCTAGTGGTAAGTACTCAAGACAACAAAACAAACAAGCCCAATCTCGACTAGTTTATCACTTTCTGTTAGACAGTTACAGTGCCTCTCTTCCGGCTGCATCATCAGACCCTCGACATCAGATCTAGTGGTAAGTACCCAAGACAACAAAACAAACAAGCCCAAACTCGAATACTTTGTCACTTTCCGTTAGGCAGTTCCAGTGCCTCTCTTCCGGCTGCATCATCAGACCCTCGACTTCAGGTCCAATGGTAAGTACTCAAGACAACAAAACGAACAAGCCCAAACTCGACTACTTTATCACTTTCCGTTAGGCAGTTCCAGTGCCTCTCTTCCGGCTGCATCATCAGACCCTCGACATCAGGTCCAGTGGTAAGTACTCAAGACAACAAAACAAACAAGCCCTAACTCGACTACTTTATCACTTTCCGTTAGGCAATTCCAGTGCCTCTCTTCCGGCTGCATCATCAGACCCTCGACATCAAGTCCAGTGGTAAGTACTCAAGACAACAAAACAAACAAGCCCAAACTTGACTACCGTAGCACTGTCCTTTAGGCAGTTCCAGTGGCTCTCTTCTGGCTGCATCATCAGACCCTCGACATCAGGTCCATTGGTAAGTACTCAAGACAACAAAACAAATAAGCCCAAACTCGACTACTTTATCACTTTCCGTTAGGCAGTTCCATTGCCTCTCTTCCGGCTGCATCATCAGACCCTCGACATCAGGTCCAGTGGTTAGTACTCAAGACAACAAAACAAACAAGCCCAAACTCGACTACTTTATCACTTTCCGTTAGGTAGTTCCAGTGGCTCTCTTCCGGCTGCATCATCAGACCCTCGACATCAGGTCCAGTGGTAAGTACTCAAGACAACAAAACAAACAAGTCCAAACTCGACTACTTTATCACTTTCCGTTAGGCAGTTCCAGTGCCTCTCTTCCGGCTGCATCATCAGACCCTCGACATCAGGTCCAGTGGTAAGTACTCAAGACAACAAAACAAACAAGCCCTAACTCGACTACTTTATCACTTTCCGTTAGGCAATTCCAGTACCTCTCTTCCGGCTGCATCATCAGACCCTCGACATCAGGTCCAGTGGTAAGTACTCAAGACAACAAAACAAACAAGCCCAAACTTGACTACCGTAGCACTGTCCTTTAGGCAGTTCCAGTGGCTCTCTTCTGGCTGCATCATCAGACCCTCGACATCAGGTCCATTGGTAAGTACTCAAGACAACAAAACAAATAAGCCCAAACTCGACTACTTTATCACTTTCCGTTAGGCAGTTCCATTGCCTCTCTTCCGGCTGCATCATCAGACCCTCGACATCAGGTCCAGTGGTTAGTACTCAAGACAACAAAACAAACAAGCCCAAACTCGACTACTTTATCACTTTCCGTTACGCGGTTCCAGTACCTCTCTTCCGACTGCATCATCAGACCCTCGACATCAAGTCCAGTGGTAAGTACTCAAGACAACAAAACAAACAAGCCCAAACTTGACTACCGTAGCACTGTCCTTTAGGCAGTTCCAGTGGCTCTCTTCTGGCTGCATCATCAGACCCTCGACATCAGGTCCATTGGTAAGTACTCAAGACAACAAAACAAACAAGCCCAAACTCGACTACTTACTACTTTATCACTTTCCGTTAGGCAGTTCCATTGCCTCTCTTCCGGCTGCATCATCAGACCCTCGACATCAGGTCCAGTGGTTAGTACTCAAGACAACAAAACAAACAAGCCCAAACTCGACTAGTTTATCACTTTCCGTTAGACAGTTCCATTGCCTCTCTTCCGGCTGCATCATCAGACCCTCGATATCAGGTCTAGTGGTAAGTACTCAAGACAACAAAACAAACAAGCCCAATCTCGACTAGTTTATCACTTTCTGTTAGACAGTTCCAGTGCCTCTCTTCCGGCTGCATCATCAGACCCTCGACATCAGATCTAGTGGTAAGTACCCAAGACAACAAAACAAACAAGCCCAAACTCGAATACTTTGTCACTTTCCGTTAGGCAGTTCCAGTGCCTCTCTTCCGGCTGCATCATCAGACCCTCGACTTCAGGTCCAATGGTAAGTACTCAAGACAACAAAACGAACAAGCCCAAACTCGACTACTTTATCACTTTCCGTTAGGCAGTTCCAGTGCCTCTCTTCCGGCTGCATCATCAGACCCTCGACATCAGGTCCAGTGGTAAGTACTCAAGACAACAAAACAAACAAGCCCTAACTCGACTACTTTATCACTTTCCGTTAGGCAATTCCAGTGCCTCTCTTCCGGCTGCATCATCAGACCCTCGACATCAGGTCCAGTGGTTAGTACTCAAGACAACAAAACAAACAAGCCCAAACTCGACTACTTTATCACTTTCCGTTACGCGGTTCCAGTACCTCTCTTCCGACTGCATCATCAGACCCTCGACATCAAGTCCAGTGGTAAGTACTCAAGACAACAAAACAAACAAGCCCAAACTTGACTACCGTAGCACTGTCCTTTAGGCAGTTCCAGTGGCTCTCTTCTGGCTGCATCATCAGACCCTCGACATCAGGTCCATTGGTAAGTACTCAAGACAACAAAACAAACAAGCCCAAACTCGACTACTTACTACTTTATCACTTTCCGTTAGGCAGTTCCATTGCCTCTCTTCCGGCTGCATCATCAGACCCTCGACATCAGGTCCAGTGGTTAGTACTCAAGACAACAAAACAAACAAGCCCAAACTCGACTACTTTATCACTTTCCGTTAGACAGTTCCAGTGCCTCTCTTCCGGCTGCATCATCAGACCCTCGACATCAGGTCCAGTGGTTAGTACTCAAGACAACAAAACAAACAAGCCCAAACTCGACTAGTTTATCACTTTCCGTTAGACAGTTCCAGTGCCTCTCTTCCGGCTGCATCATCAGACCCTCGATATCAGATCCAGTGGTAAGTACTCAAGACAACAAAACAAACAAGCCCAAACTCGACTACTTTATCACTTTCCGTTAGGCAGTTCCAGTGCCTCTCTTCCGGCTGCATCATCAGACCCTCGACATCAGGTCCAGTGGTTAGTACTCAAGACAACAAAACAAACAAGCCCAAACTCGACTAGTTTATCACTTTCCGTTAGACAGTTCCAGTGCCTCTCTTCCGGCTGCATCATCAGACCCTCGATATCAGATCCAGTGGTTAGTACTCAAGACAACAAAACAAACAAGCCCTAACTCGATTACTTTATCACTTTCCGTTAGGCAGTTCCAGTGGCTCTCTTCCGGCTACATCATCAGTCCCTCGACATCAGGTCTAGTGGTAAAATTTAATATAAAATTATAAATTAGCTTTTAAATAAATTGTAAGCGCACTCCCGCTGCGGATAATAGTAACCCTTGGCGGCCTCTGTCAAAAATTCGAGTTAAGACTGGTTGTCTCCGTCGAAAACCGGTTAATTCCGTTCCACGGAAACGAAATTGGGCCCAGAACAGTTCCTTCACTAACCGGTTTTGAGTGCCGAAAACCAGAAACAAGAACGAAACCACAAACGCTATTCATTTCGGTTT
This sequence comes from Cenopis cana, assembly GCA_951800055.1. Taxonomy (NCBI): domain Eukaryota; kingdom Metazoa; phylum Arthropoda; class Insecta; order Lepidoptera; family Tortricidae; genus Cenopis; species Cenopis cana. The sequence goes on from OX637487.1 coordinate 18,354,890, forward strand.
GGGGTCAATGGCCGAAACCGGTTTGAAAATAATACCGGTATCCGATCCCTGTTCTGGACTATATGATTGTGGTACTGACAATAGCCGAAACATGAATGCTTACACTTTGCTCGATAGAAATTGCGTCCAAAGTTGCGTCTTGATTTTTGGATTGTCTCTCAGTGTAGGTAAAAAACAAGTTATCAAGCGACAAAACCTACTTAAAAGTGATGCTATTTTACTGGCCTTGAACTGGACAAGAGGAAATAATTTCCTTCATAATAAAATTCTAATATTTCTCACTATTTTTGATTTCGCGTTTTCGTACACAAACGCCCCCTTCCTTGCAATGTTGCATCTTGTGTTTTCATACGACAATGACATAAGCTTGTCTCTTACCGGTGGTACGCCCATTCGGCCGCGAGCCGCCAGAGACGTCGGATCTATGTCAGACAACGCGGCAAAATATTTTACGTAAAAAATAAAAACCAGTTAAATGTAGACCCACAGCTCCGTGCAGTGGGGAAAGAGCCAAATGTCATTCTTAATGGCCAGTCAGCCGCGCCGAAATCCCACGCACACATACACAATAAATATTTACGTAAATGATTAAAATTTTCAACAGGAGCTCTAGTGTAATGGTGGCTCAGTGGATCCCTTGTCGTCAATATAACTATATAACGGAAACTATGTATCAGGGTTCGAATCTCGTTGAATAACGTTCATTTTGTCTAATTTTATTTGTTTCCTTTTTTTATTGCGCATAATTTTGTTTCATTTTTTTATATTATATTCTTTTTAAAAGTATATGTATATAGTTTTTATACTGAATTATGTTATATCATTTATTCATAAAAATAAGGATATACCTACTTAAGGTAAATTTACAACTTTTTATACTTATATATAAAAAGTCTCGTAATAATTAAGTATGTAATGTACCTACTTACAGTATTTTAGCCTAGGTACGAGTACATGTACTTTAACGAAAAAAAAACTGTCGGTTTGATTGCGGATACAAACGTAATGTTACAATTTAAAAAATAACGAATGTAACAAAAGCTTTTAAAGAAAACGTAAAATGTAGTAAGTAAAACAGTTTATTTAAAATTAAATACTATATTCTACTCGCTTACTAAATACATGAATATAAATAAATGCTTAAAACAGTTCGGGGGGCCAACTTACACCAATCGAACAAGTACCATAAACATGAAGTCCCCGAGTGTACATAAAAATAATAAATCCACTTCGAACAAACACAAAAAGATGACGTTCTACCAAGGATCGAACCCAAGTATGTTTCTAACGTTACTTGGAGATTTAAGCAAAACGGAAAACCACAGGACCACCGTATGCATTCAGCGAGTAGGCGAAAAAATAGTACTATTTATTACCGCCTTATTTACGTATGTCTTAGTTGTAGTAAACCTTTATTCTAATTTCGAAAAATGAAGTTCACTGAGAAGAGATCAGTAATGTCAAACGATACATTCGTCCCTTTCATTTTTATCTACGTCATTGGGCCTTCATTTGTTTATGCATAATTACATTGGTACATTTATATTTTCAGATTTTGCTTTTTGCGAAGTAGGTATAGAGTAAGTTACAGATAGTTCAATGCACCAACCAAGGTTTTTTTTTCTCTCCATTAAATAAGGTGTCGCGGGACAAGTACCTATTATTCGTTTGTTTTCCTTGTATGTACTTGATTTGTGCAATAAAGTGTTTACTACTACTACTTCTATTATTGAAGCGCGATTAATTAGGGATTGAGGTAGCTGTCACTTCATACAGCTTTAACGTAAGTATACGTAGTTAGGTATAAGACATATCTGTCATCTCCAATCCCGTTCTTGATTACTTGATGGGTTGATGAACGTGATGACTTGATGGGTGTCGTAGCTTACCACTTAACGCAGTTAATTTTTAAACTAATCACTACGGAACATTGCCTTTACACGTTGCAGATCGGTGGTCAAAGGAAACTTTTTGTTCATGTATACAAATATGCATACTTATAAAGTAAAGTTAGTAAGAGCTTGTCGCAGACAATTATTTAATTTTTTGACCACTCTGTTTTAAGCTGTGATTTGACTATAAGTAGAATAAATTTGACATGTAGGTATTATTTCAATATATGGCCAGTATTTACTACTATCACTTCTTAACACCTAAATAGGTTTTATGCGAAGGATAAGTTATAACAAGTGGAATATTTTTTAATGCATATACAGATTATACAGATGTATTGCAAAATGGCTTTCCTTCGGGAAAACTCGGATCTCAATCAGAATACGATGGCACCCGAACTGTCAATCAATGATTGTATTAAATGAGTGACGTTTTCATATCCATTATTATGGAACTTTATTGTTTAGTGTCAAATGTCAAGCTAATTGTCAAATGTCATTTGACACTTGACACGCAACATTACATCTGTAACAATACTTTACTACGAAATAACCAAATGCTTATGGGGCTGACAACACCTAGAAAAAGTCCCGCTCTAACGCGCGTGAGTTTCCAATTAACCATCCCGCTCTTTACGGAAGCTCTGCGCGTAGAATAGTAAATAAATACTACAATAATATTGAAATAAAAAAAGTGTGGATTATTTGTGAAATATAGCTCGTTAGCGGTTTAGGTATGAATATTTTGACTTTATGTTTTTAATTGCAGACCCATACGTAATAAAAATAAAGACATAGAACCGTTTAAAGATGTTTGGATGTTTGTTACTCAGTCACGCAAAAACGGCTGAACGGATTCTGATGAAACTTGGTACACTACTAGTTTATAGCCTGGATTAACATATAACATAATTTTTATCCCGAAAATCACCCCACCAAGGAGTGAAATAGGAAGTCGAAGTTGACGCGGATGAAGTCGCGGCAAAAAGTTAGTTTTGCATATATTTATATATATTTTTTGTGATTCTCATGTGAGAGACTGTCATGATGTCCTTTTGAGAAAAAAATAATTAATCCGACATAGTTAACATACAAATAATGGTAAATAACTGTAATTCCACCATTATTTTTTTTTCTAACTTTGATCGGCTGTATTGCCTTTAATATTTAGTTTACAAATCTGGTCGACCACTTAAAGTTTAGGTAATTTAATGCTCTTCAACTTTGTCATACAATATAGTATCCAAAAAGTGCATATTTTCAGAGGTATAAGCGAAAATCTGAAAAATGTCACACATTTCCCCCCCTGCCCCCCTTAGCACAAGGTCCTGGAGGTGGAAAACTTAGGGTAGTCTTCCTTGTGTAACCCCAAATAACCCCATAAAATTCCATCAACTTCCGAGCACTTTCCAGGTACCTCCCCCTTGATAGGACATATCGACTGGATTAACACCTTATAGTTTTTGAATACTCAACCTAATTAACATTATAGTTTATTAAAATATGTAAAACTGTCCTATTTGTGCCAACCATAACATATTATCACAGTAATCTGTGGATAATGTCGTTGGCTATATATAAAGTAAATGTAGTAGCATTAAGACATTGTAACACTTATATTATATAGTTGTCCCTAAAATAAATAAAATAAAATAAAAATAAAATAAAATAAAATGACTGTGACACACGGACAGACGCACATGACGAAACTATAAGGGCTCCGTTCTTTTTTTTGCATCAGGATTGAATATGGTAGTTTTTTTTTTTTTTTTTTTTTTATACTACGACGGTGGCAAACAAGCATACGGTCCACCTGATTGGTCCAGTGATTCTGAGTTGGAGGACACCAAAAAGATCAGGATCTATGAGAATTTCAATATTTTATGGAAAACGCTCATTAACTTATTTATTTATAATGATAATTCTAATAACAAAAAAAAAGTACTATGTCGAGTTTCGAACTCGTGTCCTCTCGCATGCATGCCCACGTACATATCGCAACACTATTAGAGCATACTGACACAGGGTGAAATTGTCTACTACAACAATCAGAAAAACACTGTTTGTATGTGTGAGTAACCCAAATAATAATTGAGAAAATTATATTTAGTCTCGAATGCACGACATCTATATGTGTATTCATAAATACTCCGCTGTGCATAATGCTTAGTAACGAGTTCTCAATCATGTCGCTAGGTGACGTGACGTGCACGCACGAGTTCGAATGTGTGCGTAAAATATATGTACGAGAGCTTGTCTAGACGAATGAAAGCGTAGTAAGGCGTGGCTTAAAATACCTAACGCTGCTCCGATACATCGCCTTAACTAACATTACAGTAACAACATAAACGTTTTAAATAGCGACATAGTATCTGTAGTGTTCCCGCAGCGAAGCCGCGCACCTCACGCGAGGCGCGAGTGAGCAACGCGACGTCCGCTCGTGATAATCGACAGCTCGCTTCATTTGTAATCGATGATCCCTCTTCTTTCACCGAAACTTCGCCCAAACTTCACGATAAGCCGCTTCCGTAACGACTTTCACTCGCTTCAAAACGCACAGTCGAATGTCCATAAATTATAAGTTTTTTAGAATCTTCTGCGCAGGGGATCGGTGATCGATGTGTGCAAGCCCCAGCGATTGAGTTCTGTTCTCAATTGTTTTCGGTGCCTGAAAGAACCCCAAATTTAAAACATTTCGCATGCAATTAATATCGTTTGCCGCAGGCTCGAGCCACACGAAGAGACGACACAATCGCCGCTGAAATATGTCGCTAATGAAATAAGGCAGGTGTTACGGCGAATTCCATTAAATTGCTCGAGAATTCTAGACTCTGTTTAACAAGGCACCTTTGATCTAAATAACAATAAAACGTTAACTCTTTAGACAGCTCTTTTAATGACTACAGTCGTCGGAACACTATAGTTAAATACATCACGTAGCAAATAAGCTTAGCGATCTATGAACTTTTATATTCACGGAAGAGTGGCTCCTTGTCAGCTTGGTTTAATTAAAATATGCCACTGAAGGCTCGTAATATCATGCAACAATAAAGGATTCATAAGTTGTAAGTAGGGAGCGCGTAAATTACTTAACACTGAATGCGGTCCCTCGTCAAAAAACCCTCGTCACAGCTTGAAAGCGACCGAATCCGAGTCCTCAGCGGATATAAATATGATAGTCGCATTTCATGTTCACCTGGTAGGTAGCCAACTATATCGAGGGCAGCAAGGGTCGAGATTTTAATAAGTAATGCAAGCCAGATTCCGTTCTTCCGTCGGAGTCTCGAGGGTCCGTATTAAAGGTCAGGAAACTCGTCAAGGATAAGTAATAAATAATGTGTGATGCCCAATACAACTAAGAAACCATTTCTTATGCTGGTTTACGGTTAAGAATTTACAGCGTAATTCAATCATTGGATGAAAAATGCGAAGATATGGTCAACGTAAGGTCGCACAAGTAATTCTAATTATTTTTGTTGCATCTGAAGACATCGATGTGGACTTAGCGTAGAGATGAAAAAAAAAGGTATACTAGTTTAACACATTCACTACCAGGAACCCGCCTAGCGGGCGCTCTGCTCGTAGACGCGTAGCCGATACCATGCGTTTCCCGGTATGTAGAGGAAATTGCGTAGCGCTACGAAAAGCTTGGTAGCGAAGTTGATTATTATACACGTATATTGAAATAAAATAAACGGGTTACTGGCGTCTTAAAGATCGAATATAGCTCGACATGTTTCGGATCAATACGTGGTCCTTAATCATGAGAACTAGCCGCGAGGGCCTCTAGCACTGCGCCCCAGCACAAGGCCCGCTCGGCTGCTCGGTGTTGGCGGCGGCGGGAGCAAGGGAGGCGGGAATCCACTCTCATTTTTACGCGACTGCCCAAAAAAGGAGTGTAATGTTTCCAGGTTTCATGTATCTATGTATGTATGTGAATTTTTTTGTTCCCTCAGAACTTCTCAACGCCTTAACCGATTAAGATGTGTGAGGTATCGTTGGAATCCTTACGTCATCCCGGGTAACATAGGGTATGTGACGTTGCAATAAAAACAATATGGCGGACTGTAGACTCCATTTTGAGTGTTCCGTAAAACAATTTTTTTTCTATCCTAGCAAGTGGGGTATCAAAATGAAGCATTTAAAGAGAAGATTCCAAAACTATATACAATAATGTATGTGTTACAAGCAAAAAAAGTAATATATTTTGTTTGCAGTCGCACCTACTATACCTACACAAGTAAAACCAAAATATTAGGTCCCACGACGAAACAAAATATATTTCCTTGAGTTCTTTATTAGGAAACTTGTTTTTATCTTTTTAATGCAGTCGTGTTTTTAATTTTTATAATTATTATTTTTTGTCACTATTGTTCAATGTCGGGTTACACACAACACTCGCAACGTCACCTGCTAAAATCTCGTTTACACTTACTACAGACGTAGTACTTATTCAAAACAGTTCTCTAGCTGGGCTTTACTGGTCATAAACAACCCCGATTAAAATTTAGGTGGCGACTAATTTAGATGGTCTTCCGTACTTTACGCGGCAGAACGAAATTTCCCTCGGCACGGTTACTTTGTCTAAACGAATATAGTGTGTTCAACCCGAATCATGTGAATTCTCCGTAACTGCAGTACATCTGATATCACATTATGTTGTCGCCCGGGTAATTTTGGGTGGCAACACCATCATTTGGTGGCGCTGGCAACACTGACGGAACCAATCCAGTCTTTCCGGTGACGTCACAAAGCAGAGTTCATAAATAGCCGGACACCTTCCACGGAGCTCTCTCTTGCCAAGCAGCCGTGAAGGTGACAAGGAGTGGATAAAGTGTCAACCTAAGTATCGTACTTGTATTTATTAGGTATCGTTATTAATTATGATTGTAAATATTAACAATCATAATTAATAATGCAGATCAGCTTTGAAATTAACTTTGCCGTAACTGACTAAGATTATTATCAGATTTGCTATCGAGGAGTGTACCTGTATTATTAGCATGTAGGTAATATGTGCAACATCTAATATAATATCATCTGTATTGTGTGAAATTGTAGCCTCAAAGATTATTATGGTGGGAATAATAAAGTGTTCGTATCATTAACCTGTTTGTTTCTATCAATTATATATCAATTTAAATTACACGTAATTGATGTTAGAAAGCGCGGTGTTAGAGTTAGCCTGAGGAGAATCCAGAGGAAGCCATCTACAATAAATGTATTAATTGAACTAAGGAGTATACCGTACCTACCTAACAAAAACAATGAAATATGTGTTTCATAATGGAAATGAATAAACGCATTTTGAACAGACGACACCTAGCCATTAATCACGCATATAAGTGTCATGTATTAGGTCAGTGTCGAGCACAGGGACGTTAACCTTACTGTGTTGATCTATTTAGGCATCCATTAGAGATAATATCGGTAAGTTCTGACAAAAATGTACCGAATTACTAAAATTAAATTTGGTCGAACGAATTTTTATTAAATCCGGCCTAACTATATGTACAATATTATGTCCCTATAGGTATTGTTAGGGATCGTCCTTATACAACGCGACTACGCGATCATCGCAAGTTCTCACGAGTTTTGCTCGCGCGAACTTGCGATCATCGCGTGATCGCGTTGTATTAGGACGATCCCTTAAGCACTCATTTGTTTTCTTGACACACTCCATCTATCATGCGCCACTCCAGGGCATTCGTATTGGTGTAACGACACTTCATTAATTAACGCATATACGTCTATCATCCAGCAAATATTACTGAATTCAGGACACTTAGAAGGGTTCCGACCTATACGCTAGATTGAGATGCTTCAACTCCCCTCCACTAGTTAGGACGCCTGATTCAGGACAGTGTAATACCCGCTTTACGTAGAGCTGTTTATAGTGAGGGTATGTATCTATCACTGAGCAGCTAAGAAAAATAAATGTTATTTTACCTTTTTTGCATTCTACATAATATAGCAGCCAAGCCAAGTGCCCGACTATTCCGTAGTAGGGGTCATATATATATTTTTAAATTAACGGAACGAGCTACAAGTTGCAACAAAACTGGCGACCGTACTGTCTTCGAATGGCCATACGATAAATAAATAACAAGCGCGCTGCTGACCCTAAAACATGTAATAGTAAGTATATTTTGAAACAGATATTTGCAAGGAGATGAGTTAAAAAGCAAGTCTATATTCGCAATATTCCCGACTAAAGTATGGTCAAATAAAGTATGAGGAAGATAGAATCGAGATTTCAAGAGCAAGCAAGCAATACGCTTCCAAACATAATATTCCGGGTAAAATTCCATGGCCTGCGAGCGTGCAACATCGGATAATACGTGGATTTTTCAGAGCACGTGTTCAGACTCGGACCCGCCCCGGCCGCGTAAGGCGATGCGCCACTTTCCTTGACATGTTTTCTCGTGAACGATTCATTAGCCTTATATCGAGTGACACAGCTGCGTAATGACATGTATCGGTGCGGTACGTCATGTTGGAGATTACTTCCGCCGAGTTCGCAGATGGGCGACAAGTTGCGACAAGTGATAGATGCGCGCTAATGCTCCAGTCCGCTCCGTCGCCTTCTCCATCCATCACTGTTTTTACAACTCTCCACTCACAATTTATTGGGTTTCCAGGGACAATTTGCGAATGCGTAAACAGAATACATTAAACGGGACCAAAGCCCATCGGGACCATTCTATTGTTAAAAATCCGTCGCCAAATTCAACAACAATTTAGCATTCAATTCGCGAGGTTAAAAGCTAGTAGGTATGAAATTATGAATCAATTCATTTCCGTTTTTTTGTGCGCCACATTGGCGCAGGACATCACTTAGATGTCAGCTTCAAATCCTACAAATAAACAGCTCCCGGCAAAAAGCCTCCCGTAAATAAACAAACAGACGGCAGGCATCGTCGCTCCGGCAAAAACAGTGAGTCAGTAAGACAAACAGGCGCTAGGGCGGTCGTCAATCACCCGCGCGCTGTCACTGCGAGTTCACAACTTCACTCACTCAATCACTTATCTATTTGAATACAATAATACCATTATTAGGGGCACAATTGTATCCCGAGCCCAATTATTTCGTATTGGCTTACTAGAATATCGTTCACCGAACAATCAGATTTTTTAGGGGACGTGAGAATTGGACAGAAAGTACGGCCGAGGTACCGTGATAACTCTTATTGTTTCCGTTTAAAACAGTTCGGTAATTAGGGCGTCAGAACTAGCGATGTGCTATTAAAGGCGACTGTTGCCGTCGTGAATGTCAATTAAGGAAAGTTTCGCAATATGGCACGAATCGCGAGCGCGGCGACGGCACGAGTCGATAATGAAAACTTACTTGGCGTTTATTACTTCCTGTTAGGTACTCGTCACAAGCGGACATTTAATACCAATATCGTATCATTTTGTCGTACTATTTCGTATTTGAATAAAGGCGCATGGGGCTTCTGTCTGCATGTTATTAAAAAAAATCTCTTGTCATATTTTTGCCCTACTTCTGGACCGAAACCTGTAATCTGACCTCACGCGGTTGTTTTCGAGAGCCGACCCTTCGCCGGCAATACGTCTTGTAGATACCGATCCTCAATTAGACACTGCCAGCACAAAGTAAATAGCGGCGGCGCGCGCCGGAGCAGAGAGTCCGCTCAGTACAAAGTGCCATTTTCGCCGCACGCACAATGACGTAACATTTACAGGCATTCTCGGTTGATTTCGGACTAGCTTAGTCGCGACTGTCACTGTCGCGTCGCGAGTGCTAGTTGTGCGCGCGTTGATCACTTGACGTCCTCGCCGCTACGTAGATAGTTTATGTCACGTACGTCAAAATGAATAACCGATATTATTACAGTTGGAATGTATTTTATTGTTTAAATACACTTAAATACAACAAAAAACGGTGCCTACACTTTCTTCAAATTTTCAAACGATATTGAAAGGTAAATAAAACGGTTTTCTCATTTTGGTAGTTACAATACCTAGGTAGGTAGGTAATTTTTTGAAACTTGCCGCTTTGATAACGACGATCAACCATTACACATTCATCTTATCGTTCGCTGGTAAAACGCCAGTATTTAAGTAGTACTATGGTTTAGTTAAGTAGGTACCTAATTAATTAGGTATATTTTTGTTGGCGCTCTCGACCGCCGCCGGTCACAAGTCACAACTCGCAGCGGGTCACGCATCAATTTATTAGGGTTCCGTACCCGAAGGGTCAAAACGGAACCCTATTGGTGTCGCCCAGACGTCCGTCCGTCCGTCCGTCGTATGTCACAAAATTTGTTCCGAAGAATTTTTAGACTTCTCATTGACCTATGAACTTGAAATTTGGTGACAATGTTCAATATTACGTATATTTTAACAACAAATACTAATATATGAATAAATCATATTTTTGAGGTTGATTCGGAACCCTAAATGTGCGAAGTCCGACTCGCACTTGGCCGGTTTTTTACCAAGATACGCTGGTTCATATTGAAATGTCATGTTGAAGAATTTTTAATATACCTGCTCCTTTTTAAAATTCAGAATCAATACAGAAGCAACCCTGTGAAACGGGCAAGTTTAGGTATGAATTTTCAAGAAAGGCGGGAACGGACCTTCTGTATATTTTTTATTTTGTGCTGCCAGCGAGATGGATGACCGGACCGGACCGCGGTCCGCTATATGAAGCCATGGAGATGTTCTTTCACTCGGTTAACAAAACGGTAGAATGTGGTAGGAGTCGCGTTTTGAATTAAAATTTTTGGTAAATAAAGTGTGAATTCGTGCTGAGAAGTCTTGTCGAATACGTCCCTTGAAAATGTGTTTGGCATGATAAAATAAAAACTAGCTTGATTTAATTAGAAAACTGCCGTGAGTCTCAGACATATTGAAATATAATAAACGGGTCAGTCACACCCTTAGCGTCGAATATCGCTCGACATGTTTCGGTTCCTTATGATTAAGAATCACGTGTACAAATACGTGAGTGACCCGTTTATTATATTGCAATAGCTGCAACTTCAAGTTACGTAGCACAAACAAGGATATAATATCTGGGCAACCGAGCTTTGCTCGGCGTTTTTCCGGGCATGAAACCTAGCTAGATCGATTGCTCGTCCCCGAAAGCCCCCACATACCAAATTTCATCAAAATCGTTAGAGCCGTTTCCGAGATCCTCGAAATAAATAAATATATAAATAAATAAATATACAAGAATTGCTCGTTTAAAGATATAAGATAAGAAGAAAACGATGTTTCCATAAAATCATAAACATTGACAAGAAAACGATCGTATTGTTTCCTGTTTCATTGAATGTAGGAACCCCAAAAAAATTACCCTCCATTTGGCATATTGATGTTTTTGTATTTGATAAAACATTCCTTTTTTTGAGCGGGCAACTGGGTAAATTCTTATTACTGCACGAAATTTAGTAACTGTTCTCGCCTTTGTACATTAATCTTTTGTGGCATGTTTAAACCTGTTATTGTACAATAAAGTGCTCACATACATACATACTGTTTCGCGACCAGAGTCCATTTGCAACTTGAAAGGCCGAAGTTATTTCAATTGAAGATATTTTTACAGTCCTGAAGAAACGATGTGCGTATGCATTTATTGTTATGCAGATGCAGTATTTGGTAGTTATTCAATGAAAATCCTTAAAAAAGTATAGCCTTTCAGTTCAACAACTCATCCAATTGGTCGGAAACCGGCATACTTATCGACCCTACGCAATTGTTGTAAAACAAATTTAGGCAGCACTCAACGAGATAAGTGATTGAGTAATGAAGAGTTGATGCTGAAACAACGCTTTTAGATGATAAAAGAGGCTGCAGCCTCCGCGGCGCGTAATCAAATAACAAGGATCAATCCCCAGTGGAGTAAACACAAATTAGACCCGCGGGAAACTTAGCAAGCGTTACTGAATTTTGGAACCGCACGAAATGTGGTTAATAACCACAGAAATATATCAAGATAGAAGGAAAGAGTTCAGCAATTTGTAGGGAGACCGAGCGTGTAACATTTTGCGTAGGTACTTTGACGTCACGAGCGTAATTTAGTGATGAGAAACATAAGCCGCGCGAAAACGATTCAAAAGGATCGATTAGAAGTATTAGAACTCGGCACGTACCGATTCTATGCATCGATTTAAAATATCGATACGAGTAAGAACCGACAGAGGAAATGATTTTTTCGACAGAAGAAATGTTTTGACAGAGGAAATGAGTAAGCTCAGAATTTAAATCGAAAAATATAAATGTAGGTAGGTACCTACCTAATAACCAATAAATTGCGTTACATTTTAGTAATTTGTACATATTAGCCGCTCCAGTTATTAACTAAGTACCTATAAACGTGTACCATTTTCAGGGTTCCGTACCCTAAGGGTAAAACGGGACCATATTACTAAGACTCCGCTGTCCGTCCGTTTGTCACCAGACTGTATCTCATGAAAAGTGATAGACAGTTGAAATTTTCACAGATGATGTTTTTCTGATGCCGCTATAACAACAAATGCATATTAATATAATATGCATAAGAATAAAATAAATATTTAAGGGGGCTCCCATACAAAAGATATAATTATTATTGCCGTTTTTATAGATAATGGTACGGAACCCTTCGTGCGCGAGTCTGACCCGCACTTGGCCGGTTTTTTATATATTCTTTGTTACAGACCATGGAAAAATCAAAGAAGTCCCGCGAAGAAATATTAGAAGCTAAGAGGAAAGCGATTAATAATATTTGTTTTGCACTACGTACATTATATAGCTGCATAATAATATAAGAACGTAATTATTATTTCGTCTGTTTTCAAATTCGATTTTAATAATCGAGTAAGAAAATCGCAGTGCACAGCACTATTCTTTAGTTTTGACAGAAAAAATGACTATCGACCTTGAACGTGACTCGACAGTTTGAATAGCTTATTTTTACATTGCTGGTTTTGAACGCACGCCAAGTCTGGCTCGTCAAATTAAAACCGCAATGGAAAGCTAGCGTTGACACACAATCGCCCGCTACCGTTATGATGAAAATAATAAAATATTTCGTTTTTTAATTATTAACAGATATTTCAGAACAAATTGTACTTACCAATGAAAGGAAATACCTCGATTAACAGCTCCAACTTTCTTGGAAGTGTTTGAACAATTAATTATTGCGCAACGAACCATTTTCTTTTTAAAACCTGGCGTCGCACGCATCACGCGATCGGGGGCACACTGAAGTTTGCGGCGAGCAGTTGTGTCTCCGGGACGTAATTTCGCCACGCGAGGTACATACACTCGTTCCTTCTATCTTGATATATTTCTGTGTTAATAACCATTGTTAACTAGTTAGTACTAGGTACTGTTCAACTACTTTGCAACTTTGCTTTCTTTTACTTTGCTTTGGTTTGTGCAATTTGTTTCTGTTATTTGTTTTTAGTGTAGGTACATTATTTGGTGAACAATAAAGAATATTTTTATTGTATTGTACGTGTATAATTGGGATTTTATTAGGGCATGCGCTAATTAATATATGAATAATGCTTGGATTCCTAGATTGTACCTTTCCCTCGCACGAAAAACTATGGCACCAAAAATATTCTATTTAAAGGAGCACGGATATATAACAGTATACCGAAAGAAATTAAGGAATTGAAGTCAGATACAAGTTTTAAAAACAAGCTCAAAAAGTACATCATAAATAATATCCCTATAACTAGAACTTAAGTCCGGCCCTGTGTTATTGATGGCCGCAAGTAGTGTCTTGTGCAACAGTGTGTTAGTTAAGGCGAGGTTCTTCCATTGCAAATGTCCCGCTCTAACACGCGTGAGTTTGCAATTGACCATCCCACTCTCTACGGAACTGTGCGCGTAATTTTCGTAAATTTTTAGTACATTTTTGGGTGAGAAAAATACATGGCTTACTATATTAACAATATTAATCCCGACATCCCTCATACCATCAAATACGTTTATTTTAGTATTATTTTCTACTCATCATGTTACCTAAGATTGAAATAAAATGAGTTTTAAGATAGAAAATAGAGGTATGTTTGGATTTTTTTTCTATCGAACAAAGTTTTGCAAATTGTGTAACGGACACCCGACGGCACTAGATAAACAACTCAAATATAACATCGTATTTTTTTTACATTTTTAATATGTAGTATTTCGAAATAAAACCGTTTACCAAATCAGATTTTTACTATAACCCGGCCTTAATTCTACCCCCATACTGTTTTTATCTAGTATTGACACATTGTGTTTATAATTTTAATGTATATATTTTTATAATTATACTAGGTAGCTGTACAATACGAATGTAAATGCGCTCACGGGCGTACCTACTTAGTGTATGCATACTTAATCTCATTAAGTGAAATGTAATATTTCTTTTGAGATAATAAAAATATCTTTAACCACATTGTCGTACGATTTGGTTGCATTTGAATGTTTAAAAGGGTAAAAGAAATTTGATTTCACATCGTCCCCCAATAATATCCTCTCTTGAGCGATACATCGGGCTAGCCGTCGGCACGGCGCCAAAATAACGAATCGCCAAAGCCAAGATTCAATTTGCAGTGCCGCCCTGGTACATGGGTCGGTTAAACCTTGCCAAATTGGATAATCTACTAATATGAAAACGAACTGGATTTTAGACATAACCGATTTTTTTCTGTGGAATATAAAGTATGTAGGTAACTGTTATAATTTGGTCAAGGAGTACATCGGGAAAAAACCTGCATACCTGCAAACATCTGCAAAGAAATTCAAAGATGTTTGAATAGAATAGAATAATATTCATAATTTTTTTACATATCAGTTGATTAAGTACTTAATCTTTAGTGCACAAAAGAAACCTTATCGAGTTAATGACGTATATGCCATTCTCTACCAGTCATAAAATAAAGGAAAAAAATGTAAGTAGTTATTAAATAAGTAATTACTAAGTTGTGTCGATAAAATATAATGTGAAAAATACAATTTCAACAAAATTTCTCTAAATTCTCTTTCAAAATTCAACTAAGTCATAAAAAGCATTCGCCGTGCGCCATTTTTTTATTATTCAGAAGAAACACGTCACTTTCGGCCAAGGGAACTCCTGGCTGTGCCCTCTCATCTATCACAGGCCTGTGGCCAGCCGGGCAAGAGATAAAAAATTAATCATATAGGTACTGAATCCTCTGATATCTGTGACTAAATCCAATCTACCTTTCAAATGTTAACCAATAAGTATATAAATACATACCTCAAACCCTATTCAATCGCGAATATAATGTTATTAAGTATAAAGCACGTAATCTCCTCAGATATTTATCGTGTCCTACCTAAGGTATACAATACCCTCGGCGCAGATCGGATCTACATTATACGAAGTATTGCTTTCGCGATAAAAGCGTCATTCGAGCGTCGAGAGAAACCTGAGACATTTCATTAGGAAGCAGAATGTAATCCCGGGCAAGGCAGGCGCGATCCGTTTTTAATTGGCAACATCGATTCCTAGCAGTCGACGTTTATTAACCACTTAATAAGCGTTAAAATCGGTCGGTCGTAAACAGTTTAATTCCTGTTTCGGCGTGATATCTCGATAATGACGGTGTCAGAAGTCAGATTTGCTGGCACATCGGCGCGGAGATCGGGGGTAAACGCAATTAAAAAGTTGGCGGCCCGCGGCGGCGATCTGTCGTCGGCTGAATACATGCCGGAACCCTTAACGAGTGCCGCGAATAATTATTCGCTGCTGATTATTGCTAGAGCCTTTCATAATTAACTCGACGAATTTACTCGGAAGTAAGCTTACTTTACCGACGAAATCGGTTTACTTTATCCAATAAAATCAACTGAGCACTAAAGGAGTGAAGCTCGACAGTTGTAAAACTCGTGTCAGTGGACGCAAATAAAGCAGAGAGTGGCTTCCTGTGCTCACAGAAGACCCACTAGAGGTCAGCTAATAAACATCGTCACTGGACCTTTTCCAATTTGTTGTACAAATACGCCCCGCCTGCATTCTCATCGACAGGAGAGCTTACGAGTGCAGAGGGCATTCGAAACATGCTGTTGATTCAGAATGCAACAGCGAGCGGATGCTACACTCCAGTGAGCCTGCAGCGAGCAGGTATTTTTTGAAGTTATACTTAATTGGTGGAATTGTAAAATCGGATTTCATATGTCCCTTTCCATTCCGGCTTCCGGCACTGTACCTAGGTATACGGCGGAAAAAAGTTCCGCAGAGAAAAGCAAGAGTAGTTTAATTCGATCCTTCAAATAACTGTTAAAGGATTAGAATATATCGGGGACTCAGCAGTGTGACGAATGTAAGATGATAATGATGGTCCCCATTGTCCCCAATAGTAAAAGACAAATTATAAATCAAAAACTCTAAAATGTACTGAAATTGAGGATCTATTTACGTATACAGTTGTCTAAACATAGAAACGGTGCAGATGTTCATTTATCACGCGTTTTCTTTTCTTGTCCATAATGTTTGTTGACAAAAAATGATTAACGTTGTTCCACCAACGGAAACCTCAGGGGTTTATATGCCGGTGAATAGTTCGGTATGGTACCTGGTATGGTACATACGGGGCTCAAGTTCGATTCATACTTATGTAATGTTCTCTGATGTCGTACCTACTGTCACGTCACGTCTACAAAATATAAATCACGCTTAATACATACAAGCGGCACCGAGCAAGGGAATTGCTGCAGGTTCCCACCAGTTGCACTACTTACCTGAAACAAAATAAATTAGCAAATCAGGAGGCCAATTCTCGGGCCGCTCGAGATGATGTCTATTAGACATATCTCGAAAAAAAATGGCGGATGTCGATCGAAAACCAATTTTGCGTATTCTCGAAATCTCACACTCGAGATATGTCGACTCCCAGCGTTCGAGATACATCGAGTGGTCAGTAGCGATCGAGATGGTTTCATCACTATTTTTTTGACATTTGATCTGTCAATGGCGGGAAATATTGTTAGCGTCACGTTAAATAGGGCTAGTTAGAATTCTAGGTATTAACCCAATATACGAACAAATTGTCGCGTGCGAGTCCGAAACATGTCGCGTGTGAAATCCGAAACATGTCGCGTGTGAATTCCAAAACATGTCACGTGTGAATCCGAAACTGTTACTCGATGAGTCCGAAACATGTCGCGTGTGTGTCCGAAACATGTCGCTGGATGAGTCCGAAACAAGTCGGGTGTGAATCGGAAACATGTCGCGTGTGGGTTCGAAACATGTCGCTGGATGAGTCCGAAACAAGTCGGGTGTGAATCCGAAACATGTCGCGTGTCAGTCCGAAACATGTCGCGTGTGACTCCGAAACATGTCGGGTGTGAATCCGAAACATGTCGCGTGTCAGTCCGAAACATGTCGGGTGTGAATCCGAAACATGTCGCGTGTCAGTCCGAAACATGTCGCGTGTGTGTCCGAAACATGTCGCGTGTGAATCTGAAACTGTTACTCGATGAGTCCAAAACATGTCGCGTGTCAGTCCGAAACATGTTGCTCGATGAGTCCGAAGCATGACGCTTGCGCTCCGTACGTAGGGGCATCATAGCCATTGCGTGTAACCGGCATTACCTCGCACAGCTACGTGGCATAGCACATCTTCATAGCGCATCTTTCTCGCACAGCTACATAGCGTAGCTTTAGTGGAAACGGTCGCATAGCTCGTAGCGCATCCTCGCAGCATAGCTGCTTAGCATAGCTCTAGTGGAAAACCAGCCTTAATCATTTATAATTGTGGCGATGGCGATACCGGTGACGTAGACAGTGGCGCCGCGGTGGTGGCCGATATGAGTAACTAATCTATTACCGCGGCCTCCTGTCTGACGGGAAAATTAAAAAGTTAAGGAAGCAGTTGGCATAATTATCGATCGGTAAAAAATGGTTGTTGTAATGTTGTAAATTAATATTATTAGACTAAGTATGTAATGTAATACAGGTATTGTATAGAAATGTGGAATTTGATTTACTTAACTACAATACTTTAAGTGCGTTTAAAGCAGCAAAAATTAACGAAAAATATGTCAATCTATTTAAATAATTTAATCGCCAACGCTGTGGACGTCGCAGAAGTTTTAGCGGCCGAAGATGCAGCGTGGGGTGCAAGGCGAGGCATACAGTGGCGCGAAAACGCGTTTGAAACGCGGGACACCGTGCTTTTAAAAAATTTCAGGCTTTCGAAGAGCCTTGCTCTAAATTAAATTACCGAATTAAGTGCGGAAAGCGGAAAATATTGTATTGAATTGACAGCTTACAAATATACCTATTGAAAGAAAGTAGTCAAAGTTATTATGCGTTCCATTTCACGTAAGTATATAAAAGAGCAAATATACTTAAATATAATTTGATGTGTTAAATCACCATATTTATTTATTAGATTATTGTAAATGAATAACGCTTTTGTTTTTGATATAAGAGATATTTAATTAAGTGGAAAACCTTATAAAATTATTTATTGATTTACACTCGATTGTAAACTAACACAATCGAAAAAAACGGAACGCGTATTGCAATAGACATCGAGATTATCGTTCGACATAATCTCGATCGTTCCCCAGAATAAGAAATTTAGCTGTGTTCGACATTTTGGTGAGATTTCTCGATAGACATTGCGTCAATCGAGATCATCTCGAATAGACATCATCTCGAGCGGCCCGAGAATTGGCCTCCAGGTACCAGAAAACTGAATTTGGGCAAGAAGCCCGCACTAGGTGCACGGCGCACAACGCTTGGATTAGCACAAAGATTTATTCAATAACGCCAGTGGGTAGTGGGTACCCTGCCAGCGACAGCGCGCGCTGCCTTTTGGCGAAAGCAATGGATACATCTAAAAGCGTCTTCAGACTGAGAGACCACACGGTTTAATAAGCAAATTACTAGGAATTGACACAAGGCGCAAGTAGCCTCCGCGCTGCTCGCTTTGATCTAATAGCTCCAAGCAGACGTTTACCGGAACAGAACGAACAATTTTGAAACTAAATCTGTACACGACCCGTAACTTTTGTATACTCGTGACGTAATAAAATATAATATATTTGTTTATTCATTTATATTCAATGTCGGTTTCGAGGGCAGGCACAAATGGAATTCAGAGAGGGTTATGTGAATTTGCAGATGTTTTTCGATTTCATAGTTGGACTCGGTAAAGCCGAATTCATAGATGCGCTCTGATGCCCCACATATAATAGGCCGTCATGTCAGAACGCATCATCTAACTGTTAATCTAACCATACTAAATGTATGACACCGACATCGATCTTTTGCGGTACGACACATAATCTCCGGCAAATATGAATCCGGTGTTTACACTACTACTTTAACAGTGTAATAAATCTGACCCCGCAACCAATTGTTTAATACGTAAGCTATTTTATAATCTCGACAACTCGACATACCATATCTTTCGCCAAAATAGTCCTACAGCTACAAATTTAAAAGGAACATTGTGTTTGCTTTCAACCAAAACAATGAAACCAGTCAACAATAACGAGCGGAACGGAACCGTCGGCAGAAGGGCCACTATAGCAGTCGATAACAATCGCGTGTTTCCGCGCGATGTGCCAGCCACTTGCTTCCGTCCCGCTAATGATAATGATACTGGCTCGATTTGTCCCATAGTAAAAAGGGTAGTATTAGGTATAAGCACTTAAATAAATCTTGTTTCTATATTTCTCTCCCGCTTACACTGCCTTATGCCAAAATAAGCAACGTTACTTGAACACGCCAATTATTCTAAGAACTCACAAACTGTCTATTATCCACAACTCCGGAACCTAATTGGTGCCGCCCGAAATCTGAGAAGCTACTATTGCCCTTTAGGTTAGGAGTTACTGTTACCTTGGTAATTAAGCGGATCTCTAAGCGTGTCTTAAGCATTTAAATAATGCCTAATAAGTTTTGCTTGTAGCGGATAATGCAGTTCCATGGCGTGAATCGTAGCCGACGGGATGCTCACAAGTCGTAAACATCTACGCAACGCTTATTACAAGGCATAAAAGCGATTACGCACACACACAGGTGACGCACAGGGTCGTGATGTATATTGTAGTGATGCCCTTATACAATGAACGTGGACTAGTATGCAGAAAATACTGGTAAATTGCGCTCTCGGCACTAGTTCAACTTTACATAATATATATATATCAATTCACTTGAATTTAAACTTTCGTGAGACATGTTATAACTTTATTTTACTAAACGGTTAAAACTCACGTATTAATTGTCACTTCGGGCGACATGTTTCGAACTCTTCGGGAGTTCTTCATCAGGATGAGTGCGTCTGCGACCCGCGCCGATTGCACACTGTCGAACTACCCGCCGCCCGCCGCAAGGCACGTGACGCACGCGCAGACAGCGCGGGGGCGGGGGCGGGGGGGCAGCTCGGCGCTGAAGGTGTTGTATGAGGTCGTGGTGAGGGATCGTCCCTCCCGATCAATGGTAGGCACACTGAACTCACTATGTCCACTCGATTGTCATAACGCACTTCCCGCTCTATGATCGGGATCACAGGTTTCCATGCCGGCGGCAACACCCAGCCAGCGTCACGATTAAAGTTAGGGCGGCGCCCTATTTCAATCGCCTCTCGGATCATGCGTGGTACGTAGCATTTTTCCCGTACCAAAATCCTCGCCTTGTCGAACCGAATGAAATGGGACGCGCCTGCTTCGCAACCATGCTCCGCCACCGCGGATTTCCTAGTCTCCCTGTTTTTCACGCTGCGTATATGCTCTGACAATCTCGTAGAGACGTTCCGTCCGGTCTCTCCTATGTACGCCTTACCACAGTCACAGGGTATTTCATATACTCCCGGGTTACCGAGCGGCTCCTGGTCCTTAGGAGAGCGTAGCACCTGCCTGACCTTGGTATGGGGCCGGAAAATCGTTCTTATACTGAACCTTCGACGTAATAGGCGTCCAATTTTGTCCGTCACCCCCTTAATATCGCAGACGCACTCATCCTGATGAAGAACTCCCGAAGAGTTCGAAACATGTCGCCCGAAGTGACAATTAATACGTGAGTTTTAACCGTTTAGTAAAATAAAGTTATATCAATTCAGTTTAGATTATGAAATAAACTATGTTACTTGTATTCTGTTGAGTTGTATTGTATAATGTAAGAAGGACTATTTGCAGCGGACTGTACAGGAAACACAGTGACCCAGTGCCACCCCCAGTTCAGCCGTTCGCGAACTGTCCTCGGCGATGAGCGAATCAATACGCAATCAAACTGTCGCCCGCAGAGCCGCAAATATTTTCCCCGCTCGGCGCGCGCGGGGCCAGTAATTTGATTTCAAGTAACGCCCCCGAATTATTTTGGTTATGTTGCCCTGGTATTCAGGGTTATCTTATAATAAAGTTAAGAGAAAGTCGGTGGAATATATACGAAAATTCATATATTGGATAGGTATTAAAATTGTTGTTATTTCAATCTTAAATTTATTAATTGCAAACATAAACTATACAGCAAAAATCAATAAAATAGGGACACATTTTGTATAGAACATCTGTACAAGTACCTACATACATATAATATCCATTGTATCCTATTGCCCCAACTCAGTAATTGTACTTACCTGGCAATAATCAAATGCACAATAATAAATTTCTGACTTGACTAGTCAGGTCATCTCAGAAGTTGATTGTTACTTAGAAAAGTACAGCGGTCTTAAATTTTCAATTGACAATTGCCAAGCTGCGGAATTTAACCCGCAAGTGTGCAATTTCAAACAATTACAGAGTTTCACAAAGGGAAGAAACCCCATATTTATGTGGTTACATAATTATTCTGATTAAAACTATTTTGATCCCCCGGCTTTAGGTAATAGGGTCGATAACCCTCCAGCTACCCCAATGTCCTTATTAGAAGAGAAACAAAGGGTGTTTGTCAACACAAACACGGCAAATGGAATCAATCGTCGGCGGAAGGGGCGGCGGAACGACGTTTATTTATATTTCTACGACAATGTCCTCAATTTCCTTGTGCTAAATTGTCATTACCGTGCAACGATGATTTCCGGCTATTCATAGAGTAATCTCTGTGTCACAAACCTCAACAATAAATAGTAAGATATTCATTTTGTTTGGATTCACGTAGAAATAAAGGTTGATTATATTGCAGTCAAAATAGAACGGATCTATCCCAAAAACGAATCTAATTACCCGCAAGAAAGCGAGATGGATTCGGAAAAGTTTGTGGGAACAAAATGGATTCCAATAGGTTTGTGGAACTAACACCTAGCAGGTCGATTGCGGAACGCTGGGTACAGATGTATTGCAAAATTATTTTCTTTCGGGAAAACTCGGATCTCAATCGGAATACGATGGCACCCGAACTGTCAATCAATGATTGTATTAAATGAGTGACGTTTTCATATCCATTATTATGCAACTTTATTGTTTAGTGTCAAATGTCAAAGTTACCCCTACGGCTGTAAGATGGGGACTGAAGCTAATTGAGAGAGCAAGATGAATACGAACGTTTCCGATAAAGTACGAAGGAAAATCATTTTGCACTACATTTGTACATTACATACCTACATTACATAGATCTAATAGTACATTACTGCAGAGACCAGTAAGTAAGCCATCCTGGACGAGTATGAGTTAGCCGGCCGAGCCGCAGGCGAGGTCCGGCTATAATACGAGGCCAGGATGGCACTTACGGTCGAAGCTTGTATAGTGCTTTTCTCAAAAATAAAACAAATTGTATGAACAACGGTTAATAGTACCTGCATTCTGACCAACTTGTACTTTCATGATCCGCTTTCCACTTGATGAACTTTTTATAAATGGTCAAATACCACCTTAAGACTTGGGTGGAAGTAATTTTCTCAGTACCTAGTGCGATCTGTGTATGCATCGCAATCTGATTCATCTAAACTCATTTTTAGCAATAATACTTCTTACTGTAAATCAGCTGTAAATCAATGAAGTCAATCCCGTCAAAATACAATGGCAACTTTTTTTAGCCAGATGTTGTGTTAAGACACTGATATTATGCCACAACCCCAATAGAATAGACTTATAAAATCTTATTTAATTAATCGTAAATAAAATCGTATTTATTTTATGTTTACTATTAGTATTTAATTTCATTCGATCTATTTATGTTAATTTCTAAATTAGTCTCGAAATAGTTAAAAACAGGATTGAACATTTCCCGCCAATACACATCGTGCAATACGGACACGTCAACCTCCATGGTACCTAAATATTTTTTTAATGTCAATTACTGCCAACTTTTATCTTCTAGTTCTAAATTCAAATATTATGATATGTAATGGGATTTACATACTTACTTCCTGGACAGTAGGTGTGATTTCCTGGACACTTCTGGTAACTATCCAGGATGAGTCACTTTCGGATACTGTCTTCACAGATGTTATGAGAACATTTCATACTATTTTTGAGAAAACGTTATTTTCGTCAAAATAACACTAGATTTGTTCTAACGCTCATTAGAACAAATAAAAAAAAATATATTTCATTTCATTAGATAATTTTGTTATATTTACTGGCGGTATTAATACGAGTACACGCATTTTACGATTTATAATGGTTTTAAACCGAACCATATCGTGGTCACTGGTCAGTCGACGCTTGTTTTTTACTTAACCACTTACATACATGCAATTTTGCAACTACATACATGTTCTTGGCTATTCTAATACCTATAGTAAAAATGTTCTAAATAACACAAATATTTCTATGTACAATATATTTAGCACTCACATTCGGATTTCCATCAGAATTTTGTCGCTGTGTCAAAAGATCCTTATTGTAGGTTTTGGAAATAACTTGGCACAATGAACTATGTAGGTCTCGCCGGTGTGCCAAGTTTAATGAGCCGAGACATTTCTGACAGAATTCGTTAGCGCAGCAAATTAATGAATATCTATGTCTCGTCTTGTGCATTTAGCTTCAGATCATAATACCTTTAAGCTTTGTAATACGTAACGAAGCAGGTTTCCGAGTCAATTAATACAGGCTTAGGGTAAAACTGACAGATTAATTAGTCTGGCATGGCACGACGAATCCATACTGCCACGCAACACTGGAAATTATAACTGTATTAAATACACTTTCAGCTCGTAGAAACCTCTGAATAGCATAATTAATAGCTCTTTTAGCCGCATACAGACGATATAGTAAAAAAGTTGTAGACTAATTTCTTAGCTAATTGTACAACTTTTTTTTTAAAGAAGCCTTACAAGTTTTAAAATATTTCGTCTTCTAATTTTGACAAAAGTATTGATAATACCAATAAAGGGTTGGTTGGTTTTCTGTCTAATAAAACCGATGTTTGACAGCTACCTAATGATGGCATCCATATAATGTCATGGCGCCGCAGAGCACATACTATTTGGTTCCTAGCACGATAGGCTATCAAGACATCATGGAGGTGTGCCAGAACAGAGTTTAGCCGAAGCGGCAAGAGAAAGTAGAACGAAGCAATCAAAAATCAATCTACAAATGATAACGATCAATAATAAAATTTACAAATGTTTAACAAATAATAAAATTAGTACCTAACAAAATAGAGAATTGGTTGAAATTTAGTTGGTCTCTTCAAATAAAACATATTCAATTGAATGAAAGATAAAAGGAACAAATTACATGGGAAGGAATTTGCAGCAGGTTTCAATTGATAGTTCCCGCTCAGCCATCCATTCCGGGTAATAGAGGTGCAGGCCACAAATCGAAATAAACGCTAGTCACCGAAGGGCTCAGCCCATAACAGGCTTGCTCTGTGTGGGCGTCGTGTTGCGGCGAGCTACCAGGACCACATAAATAACGAGGGTGCCAATGTAACGATAGAGCCCGCCACGACCTTGAATAAATCTCTGAGATAAGCTCACCTTCTGGAGAACATTATGGACGCAGTGTGTATTGTGTAATGACGCTTAGTAAGGAGCACGGCATTGTTCACCTCGATCAACAATAGGTCTAGACAGTTCACTGAAACTTAAGTAGGTACTGTTATTTTTCTGTTTTTCAACTGGATTATTATATTATTGCTCCAACGTTCACATACTCGCGTCCACTCAATTAACTCCTAATACCGCTTTAAACCAGGAATCATTATTTCAAGATTTCTTAAACAGTACGAAATTCATCCCCCTCTAAGGGAGCATGTTTTATTCATATCCTAAGTAAGAACTCCCAAAACACCGATTTGGCTGGAGTCCATTAAAATCTCGCCGGAGTGAATTTAAATAGGAATAGGCAGTTACAATATCTGTGACACCATTGTTTTACTCGCAGATAAGGCGGGACTTCATCAGCGCTGAATATCCTCACTATTTGACGAAAATGTAAAACAATTGAATTTCCGATCCTTGGCAAGCTAATTTCTAGCATTTTATTTTAACAATAATGTACATACTAAATAATTATATTAAATATGTATGACCATTAATAACTATACAAATGGAGTATAGATTAATGTAGATTTAAAACGAAACATGTAGATCCATGTACTCATTCATCCACCTATTTGTACCATGTTTTGAGGAAATAAAGTACTGAATACTGAATAAAACTAGAGGTAAACAACAGGCGGTCTTAACGCTAAAGACCAATCTCTTCCAGACAACCTTTGGGTTACGGAAAAATAGCTACAAATAAAAAACCCATAATACCACCATATATCACCATTATATTAACATATTTGACTACTTAAGTGAACAACATGAATATTACGTAAGTATTTAATAAATACGATACAACTAGCTAATAAAATGTAATTAACACATAATTTCGAAAATATCCCAAGTACCAGGCGAATATCAAATATCTAAAGGGAAGTAACAAGAAGTAAAATATATAAACAGAATAACTCGAGCGAATCTCTAATAAAATCGTAAAACATTATGAACGACGGAATTTTAATTAAAAACCAACCGTTATATTCTGTTGATGGCTTTTTAGTATCTTTTCCACGTTTTATGGGCGATGTATTAAAATAAACACAATCTAATGTCGTTATCAATTTTCTCCAATATTCCTAGTTTGAATAAATGCCTCGTAAAATATGTCGTTGTGAATAGAGGAGTTTAATCGTTAAAATGAACAAAGAAATCATGGAAAAAGCGGAGCTCTAAAATATTCAACGGAGAGAGAAGCACCATTCTATTTAGAAAATAAATGTGACGTAGGTATACTGACGCCTATATTTTAAAAGGCAAAGCTTTGGGTAGAGGTACATAAGGTAACCAACATATATATTTTTATTCTTGTCTTCATGTCGCGATGTTTCAAGAGACAGACACTAATATAATAAAGTAACAAGTGTATTTTAGAAGATGAATGTTTCATTTCGTTTTTTTTTTTAAGTTCGTTCTTGTAAAGTTCGGTGTCAGTGTAATATTGTGGCACCACCGAGCTGACCTGATGATGGAAACAGAAGGTGGCCATAGCAACTCCTAAACATACTAGAGAAACCCGTCGTGTAGTTTGGGCTATTAGAAACGTACAAGGAGTAGTTGATGACTGTGGTAGTAGGTATGAATCCTTAAGTGGGAGTTACAAGTCATGATAAAGTTTGGCCACACGATGGAAACTGTTCCTTAGGCTACTTGTAACTTATACTGAGCGAGGCCAAAAAATCCACGCAAAAAATTCAAAATGGCGGCTATTTTAGTTTCCAAATTTTTTTATTTTTTTTAGAACTCAAAAATGCTTCGTGCTACACAAAAACTTTGTATGAGAATTATGTTTTGCATAAATTTATCTATAACTTTGGTTATTATCATTTTCTCGATATATCTAATAGTTCATGAGAAAAATGGTGTTCAATATTGCGTTTCTTGTTAAAACACTGTTAGTCAAAAGGCTTAGCAAAATCAAACTGCATCGTATGCAGAAATCAATCCATTTTCTCCAGTGATACTAGGAACCAATATAAAGGATTTCATCCAGCGAAATGAAAATTTCATCGACGGGAATTCAAAATGGCGGTCATTTATCAAAGGGGGAGCCGCATTTTTTAAAAAGTGTATAATTTCAAAACGGCATCTGCTTTTTAAGTAATATGGGTATCAATCGATTGGTATTGACACCATTAATTAAAATAAGAAAAATACCATGTAAAAAATTAAAGATGGCGGCCACCTATAACAAAATTGTAAAATTTTCATTCTTCTTTTTTCCGTTATATTAAAAATAACAACTAAATGTCCAATGATATAGTCAATTTATATACTTACATAAATTCTCATAGTATTATCTACGCGACAAAACAAAAATTATGACAATCCGTCGATTAGTTTTTGAACTATACGAATTACAAACGAGCCTCGGCGAGTGTGTCATAGTAGTTATGGAAACAAACTGCACTTTTGTAATGAAAGGTTTTTACATGGTATTTTTCTTATTTTAATTAATGGTGTCAATACCAATCGATTGATACCCATATTACTTAAATAGCAGATGCCGTTTTGAAATTATACACTTTTTAAAAAATGCGGCTCCCCCTTTGATAAATGACCGCCATTTTGAATTCCCGTCGATGAAATTTTCATTTCGCCGGATGAAATCCTTTATATTGGTTCCTAGTATCACTGGAGAAAATGGATTGATTTCTGCATACGATGCAGTTTGATTTTGCTAAGCCTTTTGACTAACAGTGTTTTAACAAGAAACGCAATATTGAACACCATTTTTCTCATGAACTATTAGATATATCGAGAAAATGATAATAACCAAAGTTATAGATAAATTTATGCAAAACATAATTCTCATACAAAGTTTTTGTGTAGCACGAAGCATTTTTGAGTTCTAAAAAAAATAAAAAAATTTGGAAACTAAAATAGCCGCCATTTTGAATTTTTTGCGTGGATTTTTTGGCCTCGCTCAGTATAAAGCTCAAGCCACACAGAGAGCGGGCGGGCGGTGGCGGCGCGGGCGCGGGCGGCGGCGGCGCGGGCGCGGGCGGCGGCGGCGCGGGCGCGGGCGGCAGCGGCGCGGGCGCGGGCGGCAGCGGCGCGGGCGCGGGCGGCAGCGGCGCGGGCGCGGGCGGCAGCGGCGCGGGCGCGGGCGGCAGCGGCGCGGGCGCGGGCCCGCTCTCTGTGTGGCTTAAGCTTAAGTTACAAGTAGCCTAAGGAACAGTTTCCATCGTGAGGCCAAACTTTATCATGACTTGTAACTCCCAAGATCCATTTATATGGGGATTCACACCTACTATGGATAAAAAATTAAAAACACGACTGCATTAAAAAGATAAAAAGAAGTTTTATAATAAAGAAATCAAGGAAATATATTTTGTTTGCTGTCTGGGGACCTGATATTCTGGTTTTACTTATAGGTCCCCCGACTGCAAACAAAATATATTTCCTTGATTTCTTTATTATAAAACTTGTTTTTATCTTTTTAATGCAGTCGTGTTTTTAATTTTAAAATTATTATTTTATTTCGAACTTTTTTTACTTGAAACACATACAATACATTATATATATTTTTGTAATCGTCTCTTCAAATGCTTCATTTTGATACCCCACTTGCTAGAATACCAGTTTTTTTTTCCGGAACACAAAATGGAGTCTACAGTCCGCCATATTGTTTTTATTGCAACGTCACATATCCTATGTCACCCGGGATGACGTAAGAATTCCAACGATTCCTCACACATCTAAATCGGTTAAGGCGTTGAGAAATTCTGGGGGAACAAAAAAGTTCACATACATACATACATACATACATACATACATACATGAAACCCGAAAACATTACACTCCTTTTTTTGGGCAGTCGTGTAAAAAGTACAATCGATAATATAAAACAATGAATATTGTTACTGAAATGACAGTTTAATATATTTAATTTCAACTTAAATAAAAAAGAACTTTAGAAGAACTAAAAACGAAACTTCTAATCTGAGAAAATTAATAAAATCAGGGGAAATAATTCCTGTAGTTTTGAAAATTGGTACAGTTATGTCAGTTATACCTTGCGGTATCCAGATAAACGTATTAAAAATCCCCGAGGGTGAGGGTGTGCTGAGGGTGTAGATACCTTTTTAGTATTTCGTAAGAAAACTCGCAAACGGTAGCCCATAGTAAAAAATGTTCTAAGACTTAAGTATTCTACGTAAAATTATCTACAAAAAAGGTCCAGCAAACTTTTTTCTCTAGCATTAATATTTAATGAGATTTTAAAAGGGGAAAGTTCAATTTTATGGGGGTTTTTTTCTCAACGTAATCACAAATTCGACGTAAAAAGTAATGTTTAATTAATATTTTAGCCAACTCCTTGTACGTTTTGCGACATATTTGAATACTGAACATCGCTCAGAATGATGACCGGATGGAATGAAGTACTAGAAAGTTCCCAAATCGTTCATAATCACCGGAAGTTTCAACCCAAGGGAAAATATAACATCGCCCAAGTGCGTTCGGAAACTTATCGAATCATTCCCCCGGGTGTATCCGCGGCCGGGAACACGCCGGGACAAGGGTACAAATGCTGCTACGTCATTATGTCAAACTAAACTTTTTTCCGTATATTATGTTTCCATAAGCCTCTGACTAATGAAACGAAAACCTAAATTGTTATTTCAGCTCCACGGACTTTCGAAATTTAGCACTTGGCATAGTTTCGTGCCCACCAAACTTTATCCTCGATGTTCCGAAAAGGACGGATACTGTGTGGTTTTAAACGGAATTCAGGGCAATAGTATTTTGATATGACTTTTATTGACGAGGGTTTTAGATGTCGATCATGAAATGTTCTATCTAATAACCCTTTGTCTTTATTATTTAGACGACGTTTGAAAGACGTCATTTTAGGACGAGAAAACTGTATCCGGGTACCAGGCAAGCAGCAGGTAAAAAGGTTAACTTAATTATAGTGGTCGTTCTGAAGAGCGCGCGGTTTTACGCTTGTCGCTCGAGCACCTCTCTTCAGTGAGGAGCGACGGCTTGTAATTTCCATAATTTCTTTTCAGAGTACATTCACAAGTACTTTTACTCGTATGTGATCTATTGCTAAACATGTATATGACGATTCGGTATAATGTCGTTTGTAATTTCTCCGCTCATTAGTCCGAAGACTAAGACAGAGAGGCTCTGCGCTAAGTCCCCAGTCGTCAGTAGTAGCAGGTAGTAGCAAAGCTCAGAGGCTTAGCGAAATTGAAATTTGCTAAGACGAAAGACAATTAAGCAACGAATTAACTGGAATATCGCCATTCGTGATTCAAAGACTTACATTATTTAAAACTTAATAAAAAGGTACGGTCTACTAAATGGCTGAGCTTTTTATATTTTAATAAAATAACAATCGGGGCGTACGAACGCAATACGACTGAAAAAATTTAATGATACAAATGACATAATTGTAAATCTATTGAAAAAAAACCGATTATATCTCAACACGGCGCAGGGGTGGGCAAGGCATTCTCCATACAAACTCTGTGCACGTTTTATTCGTAGGTTTTTGCACTAACGAATGTAATATTTTTTTTGGTGTAAATATTAGATATGCGAAGAAAGTGATGTGGAAATTTTCAAACATTTCAAAAAAAAACAATTAAAAAATATAAACATAGTGTCAATGAAAAAAAATTACATCACGAAATAGCTAACAGAAAAATAAGCATACTGACCTGCAAGCACAAACGAAGAGAATCCTGCACAAAGTTTGTATGGAGAGAGCTTGCCCTACCCCCCCTCTTAACAAAAGTCGAAGAGTTTCGGGCACAACGAAAAATATTTAGTAGTTACACCACAGGTAGGTAACCATATCGAGAGGAGAAATTAGCCACCGGGTTTTGAATACAGACTCAACTCATTTGATGAATCAGCATCATTATCTCCTAGCGTTATCCAAGCAGGTACAGTTACATCCATCCTGAGGGATGTCACCTTCCCAACCCAAAAGGCGAAACTAGACCTTATTGGGATAAGGCTAGTCAATAGACTTGTGTAGTACATGTACTAAGACCGAACCGAACCGAACGGCTCTCGACTGGCGCGACAGACATGGGGAAAAACGTTACTTTTCGATCACCGTTATTGTTATTCCCGTTCCAAAAAAATCACATTGAAAAATCACCGTGACTTTGTCATTTCGGTTATTTCGTGTCACGACATTTGTGTGTCGATCGTTCCCGGCAGTTACAGATATTTTTGTAACAACTGATGTTACTCTGTGACAGCGCACCGCAGTCACAGTCACAGTTAGTAACAGCGGTCACGAGGCACGACGCGACGCGTCGCTTACACACTGTTCCAGTGATATCGTCGCTAAGTAACAACGTTATTTTGTAACGTTGTTACTTCGTGACAAGTCAGACTGTTACTTTTTAACGGCGGATCACCGTGATTTTTTCACCGTGAAGTTTTTTATCACCCACCTCTATGGCGCGAACGCGAGCGAATGATCATTCGATAGTTCACTCATTCAATTCAGCCAAAGGAGCACGAATAGGCACGTTTCTTTCGGTGTACTAGTGTACTAAAAGACCGATCTAGTACATGTGAGAGATTGTACTAGTCCGGAGCG
This sequence comes from Cenopis cana, assembly GCA_951800055.1. Lineage (NCBI taxonomy): Eukaryota > Metazoa > Arthropoda > Insecta > Lepidoptera > Tortricidae > Cenopis > Cenopis cana. The sequence goes on from OX637487.1 coordinate 18,386,272, forward strand.
ATCCGCTCAGTGATCGAGCGCGCACAAGCCTACTAGTCAAGTGAGTGGGCAACTTGACTGTTAAAAGTACTCTAGCCGCCCGTAGGGCAACAACTTGGCTTAACGACTGCTATCATAGACAGCAGCCGGGATCAACGGCTTAGCGTGCCTTCCAAACCACGGTAGCGCTCAAACCGGTGACCCATCTAAGAATTGATCTGAGGCGACGTTGCTTAACATCGCATACCCACGCGGTACACGTGCGCAGCTAGACCACGAACTACCTATTACTAATTTGTTATTAAAACAAATTAACTGTGAAGCATCTCCTAAACAACATCCTTTATCTTGCCAAGAGCATTGCCCGTTTAATGTCATCTCGGGTATCACAACAAACAAAGGGTCAATATTTCACTGCTTCCGGAAAGTATTTGGGGAATGTCGAACTTTGTCAGTGATTTAAGCGTAGGAGGTGGCCCACTGACTTAAAACTTGTTATTTAGGATAAGTCATTTAGGCTTTCTCAAATTATGTTTACGCAAAATCCCGACTCTTATTTTATTTATCACACATAAATAAACAGATTGAAATTTAAACAAAAAGCTAAATTGGATCTCGAAATAGAATTTAAGGACGAGCACCGACAACAACACAGGATTATTTTTTGATTTTTCTTCTTTATTTCTGTTATAAAATTAGTAACAAAAACGGGCATAGGCTTCCGTAACAAAATGTTCTGATAGGTTAGTATGTATGTAATAATGATTATTGTCAAGTGGACGTGATGAAAAAACGTAAATTTTACCTTCCTACGTAATTTTAATGAATATGGTGTCCTGGCAGACGATTTTAATTGCAATAAGACAAACATTAAGAATTTTATCAACAAGAATTTGAAAAGTATCACGCAGTTGGGAAGGAGAAGCACAGCTTATCCTAAAGCACAGGGCTTACCTATTTAGAAAGCAGTCTCTAGTTATAAGGAAACATGTATTTCCATCATCATCATATCAGCCGAAAGACGTCCACTGTTGGACAGAGGCCTCCCCCAAAGAGTGCCACCCTCATCCAGCGGACTCTTGCACATGGCATGTACTCGTATTTTGATGTGGAATAAATCATTTTATATATTAAGACTCACCGAAAAAGCCTTAAGGAAGACCAGACACTGTATAATGCCCTCCATCGTGTCTCCCGTAAGACAGAAGGTGCCGGTGAGGTGGCGGCCTTTCTTGTCGCCGAGCGCGGGCGCCGCGGCAAGGCTGGCGTGCACGAGCGCGCCTCGGGGCCGCGCGTCGCGCGTGGCGCCCAGGACGCCGGGCAGCGGCGCGCCCTCCATCAGCCGGGCCAGAGGGTCCATGCCCTACGCCATCACACACTAACACTCACTGACACACACTTCGGCACTGAAGGGACCGTACACTGTTGTGTTACACACCGGCCTCACTAAATGCGCACACAGGTTATGCCGACCATTCGCATAGGTAAGCCAAATGAAAACGATCCAGATAGTAAATTTTGTTTCGTGTTTCGTTTGACCGGCGAGTTCTTTATACCATCTGAATTTACTACGAGTATTTATTTGGCACAAAAATGAGATTGGAGACTGCTACGCTAGCATACTTGTAACACAGCAACTCAAACTGTTCTAAGCAAATTGGCACTGATAAAGTCCTGTATTTTAAAACTGGAACCTGTGAAATGTCTGTGTTTTAGTGCTGCTCGATGTCGATCCTAGAAGACACGGACACCACGGGCGGTGCTAACGTCAAGCTCTGGCAGAGGCTCTTGCACTCCTCGCACCTGCAGCGCTGCTCCTTCTTGGTCCAACACTCATTGTTCACCAGCAGACTCACAAACGTGTAGATCAAAATCGCCATTCCCATTATTATGTATATTTCCATTATGCACTGATACAACCTTTGACACTGTATTTGGCACACGATTTACCTGTCGAAACGAATTCACGAGTTATAACACCGACCGTGACACATTACCTACGCGAGTCATCAGTGGCAGCGAGCTACGAGTAGAATTACACCAAGTTGTAGCAGAATATGTACTAAAATCGAATTTCCGCACATTCATTTGTCATTTTAACGGCGTTTGTTGAAAACAATATCGAATCGCGATGAGGCGGGGACCGCGGTTATGGGCCCTTGGCGTGATTTACATACGATGCGTGAAAGTGAGCAACGATTTTAACAGAATCATTCGAAACATCGGCGAATGTTTTGCATATAAAAACCGTTCATAACATGGCATGGCTGTGTGAATTTCAATAACGGCAAAACACGACAGTAATAGCAATTTGTCAACGACATCTCAAGTTAAGTGTAGGCATTGTTATGCATTGATCAGGATAGCAGCGCGGTGAAGCAGGTTTTAATCAGACCGAATAGCGTTAAACAATGGGTCCCGAATCGGATTACCTCTGGAGTGCGGTGGCCGCGTCGACAGCACCTTCGATAAGAAGGGGCGAGGGAACTCATTGCCGGCTGATTGCCATCATTGTGTCGCGAGCCGGGGTCCGACGGCCGCCGCGGCGCCGCCCAATCACTACCTATTCAATCGCGCTCTGGTGGGTAACTACTTTCACGTCTGCGTTTTTATATTGGCGTGATTCACACAGAGCCGGAAACATGAGTATCCTGCGACCATATATAAAGATACATATATTTCCGAGTGAACCAAACAACATTACGTTGCTCGCATTGATATAAAGCCCCACTTGTCGCGCGGAGGTGGCGGCGCCGACATAAATCTCTATTCAGTCAGCGATCCTCTCACACAATTGTGCCCAATCCGAAAATCCAATACTGCATCATATCACAAAACAAATCCGTGTTTCGCAACAATATTTATTTAAAGAAATACTTTCTAAATTTACTGAATATTATTCCGCATCTTCGGATAAATTGGTAATTAAGGAAAACACAAAGTACTGGCAAACCATTAAATCCAACCACGATACAAATTATTTCACCGTAAATCTTATTTCGGTGAATAGAATCCTGATTAGATACTTCATCTCATAAATATTAATGAGGTAATACTTATTTTCCTTTATTTTTAAAACAAGCAGCAGATATAGATTTCCTTGATTGTGCAGGCTGGCAGTCGGGGAGGAAAAACAATGGAGATCACGGTCGACTGCGCTTTGAAGGAAAACAATTGATCGTCTGAGAGGACGATCCGAGCCGGATTACCCACCCGGCGATGTCCTTACGAGGGAAACAGTCCTTTAGAAGCTGTGCTATACATATCTACACTATTACAAGTGCGGAACTGTTATTGTTATAAAGTTTATGGAAAAACATTTTTACACTTAACAGCAACGAGTTAAGATTATGTATTACAATCGGCAATAAGGTGATAAAACAGATATATCTTATAGAGGACTGTACTGGACTTACATGACTGCTGCTAAGAATCGTCGCGCACGGCCCGACTCATATCACTTGCATTGTGCAAAAAAGAGGAGGGTACATTTTATTGTCTAGCATTGAGTCGCGGCGTCAGTGTATCCCGCTGTTTCCTAGCGAGTCGATCGAGTAAAAGTTACGTACATAAGAGGTAACAGGGTAACAGCGCTACTTGATGTTTTAAAGCACGACACTAATGACCGCGCAAGACGTTAGACAAAATGTTAATACCTAAACAGTCTAGAGGGCAAGCCGAAATGGCAAATTATGTAGTTTAAACTTCACATTAAATATAGGCGCCTGAACAAACATTCAGTTTTCGTTTGACTCTGCACATATTAACTATTTACCCAGCTAGTAAACTTAACAGCAGTTTCAACCACATAAGGATACTTAGGCAGTTTGGTAATTCCTTATTTACTGGCATTATTGTTCCAAATGTAAGCCGCCGAGTGATTTAGTACTCGTGGAAACGCTTACAAGCGGATAACAAGAATAACATCATCGATAAACTTTGTAGACATCGGAGAAGCTCTGTTTTGATTTAATTTCAGATTATAAACAATACTTCAACTAAGGATGATAATACTTACACAGTTTCTAGACGACAAATTTGGTTAGCTGTTACGCAATTTTAATATTCGTGAATTCGCGTAGTCATTTTACGAGTTAATGTTACAGTCCGGAGGATTAATTTCACATGAATATTATGTAATTTATGTATGGCGAAGTATGTTCAATACAAATAAACGATATGATATGATATAAGTGGATTAAGCTAGCTACAATCGCGCCGACTCATTTATTTTATATTGAAAAGTCCCGCGAGTTTCACACTCACGACTTTAAGGTCGAATATCGCTCGACGCGTTTCAGGCCGGTACGCGATTCAATCATGAGTTGGGCCCGGCGGTCCGTTTATACATAATAATAAACTTTTATTTCAGGCCAGAAGTCAATAAATTGATTTAAATTAAACACGCGATTTTCACACATTATTATTGGGAAACGGAATTTAATCGCAGTTTCATCCGGGATGACGGTTTTAATATTTCATCTTCGTGGAATCCAGTTATTAGTAAGTGCAAGCGTGGAAATACATCGTCCATTACAAATTACATCAACGGACATTGTTAGTGTTGTCATGTTGTGTGTCGGGCGAGTGACAACCCTAGTGAAAAAGTGATTTATAAAAACCAAGTTCGGTTAGTTCGGAAAACCCGTGCGGCTAGAAGATGTTGATACCCCGCTCCCACTCCAGTCAGCTCGCGACCAAGAATGTTGTGATATATTCGAAACGTCGGAAAAACCTTTTAAAAAAAACCGGTCAAGTGCGAGTCCGACTCGCGCACCGAGGGTTCCGTACACAGTTCTTGTATATGTAGTTGTGTACCCGTCCCGACCCCATTAATTCAGGAACAATCTTAAAAAAACATGACAGCACCATCTATCGGCGCATTGTGTTACTAATTTGCGCGACTGAATAACTTAGTACGTATGTTGGTTTTTCAAGGATACCTAATTCTTTATCACATCAACCGATTTCAATAATTGTTTTTTTATTTGAAAGAAGGTATTTTCAACGTAATTTTGTAAATTTAAATATAAAACAAAAATATATACAAAGGTGATTAAATTACAAACTTAGTATAGAAGAGTTTTTTGATGATTAAAAAAAAGAAAAACTAGATAGAGCTATGGCTATAATTTTCCTGTAAAATATACATGCATATTAATGTTGTGTAATAATTTCAAATTTTTTGCTTCGTAAACTTCGGAGATAAGGGGGGGGGGGAATGGTATTTTTTTTTACATTTTCCCTCGTAAATCAAAATTTCCCCAACGAAAAAAAAAACTAAAAATGTTTTGGAATGTACAAGTCAAGCCCTTTCATATGATACCCCACTTGACATAGTTGCCAGACTTTAAAATTTTGAACCCCCTTTTATCTGTCATTATTCACAGAAAATAAAATAAAATAATTTAAAAAACCATCTTCTATGTATCTGGGTTACCCTTGTTTATAACTGTTCCAAATTTCAAATCGATAGGATAAGTAGTTCCTGAGATATTTAGCGATGTGACAGACAGACAGACAGACAGACAGACAGACAAAGTGAAACCAATAGGGTTCCTTTTTTACCTTTTTGGTACGGAACCCTAAAAAGGTAAATTAGTTGGGCGCCGATAGATGCAATGCAAGAATCTACCTTTGTCTCTCCATGATTGGTCAAAGTGGAGTCGCACGGCCCGCGCATGCTTTAGGGGCCGCGTACCGGTTCGAAACATGTCTCGCAATATTTGACCTTAAATACGTGAAATTGTATCGTATCCTTATTTAATAAAGTTACGTTGTAACTAAGTTGTAAATAAAATAGTTCTATCTACTCGTAACTATCGCATTCACAGAGCAACTGAAAACATTCCTAGAACAAGGGACTGTAAACGTTAGTAATTAATTTCAGGGCATAGGGTGTCAGAAATATCGGAGATTAATGGCAAGGGAACAATCCAACGGGGCTGGCACGGCCGCTAAGTAATAAGTTGTTACCCATATCTATGATCCGATTATCTCTATCAAGTTTGCATTAAGAGAGATTTAGGATCCGCAGAGCCTTATTTATAACGTAGGTACATGACTCTTATCACAAGGCGTAATAACGTTGAGAGTCGAATATACAGTAGTTTACTTAATACTGCTCGCATCTTAGTGTGGTGCAGATTAGTCAGAACTAATGCGTGTGGCGCCGCCGAAACCAGTTATAAATGAACTGCTGAATTAGCCCCTATGATGTATGTAACAAGGTGCAGAGTTAATGTTCGCGATGATAACTAGACGCCGAAGCGAGCGCGGCTCCCGATCCGTCATCGCTCATCGTCGTCTCCTTGGTCTCGAATATCGTCTGATATCTTCTTAATTAACATGGTAAGCGAGATTTCATTACAGCTTCGTTTTTGTGTGCGGTAACGTATTTATTGGAAAGCGGGAGGGAAAATACGTCTAATAATATTAATTTTAAAATATATAGAATTACTTGGAATAACGTTTCACGTTATGAGTAATAAAATGTAATCCAATATATAATAACAACAGCAGCGGCAGCGGTTCCTAATGAAATAGAGGTTGTATTGTTGACGAAATACAATTTGCACCGATTCCTCGAACAACTTGTATGGCGAATCAGTGAAAATTATATTTCGCCCACCATACATATTACAGCAGCTTTATTGATGCACGTGTAAATGTGAGAGACTCATCGGCAGTGACCCGTGAAAGTCAATTTACTCGAAAACAGTTCCAGGGTAACATATAATAAAGATTAAAGCGCTCATATGCCTCTCCTACATATTCATGTTTATAAGTTTTATAACAATGCTGAAAAGAATAACGACACACGAAGTTTTAGTACGTACTTCGGCAAAGAATGCCGGGATTAGGCCGAACAATGGCGCAGCCTGCAAGCCGTACACAAAACGAATACATAGATTAATAAGTTTTTTCCGAGCGCCGACATGAAAGATAGAAATATGAGACAAAAATATTTAGGAAGGAATACCGACCTAAGTAAACGAACAGCTATGGGGATTGTGCGACGAACATTTATGTTGGATGTAAACTCTATCAGTTTGCTAATGTCTAATTTAGAAATTTCAGTTATTGCATAAACCATGAAGATTAATAATCGATGTATGAGAAAGTCGCGGTTTAATTTACAATTCCGTCAGAGCGCAGTCTGTCCGGGGCGCGCGGCGCGGCGGCTGACCTAGATGCAGCGAAACACATAATTAAAGGCAGGAACTCTAAACCGCACAAAGAATGCAGCTGCAGCTGACTAATGGCGAGGGCATTTTGGCGAGATTCGGCTGCCAAGGTCTTTCTACCTACATTCACTCTGTGAACCGAGCGTCGTCTTTAATTGTCCATATGGACCATACAGAAAGATTAACCCCAGATGGTCGATTTTGCAACGCTAATACTCTTTAGTGAACCATTAAAATTTTGCAAGTTAGTCCGTCCGAAGCCCCACGAAGAAAAAAAAAACCCGCGAAGAAATTTAAAGTCATGTGAAGTCCCCAACCCGCTCTGGGCCTGCGTGGGGACTACTGCCCAATCCCTGTCATCTATGAGAGGGGGCCTGTGCCCAGCAGTGGGACGGATATAGGCTGATAATGATGATGATGATGAGTCCGTCCGAGCCGCTACTATAGCGAGCGACAAAGACAAAAATATGAGTGCTACAGGCGTAGACGTCTTAAAATGACAAATCAGCCAGAGCGTAATAGAATCAAGAAGATATGATCACATTACCAGACAATGTTCTCTGTCCAATGAGCCTTTTCATTATTTCCACCCATCAGGACTACATGAAATAAGATGATGGAGCATTACACTGCCTGAACATAATTGTCAGCACTACGCCTCCATCCATAAGTAATGGTTACGTCTTCCTCGTCCATTGGACCTGTCGAGTCGCCCTGAATAACTTAATACATGACTCATCTCAACCACTATCCCGTTAATTTCACTATTCAAGTACTAGGTTAATATAAATCGGATTCAAACGAAAAATAGGTAGGACATATTATATTATTATAAATTATAACGTTATATAGACGCGAAATCAAGCTGTTGCTTTAAAGACTTATATGGGACGATAAATGAGTTACAAAGTTATGTATGTTTCTCCAGGGGGCCGATTTTTGAGTGTCGAGCGCTCGACTTCTCACTCGAGATCTGTCAAAAAGCTATGGTGTTTTGACAGATGGCGAGTGAAAAGTCGAGCGATCGACACTCAAAAATCGCCACCCTCAACATAAGCACTAAGCGAAAATCTAAGTGGTGAGGAAGAAATCATTTTAATTGGTAAATTCTACAAGTCTTCGCTCCGTCCGCCCCGGTAGAAACGCAGCCTTAGGCCTTGTTTATGTGAAAGCGACGCGCTGGAAACTTACAGTCACATCTGAGACTCGCCGACCGTGTCGACTTACGCGTTGTGCTAGGTGGGCGAACTAGATGCGAACGGGAAGCGGCGCGGCGTGGCGCGAAACAAAACAAAGGGCTCTCGCCCACGGCGACTTTTTGCAGCGATGCTGTCGCACGTTTTGTAAACGCGCAACAGCATCGCAACCAACGCGCTTTAGTCGCATTTGCAACGCGCTACAGAAGCGATGCCAACGCGCTACTAACGCGCTACAGCATCGATGCAAACGCGCGACTGTTGACTTGTGCCGTTACTGAATCGCGTTTGCATCGCGACTAAAGCGCGACAGTATCGCGTTTCCATCGCGACTGCATCGTGGTTACGTGGGCGAGGGCACAGAGCTAGCGACCGTATTGCGAGTGTATCGATGCCAACGCGCGACAGTATCGCTACTGCATCGCTGCCAAAAGTCGCCGTGGGCGAGGGCTCAAACAGTCGATACCCATTGAAGTGTCCTTTATGAGCGAACCGCTTCGCACCGCATTCGTGTATCGCCGCGCCGCGCCGCTTCGCTTCGCGTTCGCCCGCCTAGGACAACGCGTTAGAGCACCAGGCACACATTCAGATAATTTCATATATATATTTGAAATGTGAGCACTTTGAGTGGTTGACGGTGAATAATCCATCAAAATAACGTAGAAGACACATATAAAAATCGCTCTGCAAAATATTTTTTTCACTATGACTATTTAATAATGCTCAGCCCGAGGCCGTATGGAATTATATCGGGTCCGACATTGTTTAGCGAGAAACACGCGGCTTAAATCATCTCATAAAATGTACAAAGCAAATGCTGGTGCGAGAACATATTTGAACAATCTATTCTTCAGAAGAACAAGCACAACACAAGTTTCCGAGTTCCGAGCAAGGTCGCGGCATGAGCAAGTTCGAAGGCTCGAGTTCTATCGCTGAAACCGCAGAGGCACGCGGCAAGGAATTGGAAAAAGTTTCATTGTTTAAACGTCGACTTCGGAGAGCTTTCCAACTCGAGCCGTGCTCGCGTCTGACACGAGCCCAGCAAATCACCGGCCGAGGCTCAATGAAACGTCCTGCAGGATTCCATTCCGTTTGTTTCTTTTGCTGATCACTGTAGCCGGATATTAATAGTAAGTAATAACCCTAGGAGCGCTCGTGGCCCAGCGGCGCCTGCGTGCCGCAACCGGTATGCAAGGTTAAGCAATGTCGGGCGGGGTCAGTACATGGATGGGTGACCGCTTTGAGTGGTTACTAACTGAGCGCTCCCGTGCTTTGGAAGGCACGTTAAGCCGTTGATCCCGGCTGTTGTCTATGACAGCAGTCGTTAAGCCAAGTTGGAGGCCTTCGAGCGGCTTGAGAACTTCTAACAGTCAAGTTGCCCACTCACTTGACAAAGGGGGGTCGAAGTTGCACCACGTCCGTAGGGAAAGCACCCACCGCTACCCTACACGTGACCCCTGGGTGGTTCTAAAAGTGCAACAAAAACTGGCAACCGTACTGTCTTCTCGGAGATCTCACGGTTCGAAATAAATGCCATACGATAAATAAATAAATAATAACACTCGTAGGGATAAGTCCGCCTTTTAATTTAATCCTATGTGACATGTATATTGTTTTAACCAGTTTTTGTGTACAATAAAGTGCTTACATACGACATACATATTATACTATGAATAGATGAAAACTTTATTTACGGATATGACTACACAATAAAAAAATGAAATCATTGAACGTGACTCGATGCGCATGTGTATTTTACCTGTTGATATCCAAAATATTCACAGATTTTGTGCCTCACACGACTATCGAGCACATTGGAAATGAATCTACGGAATTCGAAAAAATACTGTCGCTGAGCGAGGAAAAAGTCGGGATAACGTTGAAGGATAATTATTTTATTCTTAGATTAACATTAAGTATCATCGACATAACGCCTATGAACAAACAAAGTGCAAAATTTCCACATGCGTATCGAAGTTTGAATACTTGTCGCCGTGGAGCATAATACTCTGATCTTCTCTAGCATTTCTCAACCGATTCTCGAGAATTTTTGTGAGCAGGATCGTTAATTATATAGATTTTTTTGTTTACTCAGTTTTAGCAAAATTTTTCAATTTTTTTCTTTGAAATTATGAAAAAGCACTAGCGAGGTCTGCAGCTCACAGAACCTCTAGGAGTTTAGTTTCACATTTGACATTCCTCGATTAACTTATAAAAAGCTGAACAGGGTAAGTGCTATCCAGACCCTTTTATTGCGCATTTGTAATGGCCCCAAACCAAGTCTACCAGGGCCGCAACTCCGAGAGGAAACTCACTAAGTCCTCCAAAACAATTTAGCAGGACGAATTCACGATGAGCCAGCCGCCTGGCTCGAGCGGCTCACACCCACCCGTTGATCCTAAATTATAGCTGTTGTAAATCGAAGTTTAGATTCACTCAGCAATAAGTAGCAGTATTAAGTGGTTGAGACATTCGTGAAGCTTAGGAGCGAGGTCTGAGAGTGAGAAAGCTTCGATGTTCCGTACTGAGTGACGCCGAAAGCGATTATAAATAATAAATAAAACTGTCATTATGATAATAATGGTGTGATAAAAACTGTGCTAATATTTCTAGAAATTGACCTAATTGACCTTTCAGTTTGGATTTAAGCCGGGACTATCCACTGAAAGTGCGATTCTTTGTTTCAAGCAGACCGTCAAGTACTATACGGATAGTAAAACGCCTGTTTTTGCCTGTTTTTTGGATTTATCGAAGGCATTTGACACAGTTTCATATGATATTCTGTGGAGGAAAATGGATAAATGTACAGGTACACCGAGGGAGGTGATCGACATGCTCCAATATTGGTATAGCCATCAGACCAATCAAGTGAGATGGGCGGGGGCGCTCTCGGACATGTACAGGTTGAAGTGTGGTGTGCGGCAGGGCGGCCTGACCTCACCCAGGTTATTTAACCTGTACGTGGACGAGCTGATTGCTGGGCTCAGTAGCACTGGATCCGGTTGCTCGATTGGCGGAAAAACTATCAATAATATCAGTTACGCCGACGATATGGTGCTGCTGTGCCCATCGATCAGTGCGCTTGTAAAGCTTCTGAAGATTTGTGAGGAGTATGCAGTGGCTCACAAACTGAGGTACAATACCAACAAGAGCGAGCTTTTAGTCTTTAAAGCGGGCAATAAGACTCTCGAAACAGTACCGTCTGTGCTCTTGTGCGGAGCTCCTATTAGGAGAGTTACTCGCTTTAAGTACCTCGGTCATTGGGTCACTGAAAATCTCCACGATGACGTTGACGTAGAAAGGGAGCGCAGAGCATTGTCCGTTCGTTGCAACATGTTGGCCCGTAGGTTTGCACGATGTGATGGGAATGTCAAAATAACTTTGTTTAAGTCATTTTGTCAGACCTTTTACACGTGCAGCCTATGGACTAATTACACTAAAAAGGCGTTCAATGCTCTGCGTGTCCAATACAATAATGGTTTCAGGATGCTGTTGGGGCTTCCACGATTTTGTAGCGCATCAGGCATGTTCGCGGAGGCGCGCGTTGACAGCTTTATTGCTATAATACGCAAGAGAACTGCCTCCCTGATGCGGCGCGTTCGTGAGAGTCCCAACAGTCTCCTGAAGGTATTGGTGGAGTATCCGGCCAGTACAATATGGAGGCACTGGGACTCCATACACATGGACTCCAGAGGGGGTCATGTGTATAATATTTTTTAATTTAAATTAAATTAAATGTAATACTAACATAGGGTTTAAGATTTATTTTTTGCATCTGTTACTAACATATTCTATGGACATTGTCTGATTTAAATAAATTGAATTGAATTGAATTAAATATATATATAAATATACAAGTAACTGGTTTTCCAGACAGTGAGTAAACAATGATTTTAATTGATATGGTACGTGCAACCTACGTTACGTAATCTGGCAAGTGCCAACAATAAAGTAAACAACAAGCGACTTTACTCTGGGGGCTCCATCATAATAGGATTGCTTTTTGAAAAGCTAGGAGGATCAGCACACGCTAGATATCAAGAACGCATCCACGGCCATTTCCTATTTATCGGAGTCAATTCAACGAAATGGAGAAGATATAATTTACTTTTTATCGATCTCCAGCCACGAGCTCCTTTGGCATGCCTCACAAAAGAACGCTGAAAAATAATAAACACGTAACGACATTTTATTCAGATATTTAATTAGTACATTGATTAAAGGAAATATAAACGAACTTGACGTGACAAACCGTATCATATTAATGAGATTAACGAAGATTGGAAAATGTAACCGGACCTTCCCTAAGATCCCTCCATTAACGGAAGCCCATCAGTGCGTCGGAGCACAATGGCCGACGGTAATTATGCGGCCTAATGCGTTTATCCAGTTAGTGTAAATGCTGATGCAATCCATATAATCCGAGTGCAGCCCGTGAGCCGCGCCGCAGACATTATCCTGCCACATTTATTTAGCCCCGACGCGCGTAATCTCACTAGGATGAGCGCGAGCTATGTCACATGGATTAACTCCTAACGTTGACGTATTTATGAAATCCTGGTACATAGGTTTTGCTCCGAGTTCGCAAACACCCATTATGGCAAGAGCCACATATTTCATACAACGGCCCGGCGAATCCATTTACGATGAAGGCCGGAGAAGCGTAAATGCTATTAAGATAAACCCGAGGCGTATACAAATACTGAATTCTCTAGGATAATTTATCTGTGTACGTTAATAACAGCAGTTCTAGTAGGACATAAGCTAGCAGCTGGGAGTTGGGCGGGGCGGGCGTCAGCTTGCCGTGTTTGCCGTAAATACCCAGGCTTCGCTTAGCCGCCATCGCCACTTCGGGCGCCGTAAGATCGAATGACGATTTGCGGAGGCCCAAGTTAAAAACTGCAACTTTGGTCGCAATAGTAATAGTAAATACTAGCTGCATCTTAAAATTTCATACAAAATTTGGAAGGTTGGGTACGTAATATCTTACTCGGACATTATGTTGCGCATTTGTTGTTAAGTCTAGCAATTTTTATCTCGAAATATAAACACAGATAACATCGATTAGGTATAAATGTAATTCTTGCAAATTTTTGGCTTTGTAGTAAAAATTGTGAGCTGTCATGTCAGCTGGTTATATCTCGGCGGAGAGATTGTCTGGTCGTGCTATGAAGTGGGTTACAGCTGTTCAACCCGCCCACGGAACCACAGCTGGCGGTCACGGTGCTTTACGATACAACTCTCTGTCAATTTTTATCTGTAAGGCATTTTACAAGTCATCGCTTTAGAGGAACTTGGTCACGAAAATCTATTGCTCCATCACGGACTGTATGTTTCAGATGCTCGTTCCGAAATTTCATATCAGAGCGCGTGGAATCGAGCAAGGTGAATTAAAATCAAACTGTAATAAGAAAAAAGGTATATGTCGGGGTTGGGTTCACTCCACTTATATCAGTATCCATTTACATATGTATGTATGTATGTAAATACTTTATTGTACACAAGACAAGAAAAAAAAACAATACAGACAAAACAGATTATACACATGTAGTACAAAGGCGAACGTCACATAATTCATTTTCATATATCCAGATTTATGCAATTCCATCCAAAACGCCCGACGTGATTGGAACATCTTAATGCCAACTTTGTCAGATTCCATTTAGGGCAAAAATTCATTATAATTGCGAAAGTGAGGTTTGGTTTACAAGGTAGCTTTCAGATTCCCGAAGGGCAAACCGCGCAGAAATACCGCCCCGGCCAGCTGGGCTCCGGCGAAACTGTCACATTACAAAAAACAATAGGTCACATTTTTTTGTCGTTAGTCGACTGGCAGCTGACGGCACGGTGGAATAGATCTCGGGCTATACCCCTGATTATTGTCGTAAACGACTGTATACTCGTACGCTTTAATAAACACCAGGGCAAACATGCAAAACTAAAAAACACACACTCATCGTGCGTTTAAAAAGGCACGGCCTGATGTGTGTTCTGGGCAAATAATCAACGTGACACGGATTTTCAATTTAAACAAATGGACCGTAATAAAACCATCAGGGGTATAAAATAAGTAAATAGGTTTCAAATTTTTAACGCGTTGCATAGATTGACATGATTTTGTGCGTTCTCATTATAACCCCCAATTTGACATAAAATAAAGTTTAAAAAATTCAAGCTTTACTGACTCGCCCCAAACGATTCCGGGCAAACAAATGACGGACAAATAGTTTGTTCATTCTCACAATCATTACATAGTTTTCAGTCATACATTTATTTAAATAGCCTATTGAGTGCCCCACTTCTGGGACAAATGCCTCTCTCCATGATTTCTAACTATTCGTCCCTATTAAATGCTTCTTGCTCCCTATTTCTGACAAATGCATCCAGTCAACGTCATGTTTATAACTTTAAGGCATCACACTTGCGACGTTGTGTAAAGTCATTAAACGTCCAGTAAAGACTAAAAAATAATTGGGTTTTAAAGAAATATTTTCATTATGCAGCCTTTTATCCTATGTTTATCATAACCTACCTAAATCCGTCTCATTTTATGATATTGCATTGTTTCCCCAATTTCAAGTATGTCATAGATGTACTATTTATATGTAAATATGTTTATCAAATTATGCCAAGTCGCTGTCTCCTTTCATACGAGCCACGTGAACACATAGGTACGTAGTATTATGTCGTGAGTGAGTGCGGTGCAAACAAGCGACACTTTGATGTCCCGACGTTGTGATTTGGTGATTAGTGACTTCTCCCCGTTCTTCCGGGGGGTCAATTTTACTATACGTACTGTATCAGTATATTATACCAAATCTAAAATCGCCACTGATTGGCAGCCCGACAGCTCGAAACGGAGACGCGGCACACCTCGCCGGCGATGGCGGGACGAGCTAGACACTTTTTCAAAAGAGTGGTCAGAGGAGGCGCACTATCGTCAACAGTGGAAACGGAGGAGGGAGGCCTTTGCCCAGTAGTGGGACAATTCAGGCTCACAATATTAATAATATATCAAATTAATATTTATTCCGTACGCTCAGTAAGGCTTGGTGCGCATGGAGGCAAGCCTGGGTGGCCAATGTAGTTTTGATATCAAACCATTAACATCCGACATATGCGGTAAAAAATGTCGCGCCGCTATTAGATTGTACAGTCGAGGGCATAAATATGTATGCATTTTTGGACCTTATTTAAATTTGTAATGTATGCATATTGGTGGTAATAGCTGCATCAGGCGCAATAATGCATTATAACAACAACAACAACACAAAGGTTTTATTGGTGGCGTCGCCCTAGCACCATATATATAGCAATCTTTAAAAAAATTAAGTGTTGATGTATTTATCTCGATAACGGATTTATTTGACTTCATTCCATTGATGTGTTCTCAAAAAATACTCGATGCAGACGAGAGCCGTAGATCGTCAATAAATGTTGTAATTAAATCATATATCGATGATATTTCCGAGCTAATGTAATGATGGAGCCACTCCATCATCGAGTCGGAGTGCCTGGAGCGAATGTGCTCTGTGTTCGCAGCAAATAAGGCGTAATTGAGAGTTTAGCTTCAAACCTAATAAATTAACATATTCATGAACGCAAAGCGATGTTACAGTGTGTTTGGTTCGGAGAAGTGAAAGTTGTAGAATTTCATCAAACACCTCCAAATTTTGAATAAATCCGACGGAAACGATCATTAGTATAATTTGCAAATCAAATTATGTATTTACATTGGTGGCAAATAACGTAACTTGTTAATAACAGCAGGGATCAAATTCAATGGGTCCTGCCCTCACATGCGCCTCTGATCTTAGGGAAAGGAACACCGTACTCGTATCAATCAAACCGACTCACACCTGAATGGCGCCATCAACTTGTCGTCCTTAAATTGGGTCCCTGATGATCAAGTAAGGTTGATATCGAATAAGAATTGGATTTATCCGAAAGTTGAATGCGAGCAAACACACAATTCTCTTGTAAATGCTATGTGAGTGGCTGGACACGCACGAGTGGGTACTCGTGCAAGCTTGCAACATTAGGTATCTTTGCGCACCTTGCACTGACAGGACAAGGCGCGCACAGTTATCTGGCATAATTCTATTCAAACCACCGTGTCAGATAATTATTTTTGCGCATTGTCATGTCAGATACTAGGCGAGGCTTACTATGAATCCCCGATGCGTCCTCCACGAGTGCGAAAAGACCCGAAAACTCCATAAAAGTGAATGTATAACCGTTTTCAGTCACATAAATGAGTAGCGGCAGCGACGAGGAAAACAGAACAACGGACTCGCAAGATGACTCGGATAATAGCCGCAAATAACTAACTTCACAAATATCAATTTCCTGCACGAGAGCAAATCAAACGAAATGTTAATGCCGGCAACTTTTGTGGGGTCCGCAATCTCTGACGAATATTTTGATATGTATTCTATTGGTTTATAAATTGACCCACTCCAATTCATAAAGCTGCAATCACTGACAGCGGTGGCGGCGCGGTGCGGAGGCGATACCGGTTGTAATGTTCGAACTAATATGAAAGGGTCCGCACAGAACGCTTTTTTCCCGGCCGGTTTTCTGTGCGGACCCTTTCATATTAGTTCGAATATTACAACCGGTACCGCCTCCGCACCGCGACGCGCCGCCCCGCTACCGCTGTCAGTGCGTTTCGGGCTTAAATGAGTCACGGTTATACGGCACATAGGGTATTGTGTAACTTTAGGACGTATATATAGGTCTTGTTCTAGAACCTTGTGCGTCGCGGCGCCTGTTTGTACTGTCATTTTGAAGTAAAATCTGAAGGATCAGTCAAGTTACACCTTGGACCTGTCCTCTCAATTTGGAATTGCATCACAAGAGAACTTCAGGTAGGTACAATACGCAACTTTTATTACAGAGCTAAAAAAGTAATAAAAATCTTAGTGTTTTCCCCTTTTCCCAGAGATAAGACCAAACTACTCTTATATCAATTGTTCGCTGCCGACAACCATATTTCGTCGGAATCGTTAGAGCCGTTTCTGAGACCCCGAAACAAATAAATATACAAGAATTATTCGTTTAAAGACATTTGGTATTCATACAGGTGTTATAAAGTAAGTCATCACCATTATTTTCACCCTGTAATCGCCCATTGCTGAGCATAGGCCTCTCTTCGAGTACACCACTCGTCCCGGTCTTGATCCAGTCCTATCCAAGAGTGTCATCATCATTATTTTCACCCTGTAATCGCCCATTGCTGAGCATAGGCCTCTCTTCGAGTACGCCACTCGTCCCGGTCTTGATCCAGTCTTATCCAAGAGTGTCATCATCATTATTTTCACCCTGTAATCGCCCACTGCTGAGCATAGGCCTCTCTTCGAGTACGCCACTCGTCCCGGTCTTGAGCCAGTCTTATCCAAGAGTGACCCGCGATCTTCCTAATATCATCGACCCATAAAGTAGCACCGTTCTATCTAACAATATATATGCGAGAAGAAGCAAGTCATTACGATTAATTTAAATTACTTGAATTTGTACCAGGCAATCAGATTAAATATATATTAAAATGTATGTATCAGAATGGAGGCCCAGAGATGGCAGACGATAATAAGCGAAAAAGTTACCCGCTCATATTCATGCATCATCCGGAACGGCTTTATTTAAACCACTTTTTATTACTTTTTCAAATAAATGTAAGGTATTATTCAACGAGATATATGTATTTGGGCGGCCGCTATGATTGCCGGCCGGGATTAGAGCATCAACGTACGGACGGACAGATGTTAATTAAGTGGAACACAGGCTGGTCACTAGGGCGATAGGGCAAACCAGGCGGGAAATATGGACTCAGGAGAAGCAAGATTGCGATCAATTGCGAATATTGCGATCATGACCTTATTGTCAAAGACAAGGCGCAAGAACCCTTCACTTTGGTAATGATTTTAAAATTTGTCCGATTATCTGACGAGTCAGAGATGTCAAAAGTGGTCTTTCAAAATAATCTAGTACAGACATAGACTGGTTTTTGAGAGATCGCTCTTTGGCGATAAGGCCGCCTGTTGTCTACCTTTACGTAGGTAAAGCAACATGTATATGAGATACAATAAAGAGTATTTGTATTGTATTGTTTTGTTTTTGGTTCAGATTAGGATCGGTATTTCAACAACAATATTTGACAGACATGCCCCCCTCTGTCAAACGTCACGGGTAGAGTACCGGAGCAGTACCGAGACGTCAGCTTTTAAGCTTCATAAAGAGATATCATTTCAGCTGAAACTTGCACCAAAATTGCACATGCTATCAGTCAGTAATTGGGTAAAGCTTACCTCATATTAATATTCAATTTGATATTTGAACAGCTTAAAATTTCCCACTGTATTTTCGTGCAGCAAGGTGCATAATTGTGTGGCGTGAGGAATCAATACCCGTGCACAGGGGCTGTAAATCGTTTAGCAGCGATTACTGCAACCAAGCCGTGGGCGGGACTGCTGAGCAATTAGCTGTTGTAAACGGTTCAGCGCCCCGCAGAGAAAAACTACCCGGCATGAGCGACGTACACACAGCGGTACGGACGGACAGCACGAAAATAACAATCAAATACTCAATATAGAACAAAAACATACCAAGAACTTACTAACTACCTAATCCTAAGGCCTAAACTATAAGGTCATGGGCCGCCCGAATCGCTGGGCAGGGTTCTCATAAGGCGGGCCGCGTTGCCTCGCTTAAACCAATGCCGATTCGCTGAGCGAGGTACTGGCCTGGCCACGACATTGGTCTAAGGCGACCGCGGGCGCGGCGAGCGGGGCGGCGAAAACGGTCTAAGCTGTGAGCATGCCACGACAACGCAGTTGTCTTAGCGGCATTGAGCGAATGGGACGTACTCAAAGGACGCAAAATGTCATTATCAAAAGTGGCCGTTCAGTGTCTCGAAAGTAGCTCGTATTTTATTACAGACATTTTAAATAGGAGAGAAGGTGTGCACGAAGTAAATAGCTCTGATTCGGAAAACGTTCTTTTATTTCTTCCCACAACCGTTTGATTACATGCCGCAACTTGTGTTGCGGATGCTGTGCCATCCACAAGGCAGGCCTATTTATAATTTCACTGATAAACGCCTCTGTGTCCAATATCGCGGAGCGAATAAAACAAAATATTTTGTTTTTTAAAACTCCGCCCGATCCGTGCCGCCGCTAAGACCGTTCGCGCCGCTCTGACTCGTGGCATGGCTCTTTCCGCCAGTGCCTTTGATCTCGCCGCTCGCCGCCGCAGCCGGTCGCGCGAGTAAATTCGCGCGCGATTTAGCCCACAGCGAATTCTCGTGGCATGCTTCTTTAGCGGTCTTGATTTTGTTTAATTCGCTCGCCGCTGGTCGCCTTAGCCAGTCGTCTTAGACCAATGTCGTGGCCAGGCCATACGAGTTAGCTCTACGGTCACCTGAGAACCGGATAAACAAATACCCAATCTGCATCAAAGTTTTAAGTTGGCTCAATGTGGTACACGTGCACGTGTGGGCTAGAATAACACCACCCTTTTCATCCCGCATAGGTTTAATGGAATATGTGTTTGCATAGATAACATTAATTATTAAAACCTTTTGAAAAGGACTCTATCAATATTATCCAGTCGCGTAATGAACGTATGCAATTAATCTGAAAATAGCTCAATGAAATTAATTTGCAGCAAGCAGTCTTATTCCAGCTGCTGTCAAGTTGTAATCCGCTTTCGTGAAGCTGGCGCCCCTCGACGTCGGCGCTCCATGGCTTGTTTCAGCTTATTTTCAACAAATAGTTATTCGTTTTTAAAACGATTTAAGTCAAGATTTTTTTGTGAGCTTAACATTATCAGGGTAATATATATATATATATGTGTATTATAATCAGCATTATGTAAATAGTAAAGTACCAAAGTCGTCAAATATAGGTATCGTATCCTTACTCTTACAAAGTAAAGATTATTTGACTGCTTTGGTTGTAACTATTTGAAGCCGACTGTGCCATATAACACAATAGACACACCCTACGGATTAGACCCAGATTTCGAGTTACCGGCTAATAATAGGCCAGCTTAGACGCTAAGACCACATGTGTTGTTTGTGTACGGACTCAGGGCTGGGCTGGCTCCAGTATTGTTCTGCTATCCTAGTACCACTGAGTACCTAACCGAACAGAAATCCTAATCAGGGTACCTAAATCAAAGGCAGAGTAAATAAGGGAATCTTTTGATCGTTGTTTTGCAAGAATAGATTCAGAATGTAAATAATAAGGTTAGGTTGGGCGATTCGCTGGCTTGGCCACCTAGAGAGGATGGGAGAAGATCGACAGGTGAAGAGAGCATACTTGAGCCGACCGACCGGACGACGTCCTGTGGGTCGCCCCAAGTATCGCTGGAGGTATGTGGTGGAAGCGGACCTGCGTGAGCTCGGAGCTGGTACAAGCTGGCGAGAAATTGCGCAGGACCGAGCAAAGTGCGTGCTCTTGTGTCGGAGACCAAGACTCATTTTGGGGCGTCGTGTTTTCCATTATCGATTCGTCTGAAAGGGTTATTATTATAAGACAAATCTTGCTTCTCAAAATCATTAAGTTTTTAATTCTTTGTATTTGTTATACTCGTAATTTATGCTATTCGATTATTCCCGATGATTTCCCGTTCATTCATGAAGCCTACGACGAAGCGAGCACACGCAGAGTATACCCTGGGTCAATAGAAACTGTAAATGGTGTAAACAAATATGGCTGACTGACTTTTGTTGTAAAATAGTGATGGGAATAGTTTTAACATTAATTAATAAATCCATTTGACACTCGCGAAATTATTCTGTAACTCTTCGTTTTCGCGTATTTTTTATTGCTTGTATTAACAACGAGGTTTACCAAAATAGTATCCCATATTTACTTTAAAACTCACTGTCTTCGAGATATATGGCATCAAACTTTGGCAATTTTAGTCCAAAAAATGAAACGTGTTCGTTTTTTAAAAGTGCGTGATAAATTGGTTTGTTTACCTACATCATTTTCAATTTCCAGTGCACTGTTTTTGATATTAAAATCGAATGTAAAGCGTAACTGTCAGCTTTACCCAAGATACATACATATGAAGCATAATATTAGCATAAGTAGTAAATCGTGTGAAATATTTTAATAGTACTGTATGACTTGTAATACTAGGTATTATTATATCATATCATATCATATCGTTTATTTGCATTGAACATACATCGTCATACGTAAATTACATAAAATTCATGTCAAATATAATCATTATGAACTATAATAAAATAATAATTTAAATTAGTGATACATCATTATTAAGGAATAAAAACGTTCCAATACGTGAGGCAAAGAACTTGTATAGGTATTACCTATCCCTGCAAAAATTCCGTAACCGAGTAAAAGGCTTTTTGGACCAATAAACTCTTGAGCTTACGTGCAAAACCGAGATCTGAGGTAGCATCTTTTATTTCTGAAGGTATCTTATTGAAGATTCGTGGGCCAATAATTTTAAAAGAGTGACTTGCCTTCGTAAGTCTATATCTAGGAATGATTAAAGCAGGCTTCCTCCTGGACGAGTCCCGTACGGTGGCGGTTGCGAACTGGTCTTTACTGCGTCGCATTAGCTTTCCAACCTCATATATAAATAGAGAGGGAACCGTTAAGATTCGGAGTGCTATAAAAAGTTCTCTCGCTGGTTCATCCGGCGGTACCCGGCACATAGTCCGCACTAGTTTTTTTTGTATGATAAACGGACGATCTTTATCTGCTGCCAGACCCCAGAGGTCGATTCCGTAGGAAAGATGAGTGTGGAAATATGCGTAATAAGCGGCTATCAGGTTTTTCTGTGACAAGGAAGCCTTTAGTCTGGTGACGGCGTAATACGCGGAGTTGAGCTTGGCACACAGCGAATTTATGTGCTCATGCCATTGCAGTTTCTCATCAAGAGTGAAACCCACGAATCTCGCATTGGCCACAGTCCCAATATTTATATTATTAACAACCACAGAGGGTTTGGGAGTTCGTTTGGTAGCCAAGGAGAATTCAACAAGGTTTGTCTTCTCAATATTGAGTTGCATGCCGTTCGCGGTGAACCAATGCAGAAGTCGCAATATGACAGCTTCGATATTGGCGTGGAGCTCATCGTCACTGTCCCCGCTCACAACGGCACAAATGTCATCAGCATACATGACGAAGTCCGCATATGAGGACAGGAATGGGAGATCGTTCATGAGCAATACAAAAATTGTATTTCCAACATTAGATCCCTGCGGCACAGATCTATCACCGATCAGCCCTGGCTCCGACGCATCACCGGCTATCTCCGTCGTCTGAAAACGGTTGCTGAGGAAGGAAATAATAAAATCGAGAGTTATCCCACGCACACCATAGTGCTCGAGCTTGGCCGCTATCAGATTATGATCAACAAGATCAAAAGCGCGGGATAAATCGAACATTATTGCGGCGACACGTCTCTTGCACTCCAGTTTATTCAGCACTATTCTCAATACCTCACGCGTCGCCCCCACCGTCGACCGACCGGCTTGATAGGCGTATTGCTGCTGGCATAACGATCCATTCCTCCTAAAGAAAGTTCCCAGTCGATCACACACACCCATCTCAAACCACCCAATAAAAGAGTTTAAGTTTGATACAAACGTATACAGTTCTCCATAAGGCACGCAATGATAAATAACCGAGTACAAAGCAGCCCTTTGCGCAAGGTACTCGGGCGAAACAACGATATTACGTTACAGATATCGAAATTAAACGTATGTGACATCCCGGACCCAATTACTGGAAACGAGACAATAGAGATCAAGGAAAATATTTTATATAGGCACCTCCCTATGGAATCCCGTAATGTAATAAACAGACGACCTCCCTGCATGATCGTTATCAGACACCGTATGGACACTTGCGACTTCTGTACAAACAAAGGCGCGCTGCCGACCGTTTTTTTAAATGAGAATTAGTTGTATTGACTGATTAGAGATCACCGCAGGTCCTTCAATTGAAAGTGAGACCTGTATCACACTCAGCGCATCCTCGCAAATTCACGTAACACATTGATATTGTTTTACTTGGTCCGTAGTTCTCATATGCCCAATCCACACAATGGGCTATGATGGCGCGAGAAAAGGACGTAGCTGGAATGCGATAAAAGTGTGTCTTTCTCCCTTTAACGCATGACAGGGTCCTTGTCCTGTGCCATTGGTGTAAATCGGACATCAATACTCATACTCATACACAATAAGAAGGAACACATACCAATTGGTAATGATCTCAAAATTTTCAAATAGTTGATCAGAATTTTTTGTTACACATTCCATTTTGATATAGGTATGAATGAAAATGAATGAAATACGAGAGTAGTGTTAGAGTTCAACGTGTGTGTATTGCGCCCAAGTATAAGCTTAGGCCAGACTTAAAGGTGTAAGTTTAGTTTAAACATGGTTTATATTATTCGGATTAGAAATAAGCCCGCGTAACCCTGTGTGGGTTACACATGAGAAATGTCAAACAGTGAGATTTGACAGTTCGGAGACATATCACACTAGCGCCAGCCAGCAATTCATACGCGGTAGCCCTCAATCATACGATAGGTTTTCCCGAGTCCCTGTACAGTCGACATATAGATATATAATAACGGGAAAACTCTTTAATATTCGGGATCGGGAAAAGATGTAGATATACGTTTCCTTTCCTTACTGCACGATACGATAACGATTTGAGCAGCTCAATCAAATTAAAACCGACGTATCCGCGCGATACTGGGAACCCGCCGTAGCTCCTCCGCTTCAATAAACGTCCGCTACAGAAAAATGTCTTCAGACTTATCCCGATAGATTCCATTCCAGCCTCGAAACAAATATAAAGATACGTTGATTGCGACAGGCAACAAATGCGGCGCATCGCTCGAAGGAAGTGTCTTGGAAAAGGGACTTTATGTAGCTTGCACTAGGCCCGTTTTTGATAAAGACATAAATAAAAAACGCGACCGATGCAGTATCGGCGTCAGTTAGTCTAAAGAAAAGGCTCCGTGCGACCAGACATTTATAAATCGACTAGTTGCTATATTCTGGAAACGTCTTGGTGTTAACGCAGCCTAACGGGCAAGGTGTAGTAATCTGATCAGTGACGTCATCACTAGATCGCCATGCGGAATGTTTTTCAATCCCCCTGCGCCTCGATAAACAAATGGGGGACTGCAGTAGACTGGCGAATAATTTTCTACATAAATGACTCGCATATTTCTCCAAATGTCTTACCATGAATCTGGATTGTCTTACTGTCATAGCGCGGATCGGCAAATTATCTCTGACTACGATATAGTTAACCAGGGCCGCATAATCCATCCACTCGCGTCCGAACCTAAACTCGCACCACCGATGACCCTATCACGTGTGTATGTTGACCTGGTACACGGTACGCACTACGCGGGCGCGCGCCAGGGCGGGCCGCCGATAACTGAAGGCTCCCGGGCGCCCCTCGCGCCCCGCTCCGCCGCCCCCGCAACCCAAACTCTCAATTATTTTATTGGGAAAGCTAATGAGACGTGAGCCATCCGCCGGATCGTTGTCTGCTATCCCCATGGTTACCTACCCCGAATAAAACAGCATGGTCTGATCGGTCTGATTCGATATTCATGTGGATTTGGCTCGGGCGGTTAGGCAGCGTTCGTTAGCAGTTGTTTACAGTTACATTACAATAAACGAGGGATCGTGTGCCTCATTGCGGCCGATATCACAGCTGCCGCTCATTAGCGCCGTCGCGCGTGACTCAAGTTTCAAGTATTTATTGCACTCATGTTGTTACATAGGTGTTATAATGTTACAGTACAAGAATCAAACATGAACCCTGTAAGGGCATCGCAATATATAAAATTGGCTTATAGCTAATAACATAAGAGGCACACTTTGTACTTACAGGACTCGTAGCGCCGCTACGGCGTAGCGGCGTAGCTCATCGCTTTCAGTGTTCCCCGCTAGGTGTGCATTCCGCTCGTAGGAGCTTTTCTCTGTTAATCATTCAAGGCACACAGATATACATCATGACTCTACGTAAGATTTTCGCTACAGAGCGGAAAAACGCCGCTACGCGCTAGGATGTAGCAGCTTTTGTGGGCCGCGAATGGGTTAAGGCAAGGCAAGTTCATGAATCTGGCGAAAATATTAATAAACTTTTCATTAGTAGTGATCCAGCATTTCAAAAAACAATTAACATGTACAGTCAACCAATTTGATTTCTGGGCCACTTCGTAGTAGTAGTAGTAAAACTCTTTATTGTACACAATAAAACACATGAAAAAATACAAAAGAAAATAGTATGTACAAAGGCGAACTTATCCCTTTAAGGGATCTCTTCCAGAAGACATGAACATAGGTAGACAAATACAGCAACCTGTACAACAAATACAAAAAAAAGACAACAATTATAAAACATACATACACTGCTATATACTTCGTATCTTGTCACAGTGAAAATCAATTTGTCACTGTGACAAGGTACTTACAAAGTGGTCCAGAAATCAAATTGGTTGACCGTACTATGTATTTACGAAAACTACGCGCAGAGTTCCGTAGAGAGCGGGATGGTTAATTTCAAACTCACGCGTGTTAGAGCGGGACATTCGCAAAGGCATTGCCTCGCCTTCAGCGGAAATGGCTACGAGCGTAGAACTAAGAAATATTTGCACCTTACATGATTTTCAGCGTAACATACTAATTCTGCTGAAACCACGAGATACCAAATATACCTATCAACTTTTGTTATACTTTCCAAAACATGTTATGAAATTTTATTATAAAGTAAAAAAAAAACTTTCATTATCCAATTTCATTACGTTTGTAATTAATCCAATCCGACCGTTGTTTGGTATCCGAGTTTAAATTTCATTCAAAGTTTTAATAAAAACAGTTTCTCAACAAGCCAAGTTAACCGATAAAATTATATGGGTTCTAGGTAGTCTCCCGTCTGTGCGCACGAAAACCCACACCACACCATATCACAGAATAAGGCGGTTTTATCTAACTTGTTTTTCAACATATACATTAATATTGTGGACAATCTTACACCTAGTCCCTAAGCAAAGCTTGTACTATGGATACCTACTAGGCGGCGATATACACCCCAATTAAAGGACACAGTACCTACAGTACAAAAACACAATAAGCAGAGGCAAACAGCAGGCGGTCTTATCGCTCAAGAGCGATTTCTTGCTTATACATACGATTACATATAAATAAACTTAAATATATGCTGAAATACATAGAAAACATTCAGGACTTACTTGACTTAATATCCTATGTCCCCTGGATGGGGCAGAGGGCGTCCACAGTGATCCTCCAACCCGTTCGGTCTTGAGCTTCGCGCTTTATCTCGCTCCACGTCTTCCCGATCTTCTTCGCCTCTTCTACAACTGTTCGCCGCCAGGTCTGTTTGGGTCGGCCACGCTTGCGCTTTCCTTGTGGATTCCAATCGAGTGCTTGCTTTGGAATGTGATCGGAATCTCTTCGGAGGGTGTGGCTAATCCAGTTCCATTTGCGTCGCTTGATCTGCTGGTCGATCGGAGTTTCACAGCAGCGGTCCAGGAGATTTACGTTGGAGATTTTATTGGGCCAGTAGATACCAAGGATTCGGCGGAGACAGCGGTTTACGAAGACCTGTAGCTGGTGCGAGATGACTTTGGTGACCTTCCACGTCTCACACCCATATAGCAGTACGGATTTAACGTTGGACCCGAATATCTTGATCTTCACTCGACGCGTTAGTTTCCGTGACTGCCACACAGGCCGTAGTTGTGCGAAGGTCGCTCGGGCCCTGACAATACGTGAAGCAATGTCCTCTTCAGTCCCTCCAGACTCTGACACGACGCTTCCGAGGTAAGTAAATTTATGAACGCGCTCCATATCCTCTGCACCAATCCGCAAAGGTGTGCGGTTTTCCACTCCCGATCGCATCTCTTGGGTCTTCCGAGTGTTAACCTTGAGTCCGGTAAAGCCCGCCTCTCGGCAGAGGTCGTCCAGCTTAGATTGCATATCGCGGTGCGTATGAGTCAGCAGGCATAGATCGTCGGCATAATCCAGGTCCTCCAGGACGTTGGTTATGCCCCACTCTATCCCGCGTCGCTTGTTATGATGCGTGTGATGCATAATCCCGTCGAGAACGACCAGGAACAGGAGAGGCGAGAGCAAACAGCCTTGTCGAACGCCTGCGTGTACCCTAATGTCTTCAGAGATGAGACCATCGTGAGTAACTCTACACGAATATTTCCTGTAGATGGCCTTTAGCAGGTTCACAATCTTCGGCGGGACACCAATATCGTTGAGTCGTGACCATATGCTTGTCCACCTCAACGTATCAAAGGCCTTTTCAAAGTCCACAAAGGTAAGATAGACCTCCCTTTGCCATTCTGATGCCTGCTCAAGAATGATACGCAGAGTGTTAATTTGGTCGGTACACGAGCGGTTTGGGCGGAAGCCAGCCTGCTCCTTGCGAAGAAGAGGTTCAACTGCTCCCGACAACCGATCCAAGATGATCTTACAGAAAACCTTAGAAGGTATCGAGAGCAAAGTAATACCCCTCCAGTTGCTACACTGGCTAAGATCCCCTTTTTTGGGCACAGTTATTAGAAGCCCTTTGTTCCAGTCGTCTGGAAGTTCCTCACTCGTCCAGATTTTTTCAATTAAGGGTGTCAGCACCTCGACGGCGGATTTTGGATCTGCTTTCAGCATTTCCGCAGTAATAAGGTCGAGGCCTGGGGCTTTTCCAGATTTTAGAGAGAGAACTGCCTTCTCTACTTCGCCGTGTGTGGGTGGATCGACATTGATGTCAATATGCTTTGGTGGTAGAGGTGTGTCTTGCGGTACACCAGGCGTGGTCGATGCTGTCGAGCGGAAGACCTCCTCAAAGTGTTCACGCCAACGTTGCAGTTGCCCTTCCGATGTAACAATAAACTGTCCGTCTTTCGACTTAAGAGGCTTCTTACGTAGACTGCTCTTCCCTGCCAAGATTTTAGTCGACTTATATAGTTCTCTCAGATTTCCGGAGTTAGCAGCGAGCTGGGCGTTATCAGCAATACCATCAGCCCACATCCTCCTATCATTCCGCGAGCTACGGTAGATCTTTCTGCGAGTCTGACGGTACTGCTGTCTGAGATCGGCTTGTAGTGTCTCGTCGTTGTTCTCTAGCAGTTTAAGATGAAGTTCTCTGCGGTCGCTAATGAGCTTCCAAGTGGATTGTGACATCCAGTCCTCGCGCTTGTGCTTGGTGTGCCCTAAGACGATGGAGCTGGTCTCTGTGTAGGCCACTTTGATGCGGTTCCACTCTTCGTCTAAAGAGCCATCGTCAACTTTGAGTCCCGAGAAACGGTTACGGAGTTCGAGTTTGAAACTGTTGCTGATGTCAGGTTCTTTGAGTTTAGCGACGTCAAACCTTCTCCCAACCCTGCCAGGTCCCCCGTTGGGTCGTGCTACTGCAACTTTGAGTCGCAGTTCGGCAACAACCAAGTGATGATCGCTGTCGATATCAGCTCCTCTCCGGTTTCGGACATCGAGCAACGATGTGCGCCATTTGGTACTGACGGCAAGGTGGTCGATTTGGTTTTTAGTAGTGCCATCAGGTGAAGTCCAAGTGTACTTATGTATATCTCTGTGAATGAATAAAGTTCCGCCAATGGTCAGGTCGTCATTCAGGACTCAGGAACAAATATTCGTGTTCATCGCACAAATAAATACCCTGACCGAGATTCGAACCTGGATCCTCCAGCTTCGTAGGCAGGGTCACTATACCAACTAGGCTAAATCGGCCGTCATGGTTAATTATGGTGGCCATTTTTTTCGGATTCATTTTATTTATTTATTTATTTTTAAACTTTATTGCACATAAAAATTAGTACAAAGGGCGGACTTAATGCCATGAGGCATTCTCTACCAGTCAACCGTAGGGCCAAACAGAAACTTGCAAATGTGGGTGCAGTGAAAAAAATTAATTTATAATAACTTAAATAATATCAAAAGGATAAACATACATTCCTTATTTAGTGATATATACATAAATATATTAATAATAGTTACATATATACATATATAAAAACATATATTTATACTACTGCATAAGTGCTGGGGACACAACTAACTAATTTTCGCTAGACTTGCTCTAGCAGGTGCTTGTGTAGCATGTGTTTGAAAGCAAACTTACTTGGGGCTTGTCTTATTGTTAGGGGGAGCGCATTCCAGAGACGGATAGCTTGCACAGCGAAAGAAGATGAGATAAAACCAGTATGGTGTGGAAGAACGGAGAGTTTAAGGGAGCGGGAAGAACGTAGTTCACACCCTGGACGGGGGGTAACGAAATTAAATTTGCATTTGAGTTATGCCGGAGCAGAAGGATCGAAAAGGATGGAAAAGAGTGTACAGAGAATTCGGAGAGAACGACGTTGACGAATAGGGAGCCAATTTAGTCGATGTTATTCATACATACTTATTATCTATATTAAGTTTGTCAGAGCTGCATACATAGCCACTAGGTAATCAGGTTATATTATAATTATAACTTTCATGCAGCAGACATTTCAATCGAGAAATTATATAATTTGAAATACATAGTCCTACGCATGCTCCACTATAGATCTGCGCTAAGCTGCGTTATTGATTTCAATAAGATTGTCGGGAAATGTAGATCCAAGATTGGTGACGTGAAGCTGCCCTTAGAATAATTGGAACTTCGATCCAGTGACAAATAAGTTCGTCTGTCTGGAACCAGCAATTAGCAGTTCGCTTTTGGTCGCTGGGTGGCGCCACTGGGTAATCCGGGACCAGAGTTATCCGCTAATTCGAGATAATTAAAGATAAACCGGCTAAGTGCGTGTACGACTTCGCACATTTAGGGTTCCGAACCAACCGCATGATTAAGTTTGCTTGTTTTTGCGCCCCCTTTAGCTGTAATGGGAGCCCCGCTTAAAACATTTAAAAATAAGTGGTCGCGACGGCCGGCGGCCTCGCGTCTAACACTGCGCGCGAGCGCCGGTAAAGACGTGTGTGACTCGTTTATTATGTTTCAATATATCTGAGAAGAAATAAGGTTTAACTATTTGTATGGCGTCTGGACACCAAAATGAAACTGAAAATTTTAAGACTGTAGCTCTAACCGTTTAGCTGTAAACCTGTGTGACAGACGACGGACGGACGGACGGGACAGCAATAGGGTTCCGTTTTGACAATTCGGGTACGGAACCCTATAAACGTGCAGAAAGAGTATACAAGTCGACTGGCGTATCATTTCAACTCGTATTTTGGATTCGACCGCAGTTCTGCTGCCAGAGTAACGTGGCGAACCGCCGATATGTAAACATAATTCAGAGGATTTAACATTTAATACACATACGAAGTGAATGTGAATAATGAATGCGTGTATGCATTAGGGCCCTTTATAATCCGCTCACTGGGCCGACTCGGCCCGGAACTTCGCCGAGGCACCCGCGGCCATTGCGAACTGCTCTTAAGAGATTTAATGTTGGGAGCTGCTACTTATAATACATAGTAGTTTATGCAACAGCTACATAATGAGAGGCTTTAACACGGGTGTGGTTTTATGAATCGAGCCGAAAACTAGTTTCATAATAAGAACACACGAGTATTTTTATGCCTAATTAAGCATATATTAAATCCTCGACCATGTGTAACCTATGTTTACTGAGATACTCCGAGGTCCGAGGATGCGTGAGGTATCGTTGGAATCTTTACGTCATCCCGAATAACATGTGACGTTGCAATAAAAACTATACGGCGGACTGTGAACTCCATTTTGTGTGCTTCTAAGAAAAAAATAAGATAAATAATTCAGTAAACAAGAGTCGAGGTTCATACGAGTAATTAAATTTAAAATAACGCGGCACCAGGAGTACATAAATGAAGAGGAGTTAATGGAATCACCCACGAGAGCGAACGATCGACTGCAGTTTACCGCAGCGTGAGAATAACCTGCATCGAAACAGCATTTTTTTATATAATTTGGAACATTATTCATTAATACGACGTATTAAGACTTATTTACTAATCTTACCATAGTCTACCGCTTGATTAAGGCGGTTCCTGCGCGAAGTGAAGCGTAAGACGAGTGATGTCAGACATAATGACATTGACGGATCTCAAATTTATTGAAAAAGAAGAAGAAATACAATCTAGCAACAGTTTTCATAATAGTACCTACTGCATTAGCTAGCCACTTAGCCACACAACAACGTATAATTTATGGATTTTCCAAAGAATAGTAGATTGTTTGACAAGGGTCTAAAGTAAGCCATATTACCACGAGATGGTTATTTTCCCGAACGTAGTGAGGGAAAATTGTTATAGTGGTATTATGGCTTTTTAGGCCCGAGTTATACACTCTACTTTTCACTTCGATTGCGAGAAAACACATAAACACAAAATATCCACTTAAATGAATAATTTATCTCTTGGCGGGCGTATGTCTAATTTGACAACATGTTTTTTTTTCTAAGGCCAGGACCATGCCTCGCTATGCGTCTTCGCTTTGCGTACTCGCCTCCCTTTCTTTTGCTATATTAAAGAAAGAGGTGCAACATGCGCTTTTTTTTTCTTTTAAGAGGCGCAATTGCTTTGACCATAGACACCGCTAAATCTTTAAAGAACTGAAAAACGTCTTTCCTGATTGGTCGATTTTAGTACAGCTGTATTCTGATTGGATGCTATTTTTACCAAATATTTTTTTATCTGTCAAATTTCTGTTCTGTGATTGGTGGATTTAATAGGTGAAGTATTTTGATTAGTCAAATTAAAATGTTTTGTAAATCATAAATATGTATACATATTTCCCTAGGGCTTAAATGTTCTACTTTAGCCCCGCTTCACAAGTCTAATATGACACACTTTTCGAGCATGAGAAGTGAAAAATATTATGTTCAAAGGAAATACGCGAAATTTTCACTCTGCTCTGAGATTCCCATTTCACCCGAGGTCATAAGACGGAAACTAATTAATAGGTATAATGGCCCTAAAAGATCTCATCACAGTTAACTATTTCTACATATGTTTTTCGACCAAAGGCTCCATTCCTCTAACTGCTCTAACATAATTCACTTTCAATCGGTTTTATATAAGGCGCTCGGTTGTTTTATGCGTCAAACGCATGCGTTTCCATATAAATCCATTCAACGCAATGCGTCTGACGTAACGTATTTATATGGAACGCATGCGTTTGACGCATAAAACAACCGAGCGCCTAAATCGCAATCGGTGCGCCCTTCCCAAACATAGGCTCGTTGCGCGTCGAAGTGAGCGCGCGCGAATGCATGTGTAAATGTATTACAAAACCAATTCCAATTTGTAACGAAAATATATTGATTTGTAATAAACGTTGTTTGCTCCAGCCTGACCTAAATGACCTGTGCATGTCCTAAAATGTCTGCCCGTGAAACCTTTTATCGTATTAAGTTACATGCACTCAACCAATATAGTCTCATATTTTGTTTCAATGAAATTAACCCTACTAATATTATAGACGATGATTTTAAATCGGTGATCAGGATTAAAAGGAGTTAGTTTTTGGTAATTACTAGCTAACCGAGATTGTCAACGATTAGTGAGTTATATTGGTTCCTGATCACTGATTTAAACTCATCGTGTATTACGTGAAAGTTTGGATGTTAAGTTACCTACTCAAGCTTGCATGACTGAAAGATAAACTTTGATATAGGTACTGATAGTTTGGCTACTTTAACTCTACCAAGCAAATGAACTGTCAAACAAATATTTGGTTTGGCAACACTACCTCACACGTCACATTTCCGTGACATTTCCATAGAAATATGACGTATAATGCACAGAGTTGCCATATTATATCCCTTTTAGGGATAAGTTCGCCTTTGTACCAAAATGTCCTTATTTGTTTGTATTTTTTGTGTTTTTTTGTGTACAATAAAGTTATTACATACATACATACATACATTATATTTGTTTGACAGTTCATTTGCTTGGTAGAGTTAAAGTAGCCAAACTCTAGCGTGTTTTAAACTAAAAAAATTAAAATACTCCTTATCCTAAAAGTCACGGTGAACTTTGATACGGGAGTTCTGGGGCAAGAGCTAGGATCCATACATATTAAATAACTTCGAATACGAATTACTTGATCTTAAAAAGTCACTGCAAACTTACATCAGGCTTCGTTCACACGGTATTGTCCTGTACGTTTTTTTGCAGTATACGTCTTAACGGATAAATAGTGGCACATACTTTGTGCATAGAACCATTCACACGGCGTTTGTACTGCAAAAAAACGTACTTACATTCTTCATACGTTTAAACGGATACTCACCGGACTTGTCAAGCAAATCGAATAAACTTTAACGTATTCGGTTTGCAGTGGCGCGTAGTATAGTTCTGTTTCATTCACACGGCACGATGTTATACGTTTTTTATCGAATAGAATGAATACATAGCTAGGCCTAATAAAACTCACTTATTCAATTCAATGGACATCCGAAAGTAATTGAAAAACTTTGTTTCATCTTTCCTAAGTTGTGCGTATAAATTTTCAAACGTTTTATTACGCACTGATTCTTTATTTATGGGATGTACCCAAAACCTTCTGTTTTGTCGGCGGCGAAGTCTTTGTCGCCATCGATACCAATATAAAAGTACGATGAAGCGTGGATCCATCTCAGACGTCCCACTGCGACAACTGCGTGAAAACTGTCGCTATTCGGCGTGAAAACGGTTTTTAAACGCATGAAAATCTACCGTGTGAACACCCGACAGTTTGTACGTTTAAAATCGAATACGTGAAAAAACGTGCAGGGCAATGCGGTGTGAACCTACTCTTATCCGTGATATCACATTTTCGATACATCAGATTAAATATTTGTTATATCCTTCAGATTCCTAAATTCTAATACTTTTAACATACAAGCTACTCGTATCGATGGTATTTTGGTAAATGTTACTTGGATTTGAGCAGGTATTGGATATAAATATTTTACAGGATTCCTCGTACTTAGAGCGGAAACTTTACACATGAAGGAAACTTGTTGGTTTATTTATTAAAATATTCAATACGATACGCCTTTAGTCGTATTTGCTGTTGCCTAAGATATCGCTTTACTTTAATTTTGGATACATGGAAGTAGAGTTAATATGGGATGTCACATTTCTAATCTGGATAAAGAGCCCTAGTTAATTGCAAATGCGTAATATTCATTTTGATTTAACTACACCACTTTCATCGTCAATATTTAAATAGCATGTAAACGATTTGGCGACGGCTCGGTGTAAGTTTATTATGTGACTGATTCAATAAATTAATAAATAAATCACACTGTATTGTGATTTAAAATCACATTGTATCTTTCTTTAATACAGTTATGTTATGAAATCTGCTCCTTATTCATTGTCAGCATCGCAAGCACCATTAATTAACACCGTTTAGTGTATCTGGAAATGAGTCCATTTCCGTCCCTTTGTCCGGCGGACAATAACGAAAAAAAGCCGGCTGAGGCGCGGCCGGCTCAATAAAGTACGGCTGTATATTTAGGTATATGACATTTGTTTTAGGACATAATGGCGGCGAGATCAAAAGGCGAACGCGAGAGCAAAAAGTAATCTGCGCGCAAACACAAGGACATCAGCCGACAATTTCATGCTTCCCGGTCAAAACTTGCTCGTCACAAACATTCACATTCACATTATCAAATTGTATTTTTTTCCACTTTACCTGCCTTTATTGGGATCCCGGCATCAGCACACATCTCACACTCACAGTATAAACATAACAGAGCCGATCACGTTTCTGATTTCGGATAATCTGTACATTCAGCAGAGTTCTCATGCCTAAGGCGATACGCCCATGTACGCCCACGTAAGGACCTCCCGCACAATCTAATTCCGGCAAAAAGTAACCCGAATATACTACAAGCATCATAGCAATACAATAACAATTCCGGCAGTCGTGTACCAGGGAGCAAGAGGTAAGGGAGGGTCGATTTCGTTTTCATGCCGCGTTTGGAGTCAGGACACGTAGGGCTAGTGATTGCCGATACCTGCTGCGCCCGGGACTGCCGTGCGCCCTGCTGTCTTAGTCCCGCCTTATGACGCGGGCCTGTTAACCTGTATCTCATCAATTTGGGACTATATTTATCTTTTCTGTAGGTACTTGAGTTTCAGATGTTGCGCCCCAGCCCGTTAAATGCATTGATATCAAAATAAAACTTTTCTTCAATGCAACGATGATGGCAAAGAAGCGTACAGTCCACCTGATGGACTGTTGGTGGATGGACTCATAACTGAAACTGATAACATAATGAAGGTTGGGCAACCTTAAGTGATTAAAAACTAAATTTATCTATACCTACTGAACGGAGTAGCACCTATACGTACCTATGTGAATGTCATCCGTAAACGTAGGATGTCGCCACGTCGCTCAAAGAGCAAGCGTCACAAAGTACCTAGATTGTGAAAACAAGCAACCTGAGTTGCACAAGCCAAAAATCAACGCAAGTTGCGCATAAACCATGAAGATATTTTGGCGTAATCACCGTACTCTATAAGGATTAACCCATTTGTTATCAAAATGGGACTGTACTTCAAGTACAGCTATTTACCAAATCAGCAGCAGCTATTTGCTTCACATGTACTTACTTCACACTTAAAACCAGAACCTGCTGAACTGAGTACATGCGAACGTCACGCAGGACGTCGCTCAAAGGGCAAGCGTCTCAAAGAGAAAGGATAGCGAGTGGATAACCAGCGTTCGGTAAAGGCGCATGACAGCCAGATAATTTGGCTTATTCACCTGGAGGATTAGTCCCGAGAAGCAGGCGGCGGAAATACCTAAACATCCGCAGATTACCGGCCAGGCGCGAGACCGACGTTCCGCTGAATGTTGATCCCTGCTAGTACAGCCAGCATCATAAATATGTGTATACATACTAGAGGTTTATTGTTAAGAGATAACAGCGGGGTGTACTGTGTACTATTATCTCGGGCGGTGTACACCCAGCCAGTGCTCCGCGCGTGCCGAAAATTACGAGCTTCGTGTGTAAATTATGAATTTTCTGGCTGTCAAAACGGGTCGCTGACTTATATTCACTGGCCGTTACAGAAATTCATGTTATCCTTGTTTCTGTCAATGGGGAAAAAAATATGCGGGAATCGGAGTGTCAATGAGCCCTACTCGTTCATAGACATTCGCAGAAAAGAACTGAACAAAACCAAATTATTAAATACATAATTTAACATAATTTAAGTATAATTCGCACGCTTTTTAAGCCGTCCTCTCCCGGCGAACAAAATATACAATGCCATTCTTTTGTTATCTGCCCTGGGATTCCAGGGACTGGTAGACGACGGGTTTGACAGGTAAAATTCCGATAAGCCGAACCTCTCTGATATCTTTTAGTACTGGACCTGATATGTTTTTATGGACCCGTGAGGCATGAGGCATCGTAGCAAACACGCAATATTTCAACAACAACCTGTCGCCATCATTTTTCCTGCAGCCCGGGCTCAGCAAGCACGAACTAAACAATGTTAGCACGGGCTAATTAATACACATCCAGAGGGTCAATCTAAAGCGCACGTTTCACATTCCTTTTTAACTTCAAAGTGTTTTGCGCTATATCTGAAACTAACGCAGCTTAGGGCGACTTGAAATGTCAATCGTAAAAATCGATTTAAGGCGCAGGGGTGGGCAAGGCATTCACAAACTCTGTGCACGTTTTATTCGTAGGTTTTGGCACTAACGAATGTAGTTTTTTTTTTGTATGTAAATATTAGATATGCGAAGAAAGTGATGTGGAAATTTTCAAATATTTCAAAAAAATGAAAAATAAAATCAATTAAAAAAAATTACATCACGAAATAGCTAACAGAAAAATAAGCATACTGACCAAAAATCATAACTTTAATGCAAACACAAACGAAGAAAATCCTGCACAAAGTTTGTATTGAGAGAGCTTGCCCTACCCCTCCTCTTAAGTTAGGGGTTAGGTATACGAGGCGAGGATATACTGCTCTGCCCGTCAAACAAATATTTGTCCTTGCTGTGATGAACACAGGACCACTAGACTCATAGGCGGGAGTACTACCGACTAAACCAAAATCGTCAAATGAATGTGAATGGTACGTGTCAAATCCTCTAGTTAAACAGCAGTAACGAGAACATCATTTATTAGCAGCGCGAGATTACGTTTAGGCAAAAATAAACGCGGTTGTATGGGGATATTAAAATTTCAGCCGAGCAGCGCCGGGCCCTCTCGCCAGCACAGCGGACCTGAACACAACGACAAACAAACGTAAACGCACGCCAGTGAGGTTATAACGGCACCTTATATTTATTTCTCTGTGACATAGCAAAGTATATGTATTAAATTAAAAATCTGAATAATCTAAAAAAAGGTTCTCAAAAAGGAATGCGCAAAATACAACCGTACCTACTACTAATCAAACCCATATACGCTGCGCTATAATAGTAAAAGGTGTTACCTGAATAGTACCTGGATATCAAATTAAAATTATCAAACATTGGTCTTTAAAACTTTGCGTCAAAACTTTAATAAAAACATAATTTGAAATAGAATACACTTAAATATAGTCGTTCGTTGAATCATCCTTCTGATGGATTCTTAAAAGCCACGATGGAAAGTTTGACATTATTCAATATCCCAATTAGAGACACACTAGACTAGGTTCCTATTCCACAGTACGTCATCGTCAGCCGCACTAAATATTAGCAACACGTCGCTCTTGGAAATGTTTCGGCGTCGAGTGGCGTACTGTGACAATGTGCCGCATGCCTGCTCACATAATCACATATGTATGATATTGACACCGTTGTTATATTGTCACTTGTCTACTGTTTCAGTACCGCTTAACTTCCATGAGCTATTGTTTTGTACAAAAATAAAGAATGTTTATATTGTATTGTATATTACCACAATGATATATAATAGTTTGACATCTTTTGTTTTCATTGTTTTATTGTATTTTATTCAATGTAGGTATTGACGATCATAATATATATTGTTTTATATCGACATGAATGATATTTATAATAAAGTATTGTATTATGTAACGTAAATCGACGAAATCTAAATTATACGAAACCCATATCACAGTTGCAATTACGTATCAACACTTTATGACCTTTACGTCATACATTAGTTCATTCCATTAGTTTAGATGCATTATAACCACTAGATTATATCATTTTATACCTCTTTGCTGCCAGTTTGGATTTTACATACCAGTTATGTAACCTATAATTAGGTTCTTCAATATCTGGTATTAATAACCTGGTTCCGCTAGGAGTATGTCCGGAATATATTTGTGGTTTCCGGCCTCACTTATCTCGTTACTCGGGAAATTGACCGCTTACCTGTAACAAAACAAAAAATAAAACATTAGTGGTCCTGGGAATGGGAGTAATGGAGTGAATTTTCATTCACTTCCACTTTTCACTCCACTTTTCAGTGGATGGAAGCCTGTTCCTGCTGGCCGGGTAGCCCGACACCACGGGCTCACAAATAAAAAAATATTGCTCCTTTGCCTTGTATTAACAATGTAGTCTCAAATAAACACGATATTTTTTTTTTTTTTTTTTTAATTTATTTCCAAAAGAAGTATGGTACATTTTAAATTATAACACAGTTCGCCAAACGCTGAGTTTATCGGCGAAATATTACACTCACTTCCATTCTTTGTACCAAATTATCTTATCTAATGACCTAAAACCTAAAGTATTAATTACCTAATATCATAGCTTTATTAATTAGAATTTAGATTTAAACCCTTTAAAATAGATAGTCTTCATTTTAACGACTCGCGAAATGATAGCCGCTCTAGAACGACTTTATATCAGTATTCTGCGAACTTCGTCGCAGCGGCAAGTAAATGTTTGGGATCAATCGGATCGCTTTAATTGGCAACATTTTAGACACGTCAGTCAGTACATACTTGCAGAGATAATGTTTATGTGCTGCCTGTGTTATCAAGTTAGAAAATATACTCGCTGAAGCTCTACTATGCGGATACAAAAATATCCGCCACTCTCATGCCATGACTCATGCCAAATTACAGCTTTCTAGTACTAACGGTTACTGAGAAAAACGGGGGTCGGACGGACGGACGGACGGACGGACATGGCGAAACTATAAGGGTTCCTTGTTTACTACGGAACCCTAAAAACGAGTCTGAATCGATATGATCACGTAAGATTTCAATACATTAAATTAGAACCCTTTTGAATGGCTTCTTTAAAAATTCAGATAAGTATTAAAGTGGCTATTAACAGCCACGACGTACGTAACGGCTCATTCACACGTTCCGGTGTCGATTTAAGGGTTATATCAATGTCTGACGATTAACTCATAAACTTTTCAGATTCCTCGTAATCTATGTGTAATTTGCCCCACTAACCAGATTATAAGAAAAAAAAAGATTTCATAATTTGTCGACTGCATTAGGGGCTCTCTTTGTCACCATTGTAATTAACAATGGGAACGGTTCTTAATAATAAGTGCGTCTCGTTAATACAATGATCCATTAATTACCCATTCCCGTCTCTCAATTACATTACACATTAAGGAATAGAATCGGAGTTCAAAATATAATGAAATTATATACATGTATAAATTGTCAAACCTCTACAAACCATTCACGTCACAGCTGATAAAGGGTACAATGTTAATTATTAGGATATGTTCCGCTTTGTAGTCAAGTTGTTAGCAATCAATGAGGACACACATTGCTCTGAACACCCGCACGTCAGCGGCAGCGGTGGCATACAGCCAAATCGAACAACACGATAACTTCAGTTTATTCTACAGTTAAATTAAATTCAAATAGAACACAGCGAACTTCAATTTTCCCCCGACTACGCGCTTGTACATTATTGGAATTAAAATCCAAGCTCTCGTTATTAAGACAATATTAGAAAGTTTGCGTTCAAGATTATCCATAGCGGACTAATATTTCAATAAATATTAATGACGAGAGAACTTCGTGCGAATTTTCTCGGGGTAAATTCAAATCACAATGTTTGGGACCAGACTTATTAATAAGAGACAAATCGAGTGCCTGGGGGGTGACTCTCGTAATGTTTATCAGTTTTTTTTTTGTAAATACGTTCTAGATTAAACAGGATACGAGCCTTTGATATAATTTGGAATATTGAAGTAAGTGAATAGCGAGTTCATTTTAATAAATGTACGTACTAAATAATTCAATGTGCGAGACGGTTCGAATGAAACTCGCACTGACTAGAAATCAAATTACGTCTTGATATGAAGTGCCTTTAAGTTTTGTAATTAATTTGCGTGCTAAATAAATACTTTTCTTCTTCTTCTTCTAATTTCTCAATGGCCAATCACCAGGAGCACAGTTCAGCGAAGATATCGCAGCACGTAACTGGCCGAGACCTTCCATCGCAGCCGCAACATCTAAAGTATCTAAACAAACCGGGCGCGATCATCGAGGGCCCTTGCGCTCCAGGGCTCTTAATCCACTTGGCT
Source organism: Cenopis cana (assembly GCA_951800055.1). Lineage (NCBI taxonomy): Eukaryota > Metazoa > Arthropoda > Insecta > Lepidoptera > Tortricidae > Cenopis > Cenopis cana. Next base: position 18,427,133 of record OX637487.1, read on the forward strand.
CCTGACTCGCGCCTTCAACGATTAATTGTACGAGTAATTTATTTATTCGATCAACTTCAGACCCATTATTGAAATTTACATAACCTTTGTTCAAGGAGATGCCTTGATTCTTTAATCCCTTCCCCGTGTAGAAAGATGCTTACGACTTCCGCGCAAGAAAAAACGAGATGTAGGAGTGTTACGGCTAAACAGCGTACCATTTTCTCATGTATAATTACATTGTATATCTCTTTTTGAGTTACATATAATTTATTTTTAGGCGTCTATGAAATATTATGAAATTGTAATAAACTGTTTTAATACCGAAACAACATAACTTACGTGCTGAAATATCGTATGTCTACAGCAGCCGATATAGGCGACAATTTTAATTAGGAACGTTTGGTTTATTGCTCTTACCTTACTTTGTTAGCTAGTAACATGTCATACCAAACGTTAACAAACCGTATGAAGTGCTATGATGTAGCCCAAGGGCTTTCATTTAGGTATTAAAATAGGTACTTCTTCAATCCCCTGGAATCGCTTCGACCGGGAAATGAGCCCGCAACCTGGCCAACTGACCTACAGTGGGTGCCGCTCATAGCGACCACATTTTCAATCACTTCACTATTCTAAAGGCGTGCTTAGGGTGGCTCGTGAATGTCCGTGGTGGCATGCGCAAGCGAATCCTGCGGCGTCTCACAAAGGCGAGGAGGGAAAGCCGCTGGTTTTTAGTGGGTAGCCTGACACAGGAGTCCCACATCACCGCGCCTAAAACCCCCAGGAAAGCCGGCATGCATCAAGCATTTTCCAGCGTTAAAAAAAAGGGGTGGCTCGTGAATACCTACCGCGAGATTTTACAACTTTTTAATCTACAGATCAACAACCTCTCTAATTACATTAGGAATCGTAAGGTTGATTCCCGTCTTGCATTTATCACTTCGATTGAAAACAATTTCGTTAACCGACCATTTCGCTTGGTAACATTTTCAGGCACACTCCAAACTTTGCCAATGTTCAAAAGTCAAGTAAATAAACATCACACAAGCGATACGTCGATAATAAAGATGGCTTGACAACAAAACATTCTCACAGAAACCACCTAGTCCCGATGAAGTAAAGTCGAGAATAGCCCAGCCTTGATGTTCGTAGGCAAGAAGACGTCGATATTAATATCGCCCGAGGTAAATGCGGCATAGTGGATGCCGTAATAAAGAATAACAAGACTGGATGATGATAAAATAACACATGCCATGGGAATTCCGGGAATTTCCGATGCTGAGCCGAATTTCTTTATCTTGTACAAAGCGAATTTTGTGATTAGATTTAAAGTGGTTTAAGTACACCCAAGAGCAAAACAAAATGGAAATTCAATAAAAAGTGCACTTAATTCGCTCTTGAGTGTACGAGTCTGCAAGACGAAGCCCGACACCAATAATCTTCGTTGATGCCTACCCCAGGCTCTATCTCCGTACCAAGTCCTAACATACGATACTTTTTATCAAAGAAATCATCCTTTACGGGAGTGGATGCTTGTATGGAATAGCGATAACTAGGTAAGCGCCTCCTGATATAAAAGAATAGGAATTAAATTGTAACGCGACGAAAGAGTTCTACGCGGACAAAAGTTGAAACAAGCTTACGGCCTGTCTGATGGTGGTGTAATATGGTAATTGTCTAATTTAGTATTTAGCACTAACAATGGTTTACTGCTACATAAACGCATAGTGCTTGTCTCAGTGATAACCAAAACATGTATAGAAGTAGGCTTTACCAATACATATAAAGCATCATATTTACCATCCTCGTGCCGCTGCCCGAGCTGATACCTCCACCGAATCATAGTTCGATCGAACGTTACCGATCCCACTCAGGGAGGGGTGTTTAAAATTCAGTCTTATTACAGTACAATCACGATTTACAAAAAGGCTTGAAATAATATAATATAAAAATAGTAATTATATGACATACTTACCTATAAATGAGATAAATTTCTAGTAGGTAACTATATTAAAGGATATGGTATTCCGCTGAATGGGTTATTTAATTATATCACTTTAATATTCACAAGCAATATTATGTAGGTAAATCAATTTGAACGCCTTACCTATAACGTTAAGTAATTTCCTAATCACCATTAAAAGTTGCCACTCCGTCTCATCTGGGAAATCAGGAGTGAAACCTCTAAATATGCCTTCCGGTTTATTACAAAGACGACTGTTAAACTGTGTAATGAATATTAAATTCTTCGAGCGTTTAACTTGACAGTAGAACTCTTCTTAAATAATGAGTAACTTTCCATCAAATCACCTTACTAATTATCTGGGGAACGATCGAGTAAAACTAGAAGATACGAACTGTGGTTACGCCACGGGTGCGGTAATTACGCAATTTACCTGCGTGTAAACGGATTGTACGTAAACCCCTTGTGGATCATGGGTTCCTGGTAATAGCCAGTTTCATTCAGGTACGTAAAATGGGGGTTATTACGCTTTATGACTTTTCCCACAAGCTAATTTCGGTGTTACCGTCAAATCACTCATCCAAAACACAACCGTAAATTTTATTGCTATTTAAGTTTCGCCATCTTTCTATATACCGTCTGAAAAAGCGAGTAATATGAAGGTAGAAAAATACGGTCCATTAAAAGGAAAATGTAAAAGAACTGTCTGAAAGATAATTGAGTTAAATTAACGGCTTAGAGCCTAAACCTTTCTAAGAATAATTGTGCTTTAAATAGGTGATAATTACAAGCTGTTCATTCGTTCAGTCTCTGAGTTGATAAAGATTAGTGTTGTGTTAGTGGAGTTGAGTGATGGAGTTACAATAACCATTTCCGTCAATATATTGTAGAAAATAGTACCAATACATAATTGAGTGTGTAACTGGAACACGAATGAGTTTATTGTAACAAATAATTCAACTTTCTCTTTTTTCAGTAACACTAAATTAAATAGAATCGAGAAACGCAAGTTCAGCCGGGCCTGACAAATCCGGAGCTACGTAGAGCGCTAGAGTTATATAATTATTAAAATCCCAACGCAGCGTACATATTATATCAGGAGCACATACTCAGTATATAGTGGTGTGCACGGCCCGCTCGGCTGTCTGCACATGCAATATTACGGCTCCTTGGAGCCGAATGCATTTTTGCAATTCTAATTCTATCACAGCACCATCGCATAAATATGTAGATATTGACCTTAATCATTCTGTTTTCCCAGTCTATGATGCTGTGGTTTTGGAACAGAATAGGTATTAGGGTTGTTACACACATACCACAACCACACGACAACCACAACCACACCACGTGGTCGGGCAAAATGTGGTACGTGTGAATGGTACTATTCATTTTCAATATAAAATATGCGCCCGACCACGAGATGTGGTTGTGGTGTCGTTGTGGTTGTCGTCTGGTTGTGGTACGTGTGAAACAACCCTTAGCCGTGCCATATCACCGGGACAATACTAATGCATGATGAAAAGTGGGTCACGAATGTCTAATAGAAATTACGGTGGAATATATACAGGCAAAAACTTGAGTAAATCACGTTACTTAAATTGCAACAGAATAATCGACGGATATACATAACATACGAGTACATATAATACATATATTACGGATTAGATTACTTTTTATGTCGTCGTGTTTTAATGTTGTCTACCATTGTCTGAGTGCAGTTTGTTTTCTGTTAAATTTAGTGTACTTTATTTTGTGAAAAATAAAGAATATTTGTATTGTATTTTATTTGTATGTCCATCGCAAATGACGGTAAATTCTACAAGCAAACGCTTTAATCAAAAATACTACCATGGAATATTCTGAAATGATGCACACAGCAATGTTGAACTGCTCGCGCGTCTATTCATATTTACGAAATTAAATTTATGTGAAAATAGCTCGTCGGGTCCGTTTTGCCAACTCTTTAGGTATTTTGGCAGCATTTCTGTCGAATAATAACTTACTTTGATAAGTCTCAAAGGAAATGGTAAAATGTTTTTGTCCGTAGCGAAGTTCGGCAGCAATTAGGCGAATCCGCCCGAGGCGACTCCGCTCGGCCGCTGGACCTCAATCCTAAACGAGTTTTTGACTGATTAAAATCATACTTACAGTTACACGCTAGAGGTGAGACGTATTTACGGGAACAGGTTTTTGGAATAGGTTTTGTCATGGACGCGTAAGTACGCGATCCCGCTCGCGCGTCTTTTAGCGTATCGAGTACTAGGCGTACGACGACTCTGAAGACTCGAAACGTCTAAGAGTCTTTATGTTCCGCGCTATTCGTATTCGTCTGCGCGTTCGGATTCTTTCGGGGCACCTCGGGTCGGGGTCGGTTTAGCGCGTATTTGGACCTAGTCTTTGGATCTAGTCTTTTTGTGGACGCGTACTCGCAAGACTCAGTACGCGTTTTGCCTAGTACGTCTCACCTCTATTACACGCCTTTAAAACGCTCCTGCTTGCGTAATCGCTAGCTAATATCTTCGGTATACGATATCTAAGATGTCGGATCAAATACAAATAAAGCGCTAGTGTAACATACGACAGAGTCATCGATAACTGAGGCTAAAGAGATTTTTAATAAATTAGAAACATGCGCGAGCTTCGCAGCTATAGGTACTGATTAGACCATGATTCATAATGTGTTACGCATGTAATGCAGTCAGTCATTTTGATATTTAGTGCACGCGTACCGGACTAGTATGTCATTCTGACACAATAGTTCGGTACGCGTGGAAGTGAGCGCGCTAAGCACATTTAAATCAAATTGAAATGCAAAATGTTTGTCTCAGATTGACCTCTTGACGCTTACTGATATTCGCAGAAAGGTCAAACGAGGTTAATTAACTTGTTAATACAAAGTACACATGAAACATCTCGGGAATCTATTTTCTCTAACCATCTATTTTTAACACCGCCAAGCCACCAGTTGCCGGGATTTTATGTGATTAATTAACATATAGTAACATTAAAGACAGTTTGCTGACGGCTTCACTCACGTGTTTCAGTACTCAATAATAAATGCTATTACATCGAGACAGTAAGTATGCTCATATATAGATCGACACATACAAAAAAATATCTATTTGGTATTTTATCAATCGTAAACCACCAAACAGAAGTAGCGAACGGGCCTTTAAAGTTCTTGCACAAATCTCACTGAATTGCTTTTGAAATGTGAGTTTATTTAATATTGTCGAGTTGCAGTGCACCTTCGTCGTGCTACTAATTATATTGAATACGGGTTTGTCTTACATCTTATGTAGTAGATGTTGTCAGTTGATAGCTCTTGATCTATGCGACAGTTTGTGACGTGTATGTAAACAACCGATAACACACCGACCAATAGCAACCGGTAACGATATTCGTTGCCTCGCCCGCCGGGGGCGTAGCTCAGATGGTAGAGCGCTCGCTTAGCATGCGAGAGGTACGGGGATCGATACCCCGCGCCTCCAAAACTTTTTGTTTTCATAAGATTGCTTAAAATACATTCATATGATCATCGATATGTAAATATGTATATATGATTATTATACCATTTCAGGCAGTTGCCAGCCTGCCTTGAGAATATTATTTTATATGGCTATTTAGCTATTATATATTTACAGTTTTAATAATAACATAATTCATAATATCGCACGCTTACAAGAAAAACAAAATCCCTCCAAAAACAATTTCATGTAATGTGTAACGTCGGGCAAAACCTTAAAAAAGGTAAATTAGTTATAATTGTACGCGATTAAGTCCTGTTCCCCAATAATAATGTGTGAAAATCGCGTAAGTTTAAATTAATATATTTCATGTAAAATGTTGTCAAGACGAGACCATATGGCTCGCACTGTCAAAAAGTTATCAGAACTCGTGTAGAGTCAAGCTTCGAGCTCTTAACGCCCTATCTCTACGAGCCGTAACTTCATAAACTCTACACCTTGGTCAAACTATTATGTAGATTCCAACTATTAGGATTTTTTTGTTGATTGTGTACTAAGTATAAAATTGGACCCTTTTATACTAATAAATAAATAAATAATAAGTAGCTAACATAGCCAACTAGCTTACATACCAAATTTCAGCTTTCTAGGACTTCAGGAAGTACCCTAAGAATTGTGACAAAGTTTGTATGGAGAAGGCCTTGCCCTACCCTGCGCCTTAATATAAAACTCATAACAATTGATAATACACAGTGAATTCGTATTAAATAAGTATACATAACTCAAGTAGAGCATTTTTTTACGGAATAAACATATTATTTAATATCTATACTCAATAATGTAGGCAGTAGGCACGTGTAACGTCAAAGTAACGAGTTTAACCGCCAAGTCCCGCGAAACTCACACTCTTGGGTGATCACATGGAAATAGCAATTCAAGTAGAATCAAGGCGTCAATCCAAATTACACAGCAAAATGCTTGTGTATTTGGAGAAAAAAAATACACGTTTTAGCAGCAAGCAAATAGAGGGCGTCGTTGTATCTCAAGGAAGACCGTAGCCAAGAGGGATGTTGACTCAAAATTTATTATTACTCCATACGAAAGAATATATAAAACTAAGCCAAATAGTGAAAATCCTATTCAAATATCTCAACAAATAACGAAACTACAACCGTTAGAATGTCTTTAGTTCGAGAGAGAAAGCGCTACAGATCAGTGACGTCACTGACCTCGAGCACCATAGTAAATGACGATCGTCCAATACAGAGGTGCGTTTTGCGGAACAGGGACAGAAAATGCCCCCTCCTAAAACTTTGAAGACTTATAATTATGTAACTTTTTATTCTTTTGAAGTGCTTTTTTGATTGAGAATTTGATTCGAGAAAATTCGGTTTCATTGATTTTCTTATTTGGTGTCAACATCCCTATTAGCAGTAGTGTTGTGTATGGCATTACGTAAGGCGGTCACCGAGCTGACCATGGTGAATTGACAGTATTGCATTGCGAAATTAACCCACGTCTAATACCTTAAACCACTTTAATAAAGATTAAGCCACACAGAGAGCGGACGGGCGGTGGCGGCGCGGGCGCGGGCGGCGGCGGCGCGGGCGCGGGCGGCAGCGGCGCGGGCGCGGGCGGCAGCGGCGCGGGAGCTCTCTGTGTGGCTTAAGCTTAAATGAGATAAACAATTGTGCAGATGCAGGTGTCCGTTTGTCATGGCGGAAAGCGATACTTAATTAGGATTAAGCTGTCAAAATACAGACGGCACCGGCGTGGCTTCAACGCAAGCTCGGCAAGCTGTCTCCGACCGAGGTCACGGTTCACTGCCATTAAGCATAACTTGAGCCCCAGATTCGTATGCGCTGCAATCTTTCGCTTAGTAGCGTCGTCTGTCGTAAAATGTTATTCGTTATTCCATTTGTTGTAATTAAGTTTTTAGTAACATAGCTAAGATCTCGAATTTATCGAGCATGATATCAGCTACATACTTATATCAGCAATTCAGCATATTTCCTTACTCGTAAACATAAGTCATAGGTAATTTTGACACATCACCGTAATACCTATCTCAGTTTATAGTACTATATTATGTCAACGAGACATATCGGAGAGTACTATCTAAATCATATTAGTGTACATAGATCACAGATATTCTTAGATGCGAACATAGAACTAATTTCAAACTAGACAGTACCAATAGGTAATTAATTTTATGTCACACCTGGCCATAAAGCGGCAATTACCGCACGCTCCGCGCGCGGGAAATCCCACTTCCTGGCCAGGGGGGTGACATAAAATTTTGTACTTAACACGGGCGGTAATAAAGAAAGCCTCAGATCGCATATTTATCGCCCTTGCCTTCGGCTCGGGCGTCAAATACCTGCGATCTGAGACATTATTTGTTTTACCGCCCTTGTTAAGTAATGTACTAATGAATACCCTAGTATACAGTGCGTTACCGGCACGCGGGCATTTTTATTGAAACTGATGATAATATGTTCCATTAGCATTTATTTCCATGTATTAGCAAATCATATTTTTATGTGAATTAACAGCAAAATTATATTTCCTAACTCCGGACCTTTAATGTAATGTAGGTGCACTGCTGAAGATAACGTCGTAGTAAACAGAACATTAAAGCTTAAGCCACACAGAGAGCGGGCGGGCGGTAGCGGGACGTGAGCGGGCCGTGAGCGGGACGGGAGCGGGCGGTAGCGGCGCGGGAGCGGCGCGGGAGCTGGCGGTAGCGGCGCGGGAGCTGGCGGTAGCGGCGCAGGAGGTAGCGCCGCTACCGCCCGCTCCCGTCCCGCTCACGTCCCGCTACCGCCCGCTCCCGCACCGCTACCGCCCGCCCGCTCTCTGTGTGGCTTAAGCTTTAGGGCTATCATTTGGTACTGCACTGTCAATTTACATTGCTGGCAATTTAAATTTAGCGAAGTAGAATTTTATATTGATTTAAACTTACACGATTTTCACACATTATTATTGGGGAAAGGTAAATTACTTATAATTGTACCTACGCGATTAAGTCCCGTTCCCCAATAATAAGTAGAATTTTGTCAGAAATTAAGTGAAGTCGAAATTTTAATTTTATAAGGAAATTAAGCGCATGGTTAGGTTAAGAAACTACGTTTAAATCCTGCTTAAAGAAAAGTCCACATGGCGGTAATGGTAACACACGGTATACCAAATGCAGTGATGCGGGTACATCAATGTGCAGGAAACCTAGCCGGCGCTCGTCTCACGCCACGCCACTAATTTGGCAGGAGCACTAAACAAGGGTCCTCCGAGGAAGCTCGGCGGCGGCGGCGCGGCGAGGACGCTTCTTACTGCTTTATTTGGAACAACTTTATATACATGACGCAAAACGAGACGTGATCATAATTTAAATACCTGGAGACCGAGCATTTCGTATTTTTCCGGAAATAAAGATCTAGGTCGATTGTTTTAACCTGTGTTATAAATATTAATTTATTTAAATTATTTAATGTGGCGAGGAAGCGATTAAGTAGCTTTTCGCTGGGTTTTATTGTAAACGTATGTAGAAGCTCGCATCGTTTATGCTGGTGGGAAAACACCACAAAAAACGACTCATACACACAAAAAGTTTGATTAAGAGCTATAAAAGGCTCATCATAAATCATGTTCCATCATTTAAGAGGAAATAGAGGTCCGTTTAGAAAGGACACGTGTCAAATATAACTCATGCCTATATATTCGTCTTGTCACATACTTATCCAATAAATGGTAGGACATGTGGAAACTGTTTAAAAGCTTGCCTGCTAGCGTATGGACGCAACAGGACAATCACAATCAATCACTTCACCTTAAGACTTTATCTGCACTTCTTTACTACGGGTAGTCACCTATGAGGGCGAGGGGGTCAAAAACTATGAAAAACGGGTTATTTAGTAAGGATACGTCCCTTTACTACTAGCACTAGCAGATTATTAGGTACTTTAGCCTAGTTGTAGTGGCAGTGGGTCTGTCTATGAAGCTTGTGGTCCTTGTTCGAATCCCGGTCAGGGTAGCTATTTGTGTGATTGGCATTTTTTTTTTGAGTTTTAGAGGCTTTCTATGTATTTGAGTATAGTTCGGACACAACTCTAAGGCTAAATTCCGTCAAACGAACGCAAGAAAAACTAGACTTAGAGCTCTGACTGTAAGGTAGATTTATGCTTGCGTTAATTTGACAGCACTTGGCCTTTAAGTTTAATACGAACTATATCTATTTATTTATCCATATATCGTCGCATAGTACGATTTGTGTAAGATTGTCCACAAATATGAATACAATACAAATACTCTTTATTGCACAACCTCTACCAATAAATTAATCAATCTTCAAATTATATTTTATTGAAATCGTCATAATTATTTCCATGCATCGATCACGACTTCAACAAAGGGATTCACACTAATTCGCTGGCCACATTATGCCAGGAGACAGAATGCCCCAGGCTCCGCTGTAAAAAACAAAGGTCCGAGGGTTGTCCCGGGAGATGTCCGGCAGTGGAATTGAATTCCGTCGCGAAAACTAATTTTAATGGCTGCCGAGGGCCGGCGCATATCCCCGTCCGTTTCACTGGACCGCTAATTATCGGCACCATTTAGTTGTAGGGCCGAGTTTCCCGTAATGTTTATTTGGCAGAACCTTGTATCACATATCAAAGGCTTGTATAGTCTGCAATAGACTCAGAAGCCTTTTGTGACTGATATGATATTTATTGAAACTTTAGAAGGCGTTCGGTACCAGCACAAGCGCGACCATTGAGACCATTGCGCATTGACCATTGCGCAGCTATGCGATTTACTACCTAAGCGCCTTGTCCTCACCGGTTGTGAAAAACAGCCCTGGTACAATAGCGGGACAAGTAGGTCTTTTGGACGAGTGATCGATTCGATTCTTAATAAACGGGATAATTAATATCAGATACATGTTATAATAATACGTTGAGTCAAGGAGGCCTTCATCATACAATAACGAAGCCTTGGGAAAACGCGGTCCCGTGGGACCCAATTTATATTCTGTTATAGGTTTTCTCTATTCGACGGGGAATCGAAATTGCCTGACAATAAATCCTGGAAATTATACTGCTTACTGTGAAAGGAAGTTAATTGGTTCTCGTCAATATTTGAGGAGCTTAAGTCAATACATATGTATTTAATAACTCTACTTTCGAGCCGATAAGCTGATTAGCCGATTTGGCCATTTACTTCGGTATAGCGAAATAGTAGTTTATCTACACACATATCATAAATCCTCTAATATGCGTTCGGAAACCGTAGAAAATGACTCTCATTTCAACATTCAATGAATTTATGGCAATTTTCTTATCTGTGGCTAAGGCTACAGCAGTAATAAAATATTTCATTTTAATCTCATATATGATGTTAAAATATTACGTCAAACAAAACTGTCAAAATTTAAATGTCAAAGTTGACATGTCCCTATTCTAGTATCACTGAAAATTCAAATTCAGTCGATGCGAAATGTCAGCTCGATGTTTTTTTAGTATATATCGCACGAAATTTGAGCTAGAACGACATGATCACATCAGAATAAGGACTCTTTACTTTTTAAAATAACATTATTATGCATAAACTACTATTATGCAACTGGTACATAATGAGGGGCATTAAAACACGAGTGTGTTTTATGAAACGAGCCGAAGGCGAGTTTCATAATAAGGTCACACGAGTGTGTTAATGCCTAATTATGTACAGTTGCATACATTACTTTATCTACACACATATTATAACTACTCTTAAATGGGTTTAGAAACCGTTGTAAATAAATACAATAATTGTGTTAATACAACCTTTTTTGCACGGTTGCGGAAATATCGAAATTAGAACTGGCAACCGATACCTGAATGTGATCATGTCGTTCTAGCTCAAATTTCGTGCGATATATACTAAAAAAACATCGAGCTGACATTTCGCATCGACTGAATTTGAATTTTCAGTGATACTAGAATATGGACATGTCAACTTTGACATTTAAATTTTGACAGTTTTGTTTGACGTTTAATATTTTAACATCATATATGAGATTAAAATGAAAATTATATTACTGCTGCAGCCTTAGCCACAGATAAGAAAATTTTATTTTACTAAACGGTTAAAACTCACGTATTAATTGTCACTTCGGGCGACATGTTTCGAACTCTTCGGGAGTTCTTCTTCAGGATGAGTGCGTCTGCGACCCGCGCCGATTGCACACGATAAAGCGATAAAGTTATAACATGTCTCACGAAAGTTTAAATTCAAGATAAGAAAATTGCCATAAATTCATTGAATGTTGAAATGAGAGTCATTTTCTACGGATTCCGAGCCCATATCAGATTTATGATATATGTGTGTAGATAAAAAACTATTTATATTCTAAAACAATAATTTCAGCACAGTATAGGCGTGTCACGATGACGCGCCCCTCCACACCACAGTGAATCTCATACTAATCTTGCGCAATTGTACGGATTGGGCTGTGGAGGGGCGCGCCTTCGTGGATGACACACACTATACCCATGATCTGAGTAACACCGGAATCGACTTAACGGGAATAATATACTTTATCTATAATGGACGACCTCCTTAGCTTAGTTGGTAGTGACTCTGCCTACGAAGCTGGAGGTCCCGGGTTCGAATCCCGGCCGGGGCATTTATTTGTGTGATGAGCACGAATATTTGTTCTTGGGTCTTGGATGTTTTCTATGTATTTAAGTATTTATTTATCTATATAAGTATGTATATCGTCACTTAGTACCCATAGTACAAGCTTTGCTTAGTTTGGGACTAGGTTGATTTGTGTAAGATTGTCCACAAATATTTATTTTATTTTTTATTTTTTTAATGGTTAAACGTCAAAATAGTCTTGTAATAATAATCTGTATCTTAACATTTTGGCCGAACCCAGCATTAGATTTTGAAGCGATTGATCTCAAAGACAATACCAATAATAAATCAGGAACAAGAATTCGAGATCGACGTTCCAACGCCCCACCCAGACTTTTTAACTTGCACTAAAATGGCTTAATTTAGTTAGTTATGCCATAAATGAAGGATCCAAAATACGGCCATAGGAAGCCGATACCGAAAATTGGTGCAATATTTATCAAATTTCTGCGCACTAATTACGCTTATCGATACATTAGTCCTGTTCAGTCAGTGCTCAGTCCATCCTCTGTGAGTACACATATATTCGTATATCGACAACAAGTAATATGCAAATTAATATTCATAATTATAAGGAATAGACTTTGTACACTGCAAAACTGATCTAGAATTATAGCAGTTCAATTAACGATACATATGCAATAGTACAATTGTTGAAAGGAGTAGTCATCGAAATCGCATCGCTTAATTTTACACGGTCACTAAGTAGTCCAGCGACATACAAGCTTACTAATTGTAACATGGTGCATATCTTTCACCCCATTGTCTTTGCGACGGTCCTTTTACTCCTTTTCGGTACAAATGTCTGGATGACGCAACCTTGTTAAAAGCGTGTTACTTTAAGCTTAAGCTTTTTCACATACTCCGTGATCCGCAACAAGGTTGCGTCGTCATTAGCATTTATGCATTTAATTACATTGCCTTTCCATCTGAGCTGTGCTATGCTAAACGCATATGGATGCGTTGTTTCATATTCATTGGTTCACATAGCATAGCACTGGTGGAAACTAAAAGCTATCACATCCTCGCAGCATAGCTACATAGCTACATAGCATAGCTCTGGTAGAAAGGCAGCCTAACCATACTTACGTTCTGTGGACTACAGTTTGTGATAGTGTATGACATACACTGTATGTGATACGTTCTGTTCAAAAATATGTACCGTTCAAAATAGCAGTCCGAAATTCGCTTTTGACCAAACCTGCAAGTGTTCCGACGCAATTAATTTAAAAACAATTTTTCATCATACATTCTGTTTACATTTTGTGCATAGCCAAGATGTCGCCCGCAGGCAAACAAGGAAACAAAGTAAGACCCGAGCACTGTCGAGTACCAGGGCTGCAGCGATGACAAAGAGCAAAGTACCCTCAAGTGTCTTTTCATACAGCTCTGTTTGCCCGCGTCTGCTTTTGCGATGTCACATTTAATTTTTTCTTTGCCTTGAGTCATATTTAAATAAAGTGTAAAAAATGAATTCACTTTGCAAGAAAATTGAATTAAGTCTTGTATGTCTGTACATTTTAAATTAGGGTTCTGTAGTCAGATTGCAAATAAATCGTGTTAGTTTAGTTAAGGTGAGGGGTAGTGCAAGCTCTCTCCATACAAACTTTGTGCAAGTTTTTCTTCGTTTTTGATTGCACTACAGTTATGATTTTACAGAAAAATAAGCATACTGAGCAAGTACCAATCCCAATGTTTAAAGTACTAACACCTAAAGTTTAAGTAACATTGTAATTATTTTTAAGCCGACATCTTATATGTATAGCTTATAAACAAGCATACTGACCGCTTATTTTTCTGTTAACCCTAACCTGTAGGTTTATTTTTTTTCTTGTAGAGAATTTTGTGTAGATTACTCATGCCGTCATGCCTATGAACATTTTTTGCTATGGGCCACCGTTTACGAGTTTTTTTGAAAAACTAAAAAAAACCGTCAACGAAGACAACAGACAACGAAGGGTAATCTGTGCCGACACCTACTAGTCTACATTTAAAACACCATTGAATACCTTGAATTAAAAAAGGTCGTATGTTCATGCGGCACTACATGTACAATATTAATGTACTCCGCCTCCATTCCTTTCAGAATTTTAATGTTCATAGTTTGGAAATTAGAGGGGGGGGGGGGGGACACATTTTGTACGACTTTGACAGCTCACCAACGATCAACTTAAATGGAAAACTTTTCTATTAACCTCTATATTATTTTTAGAGCCCTATCCAAAAAAACTTCACACAAGTACTTGCATTGAAAAAAAAATTTCATCCCCCCGTTACATTATGGGGTGCCCCCCATAAAACATTTTTTTTCCTAATTTCACATCACTTTTATGTAGCGGTTCATAGAATAGATCTTCCTGTCAAATTTCATAATTGTAGTACTAGTTACGGACAGACAGACAGATATACCGAAACTTCCGTAGCCAGAATGGCTAAAACGGAAAATGACCTTTACACTCGTTTTTCTTATTGCGAATGGATTCTTAATAGTTTGGCGCCATACATCCAGTAGCTCTAGTATAAGTTTTTTTTCGAAATATTAACTAATTCGAACGCGTTTGCGTTTTGTCTCAAAATGTATGAAAGTGGTATGAAAACGTGAACAGCGCCTCTGGTGGTCACTAGTGGAAACTAAAACAGCGAGTATAACATTTGTTGCTCTGTACAATGTTAACGTAACCCATAATTTTATTCCTATCATTAAGGTACAGTGACACCTAGCGATTTCTAGTGCTACTAAATACAAACGCGGACAGCAACAGCATAACATCAACATAGTGTCAGAAAATTGTGAACAGCGCCATCTTCGGGAGAACGTTGGAACTTACGAAGGAAAGTGTCGCGCTACTTCGGTTAGACCTCCAAGCGAGAGTGCGTTCCACGTTGACTTGTAAACGAGAGGCGTTGTTGGTTCCGTCAATTTCGAATAGATGGCGCTGACGTGATTTTTTTTGGAAAGGACTCCTAGTGAAGCTTCTATGTTATTATTTTTTACTTTCTCTTAATGTAACATTGCCATAAATCATGTAAAAGTTGAATGTACCACCTAAATCGGAGTAAGTAGCTTAGTTAGTGCCAATGTCGAAGAAGTGACCAGACATGAATGAATATTTTTTCTTTGATGCCAACACTATACTCTCTACCAAGGTTCCCTTAAAATTTCAAATTATAAATTACATATAAGCATAATTTAAACAAGAAAGTAGGCATTCAATCTTGGTGTATACATGTGTGAAGAATCTTACACAAATCGACCTAGTCCCAAACTAAGCAAAGCATTGTGGTGTGGGTATTAAACCATAATAAGGCAACGGCAGTCAAATGACGACAGAGGAATCGATAAGTACCTATAATATTTTTTATGTCACACCTGGCCATAAAGTGGTCATTATCGCACGCCCCGCGCGCGAAAACACCCACTTCCTGGCCAAGTGGTGACATAAAATTTTGTACTTACCACGGGCGATAATAAAGAAAGCCTCAGATCGCATATTTATCGCCCTTGCCTTCGGCTCGGGCGTAAAATACCTGCGATCTGAGACATTCTTTGTTTTATCGCCCTTGGTAAGTAATGTTCTGTTATAGTACCTGTTTCACGCGAACTACTTAACTTACGAAGCGAACACATCGGCCTCTCGTACTTACCTGCGGACAAAAACACTCAACTTAATCAATAATCGTAATTGTTAAAAATATTTGTCGCCGAATGACCCTAGGATGTAACCTCTCCTATTTTATTAATACCTACAAACCCACACATGTATTTCTCGTAAAGCGCTTATCCATAACATGATTGCAACCCTAAGGTTGCCTGGAAGAGATCGCTCTTTTGCGATATGACCGCCTGTTGTTTGTCTCTACTCATTGTCTTTAAGTACTGTAGGTGTTACTTTTTTGAGGTTGTGCAATAAAGAGTAGGTACGTATGTATTGTCGATGTTATTACTATGCGAAGCACGAATGACACTAGCATTACGTTCCTGTCAGAATTAGAAGAATATCTAGGCTATACCTAGACATCACTAAGGGAGTAGATCTTCTGTACCTTAGTACTATTACTTACTCTGTGGCCCAGGTACGCCACAGTATTTACACAGCCTGGAACTTCAGCGCTAAACGACGCACTGCATTTTCAACTTACCCCATCGACTTTAAAGTCCCTTTTACCACCTGTTGGACCCCGGAAACGATAAACTTCGCTCTCCGTTGCATTCTAGACTTTATGTAACTGATGTTAGAGTTAATTTCCAAGTAGACAGTTGCCGTAAGTCAGTGTTTGCATAATGGGCTCCTAAATCGGGTCAGGATGGAAGCTGTGGAGTCACACTTTTGTAAGTGTGAATGCATAATGAGAATATTATTACCCCGTATTATGTAAGCTGTCAAGTTGTTTGTATTTGAGGAAATGGCGTTTTGGTGGCGGGGATTAATATTTGGCCTGTATAATCTTCAGTGGCTTCTGAATTATTCTGACCCTTATTCATTATTGTTTACTTTACGTGATAGCAGCAAGAACACTTTGTACTTAAGAGTATAGTAAACAATATTGTATGTACAGTCAAGGGCATAAATATGTATACATTTATGGACCTTATTTCAATGGACTAAGGTGAAAAATGTATACATATTGGTGCCCTTGACTGTACATGGAACCCCGCAAGTAACGCTTGATTGTATCAATTATAGTAAGAATCTCTGCCAGTACGAACAGAAGCGTCAAAGCGAGTTCAACATACTCATTTTCCGGGACCGGGAGAACATAAATCGTTAACAAGATTACTCGACAACGAGGTGCGAGATCGCACTCTATCAGTCGAGTACTGCCTGCGTCCCGAAGCAGCGGTAATCACAGGAGATGTCGCCGATACCGCCCGGAGGTGAAGCGAGAAGGGTTGCCGAACACAATTTTTTTTAAATTAAAAATGAGATTGCTCTTGGCCAGCATCTAGCCAGGGGGCAAAGATGAGGCCGACGATGAAGCGAGCACACCCAGAAGATGCCTATTCACTCGTGCCTTAGGTTATATGAACTCGGAAATACAAACGCCGGCAGAGGATTCCAAACCTTAGAAGTGCGCATTATAAAAGACTAGCTTTTGCCAGCGACTTGGTCCGCGTAAAGGGGATGATTGTCGGGATAAAAAGTATCCTATATTATGTTAATCCAGCATATAATCTCGTTGTATACCAAGTTTCATTATAATCCTTTCAGCCGTTTTTGCGTGATTGAGTCACAAACATCCAAACACACTAACTTTCGCATTTATAATATTAGTAGGATAATGCAAAGCTTAGTTCGACAACTCATTATAACAGCCGTGTACAGTCATCAGCGATAATATCTGACACGAAGAATAACGCTTAAATATCAAAGAACCTTACTCGTATTAAGGTTGCGTCAGATATTACCACACGCTTCGTCTTCGTATTACTAATCCTAAGTAACGTCACATGTATGTGATGAATGTAACTTACATCGTCTTCATTAAAACTTTGTTCTCAAGCAAAATGCAATTCCGTGAGTCTTCATTTTGCAACTAAAATTTTAATTATGATTTAATCACTATATCTCTATTTCAACTCATTCTATTTATCATCTCGTTCAAACACTTAGCTATACACAAAGGCAAGGAAAAGCAATTTCAAGTTTTACAACATGTTTTGAACGGGTTGCCCTGGTTGAGGCCTGGGGCGCAGTCGCAGCACTAGCAAAGCCCGCTAGTTCATGCGGAATGCACCAGGGGTCAATCCCACACATACATGTCGCATTCCAGCGTGTTTCGCATGCTCGCTTCCGCACGCGTGGACCTTACGATGAGGCCAACCTTTACCCCGGTCGCGCGAGACAATTTAAAATTGAAATGCAAAATCTAATTCTCAGATCGACCCCGAGCTCTAATGTGATTGTGCCGCATGCATACGTTTCACGTTTCCCATTGCATGTCCTCTCCGTAAGCTGTTTAACTTAGACCAGCAAATCCGATCCGGTTTTCTTCGTGCATTTCCTTGAAGAAAATATATGTTTGCAAAGTGACTTCTGTAGGTAGGTACTCTATAGTTTAATTTGCCGAAATTTCAGCGGAAACCATTTAGGTATTTCGTAACATATCACAATAACTTTTCATTCGTTCGTGTGCGTAATATAAGTGTTGTATGTGTACACGTGAATATTTTTATCCCCCATTTGTATAATAGTGTGGTTTTATTGATTTCACATTCCCATGGAATTAGTTGTCAGCGCCGTACTGTTCAAAATTGCAAGCATGAACCCTATCGACCCGACCGATCTAGCCATCCCATATTCCTAAATCCTACATCAAATTTAAATAACAGATAAACACTTCAGACTTTCTCTCTTCGTAGGTATATATAGGTACCATAATTAAAGTATTTTTAATTGTGTGTTTCGAAATATTTCGTGTGTACAGCACGCGAAATACCTTGAAATGAAATCGGAAACGACAAAAACACACTCAGAACAAATATATTTATATTTTTTTATCCTTGTTCAGTCGTTTCTTCAGTATACTGTAATAATTCATAATTCATAATTCATAATTCATAATAATTTATTCGTAAACATAGGTAACAGTGTTGGTACATAGATAATAATGAACGCTATGTTTCGCCGATAGGCATACAAATTAAAAACTTATAATTAAATTAGTCAGAATACATTATACATTGTCCAATAATTTTAATATATTAATATCATAATTATCATACATTTCAAGTCATAATAATGTCAACAAATTGAATTTATAAAAAACAACAATTAAAATAAGTAAAAATAGAATGAATGTTAAATTAGATTATAATAAGTAATGTCGACAAATAAAAATTTATAAATGCATTCAACAATTAAAATAAGTAAAATAGAATGCACATTATATACTTAACCACTTAAATTATCTACAAGGAAGTCGCACAGATTATAGTAACACTTAGCTATTAATAATTTTCTTAGGTCATTTTTAAACACGTGCAATGGCTTAGTTCTTATAACTAAAGGTATTTTGTTGTAGATTTTGACAGCTAAACAGAATACGCTCTTTCTCATTAGGGCAGTGCGAGAAAATACTGTGCACAGATTATGAGCGCGGTAAGTTTCTCTATTAAACATCTGAAACACTTGCTTAAATAATGTAGGATTAGTTTTAACAAACACAGCGGTTTCAAAAATAAAGAGGCAAGGTAGAGGTAAAATATTAAGCTTTTTAAAATATGGAAGACAACTGTCGGTTTGCTTCAGGGCACATATTGCTCTGACGCATCTTTTTTGTGCCTTGAATATTTGTTCCCTGTTGGTCGAATTTCCCCAATAAATGAGACCATAGCGGAGGGTGGATCCGACATAGCCATGATAGGCTGCCATGACTGCCTCGGTGCTCGCTTGTTTTGATAATTTGTACAGCGCGTATGCACATTTGCTAAGTTTTTTGCAAATTGCCTCTGTATGGGGTTTCCAAGATAGCTTATTATCAACAATTATTCCTAAAAATGTTGTTACATCCACTGATTCGATAACATGTCCTTGATGGTTACACTGTATTTGTAGTATAGGTGTTTTTTGTCGAAAATGCATTATTTTAGTTTTCTTTACATTTAAAATAAGATTATTATCACTTAGCCATTTATTTATAGTATTCATAGTATCATTAATTTCCATTTCATAATTATTAACATCATTACATTCGATTATAACTGTACTATCGTCCGCAAACAACACCATAGGGTATTTGACATGCATGGGAAGATCGTTGATGTAAAGTAGAAATAACAGTGGGCCTAAAACGCTACCCTGAGGCACACCATACCTTAGCATACGCGTATCCGACTTAAATGATCTTTCCTCTTTTGAGTTCAAGCAAATTTGGTTTAGTTCTGTAGTCTGCTCCCTGTTACTGAGATATGACTTCAAGAGATGCAGAACATTTCCGCGGACACCATAAGCGTTTAACTTCTTTAGAAGTATCGAATGGTTCACATAGTCGAACGCTTTGGTTAAATCCATGAAAATGGCGCATATATTTTGTCTTTTATCCATTTTCGAAATAACAGGGTAGACCAGGTCGTATATAGCCATATTAATAGTTTTCTTTTTTCGAAACCCTTTTTGTTCAATAGCCAGTAGGTTAAATTTCTCCAGATAGTTATACAGAGCCTCGTATATCACTTTCTCAAATATTTTAGAAAACACCGAGACTAGGGCAATCGGCCTGTAGTTCGACATATTATGCTTGTCTCCTTTCTTGAACAGTGGCTTTACAATCACAGGTTTTAGTTGGTCAGGATAAATGCCACTTGAGATGGATATGTTTATTATGTGGCTAAGTGGGGATGCTATGATTTGAGAAACCTGTTTTATGGCTTTAGTACTAACACCGTCATGACCGACACTGTGTTTATTTTTTAGAGATTTTATTATCTTAACGATGCCACAAGGAACCGTTGGCCCCATAAACAAAGATCCCAGGCAGTTCGTTGTAGCATTGAATGATTCGGCCATTGCCCTTCCGGTACCTTTAATTTCATCAACGAAGAAGTTATTAAATGCATTCGCCATGTCTGATGGATCCGTTATAATTTTTCCGTCTTTTATTATTTTAGAGATCGGTTCTTTTGGAAAATTTTCCTTGGTATTTCGAATTACTTGCCATGTCGCTTTAGATTTGTTGGTGGCAGTTTTTATGAAATTAGTGTTCTGCGAGCGTTGCGTAAGGTTAATGATCTTTTTAAATCGATAACTGTAATTTTTTGAAGATATTTTTATTTAATAAGCTAGGTTGGGATCTATATTTCCAGAGCAGTGTCCTTCTTCTCTTACTACATAATTTAATTCCCTTTGAAATCCACTTGGGTTTTCTGTTTACACTGACCTTAATGATTTTATAAGGGAAGCACAGAGAATAAAATAATTGGAAGATATCCAGAAAAGTATTGTATGCTGAGTTCGGATCAGTACAACTAAAAACATCCGAAAACGACAGGCAATTCAGGCATTCTTCGAATCGTAGTAAATTTTCCGGGCTCATGTCACGTCTCTTAATTCGCCAGTACTTTAGGATGCATGTCTTTTTTACCGGACATTTCAATAATTGGGCTGTGTGATCAGATAGGCCCAGTTCTATGACTTCGCTCTTACACCCCTTAATGTTATGGGCAAAGTTATCAATGCAGGTGTTAGAACTCATACGGGTTGCTTCCTTAATCTCCAAATGTAGGTCATGATTAAGGAGTAGGTATTCAAATTGAAGTGAATTGGTGTTTCTGTTTAAAATATTGATGTTAAAATCACCGCACAAAATAATTCGTTTTCCGGTATTATCACATACACTGGAAAGCAATGCTTCAATTCTATCAAAAAACAGTGTCATATTTGAGTTAGGTGTTCTATACAAGCAAATAATAATCAACCGTTGACATACTAATTCAATGGCACAGCATTCAATGGCACATTTAATGGAAAATTTATTGATATTACTTAATTCTAAATATTCTAGATTTGATTTAATCATTATACAGGTGCCTCCTCTTCGACTATCCCTAGAATAACTAGCAGCGAGTTTAAAATTGGGAATAGTTAGCAAATCTTCAGAGCCATCCATCATGAAGTGTTCTGTGATGCATATTACATCGATGGACTTCCCGTTCGTTGCTAGTTCTTCCAGGTACACGGCTAAGGCATCGGCTTTGTTCAGTAGCCCTGCTATATTTTGGTGTAGCACGTAGATGTGTCTGTGCGAAAAAAATCGACATCGCGTTCATACTGAGGGGTCGGGGTGGTGGTGCGTGCATAGTAAGTCGCGTGTTTTTCGTTTTCAGCGCCTGCAACCTTAGTGGAGTCCGAGTCGAGTTTGGGTGTTTGAAGACTATGTATTAGATCGATTAAGCCGTCAAGCATAAGGCGAATCCCGGCGGGTACAATTTTGCCATTCATTGAGGAAAATTTATCTAACGTTAGGTACTGATTTGAATTAAAGAGAAAACCGTAATTATATTTCTCAATATCTTGTTGTAGTGTATGTTTAAATGTGTCGATTCTAGAATTATACACAGTAGGTACTGTAGGAAGGTTATTATAGATGGCCAGTAACGCGGCTTAGTTGTTTATGCTCCAAGGGCGAGGTTTTCATTAGGGAGTGTCGTGTTTTGGGCGCGCTTAATTAAGCGTCCGCCGTGTTTATGTCTAGCTCACCAGCGACATTATTCAGCTTGTTTTAATAATAACTAATGACATGCCCGCCTCAAGTCCAGAGTGACCGCTCAATGTTTGCTATTCACATTGCGAGTAAGATAGTGTAACATTCGATATATCGACTATATTTACCGCTAAGGCGGTTGTCAACTTGTCACGCTGATGCGGTTTCCGCACTACGGTGCAATGTGCGAGCGTGACACCGCTATAGAAATGCATAGCGCTGTCTCGCTCGCACAATGCACCGACATGTGGAAACCGCATCAGGTTGCATAAAACAATCCCGAATTGTATACAAGAACAGCATGTGAGCGACAAACAGGGCCGCACATAAAAGCATTATTAGTTTGCACAGTGCTCGCGAGTATGAGATTATGAATTTATATTGCGGTAACGCCGTCGGCTCTTGCATTTATCATGAGAGATTATACAAGTACAAATTACCAACTAAGTATAAGCCTTTGAGTAACAATGCTAACAATAAACGGGCTTGGTTTTAAAACACCTACGTTTACACACACATCAATCCTCCTAGCGTTATCCCAGTACAGTTGCATCCTGAAGGATGCCTGGGGTCCGCTACCTAATCCCAAGATTTGGCGTAGGCACTAGTTTTTACGGAAGCGACTGCCATCTGACCTTCCAACCCCGAGGGGAAACTAGACCTTATTGGGATTAGGCTTTGTCAAGTGAGTGGGCAACCTGACTGTTAGAAGTTCTCAAACCGCCCGAAGGCCTCCAACTTGGCTTAACGACTGCTGCCATAGACAGAAACCGGGATCAACGGCTTAACGTTCCTTCCAAAGCACGGGAGCGCTCAGTTAGTAACATCTGATCGTCTCTTATCTTCATTCAGTTAGTACAGCCAACAGTAAAAGTTACCAAGATCTAACAAGCTCTTATTGCCTTTTATAAAACTCGCACGTGAAGCTGTGACCAACGGGACCAGTGAGATGTGAGCACAGCTAGAACAATACGGGGCACCTTTTGTCATGGAGCAGGGCGGTTTTTAACCGGAATGTTGTTTCAATTTCTTTTCACAATTCTCTGTTACATTTACCGGGGAACGGAACACCGGGGCAGGTTAAAGTCAACGTTTAAGTCATAGCATTGAATTTAAAACAACATGCGTCAAAATGCCTTTAGTGTATTTAATGCAGACAGTAAAGAATTAATAATCAATCGTGCCTTACATTGGTTCCATAGAATGCTAAAATACTGCAAATCACTCGTATTTAATTAATTCATTATTTTAAATTGAACGACGTATTTAGCATACCGGTTACAGCAAGGAATAATTAGAACATCTTTTCACGTAACACAAGCCTTATTGAGCTTACTATGGGACTAATTGAATTAGTGAAAGATTTTATAATGTATTTGATACTTACTATAATTGATTCTTTGGTCATTTTATGACGGTTCACTTTTGAATCTCCCAAAGTGATATAGCCTCGTTATGACGAGGGCGCGCGTAATGCCAATGATTCGAGTCACACAAACCTCCTCCCAGCAAGCACAGCAACTCGACAGCGGGCGCCGGGACCGAGCCTCCGCGCTAATGGCTATTAATTAAAACCATTACCATCTGAAAAATCTCGCGCCATCAAACAAATCCCGGCGGATCGACGTCGGAAAGGTCACCTTAAAATTTATTTAATCAATCTTTTTCAGGATTTTGAACAACTGTGAGAGTGGTTTCATATTACTGGAATCTCTAAGGCTGTGTTCACTGAAAAACGAAACACTAGCAAAGTACCAATTTGGCTCGGTTAAAAAATAGTTACATACAACCAAGATTTAATTAAAATGCGAAAAAATGCTTAGTAAATGATAAACAAGCAAATACTGTTAAACGGTTTTGGTTATTGTAACAAAACTCTTATTAATTTCCGAATGAAGATCTCGCCGATCTCGGTAAAGATAATCTTTACCCGACTCAGTTAGAAATAACGAATTTTACACTGTCATTGTTTAACTAGTGCATTATTTAATGACATACCTTGCACGACTTGCTTAATATTAGATATGTTGTTTTGCTAATATAATAAATATAGGCCGTTTGCTAACAAAAGGGAGTTTTTCTTATGTCCGAGACTAAACGTGGGCCGTTTGTGACGTCAAGTGCGTGAGTCATTAAATAACTTATTAGTTTTACGACGCAGTGCCGATACGTAGGTACCTATTATTGTAATGACTGTTATGTAATGATGTATTGCCGGCTCAACCACCGCGTGTTATTGCTGATGTTGTAATAAACTGACCGTAAATTACGTTAACCACTAACGAGTTATTGGATCTGGAGGTTTCACTGACATTTGACATGGGTATGACGTTTGTCGCGCACGCTCGCTTTTATGCGCCAAATCTACTACAATGCCATTTTGTAGCTAATTACGTCTTGGAATATTTCGCTGGTTGGTTTGGAGTAGAAAGAAACAAAAGTTTCTGTGGTTAATTAGGTACCGGCTTATTTGTATGTAAGTTCTGGTTCAATTACATTAATTTATAAACGGGGATACACTTTATGAGGACTATATTTTACTGACTACCTAAATATGGGAAAGTAATTAATTTATTCAAGTAAACTAAGTATAAACATGAGTTATGTAAATTAACAATAAAAATAAATCCTAAATTAAACTAAAATCTAAAACTAAATAACCCTAAAAAATTGGGCGTCCGCGGCATGGTGCCGAGGATGCTGGCAGCATTTCCTCGCTGTTTTGAAACTGATATGAGATATTTGGATGTTTAGATGTTTTTTACTAATCACGCAAAAATGGCTGAACGGGTTATGATGCGAGTATATAGCCTGAATTAACATTTAGGTACTTATAACCCCGAAAATCACCCCTCATCATCATCCTCCTAGCGTCATCCCAGTACAGTTGCATCCTGAAGGATGCCTGGGGTCCGCTACCTAATCCCAAGATTTGGCGTAGGCACTAGTTTTTACAGAAACGACTGCCATCTGACCTTCCAACCCCGAGGTTAAACTAGACCTTATTGGGATTAGGCTTTGTCAAGTGAGTGGGCAACAGGACTGTTAGAAGTTCTCAAACCGCCCGAAGGCCTCCAACTTGGCTTAACGACTGCTGCCATAGACAGCATCCGGGATCAACGGCTTAACGTGCCTTCCAAAGCACGGGAGCGCTCAGTTAGTAACCACTCAAAGCGGTCACCCATCCAAGTCCTGACCGCTGCCCACGTTGCTTAACCTTAGATACCGCAAGCGGTACGCAGGCGCCGCTGGGCCACGAGCGCTCCTATAAGTCTAAACAAGTTTCTCAACCTGCAAATTGTGAAATTCTATATTTATTGTTGCAAGAGCATATAAAAAATTAGGAATGATTCTACGCTTAAGTAAACCTTTTAAAAATACATTTACTTTAAAAGTCTTGTATTACTCTTTCGTACGGAGTATATTGGAGTTTGGCAGTGTTGTCTGGAGCCCACATTATGATGTCCATAAGTCTCGAATTGAAAGGATTCAGAAAATTTTCTGTAAGTCCCTTGATTATAAAATTGGTAGCTATAACCGTGACTATTTTTCGTCGGCAACCAGGCACAGTCTCCCTTCCTTAGAAAAGAGAAGAATCTATCTTGATGTTTTATTTTTATTTAAAGTTATTAGAAATTATATAGATTCTAACGAATTGTTAGGGAAAATTTCCTTTAAAATTTCTCGTTTCCACACACGTTCTAAGCCTACTTTCTCTATCTCATCCTGTAGCACAAGGTATGCCAAAAATTCTTTCTTTAAGCGCACTTGTAATGTCTATAACGAAATGTTTAATGACATAGATGTTTTTGATCATAGTTTGTCCTCTTTCAAAAATAATGTTCGGCATGGTTTGTTTTCTAGACAATAAGTTAGGGATAACATTGTTTTGTAAAATATTTCTTTTACTTAATTTTTTTGTTAAAATACTTTGCATGAGTACACAACTAAATAGATTGGTAATCATAACAATATACCCGTAACTTCTTAGTAAGTAATAGTTATATAGTAATATATGAAACTTTAGGCCTAATTGGCGTCCATTTTTGTATGCGTTTTTTGTACATGGCTGTTTGTTTTCTAAATAAACTAAAAAAAAAAAAAAAAAAAAAAAAAAAATTTAGTGACATGGTTTTAATACCACTCTGTAGGTGTATGCAGTTGCTTTGTAAGCCCTAACAAGCTGCGTTATTAGATAAGTGAAGCAAAGTTTCATTGCAGCGAGGCGTCCCCAAATATTGAGAACTTTGAATTTCAAAACAGGTTGAAAGTAGCGAGCGGGCTTTGTTCAGCTGAGTTGAACAATAAGCCGACATTGATGGCCGCCGAACTCGGTGACTAGGAGAACAGAAATTGATAAGCTATTCAACCCGATTGGCCTATGGTGGTTGTTTTATTCGTCTAGTAGTTTTGAATAATGGACCGTTTATTGCGGTTGGAAATGCCTAACTTATTCACTACCTTCATGTTCCGGGAACTGCTTACTTCGTGCATTGTTTATCACGAAATGTATGTGACTGTTCACAACTGCGGATATTGTTTGAATATTCTTACAAAACCTTTACTTTTTAAAGCATGATTAATTACATTAACAGATGAACTATACATTTGGTCAGCGTCTCGAAATATTTAAGATACGTATTATTATGGCACTATATTTTCCCTCTCTAGTCAAAGGTCAAATCCCACTTATTATGACAGAAAGTGGGTACTTATATTAGCGGCGACTGCCGATAAAAGACAGAAGTTTGATAATGTCGATACGAACCGGACAAGCTAATACCCTTTCGAAACGACCCGTTTAAGTACCTACAACAGAATAACTCGACCTTTCCGTATGTAAATACTCCACTCGAGAGCATAAGTGACAGGTCTATGATAAAAGCAAATCTTACGTACACTCGTCGAGTGAACTCGAGCCACAAGTTCCCGCTTTCCCACAAAAAGCGCAAATATACTTTTTTATTTCACTTAACCCTAGCCGAAAGTGGCAATATGCCGAATAGGTACAGAATAATTGCCGAATATTCGGTGCATCTATAATATCTATATACAAATTATACATACCATAATGAGCATTAAGTTCGCCTTTTTATTTTTATTTTGTGAAATAAAGAACAAAAAAAAAAAACGTAATAGATCTCTGAGATGAAATAGTATCTTTGATCCAAGTTATGTAACAAATAACTAGGTAAATGTTTAATGTTTAATTTGGAGCTGGATTTCTATGTAATTTTTGGTGAACAATAAAGAATATTTGTATTGTATTGTAAATGTATTGAAATATAATAAACGGTTCACTCACGTCTTTAAGAACGAACATAGCCGAGCGGGCAGGGCGCGAGCGCGAGTGCTAGACGCGCGACCGTCGCGACCGGTTCTCATGATTAAGGGCCACGTATAGGTCCGAAAACGTCGAGCGATACTCGACCCTAAAGCGTGTGTGACCCGTTTATTATTCATATGTCAATATGTGTTAGATTCACAGGAGTTTTCTATTGAAAACTAATAGTTATATGCGTAATAAAAATACTTTGAAATTACATTCAGAACACGTACGTGGTGCAGGCAAGTCGGAGTTAGTAATATTTTGCTTTAATCTTGTCCGAGAACCAGACAATTTAGATTTTCATTATTATTCAAGAGACTTTAAGCTACTAAGTACTGAGTTTTGACTTGAGTTTTTCCCTCGCAGCGCCGGCGGCCGCGAGAAGACTAGCCGGGCTAGAGAGCAATCACTTCGCCTCGAGATCGCTTGTTAAACATACCGCGCCCATGCAGAAACCGTCTCTATCTCATTCAGGTTACGATCAAAATTCCTTTGCCGTAGCTTAAAAGAATAATCTCAATAAAGTTGAATAAATTTAAAATCAGAGTGCCGAGCTTAAAAGAGATGGTTAAGGTAGTTAAAAGTACTTAGAGTGCATTTTAATATAGTAGAGATTCTTACTTATCACACTGTAATCAAATCTATTACCTACATGATTTCCAAATCTTAAGGCTGTCAGACTACGACGTGCGTCAGCGTAAATTCAACTTGATACTTTAGTTTATTAGTTACAAGTGCCTACACAAACAAGGCTAGTAACAATGAAGGCTAGGTTCACCCCTTCTAAAAATACATTACTTACCAAGGGTGGTAAAACAAGGAATGTCTCAGATCGCAGGTATTTGACGCCCGAGCCGAAGGCATGAACGATAAATATATGATCTGAGGCTTTCTTTATTACCGCCCGTGGTAAGTACACAAACAGGATGTAATCCAGTTTATAAAAGAACTACACAGATTTTTGACCAAAAAAGCATATTATTCGATTAAGGAGTATCTAGATGACCCGCATGACATTTAATTAAGACAATTTCAAGATTATTTTTATTTATTATTATAGTCTTTATTTATTGTGTTTCTTAGGTTAGATTTTATAATATTTCTATAAAAAGTAAAATATAAAAATACACTTACAAAACAAAAATATTATAAAAACCTAACCTAGGGTGCCGCCGGCAGCGAGGCAAGACCTAAACTACCGGTGGTTAGGGCGACAGAGAGAGGAACCTCCTGACTATCCGCGCCGTGTCCAGGAGTACCGCCTTCTGTATCTGACCCTTGACCCAGCCATCTAGCGAGAGTCTCTTGAGGTGTTGGTCGAGACTCTTCGCTATTAGACCGTTCGCAGAAACGACTATCGGGACAATGGTCGTTGAATCAACATCCCACATGGCGGTTACCTCGTGGGCCAAGTCTAGGTACTTGCTGAGTTTGTCCTTCTCGGCCTTCACGAGGTTCTCGTCATGGGGGATGGTGATGTCAACGAGCACTGCCTGGCGTTTCGATCGATCTATCAGCACGATATCAGGCTTATTGGCTACAATAGTCCTGTCCGTGATGACAGATCGATCCCAATAGAGCGTGGCACGACCATTTTCGAGAACTGGCGCAGGTGTGTACTTATAGTACGGCACTTCGACGTCCACAAGACCGTATAGGAGAGCAAGTTGCTGGTGAATGATCCTGGCTACAAGGTTATGTCTGTGCAAGTACTCGCCGTTCGCAAGATGACCACAGCCGGAAATGATATGCCTGAGTGACTCTCCGGGACGGTGGCATGCCCGACAAATGTCGACCGTACCGTCCTTCAGGATATACTTCCGGTAGTTGTTCGTCATGATAACTTCGTCCGCAATTGCACAGACAAAACCTTCGGTTTCCCCGAAGAGATCCCCGAAACGTAGCCAGTTCACCGACGCGAGCAGGTCTACATCGGGTCCCGTAAGGGCCCTGTAGAACCTCCCGTGTAGCTCCTTACTCTTCCATACGGCCTTGCGGTCCTCGGTACTCATTACTTTAAGTCTGCGCCAGTTCTCTTTTGCCATGAAGAGCGGGGTGTAAGATGCGTCTACTGCAACTACGTCCCGGTGCATCCCGCACTCGCTGTTTAGGAAATAATCCCTGAGACTGCACACCTCGCGGTTGTGGAGGTCTTTCGCGTTTAAAAAGCCGCGTCCTCCGCACTTCCGCGGGATGTACAGTCTCATAACAGACGAGCGCGGGTGTAGCATGCGGTGCGCAGTAAGCAGTACACGCACCCTACGGTCCAGGGCGTCCAGCTCGGTCTGAGTCCATCTTAGTATGCCAAAGGAGTATATGAGTAAGGGCATCACCCAGGCGTTGAAGGCGCGCACCTTGTTGCCGCCTGACAAAAAGCTATTATATACTTTTGTCAGGCGACAGAAGAAACGCTCCTTCACCGCCCGCTTTACGTCCTCACCCTCAATACCCAAAGACTGTGACATACCAAGATATTTATAGGTTTCTGCTTCGGAGAGAGATTTGAGTGACATTGTCTCAGAGAGCTGTAAATTTGTAGAATTTACAACTTTCCCCCGCTGTACATGCATGACCGCACACTTATCGACTCCAAATTCCATTTTGATGGCGCTACTGAAAGCTTCTGTCGTTTTCAGTAGCGTCAAAAGCTTAAGGTCGTCCATGTAGAGCAGGTGAGAAATGACCTCACCCTCTCTCCGGAGCTGACAACCTAGCCCTGAAAATCCTTCAGCAAAGTGCTGAGCGGATTCAGAGCTAGGCAGAACCATAGGGGACTCAGACTGTCGCCCTGGAAGATACCTCGCTCAATCCTGATAGAGCCCTGCGGACCAGAAGGGTCATCTCGTCCACCCGGTTGACGAAGGACTGTGATCCAACGCCCCATGCAAGCACTTAAGAAGGATCTTAAAGCTGCATCAACTTTATACAGCTCTAAGATCCTCCTCAGCCAAGAATGGGGCACCGAATCATAGGCCTTCTTATAGTCAATCCAACCGGCCGAGAGGGTCCCTCTATTCCGCCGGACTCGTTGACAAATGGTCATGTCTATGAGGAGGAGCTCTTTAGTACCACGCGACCCAACCCTACATCCATTTTGAGCTGGGGCCAAAATATTGTTCGCAACAATGTGCGCGTTAATTTTTGCTCTCAAAATGGATGTAAGGAGCTTGTATAGCGTAGGCAAGCACGTGATGGGTCTGTAGTTCTTCGCTTCAGTGGTACTACCGGACTTGTAGAGCAGGGAGGTTACACCTGTTGTTAAGGAAGGTGGCAGGGAACCGAGCTCGAGGGCTTGCTGGAACTGCGCTGCCAAGCGTTCGTGTGAGCACCGAATCCACTTCAGCCAAAAGTTGTGCAATCCGTCCGGACCCGGACTTTTCCAGTTCGGGGCCGTACGGATGGCGCAACTTACGTCTTCGGGGCTGATGGTCACTGGCCCCATGGGTTCGATGGATTCACACTCACGCTCGACAACATCGATCCAGTCGCCCTCGGTGTGTTCGACAGGAACCGACCAGATACTACGCCAAAAGTTAGCCATGGCAGTAGCATCTGGTCGCTGTCCATCGCACACACGATGATCGGTTCCGTCCCACTTCCGGTACACCTTCCTTTGGTCACCCTGGAAAAGGCGATTCTGCTGATATCTTTCCACACGCTCTCTATAGCGGCGAATACGGCTTGCCCATGCATAGACTTTTTGCTTCAGAAAGTCAATGCGTTCCGTGACACAGGCCATGTATTCATGGGGCCTGATACCAGTCCCCGCGAATGCCTGGTTCACGAAACGCATGACTCGAGGGCGGTTATTGCCCCCCCTGAAACAGATCAGCTTTGCAATGAGAGTCCTAAACGTATTGATACGCCGCTCAATACGTACTTGCCAGGCAGGGGCACCCCCGGCGGTCCTAGGTGCACGGTCAGCGTCCGGAAACTTAACGCGAGCAACACGGCACGCCGCAATGGCCCCGCAGTACATTATTGAGTGGGTATCAATTAAATCTTCGCTAGCCCGTAAATACGGGTCTAGGAGATCGTTCAGGGCTCCCATTAGCGCTATATTGCGTTTATTCACGGGCAAGCGTGGCAGTCGCGGCCTAGAATTGGGTGTGGGACGATACAGCGTAATCGTGTCTTCCAGAGTCCTCCTCAGTTGCTCATGGGTCTGGGTACTCACACTCGGATTCGTACAACCTCTGTCGGCACTGGGATCGATCCGCGGCACCCCCGGTACCATGTCGGGTGCAGGCACCGGAGCCGGTGACGCGGCGGGTCGGTCCCGCACCGAAGATGAGGCCGCACGAGCAGAGAGTGCCTCCAGGCGGAGCCGATCAAGTGTCAAGTCATCCAAACGCTTGTTTCGTTGAATGACCCGCACCTGATCCGATAGGCGTTGCGCAGATACGGTCATGGCTGGTTCAAGCGCCTGAAACAGAGGAAGCATCCGGTCACGATACGCGGATAAATTAGTTCCTCCCTCTGTCGCCCCAAAGTACGCTCGCATGCAGTTCTCATTTATTTCTTGAGTCCATCGCATGCGGCGCACTACACCACCGGTAGCGGGAGCCGTGGGAGGGGCAGGATGCCCCGTAGGCCCCAAGCGTGCCGGCAGCGGTGGCCGCCCTCGTCGCGCAGGTGTTCGTGGCGGCGGTGGCGGCGGCCCGCACTCGTCACTCGACTCACTGCTACTGGTGTCGGGCGCGGTGGCAAACTCCTCCGACGACGATGCTGAGGAGGACGAGGCGGGCGAAGGTGGTGGGCGTGCGCTTTGTGTGTTAGACGCTTCTGTTTGACGACGTGATTTACTCCTTGTTATCATATCCGTGCTTAAGTGTAGTTGTAGACACTTCCTTTTTTGATTGGTGGGTACATTTCCGATCTTATATTGTACAAAAGTATAGAAAAAAGCACGTAAATAAGTATTATAAAATAAATAATCAAGGAAAATTCGTAAAAAAACGCGTCTGACGTTGACAGCGTCATTTTTTTAATAGTTATTATTGTAAATTCTATTTTTATTTCGAATATTATAAAATTGACTTAAAATTTTACTTGTAAACATTAGTTAATAGATAATTATTCGTTCGTTTTTAATTGTGCATTTTAGTTTTGATATAATGATTTGTATGTCTTATGACAAAACACAGTTGAACCATATTTTATTACATTACACCTTTGTACCTGTGTTTAACAAATAAATTATTTGATTGATTGATTGATTGACAATTTTATGTCTCCCCCTGACCAGAAAGTGGGATTATCCGCGCGTGTATCGAGCGGTAATTGCCACTTTATGTCCAGGTGTGGTGTGAGATAAAATAGTATCATACTACTCCACTTACGTAATAACGTAAAATATTCCTTCTCTAAATTATTCCGATTCGCATGACACGGTAGCCAGTTTAATGTAGATAACCCACAAAAAGTAAAGTAAAACCTCGCACATACGAATTCGGGCGGCAACAGGAACGCATAACAATGAGACGGGCCGTCCCTATCGTTTGTGCGGCTAAGTGTTTGCCTACCCGGCCCCTGCTGACCCATTCATGCTGCCCTGGTCCTTCAACTACAATGATCCTGCGCCATTTGTCAGCCGAACTAGAGTTTAAGGTTGACACATGCCATAGAAAAAAGAATTCTGAACATCAGCATAGGATATTCTTCCATTACAATTGAAAAGACATGATATATACAAACGCAAAAAAATACGAAGCGTTTGTGATATCCTATTTGTAAATAAATAGTTTAAAAAACACTAGAAAAACACGCTTTTATAAATGCACGTAAAAACCAAAAAGCGTGTTAATTGAAACCTGATCGTGTTCAAAGTCCATCACGTGACCTTTCTCACAAGTGCAAACACGACTATGATACGATATTCCATCATGGAATGATGGTGCCTATCTTCCGGCTTCATCATCAGACCTTGAAACCTAATCGAGGTCAAAGTTCATTACAAGACTTTTCTAACAAATCCAAAGTCCAAACACAGCTATGATACGATGTTCCATCATGAAGTTCCAGTTCATATCTTCCGGCTCCATCATCAGATCAGTTCGACAGTACCATATTATTGTATTGTCATCAGAACTACGTACAGCTGCCAATTTTCATGACGCTACGATCCTTGGAAGATGGTTAAATTAGTTACCTTAGATTCCATTACATAGTTACATACAGGTCGACCTAATAAAACCGTGTTAAAAAAAGGGTTAGTGCTTGCGTGGGTTTTTTTAGGAATTGACCGATAAAACCTGAATTTATATCGTGCACTTTACCTTTATATCCGCGGACGGCCTTAAGGGGAGGTATCCCCAACGCAAATGTCCCGCTCTAACACGCGTGAGTTTACAATTAACCATCCCGCTCTCTACGCAAGCTCTGCGCGCAGTTTTGTAAATATTTAGTTATAGTGATTAAGCCAATCATTTTATCAAAGCAAACCCTGCGAATTTGTCTATAACTATTTACGATCTTTAATTGAGTACAAAAATTAAATGGTAAATATCAGTAATGTAGCCGTAGTATTGAAAATACATTCCAAAAGGAGGTAACTTCGCGATTTTTTTCTATCGAGTGAAATTGATCAGGTAATGTAACTGACTGCGATTTTGACTAGACAAGATCCTTATGTAACACATATATTTTTTTTAGATTTTAAGACACTAAATTCTAAGTCTCAGATGGTTTTTAAAAACTCAAAAGTGGTAATACACGGCCTTAAGGTCGTTATTTCCAGTGTATAGCACCATTCCCGGCCAATGCTGGGTGCCTGCCAGCGAATCCCGATTTCATGGCACTGCCGCGGATTTGTTATACTAATAGCCTTTTCGCTAAAGCCCACTCACTCACAACTTTAAATGAAATTCCTGAGATTTATCAGTACACGATGATGTTTCCATCGGAAACTTTCCAAATAGGAAAATTTTCATTATCTGAGTGGCACAGTAGGTATCAGTGGCGGCGCGTCAAAATATTCTAAGGGAAGCCGGAAATAATTTGCCTATCTTATTCTTCATGAGCCGTAGTAAAATAACTGGACTAGCTGAAAATAAGGCAAGCCGGTGGGAATCGAGTTGTATCGACGCTCCGCCACTGGTAGGTATGTAGTTTTAATATACCTCTAAAACCCTCTCTCAACCGTCATGTCTTAACTTAAGGAAGTGACTTCTTATTCATGTCGTCTCTCACACTACACTCTTGCCTCTCTAAAGTTATATCTTATACTATACTAAGTATATTAATATAGAAATAGAAGAAATTCGTGAAAAAGTATTCAAAAGAATAGGAATATAGAAGAATATTTATTGTCAACATTTCATCATTCATTAACATAACTAACTGGAACGCAGGATCACCTGTCACAGGTATCCATCCGTCCCAAGATTCCACTTTGGAATCCCTCGCTACGCTCATTTCGTTGTACTACGGATTTCATTGTATAATCTTTGGCTTTACTCAGTATTCAATACACCGCCCTCGCCGTAAATATATAATTTGGCTACTTTGAGACACACTCACCTATTAGGACAATGTGGACAGCTGCTAACAGTGCTAACTATTAATGTTGACATTGAAGTCGACTAGACATGGGGAAAAGCGTTACTTTCCGATCACCGTTATTGTTATTCCCGTTCCAAAAAAATCACATTGAAAAATCACCGTGACTTTGTCACTTCGGTTATTTCGTGTCACGACATTTGCGTGTCGATCGTTCCCGGCAGTTACTGATATTTTTGTAACAACTGATGTTACTCTGTGACAGCGCACCACAGTCACAGTTAGTAACAGCGGTCACGAGGCACGACGCGACGCGTCGCTTACAAACACTGTTCCAGTGATATCGTCGCTAAGTAACAACGTTATTTTGTAACGTTGTTACTTCGTGACAAGTCACACTGTTACTTTTTAACGGCGGATCACCGTGATTTTTTCATCGTGAAGTTATTTATCACACACCTCTAAAGTCGACTTCTATCGGTATTTTCCTTCTCCCCGTGCGCGTCCGCCGGCGAGCATCCATACACATGACTCATCGGTCGGGCGGTTATTGGCGGGATGAAATATTGATGGCGTTAGAACCGGCCTCCAAATGCAATCTTTACCGAGCGGGAGAAATTGCCTCTTTATCAGATCTGGAGCAGCGGAGCATAAGCCCCGGTCGAGAAGGTGGGGATTATTTTATATTCAAGCGGAAATAATAGTTTTTTTACCGGCGGCTGTTTTTTTTTCACTGAACGATGTGCAGTTGGCAACATTTATTTACCTATTTAAAAATAACGAACTAATCCGAAGAGTATTTTATTTAAAGTGTAATTATTTTAGTGTTAGAATCGCAATTTTAAATTAGACATTTGGCTACCATTATATTTAACCCAATTAAAAACTAGCGACCAATTTTAGGTTGGTGGTAATGAGGCGCAATGTGATTTGTTTTAACACTTTTTCTATGCCAAGCTTTTCTTAGCGCTACGCAATTTCCTTTACATACGAAACGCATGCTCATCTACGAGCGGAGCGGAGGTGAGTTCATGCCACTAACTCACACATATGGTGCGGCTACGGGTGCTACGCCGTAGCGCGTAGCACCATTTTCGCGCTACGGAGCGGAGACGCATTGCCCTCGATAATGGGCTAGCACAAAATAAGTCGAGCTGAGCCCCAAATTACGAATATCAAAGTGAATACCACCACAGAACAGTAGTACTCGTAATTGACAACATTTCAAAATTTATAATGATGCCTAAATCGAAAACCATTTCGGTAACTATGCTACCTAAACGTAAAATAGTTTTTAGATTTTTTTTCTTCGCTACATTTGAAGAAAATCGTCAAAATGTATAAAACGGAAGTGTGACGTCATTCCTACGACTGTTAAGGAGCATTTTGAATTAAAATTAGGATTTCGGGAGAAATAAAAAAACACGTGGACCTTAAAATTTCATTTTCTATCGATCTAGGACATAAAAAGGCCTACTTGAAAATTTGAAATGTTGTCAATTCTGAATATAGAATCGTCAGATAATGGAACAGCAACAACAAGCCCGCCAGATGATTGAATGGACAAATATTTCGATCCTCGCCCACGCGTGCTCAGGCATGCCGAAACAAACTGAACGACCGAAAAAAGCCTTTATCACATTTCTGGCCGATTAAAACTGCTGTCCCGTAATTCGTAGCACAGACCTAATCTTTCAAAAATACATGATTAAGTATATTGAAATGTAGGTCTTTTTGTATCCGCTCTTCTAATCAAAACACACACAGAGACGCTTCCACTTGCAAGAAACATTAAATTACAAGATACAGTGCGAAATTGATGAAACAAATGAAGCCATCTATAGCTTCTGGAAAGTTAGAAGTTCGCAAAAAAGGGAACGAAACAAAGGAAACGTGGCGAGAAACCTCACAAAATAAACTAATAAAGGAAAACGTGTATAAATAGAAAAGAAACAAACGTTGCCCCCGCAAAGGTTAAGGCGCTACACTGAGAAATTTGGAGACTTTGAAACGCTGTCCTGCCCAGACAAGCAAACAGTAGGGGCTGATTTTCAGATATATGATTCTTGACTATATGATTGTAGTACTGACAATAGCGAAACATGATTGCTTAAAATTTTCTCGATAGAAAATAAATCCAAAGTCGAGTCTATATTTTCCTTTTTTTCCTCAGCCTACTAAAACAACGCATTATTAAAAGACACGATTAAGTTAATATGATGGTATTTTACCTCATCTAGGTACTGACAAGAGGAAATTTAATAAACCTGCACACAGTCAGATATTTAACGAGATTTGTTTAAAAAGCCATTCTCGGAGTGGGTTGCATCCCGTTTTGTCGTGAGCGAAAAACAAAGGGTGTCTCTTTCAATCGATATATCGCCTTAACGCGGTAGCGTAATAGCTAATGAATTTGCAAGTCAAGCTGACGCAGATAGAAACTCAAAGGTTCCCTAAAATAAAATTGGTTCCCTAAAAAAGGGACTCTATAGATAATGCATAAATCGGGCTCGCGCATAAACACTAAGTCTATGCCGCGCAATCTTTCAATTTTGGTTCTAGGGCGTTCTTTTAGCTTCAATAACAGCACTGGAATAAAAAAGAAAAAGTTTTGTTGGCGTTTTCTTCTGAACTATTACAGAAGGATACATGTAACGAATAAAAGAAAGCTATCATAATTAAAAAAATTAAGTAATAGTTTAAAAACACTAGAAAAACACGCTTGTTAATTGAAACCAGATCGTTCAAAGTCCATTACGTGACCTTTCTCACAAGTGCAAACACGACTATGATTCGATATTCCATCATGGAATGCCAGTGCCTATCCTACCGGCTTCATCATCAGACCTTGAAACCTAATCGTGGTCAAAGTTCATTACAAGACTTTTCTAACAAATCCAATCACAGCTATGATACGATGTTCCATCATGAAGTTCCAGTTCATATCTTCCGGCTCCATCATTAGATCAGTTCGACAGTACCATATTATTGTATTGTCATCAGAACTACATACAGCTGCCAATTTTCATGACGCTACGATCCTTGGAAGATGGTTAAATTAGTTACCTTAGATTCCATTACATAGTTAGTTACATACAGGTCGACCTATCAGACCTTGAAACCTAATCGTGGTCAAAGTTCATTACAAGACTTTTCTAACAAATCCAAACACAGGTATGATACGATGTTCCATCATGAAGTTCCAGTTCATATCTTCCGGCTCCATCATCAGATCAGTTCGAAATTACCATATTATTGTATTGTCATCAGAACCACATACAGCTGCCAATTTTCATGACGCTACGATGCTTTGAAGATGGTTAAACTAGTTACCTTAGATTCCATTACATAGTTACATACAGGTCGACCTAATAAAAGCGTGTTAAAAACAGCGACTATAATTTTGCAACAAAGATGCATATAATTTTGCAGCATGGGGCTCTTCAAAAAAGGCGTGAAAAGGGTTCTTATGGGTCGGCAACGCGTGAGTGACGCCTCTGGTGTTGCAAGCGTCTATAGGCGGCAGTAACCACTTACCATCAGGTGGGCTGTCAGCTTGTTTGCCTCCGACGTAGTATAAAAAAAAAAAAAAATATTAGATAACATTTTTATATGATAAAAAATACATACAAACATATTGAGTGATTGCAAGCCATTACAGTCTTCAGATTCAAGAGCTGTCATTAAATCTACTGTAAGTATGTACCACTTTACGATACCATTTCCACAATGTAAAGTTCTTAAGCAGTATAGTGCGCGCCATCCACGAAGGGTCGAAGGCGCGCCCCTCCACAACCCAAGCCGTACAACTGCGCACAGATTAGTATGAGATTCGCTGTGGAGGGGCGCGTCGTCGTGGATGGCGCGCACTATACATTGTTTACTTGCGCCTACAAGCTGTTCGGTTAGAGGAGGGACTTGGCCGGAGTAAGTTTTGTTGACAACGGACCAACTCCGGAGCGCCGGTGCGCTTGACTTCTGTTGCAATGGCCGAGCCCGCGGGGATTCTACGCCAACATGCAAACTTTCACCTTCTATCTACCTAGATAATCAAGTGTTGGTAATATTTACCGATGTTTTATCACTATCAAGTATTATGAGATAACGATAATGGTATTTTTTTATGTAATAGTTATTCCGGCCAATAGGTTACTAACGGTTACTGAGAAAAACGGGCGA
Source organism: Cenopis cana (assembly GCA_951800055.1). Classification (NCBI taxonomy): domain Eukaryota; kingdom Metazoa; phylum Arthropoda; class Insecta; order Lepidoptera; family Tortricidae; genus Cenopis; species Cenopis cana. The sequence continues at coordinate 18,466,428 of OX637487.1, forward strand.
CAGACGGACGGACAAGGCGAAACTATAAGGGTTCCTTGTTTACTACGGAACCTTAAAAAGTAGTAGAAGTAGAGAGAGAATGGCCTTTCCTTGGCACCTGGTGGTTGCGGTTGGGCTTAATTTGTTGCAAATTTAATCGACTTTATAAAAGTGGTACACGTCGAAAAATGCACAGTTAATGAGTTTTAGAACATTAAGTGAAAAGTCCTGAAATCTCGCAGTTTTCCGCGTGCTGCTACTCAGCAAGCTCCAGTTTTTCGAAGGTGCAAATTTGGATACACACTTCCCGAACCGATCCATACGACATATTAAAAAAGCAGAAATATACCATGTTTCGCGATTTTGATGTCAATATCTACTGGCCTATAAGTCAGTACTAAATCACCGACATTACAGGAACAAGTTGTGAGTGTGCCGTTTCAAACTCAATATCGCGCAAACTTGCCGGCCGGTCCGGCAAAAATCTAAAATTCAATATGAATAAATTTAACACTTCGGACGAAAACTTGACGTCAAACTTAACTCAAACTCTTTGTCAGTTATAAAAAGTATTTATTATATAAGGGTTGAAAACTAATGCTCAAGTATATAGGGTAAAAATTTATAATTATATAATATCTGTGGCAAGATGATTACCGTAATGTAATAAATTTCAACTTTGTGTTCGCTGTTAAGTACTCATTGAGATGTAGATTTATTTAATAGAATAATTTAATATTAATTAATAGAATTTGATAATGCTTAGGTATACAGTTTCGAAATGTTTTCTTGCAGAATTACGCACTGTACATAACTGGTTTTTTTTTCCTCATTTTATTCTTTGTTTTTATGTTGCTTTATATAGATACTTAGATTTCTTGATCTTAAGTAGGTTAAGTATTATCATTTATCATTGTAATAAGCATATTTTTGTGAGAAAATGGCTGACTGTCGAGTTTCTTTCGGCGTTTCTTCTCGGCAGTGGCCTCTGTGAAACGCTAGTAGGGTTTGACTTGTAAAAGTGCCATTGCGGCCTACTTACAGAATAAAGTTCATTTTATTAATTTTATTTTATTTACTTCTATAAACATATTAGGCAAAAGAAGAGGATATGTGGTTTCGTGACCTGTCTAATAAAGACAGAATCAGATCAAACCGTAAGGCAATCTCCGTAAACTTGATGCCCCCAGATTCCCCAACAAATCATTAAGTTTCATAAACTGGTCAATAAACAAATGTTTTTTTTAACTCTATTCCTAGTTGTGATGCCCCTGGAGTGGTAAATGTTCACGGCAACGGGACATGTCTACCGTCTACATCAGACAGGCCGTAACCTATTTCCCACCGTCAGAAAAGCACATTAAGAGCCGATTTTTCAATGACCAGATAAAATTATCCGCCGGTTAAAATTATGACTGTCTTCTTCTGAAGTCAAATGAAAGAAAGAGACAGAACTAACAATTCATCTGACATACTTTTATCTGGAGCTTGAATAATCGGCTCTAAATAATAATACAGGCGTGACTGACACATGACAGTAGATTTTTATTGTTTAACCTTAAATTAGTATGAGCATGATTGATAGATAATATATGTCCTGAAGGAAACGTAAAGAGTGATTCAATATCTGTCGAGGGCTATAAATATAAGAGTAAATAAAGTTCATATTACATTGTTGGGCAGATAACATTGCGTTTCATTGTATCACTGCGTAAATGCAACTTATATTGCTCATAAAAACCGTCCCAGCGTATCAACATGCTCTCGCCACGACCAGTTGCATTTTCCTTCAATCCAATCTGTCCATTTCAAGCGCTTTTACCCTATTCAAACATTCACTCTACCCGAAAGGTCATATAAACGTTACTGCAACAACCAGGGTTACAGCGTTTTGAGTTGTTACAGTACGTGCCACGCTCGTAGCGGCGCTACGCCGTAGCAAAGCCACGTAGCACATCGACGGGGATCAGCGAGCGGAAAATGCAATCCGGTACCAGGAGTACATAATGTAGTGAGGTTATTCGTAACGGGATTAGCCCCACCTGGGAAATTAGGGCCGAGCGAGGCGACGTGCGCTGTGGCTTAACGGGCGCGGAAGCCATTGTCTGGGGCAATATACAAAGGGTACAGATCTGCACAAGATGAGCTTTGATATGACGTGTGCTCGGTTAGATTAACACATTTATGAGTTAACTTAGGCTCAAATTGATGATTGTCTTTGTTTTGGTACAAACAATATTAACACATTAGTAGACCGTTTTCGCTACCAATGAGAAAAACCATGTTATCGGCTACTCGCTAGCCACTGCGTCAAACGACTTAGTGCCAGTTGCACCAACGTACGAACACAGATCGGTCATCGTCAAATATGGCGTCAGCAGCTGTCATCCCATAGAAGCTTGTCAAACTCTCCATACAATCAGATTTGACGAACACCGCTTACGATTACAGACGGTTTGGTGCAACCCAGCCTTAGTATGGCGATTCTTAGTTCTATTGCGTAACCGCCAGAGGCGCTGTACTTTTGTCCATACTAAATCGTTTACGCAGTAGCGAGTTCGGTAATGCAAACATTGCAAACTCATGGTAGGGGTACAGTCCAGCTCGCGCCTCTGAAGCTGCGCTTTAACAAGCAAAAAGTGAGGAGCACCGGCGCCGCGGTCCGCAATAAAACTCAAACAAGCGGCGAATCAACTTTTTTCTTTCTCCCAAAGCTTTTGTTCCAATTAAAAAACAATACGAATAACTTTATCGCCGACTTTGTTTTCATTTCCGAATTCCCGGCGGAGTGTAGTTTTGAATACCAAGCAGGAGGTCTACTTTGTCCGACGCTTCCAACGCCTATCATACCTATTTCAATCTGATTCGCGCGCTCACTCCCACGCGCGTGAAGACCATGTGTCAAAGCGAGCGCGCGGAACATTAACATTAGAAAGTTGGATGTACCGAGTTGAAGTCGAGACAAAGACGAATTCACGGCTATCTAGGATAAAATAAATGAAATATTTGAAAGGGAAAGTATGAAGTCACAATTTAATTAAGTCGTCGCGCGGGCCGCTGGGAAATACGTTGGATAAAATGCCGGTTCAGCGGTACTGCAAACGGTAGCGCTACTAAAATTAGGTACAACGGAATAAAAAATTTATAAACCTGAATTTTTACAGATCGATCCTTACTTATCAGTCATCATCTCACTAACCGGTTAATATAGCCGGTAAAGGTAAGCTGGAAGAGATCTCTTACAACTTAATCTAACAAAAAAACAGTAAAATACAGTCATTAGTTACTAGACAAATTTTTGTTCGTTTATATAATTGTGTATTTTAGTTTTGTAACTATAATGATTTGTATGTATTATGACAAAACACAGTTGAACCATATTTTATTACATTACACCTTTGAACCTGTGTTTAACAAATATATTAATTGATTGATTGATTTAAAAAAATATATAACAGCAGTTTATATTCCTTTAACAGGGCCAGTGATAAAAAACATAATTGACTGAATTATTGACAGTTGTAATCTCTATTAGGTAACAGTGGCGGAGCGTCCATACAACTCGATTCCCACCGGCTTGCCTAATTCCCAGCCAGTCCAGTTCTTTTACTACGGCTCATGAAGAATAGGAAAAGCCAAGTATTTCCGGCTTCCCTAAGAATATTTTTGACGCGCCGCCACTGTTAGGTAATGTAAATTTTGGTAGCACACTTGAGATCATAGAGATAAATGGTTTTTTTTACGTATTTCATAATCACAAAATACATCACATGTTAGTGGATACTCAATTTATGATATGACTGCAGCTACGTGTTTTCCTTTATGTGTTTAATGTAGCTTATCCTTGGCCCTTGACTAGGGCTGCCATCTCGAATTTCGCCAAACTCGGACAAAGATTAAAAAAAACCCAGACATTTCGCGTAAATCGCATTTTTCCCCGGACGAGTTCGAAAATAATATTTTTAAAAAACAAGACCTTTAAATTCAATGAGGTGCTTCCTTACATGAAAAGTGTCCGGGTTTTCCCCGGACACTTCTTGACACCCCCCCGGACGCCCCCCGGACGGCCTCCAAACTAGGACAAATCCGGGAAAACCCGGACGGATGGCAGCCCTACCCTTGACCATTCTCGCTTCCCATCAATGTTGCCTTTTATCCTCTCTCTCTCTCTCTCTCCCGTTTTTATAGCGTTTAACCACAGATTACATAATAGTTCTTCGAACAGATACGTATGTTCTAATAAAGAAGCTCATACCTACCGTTTTAAATGCCTACGAAATTTAACAATTAGAAATTAGACACTAATTAGAAATAAAAATTTGTGTTGGTTCTCCGGGATTTTCCGAGATCCTTCCAGTATCCGATCTACATTTACATACATACATAGGTACAGGCATATCAACGCAGCAAGTTAAATCCGAGTGCCGGGAGGTCGCAGGTTCGAATCCTGCTCGGTGCCTAAGTTTTTCAATTTTTCCTTTATTTCTAAAATTTGTAAATAAAAGCTTTCCAAAATTCAATGCGAAGTATATCTCTCACCTTGTCTATATACGTTACGTTACGATATACGACAGAAAGTACTAAACTAAACACTTACTTACTACAAAACGAAACACTTCGTTTAGATAAGTACCTAACTACCTATATTCTAACGAAAGCACTATAAAGTAGGCACCTGTCTTCGTTATTTATTTATAACGTGTATAAATAACGTAATTATAGTGTAAAAGTAGCACTCCAAACTTGAATTAGTCACTAGGCAAAGATATTTGCTGATTACGCGTCTCACTTTTGAGGGTGAAGTCCAGCCCTTCCAAAAGGTCACAAGTCCCTATAGTAACGGCAATGTTTACGGCCCTTTCTTAGGCCGTACAATGCCACCGCAAAACTTGATTCGGAAATCATAGTAAATAAACTATACTTAATAATACCAATTACTACCCAGGGATAAATATGAACATAAAATCATTACAAACAACTAAATTATTCGGATATAATGGCAGTTGCGGAGTAAACTTGCTAATTATTTTGCAACGAAGTAATTTTTGCTTCGGTACTACTTTATTCGTGGCAGCGTCCGGCCGTGAGCGCGTGTGGCAACCAACTGACTGAGCATTACACGCGCGGATGCCGAGGAGTAGGCATACTTCTCGGTTCCCACGGCGCAGATACATACCACTGGTTTAACAGTTTCTTATTCCTACCTCACTATTCTCAACACTTCTTCTTTTGTGATTTTTAGGTATTTAACTAATTTTAATTGCTTTGTCCTAAAAATACTTTTTATTTGTATCACGCCGCCGAGCCCCGGGGCGCGGGGCCAAGTTTGCGAGTAATTTGAGCAGTAACCGTCTTGTTATAATCTCGTTACCCTAAACTCATCATAGAGGCATCAATCCCCAACTTTATAAAAAGCCGCAAAGTTCCGCCGGCTGACGGTGGCGGCTCGCGATCAAAATACTCCACAATTTTGTGGCTATACTGAAACTTAAATTGATTTATTTTAGAACAAAGAACAATTTTAAAGTTATTCCAGATTGCCAGTCTATGTTTATTAGGCGCGGGCTAGCCGTCAATCGAAATACCTAACGTCATTCCGCCGAACTGCGGACCGTATGGATCGCTTGGGAACTACATCAGTTCGCTTACAACGAGTAAGTACAATGTTGAAAAAACAAAAGTCGTCTCCCCTGTGTGGTCCATAGTTAATTACTTATGTGCATGTAAGCTACTTATTATGAAATTTATTTATAGATATCGAGACGCTGTTTATGCCAGCTCAGTAGGGTTTCTAGCCCTTGAGTTTTGATAGAGGTATATCCACAGGAAAGACGCGTACATAAATCTGTGTATCACCCAGTGGGCGCTCTGTCTATAATAGTTCGAGTTTTAGCTTTCGACTGTTACCTCCTCCAATATTCAAAGTGTTTAAACCATTTTTCATATACTTACAACAAAACTTGTATATAAGTAGCTAAATATGCAAGTTTCTCTAACAAATAAATGTACCGTTGTACCATTTTATCTAACAAATAACAAGCAAATTGATTGATTATTTGCAACAAATTAAAATAGATTTATTCATTTCGATGTTTCCATAGGCTATAGAGACCACTTTCATCAGGCGGACCATAAGCTCGTTTGTTACAGATGCTGTAAAAAAAATGTCTTGAGCAAGTTCTCGCGATAGTTTGGCGCGAGTGTATTGTATTTAGGCTGGAATTGGAAGTGACGGATAAAAATAGACCTCCTATTGTTAATATGCAATGCACTGAAACATTTTAATTATTGCGAGCTTAATGAAATTTAAAACGTGCCGTTTACGGCCGAATGCTGGCCAGAGTCGTAAAACTGTGGAATGAGTCCATAACCTCCTAATTCCCCTTTACAACCGTTCGATAAGCGATGGCCGAAGACGTCGTAACTCACGGCCGAGCGCCTGGTTTGCATTTGTTAACTCCTTACGGTTATGTGATCCTGGTTTACCACACATCGCATCAGGGAATGCGAATATTTTACACCAGATGTCTGTAAGTATACCGTACCGCTTAGAACACGAATATTACTGAAATATTGACAAGTGGAATGTGTAGTCGAGTGCGAAAATACATATTCATATGTGCGCGGCTAGGGGGTTAAAAAATGGAAACACGACTTAACTATTAAATTTACCAGTTTGCTGAGATATTTTTGAACATTTAGGAACGTGTATCCGTGTATCGTTCGTACTAAGGGCGCAGTATTTCCATAATATCGTAACGAGACTTAATAACGCGCTTGCGAGTCATGAATACCCGTTGAAAGGGTTATTAAGCATTTTCGATTAAACAACGTTAATTAATGTAGGAAGATAAAGTGACTGTACGCGTAAAGCGATAGGCCGGGTCTCGTGGATCAATTTTCGAAGAGACATAACATGTTCAGCATCGAACAGGCGTGACTAAACTTTATAAACTACTTGCCTACCAATTCCTGTATCAATCAAATGTTTCTATTCGTTTTTAGTTAGCCCACCAGGCAATGAATAAATTAATAAATATTTGTGGACAATCTTACCCAAATCGACCTTGTCCCAAACGTAGTAAAGCTTGTAACTGTGGCACACATGCCAGAGCACGCATGGCAGAGTACACATGGCACATTTAACATAACACATGCATCCCCTAGTTACATCTAGGGGATGAATGTTTTAAGATGTTAAATCTGCCATGTGCTGGACTCTTCGTTTTGATGTCGACTTTAAGTCCTGAAATTCCCAAACGATATAATACAGTAATACGATATAATATAGTAATTTTGCTTTCACTACAAAGTGGCACACGCGCAGATTATTATAATTTGGCGGCCGCGACAAGGCCACACGACCGCAAGCCCTCAACTCAAACGCTCTCGTAATTTATCAAAATATTCACTTCGCGCGAACTCCCGTTTGTTATTAATCCCTCTTTAATCCCCTCAACTTAAAGACGACTTGACATTTCACAAGTGCCGCTAAACTAAATTCTACCCTGCAGCCCTTATTTCAAATGCCATAGAGTTTAAATTAGTACAGATGGGGTTTAAAGTTACTGGTGTTTTGTGCGTGGGGGCGAAAGTTGGCGAGTCTTGGTGACATTTGTTCCGGAGTAAACGGGGCAATCAGCGGACGCGACGAGTAATGAGTACCCTCACCCCCCTCCCGTTTTGACGAACAGTCGAAGCGAAACAAACGCCATTCAGCATTAAGTTCTGAGAGGTAAGAAGGTAATACCTACTTCGAACACGCTTAATGACTATCCTGTAAACTTGGCACGGTTTGTTGTTAAATAAAAACCTGTTACAGATCGTTCAACCCACAAACACGCGCCCCACTCTCTCTTACGTTACAGGGTATTCTTTTCAGGAATGATGACTCGATTGTACTGTTTTCAAACGCTTCATTGACGTGCCTAAAAGAACTAGAAGTCAATTGTTAGAGATGTCTTAACGTCCGATCACGAATTTACTAATATATTAACAACAATATTATGTCCACTTCATCTGTTCGCAATTCAACTTGCAAAATGTAAAAGATCATGAGTAATATGAACGTTTCTGAAGGATTTACAACCGCAGGTATGACAACGGGCAGGTATGCGTAATTAATTTTCAGAATTAAATTCAACGCGGTGTAGAAAGGTCGGCGATGTAGATTTAAATCACTGGTCATTTGTAGAACATCAAATTAAAGACTCATTATCCGACTATACTGAAATAGGTTTTTCTAAAATTAGACTGTACGTAAATTTGGCGTTTAACCTCTTAGTATTAGACCCATTATTGGTAAAACTTAACAAATCTCTGTTTTTACTCACGAAACCTCTAAATAGATACTTGCAAACGCAAATTCCAAAGTGTCAAAAGAAAATGAAGTTTCGGTCGGAATATATTTTTTAAGACTAATATATATACCAGTGGCGGAGGGTCCACACAACTCGATTCCCACCGGCTTGCCTAATTTTCAAAGAGTCCAGTTCTTTTACTACGGCTCATGAAGAATAAGAAAGGCAAATTATTTCCGTCTTCCCTAACAATAATTTTGACGCGCCGCCCCTGATATATACAGAGTCGTTATAAAAGCTGATAAAATGAGCCTTGTGGTCATCATGTCACGCCTATTACAGCTGTCTAAACCTGTTGGATATATGACGCCGACTCCGAACGCCCGCGGCTTTACCTGTATAGTCGTAATTTATTACCTGATCTGTTAGGTTAGCTCAACAACATTGCACGCCATTACATTATAACGGCGATATTTAATTTTATGAGTTAGTACTTACAAAGGGTTCGTGACCTCTGCCCTTCCGGGAATCAAGCGAGATTATGTACAGTCGACAACATAAATATGTATACACTTTTTGCATTATCATAATGGAATAAGGTGTAAAAGTGTAAACAACAGACACGGGTTTGATATCGTTGGTACGTCAATGTTTAGGTACGATCCAATGATCGGGTGCATGAATTCAAAGGCCCAAAGGGCCAGGTCGGCCCTGGATCAATATCATAGTATCGTCTCTTGTGTTTATTTAAACCAAAAATCAAAAATGCGACTTGAGTAAATCATTATGAACAAATTTTTAGCATCTGTGTTATATGTAGTAAGGCAAAACATACATATAAGTTTGCATAGGTTCAAAGTGTACTCGCATAAACGACTCATTATATAGGTACCAATCAAATCATGTTTGTCATGAGGCTGTGTATACTAGCTGGCACTAGCTTTAATAAAAAAACCTGTTATAATTCTAGCCCTTTCTAAATTAAGCCGTTAAACCAACTACGAATGCCCAGACAAATCCACTTAGCGCCAATTACGGGAATGGCATTAAGTAAGAATACAACCAGTTTTCCAAAGAGCCCCAGTCAAAGACAAAGCTACACGCGAACTACCGGCGCCCGCGGAACCGCTTAACGAACAAAGTGTACCTATTCACAACGAGCACCGACCCCGGGGCGACCCGGGCAACTCAGACCTCCGATTACAACTTGTTTTTACACTTACCTATTACTAGATAAATGTTTGTGCCTGGTCTGTAATAAAAAAAAACGAACAAGTGCGAGTCGGACCCGCCCACCGAGGGTTCCGTAGGTGTACATAGGTACTTACTTGTATTACTTGTATTATGATTAAATAGTTAAGGAATCGAGTCTCGCAGTTTAAATTTTACTTTAAATAAGGACTATATTTTTCACAGCTTCAAGGGACTGTAGACCTGAGTATATGGTTTTAATTTCAACTCGATACCTCCACGCGTTCCCGAGATAAAGGTTCTCAATAGACAGTGATCCTATAAGTTATATCGATCCTAGCGTTAACATAATTATACTCAAAGCGGGCGATAAGACATAACATACCGTGAACAACATAATACGGGTCTCGAGACTCTCGAGCTCAAGTTATTCTGGGGGATAGTGGGGCGAGTTGGACCAGCTTGTGAATGAACGAGGAAACTCCGACCGCTTTGTCAGTCAGAACAAAGCTGGTAAGCACCGATGTTTCTTTCCCTAATGTCGTGGTTCTAATTAGGTGATAAAATAAGTGCACAACCTTACGTTTCTAGGGAACATCATACATTAAACTCACTGTTGAGCTACGAGTATGATTGGCCAAATACGGAGTGAACGTCACGAGAACGAGTGGCTATAACGGAGAATAATAACCGCCCAAAGTATTAGACCCAGGCCTTTTTACACCTCCGTTATGAAAATGACGACGATTCCGACTTTGCTGACATTTAGCTTTGAAATGAAATGAATATATATCCTTTGCAACCAATTACTTTCATAACTCAAGAAACACCTTTTAAAGCCAATAACCGACACAACTGACTAGAACACTAATGTACACGTTCAAGTATATTATATTAAATAAATAAATAAATATTTGTGGACAATCTTACACAAGTCACCCTAGTCCCAAACTAAGCAAAGCTTGTACTATGGGTACTGAGCGACGATATACATACTTATATAGATAAATAAATACATAGAAAACATCCTAGACCCAAGAACAAATATTGGTGCTCATCACACAAATAAATGCCCCGGCCGGGATTCGAACCCGGGACCTCCAGCTTCGTAGGCAGGGTCACTACCAACTAAGCTAAAGCGGTCGTCAAAATTAAATTAAATTAAAGTAAAACAAACGATTACTCGCCACAACAAGTACATGGTGGTGATACAGTGGTGACGTGACAGTAACGGTACCACAATGTCATGATACATAGACCAGAGGGGCTAAGGTGATAGCTTATATGTCGGACATACATAGCATTCATTATTTGACAGTAAGGGACGACGACGAGGGTTTTGTTTTTCATACATCCGATCATCTTAGCCCCTCTGGTACAGTCAAGGGCATAAATATGTATACGTTTTTGTACCTTATTTCGATGGAATAAGGTGAAGAAGTGTATACATATTGGTGCCCTTGACTGTACGTGTTCGTATATTCGGCAGATACGACTGCGCATATAAAATAAAACAAAGAAAACGAGCATTCTGGTACAATGCGCTCATGGACTTTTCGATATGCACTCTCGACGTCAAATCTGTTTACAGTTTTGAACCTTATGCCATTGTAATACGACGAAAAATGTATACACATATGTTTGACGTCGACAGTCAGAGTAAGCTCGACAGCTAATGCTGTAGAGTGCTCCTTCCCGCCGTTTACACTCTACACCAACCACAAGAGGTCGATGTACGCGACGTCAGTTAGCCGTAACTAACCTACTCGTCCATACAAAGTAGACGTGTTGCAGACTGATGCGGCGAGCAGGGCGGTATTCCAGCGTTAATGGCAGCTAGTGACATGGCTACTGACTGTGTCGTCCCAAATGCGTTTATTTAACTTGCTATGTTTATTTGTTATGGTCAAATCTTGGAGCTAAATTTAAATTTTTCTAACGACAGAACATTAATTTGGCCTACTTGTGTATATCGGTGACAATGCAATATTATGGTACAACCGAGCTGATCTGATGACGGAGACAGAAGGTGGCCATAGGAACTCCTAAACTGCGCAAGATAAATCCGTCGTATTTGGCTTCATTGCAACTGTATCCATGAGTAGTTGAACACTGTGGAAAAAATGTACGGTAGGCAATAAAATCGTGTAACAAAAAACATTTTTTTGTCAGAAACTTATATGAAAAATGGAATGATAATGAAACATATAGTTTATTGGTCACAATCATTACATACATTAATAATAATAGGCAGCAACATCTGAACTTTTTTCTATACTAAATGTATTTTCTTTATGGCATGAGTAACGAGATAACGAGCAATGCAATGGCGCTATAAAAAGTCCCAACTTCATTGTACTAGTGCGGAAACCATAAAACATAGTTAAATGCAGCGCTCCATTGACGAGAACAATAATGCGATTTTATTCAAACGATCGCTACCGCACCGCCTCACTATTCACAAAACGTTTCACCTCTACCGTAATCTTATCACTGGCAAAACTTGATCCATGATTCACCACAACTACGTTTAGTTGAAGGTGAGACCTGTACTGGTTCCTTGCAGCGAATGTATCCGGTAAGCGTTATGAATGCCTTGGCGGAAACCTCGCAAGTGACAGCCTAGCCGGTATACGCAAAGGCGCACAAAGTGGAGAGAACTCCTAACAGTGGCTTTGTTCGCACAAATAAAGTAATAGAAACTGTATGGGACTTTATGAGCAGTATTTATCCCTGCTCCGAGAGAGAGTAATAGTTAGTTTATTTCGGTTAGACAAGTTAATCTTCACTTCTATTAAAAAATTAAGTTAATCATAGTTGGTTTGTGCGCACTAAGCAAAAAGCGCAAAAAGTTGTTCTTAGCGGTATGGCAGGGTGCAAAGCGGGTGGAGAGAGTAGCCTAAACGATCACAGCGCTCGCTACGGCTAAAATTTACATTTTTGTCGCTGACTGTAGCTGTCAAATCCATATTGCAGTAAACATTTTCTAACCGTTTTTGAGATTAATATGGTCCTAGTAAGATGTGTTATTGTGAATTGTAATAACTCCAAGAAGAATAGCGACCGTAAATTTTACCAATTTTCAAGACCGTGGTGGAAACGAGACCAAAGAAATAAGTGGATAATTGCCGTAAGAAAAAAAAGGAAGTCACCTAACCTGACAACAACAACTGAAAACAACAATTTTAATGTTATTGGCAATAATGTTACTGACTACCATCGCCCAAAATTGTCTAATATAGTAAAATAACACAAGATTTCATTAATTTTTTTCACAATATTTACTTACTTCTCGCTTGACAGCTGTGACAATATTGTCCATAATGGCCACCTGTCCGTGGCGCTGTCGTCGCGCACGGTCGCAATATGGTATGTACCTTTGCAATCCTGACAGCCATTACTTTGGCAATTGCTATTAAGTAAATGTCACAAAAATAACAATTCCTTCGCAAATAAAGTAAACATTAGAACAGAGGACACAGAAGTGTATGCCCTAAGGCTGTCCTAAAGAAAACTGACTCATACAGAGCACCTTTCAATTATGCTGCCCGGGTACACACATATCCGATCCGATACGGTTCCCCGAGGATCACAATCGGTAAATATTAGCTCTCATACTCCGCTAACATACTCAGCCTACTAGGGTCGCAGAGTGTTTGAGGAAGATTATTGTTACCGAGGGATGTTATTTAGTAATTAATTAAATCATTATTAGACTTTATGATATTATCGTAGTGAATTATTATTAGACTTCGTTATTACGAGTATTTCAATTTTGTTACACCTATTGTTGTTGTGTTAAAAAAATATTCCATTATTAGAATGGAGACCAGGTTTCTGAAAACATCCCGCACGGTAAACGAACTTCAGTCCAGCCATATTTCGCTATAAGGAAAATTTAAAACTGAAGTAAGACAATATGTGAAAATGTATCTTCCCTAAAGGGTTTTTAGCCATATTTATTTTGCTCTTTCCTCGCGAAGATATCGTGAAAAAAAATGCGTAGGTAACACTCACGGAACTAAACCGCCACTGAAAAACCGTTTAGGAACTTCCATTACCTATCAAACTGTCAGGGAGTGTAAAACTATTTGATAGTAATTAATATAAATTATTTTAAAGAGCCAGCCTTATTTATACTTCTATAGATCCAATCATTGAATTAAATTATTTAAATTTCCAGTACAGTAGTCACTGAACGCTTGATTCACTCCAAGCATCCCATCGCCACTCGAAATACATATCACGCACTGACGTTTTAAATGAAAATGGACTTTGTTGTGTTTGAATCATCGTTGTATTTATCGTGGCGATTTGAAGCTTTATAAGAGGTTACAAAAGTAATCCGGCTAAACAGCGTGTAATAAAGTAAATAGGGAATAAAGAGAAATAACAAAATGTAATTTCACAGGCCGGCTCCGAGCGAAATTGTTTTCATAGTGGATTCTTTGTGAAACGGGCGATTTCCTTAAATGTATCGTGACAGGTAAATATTATGATTTTATTTTTATTTCCAAAAGACTACCAACCGCCGACTAACTGAATGAGAAAGTCAACACGAAAAAGGTCGATATCAATGTGGTTTGCCTACGTTGTTTTCAAAGATATAAGGAATACTCGTACGATGTAAAAAAGAAGAGCTCGTACGAGATAGCTCGCGCGCCATCATGTGCTAGCCGTTCCGAAGCCATGATTAGATCACGCCTTGCGCTCGTGGTACCCTGGTCCTTAACGATCAATAGAGACCTAGGTATTTCGCCTTTTCATATGTAACACACCTCTACAAATGTTAAAGAGTGAACGAAACATCCCCCCACTCGTTTTGCCACATTCGCAAGAAGAAGCGAATGCGCAATATACATTACCATCAAATTGGAATGCGATACGAAAGTGTCCGACCGATCCCTGGTCCCTCATCATCACATTAAACACCCAGAGTTAATGAGCCGTGTCTTCCCTTACTCGTTACCACCTTTATAACACATCGGCATATATATATCGATATCTAAATGTATGCTTTCACACAGTATAAGGGACTAAAAAATTTATCTGAAATCCGGAACGCTTCTAATGCAAATTATGTAGGTTGGTGCTTTCATGCTTTCGCATTTGGCAACGCATCGCTCGTTGCATGTGTGTAATGTCACTTATTCATACTAAGGTGCGACAAACTTATAGTTGAATGGTAATTATACGCGGTGTTCGCTCGCTGTTAGAGCAAATATAAATGGATAAATAAATAAAAATAAAAAAATACAACGAGAAAAGCGGGCGGATGGCCAAGACCATCCAATTACCTTCTTGCTCTCGGCACTCGGCCCGCCGCCGCCGCCCAAACCCGGCGCCCGGCGCTAAAGCACGGGACACATATTGCTATTTCAAAATTGCAAAAAATTCGCAGAATTGTATCTGGAAAATTCAGTGTCGAATATTTAAGAACGCCTGAGCTCCCGAGGGTGTTAAGATGATCAATCGCCTTTATTGATATCGACAAAATGACAAATTTGCATCAGAATGAAACAAATGACCGAAACGGACGCGCTAACTCTCGAGATAAAACATTTACTAAAGTGTTGACGTTTAAACATCCAACTGGAATTATATTCATAAATATTTTATCCAAGAGCGTAATTCTAATTCTCTTTTGTGTTTATTTTCGGAAGGAACTGTCAAGATACAATTGCGTATAATTTTTCTATGAATAATTTAACATTTTGTACGAATCACGAATTGCTATGATCATTCGCCTTAATTTTGCCTGGATTTGACTTAAATAATAGTAAGGCCCGGTTTTATAAAGATCCGTTAAACTTTATGCCGGTATGTTATGTCAAAAAATTGACAGAGTTACTGAAAATTGATCTGACATTTGGTCTAACGGATCTTTATAAAACCCGGCCTAATAGAGCATATTTAGTACGGGACTAGTTGTTTCTTTAACGTCTGTTCGTTGCCTCGGTCAACATTTTATTGAATGGCATGTTTAACAGATCTCTATCTATGGGACGACAGCTGTAGCTGTATTTAACGTTAACTGGCCCGTTAAATATTATTGTTGTAACCCGGACCAAATTAGTTAGTCGGAGTAAGTAAACGTTGTGTAAGGCGTGCAATAATAGTACATTATTGCCGTGGCCGGGAAGGGAGCAATTGCAGGCTGAGTATTTGTACGAGCTTGCGAATCCGTTTAATTATAATACGAAGCCTGCAATTGCCATTCCGGCCGAGGCTAATATAGTGCTTTTCTCAAAAATGGGGGAAAAACGACAAAAATTTAATTAAGATTTGATAAACATAACCTTAAAACGTCAAAAACATCATGCTTTCCCGCTGTTTATTTTTTTAACAGAATCGCAAGTGTATTTTTCCACCAAAAAACGCAAATTATTCGAGACACATAAAAAAACGTCGCGTTTCCAACAGAAAAATACGAGCTGAATTGGCTGAATGCGACCTGTGCCACCATTTATATGACAGTTTCTACTTTTTTAAAAGTTTATAACTCGACAAATAAAGGAATTTATATGTGACATTGCAGGCGGCCTGCAATGTTCTTTACTTTTTAATTTGGATCTGACCTTAAACTATACACTTTACCTTCCAATATGTAGCGACTAAAGTCCAGTTTGCGGGCCATTTTTGAGAAAAGACTATTTGTATTGTATTTGTACTAGTTACTGACAGCGGATATTTCATGCATGTTAAGAAACATTGTGGAAGCACTAGAAAAAACAAATAATAACTAAAACACTATACCTAATACCTAACATATAAAGAAACTTTGCTTAATCCTCGCTTTAGCTAAGTCTTAGCGACGGCGTGAACAAAATGTATCAAAAACTTACTAAATTAAATTATTCGCTTTGTGTAAAGTAGCAGCTGTACTCGCAAGCCTGAGTATTAACTACTCCACAGAGCGTAATTAAGAAGGACGTGCCACGAATTGGAAATATTCGATAGATGAAACTCATTAATGTTTTGCGTGTCTCATTTATTACGGCGTAAATAAGGACAGAGTTTCTAGTCGTCGTATCGAGTACCGAATCGGGGTGATCAGAAATAATGAACCACCTCCTCGCCGCGATGAGAGCTTGGTAGCGTGACCCCAGTTTTATTAAATTCGACCTTTCTGTCTAACGAATTACAATTACCAAAACGCTTCAAATTATTGTTAGCATTTCGAGGGTCGAGCCTTTGAGGCGCTGTTTATACAGGCTCGTTTAAAATTAGCCGCTTAGTATTGTCTACGGGCCTTTTGTTCGGCGTGAGATAAACTGGAGGGACGTAAACGAGGACACGTCTAGAACCAGAACTAGGACTTTCATGCTACATACGTAGAAGCATCGCGATTCGCGACATAACAGGATAGGTCACAAACGCTCCTATCGACGCCCGCCAACCTATCATTATGCCTTGGTCTCTTCCATCACATCTGCGGCGTCCCGTCTCCCACCTCTTACTCTGTACTCTTACGTATTGCCTCTCGGCTAATTGACTTTTTGATAACCTGCATTGGCAGTATCGACGTCTCGTCGCCGAGCAGGCAGCAATACAGAGCCTCCATACAAACGGGATGTTGATTGATTACGTTTTAATGTTGCGACGAACGCCCCTGCAGCTCCGGGAATTAGGTTCATGGTTAAATACGCATTCCGCCTTTCGATTGATTTCGTTATTCACACAGATGAAGTTTCTGTAGGTTAATGTAAAAAAGGATTTGGCATGATGACGGGTTATTCATTATATTTGTGAATGGGTTTTATACAGGGAAAATCAGTATATGCATATTGTAATAAAATTAATAAACCATTTTTTTTTATCGTATGGCATTTATTTACCGTACATAGAATGAAATACCGTGAGTTATGAGGTATGTATAAAGTAGTGGCTCTGTGAGCTGTAGAACTTGCGGGTTTTTTATTTATTTCTATAAACTGGCTCTACAGAAAATTCTATATAATTATCAAAACTGTTCACAAAATTTTACGAGAATCGGTTGAGAAATGCTACCTGTAGAGGATAACAACCGAAATTCCAAAATCCGGACTTACAAAAGAAATAACACAGTAGAGAACATTAGGCTAAAGTATAGGCTTAAACAACAGGCCAACTTATCAGGCACCCAAAACATACGAAAGCGTTTTCGTCGAAACTGAAGCGGAGACCTTCTTTTCTCTCGCTCAATAATAATAAAATTCATACCTTTAGTAACGCATCTTTCATTAATCATGAATAATTAAAAAATTGCAATAGGTATTTTGCTGAATATGTTTCAAAACAGTGTTTATAGGGCTTAAAGACAGCTGGGTAGCTCGTATTGGGTTAATAGCTAAATGCAGGTGTAATCTTACTCATTACTCAAGCTATCTTAAAAGCACAAATAGCACCAAGCACAACCACAAATATATGAATCATAGTATTCTATGCTCTGAGATCACAACATTCACGAAACAACACTTGCTTATTTATTACAACACTAACACTTGGAGGCGGCGACGAACGTCATTAGATTAATTAAAATACGAACAACTCGCCGGGAGCGCCCGTTCCGATGACAAATAAAAAGTTAAGTTATAAGGGGCAACTATTGAAAGATATCTGAATATTAACAACGACAATTATAATTAGTAATCTGTACAAAACTTAGAAAATATAATAGTTTATGCAACACGAATGTGGTATTATGAAACGCTGCTGGCATTTACGGACGCCAAAGAAATATATTTTCGCGCCAGTCCATCAGCCTGACTGGATCCATATAGAAACGGTACAGCGACAGTCTAGCGCGCCGCCTATTGGTGCCAGCGACTAGTTTCGTTTAAAAGTCCTTTAGAGCGTTCAGATATTGTTGGCAAGGGTTCTGCACATAAGTTATATGAGCTTCGCCACACGGGCCGCGTTTTCATACCGCGGAGTGTGGAGCAGCCTTAAATATTTGCTATTCAAGTGCAAAAACTTGCATCGAATTAGATTACGCTCATAATTTACAGCCTATGTGTACCGAAACCTTAGTTAACCTTAATTCGTTGCATACAGTACGTTGTACACACATTTTAGCACTTGAGTGTCAAACAACATTAGTTGATGCAATATTAGGATATAGCTAAAACTTCATGTTTATTTGTATTTGTATTTATAAAACAAGCGAGCAATTACTACCAGCCACACGCGACACTGAAAATTTGATTAGAGACCTTATCTCGTTGTTTATGGAAGTCTATAGTGCTAGTGCTAGCAGACTAGTTGAATTAGTCATTGATTATGCAATGACTAGAATATGATTGTAAACATGCTGAATAATACGTAATAATAATAATTGTGTAAACAATGCTATTCATGTACCACAATACATATGCCTGTTGTTTGCTACTAATTGTGTGGAACTCTGATAAATAGTATGCATATACACCGTCGACTTTATGCGGTCCTATATAACGTAGATGTCATGAAAATAAAGCTTCTGTAGTTCATGAAGCACGTTTTGCTGCATTTACTTCCTCTATTTTAAACTGGAGCAAATTGTTTTTGACTCACGAGCGCCGCCAGGAAAACTTCATTAGTTAATTACCCAGGATTCGGGTCAGTAACGTACTTACAAATAGATATAAAAAAGTAAGCGGGTAAATGACCCACCACATCCGATAAACGTCAAAGGTATCAATGGTTACCGGGAATCTGCGGTTGTCCGATATCATACAACGCCCACTTACCTGTAAGTAAACAATAAAAATACTTGTTAATTAAATCACCACATAATTTAAACATGCCCAGTCAGCCCAGAAAGTGGTAAGATATCACTTTTCGACTTTATTAGTTGTATCTTAAGGTTCAAAAGTGATAGAGCCCTCTTGGCTCATTCTGCCTACCCTCATTATTGGGAGCCGGAAAGTCATGATCTCGTGTATTTTTAAGATTATGTATTATTATTATGCTTTTAACATCAGATAATATCAATTAATAATTTCTTAAAATTATATAGTAGAGTAAGATGGTATTTGCCTGTAGAATATCGTGCTAAGCAGAAAAAGACAATATAATTTAAAATAAATCTTTGATGAACGCCGGGAATGTCAAATTAGACTTATAATCGAAAACGTAATCGAGAACAACGAATGTTGAGAAATTTTCTATGTCTTGTGTTAACTTTTTCTCGGTGTATCTTAAAGAAACCGAGATCACACCATTTTGTTGGCAACCAAAACCCACGTACTTTTATAGACTAACCTAATCAACTCAAATGTAAAACAAGCCCCACAAGATTTATCTCAGATCAAAGCGACATGTAGGTAAAACCACAGAAAACAACTGATCAACACACGACACTAACAATGCTGAAAAACATGACTTCATTTGCACTGGAAACATTCGTTACTTTACGAACGCGTTACAAACTGCCAAGCAGGTCGTAAAATTCAAACTTTCTCTTATTGTGCAACTGCATTGGATATACCAGGGCAACAACAATTACAGGGAGTTTACCAGGGATTTGGTCGGCCACCGAACGGTGCATCCAAACGCAGACTTCCTGTGCAAATGTTTGCTGCGCTGTTTACCTCACAAAACGAGCTAGTCGCGCAAAAGGATTTAAAGTCACAACCAGCCAGACTGCAGCTTTGATATTCACAAACTCTCTTACTACCCATTTTCCCCTAGCATAGCTTGAGACGCTGAGATTCGACCTGAGGCAGCACCTACAAGCGAGTAGTTGGTAATCTTTGTGGATAGCAGACCCTGGGATGTGATCAGTGTTCACAATACGTACTTCAGCGAGCAGGTAATTAAGTGTTACCGTCGTCTGGTCTAGGTCAAGATATACTAAGGGTGCATGCAGAGAAGCGAGGTTGTGAATAGCCCAGTACACGGTCCGGCACGACGCGGAATTATTTCACGAAACAACTGTGAGACTACAAACCGAGCCAAGCGGGCAAACTTTTTATTATTATTTACGACATAACTTACAGTTTGAAAAATGCACCGAGTTGCTGGAAATTCTTGGTTTATTCCGCTATCAGGTATTTATCATTGTGAGTGCCTCATAAGCGGTTTTTTAACGAATCAAAAATAAACTGAATGATGTAAAATGTAAATGGATAGGTAAATCGTTAAAGATTATATCGACAACAAAAAACATCGTAGAGGCCTTGAGGCGGCTTGACAACTTCTAATAGATAAATTCTAATAGACAAATGACATGTAAAATGCAATATTTTATTAATAAATAATTGAATTGAATCGAATTGAATTCCCCTAATCCCAATAAGCTTTAGTTTCAACTTGTGTTGGAAGGTCAGATGGCAATCGCTGCCGTAAAAACTAGTGCCTCCGCCTAATCTTGGGAAAAAGTAGCGGATCCTGGGCATTCTTCGAGATGCGACTTTACTGGGATAACGCTAGTACTCGTAGAATGAGAATGAGCAAGAAATCATCGAAACGGCTGCATGCTATTACATATAAATAAGTATATACATCAAAGACGCTCCCGTTAGGTGTGTTAATCTAGTAAGAGCGTAGGAGCCAAGTGGGGTCGATCAGGCACGTTTCGGATTTCTACATATTTATGTGCTTCAGGTGATTTTAATTAAATAAATATCGCGTTAAATGTCATAATCATTTCAGTAAAACAAAACATGATGTATGTGGTCGATCCTCTGGTAGGTGCGTAATTAATGTTCATTGTTGCCCAACTGCCAGTCGCCAATCCGGTAATTAATTTCTACGCAGTGGCTGTAGTTTGAATCTATTGAGCATTGAGCTATTAGCATCAGACGATGCCCGGACAATTGATATCCCAGCGCTTAATCAGGTTTTCAGCCGATTTAATATAGAGCATTTACAAAATTTTGTTAGCGAATCGAAACCATGGCGATTCTCTGCCGAACAAAACCAATCGGCAGCGGAGCCTGAAGCGCGATAACCAGCCCGCGCGCGGTTCATTGGCTCTCCAAATACCTCTCCCATTCATGCAACCCTGGTAACGTAAACATTTTCATTTCGCATAATCACAATTGTCTCTTTGTTGAGAGTTATCATCGAATCAACGTGGTTAGTCTGAATTCAAAACTGCATTTCCCACGCTTTGAACTAAATCCTCTTTTTTGAGCAAACTTCATTTCTGCAGAGTATTACTCAACCAGACAAACCCCGCAGAGAATTTGCAGCTTGCAGTTTAAGCCGGCACTGGCTAGTAAGTAATAGCGCCCAGCGCTAGTATATCATAGTCTTTAGGAGACGTGAGAGCTAATGTTACCGAGTATACTACCAAGGTTTAACCTTATTTATTTGCTAAGTGGATACTTTATAAACCATAGTATTTCTCTTTTATTTCTTAAGAGGGCGTAGATGCCATTGCAAAAGTCCCGCTCTAACACGTGTGAGTTTAAAACTGAGCTATACAAAGTAAAAAGTTCAAAAGATGAGACAAAAGCAAATGACCTCAAAAGTTGTCTGCGCTCCTAAATAAATATGCTCAGTAACTTTTAACAACGTGCACATATATGCAAAAAATGGCGAGCGAGCGAAACAATTGGTTGGTCTGTGTACGTTCCCGTAAAAAGTAGTGTTGGCGTGACAGGTCGTTTGTCAGTCCACTGTATCTGCTAGACAGGTACATCCGAATAACGAATAGCCCACAGGAAACTAGAAAAATGCATGCGAACTGTATAATGAGACGTCGCGCAGTTTGTTGTGTAATAAAAAGCTTAACCTTGTCAAACGAAGTACGGAACCCTCAAAAACGAGTAAGTGGATGTCGGACATTTAGGGCTCTGAACCAACCGCAAAACTACCATGGTTTTAATAGGAATCAATAGGTATATTGGCATTTTTTGGTAAAATTTCGTAATGAACATTATCACCAAATTTCAAGATCATAGGTCAATAGGAAGTTAAAACATTCTTCGAAACAATGTTTTGGGAAGCCGTGTACGGACAGCGCGTACGTACGCGTAATCAGTCATGCCCCACTGGAGCTACGCGTATATATACGCGTAGACGTAGACAACGGAGGGTCCGTTTGGACCTTTCGTGTGCGGAACCCTAAGACACACTCGTACGAAAAACGCTTTTAACAAGGCGTGGAAACATTTGCGCTTCTGAAGTCACGATTTGAAACATTTTTATTCAATTTTGGCACTCGAGAGTAAAGTTAGACAAGCGAGTGGCCAAATACCAGCGGAGCGAGGAAAGAAACGCGAAAGTTCTGCGTCTCGTGGGACCAGGGAGCCAGGAGCGATTGAGGGTTATCCCGGACAATCGCCTTAATCCTGAAGGTTTATTCTCATTGATCGTTACCGATCCCAATCAGTTTTTAATCTACTTTATACGCTCGCTTGCATGTGTGGCGCGTTGGTGTGAAAGAATGACCCAACGAAACGTCATAGGAACCTAAATAAAATAGATGAATAAAATTGAGGTGCCGGGCCCAGTGAGCTCCTTACCGTATTACGTAATGAAATGACTCGATCGACGTTGATCACGTTAAAATGAAAGGGTTACCTGATAACTAAATTAAAGGTAGGGGAAGTTGAAAAATGGACGCCGTCATTTACCTTGATATTAATTAAACACCCTGTTTTGTTATCAGTTAAAGCCCTTTTACACATATCTAATTGACGTTTCCCATTTTAATTAACATTTACTCGTTGGAATATGAAATTGAGAGAACCGTTGTCACTAAATTAATGTAATAAATATAAAATAAGCTGTATTAGTTAAGCAACATCCATGACTAGCTGATTTCGGAACGCTGTTTTCATAAGATCTTTTGAGGTACCGGTCTCTCCGAACTCTCCCAAAAAATACGTTGAAAAGTATGAGCGTGAAGTATGAAAACGATTATATAGAGTCAAGTGTCATGTTCAACGGATCAGAATCAAAACAAAGCAACAAATGTTGACTGAAATCCCCGATTATACAGATATGCCTCCAGGGGCTCCTAGACTGCAAGGGACCGGACCGGAGACATCGCTGGGCTATTTATAGAGGAGGCCTCCGCCCACGCGCGGCACTGCAAGCCTTTGAGCGGCAATCGGTGTAAACAATGAAACCAAAGGCATTTCCCAATCAAGGCGGTCCGGGGTTTTAGTAAATGGAATTCGTTTTTTTAGGTACTGGAGATGTTAGAGAAAAATTCTAGTGATGTCAATGAACGATTTTGTGGTGAATTGATGGTTATTTGGCTCGCAGGGTAGGTAATTACGCAGAATGGTAAAACTTGCCCCTGTTATAGCGTGAATTTATGAGTATTTTAGCGCTCTTAGGCCCCAACCTAACTTTCAGTATCCGCCAGGTGCTTTTTACGATTTTCTGACTAAACTTTTATCAAATTTCTAGTTTGCAACTTTGCACTATCTCCAAGAGTTATTTACCAGGAATCCAGAACAAAGCAGCAGTAACGGCCGTAAACTCAAGACGTAGTGCTCGTTGAGGTTGAGAAATAGGCCGCAGTTAATTACAGCCCGTAGCGCGCACCTGTAGCGACCTGTTACACCCCACAACTCTAAACTCGTAATGTTTACTTTGCTACTAATATGCCTTCATTATAGTTTACGGTTCTCCAAGGACCAATAACGCAGGCATAATTGTACAGAAACAAGAATTATACACTCTATAGCTTTGTAAGTAAAGTATAATTAAGTTAAAATAGGGAGTCTCTCAATTACTTACTCTCACCTCGTATGTACTTGTACATATCTATTATATATAGGTAAGCATAACGTCTAAAAACTTTAGGCACTACTGCAGAAAATTTGAAGGATATGAATTGTAATTTAAAAACGCAAGCATGACATATCAGAACGTTATGTAAACCTGGCTGAACAAGTAAATCACAAGCAACGGCGAGTTATGTTTTTCGAACCCTAGAAGTCTTTAGTTCGGCGCACAATGGAAGTTGGAATGTGAAATGTTAAACTGACCCCTGAGTCCACAACAGTTGTTGTGCCACGCCGCGACTCTCACACGATTTATCTGGTGCCTTAGTAAAAGGTAAATGTTTCACTCTCGTTCGTGTTTATTTAAAGCTTTGCACATAAATAAAAAATCGACCGTAAAAGGATAAAGGTTTTCGATATAGCGAATAGTAGTCAACTGGAGAGAGGGTTTGCCGTTGGAATTTTATAATTGTCTTTAATGTTCAGCCATTTAGCCGTGCCACATCTATGACCACTAAAATCGCAGTTTGTCCTCAGCTATATACAGATCTATTCTATTTACCCACGTATAAAATTTTTCGCGATAAAAATAGGAAACCACCTTTAATATTTGGGTCAAAATTTTTCTTGTTGTTATTCTATCCCGTCAGCGGGGAGACAACAGTAACCGAATTTCTTAGAAAAGTGTTTGTAAAATGAACTTAAAACATGCTCAAGAGATGAACCACGTCAAAATGGATCTATACTCATCGCAAAAACTCGGGTTTAGTAGATCTAAACCCTATATTTAAAATCCCAGTTTTAAGGAGTGACTCAGGAGACGTAACCATGGCAACGAGCAACAAAGAATAGTTGATCCATCCATTTGTTGTATACCAAAACCTTCTTCAGAATGTAACAAATACTTTTCTGAAGTATATTATGATTGTGAACAGTCTTACAGAAATCGATCTAGTCTCAAATAAAGCAAAACCTATACTTTTAGTACTAGGCGACAACATATCTTTACTTACATAGATATAGACACTTAAATAAATAGAAAACATCCAAGTCTCCGGTAAAAAAAGCGTGCACAAAACACAAATAAATAAAAAACCACCGAGCTTCGAAGGCCACTACGACCTAGGCTAAAGTGGTCGTCGGATTACTGTAATGAGTCAATATTGTACTTATTTTACACATAATTCAATTAGCTTGGCCGTGTGACTCCGTGCTCGAGTCGAGCGTCGTGCGCGCTTATCAAAAGCAAAGCGGGCGACAATTTCCGCCGCCGCGCGCGCCGGCCGCGGGAAATGAGATCATTGGAACGAGCCCACTTTCAGCGCTTTTCATTTGTTCTAGCCAATGTTTTTAACTGATAAATTGGCGTAACAGTGCCAGATAACCAGCAAGTCAGCATCGAAAATATTGACTCGCAATCAGCAACAAAATTATGCGAACATGACTGACAGGGGTCTATGGCAGCAGTCGTTAAGCCAAGTTGGAGGCCTTCGGGCGGCTTGAGAACTTCTAACAGTCAAGTTGCCCACTCACTTGACAAAGCCTAATCCCAATAAAGTCTAGTTTCCCCTCGGGGTTGGAAGATCAGATGGCAGTCGCTTTCGTAAAAACTAGTGCCTACGCCAAATCTTGGGATTAGGTAGCGGACCCTAGGCATCCTTCAGGATGCAACTGTACTGGGATAACGCTAGGAGGATGATGATGACTGACAGGGGCGTACAGTCACCAGCATTAATATCTGCCAGTGCTGGTAACTGTACCTACAGATATTTTTGTTATTTGAGAAACGCACAAAATGTATGACTTATTCTAAGTTAAAACGAGATTTTTCCTCTGTAATCAATACTGTCCTAAAGTATTACTGCAGATAAACTAATTGTTATTTATTTATTTTATACAACAAATTGCATACTATTTTGCAATAATAGACCTACAGACTCCTATTAATGGAGTCATGAGTGTGGATGGATCCGAGAAATGAGGTAGGCCAAAGAAAAGGTGGAGGGATTGTGTGAGAAACGATGAATAAGTAGGATGTGAACGTAGAGATGACGAGTGACAGGTGTGTCAAACAAAATTAACCCTCCCTACCTTTATGAGCTGACGTGCGAGTTACACATTCATCATCATCATCTCCTAGCCGTATTCGGCCACAGCGACTACTTCCTACAGCTGAGGGCGACGCTGGTGCGCTCTCTGGGGACTGACTTAGCCAATCTTTGCAGCGAATGTGCACTACACTCGCTGCATGTCAGCACCCCTCCGACATAGTTATATGTTATGGCCGCAGGTGGTCTGGCCTTAAGCTCGTCGCGCTTAGCGTCAAGTTCTGCGCGTCGCCTGACTTCAAAATCATTCACCCGAGTGAACACAGTTTGCCTCCATTCGGGTCGGCCATCAGCTAATGTCTCCCAGGAGGATGGCTCTGTTCGTCTTCTTCATGTGACGTTTCAGCACATCTTTATACAGCAAATACTGGCCACCATATTTTCTCTTGCCATTCTGCAGTTCGCAGTAAAGATACGCTTCGCCACTCTAGCATCGGACATGCGGGAGACATGTCAGACATGGCCGCACCAACGCAGCTGTCGTCTCATTAGATATGCCTCTATACCAGCGACTTTAGCACACATTAACTAATTATTAGCTATAGGTCAATGGTAAGCTAATTATATTTTCCGTTTGCTCAGTCCCATTAATCCCAGTTGGGAGTTTAGACGTGTACTGTAATCCAATAAGTTATCTACGTCTGCCATGTCACTTTTAGCGGGCCGGTGTATTTCTAGGGCAATCAGATTTCGCATTCAAATTGAATGTCAATATGTTCCGCGCGCTCCTTTAGGCACCTTTTCCCTGCGCTGGTGAAAGTGAACTCGCGACACGAGTGAAATGTGATTAATATAAATTGAATCAAATTATGGATGAATCACCACCGAAAAGAAAAATAAATATAGGTATAATACTAGAATCTTGTACTAGGGTCTCATATCCGAAGCACGTTTTGATTGTATATTCATACTGGCCCTAATAGACCAAGACTTTTGCTCGAAGAAACTGAGAATCCTCCTGATGCAGATGTGGGGGTGAGTGGGTTATTAAAATGAGGTTTTCAAGAATAGACACGTTGAAGCGAGATACGTTGTCTAATGATGCCGAGAATTTTGTCATGATAAAAAAACTGATAATCATAGAGGATATCATAAAGTTGATAATTTGAAAATAGGATAACCGCAGCCTGGATTGCGCGTAACTAAGTCCACCTGAATGGGAAAGATAACTTAACCCCCCGCCCACCGACCCGTCACACTAGTTACATTAAGATGTTTGGACACTGGCTATGTAACTTAATACAATGCTCTTAAGGCTATTAACCAAAGTATATTGCAATGATATGTGTAGTGTGTACCGCTAGGATCTTTTCATATGTAAAAAGGTTGTCGTATTAAGTTGTTTGGTTGGGGCATATACATATGATTTAACGCCAAGTTTTGCTTTCGACTATTAGCTATAAAAATGTAGTGTGATAAAAACAATATTAGAAACTTCCAAAAAATTCATAGAAAATAACGGATGTCGGCATTCAATTAATTTCAAGCAAAAAACTAAGCAGTAAAAACCACTTCGTCAATTTCTGTCCCAGTGAAAAACTTATTTTCACAGGGACATGCTATGTACGTTTGTTCGCTAATGACATGACATTAACATAATCTGCTACCACGAGGAAAAGTAACCAAATGCAATAAATTTATCGCCGCTTGCTTTATCTTGTTTTTATCACACGATAATCGTGAGTTCGAGACTACACGTGCGCGAATGAGTCGATAGCATACTAAACGAGTATAACGAGCGTTCGCGTTCATCCCTATTGCGAGTCGTAAAGCTCCGGAGCACGCCGCCGGTCTGAGAGCCATGCCTCCATTTTGCGAATGAAAATCCCATCTTAAGGCTGGGTTTTACCACTTTTAGAGTTTTCTAAAACAATCTGAGACATAGAATAGTTTCTTAAATTAAAAAAATATATATGTGTTACATAATATAAGGATCTTGTCTAGTCAAAATCTTAGTCAGTCACGTAGACTTGAGGAATTTCACTCGATAGAAAAAAAATCGCAAAGTTACCCCTTTTTGGACTGTTTCAATATTAGGGCTATATTACTGATATTTTACATTTAATTTTTGTAAAAAAAAAGTAGGGTTTGCTTTGATAAAATGATTGGCTTAATGACTATGCTTAAATATTTACCCCCTTATTCAGAAACGTCCATCAAACCTATATCAGTTAAGACGAGGCACCCGAAAAAAAATCACACGGTTGCTCCGCCCATCACCCCCACCTGCCCGCCACCGCTAGCGAAACTCGTAGGCCACGCTCGCGCGCCGCGTACTGTGAACGCTGCGCTAAGAACAAAGAATGAATAGAGAAGATATATTATTTATTAATTTTGCAAACTGCTGGAAGTAATTAAAAGAATAAACCATTAGATTATTTATTGAATAGCGGTAAATAAAAATCTTTGTTTGAGCTTTTATTTAATATAGTATATTATTTATTATACATAACACGCTTGAGAAAGACTAAACTGCTTTGACTTTTTTTAATGTTCATAATCAATGTTTACATAATTTTTGATTACCTATATAATGAAACGTTTTATGTATTTAATTTTTGTTAAAATTGATATTTTTTTATCTTTTTGTGGGTTTTAATCAATCAATCAAATCTGTTTTTCCTAATATAAAGTATTATAAAATATAGAATGACATTTTAACTGGATTTTGATATATCAAAGTACAAGATAATTTACAAATTAAAGTGTTATGAATTATACATGTATAAATAAAGTTACTTTTGTAAGTGGGTATGTCATATCTTGCCACATACTCCTAGTTACGTTTGGTGACCACACTCCCGCCGGGTTAAATGGAAAACTTTCTTAGTAACCTCTATATAATTTTTAAAGGCCTATCCAAAAATACCCCACACAACTACTTGCATTGAAAAAAAAATTCGTCCCCCGGTTATTTTTTTTTCCTTATTTCACATCACATTCATATACAGCGGCATTTATATATAGCGGTTCATAGAATACATCTTCCTACCAAATTTCATAATTGTAGTACTTATAGTCTCAGAGTAAACCGGCTGTGACACACGGACGGACGGACAGACGGACATGACGAATCTATAAGGTTTCCGTTTTTGCCATTCTGGCTACGGAACCCTAAAAATCACAATATTAAAATAGAAATATTAGAAAAAGACTATAAGTTTTAACTTAGGTAAAGTACATACAGTCGAGGTCATTAATATGTATACCCTCTTTTACCTAATCGAATGCGGTCGCCTACAATTTGTAAGCAAACGCAATCGATTAGGTAAAAAAGTGTACTCTAGACACTCGGCAGCGTAAAGTAAAGAAGTCAAGTAAAAAAAAAGAACTGGCGACGCAGCGGCCGTGTGTTATATTACACTAACCATTTGGTGCCACTTTTGACCCTTACGTAACTCAAAATGTATTGAACGTACACATATGAAATTTGGTACGTTTATTAAGATCCTTAAGGCTAACTAGATTCCCAAATTCATGAATATAGCTCAATCGGTTATTAAGATACAAACATCTAAAAATAGGATTTTTTTCGACTAGGATGGATGGGGGAATAATCAAAAACCTAACCCACTTCCAGGTGACCTAGAAAGTTGAAATTTGGCATGGAGCTGGGTAAATGTATGGTTACGAACCTGAGAAACATTAACAGTGTTTTTTTTTACGATTTTAGTTGGGATAATCCATAAAGCATGAATGCAAATAGGAAGATATATATTCCATCTGCATATTCTCAACTTTATGGATTATCGCAACTATATTTGAATAAATTCGTTGCATATAAATGCAGCGGGTCAAACGCTCGTGGTCCTTACCCATTAATGACCTCGACTGTACCTTCAAAGGAAATTCGTTTTCTCCTAATTCTTTCTTCGGTCTAGACAGTTTCTGCTTCGACACAATGACACCAGCAACGGTTGACGAGACTGAAGGTTGATTGTTATGCTCAGTTAAAGAAATCTTTTCTCTAGAATAATCAAATCTAAAGTAATAAAAAGAGCGGCCAAGTGCGTGTCGAATCGGGCACAATGAAGGGTTCCATACCGACACCTAGCAGTCCACTTTTAAAAACACTATTTAATACCTT
The DNA here is from genome assembly GCA_951800055.1 of Cenopis cana. Taxonomy (NCBI): domain Eukaryota; kingdom Metazoa; phylum Arthropoda; class Insecta; order Lepidoptera; family Tortricidae; genus Cenopis; species Cenopis cana. The sequence goes on from OX637487.1 coordinate 18,496,744, forward strand.
GAATCAAAAAAGGTCGTATCTTCATAGGGAAAGTCACGGCACTTACGTCCTTTTGTTTGGGCAAAACAGTTTTTCAGTGATAAACTCAAAAACCCTTAATCCCATCTTGTTCAAACCAAAAATCGATGAAAGTACTTATTAATGTACACCACCTCAATTTTTTTCAGAATTTTAATCTTCATAGTTTGGAAATTAGAGGGGTGGGGACACAGTTTGTATAAGATAAGATAAGATAAGATAGAATTTATTGCCAAACAAAGAACAAAAATACAATATCTCACCAACGATTGACTTAAATTTAAAACTTTTTTAGTAACCTCTATATTATTTTTAAAGGTCTGTCCAAAAATACCCCTCACAACTAAGTGCATTGAAAAACAAGTGCGAGTCGGACTCGCGCACGAAGGGTTCCGTCCCATTATCTTTTAAAAACTGCAAAAAAAAACACGTTTCTTGTATGGGAGCCCCCTTAAATATTTATTTTATTCTGCTTTTTAGTATTTGTTGTTATAGCGGCAACAGGAATACATTATCTGTGAAAATTTCAACTGACTAAGTATCACGGTTTTTGTGATAAGGCCTGGTGACAGACGGACAGACGGACAGTGGAGTCTTAGTAACAGGGTCCCGTTTTACCCTTTGGGTACGGAACCCTAAAAAAATGTATCCCCCGGTTACATGTATGGGGTGCCTCCCATAAAATATTTTTTTTCCTAATTTCACATCACTTTTATGTAGCAGTTATTAGAATACATCCTTCTACCAAACTTCATAATTGTAGTACTTATAGACTTTTATGGACAGAATAGTCGACCAAATCTAAAACTGTCAATGGCGACTCCATCAGTTTTTGTTCTACTGTGCTCGGTTCGCTTTCATTTAAGAAATTATTAATTTCATCCAATTGTTTGTCTGTTTCATTATCATGGTTCAAATTTGTTACTATAGTATGCAATAAGTCCGATATTATTTTATAATAACGTTGCTCGGTGGGTAATCAACGCAAGCGCAATTTAGACACACATCCGTCGTCGGCAAAAATCACTGGCGACTGAAGGCGGAGTCTTGATGAGACAGCGTCTATTGCTTCCGCGCGCAAAAAAAAGAGACGAAAGACAGTGATGCCGCTCATGAACACAAAGGCGTATGCGGCACAAGTTCCGAAAGTATAAAATAATTCATATAAAATAAACTATATGATGAAATAAAAAGATTTATCCCAGTTCGCTAGAAAGATAGTATAACTATCGTTTCTGAAAATTTCAAAGAATGAATGCTTATAGTTCCGGAATGATTAGCAAAATAAAATAAAAATGGACACTAGTTTGGAATGAAAATCTATCGAGAAAATTTTCACTGATCTTGTTTTCCTATCCCAGTTCGTTAGAATATATAATGAAATATAACATACTGAAATTTTATTCTCGTAGTTTACCTGGTTTGCTTACAATATCGATTGGAAAACTACCAAAAAATCTAAAGCCTCGTCTTAACAGGTCGCTAAAGTTCGTTTGTCCTTATCTGTCACTTTGACATTTACGTTTGTGAGAAAGGGACAAACAACATTTTAGTTAGCAGAGGTTTAAGTTTTATGAATAAGGACGTTAATATTTACTACGCGCAGAACTTCCGCAGAGAGCGGGATGGTTAATTCTAAACTCACACGGGTTGGAACATTTGCATTGGGGATACCGTCGCACCCGTACACTCAGCTATGCATTTAAGCAAAAAAAATCTTGTGAGCGAATACGTTCACATGTGATTTGATTAGGTAAAAAACGCTTTTCGAATTGGGATTCCGTTTATCGGTATTTGTTGAGCAAAATTGCTTGTAAATGTGAAATAATTGCGCTGATTTCCTTCCAATACCCCGAAAACATTGGGAGCGGAGGAAGATATTAGGCTTTAATGAAAAGAGTGGTTGGTAACAACATAATATATTTTATTTGTTTTGGATCATCGCTAAGTAATCAACTGGATATAAAACATGACGGAGCTTAAACTCAAACTAGACTTATTCAAATAGACCTAGCAACAAAAAAAAACAATCAATTTTATATTACATAGTTTGAATCGAATTATTCAGAGCAATTTATTGATGCAATTATATTTAAAAAAAAGGTGAATTGCTGTAATCTGTCATACAGAATATAAAAAAATCACAAAAAGATCGTCAATAAGTTGTGAATATCTTGCAGAACTTGGGAGATAGAAAGCCATCTAATTAAAAAATACCCACACCTTGCATATGGGTATTTTGTTTCTCAGCATTTGGGTCTATTTTCCATGGCCTCCGTAAACAAAGTCAGCTAAAAGTTAGCCAACATGTCCCAGATAAAAGCGGGCCACAAAGTTTGCAGGCATACAATATGCATGCGCCTACTCACGCCCGAATAAAAATAAAATTAACCTGTGTCTAATTGCCGTAAGGGCTTATCCAGAAATCACGCGAGGTTTTTTGGGCCACTTTTAGACCTTTGGGCCACTTTCTCGCGGTTCTAGATTTTGCTTGAGCGTAAATTCAAGATGGAGGATGCGAAAAATATCAAGCAAATTGGATATTAAAGCGAAAAGAAATCATTTTGTACTTATTGACAGACAAAGATAATGGATTCAATCAAGAAAGTGCGTATCTTTTGACAAATGAAGGAAAACCTCCAAGTTACCAAGATTAGGTAGGGCGGACAACGAGCCAACAAATCACTGTAAGTAGGTAATTGCCAGCGCATCAGCGAGGCGGGCTGGTGGACTGACGGATGGCCGCGCGCGCCCGCCGTGTAATGGAACTGTCAGATTGCGAGAGGCTAGCAGGATAACAGTGGATTCTCCAATAAACATTTTAATGGCAGATTTTGACACTATCGTTTTGAGCACGCTGTTGATAATCTGATAGATAAATTGTTAGTAATAATTTATAAAAGATTTAAAATAACACTTCGTCTATACGCACTGTGTCAATCGAATCCATCAATCATTTATTGTTCACATATAATAAATTAATAGCCCTGTTCCCAGCAGCAGAACATATACAAAAAGGATCAAGAGAACTCAGAAGCTATAAGATGGATGTACTGAACATAACTAACACGAAGCAGGTTTTAAAATTAAATAAAAAATCATCAAAGCTACCTAACCTTGAAACCAACTGGGGATCGGGCCCTGGTGATATACTTAATATAGTGTTTTTTTTTTTTTACTACAGAACCCTGATTTATGAAAATACTATTGCCAGCAAGACAAATTGTTCCTATTCCCTTCAGAGTACATAAGCGGAAAATGTGTAGCTTAGCTTTAGCTACCAATATTCCACAGAAAGACCGACCACATGTAAACATGGCGTGCAGAAATAGCATATAAAATAGCTTACTTATTGATCGACGAGAATTTGTCATAGGGCAAATTAGATTACCTACCCCTTGGATCAGACTAGAGCATACAATACCGGACCATACTCAATACCGGGATTGAGTTTCGGTATTCAAATCTCAATCCCGGGATTTCGGTATTAATACCGATGTTTCGGTATTTTGGTGTTTTTCATTAAAAATCTTTGTTTTTTTGATAATTCGTTTAATAACCATCAATAATACTTCCAATTAAATTAAAATAGTTATTTGGCTGCATTGCTCACATAATAGAATTAATCACAGCAAAAATAAACCTAAAATATTTTAAGTAGCTACTAATTAAAGCAAAATGAAGTAGGGAATCGCTTAATTTACACTCACACATCACCATAACTTCAAAAACATTCGCCGAACCATTGTACGACGTGCATTAGTCTAACCTTTTTATATTATTTAAACTTTTCTACAGTCAAGATTTGAATAGCTATTGTCAAACGAAATAGAACAGAAAATTGTAATGACGGATGTCACTGGAAAAAATATGTCTTGATTAATACACTCGATTTGCAAGGAAAAATGTGATTTCATTCATTATAACGGAAACTCAATACTTAAAGGCCTAAGGAAAGTCAACAGAGGCCAAACATGGTCCTTCGAACGGGATTCCAGCAAAAGAAACCATTAAGAAACTGGCAGAAATTCACCTGAAATCAAACTTATGGTCTCGCTGCTCGGGACAATTATCATCTTGCCAGACCAGCTAACGGAGCTGGTCTGCAAACGGATCCGCGAGCGTTTCCGTAGGGGCGCCCGGTAGCAGCAGCCATATCTTCTGTTTTGAACGGAAGAAGGGCAGGTGAACTGATGAAAACAGCGGACGCTATCAAGTGAAAATGTAGAAACAAAAGTGGACCTGTAAACATCGACAGTTTCGGAGCTCAGGGCAAATCAAGCAGCAGGTTCGACGAGCGAGTCGTAACTGCAGCGGGTCACGGGTAGACCCGCAGGGTGCTCTGCGGCACGAGCTTTCATCAACTTCGAAAAGAAGGAAGGGCAGGTCCACGGGAGGTATTAGTTACGTACGGGTGGATAGCCCGACGTACTGCAGCCGCCTGATGCGAACTAGCACTACAAATAGCCTTAAAATGGCGAAATACACTATTAAACAAGTAATTTCACTCGATATCAACTGCGATTGTTCATTTTATCGAAAATAAACTACGTGTTTCAATTTTATGAATTTTAAAAGAACAAAAATTACTGAATTCCGGTATTTCGGTATTTCGGTATTAGTCCTTGGAATACCGGTATTGAAATACCGAGAAAATCATCTCGGTATTACCGGGATTTCGGGATCCCGGGATCCCGGTTGCATGCCCTAGATCAGACCAATACGCCAAATAAAATATTATCGTTGTGAGACACGCCATCGCGTGTGGCACTGCCGAACTGGAGCACTGTTAACTATCAAAGTTAAAGAGTATATGGACCTTAAGTTACTGACGTGTAAATAATTATTACTAAATTTATATTAAATTGATTTATATTTTGTAACGCTCTTGAACTTGTATTTTGACTTGATTAGTATATTGGAATTTGTATTTTGAAATGGACTTTGACGATCCCGAAAGGGAGATGCAATTATTTTATTTTTACTAGGTATTTATCATTATCATGTGAGTTTAATTTTCGTTGACATTATGTTATTGTCCTTTTTTATTTTTCCTGTTATGACGATCATGATCATGTGTACAAATTTATAATGTAATAGGGATGATGACACTATAAAAGAAAATCAATAAATCCAAATTTTCTACATAAAGGCTCAAATTCTCAATCAAATGGCGAAAAAAGTAATTCAAAAAAGTAAATAATTACGTAATTATAAGTCTTCAAAGTTTTAAGAGTGGGTATTTTCTGTCGCTTTACCGCAAAACGCACCTTTGTATTGAACGATCGTCATTTACTATGGCACTACTCAACAGTGACGTCACTGTTGAGTAGCACTTTCTCCCTCTAACTACGAACATTCTAACCGTTGTAGCTTCGTTATTTTTTGAGATATTTGAATAGGATTTTCACTATTTGGCATAGTTTTATGTCTTCTTTCTATTGAAGTAATAATTTTTTTTGAGTCAACATCCCTATTCTTATCATGAAATAAATGAATCTAATTTGAATCTAATCTATCCCTTTATAATAATTTGTGTTCACCGTGATTCGTTCGGCATTCTAATAACTTTTCAATAGAACTCAAACTTCCCGGCACTTGGTAACCAGGGTCTCATAAAAGCTAAGAGATGAAGCTACTCAATATTGCACATGTCGCCCACTGAGGCGTCTGAACTCAGTCGATCTCTCAGCCCCGTGAAATGTTAATATGCCAGCGACACGGCCCGAATTCAAAATAGAAAATCTCGCATTAAATAAAAAGCGTGCAGCCTACCCGTCTCGTGGCTGAAAAACCGCACACGACCCCTCGATGTATTTCAACTTGACAAATACCCATAAGCCATAACAAAATGCCAGTAAAGCGCCATGATCGATATCAGTATGATTCGAATAACAGTAAATGAAGCCCGACAAATTGAAACGAGAAAAAGATTGATGAGGTATCCGGATTCATACAAAGTTCCGTATTGTTTTATTTCCCTTTTCCCTTCGAGTTTCGATTCGTCGAGAATAACGAACGAAGGTTACCCTCGTAACCTACAAGGGATGCATAAAGGGGAATCTAAAGAGCAGGCCCGAATCAAGTAGTAACCGACCGTAAAGCGTACGGGGGATTACTCGTCCCGCGATGATGTAAAGATATTGTCTTGCAAGAGTTACGGGATACCAGAGTATAAGGAAGTAGGACTTGGTAATCAACGCTCAGTAAAATAGATTTACGACTTACTTCATGCTAGTTTTCGATATAACATATATTCGAATAAAAAAACCGAAAGAAAAAAAAAATTCGCTCTCGAAATCTGTATTTAACGATCCTAATGCAAGTCTCTAGTTTAAAGTGTTTAATTTATATGTCCAGGGTTGAACACGAAACATAACTACGTCACGAACTGTCGTCCAGATATAATAAATCAGAAGTTATCGAACGTAGAGTATTGTAAAGATGTATTAAAGAGATAATCGACGCATTTGTGGTATTTGATCCGTGGCATTTAATTGGTTCTAGTCATTCATAAGACAACCCTTTAAAGGGATGTACCGTGTTCTGAGAATTCCACATGTGACTCAGCTTGGCTCTAAATACGATTGAGGAATCGAGGTCTAAATTGATATGTGATGATTCGATCAGTTCAGTAGGCTGCAGCGAGCACAATTAGGATCAAAGGCGTGCTTTACACGGCATACCGTGTAGCTATTGTAGATTGTAGGCATGTTATATGTGCATGTGTAACGTACTTGTGTATGGACATGTGGTGGGTTCAATGACCTGATAATACATGCAAATCTTTAGGGAAAACACGTTTGTGTTTGCGTGACCTCTTGTATGTATTTATAGTCGCAATTTTCACTCGAAAAGTGTTTTAGTTTCATGAATAAGTTTAGTTCGGGGAAATTAGGTTTTAACCAAAGACTACAATATATATACTAAAGGTTTTAACCGGACATTGATAATTACTAATTGGGACCTTCTGGGATATGTTCGGACACCTTTCAGGATGACGCTCACTGAAGTCCCTAGACCTCCCTAGTGGGATAGCCGTGATAATGACGTCTCCTTTTTTTGTATGGGGAAAAAACAAAAATTGTCCTGAAACCTATCGTGTGTGGTATCAAAAAGTGGAAAGGGCTTTTTGAGCCGGTTCTAAAGATATATCACATTATCACATTTCAGTTGCTTACTCCAAATAAAAATAATGTTCATAACATACCAAGTTTGGGTTAGGTTAGGTTAGGTTAGGTACGATCCTTTGGCCAGGCCAGCATAAAGCGGGCGAGTCGCGAGGGTCAAAGTTGAATGCGCCAAGCGAACCTTTGTCCCTCCCTGGAAGCGATGTCGTCGGACAATCGTTGGGGGTTTAGTGGGTAGTCTGAGCCCTCTGCCCAGGAGTCCCACACACCCGCCCGGTCCCCCTTCGTCCGGGCGGACGGTGCGTAAAAGCATTCACCCAACGTAAAAAAAAAAAAAGGTTAGGTACGATACCGTCGATACGATACCGCTACCTCTTAGATACGATACCGTCGAATATTATTTTGTAATATATGCCTCAAATAATAGCTAATATCCTCATATCTAATCCTTAAACAGCTCTTCCTTCAACTTCCACTATAAAACCAATTCGGGCCTGCTATCCTCGATCTGACGCAACTTCCTTTATAAAGTTTCTTTGAACTATCTAATAGCGACAACCTACCAGGAGTCCATCAATACACAGGTAAGCATCTATTGTCGACTATTCGTCCGTGAAAACGTACTCGAATTTTTCAAAGGAACGGAACGGACAAAGCAAATAAGCGTTTAGTCTCTACAACGATCGACAAACTAAATAAGAACGAACTAGTTAGTAAATGTTATGTCGTGACATCACGATGATATGCTATCCCGGAATTCATCTCTAGTTACTATAAGTACTTAACCGGTCCAATTATATGACGAATAATCGATAACGTTACCATTACAACACGTTAAGTTAAACTTATAGTTGAGACTCCATGCACATAGATCGCCTACATATCATAGGTATATTCTCTCTTTCATACCTCTGAAATAAAATGATATCCTAGGGATGTCTGATTCTGTCAATTGAAATGAATGGAATTGTGGCACTTTTAATTCATTACTAGGATTGCAGAAACGACAGCAATCTACGACGACCCACAGAAAGCTACGCATCCAACCGAGGTGTAGCCGCTACGCCGCTACGGCTCCCGTAGCACTTCTACGGATTCACGTAGACAGCTTTTCATAAAACAGTCGTAACTCGTAACTTGTCGACGCGACGCTTCGAAATGTCTTCCGATTCAATATGAAAAAACGAGGCTGTAAATTGTAAATTCAGTTGTAAATTGTAAAAAAACAAACAGCAGTGATGTTTGGTAACAGTGGTGTTAAACAGGCGCGCAATAAATATCATGTAGGCAATAGTACATTACTTAACAAGGGCGGTAAAACAAAGAATGTCTCAGATCACAGGTATTTGACGCCCGAGCCGAAGGCAAGGGCGATAAATATGCGATCTGAGGCTTTCTTTATTACCGCCCGTGTTAAGTACAAAATTTTATGTCACCCCCTGGCCAGGAAGTGGGATTTCCCGCGCGCGGAGCGTGCGGTAATTGCCGTTTTATGGCCAGGTGTAACATAAATATAGTTTATATTAGTTTAATGTAGGTTTAATGAAGGTTATATAGTTAGGTATTTAAATATAGTTTAATTAACCGAACTGGCCACGACAAAATTTCAATAATCCCTTTAGTTCCAACGTTTTAAAAGAAAGAAGAGAACAGTAATTAGACTGTCGATCACTTCAATATTTTTAATTACCCATTAATATTTTAACCATCATTTTTTTCTTTGTAAATTTCCCGATCTACGTCGAGCAGCTGTAATTATGTAGATAATATAATAAATGGCTGGTTTACTAGTAAAGAACATGTAGAACAAGGCGAGGTGAGACTCTCCGGCGCGGCGCGCTATTTACATTTGATTAATGACGATCTTACGCGGAGTGACGCACATTTTAGCATAATGTTTTATTATTAGTGACACGATTTTTTACATAATTATCTGTCATGCCGAGCTTTTAGTGGTGAATTACAGAGGTACATGAATCACAATTTCCGGTATAATTTTACGATAAGTGTAATGTTTGTTAAATATTTCGCATAAATTAAAATACAATAAAGGTCACCCACGACACCCACGTCTTTAAGGACGAATATCGCTCGATATGTTACAAACCGGCGCGCGGTCTTTAATCACGAGCTTTCGCCCTAGTGGCTACTCCTTATCCTGAAAAATAGGTATGTTGTAGTTTTGAGTTGAACGTTATTATTTGACTTTAAGTTAAAGAGAAAAACGCGCGCGCGCGCGTTGTAATTTAAAGAGAAAAATAAACGCATTTGTATTTGTAAGTTATTGAAAATAACAGATATCAGGGGGGCATATGATGGTATCTGTCACTCTCTGATACCACTCGATAGCACGTGACATATGCTTTATCCATGTCGTTTATCACGCTACCGCGCGACCATAATACGGGGCCACACCACCAAAACGTCATAAAGTCAACGAACAATAAGAGCAGCTTGCAAAACACGAGCGCACGATAAATAAAGCTCACGCTGCCCATAACTGTTCGGGGCGACTTCGATTGTACTCGTAATTCAGCCCCCCACGCCCCCACCATCAACTTACCCAGGGGTCACTTTGAGACCTTTAGCATTGTAATTTAAGGCGCTACACTGAGAAATTTGGAGACTTTGAAACGCTGACCTGCCCAGACTAGCAAACAGTAGGGGCTGATTTTCAGATATATGATTCTTGACTATATGATTGTGGCACTGACAATAGCGAAACATGATTGCTTAAAATTTTCTCGATAGAAAATAAATCCAAAGTCGAGTCTATGTTTTCCTTTTTTTCCTCAGCCTACTAAAACTACGCATTATTAAAAGACACGATTAAGTTAATATGATGGTATTTTACCTCATCTAGGTACTGACAAGAGGAAATATAATAAACCTGCACACAGTCAGATATTTAACGAGATTTGTCTAAAAAGCCATTCTCGGAGAGGGTTGCATCCCGTTTAGTCGTGAGCGAAAAACAAAGGGTGTCTCTTTCAATCGATATATCGCCCTAATGTCTATATTTTTCGCGCTAAGATCTGCCACGTTAACTCGGCGTGAGAACAAGCGAGTGCGGAACACCTCGATCAATTTGGAAAACTAAATGATAATAACATAATGGCAGTACCAACAGCCTCCTAGCCACAGTCGCGGACAGAGTGGATGGGGCCTTCCTGCAAGCCTGGAATGGCTTACATCTGTCACATAGGATAAGTTACATGTAATACTAACATAGTTTTTAAGATTCATTGTTAGTAATACGATAGGTGGACATTTCCGAAATAAATTATTATTGATTGATTGATTGATTGATAATACTATCCTTCTTGAGAATCACATTGAATGCGCTCCTATTCTGTTTACAATCGGACAGTCTACAATATTCCAGCAACTATTACCGAGATGCGTTGTACTGTGAGAAACCGAAAGATATTTCTACTCTTGACACGCGACTATATGTCAAAGTCAACACGAATCGAGTTTGTATTCATTCAAAAGAACGAACTTGATGTTAAAGTGATATAGTATCGAAGTGCAGGCGACTGGAGTGATCTGTAGCTCTAGTATAAGCTTTTTCGAAATATTAACTATAATTCGAACGCGTTTGCGTTTTGTCTCAAAATGTATGAAAGTGGTATGAAAACGTGAACAGCGCCTCTGGTGGTCACTAGTGGAAACTAAAACAGCGAGTATAACATTTGTTGCTAACCGATGAACGCCCGTATTTCAAACTCGGTGAGAGCGTTTTCATACATTTTGAGACAAAACACAAACGCGTTCGAATTAGTTAATGTTTCGAAAAACTTATACTAGAGCTACTGTACACAAGTCGCTTCTCGTCGACTCTGTGCTTCTGTAACATAATTTATTAAGCGTTTTAGAGCTGGTTTCTATTGGCTCCATTGACGTGAACTTTAGTGAATAAGTGGTCGAGCGCGAGAAGGTTGTCATGTTGTTGCATCATAAAACACTCTACGGCCAACGATGTTATGCTATCAACGGAAGAGAATACGTAAATAAATCTCTAAGGGTAGGTACTGAATGTAATCTGTTTTGTATTCGTTGGCAAAGCGGACCTCGGGGCTTCTTACGGCACACTCAAGTTGGGCGTGCATGTTAAACAATTGAAACTCATACCGGTGTCCCGAGTCGCCGCTGCACAAATATTATGCACACTCGCCCGCCCCGCTGCACGCCCCGCCGAACGCTCCTCTATGAGCGTCCACTCAGGCCTTACACTTAGAGAATGAATAGCGAGACAATCATTAGTGGAATGCATACTCCTCCAATCTCCGCGGCTTACGTATATAGAAATACAGGAAACTGTTATCAAATCCGACTCGAAGACTTCTTAAGCCAACACGAAAAGCGGAGATCACAGCAATGAAGCGCGCCCGAGACAAGTTGCTCCGAGATGTAACCGCGAACGCGAATGTCGGGGGAAATGAAATTGTAACTCGAAAGCGGGCACAAATAGTAAAACTTGCCGATGAACTGAAACGAGGTCGAAGCTGGTTGCGCGCTCTGCGATCGTGGTACAATTACATGTTTACATTAGCATAGGAAATGACAATCTTTCTTTTAACATTTTCCTCAAGAACGTTTAAGCTGTTACCAACGCGGGTCACACACACACCTGGATAAGATTAGCTCGGGACCGGAACTAATATCGTACTCGAAGAGAGACCTACCTGTAATGTCCTCCAATTGGGTTGCTTGGGGTTTTAAATAAAACCAACATTTTAGGCTATTCGTTTGGGTCAGCTGTCCTGCCTTCGCTCCATCAGCCGGTCGATGTCAAGTGACGTGCGGCTGCTGTACGCCTTGGTAGGAGAACCTACCCGCCATCATTTATTTATAACGCCTATGCTTAAGCAGTGGCGATTACGAGCGAGTCGTCGGATTTGTTCGTCGGTTTACAATCGTATTCAGTATGTTACAGGCGCCCGTTTTGACACGTAACCAGGACCTAGATGTACCGCATTCGTCATCCTGTGTCGTCCTTTCTGCTAGAAGTTCATTTCAACAATAGAACCCAGCAACGTGCTAGAAGTAGAGATTCAATCATCCCTATCAATGAGGTCTCAAACGACACAGGCATGTTTTCTGTAGGTACACGAATGGATGACTTGCTTGGCCAGAACAAACATACATAATTCATCGTTATCCTCCCCACGTCAGCATCTAAATAAAGTTTGCAGTATACACTTTTGCGAGCCTCTGTTACTCCCACGTGGGGCGATGGGAAGCGCAGCGCGGTTGGTCTATTCTACTAACTAAACACTCTGGTATTCCTCAACCATGATTGATGACACCTCCCCTCGCAATTATCGGCTAAGCCGCTGCCAGTGGAATAACTTCGCTCGTTTCACTGACTAGCTTACTATAATACTATTTTACCTCACACGCGATGTTTCTGTAAAGGCGAATTGAAATAATCCAAGCAGTTAACACCCTAGATTATCCTACCAATAAGAGATGTACGATACACTTCTGACAGTTTTAATAATACACGCGGTAAACCATCGTAAATCGCGAGCGGCGGCACTAATAATATACATTTTCCGCCGCCTAAGCACTTTCCGAGAGCCGTTACTTTATACGCGCGGCAGCTCACGTCAGATCGAGCTATTCGGAGTCTACGGGCAGTGAAACCTCTTATTCCGTTACTCTGTCCTTGTCGGACTATTGGCTTTTTCACTTGAGGAGACAGGGATGGTTCCTAAGGTCGGCTAGCGAGGCTAGGCCGGAGTCAGGGATACATTTCCGGTACAAAAACGCGTGATTACGGCGGTTGGCACGTTTTTATACGGACCCGCGTCACGTCACGCCATCAGCTCGCGAACTGGATAACGATTGTTCCATTTATTCTAGGATTTTTCATTCATGAACTTTGATAGGCTCTTACATTTTTTATTTCTATTTTGTTCCAAGACTTAAATCTCCTGCTGGCGAAACGGCTGATTGCAAAATACCTTTCTTAAACATTTGAAACAAAAGGTCTGGAATAAAAAATAACCTCTACAGGATGATTTAAATAATGTTATCGTCGACATTGAATGCGATCGGGGTAACGACCGCCGAAGGTCGGCGCGCACAGACGGCCATCCACTAGGTACATCACGTCAGTGCAGACTCCAGATTTAACCAGACATGTTTAAGTAGAAAATATCTCAACTATTCACTTACACGACGTGTGTTGCGCATTTTTCATCGCAGTGGCGAGCCGCGGAGCACCGGGGAGGCACGAGGGGACGCTCCCGTAAATAACGTTTTCGCGTCAAATTCGCCAATTCCACAGTTTACGCAATATTTTATATTTTATGAGCCGATCCACAGCTTATGCCGCCGAGTCTATTTGAGCGTCCAGTGCGGATTTGCGAAAACACGCACTCGACTGAATTTTATAGATATTTTTGCACGTATAACGATTAACGAGCTTTGTCGCCTGTTTCCATTGGATCCATAAATTTCTCTCTGCCACCATTTATTACAAGGCACCAGAGTTTTATAGTGTTGTATGTGTTTTATAATCTAAATTGTACAGTGCCTTGGTCTCGACTGTAATGCTGTATATGTTTTGTTTACAATAAATAAATAAATAAAATATTGTACTCTAAATCTTCCAATGATCTTAATTAACACCAACTGCAAACTTCCCCAACATCAAATATATCGTCTCTTGCTTCAGCATTTACGTTATAACAGGTATAATATTTGCATTAGAAAAAGCATCTGATTCATCTGAAGGACTAAAACGCAATAAATCTACCTGGCTGGCCCTTAAGGTTTATCTTCAAATATAATCCACATTCGTATGATGAGCGCGGTTGTATTTTGGGGTGGAAAGAGTTTTCGCCGTGCTTTATATTTTCCACGAGCCGCGATAATGCGCATAAAACCGCAGTGGGAAAGCTTTTATTACGCGCAGCGGTATACTCCATATTAAAGGTTGTTTTTAGTTGCTTGCTTAGAAAATTGCTTTTATCATAACGCTACCATTTGAGTACAAAGGGACCTCTCCTTCATATCAATTTTAACGATTGAAATACATAGCTACTATTGTTATAGCAATTGGACGTTACTTTTTACTATACATGCACTACATATAGTGTTTTGTGTTCCTGGAGGTGAGCAAGGTTGCCAGAGCTCCCGAGGGACCTTTTGTCCCTTCTGCTGTCAACACAGTGAATGCTCAAATTTTATAAAGGGTCGGCAACGCGCACGTGACCCTTTTGGAGTTGCGAGCGTTTATAGGCGGCGGTGTCCGCTTACCATCAGGTGGACCGTACGCTTGTTTGCCACCGTCGATAGTGTAAAAAAAAAAAAAAAAAAGCTTATAACTAATAGTACGAGTAAAAACTCTGAATGCCAAGTGTTCTGTCTATATATTTTTTTTCAATAGCCTATTTAGTGTGCCACTGCTGGGCAAAGGCCTCCCCTCTTTTTCGCCACTCGTCTCGGTCGTGTGCCAGCACCTGCCATTCGGTAAAATATCTGTCTATATTATTGTGAGGTAAATAAAGTTATTTCTAGAGTCTTCAGATAACACTTCAACGAAAGTGACATAGATTCGTGCATGTATACGGTCAAGTAAAATGATGTGCGCACCTTCGAATCCTGTTAAAAGGTGAAAAAAATTAGGCGGTATGATGACGGGTGTGCCTAATTGCAACACCATTATTATCATTATACGCGAACCCACATTTCTTGCTGTAGGTACTAGGATATCAGAAGTACAGTGGACATCAACTAATGGCAACTAGCACTCTACGCCACGCGTGGTTCGGACGTGGAGTGGGCAGGATAATTGGACCAGCGAGCGATGCTGACCGCGCTACCGAGCGACGTCGATTACCCCGGACCGATCCCAACCGATTATCGAATTGTTACCGAAACTAATAAATAGCTTTTGAAAGGGATGTCCAGTGATGGAGGATTGAGTAATTAGCAGTTTCCGTCGTGCCTCACTACAGTTATCATTCAAAGTTTGAAACAGTTGGCGAACCCATACGATTTGATATACGATGAACATCTAATAACTTATGTGTTAACACAATATTATTTATTATTATTTTGCGTGTTTTGATTTGATTTTTGCATTTGGCGATGCGATGTGTACCTATTTTAAGATGTACGCTACTAACTTGAATTATGTACCTATTCTCATTAACAAATAACCAGCTATAATCAATCTTTTTCATATATTTTGAAGCATCTGAGCACAGATAATCAAAATTAATATTTTTAATGAAAGAGATACCGAACTTACGGTGTCTGCTAATAATGCGAGTAATAGAGTTAATACCATCTTTAAATGCTCTCGCCTTGAAGGTCTTACTAGACATTTCTTGAATATAACTAATAAATAATAAAACAGAATATTCAAAAACAACTCCAATATTCAAAAACGTATTTATTTCTAAACGCATTTTCCATATTTAGGTGCATATAATTACTTAAATAATATCACCAGATCCATATCTCGAAAGGATTTTTAAACGAGAACCAAGTTGTGATACAATTATGTTTATGAAATAAACTCAACAACTCCTAAACGGCAGCTTCTCAAAACAACCTTCAGGATATTTAAAGCTGCGAAACCAAATGGAGAACAAAAAGAAACAAAACATTGTAGGTTTCGCGGGGGACTCATTACGGGAGGGGCCGGGGGGGAGGGCGGACGTGCTTAACGCTGTTCATTCAGTTTTAGCTGCGAGGTGGACACGAATAAATATCGACCGTGCACACTCGCTGGAATATCGAGCGACGACACAGGTCTATGTTGAAAATAAACATGAGTGACGAGATTTTTGTAGTGAATCAATTGGGGCTGTATATTTAGGATACGCTATACCTCTGGCTAAGGTATATGAAAACGGTAAATCCACTAACTACGTAAGCTAAAGGACGAGAGCACAAGTACAGCATCGAGTATATGGAATCAATAAAATTAGTCTAAACCAAAACCTATCCCCTGCCGCTGCACTATTAATATTGGAATGTTATCTAATCCGCGTGAGTGCCAAGTTTTAACTCTGACTAGAGTGGGTCAAATACAAGCTGCAAAATGTTATTGTTTGCCTGATACGCTAACGTCAATCAAGTTCTCGGTCCAGCTATGAAATTAGCTCAGAAATTTCCACCAGAAACACAGACTAGAACAGTAGCTGAACTGAACTAACATTATCGTAGAATATACGAGTTAAAAGTCGTATAGTAAAGTAAGCGAGTGGAGCGAGTCTGTGAGTGCGGTCCCGTGGGGCGCGTTAGCACTCGGGCGTTGGATATTACGTCCTCGACGACTCGCAACTTTATCAATCAGAAACAACAGGTTCACACCTTCGCATTTCTTTAACAGGAGTTAACTCCTCAACATCATGTAACCTTGGTGAACTGAAGATATAGACTATAAAATTTACTGTTGTCAAAAAACTTACGCACTGCCAATATAATGGGAAGTTAGTGTTCAATTAAACACAAGTTTTTATTACAGCCAGTGTCAGAGGTCGCACGCGCGCTCATGAATATAGCACAAAGGGATATAAAACAACAAGCATAATAATTAAACACGGGTTAACGACGGCCTCTCGGGCACTGCTCTTTGCTAATAGAATTTTCCATGTCTACATAAGCGTATCCGAGTACTATTTGCTATGCCATATTGAAGGGCTTCGACGGTATAAAGGTTGTCGCACACATAACAGCTCGGCTCTATTCGGCACCAATTCTGGGTGAATATTGAATTGTTTTTCGTCGTCTCATTAAATATTGTCAAAGAAAACCATGATCGGAGTAAACTTTTGTAAAAAACGTAAACCAATATCGGTTCTGAATCTCAATTTGATCAATGTTCTCGGCAGGTGTCCCAATCATGATTTGATCGACTTTAAAAACGAGCGTTTAAAACGCTCGGAGAATCAACCTTCTGCAACTCCTCAACTTGAACTTGTCAGTATTCTTTGTATGAAAATCCATACTGCAACGCACGCACGCACACTTACTCGTATGCATACGGCAAAAGCCCAGCTCGAGACAAGCTAATGGTAACGGTAGACGAGCAGCTCGCCGCCGCCGGATGGACGCCGTGCTTGCAGCTCGCCGCTGGTGTGAGGAGCGAATGGACGCCACATTTTTTAGCGTGCGGGCGAGACGCCCTATACTTCAAACCGTCTAACGTAAAAAACCTGTCAATCCGTAGAGGCCTCTCGACCAGCGCGCCCACCCCGGCGCTGCTGTTGCGTGCTTGCGTTGGTTTGAAGCCTGGTTGACGGCGAGCCGATGGGATGAGTCGGCGCCGTTCTAGTGCAGATTCTTTATGTATGCGACAACCTTAAAATAGATAGAACTACATATTTTTCTTGTGTATTCGGGGATTTCGTTTCCATTTTCATCTAGCTCAGAGGATTTGAATCGTAGTTGCATGCCCTTTTTTTCCCACGGAGGCATTTACATGGAGGCATTCTCCGGGTGTCATATAATATTCATGGGCGGTTCGCCCGCGGTGGGAAATTAGCCCAAACCGCAATGTATTTCACGCTTCATGGGGTTACGCGATAAACATTCTGCTAATAATAAATTAACTCATTCCAGCAAACACACCTGAACCCTGCGAGAAAATCCTGCCTTTGGAGCGCAAATGCCACGGACACCACGGTATTATTTCAAGGCCAGAGCCGTAAAGTCGCTTAGAAGTGCTTTTACATTTTTTTTTCTTATACGACTAATAAAATGTACTGGTGTTTCTGAACGAAAGCAAGCTTTACCAAAGCATTGTAAGAATTCATTTCTGAAAGATAAGTGTAAGTATCAATTATTATTATTAATCAATTTATTTCGAGTAACTAAATGACTCATACAATACATTTAAAATCTTACAAATATACAATACAAATATTCTTTATTGTTCACCAAAAAAAATATTCTTTGTTGTTCTTAATTTATAATTCTTAACTAAAAACTTAAATACCTAATTATAATTACATTTAAGGCAGCCGTAGTTCACACATGAATAGACACTATTCACGCTTTCACGTGCCAACCACAGTGCAGCTGGGCGCATGAAGTCCACAGCAACGGTCGACATATGGGCAGAAACTGTCTGCAATCATTTTCAGAACACTGTTGGAGCTGGCACGCACGCGTCGCACCAGGGATGCTGCTCGAAGCCGCATTGTGGCTTTAAAACATGCCACATGTGCTTCTGCAAACATCCCCGATGCGCTGCAGTACCGCGGCAGCCCCATCAGCGCTCTGAAGGCGTTATTATATTGGACCTGTAGAGCCCTATATGACCGCAACGTAAATTTCCTCCACAAGCTGCATGTGTAAAATGTGGTGCAGAAGGCTCTAAATAAAGTAACTTTACTCTCTTTTGAAATTGAAGGCTTTTATTATATTAAAATAAACAGTAATTTCAAGTTTAATATGACTTTCGATCATCCACCAACAACTGGAAAACTGAGTTACTTATTTTACTAATATCGTTGTATAAATGTGGAAGTTTAAACGATTTCCGCAAAACTAATAAAAAGGCAGATTGACTTTTCCTATCGCAACCCCAGCCAGCCGTGAGCCAGCATTTCTACTTGATTGTTCAAACTGCCCCAAGTTTCATGTTCCATTCGATGTCGCATCCATCTCTGTGCTCGTATTCACAATGTTAATTATTCGTCAGAGTCGAACCAGAATTAGTCTACACGTACGTAAACCTACATATTTGTAGCTCTGCATTATTGTAGGTGTAGGTAGACCAAACTGGCATTCTCCGTTATTTCTGTATCGAAGAAATTTGGTCCAAATACTTTCTTGTTTCATCCCTTCCGCCCTGAACGTAAATCATCTACTAACCAACCTCCGAGTATAGTTGCTAGAGCTGGGGGTCAGGGTATACTAGGAGTTGTAAAGTGAATCGAGACAGCTTGTGGATCGCGCATAACCGCAGCCGCCCTAAGGCCCTATATTATATCCCCGCAAACGAAAACAAGCTTGCACGCGCAGTTGAACAAACACTTCTCCTCAATTGTGCCGCCACTGCCGACCATTGTGGGCATTACACTAACAAATAAGTAAAATGAATAGGTATATGATAACAATTAACTTGCTTTCAAATGCAAGTTACCACGGGCTATATGTATGTCAGGCGATCATAAAAGGTACAACGGGCGCTTGACTGCGGCAGCCGCACGGCACGATCCGTCGAAGAACTTTCGCCACTTAACAACATTCCCGTTATTTTTTCTACAGTACATACAGGTCACAATGGGAGACTTATTATATTCACCTCGATTAAATGACACAGTACCTACAGTCAACGATCAACACATTGTTTTACTATACCTACGTAATTGGCGTCTTAGAAACATATAAGTAAATGTATTGTACGTTTTTTCATAGTTAACAATTTTGCCCAGCAGTAACAGTGAGTTCTCTAGCCTGGCTGTTTTCTGCAACTGAAATAAAGCAATAAAATTTAAATACGTAACTCATTTCCACAAATATTATTTAGAAGCTTCTTCGTAAATTCTAACGTCTGATCTCAAACTTTCGCATTTATATAATACCCAGTTGAGTTCCGCTAAGTTTCGACAATAGCATCTCTTTGCACAAATCTTCGCGTATTTAGTTCTCGAAATAACTTTTGACACTTTGATTTTCCAAACAACTATTTAACGAAGATACGAGTTGCGAACTTGTTATTCCAAGGCCATGCTAATGTTGTTTTAAAAATATCAAATTAAAGCGTGATCGTTATTTTTCCAGCTATCTCACGGTGAACGTCGACTAATCTGGCCACTCGTGTCGTGGGTTAGCTGCCTTATATTTTTGGCAAACACTCCTTTTGCGCGACTATTCCATTAGAATTTATTTGCTTTCTTTCCGATCTCTACAGGGCAAACTTTCCCATTGGTCACTCTCATTGATCTCAGTGGCCTCTAAGGTCACCACTCCAGCCGATTCTCGGACTGCCACTGCTAGCCTAGTCCTCCTTGTCCTGAAGTACCCAGGGCCTCCATTTAAAGACGACACTGGCTTCCTCTGTTAGTTCCCTTGCCTGTTAATGTCTTACAGTCGACGGCAACAAAATGGCAATGACCCGGCGCTCGACGCAAGTTTCTGCATGCATCTTAATTACTCTCAAGTTTCATCGCTTCAGTGAGCTTAAGTTCGGCTCTCATTTGCTACGACGAACTCATGTAGCGGAAACGCCGCTTCATAGGTACTATGTTTAATAGTAACATAAAACAGATGTCTTTAGCTTCCCTACATAACTTTAGTCTTCTCTATTTAACATCCTACTAATTTAGTGTATTTGTGAGTATGTTTGTTTGCAAAAAACGGCTGAACGGATTACAGTGAAATTTGGTATACAACGAGATTATAGCCTGGATTAACATATAGGATATTTTTTATCCAGGGAATCATCCTTCAAAAGCATTAGGGAATAGAAGTTTACGCAGAGGAAGTCGCGGGCAAAAGCTTGTGCTGAATAATTTCGATATAACGAGCCCAATAGAGCTTTAATATGGATGCCTGGCCACTGAATGTTAATGCCACATCAAATCAACCCACATTATAAATCACTTTAAATCAATAATTGTTTTACAAAAACCTAAAGTTTGAACACTTAACAATTAGTAGATCACCGGCTAGTTGCATTGCAAACCCGAAAATAAAAGTTACTTGCCGGATTAAAAGGTGGGCGTTGCTGAAAAGCTGAATTGAGTTGACTTGGAGCTGGTTCGTG
The DNA here is from genome assembly GCA_951800055.1 of Cenopis cana. Lineage (NCBI taxonomy): Eukaryota > Metazoa > Arthropoda > Insecta > Lepidoptera > Tortricidae > Cenopis > Cenopis cana. Next base: position 18,517,636 of record OX637487.1, read on the forward strand.
CTTGGTAAGCCGAGCTTCACCGGGCTTGTGGGTATCGATCCGACACCACACGAGCGACGACACACGGTGGTATACTACTCAATAGTGCCATCGTATAGAAAAAAAATTAAATTTTTCGTTCCAATTGTATTTATTTCTGACTTCACGCCATCAGGCCCCTGTAGGTACCACAAAACTTTACAAGTCTACAATTTGTCAAAATTGTACAATTTTCCATAGAAAAAGTTGACAAGTTGAATACGCTATTTGACTAAAATTTTTTTATAATGCCAATCGAACCAATTTTTAGAGACCATGAAATGTCTATATGGGACCAACAACATTTAGAGCACAATAAAGGGCTAAAATTAGGGACAAACCTAGCTCGACGCTAGCGGGTCTCAAAAAGGCTCCTACAAATCGGCCCTGGCAAATGACGTCACTTGCACTGCATTCGACCAACCGTTGTATGGGAAAATTAGTATTTTGCTGTTTTAGTCGTAAAATAATGCGTTTAGGTACATAGTTTTTATACAATTTATTTTTTATTTTTACATAAGCATTCTATTGAAACCTTTTATTTTAATTTTGGACGGTAAAAAAAATTACATAATTTTCTGAGATTTTGATGATTCATATCTTTTTATGATTTTGGTAAAATTTTATAATTTACGATTTATTGTGATATTTTGATGGCTAACTATCCAAAAAGTGACACTGTGTTATAAATTTTAATAAGTGTCAAATACCGTATTGTACGCTTGTAAAGTTTTGTAGTACAGGGCCCAGATCGAGTGTAAAATACAAATTGTATATCAACTTAAAAACATTAGATATGTATAGTCGTCACCAAAAATAAGCGAAATTAAATTTACTGCTGTGTAAAATGTAATTAATATTCGTCCAGTTCTAGTGAAAATAGAATATTCAAAAGGTATCAGTGGGAGGACGGCTTATAGCTGTCGTTCGTCGGCCGCCGCGCCCGTCCACCGCCCATTAACCGGTGACCACTCGCTGCTGTCGCGTTCCGAATACGGATTTAATCTATTCCGGAAGCAATGGATATCCCGCAATAATCCGTCGCACGCCACCGCCTGCACTATCAGGAATAACTTTATTGTGCTGATACGGCTGTCGCACCTGTCGAACGCTCCGCAATTCACTCATGAAAGTTTGACAGTCTTATTTCAGCTTCCGAACCACAAATCACCCCGTGACATTTGACTCGTCGATATTTCCTGCGCCCCCGGTGTTGGATGCGGGCGCAAGTGAAAAATACGCTCATTCAATACCCGAAATACGACGGTTGCCTTTCCTGACGACTCGGGCGGAACTTTCCAGTTTCAATTTATTTGGTACGTGCCCCAAGTTTACGTTAAAGTTGCTAGGTTTCAATTAGTTTCTTACTTTACACACGAGACTGTTCAAGTTACGTAAGAGATAAGCCTTTTATGCGGTTAAATTATATCAACCTTTTGTGTAGCTGTATGAAATACGAGCGGTATACCAACTTAGCAAACTAACAAAGGTGCTTTCAAGGTACGTAAAAATGATGTATACGTAGACGCACAATACAGCGCAGCTTCCATTGTGGTAGACGACGACGTCTAGGCACAATGTAATGACGTCAAACATGAGTCATTTTAAAAACTGCCTTCGCCGGTCGACCATAAGTAGTATTACGGATTGACTAAAAACACTTGTCTTTAAAGTCATTACTTGCTATATTCTTGGTATCTCAAAGTACAGGTGAAAATCTTATCCTGTTCTACGCCAACATTCACGCATCAGCATACACCACACGTCTGCTAGTAAAGTGGATGTAATGAAAATAATTAATTTCCCGCCGTACTAATGAGGCGTCGCGATGTCATATCGATCCAAAGCGCGAGCTCGTGCAATGTCCTCGCGGTTATGTACACCTGGTACCTGTAGAGAGCAAACCGCAAGGCTTTTAGCACGGCATGGACAGTCGAGTGAGCCAACCACAGAAATTAATGATATACAGATACATTTTGTCAATGGAACGGATACTAGAAAACATGACTGGCTTATTTTCAAGACATCAAAGATTTTCGTATGCGCGACATGTTTTAAATCAACCTCCGAATCCTATTTTTTTATTTTTTAGGTCGACTACGGTTTCACTGTTGTGTAACATGAACTCCGGGGCTTTCGAAAAGATTACGAATCTTATTTTTGTTGAATAAACCCCTTTCTCAATACTGCGATTCGATGGTTATTAGGATGAACCGCAACCAATGAAATTCTAGACGCTGTAATGGCACACTTGCAAAATTAGGGTTTTTCCTAACGTTGCACTGGAAGCGACATCTCCAGATACAATATAATCGCATTATCTTGTTTTCCATGGTTTTTTTTAATTCATTAGGTTCTTTAATAAACAAATTGAGTTTAAAGATGCTCCAATCGAGCTCAGATATTGTTAAACAAGGTTACTGTTTTTATACATTGAGGCGCAGGGTAGGGCAAGGCCTTCCCCATACAAACTTTGTGCAGGTTTTATTCGTCGGTTTTGGCACTAACAAATATAATATTTTTTTTGGTTGTAAATATTAGATATGCGAAGATCGTGATGTGAAAGTTTTCAAATATTTCAAAAAAATTCAAAATAAAAAAATAAAATAAAAAAATTAATAAAAAAAATTTACATCACGAAATAACTATGAGAAAAATAAGCATACTGACCAAAAATCATAACTTTAATGCAAACACAAACGAAGTAAATCCTGCACAAAGTTTGTATGGAGAGAGCTTGCCCTACCCCTCCTCTTAAGTATAATAATATTATCGCTGTCGAACATCCGTTCATAACGTTTTAATATAATCCCAGGAAGCCTGTGGAAATAAATTTCTTTTTTTATTTCAATTTAATGAAACCAGTGTATTGGAATGGAAAGGACCGAGCCGGTTCGTTGTTGCGAGATTTATTACGGGAGAGATAGTACGTCATTTCTCGTTAAAAGTACCGTCGCAGGACGGGGGACATTAGACACTGTCGGCCTCGGTCGGGGCTAAATGGAACGGATTACGGACAAGAGCCTGATTGTACACGAAATTTCACTCATCATTAATTTTATAGTACTTCTATCTCACGAGCGCGGGTGAGCCGTGGTTGTGTGTTGAGCTGAGTTATACATGCACATTGCCTTTGTGTGCGTCCGCGTAGGAACTATGAGTTCACGTTATCGATGTGTTCGTACGTTTCACTACTACAACCATGGCCAAAAACCCGCGCTTGTGAGATAGAAATACTATACCTCCTCCTATAGTTATGTCACTCAATGTTACTACGAGACATAGGTAATTAAGCCCTAGTAATTCTCTTCACAAAGTACTATAAGCAGCATTTATTGATTATACTTAGGAAAAGATGATTTGACCTTCACGTTTTTGCAATTGGAAATAAAATGGCAAAAACGTGAAGGTCAAATCGTCTTAGGCGTAAGGCGGTTGTTACACCGATGCGGTTTCCGCACACCGGTGCGATCTGCGAGCGGGACATCGCTATGGACACGCATAACGCTCTGCGCGCGCACTGCGGAAACCGTGCGGAAAGCGCATCAGTGTGACAATCGACTACAGTTTAGTCTTGTATCGTGTTAGCGTATCGAGATCAGGCGTATCGTATCATTCATTACCTTTGTCGTGTAAAAAACATGTCCACACTTGCATCGTTTTATCATATCGTAATCGTCTCCCCGCTCTGGTGACCTTCATGATCGAGGAAAAACCTACTCCACTTGAGCTTAGTCCACATTTGTACCTTTTTACCGTATCGTATCTCCGTCGCGAGTATCTAAACACATCCACACTTACCGATCATGATACTCGTATCCGATACGCGAGTGTGCGCACTGCGGAGTAATACTTATTTAAGATACGCGGTGCAGGTTGGATCGCGACGTATCAGATACGGCATGTTGCATGATCGCGTATCTTTTCGCGCCCACACTATCGATCATGATATGCGTTGGTGCTATGTGACGGAGAGACAATACGGTAAAAAGATACAAGTGTGGACTAAGCTTAAGACGAGGAAATACCCGTCGAAGTGTGCGTGTGTTTCCGATCAATATAAAACACTTATAAATTTTACATTACATCTCGTTTACCAAAACGAAACCTTATCACACAAAGAATCAGGAATACTTCGTTTGATATTACCTACAATAACGGAACTACGTTGGTTGCCTGGCGGTGGCAACTGATCGGATTGCGAAAATCGAGCGAAGCTCTAAACAATTTGTGCTATAGTGGAACGGAAACCTAATCAACTGTGCTCTGTGAGAATAGGACCTGTTCCGCTCGTTTTCTGATCACGATCACGACTGTCTTGTTAAAGTCCCTGATTCGGTCACAATTTTTTTATGTATATTATACAATAGGTAGGTATTTAGGTATTCCTCTATAGCTTTACTGGGAAATGATTGAAGCAAGCTTTGGCGCACCAGTTTGCTATGTTGAACAATTGAACATATCACATTTATAAAAGAAATAGACATGTATGATTTTATTCTTTAAGTATAGAACAAGAAGAACAGAATGAGCCAAAAAAACATTCACACAAATGTTGCTACTTATTGAATGAGCAAAACAAATATTCACACGTTTCCATAGGCAAGCTTGTTTTTTTTCATGTCAAGCCTGCGGTGCAACCTTCGATTAATAAATAAGGACGTTTGAAAATCAAATGGTAGTAGACATCGAATCGTTAGGTTAAATCAAACGTATTTTTTTGTTAACTTACTTCGTGCATTCTCGCACAAGACCACATTCTCCTATAATATAAATAAGACCGCCTATCTTATAATGTATCAAATTCATCATCATTCATCCCCACAGACGGAACACAGTCGCGGAATCGGCAAATCTCGGCTTAGGTCATATCCTACCACAGTATTATCTCGTTGCTCACGTAGCATTTAATTAACAGAACTTGATTTGATTTAATTACCTGACACAAATTTGTTTGGTGACATGGTATTCCTTAATTGTGTAGTGGAAGCCTATAGGAATGTAAATAATTCAACTGGAATAATAAGTTCATAAAGAAAGAAAGAAAAGAAACATTTTAAAGAAAAGAACTAAGACTTCTATTGTCAATTTACTTATTTGGAATATAAGTACCAGTGTAATTATAGATTTAAGATTAGTGATATGGAATTATTAATAGACTAGAGCACACCGACAAAGCACTTGAATTATTCGATGTCTAAACACGATGAGAAAGAAAATGTTACCTCCTTAGGTTTGCGAAATAAAACAAATCGGGTTAAACTCACCAGCCGCAGTTTTGTATTTTCTTTAATATCATGTATATCAATATCCAAAAGTTAAGTAAATAAACGCTTCCATGCCAGTGATTTCGTAGCATACCAGCAGCAGTTGGAAATGTCTTTCTCCCATCTCCATCATGGCCCATTGTGTGTCCTGCATTAGATGTACGGAGTACGGACGTAATCGCGGACATGCTAGCATGCTACCGAGTACCGACACCGTGGTCCAACAGCATATGCTGCAAAACCCAGTCAAACAATAATGTATAAATTAAGAAAAGTGTACCTATTTTTCTTACAATACAATCAATATTTAGACAAAGTTTTTTTTTAACCGTATTACGAAAATGCGCTTTTACTCGTCATCGCCGAAGAATAGTATTTTTCAATTGCTATTGCTAACAGTATTTCGCTGAATGTTAACATACGGTGACCGCATCACCGCACGCAGCGCGTTGCCTGATATCGCCTAATTACGAAGGGCCCCTGTCATTCGCGCAAACAGACAAACAGTCTGCGGCCGGCAAAGGCTTCATTATGTGCGTCTGGTGAGTTCCTGTCCCGTGTAGTTGGATGTTGCACACCTTTGCGGAGAACCGGGTACATCGACGATTTATCGCTCGGTGATGTATATTGCCCATTGTCAATATAATTCGTATTGGCTAGCGCATGCTGAAAATACCAGGCTACAAAAGGTGTTTAGATGTCAAAAGGGAAAATGGACATATTTCGAAGAGACGTTTATGGAATATTTTGCATTCGTGTCGTCATATTTCACCGAGAAAACTACAAAACGTTTTTAATTATGTGAGTAGACCAACCAACTCTGGCATGTATTGCTAAAAGAGCAGGCAGAATACATACAATTTAATTTTGATGAAATATATGTAGCTTGTGGGCTAGCAACACAATTGAACCATATTTTCAGAGATCAAACAAATTATTTGTACGGTAGCCATGTAAAGCGCGGTAGTTTCAACCAGTGGAATCGCGCCCCCCAGCTGATAACAATAAAGAAGCGTGTCAAGTGAGACGTTAGTGTGCGCAGAGATTTGCGTCTCGTCTCGAGCCTCAGCCCTCGCCCTCACGCGACACTCCGCCGTCTGCCTCGTCATTAGCTCTCCGAGCTCGATCTGGCTCCACTATTGTTTCATATCACATTTACGGGTCTACCTTATTTCCTATAAAATCAATAGTTATAAAATCATGATCTATAACTACGAATTCTATAAAATCATTTAGTATAATGATTCATTTACTATAAATGTCATTTTGTATAACATTCAAATGGTATAATTCCAAAATCTTTAAAACCCATTAAATATAATATTCAAAATCTAGAAATTCAGTTGATATATCATTCATTGCCTATAATCATCATTGTGTATAACATTCAAAATCTAGAAAATCGGTTGATATATTATTTATTGTCTATAATCATCATTTTATATAACATTCAAAATCTAGAAACTCAGTTGATATATCATTCATTGTCTATAATTATCATTGTATATAACATTCAGAATCTAGAAAGTCAGTTGATATATTGTTTATTAACTATAAATAATATTTGTTTGACCTCAATATAATATAGGTAGAACAGTTAAAAGTTATAATGATTATTAGTCCTATTTAACAGACGTGTCAAATTTTAAAGTCTGATGACGCGCCAGCCCGTCGACGGCACCCCGCTCACGCGGGGTGCCTATTCCGCTCTGAGGGATGCAAGTTAACCCTAACGTAACCGAACCGTAACAGTACCTATTTAACAGATGTGTACACATTTGAAATCAGATGACGCGCCAGCGTGTCGACGGCACCCCGCTCACGCGGGGTGCCTATTCCGCTCTGAGGGATGCAAGTGAACCCTAACCTAACCGAACTTTAACAGTACCTATTAAACAGATGTGTACACATTTGAAAGTCAGATGACGCGCCAGCGTGTCGACGGCACCCCGCTCACGCGGGGTGCCTTTTCCGCTCTGAGGGATGCAAGTGAACCCTAACCTAACCGAACCGTAACAGTACCTATTTAACAAATGTGTACACATTTGAAATCAGATGACGCGCCAGCGTGTCGACGGCACCCCGCTCACGCGGGGTGCCTATTCCGCTCTGAGGGATGCAGGTGAACCCTAACCTAACCGAACTTTAACAGCACCTATTTAACAGACGTGTACACATTTGACAGTCTGATGACGCGCCAGCGTGTCGACGGCACTCCGCTCATGCGGGGTGCCTATTCTACTCTGAAGGATGCAAGTGAACCCTAACCTAACCGAACTTTAAAAGTACCTATTTAACAGATGTGTACACATTTGAAAGTCAGATGACGCGCCAGCGTGTCGACGGCACCCCGCTCACGCGGGGTGCCTATTCCGCTCTGAGGGATGCAAGTGAACCCTAACCTAACCAAACTTTAACAGCGCCTATTTAACAGACGTGTACACATTTGACAGTCTGATGACGCGCCAGCGTGTCGACGGTACCCCCCGTGAAGTTTAGACTATCTAACATTTATAACAAATTAACATTATAGCAAGCAATTATTATAGAATTTGAATTTATAACAGGTGAATATTAGAGTAAAAGATAATTATAGAATATGAAATTTATATATAATGAGTTTAGACTATTTAACATTTATAACAAATTAACATTATAGCAAGCAACTATTATAGAATTTGAATTTATAACAGGTTAATATTAGAGTAAAAGATAATTATAGAATATGAAATTTATGTATAATGAGTTTAGACTATTTAACATTTATAGTAAATGAACATTATAACAAGTAACTAATATAGAATTTGAATTTATAGCTGGTGAATGAATATAGCAAATGAATTTAGAGTATGTGTAGTTATAGCCATTAATTTTATAGGAAATGAGGGGATACCCACATTTACATTTGTTCGGGCACGATAAACATGGTGAATGGAAGCGTGTGGCTAGATAATGTTATATCAAACCTGCGGTTAATCTGACAGAGGCTGTGCTGTGGCACAGCCTTGCCTTGGCAGTTTCGATGGAAATCTTTGTTATAGTTTCTAAGTACTTAAATTTACTTTTTAAATTATTCATTTCTTTGTGCCTCTGGACTGTTCAAAGTATGCTAAAGGCGCAAAATCAATAGATTAAGACCACCAAAACAATTTAGTGGACTATCGGAAAGCCTGTCTCCGATATATATCGAATATACAGGTTAGTATCATCTCGTCTAAAACGCAACTGGTAGAAATAGCAACTCGTCTAAAACGCAGCTGGTCACTGCATCAAAATGCAGCCAAATACAAGAATTTTAGACCATTTGTTGTCGATGTTCTATACTGGTGACACTAAAAATAAGTAATACAAGACACAATTAACAAATAAGTGATACAAGTACTAAAACAAGTAAATTGAGGATCTCCAAAAGGATGTTCTTTATGGGTGATGATCCAACATATGTACTAAGGTCAATGTGGAAATTCAAGTTCATCTTTGATTAACCCTGAAAGTTATTTAAAAATGTAGATCCATCAAACTGTTTGGATTATTTTCTCTATACCACGCTATATAGCTACTAGTTTAAGCGAATATGCAGCTTTCATTCATTCTCCTTTTATTTCCCTAGCACGATTGAGCTGAAATAGGAAACCTCACTAATTATAATAATCGATATAATCCAGAACGAGTTTAACGAGTTCGGGAAGGAAAACAATCGCCCGCTATCGACAATGGGTACATTAAGCCTGCTCCGGAAAAACAATTTCCCTTCAAAACGTTAACGAATATCTATTGTCACAAAATTGATTCCCCTTTCTGATTTTCCGCGTATTTTGGCGGAAATCTGTACAATGTGCTACTATTCTAGTCGGGATAAATCAAAGCTTAGTCTGATTAACTATAATAATGTTTAATTTAATAATAGTCATATCGACTAAAAAAACTAAGTTTATGGAAATAAAATTTTGTTATTTACTCTCTTCTTCAATCAAGTGAAGGAGAAAATTGGTGCCGCATCGTATCAGGACGCTAAAACACTGGCAGAGAACCGGGAAGACTGGCGATCTCACCACCGACAAGAGCGTAGCCCTTAAGTTTGATGATGTGATGACTCTCTTATTAAATGCTTATTTGAGTTGATTCCACGGAACCCTACGCGGTGGAAAACCAATGCTACGGGCTACGGCGCGGCGTAGCGCAAGTAAAGGCTTGGTCACACTGCGTTGCGCGACGTCCGCGCGACGCGACCGCTGCGCGCCGGAACGTATGCTAACAGGTTAGCGACGTCACACAGGTTGCGCGACGCGAGCGGGACGGTTTCATACATTTTGGCGCGCAGCGCAGCGTCCCGCTTGCGTCGCGCAAGCGGTGTGACCAAGCCTTAAAGCGCTACAGTTATAAAATACTCCCGATATAGGTATCTTACTAGGAAACATTTTCCGAATGCCAACTGGTTATATATTCTTCTCCTGGCTGCCTTTCTGAAGTCTGAATTCCTGTTTTGCTGCGCCGTTCTGAGCTCGGCCGCACAGAATTAGTCTTCGCCTATTTCTGGTTCCTCTTACTCTACGTCTCCACTCTTCTACTTTCTACCTAGCGTCTACTTCTTTCCTCATCACCTAAGAACAAAAAATATTATGTTATTTCCTAAAATTCTCTAGCGGGCAGCCCCGGAGTACGAAAATTAAAAAAAAATTACTTTCCACCCTAGGGTTGGAATAGTAGATTGTGTCACAAGGGAGCAAAATGACATATTTACGGCGTGGGCGTAAATTGAATCCTGAACGAAGCGAAGGATTATATAATAGAATCCCGAGCGTAGCGAGGGATTCTAAAATAGAATACTGAGCGTAGTGAGGGATTCAAGAATTAACGCCCAAGGTGGAAATAATTTTGCTTCCATGTGACACATACTGCTTTTCACATCACCTATTGAGAATAATAAAAGATCTGAAATAACAATGGTTGTGCATTTATTTTATCAAAATCGATACAATACTTAACTATCAAAATCGATACAATACAATTACCTACTCGTTACAGAAAAGTGCCACTTTGATCCCTCGTAGCAGGGAAGAAAAGTGCCATTTTGATCCCTCCTAGCAGGGAAGAAAAAGCCCTTATCCGAATAGGTGATGTGAAAATGCGATTTTCAACCCGGCTATCTACTCATGAAAATATAACTTTCCGAACAGGAGAGATGAAAAACATATTCTAATGAAAGAGATGGAACAAATGAGCCTATTCTAGGAGACGAAGTTGTACGAAAATCGATCATTAATATTAATAATACTAGTTTGCGAACAGTAATTGGCAGCAAAGTTATGAATAGGTCAGCAATAATTAAACGTCTAGAGGAGTTACAAGGAGGCAGGGGCAATGACTTGCGATAATTACGTACTCGTTTCGTCAGCTATCTATACGCAGGGCAATATAGTCGAGCAAAGATCTGGGGGAAAACAATTATTAGCCTAATTTTGATGTTAACCTCTGTATCACCAGCAATAAGGTTCATTTCTGTTTGCGCGCCAACATGAACCATTATCGCATTTCCTCCGGGCTTTTAATTGTTAAGCTAACTGACTTTTCCTAAATCAAAAAATAAAAGGGGTCTAGAAGAGCAATGTTAATGGCGTGAGTCTACAAAAGAGGCCTTAGGGCGCGGCCCCACCACTGCTTTGCGTCGTCGCGCGTCACATCGCAAAAAACAACGTACCTTCTAGACTCTATGGCGGGATCATTTTTTTATTTACAGTGCATATTAAAATATATTAGCTTCAAGGAAAAATCAAGCTGACTTAAGAATGCCGACGGTTAGCTAATTCCGTTATTTTTTTCGTCATTCAGTCGTTCGCTTGGAACTTGTAAGGCATACAATACGTGCTGGTTAGGGTTTGCTCCCGGGAAATACCGGTACCGAAAATACCGGGATTTCCCGGTTTTTTGAACCAAGGTAGGAACCGGTACTACGAAATCGAATTCCCGGTATTTTCGGGATTTTCGGGAAATGTAATTTGCAGCTTAAATTTAATACGCTAATCTATAAATGATAAGAGATATATCGATAAAATAACGCAAGCAATGTTTATAAACGGAAACATCGCTCTAAGCAGCCAATTCACGACCACGGCTGGCCATTACTCCGTCCCGCTTATAAAAATTCATCAGCGCCGTCACCTAACCAGTCCTCCACCCGCATACTTACCCCAACGTGCGTGTTCATTGTTCTACAGCTACACTACTAGTAGGTAGTCGCCCAACTAGCACCCAACCAGCACGCTAGCGTTAAGAATACCTGTATATCATTCTTATATCGGTTCCATATGATTATTAAAGTGTTAACACATGCCTGTATAAAGATGTTAGAGCATGCTATAACATCGTTATAACCCCGAAATAGGCCCACGCGATACAACAGGTAAAGATTACAGAACGCCTGTAGAGCAGTGATCTTTATACCCGTAGTGTTAACCAACCCTCGACAACAGCAATAATACCGATGAAGTGTTAGCTGAGAGTGAATTAACACTCTTGTGCAGGTACTATTACAGGTACAGCAAGAGTGTTAATTCACCCTCAGCTAACACTTCCACCGGTATCACTGTGGTTGTAGAGGGTTGGTTTTGGTTACCGCTATGGGTTATAGAAGCGCTTCGGCTGAGAACGATTTACCACTTTAGACTTTATTACACCTATTAAAATATTTCAAGTGAGAATCTTACTTATTTCTTATTAATATTATCTTACACGGTTACAATAAAATTATGTGTCAAACACCTTACCAAATGACAAAGGAATATTTGACAGAAGGAGATAAGCAATAACTAATTATTGAAATGATTTTTGTTTGTGAAGTGTAAACAATTTGTCCTCGTAATTTTACGGTTATTTTATACGCTTTTTGAGATGCAAATACCATATTGTACAGGATTTGTCTTCATTCATAACAATGTAACATAACGGTGTAATAATTACACTTACTATATTCTGGACAAACTCTGTACTACAACCTTAAGTTGTACAAGACACTCCACGGCAGCAATGATTATGACAGACTGTTGATTCAATTAAAGTTAAAATAATAATGAACAAATTGTAAGCATTTAGTAAACACTTTGATATAATTTTGAGTCCTTTTTACAAAACGCTAAGATAAAATAAGGAAATTCATTGTGATTTATATAATTAATGTGTATTTTGATAACAAAACACGTGTATTTTCTTTTTGCATCCCTGATATTATAATCATATTGTCCAAAAAAGGTATTAGGCTAAAACTACTCACGTCTCAAAACCACCACAAGTAATTTCCCGAAAGTACCGAAAATACCGGGAAATCCCGGTTCCTCTACCGGCCAGTACCGAAAATCCCGGGACTGATAAATGGTACCGGTTCTGCATTCCCTAGTGCTGGTCATACACTTAGCGAAAAAAAAACTAATTATTAGTAAGTTTTAGTGAATCCCAGGACAAGGAGATTATATAGTAACGGTTACAAAACAGTTTTTGATAATAGTAGTTATTTACTAATACCAAAAAAATTGTCCTTGTAACTACTAATTACTACTAAACTGTTTTGTAGCCGTTAGTACATAATCTCCTTGTCTTGGGATTCATTAAAACTTACTAATAATTAGTATTTTTTTCGCTCAGTGTAGAAAGTAAGGGCCATCGTTGTCGAAGACCTCAAGGAAAGACTGTTTATTTCATATTTCGGTGGAATAATCCAAGGACAAACCAGTCCTAATTGATATTGGCCTTAACACAATCCAGCGCTCAATTTCGCGCTAACTGCGTAAGCGCATCGACACGCCCGACTGGCGCTAGTCGATACCGATCGCGATTGATCGATACCCGACTGAGCTCGGGTTCACGTTTACCGACCACTCGCCTCGTACTCACTGGCCTGACCTCCGCGAAACTGCTGCGAATCTTCTCGTGAATGTATACCAATGGTGAGCAGTGAGGCGAATCGAAATAGATTGTGAATAGCGAGTAATCGACACGGGAGCTCTGCCACTCAATTAACTCCGATAATCGACGAGATAATTAAGTAAAATCAAATTATCGATCCCTTCAACAGAGATTACAATAAACTGAAGATGAATATGGTTATTGCATTGAACTGCATTCCAGTTGCGAGGAATTCCTATGGTTATGCAAAAGCCAATTAACTGTTGAATAATCACGCCTTCAATGAACGAGCACAAATACTATGACACCATATCAGAATGGGTTTATAAAAATACGAGTACTTTATTATAGGTACATTAGATATGACGAAAAAAGGAATATATTGCTAGTATTACCTACACAATATCTTCAGTAGCTCTAGTAGGTATAAGTTTTTTCGAAACATTAACTAATTCGAACGCGTTTGCGTTTTGTCTCAAAATGTATGAAAACGCTCTCACCGAGTTTGAAATACGCGCGTTCATCGGTTAGCAACAAATATTATACTCGCTGTTTTAGTTTCCACTAGTGACCACCAGAGGCGCTGTTCACGTTTTCATACCACTTTCATACATTTTGAGACAAAACGCAAACGCGTTCGAATTAGTTAATGTTTCGAAAAAACTTATACTAGAGCTACAGATACATTACACAAAACCTATAACTATCGGTGTGGAAACTTGCGTGAACTATCGAATGAAGCTATTACTCATTGTGTTAAAGTTTACAAGCTATTCAGTGAGCATGTATCTGTATCGTAACTCACGAGCCAATTCCGTAACCGCTCAGGCGACATCAAATATTCGCAATCGACAAACATCGATACGTAATGTATTCCACACAGTGCTGGGAGGTGCTTAGTGATTCCGCGCACAATGTCCTCGCATGTCTGACTGTCAGCCCACACCACACGCCTGAGAGAAATTTCCATCAAATTAGATAATAAAGGGAAAAAAAAGTATACATTTCAGCAATTTTTACCGACATTATGAGCGGTCGGGGAATCGTGTTACGAGACCTTTTTTAAACCCCTTTTCTCCTACACGATCCTACTTGGAAATGTCAGATTTATAGACTATTCAGCTCAGTCTTATTAGCGTTTAGAAAGGGATAACCCACAGACGCTTAACGTTATACAGTCTGAATGATCTTCATAATAAATTCAGTCAAGGCAATCAAGTCTAGGGAAAGTTCGCTGTGAGTAAATAAGCAGCGAGGAAGCGCAGCATTTTAGCTAGTTATCTCGCGGTTTAAGAGGCCTTACAAGTTTTAAAATATTTTGTTTTTAAATTTTGACAAAAGTATTGATAATACCAATAAAGTGATTAAAGGATACTATGGTCGTATGAAAGTTTTAGATAGTAACATTGCCCTTTTTAGATTTTATTGTATGTAGTAGAATCTATGCGGAGAAATGCAGTTTTTAGCTTGAAAGTGGTCGATTTGGAGTGATGTTTGAAACAACATTTCTTAATGAAAAACCATGAAAATACATTTAAAATCTATGTCATTAGGTCGCAATAGTCCTGTTCTAGATAGTAACATTGAGAAAGTATCAAGATACGTGTCAATTACACAGAAATTCGCCTAAATAGGTGAGCCTTTTTTAACTTATAAGGACCCTTAATATTTAGTTGCTTCACGAGTCTACAAGGGAAGGGAAGGGAATAAAGCCGTTCTGGGCGTGAACGACAAAGAAAAGTAAGGAAAGTGTTTATAGTAACGATTTTTAGACAGCTCATGACGTACGAGTACAAGATAAGGGAGATGCCCTCAGTTGTGGCGCGTAACAGGCTTATTGGAAGGATCACATCCAGGGGAGAGTTTTGACGACGACCGTCTTGTAGTAAATGTAGGTAATTAATGATCGTGTACATTCTCCTATAGACAATAATGTGTTAAATTAGTCCATGCTAATTTTTTTACATTATTTTACCCGAATGTCCAATCATATATTTCAAATATATATTATTTTATACAGGCTATTGTCGGTAAAAAAAGAAGAACGACCCAATTATATTACGCGGGCTGTCAAAACGTGAATATAGCCCATATTATATGAATATACGCTACGTCAAAGTCATGGCTTATTCATTCAAGCTCTCGTAAACGATTTCAAGAATCAATAGCACCAGCCATTACTATATCTATCGGTGCATTGATCGTAAACCTTTGGCATGGCGCGGGCGCGGGCGGTCGATCATGCAGCAATCAGCGATATACCGCCGGTGATTACGCCGTATCGACGACCGGTTAATTGCCGGGCCAATGGCGCTGGTTATTTCCGCTCCTGTTTCACCATCAATTCATTACGAAGCACCAATTTACGTCCACTACGTGGCTGATAGCGCGAAGCGTTGTTTATGACGTCACGAGTTCAGATAACACGGACAGGTAATGTTTATTGTCAGGTCATTATCGTTAATACGTGTAGGAACGTAAAACGTGTAGGAACATAAAACCAATCTTATGAATCTTTAGTAATCATACCAACATGAATCTTTATAATGTACATTTATTATACAGCGTGACAAACAAGCCAGTAAGACTTGCTAAATCTTTCCTGTCCTCTCTTTCTTACTTGCTTCCGTCCGTGGTTCAAAGCCAGAAGAACATTACACACATACATCTAAGGTTGACTGGTAGAGAATGCCATATGGCATTAAGTCCGCCTTTTGTACGATAAGTTTTTCTTTTGTGCAATAAAGATTAAATAAATAAATAAATACATAATAGAGCGTTTAGAGAAGGAAATGTTCTGAAAGCAGACCAGGAGGAACATTTAAGGTTCTATAAGAAAATAAGAATAAGATAACTTTATTTAAAGAAATGACACGGTTAGGTAATTATCTGGTGATGTCCAAACTACGCTATGAACCTGAAGTTTAATCCGCAATTTCACAGCTAAAACTAGCTTTAGTTCTCTATCGATGATCTAGAACGATCCGGTTCGGAAAAACGCAGGACCATAATACACCATGGACCGTTCTCGAATACGGAATTACGGAGTACCTACACATAGCTAAGTATTTACAATATAATACAAATACTTATTGCACAACTCGAACAAATGAATCAGTTACAGAATCAAAGCAGCAACAGAACAGAGAGACAGACAGAGCAAGAGATTTTTTTTTATTCAAAATAGGTTCGCGTTTGACCACAAATCACCTGATTTAATTAATTTAACGCAATGTCCAATGAAAACATGTACCGTCCTTTGAATTATCTCGTCTTATAATTCGATTCGATAAATATTCGGCCGGAGCGGGTCGGCTTAAATACTTATTACTTTTATAAAATGTCGATGACGCCAAGTATATACACAGACTTATGAATTATCAGTAGGTAAAGCATTTTTCTACATACATTGCATAAACATTGGGGTTTTCGACTGTTGTTGTACTGGATGTTAACGGAAAGACTTGAATATACCAAGTTCTTTACTGATTAGCTAGATATCCAATGGAGAAAATCATTCGATCAATAATGGTGCCAGAGGTTGACAATTATGTTAGTTCTGAAAAATAAGAGACTGGGATTATAAATTGTTGTTTGTCAAACCATAACAAATGTGTACTGTACTCATACCTAAAACAACCTAAGGAGCAAACGCAACAAATCGATATCAATTATAGGAAGTTGATCACAAGGCCGCGAGTGGATCAATGGTTGGGCGGAAAGGTTGGTTGGACTTTCGCAGCCCGCCGCCGCCGGCACGGGGCCGGCCGGTTTCAGGGTTGTACATGTGCAGGCGATCGCTGGCAGCCGCCGAGAGCTTGACACCAGCCGTCACTCCACGTTAACCGACGACGGCGTCCTGGCTTTTGTAAGGGTGATTTGGGACCGATTTACATTTATTTAGGATGTAATAATAAAGTCATGAATTTAAAATAAGTCGAGAATACTCATGCACGTCAGATGTTTACTATTGACTAGCTTAAACGAAGGATCACTAGCTTTGCAAGCTAGTATTTAATGTTAAAAAAAAGGAAAACAAAGTAATGAGAAGCCAGCCCTTTATAAATATTTTTTTAACTTCCCATTGACACATCAACTTGATATGTACGTGTACGTATATTTTACCAACAAATAAATGTTTTTTTACGGATTTTTTTGGAGTCGCTAACTTTTTAGCATACGTTCCGGCGCGTCGCGCAACACTGTGTAACCAAGCCTTAATAAACGTGCGAAGGCCGACACGCACTTGGCCGGTTTTTTATTCATGAATTCAAGACTCAATATATGCAAATTGAAGCTTTCATGTTCCAAGCAGAACTGGCGGCACTACAATTTACAAAATGAAGCACGGCTATCGCGCCGGAATATGATGTTTCGATAATTAATATGTAGTCATAAAGTATTTGTTCACATCCTCTATTGCCTAAGGGCCAATGAATAAACAAACTACAACTAACTTATTGAAAATGCTTTCCTATTTTGTTAGACGTTTGGTCGATACTGAAAATTTTTGTCGCCCCCAACTGAACAATTCATTTCCGTGCCGACTCGACTGCATTGAATGTTATCAAAGACTTTGCTTAACCTATTCTTGTCACTCTGCCAACCGCGAGGACAAGACGTTTCCTAGGCATTTTATTTGGACATCGCACATATATGCTAACATTGCCCGATTCCATTTTCCTGTAGGTGGTTTTTTAAAGGGGAAAACCCGTATAAAATGTCTAGGCAATTTAGGTTTACGGTTGAGAATTTCCTGTAGCTCTAGTATAAGTTTTTTCGAAACATTAACTAATCCGAACGCGTTTGCGTTTTGTCTCAAAATGTATGAAAACGCTGTCACCGAGTTTTAAATACGCGCGTTCATCGGTTAGCAACAAATGTTATACTCGCTGTTTTAGTTTCCACTAGTGACCACCAGAGGCGCTGTTCACGTTTTCATACCACTTTCATACATTTTGAGACAAAACGCAAACGCGTTCGAATTAGTTAATGTTTCGAAAAAACTTATACTAGAGCTACTGACGTGGGTTTGAGTAAATTGCGGAGCTAGCTTGTCGTTATAAAACAAAGCACGTTTTGACATTCTTGCGGCGACCTTTACATCACCCATTTGATATTTGTCCAGGACTGCTGGCTAGCCTGAATATCCATTCATTACCCACCCATGGCGACATGTTTACTCTTACAGTTGAATTGTTACATCTGGAGCCATAGATATAGTCAAAACTTATTTTTAAATATTTTAAGTGAGGTTGCCATACAGCTAAACGGGCGCGAAAACAAGCCAACTTAATTGATTAACTTTGCCGTTGATTCGGAACCCTAACTGTGGGAAGTCTGGCTCGCACTTGGCCGGTTTTTAATAACACAGAGTAATGAATGTTATGATGTGATTAACGTATATTTACAAAGGGGGATCTCGTGAATTGACCGATTTCTCTCCTCAGAAATACCTAAACAAGCTGAAAACAACTTGTACAATAGTCTGAGGCGCTTAGTAATTGACGGCGACTGTAGCTGTATTGACTACCGACTGTACAGAACCCGCTCCCGCGGGCACTGGGTTTAATCCAGTTAGCAGTTAGCACTGACTCAACTGAATACCGGATTGCAATTGCAGCTTCAGCGCAACTGGCTGGTTGTGGTTACGTTGCGTTGCCAATAAAATTGGTTTCCGAACTTTCCGGGCATTTAAAGTGTATCGTTCAAATACGTAAAGTAAAGTAGGATAAAGGTTAATACAAGAGTCAATAAATTACCTAACATAGATAAATATAAACCTATAATGCTATATTCATATAATTTAAGTGGCGCACGCCAAGGAGTTTTTAATTTGTTTACGTTGCTTGGAGAAAAAAAATACGGATAAATATTTAATAAAAACAATTTTTATATCAAAGGTCCTTCGATGCAATTCCAATTAGCCGTAGAAAACACAGTGGCTGAGCGTTTGCTACTACTTAGCAACTTCGTTATGTTTTTAAGGTTAATACTGTACTTTAGTTCAGTACTGTCGTGATACTGATATCAGCCTGAGTTGGAAAATATGAAGGGGCCACACTTTTGTAAATTACCTGACTTCGTAAATCAATATTATCCACACACAGTTATTAGTATTACCTACTACTTTCGCGAAATAGGTACTACGTACCACGTAAATTGTCGCGCTTCGCTTCGTGCAGCATAAAATACGTTACGGTTATGTTACAAAACCTTACATACAAATTTAATTGTCACTCCTTTGCTGTATAACAATAGTTAGCCATGTCACAGTTTAATACCATCGAAATGGCATTTCCAAGGTGACACCACGTCATTACCTCGGTTCAATTTATTAGCAGTTGCACTGTAACTGTCGCGCATGGTAATCGGAGTGGGATAGAAAAGACGGTACGGTCAGCCACACAAGTGGCTTAACACCTTTGTACCGTGTCGCTTTAACGTCATGTTTAAACTGTGATATTACATTTCCAACGAGTGAAAGCGACAAAGTTCTAAGTGTCGTGTTCGACGTACCACCAGTCATTAGAGATTGTATAGTGCATGCCATCCACGAAGGCGCGCCCCTCCACAGTCCACAGCCCAATCCGTACAATTGTGCATAGATATATTGTATATAGTACGAGATTCGCTGTGGAGGGGCGCGTCGTCGTGGATGACACTTTTTTTTTATAGCCTGTTATGTGTCCCACTGCTGGGCAAAGGCCTCTCTCCATGTTGTCCAGACGTCCCTGTCCAGAGCCTCTTCCTTCCAGTTGGAGACCAATACGTCCAGATCATCCCGCCATCTCCGTCTGGGCCTGCCCCGTCTGCGTCGTCCGTCATGTGGCACCCACTTGGTAGCTGCATTAGCCCACCTATCCGGGTGCATGCGACAGACGTGGCCGGCCCAGTCCCACTTGAGCCTGGCTGTTTTGGTACCCACGTCAGCTATGCGTGTTTTGGAGCGTAGCGTAGTGTTTCGTAGTGTTTCATGTGGATGACACACTAGGTATACTCCGAAATGAATTTTAATCAGGATCAGGCCGGATTTCATCCAATGTGTGGTTTTAGGCAACATGCAATGAATGAGGTAATAGTTATCGGGCTGCGTTAGCCCGCGTGCGACGTATCTACCGATGGCAAAACGCGATAGTTTGGCACTGGTCACATGGCAGACTACCTACGCGCGTCTAAGCGTTTTCCCGGACTCCCTGTCCCATCAGTCACATTACCTACACTCAAATAAGGCAAGTTCTTTGCCTTTGAACCAAAGTACGATTTTAGGTACCTGTTGTGGTAAAGAAACCGAGGGATCCTGGGGTTCGGAAGTCAAGGATTTGGGTCGAATACCTACTAAGTAATAGGGGGAATTGTATCTAGTGCAGCACATTTCACTGGCTATTAAGTGTAGTAACTCAAGTATCATGGGGACATTATTTTCAGCTAGCTGCGATCTGAGATGGTCCTTTTATCTAGGCTTAGTTATTGTTTTTCAAGGATGACGAAGCATGCTACGGATCTTATCGTCACCTAGTCAGTATGTGACGCCTGACAATGCCTGGTGTATTGGATATTGTGATTTATGGTTTATTATTACTGCCATTTTTGTGAAATGATCGGTCGTTAGCGCACGAAGCGTGAAAATGCGCTAACGTATAGGTATAGAGCAAAAATTTTAATACCAAAAATAATTTTCATAACGTGTAGCGCTTCTTGTCGGGACTACCGGAACCGGGTACCTTTCAACTTATACCGGATCCGACCGGATGACCGGATCCGCCGGACTAGAATGCAATCCCTAGCGGTCATGTAGCATGACATACGTAGCAACGAGTCAATGTGCCCTCAGGCGAAAACCGGCGCCCGCGTTGTGCGCGCACCAAAACAAACCGCGCGCCGGCCGAGCTGCCCGCGCGATCAGATTCACCACCAGGCGATCGATAAAAACAATGAAAATAGACGCGCCACCTCACTCCACACCTACCACCACCCCTCACATCTCTACTCCAACAGTCAACATATAAAATTATGTTAATCACGACATAAAAACAGAATGCAAATCTGAATAAACATCATAAATCACACTCAAAATATTGTGAAATAACCTTTCTTAGACGATTCTTATTGGAGCTCCAATCAAGTTTAAAAGGTTAATTATTAAGCAACTATGGTGCGTGCGTGTCCAGGGTACTTACCAGATGCAGGACGGTGTTCACCAGCTCCCGGTTGGTCACTTGTCCGACTTCAATCAGCCCGATAAGAACTGCAAATTTCAGGCTATCGTTCGTCGTCATCCTGACGACTTCCTCTGGTCTTTTAATATCACTAAACGGCGGCGATTTTAAGTCCGCCATGGTTTTTTAGGTCACTATTCACTGGTACACAATTTTATAATCCACTCAACACCAAATATTCATGAAAACATTATTAAATCGGCTCACATGATAACACACGAAAGTCGCATTCTGCCATTTTGGAATTTTTCAGTGTTGCCAGAGCCAGATTTCTCGTAACTCACTCGAGCGAATCAATGAGGCTTCACTTTTCGGGTAAATAAAAGAAATTGAAAATTTAATACACTTGACCTTATTGGGTAATTAAAATCATTCATTTGGTCTTTATTCATATACACATGTCGTGAGAATTTGAAGAAAACTCACAAACAGAAGGAGAAGTAATATTGATACCTACATTATGAATTTAATTACATTAGACTTTTGATTTATTTTGCTACATTAGACTACGATAGAATTGCTTTATTTTGTTTGAAATAACAGTGATACAAAATATGCGGGTTACAGTTATCGTGCTCACCAGTTGGCGACACCGTGCTGCAAGTCCAGCTGTCAAAGTTTGTTATTGGTTATTATGGACGTGAAAACAAATTTTACGTTGAAATCGTGTTTAATACAATAAAAACGTACAGTAATTTCTTTTATCGAACATCCAGTATTGTAGGGAAGTCCCGTTTTCTTCGGATAAAAGTATGCCATAAGTTTACGAACGGTAAAATTGTCTCAAAGCACTGGAATTCGTTGACCCGTAATTCATATTTGCCATATAATCAATCTTAAGTATTGCAAAATAGTCACCACATTAATCTAAATAGAAATAAACCCGCGTAACTCACCCACAAACTATGAAAGTATGAAATTTGACATTTCGGAGGACTGACATCACACTAGCGCCTTTTAGTGGCGAATTCATACGCGGTATCAGTCTATTATTTATCTTCAGGATTTCGCCCGTCGCCGCGTTGGTGAACACACGTGCTCTTCATGACGACGGGCTGAATCCACTACCGTACAAAACCAATTGTCTACTGTCATGGCTTCGTTACCGAACAACGTCTAATGTACACGTGGTTGGCGAAATCATCATAAATTTGATGGAAAGCCATTTTTTTTAAAGTGAAGTGAAGTGATTTATCTTCACCAGACATTCATGGATTAATACTAGTACTTTGAAGAACATATCAACTAAATTTTAGTGAAGGGCTCCGCACCCGTATAAAACTAGATATAACCACTTCTGCAAAATATTACATACTTACTAGACATAACCACTTCTACAAAATAGTTTGAAAAATGACATTTTGTGTTTTTTTGTTCAATTATTATTTACTGCGTATTTATTACCCGTGCTAGAGGTGATGCGTCGTGTACTAGCAACATTCTTGTAATTTGACAACTTCACGTCATGGATGAGCAAAAATGTATTTCTAAATGGTAGCTATGTATTTGTTTTCATGAAAAGAAAAACAATTAGGTATCATAATATTATAATTTAGAAAAAATATAACATGCAAAATTAAAATTAATTATAAATTAAATATTACGTTTATAGAGGAATAATGTTGGTCAAATTGTAAAGTGAAGTTAGTACGAGAATGCCAAATCAAGTGTGTTTCACTTCACACTGGTTCAGTCGTTACTGTAAACATGGCGGCGATAGATGTCGAACCTCCTAAAGTGAGTTTTACATTTATAATTTGTGTTTATTTAGCAAATATCGAGCCTTTGTTTTGTTTGTTATCAAGTTCTACTTCATATAATTACGAAATAGTGTAATGAACGACTACTGTACGACCTCTAAGATAAATACTTTGGGCGTTGCTCCATTTCCTTTCCTCAACAGAAAACGGCTTTAATTGTGTGTCAGTTAGCGTTCAACTTTTAGAACTGGAGCAAAATGGTAAACAATGTAACCGTCCGCATGCAGGAATGCAAACAGTATACATCCTACTCCCGTAATTAGTTCATTTGGACATCATTTCGTTGTACAACTTCAGCGTTAAATTGTCGGTGAAACTCTGTTAATTACTCCTTTTTTCAACTTGTTTTATAGATGGAGCAGAATCTGCGGACTCTGAAGCTGTCGGGGCACGTCGGTTTCGACAGCCTGCCGGACCAGCTCGTGAACAAGAGTGTGCAGAATGGGTTCGTGTTCAACATCCTCTGCATAGGTGGGTCACTGATTCACTGCTCCTTTTACTAATCACCCACGTATGGGCTTATCGTTTCGACACCGTGACCTCCTGCCTTTTATGGCGCCTTGGTACATGTGGGTGCAAGTGCAGTTGCATTACTAGCATTCTTATTGGTTTATTATAATTTATAACTCAGGCTTCAACAAGCAAATTCTAGTTGATAAGAGTAACATTCCTTAAATTAGATTGAATAATTGAATATACAAATTTAATTACAATTTCTAATGAGATCTTAAAGTAGATTTAAGGATTGTTTATAAAACTAGACAAATCTTCATAATGACAGACTATACTTAATTTACCTGAATCATGGTATGGTATGAAAATATATGAAATTTATTTACTCCATCCTGTAACCACAGGAGAGACGGGGCTGGGAAAATCAACTCTGATGGACTCACTGTTTAACACCAACTTTGAGTCGGCCCCGAGCCCCCACAACCTGCCCACGGTGAAGCTGAAGGCCCACACATATGAACTGCAGGAAAGCAGCGTCCGTCTCAAGGTGAGCATCTACTTTATTTAACTTTTTCTATTGTGTAGTTAGCTTGATTTTGCACAGCATTCATTGTTTATACCCAAGATGGAAATAAATAAGGTACCAACTGGCACATACTGCTTTTCACACCCAATTCCTAATCAACAAAAAATTATTGTAGCTGCTACAAGCAAATTTCGGCGAAACAATACATCTATATTCTATGAAACTTCTATCGGTGAAACAAAGTGCAACCGGAATACTAAGCTACTTTTTATGAAATTAAAAGTCGGAAGTACCATTACTTACAGAAATATTTTGGACATATAAATAAATAATATATTGTATAAAAGTTAAGTAGGTCAAGTCAATTTGTAGTATAAAATAATAATAGTTTTTTGCCTTTTCTGTAAATATTTCGTTTTACTCCCTAAAGACAATCTACTATTTATTATATTATGCGCTCATTCTGACAGAATGGTCGCTTTTATACTTTTGACTTGACTTTGACTTTATCTTTTTATGAATGAAACCTACGCTAAAGCGCCCTAAAGCTACGGTAGCCCAGTGGTTCAAGCATGCGGCTGTCAAGCGGCGGTCGTGGGTTCGAATCCCAGCTCGTACCAATGAGTTTTTCGGAACTTATGTACGGAATACCATTTGATATTTACCGTTAGCTTTTCGGTGAAGGAAAACATCGTGAGGAAACCTGCATACATCCGCGAAGAAATTCAAAGTTGTATGTGAAGTCCCCAACCCGCTCTAGGCCAGCGTGGGGACTACTGCCTAATCCCTCTCATCTATGAGAGGAAGCCTGTGCCCAGCAGTGGGACGTATATAGGCTGATGATGATGATGAATGAAACCATAGAGTTTTACCATGCCATGGCCCTCGACGATAAAGTATAAAAGCGATCATTAGGTCCGTGCACGTGTGACATTAAAATGTGATTGCGTTCAGAATTAAAGGTTCATATCTGTGTTGTCAGCTGACGATCTGCGACACGGTGGGGTACGGCGACCAGGTGAACAAGGAGGACAGCTTCAAGGCGGTGGTGGACCACCTGGACGCGCAGTTCGAGGCCTACCTGCAGGAGGAGCTCAAGATCAAGCGCTCGCTGCCCGCCTACCACGACTCGCGCCTGCACGTCTGTCTCTACTTCATCTGTCCTACCGGTCAGTGTTTTTTTTTATACCACGTCAGTGGAAAACAAGCGTACGGCCCGCCTGATGGTAAGCGGACACCGGAGCCTATGGACTGTGTGTGTGTGTGTGTGTTATATGTGGTATGTTATATTATGCTGTGGTCTTCTGCAAGGCTGTACTTCCTCAGTTGGGCTGCTCCAAATTCGAGCAAGATGACATTTTGCTGTGCCCTAACTCACTAGTCATCTTGGGAATTTATGCTTGCCAGTCCATCACTCAAGTATGGACTTATTGGTATGACAGTAGAATCACTACGGACAACAGCTTACTATAAAGCGTGTCATACGTAACGACGCGCCCCTCTATATTGAATCTGCGCAATCGTACGGAATGGACTGTGGAGTGGCGCACCTTCGTGGATGACACACACTACATATCTATTATCTTCCTTTCTTTAGTTCAAGATTATAAATTATCTATGTTTAAATATATGGAATACTGTGGCTAGTTTCGTCTCACATATTGTACTACTTTCTCTTGCCTACTTGCAATTTTTTTCATGGAGATAACCTGTGATTCGTGTTCCCTCTCTGCACCTTGTCCCTGCGGGATAGTTCCGGGACATTCCAACCGGCTTCTCTGGGGTACTTTATAGAGTGCTGTGGCCCCCCGTTGCAAAGAAACCGCTCTTGGCCACCCGATCACCCCCTTTAGTCGTCTTCTACGATAGGCGCGGAGACCGTAGACACATACTTGACCGACCTACGCGGATGAATGAAATGTTTTGATGGACACCGAGAACAATGCTCGATATAGTGCCTAGTTTCGTGTCACGTATTTGTATTACTTTCTCCCGCCTACTTGCCCAGTAAACGTACATTTCTGACACGTCCTTGACACTGCATATGTTATTGCCTACCGTATATATTCACCGCGCGTGCGCGACAATAACAACACGCTAACGGTACTCTCGCCATACTGGGGTCCTGTGCCGAAGATAATGGCGTGCGTAAACAATGAATGCATTAACTTAACCCTGCCGATAGATAAATGGCTGCGTAAATTAACATTCCAGAGGCGAAGTGTGATATATTTGTAGAAATTTATCGCACAGGACTTTACATTGTAGTTATCGGACGAACAGAAGCATCGTTTATGCGTTGGTCTATCGTGGCGTGTAACTAAGATAGGAATATTTCCATATAGTGGGAACAACAAGAAACTCATTCGTAGTTTTTCTGGCCAATGGCCAGTGGCCAATGTGGCCATGCAGAACAAAATTTGGAGAATCATTGATTAATGTGATTACAATAATCTAAATATGCTGTCATATTTAGATAATTGTATTGACATTACTCAGATGTTTTTGTTATTAGGTAATGTTATTGATTTTACCGTGAATAGGGTATTGTATAGATAAGGTGAGGTGAGACAAGTTTTCCTATGAAAGTCTTTATGACTTTGTTCCAGACGGGAACAAGGAAGAATTATAGAAAACAAGGATTAAAGCCAAAGACTGTTTATTACAGTTTTTACAATAATTAAATTGTGTTTTTGGGTAGTGTTTCGCTAGGCGATAGGAATGCAAGTGATCGAGCATAGGGCTCTTATGTATGGCCGCGTGAGTGAGGTGAGCTGTGATTGGCTAATTACAGGTATCACGCGATATTTAAGAGATCTAATTGGATAAGACTCAATACAATGCAAAATATGCCTTGTGCAGTGTACATAAGGTGTAAAATCGGTTAACAAATAAACATAACGTTATATTGTGACAATGTACTCCACGCAGCGGCGTGGACATCCTCCCGGCCCTTGGAAGCTGGCATAGCTTTCAAGCTTGATGTTCGGCGGTGGGGAGAAGGCACAGACGGTTCAGCGCACGACGTACAGTGCCGTGAGCTGTCTTGATGTCGGCGACCCGAGGCACCCCGTCAGGTCCAGGAAATAGCTTGCTGACGCGTCCTAGGCGCCAATACAGGGGTGGAGTATCCTCCTTGATGAGCACGAGGTCATCGAGTTGCAATCGTTTGCATGTCACTCGCCATTTCGTGCGCTGTTGCAATTCTGCCACGTATTCGTTAGACCATCGCTTCCAGAAGTGCTGACGGATCTGCTCCAAGCGCTGGAACCTGTTCAGGCGTGAAGAGTCGACGTCGGTGTAGCATGGAGCAGGCAGCGACGTGAGGGATCTGAAGATTAAATAGTGGCCTGGGGTCAAGGGCTGGAAATCATGGGGCGATGAACTGAGGGGACAAAGGGGCCGGCTATTAAGGATTGCTTCGATTTGGGCAAATAGAGAAGCCAGTTCCTCAAAAGTTAGATGCGTTTGCCCTAATATTCTACGAATATGAAATTTGGCTGAACGGACGCCGGCTTCAGCGAGACCGTTAAAGTGAGGTGCGTATGCAGGCGAAAATTTAAAATCTATATCTCGCTGAGCTGCAAAGTCAATTAGAGAATTTTTATTTAACTCAAGAAACTTATTTATTTCTTTAGCGCCCGCAACGAAATTACGCCCATTATCACAATAAATTAGTCTTGGTTTTCCCCTGCGGGCAATGAACCTTGTTAACGTTAGAATAAAGGCGTCTTTACTTAGCTCGCTGACGGGCTCTAAATGAATACATCTATACCTAAAACACACAAAGATACACAAATAACATTTTGTTATTTTGCATCCTCGGCCCTTGCGATCAGTAATTAAATACGGACCTGCAAAATCGGTGGCGACTGTACTAAAGGGGAAGTCAGGCTCAACACGATCGTTAGGTAAATTGCTCATAATATTCGCCATGCCTTCTCCTTTAAACCGTCGGCACTTAAAACAGCGATCATAAACAGTTCGCGCCAACCTACGGCCGCCTATCGGCCAATACTGGTCGCGAATCGATGCTAATAATAATTGTGGAGGAGCGTGCAATAGGCGCTCATGTTCCTGTTGAAACATCAATTTAGTGAAATGATGATTAGTAAGCAAAGGCAAGGGTTTTTTATTTTTTAAGCAATGGACCTCATTAGGAAACGAAACCTGTTGAGCAAGTTTAACTAGCGACGTTAAGGCACGTCTGAGTTCTTCGACAGTTAATATACCTATTTGTTTATTTTGGGGGTTTCGAAGGTTATAGATGAACCTGTGGACTTGTGCACATGCTCGCTGGGCCCTAGTCAATTTGGAAAACCTTTCTATATCTATACATGCCGCCGCAGGCGCAGTCTCCA
This sequence comes from Cenopis cana, assembly GCA_951800055.1. NCBI lineage: Eukaryota > Metazoa > Arthropoda > Insecta > Lepidoptera > Tortricidae > Cenopis > Cenopis cana. The sequence goes on from OX637487.1 coordinate 18,546,136, forward strand.
CCACCAAAGCCGGAAACGCTTTTAGTTCAGGAAGGTCAATGACTTCGGGTGGCGAGTTTGGCCATGAAGTTTCCGGTTGACATAGCCAGGCGGGCCCATGCCACCATAAATCGGCGCTTAATACCTTTTGGGGATCTACACCGCGAGAACAAAGGTCGGCCGGGTTATCTGACGTAGGTACATGGCGCCAACACATGGGATCTGAGAGTTCGACAATAGCGGCGACTCGATTGGCAACAAAAGTTTTAGTTGCGTGGGCTGTTTGGAGCCAGCCGAGGACAACCTTGGCGTCCGACCAGTACACGTGACGGTCAATTTGACAACGCAGTGCTTGTGTAACTGCTGAGCTTAGTTGAGCTCCCAGAAGAGCTGAGCAGAGCTCAAGTTTAGGTATCGTCGTAGCCCGTATGGGCGCGACGCGGGTCTTGGCACACAACAAGCGAGAGGTTACCCTACCTTCGGCGTTTGTAGACCTAACATAGACACATGCACCATACGCAACCTGAGAGCTGTCACAAAAGGTATGTATTTCGACATGTTTAGGGTTGTCAATCAATACTCGCCTCGAAATCTTTAGTGAGGCCAGCACGTCTAGGCCCTGAGAAAATTTTATCCATGTTTTTTTTATATTTTCGGGAACTTCTTGGTCCCAATCGAGCTTTAGAGTCCATAGTGATTGTATAAGTATTTTAGGTATTATGGTACAGAGAGAAAGTAGACCCAAAGGGTCAAATATTTTGAATGTAGACGACAAAATAGATCTTTTTGTCATAGGGACATTAGGGGGGGCTTCAATATCAAATTGTAGGTTATCGGAAACAGGGGACCATCCTATACCTAACATGCTAGTGGAGTTACTTATTGTAAGATGTCCTCCGTCCTGTATAAAACTGTCATCAAACAAGGACTGTAAATTCGATCGATATTTTCTAAGGTGGAAACAACCCTTTGCCAGTTCATCCGACACCTGACGTTGAATGTATTTCAACTCCTCTTCAGAGTCTGCCCCAGTTAGTAAATCGTCACAGTAAAAATCGTTTTGAATTATATTTTTTATGGCGGGGTCATTACACTCAGCGCCAAGCTGCCAGATGCACCGGGTGGAAAGAAAACTTGCACTTGCAAAACCGTAAGTGATCGTTTTAAGCCTTAAAGTGCGAAGGGGTTCAGTTTCGTTATCTCGCCACAATATTAGTTGCAAGTCCCTGTCAGAAGGATCCACCAAGACCTGGCGGTACATTTTTTCACAATCACCTGAGAGTATGTATTTATGCATACGGAAACGTAGTAATATATTGAACAAAGAGTCTTGTATCACAGGTCCTACCATCTGCAAATCATTGACCGAAAAACCGGAAGTAGAACGGACAGAACCATCAAAAATTACGCGTAAGCGAGTTGACTCACTTTTATTTTTTATAATTGGAAAATGAGGGAGATAGAAGTGGGGGCCGACCGGCCTATGCTCAGGTGATTCCTCGAGATGGTCAAGTTCGGCGTACTCGTGAATAAATTCAGAGTACATTTGTTTTATTTCGGGCTGCTTTCGAAAGCGCGCCTCTAAGCTTAGAAACCGTTTCTTGGCTAACGAGTAGGAATCCCCCAAAATGTCCTTTTCGTCACGAAGCGGTAAACGAACGCAATAGCGACCAGTGGTCAAGCGATAGGTATTGGCTTGAAAATGTTGTTCGCACATTTTCTCTTCTTTAGTATAAGGGAGAGATTTAGGTATATTTTCTAGTTCCCAAAACTTGGATAATTGGTCATTTAGGTCAGGCAAATCAGGCTCTTGCAGCAAAAAGTTACAACGAGTAGTTTTAATTGATGATTGTAGTTTAGGTTGGTTAAATATAGGCAGCGGACCAGAAATAAGCCAGCCCAGCTTGGAACTCCGAAGGATGGGGTCGCGGGGCCCTAGCGAGTGCTGATTGGACCCTATAAGGTCCCAAAATAGGTCAGCCCCGATGATCATATCAATGGAAGAGGCTTCATAAAAATTGGGGTCCGCTAATTGAAAATTGGATAAGTCGTAGCGACTGACGTCTATAGAAACTTTAGGTAATTTTTCGGCAATTTTAGGTACAACTAGGCATGTCATGTTGACATTGAATGAGTCATTAAGTGACTGCAGATGTAGGGCACAGCGCTTAGTGTGCGTGTTTATGGTGGTATCAGATAGACCGACAATACTGACATTAGATGGTTGAGAAGTTAGGTTTAAAGTTTGTTGAACCCTTTGACTGATGATCGTGGATTGACTCCCACTGTCCAGTAAACAACGAACTATTGTGGTATCATTAGTCACTGGATTTTTTAATTGAACGCGAGCGGTACACAACAATACTTCCGAATTAGTCATAGTAGTTAAACTGGTGCTACTAGTGTGCGCGACTTCATTTTGTTTTGAACAATCTTGATTAGGGATGTGTAAAAGCGAATTGTGTCTTTGTTTACAAGAGCGACAAGATCCTGGCAATCTGCAATTTTGAACCTTATGACCAACCCGCAAACAGTTCTCGCACAAATTGAGAGATAACGCCAAAGAAACCCTATCCTCCGGCCTTTTCGCTTTGAAAGTAGCACATTCGTACAGAAGATGCTGACCCTTGCACACAGGGCACTCACTAAAGGGTTTAGAAGTAGAAGTGAGAGCAAATGTCTTAGTCTGTGGCTTAGAGGGCACCGGCGGCGGCAGATGTTTTGTCTTGTCGTGTCTTTGTCTGTTCACTGTCTCTAAAACGTCTGCACGGGCTTTAAGGAAATCGAAAAAATCATTTAAACTAGGGATTTCCGGCAGCGTATTCCTATGCTCTTCCCATTTATAGCATGTGCTGCTGTCTAATTTAGAAGACACCATATAAATAAGGAGCACATCCCACTTGTCAGCGGGCAGTCCCAAAGTGCAGAGAGCTCGCAAGTTCTTAGTAATGTGATCAATAATAAATCTTAATGACTTGTCGGTCTCTCGCACTGATTCAATGCTAAATAAAGCTTTTAAGTGATTATTTATTAATTGTCGTTTGTTGTCGTAACGTTTGCACAAAAGTTGCCAAGCCTCGGAATAGTTAGAATCGGACACTTCTAAATTGCATAGGACGCGGGCCGCCTCCCCTTCCAGATACGAGAGGAGGTAATGAAATTTGTGTATATTTTGTATTTTAGAATTGTTGTGAACTAAAGAAATATAAGTTTCTTTAAATTCGAGCCACTTAAAACACGAACCGTCGAAGTTTTGAATTTTAATCACAGGTAGCCTGAATCCGAGAACGTCACCATCTTCGTGATGACAAGTAGTGTTTTCGGAACAGTTTCTAGCAGGTAAATGCGCTTCTAGAAAGTCTTGTGCTATAGATATGTTCGTGTCAAACTCTTGCTCAAAGACGTCCCTATTCGTCAGTTCCTCAGCTTGGTCGCGTTCACTTAAAATCTCTATTTGACTTTGCACCTCATCGAAATCGGTAAACAAAGCTTGCATTCTCGATATCTTCATTGTCAGCTGCTTGGTTTCTAACGACGAAATAGTTGTTAATCTAGTTAAATTATCCAAATAGGATTTGAATTTAGTTAACCGCCCCTTTATAGAAGCGCGTCTAGATTTGAGCATTTTAAGTTTATCTTCCACAGACATTTCGTCTTGCGGATATAAGGGCGACGGAGTCATATTTAGCAAATGAAATTATCGAGAACGAAAGAATGCAAAATCTAAGTAAACAAGTTATGTAATGGCATACGATACGCTCCTCACTCAAGCCGGCCCGCCGACGCGCCGTCTGCCGTTCAGCCAGAAGAAAATGCACCCTCGAGCCTGCGCGTAGGCAGCTATGCGCTCGCGCTGCAGTCCGGGGCGTGGCAAGTGCACGAAGTAGGTCACTGGACGGCTGGAATAGCAAAATTCACTACTAAACAGCTGATTGGGTGTAGGCAGAAAAACAGGCGGGCAAGGGGCGTTAAATGCCTAAATTTAGAAATGAAAGGAGCGCAAAGATTTGCTTGTGTTTTGTAAAAATACTGGGGGGATAAACTAATGCTCTTTATGGAAATTAGGCAGATATACCTCTTAGGTATTAGAAATTGCTTTAAATTGAATGCTGAATATACTCGACAATGAAGAAAAAAAAGCGAAGATCGCGTTGCTTGAAAAACAAATTGAAAATGAAATGATTAGAAGAAACACTTGCAAAATGAAATTAGGATTCTTAATTGGTTCTCTTTGGCCTTAATGTTTTGTAGTAGGTAGCTTGAAATTGTTCGTAGCTAAGTTAGCTAGAAGTAGGTACAGATAGAACGCTTAGTATTTTCGAGAAACTGGAATTACTATTGGCACAAATCCAAGAGGAATTAGCTAGGAGAAGTATAGGAACGGGCTCACTTGACAAATTGGGCAAGCAGGTAAAGTAGGCACGTTGTGGCGCTGCGTGGCACGTGGCGTTGGCTGCTGCGTAGTAGGCGTGGGTCCGTCGAAAAGGCGCCTCTCGGGCGCTGGAAACTGGAGCGATGGAGCCTGGCTGCACGATGCACGATGGTAGGCACAGCTGATGCCTTAGGATTTGCCTAGGCTTCTAGGCGCTGCGCAGAGTAGGTGCTCGTGGCGATGACCGCGTCGCTTGAAGGAACAGGCCCCTCAAACCGAGCCTTCGGGATCTGATTAGTAGCAGGGTCCTGTCACGGTCGCCAACTTTGTTCCAGACGGGAACAAGGAAGAATTATAGAAAACAAGGATTAAAGCCAAAGACTGTTTATTACAGTTTTTACAATAATTAAATTGTGTTTTTGGGTAGTGTTTCGCTAGGCGATAGGAATGCAAGTGATCGAGCATAGGGCTCTTATGTATGGCCGCGTGAGTGAGGTGAGCTGTGATTGGCTAATTACAGGTATCACGCGATATTTAAGAGATCTAATTGGATAAGACTCAATACAATGCAAAATATGCCTTGTGCAGTGTACATAAGGTGTAAAATCGGTTAACAAATAAACATAACGTTATATTGTGACAATGTACTCCACGCAGCGGCGTGGACAGACACTATTAAATATCCCCTGCCTGTGGCAAAAGTTATTTCACGTTTAGTATAATACGGTGGATGCCATCAGTGAAAATAAAGAATTCACGTTTACCAATAAATAAAACACGCAAAAAACACTCGGTAAACAAATAGTATTTTATACAATCGTTATATAATGAATGCTTTTTTAGTCGAGAACCGCGTTTAGACCACGAGGCTTGCCGAGTGGTCTAAGTAAGGTTCGAGACTCAAAAAGCTAATTATATAACTATTGTATACAATACTTTTTCTACGAGTCCACGAAAATAACAAAATAACAGAAAGTTGCCGCTGAAACGATCTCATTTGTTCATGTAGGTTACACGGTGATTAATACCACGTGGTCTGTACATATCACAATACGTATCACGTGGGTATTGATGAATATTGAAAACAAGTCTAAATAATTATGAAATTTACGATAATATCACAAGTATTGTAAATTTGTAATAACAATTCCCAAGGGGCCGGTGCCCTGTTAAGATTGAAAAAAAAAAATATCAGTCCATGCCCGCCTTTGGCATTATGTCAAATTTCGACCAATCACGACGCAAGAGAATTTAAGTTTTTTTTTCTAATGATGGCCAGTATCCAGACGACCGTTTAAGTAGGTAGACAATTTGACAAGTGCATTGACGTTTTTACCTTCAGAAGCGCGGGAAGCACTATTAATGTTGAAATATTCATAAAATTAGTCTCCTTAAACTTAATTTTTTTCATCAAATTACGGCGTTCTATTTTTGAATGATATTTCGATTCTCCGCGCAGTTGTACAATGAAATATTATATTACTCCATAGAGCATAGACTTTTAGTTCCGCTTAAAATGTATAATATTGTGCAATGGTCTATGAAGTTCTAATTGTAATATTGTAGTCGACGAGTATAAAAAAAATATTTTAAATAAATCACGATAAAAAAATGGACTCTGTTTGGCCATCTAAATTTGTGACGTCTATTTATTGTATTTCCCTATAAACTGGACAGTAACAGAGCGGCTTTCACTTTTTATTCAACGTGTCATTACATTCTGTAATTTGTGCCTTACACGCCAAAGTCTTCGTAGCGAAAGACTGAAAATGAACCTTACTTGATAGCAAGTAGCGTGCCTTTACATCAACTTCTTCGACCCCATATGAAGTCATTGGCGTGTGGGGCAGAGTAAGATTGTTCAGAAATATTTATTTATTTATCCGTTCCCTGCTGCCCTCCGCAGGCCACGGGCTGAAGTCCATCGACCTGGTGTGCATGAAGAAGCTGGACACGAAGGTGAACATCATCCCCATCATCGCCAAGGCCGACACCATCTCCAAGACCGAGCTGCAGAAGTTCAAGGTACCCGCCTCCACACACGTACACAGAGGGTCCGCTCCGAAATTAGGAATCCGAACTTCGTATCGTGCCGTCCCTTTCACTCATATGGTGTATAACACGAGAGTGAAAGGGACGTAATGATACGAAGTTCGAATTACAGAGTAGTGAAGCAGATCCTTTGATATTCGTTTACTTAATTTGCCATAAGAGTAATATTCATTTTAGTTAGGACCGTGTAGTTTAGGATTTAGTTTAGATAGATTTGTTCTATAACTGTATGAAAAGTTAACAGTTTGAGATATTAAGGATTTGTGGCAAACATGACATTTATTACGACCGGGTTAGCCTAGTGGATCTGTTTCCAAGTCTTGGATGTTTCACATTTCTTATTGAGCATGCTATGGCTTTTCTGACTGATCATTTTATGAAACAAAGTGTATGACTAAATAGCGCGGTTGAAACATCCCACTTGTTGGTGGGACGCATGTGGCGCTCGCTACTGCCGCGAGGGCACGGGAAAGTAAACCGCGTGCGACCGTGACCGGCACAAATGTGTGCATACTTCCTTCAGCGCGGCCTCTGAAAAGAAAGAAAGAAAAGAAAAAGAAAAGAAACATTTATCCGTGACAAACAAAACACAACCAGGACATTACAAAACCGAATTTCCCTCTGGCCTCTGAGGCCGAGGATGCAGTGGAAATAAACAAAAAACTGTTTCCGTGCACTGAAATACGAATATCATGTTTAATAACTGTATTAATTAACTATGTTTTCCTCAGAACATAAAATTCACAACTTTACACCGATTTTACGAAGTTATGTGGCATGAACGTATTTGTCAGCGAATATTATTATTATTTTTACTGTACATTCGCTAGCACCAATATATATATACCAGAACAAAGCACGCATAAATATCTGACATGATTCTATTTGTAGGGCCGTTAGGACGTGTCAGATATTTTTGCCGCCTTTGTTTTGGTAGATATTAATGCTGGTGACTGTACATACTGTACTGATATGACCACACACCACCACCAGAACCCGGAATAACGTTTTGTAGTCGTACGATATTGATTTAGAAACAAAATGGATAAATTATACTAGCACTGCCATCAATAGGTACTTTTTTTTATATATATGGGATTGCTCTTGGCCAGCAACTAGCCATTCAATCAATACAGTAATCAATTTCTAAACATTAACGTTTGTACTCATATATCATAACAGCCGCCGTTTACTTAGACGGCACAGGCTCTCTTACGGAAATTTATTCTTCACTATCATGTTCTAGTCGAAGATAATGCAAGAGCTGTCAGCGAACGGCGTGGAGATCTACCAGTTCCCGACGGACGACGAGTCGGTGGCCGAGGTGAACGGCTCCATGAACTCCCACATCCCCTTCGCGGTGGTGGGCTCCACCGACATGGTCAAGATCGGCAACAAGACCGTCCGCGCCCGCCAGTACCCGTGGGGCACCGTGCAGGGTGAGACCTCCAGACAGTTCAGTCAAGCTTGTAGGTCAGGCGTTTACAATTCGCCGCCCGAATAACTACCTCGGAGACGAAACCCACAGTGATGTAAAAATTATAAAGCTTCACGTGTGAAAAAAGTTTGCTCTTTACATAAAAATGGAGATCTCCGAATTAGACAAGTCCAAACCATGAAAAAGCGCTTCGTTATTAAATTATGCCTTGGGCGAAAAACAGCACGTGCAATGAATAGTGGAGCGCTTCCTCATGGGTAAGAAAGATCTCTATACTGTAGACCCCTAACATCTATGTAGTTAGGTATTTACTAACAGACTGAGAACGTTGTACGATTACAGTGGAGTGGTGCAACCCGTCATTAATCTACCTCGACAGAAACTGCTGAAGATTGCTGTCAATCCGAGAGAACTTTGATCTTCAAACTCTGCACCTAATAATTGTATTATTTTGTCCACATTCCAGTTGAGAACGAGTCGCACTGCGACTTCGTGAAGCTGCGCGAGATGCTGATCCGCACCAACATGGAGGACATGCGCGAGAAGACGCACGCGCGCCACTACGAGCTCTACCGGCGCCGGCGCCTGCAGCAGATGGGCTTCAGCGACGTGGACGCCGACAACAAACCCGTGAGTACTCCCACACTTACATGTTGCCCTGGTACATCTGTACCTCTAGTATAAAGGTTTTCGAAACAAAACACTAACGAACACGTTTGCGTTTAGTCTTAAGTTATATGACAAAAAAAATACTACCATAAGCCACCAGAGGCTCTGCTCGCGTTGCCTTACAAAATGAGACCAAACTCAAACGCGTTCGTGTGTGTTTTGTTTCGAAAAAAGTTATACTAGAGGTTCTGAATTATGAGAGTTGCCATCGCTGCTTTGACGGCATGTGATTCTGTGATACGCCAGTAAGAACTAATAACTCTGTGAGTACTCCATATGTCGCATGTTGCCTTGGTACTCTTTCGATGCAGAGATCAAGTAGGCGTCGTATGTTAGGCCGATAGGAACTTAGCAGCTGGCAAATACAGCAGATGCAGCCTGGCAAATGCAGCCTTGGTACACATAATGCGCTAATATATTATCAGGGCTGCTACTGCCGTACTGTTGCTGGTTTAACTTCACAGACAACAAGCCCATGACCCTCGTGGAAACAGGAGTACGGTATGGCTGTCAGTGACTTTAGCAGTAACTACCCATAACAAACGGAATTCAGAGTGCTGCCGCTGAGCTCCATCATCCGGTTTGTGGAAAGGTTGGAGAGCAGTCGAAGATCCGCAAGGACGAGGGTCCTTATCTTATTTAGTCTAGATCCTCATCTAGACAAGAATCTTTACCATATTTAATAGCTTGTATTGAACCCTTGTATTTGGTGTTCCAGGTGTCGTTCCAGCAGACGTTCGAGCAGAAGCGCAGCGCGCACCTGGCCGAGCTGCAGCAGAAGGAGGACGAGATGAGGCAGATGTTCGTGCAGCGTGTGAAAGAGAAGGAGGCCGAGCTCAAGGACGCCGAGCGCGAGGTACTGCCGCACTCCTGTTACCCTGGTGTCGAACATACCATAGTCCAAGGCTGAAAATAGGCTTCAACAGGCTTTCACGTCTGATTAATAGCGCCGCGGAAATTATGAAGGTGAAAATGGAACTATGTTGAGTTACCCGTGCTCGTTGTAAGGGAACTAACTAATCTAACTTTGAACTTTCCGAAGAATTGATGCCTGATATTTAGAATTACTAAGTTTAAACTGAGTTTTAGCACGTCGGCTCCCGCACCGTTGCGCAAAGCTATTGAAATTATTGTTTAATAAAAGAATAACGGTTACACTCACTTGGAAAAGTCACTATCCAAGTGAATGTCAATCGTGATTCTCTTATTAAGTGTACTGTGTATGTCACGTTAGTTTAAATTTATGATATAATCGTGATAATGCATCCATGTCATTGGCATAGAAGTAAGAATTTTTTGTTCCCATACTGTGTGTCACCGGCACTGAACATGTTTAATTGGGGGGGCTAACATTACTACAGCTTATCCTGATGCTGGTAACTCCTAATACATACTCTGTTGAACATCCTTTCATTGTGACAGTTGCACGGCAAGTTCGACAAGCTGAAGAAAGATCACACCGACGAGAAGAAACGTCTCGAGGAGCTGCGCAAGAAGATCGAGGACGAGACGATCGAGTTCAACCGGCGCAAGCAGCAGACCGCGCAGTCGCACCACACGCTCACGCTCGGCAAGAGCAAGAAGAAGTAAACTCCTGCCGTTCGCTGCACTCCTGGTACTTGGCTTGTCGACATCATACATTCTGAGTGCTCAAAATTATCTGAACATACACTTTAATGACTTGACAATAGTGCTGAGTTCAGATGTTTGTGAGCACCTGATTCGCTACGATATATCTAATGGCGACTGTAAGTGTACAGTTTTGATCAGATATTGGTGCACTTTTGTACAGTCATTTGACTCAATTGATTGCGCAACTTAAGGCGGCAGCCGGTCAAATCAAACGCCATCGAAGCTGATCTTTGCCACGTTACGTAATTAGATTACTAGACGCAAGTAACCAGGAGCACTTAACATTATCATTTGATAGTATGTTGATACTAAACAACCGCCTTTTTTATGTAGGACCGAATCCTATCAATCGCTGAAGCTTAACACCTCTGATACTTAACGACTCGATTTCTCGTTAATTTCTTATTTGAGACTAACTTTCAGTCGGTGAACTTTCAGTACTATTAGATATCCTCTAGATATTTGGGTGTTAAGTTGCAGAGTACTAATGAAATGGAATGAGTTCCTACTCGACTAGATCTTTAGCGTCTACCGCTGATAGCATTCATCGCTTTGTCACTTGTACTTATTAATCAGAGACGAATGATGTAGTTGTCTAAAATGATGGTAGATTGACAAGCGGCCTGATTTACTAGTGAAGTGCTTTGTCGTTCATTATGTTCAACAATTTTTCCAAGTTCGAAATAGAAAAAAGCGTTTTTAACTACACTGATCGTAATTATGCTCCGTAATGAATGCTGTGTATTTCATTAGGATGGTTTTGATTGCCTGTGTTCAATAGATGCCGTGAAGATAACATAGCTTTTGTAAATGCGATGAAATTATATTTTTTCAGGGTTAGATCCTGACACTATTTCCGAAATTTAATTTAATTATTATTGTATAAGTTAAATATAAGAATATTGGCCAAATAATTATGTTAACCAACACTATCTGGTTAAATCACTTGACTTACCAAATGTATTATTGAAATGAATATTATGTTTATAAAATGTATTCCGTGCGAGTGTGACACTGAACGCGTTAACTAGACAGTTATACTCGAAATAATTGTAATATGGATTAAGGATGAGATATGTAATTGGCAGATTGTGCGTGGGGTCTAGTTAACGCCTTCGTCTAGCGTAAGGTTCTCAAATTAAACATACGGTTATGTTTAAATAGTTTATTGCGTACGAGCGCTCTTAGGAGTATCGCGTAGTATCGCAGATTTTGCTGCTTGAGCTAGACTACATGCAATTCAAAGTAATGTATACACTTGTGCTCCTTATTGCAATGTAATAGAGTACACAATTGTGTAGGTTTCTTTGCACTGTCCCGAGCGTTTGATTATTAACATGACTCTTGGCTTTTTCGTGTAAAGCCAAAATGTAGCATTAAAGTAAATAATCAGATTTATATCAATATTTAATTAATTTTAATGAATTTTATAATAGTTTTAATAATATCGCTCTCTGAGATTTTATACCTTATAGGGGCGCAAGTATGTAATTTCCACGCATTTATTTGTTCATTCCTTTTATATATTTTTTATACTTATAATTAATATTTACCCGATTGAGGTATTCAATAAAATCGTGAAATTACAGGTTGTTTCACTTGCCATTCAATGCATATTACCTATCATTTCTCCGAGTAAAAATGTAGGAATATTTCAAGTTTCCTACGTTGGACGGATTCATAGTATTATATTAGGTCTAAGGGTTGTATGTATAAGTATACAAAGTATACACAACCACTTCCCGCTAAGTTACTAAAAACAATTGAGGTCTATCCTATCCCTCTAGATTCTAGTCACATCCAATTGTCCCATTACTTTTTCATCGTGGTAGACCGATGAGACAAGTGCACTAATTTTTATGTTATATTTTTGTCAAAGTGTGTTGCCGTCAGCACGGTATGAGGAGTTCAAAAACTTGGACCTGTTTATTCCCGGTGGTCCCGTCACGAGGAAGAAGTTAGTGAGACTATTTTATCTCTCGCGTCCAGACACGCACACATAGCCGCGAGACGGGTTTACACCACACATGCTTCGGTGTCGCTTCTTGTTACGTTCGTATATAATATCTTCTTTGACCATGCAGTGCGTAAGCCGAGCGAGCGAAGCGAGCGTGCCGAGACTGGCCGGCAAAGCGCCAGAACCGAACATGTCTGGACAACTTGAAAATGTTCGGTTCTCTTGATGACGTTAATAGGACTTTTGGGAATAAAAATATTAGTGTCATTTGTCACATGATACTATGAAAACGTGTCAATGGGATAGACAGAACAATTCAAACATTCGTGAATGGATTCATCTTTGTTAGCAATCTTGTATTGTGGTCTATGATGATAAGATTTCAGTTCAGAATTGTGTGACTAGGGAGGCTGTCACACGAGCGACACACGCAGCGGCTGCGGCAGTGTGTACGCCATGGGCTTGTACAGGCGGTTGTAGTAGGTGTAGCGGCGGCGCTGCGGCGTCACGGAGCCGCGCGCGGCGAGCGACGCCGCGCTCGGCGGTGCGGCCCGACACTGCAAGCAAAGGGATATATTCTCAAAAGACGATATGATTAATGATTATAAACAGAGAATTTTCTGTAAGGGATTAGTTATTGTTTTGATAGAATATGAAGAAATCGTTTAATGAATACTATGATCTACGTAAGGTAAGTACTTACTGATTTGCGACCTTACGAAATTCATGTCATACCATACTTCCAGTCTGGGTAGTAGGAACATCACGTTGATGATGACAAAGCGTGCACATAGTGAAAATTCTACGATGATATTGATAAACAACTATGCGTATAGTTTCGCACTGATCGATCGACTGTCGATAGTATCGATCGTAGTCTGCTGTGACTTCGACCGAATGCTAAATTGTACGGCTGGCGCAACAAAGGTGTTTTTCTTCGGTACTGTTCACAGAGTGTACTAATAATCGATACCTAATTGTAAATGTTATTGAGAACTACGAAGCCGGTCAATGGACCAGTGGAGCAGTAGCGAGTCGACGAGCACGTGAGTCGAGCTCTAATCGAGTGACACAATGATTGGGGACACTGACAAGCGCCGGCGCTGCTCTCGTTTGTCCGATGATCTGCGTGCCTGGACTGTTAACATTGAAATCGTTTTAAGGGGAACTTATTAAGGCATGTACGAAATTACCTGATGTTTTGTTATTCGTGCCCCACTTAAAAGTTTCTAGCAAGTGGAAGCCTACTTTCAACTCCATTACAGGTGTCTACAGATAAGTCACAAGCCATTTTGGAATGGGGTTTTTTTGTGCTAAGTCCTATCCTATCTTATATCACCTATCCTATAATAGGTTCGTATAGTAAGGGCTTCCATACACGGACCGCTTCAAGCAGTCAGTTCCAACAGCTTCAAGCGGTCGCTGTTGGACGATCTGCAGTTTCAATACAACATTGTCATTCTCAACACACGGACCGCCCGTTTGCAATCGCAGTTCGAAATGAAGTCGACTCCAACCGGAACACGACTACTCTCGTGCCATTGGTCTCAATCTCGACCGCTCTAAGCAGTCCGTCTATGGAGGCCTTAAGAGTGCAAGTGAAACTACAAGCGAGTGTTAAACGTTTATTATCAACCACAAGTAGGTACAGAACTACTTACAAATAACTAGGTATAAATATAACGTACTAAACTTGGCACAATATTGCTAGCTACGTAGATGAAGTAAAATAGAGAACTTTCTCTCCCAGTCTTGGAGAAACCTGGGTAAGGTATTCGAATTTGTGTTTTTTAATTCATCTAAAATTGGCAGATATCTTTAAGAGGTAAAATATCACTTAGCGTGTATTGTATACTGGTAAGCTCTCGATTATATTAGGCGATGATTTAAAATATGTACCTAGTGGCAGGTTATCGATGATCTTAAAATACATGTTTAAAATTTGCAAGTGGCCTTACCTAGCTTGACTAATGAATTCTATTCTAGCTAAAATGATCATGTGCTGAGGTTGCTATAGAAAAATACTGAAAGAGGTTAATCGTCTGCGTCACTTGGTTCATTTGCTTGATGCTGCTTCATTTGCCTAAGGCTCGATACAGTTGGGCATCGGAGCTCTCAACCAACCATATAACGATTGACCACTTTGTTACCTGTTCTTTCGGTAGTTTTTGTTAAATCTATCTATCTACTTGGTGTCTGTGCAAAAATATCTATATCGTACGAAAATAGGGATATGTGGGAACTATCGACAACCACTTTGTACCGTAGAGTCGCAAGAGCGCGAGGCCACTTTCATTAGGTAAATGTTCTAGCCTAGAGAATGTACCTAAGTAAGCAGATTATAAATAATAAATTAAAAACAAATATAAAATAGTTACTCTTATCTTTATTATCAAATCATAGCAAAACATATGAAATTATCTATTTATGGCGGTTCAGTAGTATTCCATTTGAACTTGATAAGTAACTTAAATATCAACATAATTCGAACACAAAATAATTATCAAAATCAAACATAAAATAAAATTAGAAATAATAATAATCAGATTCATAATTGCAAATTAGAGATTAGATAGTAATTAGGTATAAAGTTATCGCATATCATTATCGTTACAAGTAGATCAAAGTTCACTATGACTAGCCCCGCCCCCACCGCCACCCGCGGGGGGCGCGCACCGCACGAGGGTGCCAGAACTCCAGGTTAGGAGATCTAAGTACGCTTACAACGACCCTTAACTAAATTAATTGAACTTCGAGCGACGCTCGGCCCTTAAGTCAAAAGTTAAAACTAATGGAATGATTATCTCGGAGGCACCTCCCGCGGCGGGGGACTCCGGTATTTGGCTTTGATGTGGAGGAAGGGCTTCTTCGTGGAGCAGGAGTCTGCGATGGAGGCGGCGAGCGAGACGCGGATGCTCTCCTCGATGGCGGCCTGCGTGAAGCCGCCGGCCGGCGCCGCCGACAGCGCCTTCTGCAGCGGCCGCGCCGCCGGCGCCGGCGCCGCTAGACTCATGCTGCGCGTTTTCTTCGCAGCGTTTAGTTTCTCCGTCCCGCAGAAGGATTTCTTCGGGTCGTGGACCGGCGTGGACGCCAGGCTCTGGCTGCGAGTCTGCCGCGGGCCGGCGGTGGGCGTGGTCGCGGCGCTCGACGCCTTCCGCGCGCTGTTGAGCCGCTCCGTCCCGCAGAACGGTTTGTCGTCGCGCGGCGCCAGCGCCAGACTCATGCTCCGCGACTTTTTGGGGGTGTTCGGGGTGCTGGTGAGCGACTTTCTAAACTCTACGGGCGGTGTTTTGACCGATCTACTCGGCGTCCGCGGCGTGCCGAAGCTCGGGAGGGATTGCTTGCGAGGGCGTGCGTCAGTTTTTAAAGGAAGCGTTAGATTAGATCGAGGGGTTCGAGGTTTGGGGGTGGAGGTGCGGCGGTCGGGAAGCGGCGAACTCTTCCCGCTGCTAGCTTTGCTGGAGGCTCGAGTGTTGCCGCTCCGGTCGGGGGAGGCCCGGCCGCTGGACGCCTTGCTGTCGGGGGAGGTGGTGCCCGTGCACTCCTTGGTTAGCGAAGCCTTGCTGGAGGCGGGGGAGACGGCGCCGGGCTTGCGGGGGACGGGGGAGGGCCTGCGGTCGTCGTCGATGCCGGAGTCGGGGTCGGCCACGGGCACGGGCAGCACGGCGCGCCGGCCCGCCGTCACCAGGCGCACCTGACACGGCTCGTGGCGCGAGAGGAAGTGCTCCAGCGTGTCCCAGCCGCCGCCCACGCGCACCATCATGTGCCGACCCTTCAGCAGCTGAAGACAAACGCAAGTTGCAACTTAAACAACCAGTTACTAAACGGTGTAGATTGAGGAAGCCGAAAACCAGGAAGATTAGTAGGTACTGTGAGAAAAAACCGTGTAAACAAAGAGTTTGGGCTTGCACTCTATATACTCTACTGCATCAGAACTCAGAACATACTTACAGAAACCGATTTATCTAGGTGCTGTATATTTAAAATGCCTTTTAAAAACTACATAAGTCAACTTACTATATTCAACAATTTTGGAAAATGTACAAGGAATTCGTCTAGGGATTCCCAACATCTACTTTATAAATGAATCAGTGCTCCAATATATAGGTACCAATAGGTATCTGTTAATTAGGAATATTGGGAGCCCCTGACCGAAAAGAATTTAAGCGGTAAGTTACCCTGATGAAGACATTCCTCCCAGCGATGTTGTACCGGCCCTCGCCGACCTTCTTGACCTTGAGCAGCCGCGAGCAGCGGCCGGCGCCGCAGCGGCACCCTCGCTCCAGCAGCCGCGTCACCAGCTGCACCTGCAAGCCGCCACACGCTCAACCCACGACCCAACCACACACCACCACACCGTCTACGTATTCAATGATTCCTTTTCGCTGTACAATTATGGTGCAATCACTAACGTGAGACATAAGTACACTTTACCTATTAAGAGAATAACGGTTGACACTCACTTGGAAAACTCACTATTTGCGAAATGTTTCAGACCGCAACTGGAGTCCTTCGTCAGGTTGAGTGGTGTTACGATAACTGACCACGCATCACTGCTTTCCCAAGCTACTGATTTCAAGTGAGCATCAACAGTTATTCTCTTATTAAGTGAATATAAATGTTGTAGACACCAAGTCACCTTGTGTGCGATTGAAAGTTAGAACTCTATAGTAATAACAGTATGTTTGATACTACTATGTCGTGCAAGCAACTCGAAGAAGGTCAGTTGCGACAAGTATATATTACTTTGCAAATTCTGAATAGGTCCTTTATGTATTCAATTCAGAATTTGCAGGTGCAGAAGGGCAGGTCCTGCCCTGTCGGCCTGTGTGTCTGTATGACTGTTGCCTCGGCCTCCGGCACTGAATGGCTGTATGGCCTTTGCCTGCGTCGGCACTGTGTACGTACCCGCTTGTCGAGCTCGTTGGTGGGCCGCAGCGGCACGTCGGAGTCGGCGCTGTCGAGCGAGCCGCCCGAGCGCGTGCTCTCCGCGTCCGTCGCGTCCGCCACTACCTCGTCCGACGCTTCCGCCTCCGCCTGCGTCGACACTGGAACACCACCAATATGTTACTTTACTCTATCACACACATGTTGAATATACGGATAACTAATAGCTAACTCTTTGTCTTTGTACAATGACTTCGTAGTTAGGTACAGTACCTAACTACGAACTACCTAAGAAGGTACTAGTTACCGCGAGCTAACTCAAGGTAGCGAGAATATCGACAAATTGAACCGACGCCGACGTTGGTAGAATAGATAGATACCTAATAGAATAGAAGTCGAGGTCGTGGTTCAACGACCAATACAGATCTTATAGTGAGTGCTACGTGCATATGTGTGCTTTAAAGTAGGGTTTCAATCGGTTGCATAAATAAGATTTGCTCACGGCTTACGTGTACTACCTAACTAATACTTACCTACTATTATATTATACTAATTATTCTGTGCTCATGTTCTTTCCATTATTGTATTCTGTTGTTTAGATTTGGGATGTGTTGACATGTATAGATAAAAGATAGATATTACTTACTTTCATGTGGTTCTGGTGACGAGGGTGTAGGATCACTGTTAGTCCTGAAAGGAGAAAATATTATCATTGAGTATCTATTTACGCAAAATTACTGAACGAAATATTTTTTATGATAATTGTGTAGCCATTGTATTACTTATTTCTGTTTACGTTGGCTTCCAGTTTTCTATCAATTTAGGTATGCTCCCTACTTATAGCGCTTCCGATAAAGGTTGTGGAAGCTTTTTTACGTTTGTAGAAAGAATTCGGCATGGTGCTACAGCTTAATTAGGATGATCGTGTTTAAGTCGGACATCTAGCATTCGTCCTTACTAGAAAATCTGTATGTCAGCACCAGAGCGACAAATACTAATGCTATATGTCCGACAAAACGCGATCATCGATCTAGGCTGCAGCTGCATGCCGAATTCTAGGAACTAAGAACGACGAGACGGGACACTTACTTGTCGGGCTGTGGCGAGTTGTCCCGGAACTGCCAGGCGCCGGACATGGCGGAGTCGAGGCCGGAGTCGCGCTCCTCGGCGGCGATCTCGCGCTCCAGCGCCACCAGCCCCGGCGGCTCCAGCCCGAACCTCGTCGCCAGCCGGGCCACCTCCAGCAGGCACAGCACCACCTGCCGCGGCTGGTTGTGCAGCACTGCAACAGTGAAACTTGGTACTAGGAGCTCAGAAACTAAAGGAGGTTATGGAGAAGAAAAAGTGATGCGGCACATAACAGGCCACCTCCAGCCACGCCACCTCCAGCAGGCACAGCACCACCTGCCGCGGCTGGTTGTGCAGCGCTGCAATAGTAACAACTTGGTACTAGGAGCTCACGAACTGGAGGAGGTTGTAGGAGACGAGAGAGTGACAGCGCGGACACGACTTTTCGCGAATTGCGACGTAGCGAGTGTTTTATGTGTTCATTGCACGGTCAAGATGCGCAACGCACTGTCTTTAGTTGGGATCACACGCAATGGATTAAGTAATTACGTAAGGAGTACTCACCCAGGTCGTCGCTCTCAAAAAGCAGGTTCTCGTGCACGCCGAGGTCGCGACAGAAGGAGAGGAAGTTGTCGGCGTTGTCGCGCGAGAAGAAGCTGCGCCGCGCCGCGCGCTGCCAGCAGCGCCCGCGCACCGCCGGCACCGGCTGTGTACAAACACACATGTTATGTCAATCTTTATAGCCATTATATATAATTCAATTAGTTAAATAAATAAATAATACTCTGTCACGAGTAACGTGGAAAAAAAACAATAATGAAAACACCTCGACGTATCTCGCAAGGCAACTCGTCAAATTAGCGCTCGTGGATGAAGGCCGCCATCTGGCACAAATCGTCATCGTTAAGTACGAGCCCCCTGCACCACACAGACTTACCCCCACGAAGAGCCCCTGGTCTCTCGCGTCGCTCGCGCGCTCGTGGATGACGGCCGCCAGCTGGCAGAAGTTGTCACCGTTAGGTACGAGCGCCCTGCACCACACAGACTTACCCCCACGAAAAGCCCCTGGTCTCTCGCGTCGCTCGCGCGCTCGTGGATGACGGCCGCCAGCTGGCAGAAGTTGTCACCGTTAGGTATGAGCGCCCTGCACCACACAGACTTACCCCCACGAAGAGCCCCTGGTCTCTCGCGTCGCTCGCGCGCTCGTGGATGACGGCCGCCAGCTGGCACAGCTCCGCGCCGTTGTCCAGCGCGTCCAGGAAGTTGTCTCCCGTCAGGTACGAGACACCTACAACAACAACAAGAACACTTCATTTACCAATGATCCATTGCTCTTGCTTTGCTTACGATTTAACGAAAATGCGATATAACTGCATATCGCGCAATAACCTCAGCGAGAAAGAGAATAAGGCATATGATGTTTTATTTGTTAAAAAATAGTGACTCACTCTCACTATGCAGTAGACAAGTATTGTACCTAATTACCTACGTTAATTTGACCACATCCTAAATATTGTATTGAAATCCTTTTTTTTTTTAACCTGACTGTGGCTTTATATCCCGGGCCCATTAAAGCGATAGTGAGTGCGCGACTGGCTATAAAAACCATTGTCTTTGGGTAATATTTAGGTAGATACTGAAAGATTAAAATACTGCCTAACTTTATGTGCCAGATTTCGCATAAAATACTGCGGTATTGCGTCTTATTTAGTCGCTGTAAATGTCTTGACCGCAATAAACATTACTCGCAGTACCTATGTAATCTCGTCTGACTGCGGTTGCATTTTATCGATCACTCCATCCTGTCCCGCTATTCGTAGTCTCACTTGTCGTTTACGGCGGCTCGTAAACTGGCTAGTTTATGTGCACCTTGCACCGTGCGAGGATTATTTTCAGCAATATCTGGCTGTATGACTCGGGCCTTCAGACTAGCACGCCATTAAACTAAGAGTGGAATTCTTATCACCAACGCAAGGTTGAAGGTACCACAGTGGTCAGCGGGCTATTGGAATACGATTACAAACTGTTAACACCAAAAACTGTTGTGTCAACTATATGGCTAGAGAGCTAACACTTCGTCGTTTCAGTATTTACAAATTATGGCATGAAGTATTAATCACAACATTAATTAACTACTGCCTATAGGTACAGTGCTAGGTAAATAAATATATGTCGCCTTCTTCCGTTGTTGCAATGCAATAAGGTGACAATGTTGAATGTAGTAATTCACATTCAGGATTAGTTATAAGGGGAACGTGTATGTGGCCTAAGTTATAACGATCGGTTAAATTAAGTTAATTGATTTTAGAGTTGCAGGAATTAAAATCCCTATTTGTTTTTGTGTTCGCGTCTTGCTCAAGCGTGCGGCGCCGTTAGATAACGCAGCTAGGTATAATTCAATTAGCTTTCTTTTTCTTTCCTACCGCAAAAAATACTCGCAATCTTGTAAATATTCTGTGCAAATATACCTATTTACTGCGTGTTTGCGCGTAAAGTCCGTTGCTTCTACTAATCTGATCGGTAGAAGCAATAAACGCAGACTTCTCGAAGTCTCGAACGCATTTACTCAACGGCTTAAAAAGGTAAAACAAACGTCAGGTTGAAAAATATAATCCAAAAAATTAGATGTACCTAGTAAATTTATGACAAAATTTAATTCCTTGGATTTTATGCATGAAAATGCAAATGACATGCTCAGTTTCTCATCGGTGGGGTCATCTGGTGTTGTATTGGTTGGTAGTATTAGTACGATCAGCTGCAGAGAAACTTGACCCACCACAAATTTCTATGCAGGCGGGGTACCTTGTCTCTGTATCTGACTGTACCTATACCATTGATCACAAAGTGGTCTACTACTTTTGAAACTTAATACCTGTGCAATTAATGGATTTCAAAAGTGTATTATACACAATAACATCTCATCGTTCGCTTGCCCTTATCCCATTTAGTTGAAGTCGGTGCAGCATGTTTTTTTTCCATACCTCTCTATCGGTCCTCATCTTGGCAGCTCGGCACTCATCACATCCTTCCTCTCCATATATTCGTGATCATCATACAAATAAATGCCCTGACCATGATTCGAAACCCTAGGCTAAAGCGGTCGTCAAATTCAGGTTCTTCTGAGGCCAGCGAATTCATCAAACCTCTAGATTGCGGATAAAGGATATCCGTTACTTAATCATGTAACTAAACATCATTAGAACTAAGCCGGCCGAGTGCACCAGATAACCCTGGCTAATAATGGAGCACGGCGATTAACGTTTACTGGTCACTCCGCTAAAGGAACATACCAGCATAAGCCTGACCCCCAAACCCGCACAGTCGATACGAATTTAGAGCTCTAATTATGCTAAGGACCAGCTCATAAACGAGTACATGCTCTGTGAGAAGAGACAGCAATTATGCCGCGAACTTTCACAAGCGAACGCGGGCGCACCCGTGACCCGCGGGACAATTGGAACTAACTATACGGTACGGTACAGCCCCGTTTACAAAGAAAGGGCGTAAGTTTATGGGAAATACTTATCAATAGTATTGTGCCCTTTGACCAAGGATCTATAGTACAATACCTATGTTCTAACGCGGCTGAAGTACGGAAACTACTCCAGTTTACACTATAGAAATAAAAGGTTATAACCACGTAAGATAGCCTTAAGTATTCTACGTCTTCTGGTATTGGAAGGCGATACAAACCTCGATTATGTTTTAGTGGCTACCGATGAAAGTTATGACTACCCGAGCCGTCTGTGGCCATTGTTCTGTTACACCGCGGGTAATTCTACGACAATTGTAAACTAACAATATTAGTTAGTGCGACAGAATTCACTTTAACTATTAGATATACCTTACCTACCACCCCTGCAACTTTCTGTTGCTACGATTGTCCGACCACTCGACCAGACCAGCCTAGCCAGATGATCGCGTTTATGCCGGATATATAGCATTCGTCCTTCTCAAACTTACATACTTCCTAACTAATGAATCTAGGGTCCACATAAGAGTGTGTATATAAATAAATACAAAATCTGGGCGGCCGAGCTTTGCTCGGCGTTTTCCCGGGCATGAGACCTAGCTAGATCGATTGCTCGTCCCCGAAAACCCCCACATACCAAATTTAATCAAAATCTTTAGAGCCGTTTCCGAGATCCCCGAAATAAATAAATAAACAAGAATTGCTCGTTTAAAGATATAAGATAAGATAAGATATAAGATATTGTTTTGAAAAAATGCCACCTCGCCGAGTTTTTTACGTTCTTCTTGAGGCAGAGGTTTATTTTACCTACAAACGGTGGTAGTTTTTTGACATTCAAAATACTTATTGGACCGGCTTTCTATTATGTAACATGTTGTAATCAGTGTTTCGATAATCGATGACAAACGTGGTCATTTCCTCGTTTTTGTCCGCAGCCGGCCACCGGCGCCGATTTTCCATGGTGAACGGTGTTGGTCACATATATTGTAAAAATTACTGTCAACAAGGTCTAAGCCTTTTTGTAGTGACTGTTTGTGTACCCAAATTAATTTAAAAAAAATGTCTAGTTACTTCATTTACCTGTGACCACTTCCTCTAAATAAATTATCAAAAGTACTGATTATTTGTCAGTAACAGTGATATGAAAAATCGTTGATAGAAAGACTAAACTAAAGAAATATTTAGACGTGTAGACTTTAGCTGATCAGACCGGGAGTCAGCCCGGTATTTTTGGTTTACCATGTCGCCTAATAATGATAATAACTATTGTAAACTCTAAAAGAGCCCTTGAGGCCTGCGAAATAAATATTCGATTTTGCTTTTTATTATGAATGCATGAGTAAATAAATATAAAATGTTGTAATTCCTCTTTCCTAATTATACCAACGAAGTTGTCCTAAAACCTGGTTATAATGCATTAGGTATGCAATCGCGCGTCTGTTACGCACTTTATAGCATTCTGCGCATGTCCGAGGCAAACAGGCTGACGAAAGCATCACCTAAGTACATACAACATGTAGGTTGTAGGTAACATAGTATTTTATCCTAATCAACAAATTTTATTTTATTTTATTTTATACAATACACATACAGCGTTGAGACGCTAATATTTACGTCTTTAACTTGTTCTTTGGGCAGCAAATTCAAACAACTGCAAAAGCATGTAGGCAGTAAGCTTTTGACATGTTTTCAGTGTTAGTAAAATTATATTCTGAGAACATTCCATAGAGATCATTTCACAACTTTGTAAACTTCTCATCGGTACATTACTACAATCAGAATGATAGACAAAATATTTCAAAGGTAATAAATAGACGTTGGGAGACTGATAATATGTTGAACAACATTTGACACCTCATATTGTAATGAATATAAATATGCTAAACTAACAAACACTATGCGAATAAAAATATACCTACTAAAATATTCTAACATAATGAATTACCTAAGACTTTCGCATCGTACCTGGCTCAAAGGTCCCCATGATACCGGCAGCATTAGACGCTAATTGATAAAATATGGGACATTCTAGGTCCAGTAGAAGAAACGTAAGCACACACCTTTTAGGTGCTTTTAGATCCGTAAGGTGTTACGAGAGTCAAAGGAAAACGTGTTTGGATTGCCTTGACTGTACTTGACTCGAATGTCGCTTACGTGGCGCTTCTGTTGTCCTAAATATTGGCAATATACTCTCGAGCTTTATTTATTTTATCTATTAAGGCACTATTATAGTGCACATACGTTACGTAAGCGACGTTATCGTGGGATCCAACATCTAGCGTAAACTTATTTGGAATGCCGAGTGCGCTTTAAAAATGCTGATATTGGATAAACTGCAAAAACGCAGCAGGAAGTGGTCACGGTATCTCTGAGCGTAATGTGTTGCGTAAAGTTTCTAGTATGTGGGTAAAGTGGTCATTTAGATTGTAATCTAGAATGTTACAAAAAGTGGCCTTTGGAGTCATCAAAATGCACGCATATCTTTATGACTCGCACAGAGGCGTGTTTCTGCTGTTGTGCCACTATGGGCCTCGCGGGAGCCAGTACTGTCAAGCTGGTCTAATGAAACCTACTTATGTAATTTCAGGTATACCCTTTGAGTAGTGATTACATGGATAATTTAATACTATGTGATTTGTTGGACTCAGAAACCTATTGAAAAAGAGAGTACCTACAGACAAAATGACAGCAGTTTTTATCTGGCAGTCTTTGTGACATTCACGCAGGATAGGTCTGAATTTCGCTTAGCTATAGTGAACTAATAATTAAAGATCATTGTGAGTGAAAACTCTTTACCGTAAGTATATAAAAAATATTGCATACACAACAATACTGATAGTATTTCTCTGCGTCACCGTCCTATAATCTAGTTAGAAGCGACCTGAAGTCGCTGCAATAAGAAGATTACCCTAGATAGGAATTATATACACTACTGAAGCTCACTGCAATATGTATTAACTAGTTACCAACTACCTACTACTGTGAAGGAAGCATTTAACTAATTATAAAGTTAATTGCTTGCGCCAGTCTTCTTTTCCGATTTTATTTCCATTACAAACACAGGATCTCCACATTAGACCAGCTCAGCTTCTTCCGCGTTCGACCGAACATCTTTTACATCTTTAGTATCTTTACAAAGTAGTCCCAACAAAAACCGTATTTAATGACGACAAAAACATATCAGTTTTAATTTGTTTTGAATGACGTAGTAATGGCTCTGTATGCATAGTTAAGCATGAAGTAATGATAATGTGCAAGCCTTGCATGACGGAATGTTGTTGCAAAAAGGCCGATGTCCCGAACTGCTCTGATGAACCCTTACCAACGGTTTAATGTCTGTTTATCCTATAAAAAAATAGCTTGGGATTTTTAGGTTTAAGATGATCTTTGGTTACCAGGTAAGTTTGGCACACTTAACTAGTTACTGTGTTTGGTTCTGAGACTTCTAAGCCACTACCAAATACTTCCCACTCTCCTGCTTGCATCTCGAGATCTTTCATGTCCCTCCCACTGGCCACTGGCAAAAGGCCTGATGTAATCAATCTACGTAATTTTCGTAAACAAAATTGTAATAAAACGGTAGGAAGATATTTTACATTCTGAGCTAAGAGTTTTCCCTAAAGAATAAAGTATTTTTTAGTAAAAAAAACGAAAGATGTCTAGTAAACGTATAAGTATAAGACCATATTGTCGAAGCAACTCGGACTAATTACGTACTTTTGTAAACAGATCGTCAAGGAATTTTGACACGTTTTTTAAAAAGAAATGTTTTACAGCGCTGGCTAATCATTGTTTAAACAAAATTTACTTACTTAATTCAGGTTTATGTTTTAAAATTAAGGCTTTCTACATTCCTTTGGCGGTCACTATCGAAAATTTCAATGGCATGTGTGAAAACAGCACGCAAATCGCAAAGACCACCCGCGTCCGCTCGAGCCCACCTGGCGTCTTCAACACTCTCTCCTTATGGCCGTCGCCCTGACTCATCCGCTAATTTATGTCTTTAATTAACAACCTTTGCGAGATCTACAACCAATTTATGGCGTCTGAGAAATAATGGATTTGATATTCTCTCCGCGTTGCAGTTTCAAGGATAGCTGTTTTTTGTATCGTGTTCGGCGACTTGTTCGAAAAGACCACACGCGGGGCGATCGATGAGATATCGAGGGTCAACAACAACACTCAGCAACCATTGAACCCTCCGCACTATATACTTTAAGATTTTTCCCGTTCTCACTCAGAATTTTCTCATCGATATTCTAAAAACTAACCGCAAGATGTCAGACAAGAAAACGATCGAATAATGAAATGATTGCAGTATTTACGGGCGCCGGGCGCGCGCAGTTATTTCATTGCTAATAAATACGAGATGTGATACGATCTCGCGCGAACCCTCTACTTACTCATGCAATTAATAATTAAGTTTTACTTTTTGCAGTAATTGCTAGTGGTATTTGTGTATCTGAAGATGAAGAATGCGATGCGGAATTGTTAACAAGTAACTAGGCAGTATTTATTTATCCTGCCGAGGCTCATTGTCGTGCAATAGTTAAAGAGGGTTCAAGCAAGATAAAAAAAAACGTTTCTTTTGTTTACTTATTGGCTTCGTTGAATACACATACTGCGAAGGTGCGGTACCTATAAAAAGGCCTCATAAACTACTGCCCATGCAGGACCTCAGATTCCCGATAAGTGAACCTAGAAGAGAAACAAGCGACTGCTGTGTTCAATAAAATTTACTACCGTATCTATTGCTAATCGCCTTTCTCCGAATACATGAATAAAGTTCAGAAACCAGTAAATTGCGTAGCTATCTCATTTATTTATGAATAATTTTATCAACACTTTTATTATTTTTTAAAGCCAGTAGTTACCTTCTCCTAAGTTATTGTGAGTCGATGCTGATAGATGGTTTGAAAGTATATTATTGTTTCCATAATAGTGCTAGTACTAGTTATAAAGACTTTTCTTGGTTAGTGTTAGAAGGAAAATGTATTAAGAACAACAGCTTACTAAGCTGAAAGCAATGCAGGTACCTACCTGTCTGCACTTACATCAGACGGACAAGTTCTTTTAATTACTATTAAAATTAATCGCAAAGCATTCGGCGATGCCTATCGGAGAGCTTAACTAGCCTCGACAAATAAATAATCAATAAGTAATTGAGAATAAATTGTGACAAGGACGCTGCCGTCGGACGGTGAGCGGCCGTTCCTGACATGCCTCTGCATCAGCACACTACGAGATTCACAACCCTCTCGACTCGACTCGTCGATCCATACTGGCTGGCACATAAATATTTAATATAACTGACCCCATAATTAGTAGGTATGTGTACTCGGATGTTAGATTCACTGTTGCCCCTGAAGCGAACTAAGCGTTGTAAAAATGTACCTTGCTTGTAGGTATTTTGAGGCAGGTCAACAATCGCGCTATTCTGAAGTCAGAATTTATTATAGTGTCCAGAAAACACCAACCGCCTCACATTATTTCTTTTCAATCTCGAACGCTATGCTAAATATACAGTGTTTATTTAGCATAGCGCATATGTGTTGTTGCGTTAGCTAAGTGACAATAAAGTACCTATTTGACCCGAATGTTTGCTGACAGTGCGCGGGGGCACGCACGTAGACACCATCGCCGTTTGCATCGCTTATCGAGCAGGTTCGCAATTCGGTCAATATCAGAAATGCAACATCTATTCTATGATATAATTAGAAGGTGTCATTATCTCCAGGTGAGCCTCGGTCATAACTTGATCCTTTTAGATTCACTACTATAATGTATAATAACTCATCCTCTCATCCACAGAACACGGAATATTACCTGCCTAAAACCAATGATCGAGCTTGCCGGCCTGAAAAGATTCGGCCCTATTTTAGGGATTAGATTCTTTCTGCTATATAATGTACTCGTGTGATCAATGTACGGTAATATTTACATCCGGCAGCGTTAGTAAAGTTCAGACTTGTAAAATTGCACCTTGCCGCAATTTGCAGAACTAATAAGCAGGACACAATTTAGACGGCCATTAAAACCATAATTTGCACTTTCCTGAGACATGGCTACAATTAACCGGAGTTTAATTCGGTGGAGTGCAGTAATGGTTAATTGAAGTGGCTGCTGTGCGCCGCACGGCGCGTCGAGGCATAACGGGACGGCGCACTTCGTATTCAAATTGGTTTATTCATAATAAATATGAAGTGTCAAGGCATGGGCAGCACAAGTGCAGGGGAGAGCGGTTCAAAAGCTATGCATTTGCACTTTCAAGGAAATTGCGACTAATTTTCCAACACACAACAATTTAACAAGAGAGCTACT
This sequence comes from Cenopis cana, assembly GCA_951800055.1. Lineage (NCBI taxonomy): Eukaryota > Metazoa > Arthropoda > Insecta > Lepidoptera > Tortricidae > Cenopis > Cenopis cana. The sequence continues at coordinate 18,573,983 of OX637487.1, forward strand.
AGTACACACAAATTTATCATTTACTCACTATTTGAGGTGCCCAGGTAAGGCTGCTGGTCTATACAATAGTGTCGACTAATAGGCTAGTGGTTGCTGCTAGCGTCAGCGGCTCAGACGCATGCTGGGTATGGTACGCTCGGCAGCCCGTTTCTCGACAATGCTTCTTGAACAATTATTCACATGGATTATCAGTTTCGATTGACAGCGCGATGAAAAAAAGCCAGTCTGAATCGCTACCGCTGGTCCTTCGAGCCGCCCGCTTTATGTATGCACGCCGCGCCGTCTGCGCCCGCGCCGGCCGCTAGCGCCTAAAATAGCACCATTATAATTACCTGACCCGTGACTCAACTTCATGCCCCATTTACTTGCACATTCTGCCAATAACTAGACATGCGTATTGAAGAACTCATTTGCATATCTAGGCAGTTATACTAGCATAAACACGCTTTTCCTATACCTCACCGTTAGTATCGTGAAGTATGGTCGGCGACAATGATGACAAGTACAGTTATGGTAAGAACTGTGACATGACATAATTCTCGGGTCGTTAGAGATGTGTCTCGTCAAATCGAATTTCAGTGCATTAACGAATAAAAACATTATACTGCGAGGGTCAGCCAACCGTAAATAGGTAGGTACTATTTTTGACATTAAGTAGATAAGCGTGACGCGTGACATACCAAACTTATCGGAAACCGATTGCAAACTCTGCCCATCTCTCTAATGCCCTCTGGTTCAAAAACATTGAAAAGTCCCGGAAAGTCCCTAGTGAAAGGAACTTGTAAGGAAGCTGTCGATACAACTAGATGGAGGTCATTGTACCTATATATATGCAAATCACTTAATCATATTATATTCAGTACCTAATCTATTAGCGAATGTTGGTTGACCTCAGAGATCAACAAAGATGATTCAATCGCGGCACTCGCGAGACGTTTTGTTTACACCGGCGCCGGCGCGTGGTGTATCGGATGAATGAGCGCGTGTAACTCGTGTAAGAGTAGCGTACAATATAAAAACATTTCCCTGAAGGAAACGTCTCGGTCGGCAAACGCGATTTCTCACCGAGAGTCCACGACGCGATTGGCCGACTGATGGATTGGATACTTACACACAGACACACGTAAGTATATTGTTTGCAAACACAGATCGCTATAGATCTTGTATTAATAAGCAACTTAACATTTGTAACGCAGAGGGGAATGCTGTCGAAATTTCATTTTTTTCCGACTTTCAGGCTCTAAGCTATCTTTACCGATAGTTGAGAACATTCACAGTCCACGGTTCAGTTGAGTTACATATTTTGAGCCATACGATAATCTATTGGCAAAAGATTTCAACTGTGTCTCAATCTCAACGTCATAAACTACAAATTGCATGAAAATAATGAATAGATAGCCGAGACATGTGAGATGGTGCATTGCGGCGTGTCGTGACTGACGGGACGGCAAATACGAGATTAAACAATTTGTTTGTCAGCGGCGCACTTATTGCTGGCTTTCGATGGTTACGGAGTCTTTGAAACTTTCTCCGGGTTTTCTAAGTGAAGTGGAAATCAAGGATTTACGGTTAGTGAGTAAAACCAACTTTTTGCAGTACCCTTACCATGAGTTTGCAATGTTTGCATTACCGTACTCACTAGCGACTGCGTAAACGATTTAGTATGGCGATTCTTAGTTCTATTGCGTAACCGCCAGAGGCGCTGTACTTTTGTCCATACTAAATCGTTTACGCAGTCGCTAGCGAGTATAGTAATGCAAACATTGCAAACTTCATAGTAAGGGTACAGAACGATGTTACTTAATTCGAAGACGACTCGGAAATTAAATGATACGTTAGTGTGAATGGTGTTAGTCCATCAGTTCTGCATCACATCCGCTTTCCTTCCACAGTTTAGTAAATTTCGGTTCCCAGATTCTACTTGAAGTAAACATCCTGCTTAGCTCAACTATCATCATCATCATCATCATCTTCAGCCCGTAATCGCCCACTGCTGAGCATATGCCTCTCTTCTTGTACGCCACCCGTCCCTAGCTCAACTATACCTAATAATATTTAATTTTGCAAATGTATTCTTTAGAATTAGGGCTAAGGTTGATGAGTCAGTGGTGAGGCAAGCTGCGGCTCCCTCGGCGGTGGGCGGCGTGTCAATGAGCAACCACTTGCATTCGATGCAAACAGATTCGCGGCGGGTGCGTGTGCGCATCGCACTAACAGAACAAACAATCGTAAGTCAGAATGCCGCCTCGGAGCCCTGAATCAGCGCGGAGTTATCTAGCACTTGGAAAGCTCGAGTCTTATGCTGATAATCGTTCTCTCTGTTGTGTTTTAGTGGGTTGCAATGCTTGTTTTTTTTGCTGCACTCTCATAAGTATATCGAGTTGGATATTGAACGAACGCGCTACTCCCGCATGCAGTACGCTCGGAGTATCTTGTTTTCCCGGGTCAGCCTGCCAACCAATGAAAATGAGCCTTAAGGCAGCGTCTCCTTAGCCTTAAGGCGCGTGGGCAGCGAGGTGCCGGATCTAGCGCCTGCGCTGTCGCCCTTGCCCTTCGTCGCGTAACACGTTAATCTATTGCGACTTATCAACCATAAACTACTACATAAATAAACCTTGGTCGACATTCATAAATCTCAAGACTCGCCTATTCGGCAAGAACAATATTAATAATAATAGTTTATTTATTTACTTTATTTTGAACCTGACTTTGGAAGGAGGAGTCACTTCAGTTAGGAGTGAGATTGGTTGGGCGGCTTCAACCGAATCTGAGGTGTGAGTGAGATCGAGATACTGGGAGTTTTGTCGCTGATTTACATATAGTAAGATCAACAATAAGTAATAGCTTAGTGACCTACACGATTAACACAAGAACGACGTGCGTAAGTGAGATAGTAGTAGTAAGTAGTTGCTAATAAATTAATATTGGCTTCATGTTAAATACCAGATGCGAGTAGCCAGGTTATCGAGATAGATTGTGAAAACGTAGCTTTACATATTCTACGACAACTGAATCACCTACTTCGAATAGACGTACACTTTGATATATTGTCATTAGCTGCTGACTCTGTTTTCAATCCTAGTCTAACCGTGGACACCAAAACAGCTTAAATACCTACTGTATACAGTAAGTTGTACCTTTTCGAGATGGCCGGTGTGTTATTTACGACGGTGGTTACTCTTGTCACGTTTTGATCGACCGCTACCATTTTCGGAACGAGGCCGGGATTATGTTAAGAAAATACAGAAATTGAGGTTCCATGTCCTATTACACAGGGAGCGATAAATATAAATTGTCAACTTGTTGTTTAATTTAACCTATAGGTTAGGGTTAGGTTAAGTTAAACAGAATCGATCGAGATCGTTTTATTCAGGAACGTTGATGGGACTTGACTGACCAACAGTTGATATGTAGCCTATTGTGAAAATTATATAACACAATATGGTTGACAAGGCAAGTTGCGGCCCGGATAAAGAAAACCTGGTACTCACCTTTTGGATTGGTGATGCACAGACGATAAAGGTATAGATACAGACGGTATAGGTAGGTATTAAGATGAACGTACCGTGTGGCTGGAAGAAATTTTTAAAATTTTCACTCATGGAAAATCCTTCCTGTGAGTCCTATATCCTATTAGGTACCATGATGAGAGATAACACGATAGCCATCATTATCATTCACACCTAAACTGAGCGTTCCAGCAGTATGGCGTGACGGAGAAGAATGTTTCATGTACGATGACAAAGCGATGCTAATAGATCAATGTAGTTATGATAGAATATTCACACCCGTACTGAACAAAAACCAACTTACTCGGTAAATGATGTATTTAATTAAATCAACACACCAACTGTGTTGATGTTATGTTAATCGTCCATTGTTTTGCAATATGGGAATAACAAATGCAACAATTTATAATGAATGCATTTAAAGCTGAATAGCGATTGATTTTCTTTATGATATTACATTTTCAGTTCGGTCTCACTGTTAGTTTCTCGACATGGTTTACATGCTCTAATTTTTTTTCGACGAGATCTGAAATCAGCGTTATCAAGTAATAATATAATTAGATACAGATTAAATACAACTCGTGTGGATATGTGATTGATAGCTGATGACAAACTTTTTACGCATTCGCAGCCGGACAATGTGGTCACGTTATAAAAACATGTTTGCAGCACTACTAGCGTGCCCACGCGCAGTATACGACACAAAAACACGACCGATATGGCTCGATGATACAAGCATGATACAAACACATTAGAAGCTTATTGTTGCTTGATTTATGCTCATGGGTACCAGGGGGGCAGCTGACCATAGCAGGTTCAGCAAAAAACTTATAAACGGTAGAGAACACGGTAACTAATGGGCTGTTTGTAAAACCTAGATCACGTAAATCACGTGGTACTTACCTACATACTATGTGTAGTAATCACAGCTATATACTTTTCGTGTGGGAGCGATTAGGCACTCTTTTGAATCAAGTTTTTTTAGAGTAATGATATACATACCTACAAACTTGAATCTATGTGCACGGACAAAATGATAAAATAAAAAATATGTGTATTGTTCAGGGCATAATGTTGCTCAGATGTTTTTTAAGCTTTGGGAACGTACATATACTAACTATGCTATGGTGTATTTACTAACTCTGCTATGATATTAAGCGAGCGTCGATGCGAAAATTAACATTCGTCTGTTTACGTTGAGAGTATTGAGAGTAGAGTACAGTCCTTCCATTCATGGAAACAGTTTGCACTTCGTATATGTGCTTCTAATTTTTATTGCATTTCCGTTAGAAAAGCGGTGTTCATTAATAAAAATAGGGAACAAATAAAATGATCACCTAAAAAACTTTTGATATCATCAAATTTTCGAACCCTAAAATAAGGTTGAACACTCAAAAAAATTTATCGATCAGCAATTCCGAGTCACCAAAAATATTCTACCTATTTTTGCAGCACTTGCACCTATTTTACTTATTGCGTTCCTATAAATTTATAATCGCATCAAAAAAATTGTCAAGTACCACCAAAAACACTAAACTACCACCTAATCTCATGCACCTTTTTTCATTAGAATTACATCCAAATATTATACACATCGCATGCTACATTTTAGTAAACAGTTACAAATTAATTGTTTTTAGCACTATAAATATTTTAGTCATTTCTAAAATGTTATAAATTAGAAAGTAAAATTCTAAATTAATTTAAAAAACAACGCGCAATGTGGCTGTGTGAAATAATAACACGTATACTGCTATCTCACTCAATCAAATACAAATTGTCGTTAGAGTGAAAGGTACCTATTGCTGTTTCATTCTAACTACCTATTGCTGATGGTTTACAAACTGCAAAAAGTTTTATTATTAATTTTTTAATGCGTTGACGTGAGCGCGTTTGATTGAAAACTTTTATTTGAAAATGAGTTTTGTTGATTTATTAAATTGTTAGTTTGTTATGAAAATGGATAAAGGTCCTCAAATGAGTTTACTTTATTAATTTAGATAGACTTTCATGGAAAAACTAAAGGTAGTTAATAGGTATAGGTAGGTTTAGGTTATGTTAGTTTTGCATCGGCCCGAAGGGCCAAAATAACTCAAAATAGGAGCTCCGCGTCAGCGGAGATCCGTCAATACTGTTCCAATGTCCATTAGTTTGAAATAAAAATAGATGTCATAGAAAAATACTACTACCTAGGCAAATTGACGATTATCAGCGAATAGAGTAGAGGCAAAAACATCTGAGAACAAATAGCTGTATGCGACCAGTACGGAAAGCACTGTTGAAAAGATATTAAATTAAATTATGTTATGTACGTGTCTCATTAAAATTACAGAAATTTTGAAGCTGCTATAAAATAAAATCATTTAGCGCTGTCTTGCTCGCACGCGGTGCGACGTGCGAGCGAGACGGACCGTATGGAAAACCGCATCAGTGTGCTAGCAATGAGGTTAGACTAGATTGGAACTGCTTTGCGCGTGGGGCGTTAAAAAACAATTGCCGCGTGAAATTTGGTGATCATGTAGTATTTCTGGGTATCGAAAGAATTATTTGGGTGTAAATAATTTTAATAGGATTACGAGCCCTGTAATATTTGGATGTAAATTATATGAAATTTGGTGTTTGAAATTAGGTGATCATTAAGTATTTTTGGGTAGTGACTAATTTATTTGGTAACAATTAAATTTAATAGGTTATCGACATGTTACTTCTTTGAGTTGCACTTTATATTTAAAAGGAGTTGAAAATTTGGTGCGAATCTAGTATTTTTGGTAATCAATGTAATTTTTTAGAGCATCATTCGGCAACTAATTTGGTGGTTCGTTAAATGCTACCCATAAAAATATATGCAAATGCCTTTTCGACCGGGAGGAATCAGCTTTCTGCAAGTGAGACGCGTACGTTTTTGACCCAGGGATCGGAACCGGTATTCAAAAAAAACCCCGAACTATCTAATATGTTGTATTATTTTATAAGTACTCTACGTGTCTTTACGTAGGTCTGTATGAATTTCGGTAACAACTATATTATTAGATTGCCCTATTAAAAATGATATTTGTTCGGCCTCTGTTAACTTTGCCTAGGCCTTTAAGTATTGAGTTTCCGTTAGATTAATAGAATCACATTTCTTTTATAAAAAACCGTGTGTATTTCAAGACATATTTTTTCCAGTGACATTTGTCATTTCCATTTTCCTGTTCTATTTCGTTTGATAATAACTATTCAAATATTAAATGTAGAAAACTATAACAATATAAAAAGGTTAGACGAAAGCGCGTCGTACAATATTCTAAACCAAAGAATGAAAAAGAACATAATTATTCCGGTATTTTTGTGGGGATAAAATACCGGTATCCGACCCCTGGTTTGTCCGACCGTTGCAAGTAACCGGTAAAGCCACTGACCGATGGTCTTGTTGATCCAGTCGGCCAGGTCTTCCTGCAGCGGGAACAGCTGCCGCGCCTGCGAGTACAGGATCTTCTCGCGGTAGTAGTCCTCGTCCTCGGCGCTCGGCGTCTGCGCAGCCAGCGCGCAGTCCGCCCGCTCGTAGCTGCTGCTCTTCTTCCTGTTCACCACCACCTGCAATCACGTCATACATTTGATACTAAGGCTGGGTCGCACCGAACCGTCTGTAATCGTAAGCGGTGTTCGTCAAATCTGTTTGTATGGAAAGTTTGACAAGTTTCTATGGGATGACAGCTGCCGGCGCCATTTTTAACGATGACCGGTCTGTGTTCGTACGTTGGTGCAACTGGCACTAAACCAGGTTTTGCTGCAACTGTGTCCGGATGCATGCTGGATGCATTAACTACTAGTATGCCTGGTGGTATACTGAGCTTCGGACTGCAATCGAACAACGCTGTGGCCACCGACAGTGTTGAAGCGCTTGAAGATTTTGAAGATCCGTTCGAAGATGCCCCGAAGCGGTTGCTTAAACGTTTTTGGACAACAGTTAAGTAGCTATACGAATAAAGGTGAGAGGACGGGAAGCCTCCACAGCATGATAAGCTTGCAAAATGTTCGGTCAGCACGCGAGCCAAACGGATGAGTACCTATATATGGCTATAGGATAGAAATCCTGAATAAAATCTTCGCTACAATCCTCCCTATCTATGATAATGCAGTCGATGGGTTCCAATCCGATGTGTGGCGCAACTCGCATAATGGAAATGGAATTAAAAACAAACCTCTCCATGCTCCTGACTTCGCTGCTCCTTGCCGCCGACAGTGCTGACGTACTCGAAAGCATTAGAGCGCTCGAAGGCGTTGAAGATGCGGTCGAAGGTGCCGCTGTGCGGGCGCTCGAACGTCTTCGGGTCCACGGACGGGGAGGACGGGCCCCAGGACGCGCGGCTGCCGATCGCCGTCGGCCCGCACCGGTAGTACGCCATGCCTCCCTTCTCTGAAACAAAAACAAAATAATAAATAATACTGTTAGAAACAAAATAATTAAATTAGAAAGAGGGACTCAGTCACGAGCTTACGACTAAGAAGGCTAGCGCTGTGGTGGCTGTAGGCAAAACCCTCTTTTCCACGAGGGGAGGTTATATTACCAAGTAAAGGGCGGCGTAAACATATCATATTCAAATTCAAATTATTTAATATATTATTTTCATTTCATGTGCTGTTGCTGTGTAAACCAAAGTAGTACGTAGTATATTGTTTTCAAATATACATACGTATTTAAATCACCTCGTGATGTTTGCAATGAGCTGAACGTCTGTACGTCAATAAATAAACAACTGAACACGTAACAACTATTATACTACCAGCGTCACACCACTGTTGCCACGTGGGGCGTAATAGTAAAAGACAAACCATAAACACAGGCGAATATAAAACTTATGTCAATGACATAGAAACTTAACATGAGTTGGTCAGTTGAGATATATCAGTAACTCATAGGTTATGTGGCATGACATAACCTGCTTAAATGACTTGTTAATGGCCCTCGTTGTTCCATATATATATGTCGGAGCTGTCGAGCTGTGTGTGTCTGGCAAGAGCCTCTACAACGGCATCAGAAGGATCAGGAGTTGAATTCATATTAAGTGGGCGGAACAGTGGGTACACTCACGCACACGAGTCTTACACGGGCACGGTAATCATAATTAATTAAAGTCACAAAACAATGTCAATAAATCACAATCACACGAGGTGGAAATCAAATCACAAACTATTTCAGACCAATAATTATTAAACACGGAGAACACGACAACAATGTTGAAACGGTAACGAATCCGTGGGTCACAAGTGGTACTTCACACGGCGCGGTCACGGTCGGGAATGCGTCCCGTCTCAATCATAGATCGCAACAGAATGCCCGCTCGGCATCCAAACCAAAGCTTCAGAACAAAGAACAGATATCATATTTCATTCCCAGACCCACGGCTACGTTCGGCAATGCGATCTTATAAAAACAACTCACACATTGCCCCGTCTCAAAGCACAAAGACTTCCTCTGTGTCAAAATACAATTACGTTTAAATGCTGTTAATATAAACATTGAACTAGGAAGGAATGCGTGTCCCCTGCGCGGGCCTCATTAGCTATCATGAGCTTTTAACCCATCCGCGCCGACACGGCGATCCTGACTGTCACACGTCCTCGTGTGCCAAACACAGAGTCTTTAATGAGACATATTTCATACAGTACCAATCGCTCGGCTATCCTGCCACCAAGGCACAGCCATAACAAAATAGTTTCCAAAAGCATGATTTATCATCAAGTCATCAACTGTCATAAAACATTAGGACACAGATCAGGTACAGCCCAAAACTAGTTCCATAATATCACATAGGTAACTCAAATCCATATAGGCACAACAATTTGGCTCAACCATCATCACACATGAGATGGTAACACAACATATGGTCTTACACCGACCACACCCCAATGCAAGGTCCCACATACCATATTGCATCCAACACACGGCCATATCTCAATGACCAATACAAGGTCCCACAGACCACAAATACAACCAAAACAAGGTCCCACAGACCACACACAACCGTAATCCTCCTGCTTGCTACCGAACCGCGCAGTCTCCGTACCAGCTAAACTGGGTTTGGAATGTGACCTACGGCTAGTGAACAAGTCAGTAGACCACGTTGCAAGAGCCAAATGGATGTATCAAACAAACAATACAAAATCTGTACCTTACGTGTATCAACAACACATCGCCGACAGGGCTGATCCTGACTGTTCCCCATAAACGTTAAACCATAGCTTTTTAAACTCAGTGGGAATACAGTAATTTAGCATCGATACCCACATACTTGTAATACAGTTTACAAAAAAAAAAATGCGGTCACCTTCAAACAAATGTGATTCTTAAACTGACCGATAACTTCGGGATAAACTTAATTTAATTTCCACTCGTATGATTTATTATAATCGGTACAAAAAAATGACTTTTTAGTGACAAACTTTTAACGTCTCACCCTTAAACATAGAATTCACCACCGATCCCCGATTCCAATCATATCGGTTTCATCAGTAAATCTAATGGCTAACTCCATTTATCCTTTTGACACCTCGTTATGTTATGTTCTGCCATTATTTTAATTCCAACAAAGAACCAATTCTTTAGTTACTTACAGAAAAGACGTTACTTTAAAAAAAAAATATCCTCACATCTTGTGTTTTATTCAGTATGAAACCGGGTTATTTTTTTTTTTTTTTTTTGTGTTATGTAACAAATCAAACAATTCTATTTTGCTTATAAAATCTATTTATCAATCAACTAATAATAATTTATTTCGGAAATGTCCATATCGTATACGATATGACCCATTCGTTTACCGTTTCTATAAAAATATCAAAATCAATTTATAACAAGAAAATTTGGTGGGTTTTTAAATTGTATGTATCACAAATACTTAAGGCTTCAATATCACTGCGAACAGTCTACATTGCAAAAATTGAGAAAGTGCTTTACTCCATCAACAACCGTGGAATTTTCTTGCTCATTAAAATAGTAACGAGATTTTAGAACGAAGATACCCGTTTTGCCATAACATTCAACAAGAGGGACTTGACATTCGTTTTGTACAAAATCACAGCTAGTAGTCTAAACAGCCTCCTTATGCTGTCGTTAGCTTCAGATGTTAAGCATGGCTTCGTAGCCCTAATGTAGTACTCGATTTCCCGAAACATCAGTTTTTAGTAATCAAATTTTCAAACTGCATTAACGATTATGCCATAGTCGCACCATGACCAACATGATCTTATCATGATCACCATAAATTAATTATGATTACAATCTCGTCATGACCACCATGTTATAATTTTATCATAATCACCATAGAGTCACTATGTCCATCACAAAGTCACGTCATGACCGTCGTAATTGTCATAACCACCATCAACATCATCATTATTACGATTATAATAATCATCATCAATCATGAGCAATACTGACACCAGGCACACACGCCCTTCCGGCCCAGCGCTGGCCAGGAACCACACGTAGCATCAGACTTTCTCCCAGACGCAACTTGTATGCGTCGAAGACACGTAGCTTAATTTGTTTTTTTTTTTCAAACGCATTGTGCAAAAATTGTTTTATAGTCACAAATAATCGTAGGTATCACAACACATGAGACTGAGACACATTGGTATACGTAACGTGATAGAAACTTTGAATCTGTCAGCCACAGTACAAAATTGCTATTTAGTTCTCTTTGTATAAACAAAACAAAATCTCAAAGGGCTCGCATACAATAAGCAGCTCATTCATCAAAACACTTTTTTTTTTTGTTATCTAGTAACAAGCTCATCTCTTACCAGAAACCAGTCTACAAGTACAACGTAGAACTGTAGAAAAATTAAGATCATACGCAATGATCACCACTCTTAAATCTGCATCTAAAATCCTAAAGTCAATAATTTAACGTTGGCTTACCGACTTTCCATAAGTTGAAACACAACTGAAAAACATGGGCACTTAAAACCCTTGGCTGTATCAAGCCAGTATAATGCCATAATTATTGCATTATCAGAAACAAATAACATGCAACAGAGATTCTGAACTCATATCATCTTCTCTTCAGATTTCAGAGATTATCTGGCAAATACTGTTCACATGGGCATCATCCATGCCTTAACGTAACAAAAGGCTAAAAAGTTTGGCCTCCAAGGTAAATTGCTCAAAAGTTTCTTTAAAATCAGATATCATTCAGAATCAAAACAATAATTGGAACGACTGACCGGATGTGTAAGCTGAGACAACACAGGCTTGACGCTTCAGCCATCGTCTCGCTGCTGGATCGCAGTTCACTTTCCCCTCGCACTGGACGACAGTGACGAAGATGTTCGATGAGCACCATATTGACGAGCAATGTATCCGGTCAACCACGTTTGAAGTAAAGCGTATCGTTATCCACATTTATTGGATGTATGACCAATCTCTCCATATGTACAGCACTAAGCAATTAATAACAATCATGTGCGCCAGAGTTCTCTTCAGACACAACCGGCGTAAAGGTCGAAAGAAAATAATCGCCCATCGATTTCCACCTGCTTCTCGTGGCGCGTATCCCACTTCTGATGTCGGAGCTGTCGAGCTGTGTGTGTCTGGCAAGAGCCTCTACAACGGCATCAGAAGGATCAGGAGTTGAATTCATATTAAGTGGGCGGAACAGTGGGTACACTCACGCACACGAGTCTTACACGGGCACGGTAATCATAATTAATTAAAGTCACAAAACAATGTCAATAAATCACAATCACACGAGGTGGAAATCAAATCACAAACTATTTCAGACCAATAATTATTAAACACGGAGAACACGACAACAATGTTGAAACGGTAACGAATCCGTGGGTCACAAGTGGTACTTCACACGGCGCGGTCACGGTCGGGAATGCGTCCCGTCTCAATCATAGATCGCAACAGAATGCCCGCTCGGCATCCAAACCAAAGCTTCAGAACAAAGAACAGATATCATATTTCATTCCCAGACCCACGGCTACGTTCGGCAATGCGATCTTATAAAAACAACTCACACATTGCCCCGTCTCAAAGCACAAAGACTTCCTCTGTGTCAAAATACAATTACGTTTAAATGCTGTTAATATAAACATTGAACTAGGAAGGAATGCGTGTCCCCTGCGCGGGCCTCATTAGCTATCATGAGCTTTTAACCCATCCGCGCCGACATATACATGCGTCGAATGGCCGATCATTCGTGTAAATTTCGGCCGAAACCCATTAGCATCGCGGACAAGGGTATCATTGTTCAAAATCCGCGCGCTAATGGAACGTATGACGAGACCTTCGGACACAGAATAGGTAATTAACTGACAAAGAAACCGATCTTCGTGTATGGCATCGACAATGGCAGGTGGTTATTAGACGAGACGTTTCGATTATTTCTGCGAAGCCGCCGACGCGCTGAAATGCAGCCTATTACTCCACATTACTAGTGATTCACATAGATATATGATTTAAATCGCCATCACGGAGTCTATTTCGATACTCGAAAGAGTCGAAAGCGGTTTATTGATTTGTCGAATACTATTCACCGTTAAACCACTTCCCGTGAGAGTAAAAATTTGATGGATTGCAGTCACCGCATTGTGGCGGACGAAATGTGCTCCACCTCCAATCTAGCTTTTTTAAATTGTTGATTTAAGGTATGAAGTAAACCGACTTTTTTCATATTACAAAAAAGAAATAAGTTTCTGTCTAGGTATCTAAAATATAACTAAGGAGAGTTTCATTAAGGCGTATTAAGTGTACTTTTGATTTATTTACATATTTATGCAAATTGGGAACCAAGCTCTCGCATAGAGCCTGGTCAATTATAATCAAACCCTTGCCGGCTCCATACTGGGAGGCTTATCGCCTGGGAATTCCTCGCTGCGCGTGATCAGCTAATCTGTCCCGGGCCTTGAACCCCGCCTTATATGCGCGCGCGCATTATGCTAAACCGGAGACAATGGCTGCCATTTCAGCACGGGATTGCGACGCGGCAACGCGTAATGAAGATCACGGGTGAAGCGTGGTGAAGCTTTGTTTTGTATCGTGCATTATTACAGTTCTCAGTCTTAAGTATACAGTTTTTAGCCAGAACGCTAATACTGCCGTCCCATCGTCCCATGGGTCCGTGGGCTCCAGCTCCACGAGTCGTGAGCAAGTGCCGTGCCGCCGCGCACGCCGGCATAATCGAACAAGCGCGGCGTGCGCATGCGGGCACCATGAGCATGACACGACGATTGTTGGCAGATGGACATTCGGACAATCACATACGTGGTCTATTGTTAATAATGTTGTTTAGCTACCTGTACTTTGTTGGCTATAGGAAATTATCCTTTTCAGTCGTGTCCGTGCCGTGTCGTGTGTCATAGCTGAGGGTCGTGACTACCACAGACGTCTTGAGTCACCTTCCTCCGGGTATTCTGTACTGGTAGATACTATATTCGTAGCCAAGTCTGGGCGCTGGTGCCTGCTGATACTTGAATTGTGTATTTCCAAGGGGTAGACGCTCTACTTTACCTCTCTTGCTATCCACGAAATAGGTAGTGTATAATAGAAATTAGCATTAGCTTCTCAGGCCTTTTTCTTGCTGTGGTCAAAATTTAGAGATAATTTTCTTATATAGTGTCACATCACAGTCCTCATCATGTTCATATATTGTGTATTTGTAAGCCTATGAGAGCTTGCCGTTTTGAAGGCAAATTACATCGAATGCTCCATGTTATCCGCAATTCCTAAAGACACTAGTAGTAGGTACAGTTGATAATCGAAATTTATTCGATCGGGTATTAAAGGTCAGCATTATAGTGTTGGCGCGGTGGCAATCAATCGCATTAGATACAATCTGATTCACTCATATAAGCTTGCGAATTGCGAACCGGGTCCCGACACCGATCAATCCGCATAAAACTTATAAAAATCGATCGCCACGAATTTAGGTCAATATTTTGCATCTCATTCCTTAGTATAACTGTGATTGTAACCCTATTCCGTGTGCAGTACAGGTGAGTATTGCTGATTCATATTTGATAGCAGATGGCACGCAATGCTCGGTAGTAATTTTCCTCGTGGCAGGTCGCAGGCAGGGAAATACACGAATTTAATATTAAATTCGTTTTGGGAGTAATTTGGTCCGTAGACCAGACAAAATATGTAAGGTCTTCTAAGATGATTTTTTGCTGGTGGAGTAAGAAGTATGCCAAGTTCACTAGACTCGTACCTGCATTCTATTCTAGGGACTACTTCGTAATCATAAAGAAAAGACTGATCATGTGAACTAGGATCAAACTAAAAAAATGAATAAAAATAGAATCGTATTTCGCTTCGTCACGTTATTGATCCTCGAATGTCTTTAAACACGAGGTTACTGAAATGCTAGCGGATTCACCCTTTTATATTTTGCCAAAAAGCCTCATAATTCTCGTTCTTTGTTAACGGAAATACCATCATCCATCCCATTTCCATGTAGAGCAGAGCGGCTTCATATCTACACGTTACGTTGATAAATGCCCACATCTGATAAGGATACATTACGTAAGGCGGCGAGAACAAGCGGCCGAGGCCTTCGCAATTTGCGTCGCTCAACTTGACCCGCGTGTCCACAACAGAGACAACTAGACTATTTGCATAACTCTGTCCCGTTTGTGTGAGGACAGCCAAACCGGGTCTTAATACCGTCTCCTGAAGTAAGCTTTTGTGGATATGTTTTTAGGAGATTGGATCAAACGAAAAGTATAGCTATAAGTAATGTGCTTCCAAAGTAAGTAGATACCTCTATATAAAACTGTACCATGAATCGAAATTCGAAGATTGTTTTACTTCTAAAATATGCGAATTATCGTCGTGGCTAATTCCAGATGATTGTACATTTTCTTTTTTTTAATGGGATTGCTTTTGGCCAGCAACTAGCCAGGGGGCAAAGCTGAGGCCGACGGTGAAGCTCACCCAGAAGAAAACACCAGAAGACATGAAAGCAAAGCCGCAACGAACTTTAGTCGGAGTCTGCACTCATTTCAGATCACTCATCGCATCATAAGTCCAACGGCTCCCACGTTTAATCGCGTTAGTCTCATGTTCTTGGTGGGAAATGGTTTGCTCGATTAAGTAGGAAGTCGCGCGAGAGCCGGGATCGGGTGCAAGACGCGAGTGCGTTGTCCTCTACAGGGTTCCCACTGACCTACATGTCATATTTTGATAATAATTGAATTATTGTCTAAGTGAAACGAAGGTCTCTGCTTCAGCTTCGTCAAAAATGCTTTCTTATGTCCAGACTTCCGGTTGTTCTCCTCTAGGAAATTTTGTGAAATTTCGTAAGCAGGTTCGATAATTATATACCTACCTATGTACCAATTTTTTTTTCCACTCAGTTTTGGGAACCTAACAAAAAAAAATACTAGGCGAGGTCTACAGCTCACAAAGTACGACTACTTTTTTATTGCCAAAAGAAACTAGTAACCGTTTAAAAAAGACGGTCGCTACATCTCCTATAAAGCCCAATTTAATAGGAGATTCCTGCACTAACCTATTTTCTCTAATCACTTACGAATACACACTACATATTGTATTGTATATCTGTTGATGTTGTTAGCAGAATTGTTCCAGATGCTAAACATTTAAAACGAGCCGCATGCAACCCTGTCTGTAGCACCGCGGGGGCAAGTCTCCATAATTGGAGTCTCCCGCCGCCGGCTCCCAAACCATGTGGACCCAGTCGTGCAATCTGATGAATTCTCGACAAAACTCCACCCTGGTATTTTCCTCAAGTCGTATTTAACACTTTTTTAGATATCAAAAAAAAAACGGGACCACCATTCTAACACGAGGCACATACCTAAATGTCTTATGTTTTACACATTAATGTTCAATAGTTGACAGTTGACACCTCTAGTCATATAAGTTAAGTTTGAGTGTTAAGGCGATTTATCGATTGAAAGAGACACCCTTTGTTTTTCGCTCACGACAAAACGGGTTGCAACCCTCTCCGAGAATGGCTTTTTAGACAAATCTCGTTAAATATCTGACTGTGTGCAGGTTTATTAAATTTCTTCTTGTCAGTACCTAGATGAGGTAAAATACCATCATATTAACTTAATCGTGTCTTTTAATAATGCGTTGTTTTAGTACACTGAGGAAAAAAAGGAAAATATAGACTCGACTTTGGATTTATTTTCTATCGAGAAAATTTTAAGTAATCATGTTTTTTTGACAGTACTACAATCATATAGTCAAGAATCATATATCTGAAAATCAGCCCCTACTGTTTGCTAGTCGCACAACTGTTTTCAAGTTTCATCAAAATTCAATGAAAGGAATCAGCTACATAACAAATTCTGTAGATCTATTTAATTCATGTATGCTGTATAAGGTAAGCGTTGATTTTTTGTAGAGTTGCAATAATAATGTGAAGTTAGCTATTCTATTTCATTTGTTATGAGTTATGAAGTCGGTTAGAAAAAACAATTGCGGTCGCAGTCAAATGTTTTAATCAAAAGAATGGGTTCAAACGTGATCGTCGGTGGATCGGTGCCACGGAGGCGGCTGCGGCCGGCCAGGGCCTGTACTCCGAACTTCGTATAGTGCCGTCTCTTTCACTCATATAGTGTATAACAAGAGAGTAAAAGGGACGGCACAACACGAAGTTTGGATTTCGAATTTAGGAGACCCTCAGGCCCGCACAGCCCCAGCGAACCACAGCATGCTCGCTCGCCGTCCAGCGGCTCAGGTTGCCCGCGGTCAGCGCCTATCATATTTGTGGTCGATTTGGCAAGAGGAATGGGGTTCGATTACTGTGATACATTTCAAACCGGTCAACTATCACTTTTTCAATGCAGCTAAGTCGCAGGAAATCTAGACCGATACGTTCAAATGCAAAACAATGTCCTTTGACTGTTCAATTGATCTCGTAGGATCTATGATGCTATTCATGGATTGAGATCAGTCGTTGGGCCATTCACCGGCCCTTTGTGTTTCTCGCGGCAGTCGCGGCGTCCCTCGACGATTGCCATTTAACCGACATACATACATACAAAGTGCGCATTACAGACTCGTTTGTGGAGGCAGCGCCACTTCTCTGGCCCTTGTAAATCAATATTGCATACTTTTACATTTACATGTTTTGGTCGTGACAAGATGAATCAACGTTA
Source organism: Cenopis cana (assembly GCA_951800055.1). Lineage (NCBI taxonomy): Eukaryota > Metazoa > Arthropoda > Insecta > Lepidoptera > Tortricidae > Cenopis > Cenopis cana. The sequence goes on from OX637487.1 coordinate 18,591,613, forward strand.
CACGTATGCCTAAATCGGTACGGTCATATCCGGATCCAGACGCTCTATGAAATATCATAGGTATACCTATGGATATCCATGCAAAAATTCAGCTCAATCTTTTGCTGATAAATGGGTTGAGTTGACTTGTATTTGTATTTGGATACTTAGCTTAGGTACCAATGGACAGACATCGAAACTGCTCAAACTAGCTAAATTGGTTCCTTCAGCTGTCAACACAGTGCATCCCCAATTTTTTTAAAGGGTCGGTAACGCGCACGTGACTGCTTTGGAGTTGCGAGCGTCTATAGGCTGCGGTGTCCGCTTACCATCAGGTGGATCGTATGCTTGTTTTCCACCGTCGTAGTATAAAAAAACTAACAAAAAAGAATCTTTAATTTCTTTAAAAGAATCTTTCTAAGTTAAAATTATTATTACTGACTGTATTTTCACGTCTGCAAAACATGCACGTTATTCCCAAAGTCGCAATCGTCATCTCCACGCATCGGTGTTGTGTAAACAAATAGAATCTATCAATAACTCGGCAACATTACTCAGGCTCAGTCAGCTAAACCCCGACGACGCGCACCGACAGATCACCCGCCTGATGCCGGCAATAGCCGACTGTACTTATAATATAACACGACTTAATATCGACCGAGCATAGAAAACTAACCACATGTACCTATTACAAACAAAAACATTCTTGAAATAGTCACATAAAGCTCTGGATATCGTCATCTCCGCCGTTAATACCATGTAAACATGTATTGAATTACTTAGGCTATCAGGGTTCGTTCATAAAACTTACAAACTATTGTACTTCATCCAATATAGATTAACCTCCGAATTCGCATTTTTGATGGTATTCCCTGGCTCTAGTTGTACTAGGGATGATTACACACACAAGTCCAAATTATTCATATACTCATAAATAGTCATGTTGAGAATACGTCAACCTATACAATCAAAAATAGAAACAACATCCGTCCCATTCATTCCCCTTCAACCCCATGCAAGCGTGAGAGGAACGGTGCGCTATTGAACTTGAGTGCATGCCCAGGCGCAGCGTGCTCGTTAGACCTTACGCGCATGACATAAGAGCCGTGAGAGGGCGCGCAATAGGACGGTAAATGGGACAAGATGAGAGCGGAAAGCGAGTATCGTTTTGATTTGTTTAGTATTGCCAAACCACTTGAGTTTATCCCATAGTACCTCGAGAAAACATCCACAGAGATATCCTTCGTTCTATTGATTTATATATATTTATGCACGCCTCATTTCGATCTCAAGGTGTAGGTGTTAGGATAAATATCCTGTCTACGACGTGCTGTGGTGCGGGCAAAGATAAAAGAAGCCATAAGCGTCATGTCAAACAAAAGTTCGCAGTAGGTACAACCCAAACCCATACATTCGATGCCAGCAACGCAATTATCCATTCGAAATATCTATGCATCTCTATCTGTAACTGAAAGTGCATTCAATACATAACTTCGGCTTCGCTACCTAGTTTAAAAGTTTGAACTTCGAAGTTGAAACCGCTTTCTCTTATGTCCTGTACCGAGCGCCGGAAGCTCCCTTCCCCCCTACCCGCGCCCGTATTCATTGATGGATGCGCCGCGCGCGCCGCTCAATGGACTGCGCAAGCGCTTACCGCGGTGCGCTCATGTCGGCCCGAAACTACTATACGGCGTGTTGTTGGTTTAAGTGTTGAACAATTCTATATTTTCGATAACTGTCTGTTTCATTCATTGAGACATCATTGTCAGAGTAATGAACTAATAGGTTGTCAGGTATAAAGATATCAAGACTACGTCTAAAATGTTAAAGGTTTGGCAACGACCAGGTGACACGCCTGGAGTTGCAAGCATCCATAGGCTACGGTGACCGGTACCATCAGGCAGGCCGTAAACCTATTTGCTAGCAACGGTGGAATACCTATAAGAAAAGTACAAAGAATTGCAAAGAATGCGCAAGCTGATGAAATTAAACTTAATGTGAAACCAAAACAACCAGTCACAAATATGTTCCCACTGCGAAGTGAAGTGCCCATCCCCAGTTGGTGTGCAAATACCACACAACTCAACGCGCTAAAACAAATATTTTAGTCAGGACCGTGACAGTGGGAATTGTGGGAAACTTATATTTAGCCCGACGCCGACTGTTGCCTTCCTGGAGACCCGAGAGTTCGAGGCACGCCAATTTATGCTTAACTACTTAACTGTCCTCCTCTCACGCTGCTGAGTAGTGAGTATAAAGAAGTAAATTCTTATTTATATAGTGCCGTATTTCTCTCATTGTCTCGCACAGATACTTCACGAACCGCGGGTCGAGACTCGATGAAAAACAAAAGAGGATCTCTTTAAGGAATTCGAATTCAATGGAATTTATGTCAACAACTTGCAATAAAGATAAAAGTGAAAAGGTTGGGAATTTCGTGACATCTCAATTTTATGAAGGTTATTGCCGCTACTTTTGTTTTTGCAGTATTTTTATTGATGCCTTCGATCTTTAAGATCAAGATTCCATTTAGAGGATTTTGTAGTTCATGCTCGTATCAAGCATATCTCACAATTTCTGTGTTTTTTGGTAAGAATGTTCGCTGAGGTGTATGTACTATTTGGTAATACGCAAATTTCAAATATTTTTGAAGTCACTCTTGTTGAGTTATTAGGGACGCACTGGTGAGTACCCTGCCCTTCAAAGACTCCCTCCGTTTGCTAATGGTAATGCCAAACGTCCCTCGATTTCCAAGCCGATGGCCTTGCGTTTGTTCGGTTTTTGTGCATTAGCCTGAATACCACGGGTTGTTATTTGAATTGGGTCTGATCGGCAATCATACTTAACTAGCCATTTTATTCACAAAATATCCTATTAAACTGTGAGCTAGTCGCTAGCATAATTTGATGCCAAGATTCGTATGTAAGCAGAGATCTGATTTATATTGGTTAGTTTGCGGAGATGCGCTGTACAAGTATTCTGAATAACAGCTGTACAAGCTACCTTACAAGTCAACGTGTTAATTATACTTCGGAACCGCTTTGAAAACCCGCCGTAACCGTGACTTATATTAACTTTAATAATATGCTGCATAACACAAATGTAATCTAATTATAGACAATTACGAATAGTAATTCTTTGAAAAATAATTGTTACCAGTATCGATCAAAGAATACCTACATATGTAAAACGATTGTTACAAGAGTATGTTCTGGCCACAACCGTTAGATAATGTACAATGTTCTCTAGGGAAATGACTATGGTTTTGTACCGCAGGGGCACAGTTCCCCACAGCGCCAGTTCCCTGGCGTTACGGTACGCGCGCCCACTAACCCATTGGCACCCATCGCCGTGTCACTCACCCCGCTAGCTCCTACGCTCGGCTGAACTCCTGGTACCGTTCCTAATCATCAGGATCCTGTTGCTTATTAATAAGTGCATTCAAGTTATACCTAATACCGCAATTTAAGTTACTCATTCAATACGAATATACATATGGGATATCGGCAATCGACCACCTATTTAACGAATCAGTACTTTTCGATATTTGACAAATATTGCCATCGCATAATGTGTTGAGACCCAACAGTACAGTTAAATATATCTAAAGCGTGATATGTTTCAAAATACGAATAGCAATTTACGTTTCTTTATTATTCAAGACGCATCACAGTCACATATTATGTTAAAATACCGATAAAGCCCGTTACGGCTAACATAATTACGTAAACTGAATCTAAGTAAAACAAATAAGTGGGTAATCTGCTTGGCTCACGAGTACTCACGACAGCGCACGCCGGTTTAGCATATCAGGCGGAACGATCGGACGGTGTAATTAGATTACAGCGAAACCATCTACGAGTTCGCTAACTCGTTAGGAAGTTGGTTAAACAGTTACCACTCCGCTGGATGTTCATATTTCACACTAAGTTGGATTACCTATTATTCAGTTGCTTTGCGCAAAAACTTATTGCTGTAAATAAATATTGCCTCAACTACCTATTCGGGTAACTAATTGTAAAAAAAATTCAGACAGGAAGTTAGACAGCTTTGACATGAACATATAATAAGTATACTATATACTAAACATGCTCAAATTAAATGTTTAATGTCCTGAGGAATTTATAAACAAAGAAAAAAAATTGCATGCACATATGAAAAAATTATATCTGTTACAATTTTTATATTTTTTATGCAATGACGGTGGCAAATAAGCCTGATGTTCCAGAACAACAAGAAACACCGGAGTTCCGAGACGGAGTAACCATCAGATCAGGGGGCGGCACGGCAGGGCAGGGCGGCACCGACACAGGTGCTCGTGTGGGAGGCCACATGTCGCTCGTTTTTTGCCGAATCTCTTAACTCATATAAGTCGAGTCTACTCGTACAGCAGATGGTCCGATTTTAATGCTTTTTATTGTTTTACAAATGGACCGCATGACGGCCTGAGGACCAACATGGGCGTATGACATCATGGACCCTCCGCGGATATATTTATAAGCAATCTGCGATTCAATATTAACTAATATTAAGTCTAGCTGAGCATTCCAACATACAATGAGCCACATTTTTTGCCTTAGTCTATCTGTGTCGGTATGCATAATATCTACATGATACACGAGTCATAATGAAAAAATAATAAGTGTTGCCAGTGAGGGAGTTCTATTCAATAATCTTAGTCGTTCATTGAAGTTTCCATTATTTTTTGTGATGCCGACAGCTCAACATATGGGCGTTCGACCCTCAAGTGGTTACCACACTATCATCCCAGTACAGTAGTTGTCATTATCAGTGGGTTGCCGAAATCACAGACCCAAATCCAAAGTGTGTTCCACAAGAAACATAAAAAGTGTAGTGTGTGTGTGTGTGAGTTTTAACCGTTTAGTAAAATAAAGTTATAAAAAGTGTACATCTGCACTTTCCTATTGTGTATACAATGTACAATTAAGTGCGACTACTACGTATGTTTGTAGTCGTACGTGAATGTGTAGGGTAAAATAGAGAGTAAGTAAATGGGAACAGAGTTAATAGGCGCAACCAATAATAACCGATGCAGCGATAACTCGCGGTATCTGATGCGCGCGCGCCGGCCACAATCTAACTATGGGGAGCAGTATCGTTTCTCAATACAATCGCTCTTTAAATCTCTAAAGTACTCGCTCGTACCTACAGTGTCCAGGTGGCGGCGCGTCTTGCCTTTCTTATTCTTCAAGAGCCGTAGTAAAAGAACTGAACTGACTGAGGATTAGGCAAGCCGATGGGAATCGAGTTGTATGGACGATCCGCCACTGATGTCCAGTACAATTAGCTATGTGCCAAAGCACAAAAGAGCGGTTGCGAAACTTGCGCACTTTACTATAAAAATGTATTCTGTAATTCTGCCGAGCCAGGTCAACAGCAGTTTTAACTCTATTTCAAACGTAGTTCAAATATGTAACTTGTTTTATAAGACAAAGTTTAAATTTGTATTCTATAAATAAATTAAGTCTAAATTTTAATGATTGTTATTAATTACTTAGGATTGGCTTTCACAATAAGTGACTAGATACTTAGCTTGACAATGCATAAAATATCCAAAGTAATTCATAGGCCGGTACATAAGGCTCAAAGGTACCTACTAAGGTAGGTAAGTCAATGTACTGTTCACAACAGTGCCGTTTGTAAGCGATTCGCGTTATTTAGAAACGGAAGTCAGATTGCTCTTCCTTGGTTTCAATTAACTGTCTGATGCTGATGATAGCAGCGCAGCACGCGGGAGCGGCAGTGATAGTATAGTAAGTAGATAATCGACGTGGAACCCTGATCGATGGTCGGAGCAGCACAGGTTTTACATCGACGTTTATATAAGTGCCTTTTGATATTACAGTTCAAGAGTTCACACATTTCGCTAATTAATTAATAAGTAATTTACATAACATGACACCAGCAATTATTAAGTTAATATCAAGTTAATAATGACCGCACAGTATTCTTTTATACTATTAAGAAACTAGTTAGACCTGAAACCAGCTTGAAACCTGAACAGTCTATTATCATATGTCCATGATGAACGCAACTCACAATATATACGAATACGCATATATCTTTTCCATGGTTTTTATTTATTTATTACTCATGATGAGGAAATGTCCTCTACCCGCATAGTATATAATTATATATTGTACCTACAATCGCTAAGTACCTAAGACAATCATTTGACCCAGTTTCGACAACTACATAATTGAATCCTCTAAATCGTAGTTGAAAACAATTAATCGATATTATGAATCGATTACGCGGTGATAGATGATGCGATTGATCCACAGTCGGCATGGCTGCGCCTGCGACAATCGGCGCGTCGAATCGCAGTCGGCTCGCGGCGCGGGGCCTATTAATCAATCTTTGTAATTCGATCTTTTAATCAAAATGCGACGTAATTACTTCTGTACCCGCTGCGCTCACTTAAATATGGTTGTCACGCAATTATACGAGTAATACAACGTCTACTTAGCTGTCTAGTCTGTTTAAAAGAATAATAAAATACACTATGTTTGCAATTAGAACATTAACGTCAGTAAGTTGGTTGCAAATGAGACAGTACCTACAATATCATATAAGTATTAGAATAATCATCATTGTGAACTTACTATCCTATCCAGTATTTTATACAGAGTTGTATGTCTGCCACCAAACTCTTCCATTCCGACCTAGGTTACCGTTACAATACAACTCTCTTGTCTATTTCCTGCCATCGTTTGAAACAATATAATCTGTTTTTGGACAGTAGAGTAATCGGTGGACAACACTAGCCTAGCCTGCCCCACTCACTTACGAAACAAGTTATTTTTACGCTGATCTCGTTAAATATTTAAACTTTGCTCATATGGAATAATTATGTTTATACGACCGTGCGCATAAATTACACTCGATTAGTGTTTCGGAACGGGAAAAACAACATTGTTCTAAATTAATTAATAAACAGTTTCACCAAAATTACAGTGTTGCTGGTCGTGTTGTTATCAAGAGCCCATTAGAATGCAGCAGCAGATGTGTTCGAGCCTCGTTTAGCCATGTGGCCCCGCCCACTACTAATCCACACGCACTCTTATCGCATAATTACAGTTTAGGCTTTCCTACTTTCTTCCCATAAATCCAATTGGTTTACGCCTTCAGTGCGAGCAATTAGTGGCCGAGACGAGAAGCGTCCACACCAACTGTACTTAGACATGTGCGACCTACAAACTACAAACCAAGATTGCTTGGCAGCTCACGAGTTTTAGAAGGTAGCAGATTCAGAAGAAGAGGTATTTTCAGTCCATGATATTATCAATTATTAAATGAGCTGGAGAGAAATGCGTTTAATCTAGAACGGAGACATGTAACTCGACACAGTGTTCCGGTCCGGTCGGGGCTGTAAAAAAAATCCTATTTGTCTGTGGTGCTGTCTTGTCTCACTAATGTACCTACCTATCTAATTACTTGTGTCTAATTACCTATCTAAGTACTTTGGTACTTGTAACATCCTGGCGAATGTGTATCTTCCGCCCTGGCATGCACGCGGCTTTACCTGCACGTCGTGAAAGTGCTCGTATCTAAATGAAATTCGGAAGTTTTCGGCAGCGGCAGTCACAATTAGTGCGGAAAGCGGAACGTTGCGTCAGCTTCGCGCGCGTCTGCCGGACGAGGCGGGCAAGTGGACCACGTTACACGACCACTACACCACAACAAAGCATGACTGTGCATCTCGAGCTATCCAACTTACAACCTGCCTCACCATTGCCACCACTCAATTCTCTTCTTTTTTTTTCGAGAAGACAACTTGCGATTCTTAGTGCTCGCGCGCCATTGCCAGATCGTCGCGGTTGACCATCTTCCTTGGAGTCGTTAGTCGAGTCACCAGTCACCCTTTGCCTTGACTACGACAGCGTTAACAACTACCCACAATGTCCGATGTTAATCAAATGTCCGACGTAAGTACACAGGCCCGCGTCGCGTCCAATAAATTGCTGGTACATGCTAACAACTGCGCCTTTATTGTCCTCTAAGATCATAATGGGAAATGAAGCCACCCGATTACTCTCCTACAATTACTCTTTACCGTTACATTTGTGTTATAATCAGCGAACGGGTGCTGCAAGAATGATCAAACGGCATTGCTCACCATGCAATCGATTAATTTGTCAGTTCTATTGTACAGTAGCAGTAATGATCGCGAAACGCCGTGTGAAAGAAGCGTTCTCATAATATTTAACGATGAGCAATGATCGAGGGTGTCCAATTTAGTCATTCAAATTAACTGTTATGAAACAATTATTAGCAGCTCCCTAATACGTAATACTGGAGGCACCAGGTCCGACAGTCCCGACCGCGACCAATGTATCAAGTGCGGAGTTTGTGGTAAAATTCTTGTCACTAACCACAATTTAGTTCCGGACGTGACTTGCCTGCTGAAATAACACCAAATACAAAATTGATCTCGATCAACCCCACTGCTTTTTTAGAGCATTGGGTGATACATACTGCAATTTTATTATATTAAACTAATAAAAAGTATTCTAAGTATTACAGCACCAACAAATCTCCGAAAAAGGTGTGATCCTCGGCTGTCCAATTTCACTATAAAGACGACGTAAATCGGCCATCAGGTGAAGAACAATCGTCGACAAAACAACTAACATTTCGAACGTTAATGCACCGAGATAAGGACTAAAATTGTAAATTACATAATGTAGCTGGTTTGTACAATCAGCAGCGTCGTGATTGCTTAGAGTCCTGCGGCGGGATAATCCTTGTATATCGTCGACTATCCTCACCTCAATCTTGCTTACCGTCACCGTCAGAGGTAATGGACATTAATCCTCAGATATACAGTCAGCTACACCAAAGACTCAAATGTGCACCGTATATCCAAAGGCGGAAGGATGTATTTGACACTAATTTGCTGCGCGCTGCACAGTTACCGCCAAATACAGCTGGAGCTAACCCTGGTTAAACCGACCATCTGCAGACCGTCCCATTTTCGACCGTATTACAATACGGTAAGGTTGTGCCGTGACACTCATGTCTGAATAGGTTAGACTAGGTCAGTTACATAAACGTCCTTATTTAGCGGGAGTTAACGAGCGATTGGCCGAACAATGAAATAGATAGTTCCGTTTTGTTTCTATCCTAATCAGGAGGTGCCATCGAGCGCCACACGTGTGCTCGTCTACCGATTGAATGAGTATAACTAACAAACATTTTTGGCTCTTGGATAATTTAAGTACCTACAGACTTAGGGAAGTTTGAAATGTATACCTACTATTTTTTCAATATTTTCGTAGATACAGACTTTCACTCGAAAAACAGTTAATTATACTACCTAAGCGTTATTTATACTCTTCAACTTAATCTTATTACTTCTTATTATACGATAATACGAGTAGGGGGAAGTCCCGTAAAGCCGGACGGCATCGGCGGACCTATCGCCGGACACTCGTAATATTTCAAGTTAAATTGTAATGGGTCCTATCTAATATTTGATAAAAGGGGTGCAAGGGAGTTTGTCGCATTTTTTCATCCATTTTTGCTCAGTAATAATTAAGAATTACCGAGAATACCGAGATATTACGAGTGTCCGGCGATAGGTGCCGTCCGGCTTTACGGGACTTCGCCCTATCTAGGTTCCTAATATGTATTAGCTGAGGCACTTTTATGGAAAACCAAATAAACTTGGCTGGTAATAAATTATTATACTATTATGAGAATAAGTAGTAGGTACCTAATAATTAATTAACTATCGCAGGAAATGTTCGTTCAACTGCACAAAAACCATTCGTCCTCGTTACGATGTGAACCTGAATTGAGACGTTTCCATACAAGTGTCAAGTCCATTTGCGTTACATTACTGTGAGAAAAGCGGGCAAAAACCCTCCACCGCGGTACAAGTACCTACGAGTAAAAGTGAGCGCGGAGACAGCTGTGTCAGCAGTTTCACTCTGACTAATCCAGGGAAGAGTTTCTTTACGTTGGACTTCAGAAAATATTCAAACAAGAATCAATAATAAAATAAAAAACATAATTGCTTTTTCATAATTAAATGTACGTAATCAAATCAGGTTAATCAGGCTACATGGATTAAAACAGAAACTTAGGATTAATAGTCAATTAAAGAAAACACTCACCTTCTCGATTGAGTCACAGGATCATCCTCAGATCAATGAACTGTAAAAAGAAAAACAAAGTTAGGTACTCATGAAAATCAATATCCCATGAACACAAAAAAAAATTATCAAGTAATTTTAATAAATTAAGTAAATGAAATTCGTCAAAGTTTTATATTATTGACATAGGGTTTGATTTTGCCTACCCAGTTTCTATTATTACTGACCCGCTACAGACGCAATTTGCAAATGATCGGCTAGATCGGTGGCTTTCTCCGTGCGCGCGCGACCACTGCTCCCTTATCTGTCACCGCAACCACAGATTAGTACAATAAATAGTATTATATTATACCTATAAGAAACAGGCCCTAGGCATCTGCCTCTTTCTAATTTACACAGTGCGAATGCACAGGAGTTGTTGCATGAGTCGCGCGCGATGCGATTTGGCAGTATTTGTAACCATAGGGAAATAAGTTGAGTCGTGGTACTCGTGGTCTCGAATCGACGCGGAGCTTGGAAGCGCCGCGGGTGCGCGTGCGGCGGCGGCGGCGAGCGGCGCCGGCGCGCGGGACAGGTCGAGCAGGAAGGCTTAGCTCTGACTGAACCAACCACTGATTGCCAATCGACTCTCTATCGATGAAAAAGTCGAGGAAATGTTCCACTACCTGTTTTGAAAGCTAATATATGCAATGCCTGCAATGCCTACCAGTCGCTATGGCATTTGCTAGGGCAAATTAAATTAAATCGTTTAATCGCAATCCTCCATACACTACGGTGTCAGCTTACTATCGTGCATGCCCTAAGCTTGTTTACTACAATTAAATGCATTATACTCCTTATTGCACTACACACCTCAATTAAGTAAAGGAGACAGCCACAGAGTACAGAGCACAAACTCAATATACATGGGTGTAAGTAGAGGCAAACAGCAGGCGGTCTTATCGCTAAACAGCGATTTATTCCAGAAAACCATCATTGTATATAAAAAAAACCTGTCAGACATTGTTTTCGACCTAACGGATTTAATTATGGCCAATCAAAAATACAACTCTCAAGCAAAAAAATACAACAGTTAATTCTGTAAACTTTATCTAGCTCAAAGAAAAATAAAGAAAGTGTAAAACTGGAGCACCTCCAATTTCGCTCTCGATCGGATATCATAACTAAACCGCATAATTCACGACAAAAACCGAGGTCACGATGCGGTCGGGGACGAGAAACGTGTTTGATAGTCCACGGAAGACATAGTAGAAGTGTTAACTTAATTCGTCACGAATTATGCTTAGTCAAAGTCAATGCTCGTGGGAAAACTAGCGGGACCAGTATAGCGCGGTGGCAAGACTGCGGCGCGCGAGCCCACTGTCGCACGACACGTCAAATTAGATACTGGAAAAAATTAAGACGGCATAATGGTCTCCTAAACCACTCACAATTTCGCTGCTGTTGTTGCTGCTTAGTAGGTATCTCATAAACATAAACCAGTGTTAAGTGGAACATTCGGCTATTTATTTTAAAAAACCCAAAATGCCAACGCCTCACATAAATTTGACAGCCAAGCAAGACCTCACACATTTCTAATTATGAATAGTTCTTTATCGCTTTCATTTCAAAGCATTTACCTATAATGCAAATATTTATCATCATTTATAATGCGCACTGCTAAGTTTCGAATTCCCTGCACAGACGCCCGTATTTCAGAGTTCATAAAAGCTACACCTTTTAAAAGCACGAGTGAATCTGAATAGGCATCTTCTGGTTGAGCTCGCTTCACCATCGGCCTCATCTTTGCCCCCTGGCTAGATGCTGCTGGCCAAGAGCAATCCCATTTTTAATTAAAAAACAGCATAAAAGTGCATGGTGGAAATTGTAACGGTGGCAGTGGAGCCGCGCCCCGTCGCCTTGACCGTGGCGACCGGCGCCCGCGCAGGCGAGAGCGAGAGTGACGCGCGACATAAACAAATCTATACAGCTCGAGCTGCGAGCTAGGGACCAACCGAATGACCTTTATCATCATCATCAGTATTGAAGTTTTTCACTTAATAAAAAAAGTATTTGGGATCTAATGGATATATATGTTGTTCTTAATTACATAATTACCCTGTATTTCCAAAAGGAGTAAGCAGTACATGAAAGTTAATTCAATCAATTCAGAGTGCCATAAATGTAACTTCTTTTTTAAATTTTGTGGTAGATTTCAGTTTATTAATATTAGAAAAATGTGATATTGCAGTGACAGGTCGCTAGCCCATCGCCCACTTCAAGCTGTTCTCGTAGACTATTACACCCCCGGGAAAAAAGGGGGGTGATACTATTCTAACCCCCCTAAACGAAAGCCTCCACTCCTTTTTTGTCTTCTATTAAAGAAGACAAAATTCGACCCTCTAGAGTTGATTTCCCATTGAAGTCGATGACAGTAAAGAATCAACGAGTTTTTATGAAGGGAAATATAATATAATATAGATGTATGTAAGTATTAGTATGTAGGTATTTGTTATTGTATTTTTGTTTCTTTATTGTAAAATGTATATAATATTGCTTTCATTTGTAAAAGGTGTTTAAAACCAACGGTATATTGACATTAGATGCAGATAAAATATTCCTACGTTTATTGCATAAGAAAGAATGCGTACTCTCATAACAGTAGTTACCTACTCATTAACATGCAATTTCTATACGCGGCATAATTACGCCTCGCCAAGTGAAATGAACTTGCTCATCCGTTTCCAATTGTCACATCATGCAGCTGTCACAACGAGACGCAATTTGGAGGCTCTGCAGAGTGGCGTTTGAATGGCGTGATTGGCGTGAAGTGGCGTGCCGTGGGCCGTGGGCGGGTCACCGACGTGACGTGGCGTTACTACTACATGGCGGATTTCACTTTCTCAGGAGCCACGACCTCTAGAGTTTGATGGTAATTTTAAGCGGTTTAAAGTGAGGCGGAACTTCTTAGGACACGATCGATCGTGCCGTGCGTACCACTTGTGAACAAGCCGTTATTCCATCCGATAAAGTTCCTTGACTGAAATGAGAAAATCCGTCACGCATTTTCCTCACATGTTTCTCCATATTTGTTTAAAACAGAAAACGGTTGGATAAAAGTTTATTTGCCTGGATAAATGCACCCCGTCCCGTAGTTGAGGTAGGTTGGGAATATTGGGATGAGGTGGGATTTCCTACTAAGGTGAGTTGGATCGACACTTTGGAATAAGAAACATTATAATATAGCTTGATTTGTACCTTGTACCTGATTGCAATGTATAATTTACCTAGCGGTAGCCTATAAAAACCAACTCACCCCTCTGTCATCCCTACTGTCCCCATTCATGACCCAACTGCCCTCACAATCCCTACTCACCCCATTTTACGGTACCTAAATACGTATTTGTAAATAAGTAGTTACTGCATCAGTAGAAAGGAGATTAAGCGTAAATGTTAAACATGATAGGACGTAGATACATATGTCATGCTACCGGTTATATTGTGTCAACGCTAATTGATATCAATCGACAAATTATTTGATTGTGCAATATTGCTGCACGCTACAATTAACTTGGAGGTCAATTTGTGTTCGTCAATTGGCAACACGATGTAATTTCGCGTACCTACGCACGGCGAGATCACTTATCAGAATCAGAACGAGTGAGGAACACTTTGATATGACACTGCGATGCGAAGTGGCGAACACAATTGATTTCCTGTTTAATTGACTGGATAGACTGGAATACACATGACGTGTGCAATCTGACATGCATTTATCGTCAGGCTCTCGAGAAGGGAAATATATCAATTAGCAAGAAACCGTGTCGTTTCAACGTTTCAACCAGCCGGAACATAACTCGCTCACTCAGAAATTTAATTACAGCCTAATCCCAGTGACATTCGACTAATCGAAGGTTAGCATTCGACGAGCGGAAAATCGCTCCAACACGGCCACGCGTGACCGATCCATTGTCCGCGTGACGTACGCTGTAAAACCAACAGTTTTTACTAATGTATTATCTCGGGGATAGAAAACTTCGTATCGGTTACGCAACTAGTGGTATTTTGGTGAATTGTCTCCGTAATGGTCGGTGGTAAACAACCGATTGTTAGTAGCAACACTAGAAAATTAGAAAATAAATGAGGGTGATGAAGAATCTTGCGAAAAAATAATATAACAGGCGGGTATTCTGGCGGGGGTCGCGTAGGCGAGCATTGTGACGGGCTTCACCCGAGACTAATTTAATGTTGTAATTGGAGAATACCAATCAATATACGAAATACATCACCAATTGGAGTTCCTCTTATTTGTGAAGATCCTTGGCCTATTACATTTCCGAAGTGGTAAGAGCGTTGTGAGAAAATACAGGTATGTGTTTTTTTATTTAACTTTTAATAAACGGTTACACGCCCACAATCTTGAATGCTTAAATATGTTAGAATATACTTGCATTAGTATGTAATTAATTTCATATTGGGTAGCATTGTACTGGATGTTTACGCAAATTAAGTGATTTCAACTAGTAACTAGAGAATAATATTATTGGGTCTTAATATCTTACTTTTTGACGGTTTGCTCATTAATCTTTCATTTGAAGAAATAACTCAAATAAAGGAACAAACCACTTATTTACTTACAAGTGCTACCTATAGGTAGGTACGAAATTATTTGAAGTGGTTCGTTATGACAAACACAATAGTTTGTCCAACTATCACCTTTATGTTGAAAGCAATAAAGTTTAAATTTCATTACATACAAATTCTCATTTGTCATGTCTAATTTGAACCGTAATTTGGTTATCTTGTTATCTATCTATGAGCGTGTGTGAATTGGTAATATTTTAGAATTTAAATCGCTGTTACTTCAGAATGAACTATTGGTGTAAATAAGTTATGACTTATTACTGAATAACTGATTAAATTATAAATACACTTACTTCTATAAAATCTTCAGCATGATATAACGTCATTGACTCACTGTAATGCATAAAGGGTGAGTGTATAAAATTCAACAACTCAAAGTTAATAAGAAAATATACCTACTCAACTTTACTCTAGAGATCGATCCACAAACCGATCACAATTATTATTTGATCCCTGCATACATAAAATTAATACGTCGTTGGGGATCTTAAAAGTCTAGACGGAGGGATGATTTACAAACCACGGTTACGGACAACTCGCCAGACGCGCCCGGTGTTAGTGTGGTCCCCGATTGCGAGTAAGTTACTACTGAGCTAGGGCTCAGGATATGTTGGGATTAGTAAGCAGGATGTATCGGAATGGTTGGATTGATTTGTAACAAATTTAACACGTCTTCGTTAGCTACAGCGTGTTGTCGCTCTGGGGGCTGAATTTATTTTGAGAATTTTAAGTACTGTCAAATTAGAACATTAATATCATAAAGACATGTATACAATATTTCTTTGTTCGTGGTGTATTATTGTTGTCTAGGTAGGCAGGTACATACTCGTACAAAGACCGACAGTTTATAGTACCTAATCTCTAAGCTTTGTTTAAAAGGGTTATAATTCGATTATTCGTTGATTTACTTACAACGATATGGAGTGTCGTGTGGATGATAATTTTTAAATTAATTTTAAGAAGATTATGAAATAATTCGTAACAGATTAGTAAGTGGGTACGCATATGTGTTACTTATTTACTTACTCTTAACATATCTCGGGTGCACGCACAGAGACATCTGATGATTAAATTTGACGAACATAAATAACAAATTAAACTAGTTTACTTATTTACGTATACGTTGCTTACATAGCAATTATTTTATATCTCACATATAGATAGTGATTACATATAACTGCGTTAAGGTCTAACTCAATAGGTAAAGTAGGTAACTATTGTTCAATTTCGACGTAACTAATGCATTGTTTGTTTATTTTTCTCCTACTTTTCTCCTCCTTACTAACTGTCATTTTGTACAATAAATAATAATAAAATAGCCTCCACTCTTCACTTATACAAATGCAATATGAGCCCACCGGGTTTATCGCCAGAGAGGTCAGCTTATACACCACCGCTTCCTCGGCGTGCAAGGAAGTCTAACCGTGCCAGTAGACCGTCCAGGTCATCGATACGAAAGGGGAGTAAGCGACGTAAGGAGTCCAGGTCAAAAGTTCGATTACGGCATTCGCGTAAACGAGAAACTTACCGGAGCCGATCTCGCCGTCGATCCTGTCGGCGTACTAGATCTGATACCAGCTTCACAGACAGTGCTTCGACGTCTACAACTAACCATACTACGAGTAGCATAAGCACCTCTCGCGACCGTCGTCGTCGCTCTCGCTACAAATCTTCACGAGAGGCTCGGCGCGCCACTAGCTCTTCAACAGATAGCGCGGGGTCAACGAAAAGAAGAGGGCGGCGCCACGTGCGACACGGCCGCAAGAACAGACGCAATAATAAACGTAAACATAGTGTGTCAACGAGTACATCATCGACTGGCTCACATTCGAGCCAATCGTCACATACACGACATAAGCGGCATAGAGTGGCTAAGAAACGTACCTCGTCTGATGTATTCTTTGATAAGTTTTCGAGACTTATAGATAACAGGGGGACACGTTTCGAAGGAGCTCAAAATGTTATTCCTGAATTTGACCCCGATACTTACGCGCAGACAGCTGCTGTCTGGGTACGGAAGGTAGATGACACCGCCAAAATATACGGCTGGGACGACAAACAGATAGTGTATTATGCTTTGCCAAAACTCTCTGGATATGCGAAAAACTGGTACCAGGGTCAAAGTTCAGTATTTCTAAGCTGGAAACAATGGAAAAACAAAATCCTAAAAACTTTTCCAGACGATCGTAATTACGCTGATAGACTATATGAAATGCTCGACCGGAAGAGTAAAAGAGATGAATCTTTAGAAGAGTATTTCCACGATAAGGCAAGGTTGGTTCGGATGTGCAGTATTAGAGAAAGGGATGCGGTTGACTGTATTATAAACGGCATTTTTGATCATAATGTGAGGTTAAATGCGCAAGGCTCTAATTTTAAGAAAACATCACAGTTGCTTAGATATTTAAGGCGTATTTCTAAAAAGAATCATTTACAAAGAAAGTTAGGACAGCCCTACAAAAATAACCAAGCAAAGCAAAACGATAATGCCACTAGCAATGTAAACAAACCAACAACATCGTTCCAACCTCGTAATAAATATAAGCTTATTCGATGTTATAACTGCAACGAACTAGGACACACAGCAGATGCGTGTAGAAAACCTTTGAACCGTTGTGAGAAATGTAGTCGCTTAGGCCACAAGGCTACAGAGTGTCCTGGAACGAGATTTTATGACAAAGGTGGAGCCTCAACTGACAAAATAAATACGAGTAAAAGTACAGAGAGAAGCACTGAAGAGTCGTCTCGCAAAGTGATGCAAATTGCGGCTGACGACAAGAATCCTAACGGCAAGTATTTTAAAACGATTACCGTTAATAATACACAATGCACAGCGTACATAGACTTTGGGAGCCAATGTACCCTGATTAAATTAAAGCTCGCTGAGGAAATGGACTTACAATTAAATAAATCTAGTTTACCGATTCTAAGAGGATTCGCTTTCGGCAGCATTACCCCGTTAGGTAGGGTTACTATTCGTATCGTGGTAGATGCCGTAGATGCAGTTGTAGAAGCTTTTGTTGTTCAAGACGAGCTTCTGCACACTGACATACTAATTGGGCAGTCACTAACCGAGCTGCCAAATGTCGTGGTTTTTAAAACAAATGCACAACTTACCCTGTATTGTGATGAGTCGGAGGCGTCACGAATGCCATTATTTTGTACTACCGATACCACGGTCGAAGGTTTGAAGACACTTGAAGTTAAAACCAACACACCCTACACAGGATTATTATTCGTTCCTGGTAATTTGTGTATGAAACAAGGTTGTGAGTATGCTCTATTACAAGGAGTTTATAAGTTTGACGAGGGCAAGGGTCGTTGTCTCATAGTAAGTTGGGCAAAGACTCCGATAAAACTAGGAAAACAAAAAATGATAGCACGTGCCATTTGTTTGCCGACAAACGACAACCTCGCCATGCATACAACTCACTTGGATGTAGACATAATAATACCAGGTAATGAAGTGTCTAACCCGTCAAGTGAAACAAAACAACCCATTACGTTAGATATGATTAATGTGGGTCCTAAAGTCACGTTAGAGCAAAAAGAAAGTTTGCTCCACTTGCTCAACACATATAGGGAATGTTTCGCTTTGAACATTCAAGAACTAGGATTGACCAATGTCACCGAGATGGTCATACGCCTGAATGACGATACTCCTGTTAGTTATAGACCTTATCGCCTGCCATTCAGTGAACGCGCGAAGGTACGAGATATGATAGGCGAACTGTTGGCTAACAATATCATACGAGAGTCAAACTCGCCATATGCGAGCCCTATAGTTCTCGTACGTAAGAAGAATAATGAATATCGGCTTTGCGTAGATTATCGCGCCTTAAATAAAAAGACCATAAAAGATTGTTATCCAATGCCCGTAATTGAAGATCAGTTGGATCACTTAAGCGGTAATTCCTGGTTTACTAGTCTGGATCTCGCGTCCGGCTATTATCAGATACCTGTATCTGAAGAGTCGCGTCAGTTTACGGCATTCATTACGCCTGACGGGCACTACGAGTACACAAGAATGCCGTTTGGACTAGTAAATGCACCAGCTATTTTCCAAAATATGATCAATAAAGCGTTAGGTGCAAAGCGCTTTGAATTGGCTATACCGTACATGGACGACTTGCTATCGACGGGACGTACGTTTGACGAAGCATTCAATAAGGTAGAGGACATATTAAAACTGCTGCGTGACGCTAATCTCACTCTTAACCTGAAAAAGTGTTTCTTCTTTCAAACGGAAATAAATTATTTAGGGTACGAAATATCGGAAACTGGTCTAAGGCCCGGTAACGCTAAAATTCAAGCAGTGTCTGAATTCCCAGAACCCACTAATGTCCACCAAGTGCGGCAATTTGTTGGCTTGGCCAGTTTCTTCCGCCGTTTCGTTTATAATTTCGCTACAATCGCAAGGCCCTTAACCAGGCTGACAAAGGCTGACGTTGCGTGGACATGGACTGATACAGAGAAAACTGCCTTCCAAGAAATTAAAGCGAAACTGGTCACGCGTCCTATACTTGCTTTATACAATCCCGAATATTATACTGAGGTCCATTGCGACGCTAGCAAGCTAGGAGTAGGGGGGATGTTGCTCCAAAAACCGGATAGTGATAGCTCATTACGACCAGTTGCTTATTACAGTCGTCAAACTACTCGGGAAGAAGAAGTTTGGCATTCATATGAGCTCGAGACTATGGCTGTTGTACTATCGCTGAAGAAATTCCGAGTGTACCTGATTGGAATCGAATTCATAGTCGTTACAGATTGTAATGCTCTGCGCTTGACACTGACTAAAAGAGATTTGATTCCAAAAATTGCCAGATGGTGGCTCATGCTCCAAGAATATAATTTCAACATCGAGTATCGACCCGGATGTAGCATGCAACATGTTGACGCACTAAGCCGGAACCCAGTGCTAGCACCCGACGATCAAGAAGAACTTAATATTTTGAACATTTCAACCACTGACTGGTTACACACAGTTCAAATGACGGATCCACGTCTAAAGCATATTAAGACCATTTTACAAACTAGCGAGGACGACATGAAAGATATCACAAATAATTATGTCCTGCGTGACGATAAAATATACAGGCGAGACGGACGGAAATTGAAATGGGTGGTGCCAAGTGGAGCTAGGTGGAGACTGTGCCAAATAAACCACGATGAGGCAGGTCACTTCGCCGTGGATAAAACCTTGGAAAAAATGCGCGCTGATTACTGGTTTCCAAAAATGAAGCGCTTCGTTTCTAAATACGTAGCGGCGTGCATTAACTGTGCTTATAACAAGGAAGTAACAGGTAAAAAGACGGGATACTTGCATCCCATTCCAAAAGTCAACTGCTTATGGCATACTTTACACATGGACCATTTGGGTCCTTTTGTGAAGAGCAAACGTGGCAATACTTATATTTTGGGCATTATTGATGGATTTAGTAAGTATATTTTTATTAGGGCAGTTAAAAACACAAAGTCCAAAACTACGATAAAGGTTTTGGAAGACGATGTATTCGCTGAAATTGGTTACCCTAAAGTCGTTGTCTCAGATCAAGGTACAAGCTTTACATCCAAATCGTTCAAAGAGTTTATTATGCAAAAAGGAATCAAGCACGTGCTCAACGCGGTAGCAACACCGCGAGCGAATGGCCAAATTGAGCGCTATAATAGAACCATTTTAAACTCACTGGCGGCCATGAATCATGGCTTGAACGAGAAAGAGTGGGATGTAAATATACCTAAACTCCAATGGAGCCTTAACAACACCATAAATAAGGCGACAGGAAAATCACCCTCGGAGATCGTTTATGGCCAGAGAACAATAGGGTCCTCAGAGGGTATCATAAAAGGGGCTCTTCAACAACCTGAGGATGAACTTACTCATGATAGGGAAGAGATTCGCGAGCAAGTACAGGAAAACATTATCAGCAACCAACAAAAAATGAAAGAACGATTTGATCAAACTAGAGCACCTACAAAAATATTTAAAGAAGGTGATCTAGTTATGATCCCTAACCATAACCCCGAGAAAGGGAAAAGTAAAAAATTAGCTCCAAAGCACCGGGGGCCATTTAAAATAACAGCGGTTCTCGGTAATGATAGGTACCAAGTCACCAATATTGAAGGGCATTCGCAACGCAAGTACAGTAATATATTTCCAGCTGACCAACTTAAATACTGGGTTACTTTTCAGTCATCTCCTGGTAGTGCTGACGAAACCGATAGCGATGAATCCGGATTGGCTCCTCAAAGTAACAAAAACGGTAATGGTACCACGTAAAACATGATTAAAGTTTACAACTCCCTTTGTTAAAGTTTAGTAAATGTAACACCCTTTCCCATTCCTACTGTTTTCAGTCTAGATTCGGTATCAAGCAGGGTAGCGACGGCAGCTACCAAACGAAGACGGATGATTATAGTATCTGACCCGCGGGTGGCAGAACCATTAAAATAAGAGCAAATGCAAGCCCTCGGGAGGCAAGCAGCAGCTGAATCAAGGCTTTACAGGAAAATGATGTTCGCTGTTGACACTATTATTACGAGAGGAGTGTGATCGCGTCTACGGTGACGTGTACACTTACGATGAATTTATTTCCACGTCTGCGGTGACGTGCACCCTTAGAGGGGATGTGTGACCACGTCTACGGTGACGGGTACACTTCCAGAAGATGTGTTGTAATTGATTATAGATGTGTGGTGTGATGAAGTTATGTTTATTTTGTTTAGTTTAATTATTGATTTTTTTTTTCTCTCTTGTTGTTTGTATGAGGTCATACTCCTGTTGAGAATGGCCGAGCTTTATCGGAATAGGGACATTCCGGCAACAGAATGGCCGTCTGTTAGTAGCAACACTAGAAAATTAGAAAATAAATGAGGGTGATGAAGAATCTTGCGAAAAAATAATATAACAGGCGGGTATTCTGGCGGGGGTCGCGTAGGCGAGCATTGTGACGGGCTTCACCCGAGACTAATTTAATGTTGTAATTGGAGAATACCAATCAATATACGAAATACATCACCAATTGGAGTTCCTCTTATTTGTGAAGATCCTTGGCCTATTACACGATGGTTGCGGTATCGACATCTCGCGCGATGCGGGTGGAAAGTGGAAATTCACGCTTCCGCGCTGAGATCAGGCGGTCAGCTGTTCCGGCATTCGGGAAAACTGCTGTTACCTATCTGTGGTAATTTACATTTAATGTACACATTTACGATAAGAAGGTCTGATGGC
Source organism: Cenopis cana (assembly GCA_951800055.1). Classification (NCBI taxonomy): domain Eukaryota; kingdom Metazoa; phylum Arthropoda; class Insecta; order Lepidoptera; family Tortricidae; genus Cenopis; species Cenopis cana. The sequence goes on from OX637487.1 coordinate 18,613,570, forward strand.
AGGCGTCTTTGTAAAACCTAGCTTTTTGTTTTTAGGTTGTTGGGTGTTGGGATGAGGCAAACGACCACTGATCCAAAAACTAAATTAGTTAGGAATGTTATGATGAACATAATGATTATGATGGAAGTCATTAATATTTGACATCATTCTTTACAAGTTTAGTACATGCAGACTGGCAACAATTACCATTGTAATAAATTATTAACGAACGCAGTTTTCCATCAACGTAAACGTAACATTACGTAAAGTTGACAGTTTGTATGTATATGCATTAACAAGAGTCGGCGGGTCGAGCGCGGCTATCTTTATGACCGAATGGTAAAAAGGTTGAGTGAAAAGAAATCAAAGTTACGCCCTTACATTACAATTGCTAATTCTGACATTCGAGGCACGAGTAAGAGTGTAAACTCCGCATGTATTACAAAGGGCATTCACTGCTGGCTGTAGAAAAACACCTTAATTCTAACTTACGTAGGTACGTTTTTGAATTGTTTATTAGAGTGAAAATCGCATCTGTTATGCTCTGTTGTGCTCTGTAGAAAAACACCTTAATTCTCACTTACGTACGTTTTTGAATTGTTTATTAGAGTGAAAATCGCATCTGTTATGCTCTAACGTTTTGTACGTTACCAAAAGGAATGCACTATTTCGATATATCTTAGGTAACTATAAACATAAAAACTCACCTATCTTCATTAGCTTAGCGCTGTGCTCACACCGATTTTTCCATGTCAAGATATGTAAGACCTTACTGACCGATACACCATTGTAATTTAAAGTGAAAAATAAACGCTTTTGTTTTTGTATTTATTAAATATGAAAAATAAGATCGATATTTCTGGATATTTCGAGTAATCGAATGAATGACGGTCAATGATTATTGACAACCAAGAAAAGGTTCGCGAAACATTCGAAAGTGATGCTATTTTCAGACTAGAGCAGTTTTCGATTTCGATCGAGGTATTTTGGGCCAAATTGAGGCAGTGCGGAGGTCCGCCCCAGTGGGCACACTAACGAGCTAACGAGCCACTCGGATCGCTCCGAAGTTAAATTTCATGCCCGCGCGCACGCGCCTACTGCGCCTGCGCGTACCACAGTACTCGGATTTTAAGCAGTAACTTAAACACCCCTGATTAAAATGAAACATCTGGAACCAATGGACACGTCAACATGTCACCATATAAACGACGTTATTAATATTATCAATTATTCGACAACCCTAGGCATTCTATACTTAAGGCGAGATAGACTAAAGGAGATTAGTATTAGATATATATATAGCTAGGAATTTGTCTTGATATATGAAGATTACAATATAAGGTCCTAAAAATTGGCTAACTCTAATTTTGCTGCTAACTTCGACATGATGTCGAATTTTTTGTTTTTTTTCCATTATTTTGAGAAAGGTTATTAATACGTTCATAAAACTTAATTTGAGATATATACATCATATATCATATCATACTGTAGAAGCCCTACGTCCGCTTGCTACTGAGCTAGGCTATGTTGGATTGGAAGTGAGTGCCACCTTCTAATTCAGACTTACTTTGACCTTGTAATCCAGAAACTATACCTCGTTGGAGTTAGGCTACCTTCTCAGCAGATTTTATTATAAATATTAAGTAGGCAATAATATAAGCTAGCAATAATAATGGTAGCATGTATGTAGGTGGTCAAGATACTGACCGCATTACGTATACTGCAGAGCTCGGTTTGACAGCCCGGCGTCGATCGATCCGCACTTTCCCAACAAATCACAATCGCTTTCTATCGCAACCGCTGCAAGGATTACGAGCACAGCGAGTGACCAAAAAGGCGCAAGACTCGTTAAAGTTTCAGCACACAAGACCTTTGGCTACGAAATACTAAACGATGAACCATAAAACATATCCGGTATCGGTGTCGTCATAGCCGTCATAGCCATCTTACTGTCCGTCCAAAATAAAACTGTCTATGTTACAGTCATGCTCATAAATTATTGTAAAATAATGTCAAGAAAAGAGTTCAAACAAAGCTAGGTAATGTATAGGCCTAGACATAGATTAACGTACACCTTGCGCAAATACTACTAAGGACTTATTATTTCCCCTGTAACGTGGATACATACAGAGCTTTTCGCCAAATGAGCAAACAAAGAATAGATGGCATCACGATTCAAACAACTAATAGTCTACGAACTACTACTAACTTACTAAAGGCGGAAGAGACGAGCTAACCGTCGGATTGACCAACCTTGGTATTACAGCTTACTCAGTTACTCACCGTTCATTATTGTAAACTGCTGACGAAGCGAACATCTTTTTGTCGACGCAAACAGTTAACGACAATGACGAGTATATCTCGCTTCCAAACACCGGAGACAATGGTGGATTAAATCTTAATCATCTGTCCTCCGTCGGTAAATCCGATATGATTGAGCAGCGGTCAATGTCGGCGATAACGCGTTTAGCAGTGAGCGGTTAATTAACAATATTGTCGCTAATGTCAGCGGTGAAATCGACGGCGTGTGGGCCGCTCGCTTAATAAACATAGCTTTATGTAAAGTGTGCTTGTTTATGACAAGTTTTTTGTGTACTGTGCCGTATTTAATATACATATTAAACTATAATTTACGTTACCCTCGGAACCAATTAGCACTATGGGATATTGTCTTATGATTAACCTGTTGATTTTTATTTAGAGATTAGAACACGATAGGATAATGAATTTGTGTCGATAATAGCACCTTATTACCTTAAGCTCTATCTATGACTTATTCAAGAGTCTGAAATTTTTTCACGCTAAGCATTTGTGAAAAATTACAGAATTCAGCTTAAGTATTTTAACACTGTTGATGCGTGCCGTTGTGCCAATTTTATGAATACAAGTCATACAAAGACACGTTCGTATGTATGTATATTAGAAAAATACAGTGCAGAGAGCGTAAGATATTCGCGCTATGTGAAAGCGGTGCGCATCGGCAACGGCAACAACGCGCGTGCGCGACGCGAGCCAACGTTACGCCACTGCAATAATCCGCTACGCTCTTATGTCACCCTGGTCAGCTGCTGCTGCAGCAGTTACACTCTTGACTTTTCTGGAAACATAGTCAGCTGTGAATATGATATCACTCGAACGAAATATCCATGCTAACATGTCCTTTCATCTTTCTTACTTTATTTCGCTTAGTATCGCATCTATCACAATTTAACAATCGTAGCAGTATTTCTGTAATGAGGTCTCTTGACACAAATGCAGGAATAACGCAAAACAAAATATACACTATTGTCGTAATACTCAATTTACTATGCGGTGTTTTAGATTAAGCGGACATCGCTGTAAGTATTATTTAATTGAGATTCTTGTAAATTGGCATGTAATTTATAATGTAATCTTATATTATGAATAAATAAATCCGAATCTGATTAAGTTGTGGAACCTGATTTCGCCTGTGAAAGACGTGAAAGTACTTAAAATATCGTGCTTTCGTTTACTGTTTAGCCATTTTAAATTGAAATAACTTCCAATAATGTCTGTGCTTCCATTTCGAGTGCTGTTATTTGTTTTACTGTTTACTAAAATATGATTGCAGCGGACGCACCACCTCACCTCGCATTCCGCTGCACCGCCGCCGCCGCTGCGCGTGCGTCACTCACCCCGCTTCATATTTCTACAATTACTTTACTTTTTGTTTTTGTTATACGATCCGAATAGGAAATGCAACAACCTTCGACACACTTATTTAATTTAATTAAGGTAATGTAACATTTTAAGGATTAAGTAATGTAGGATTCAGGTATCGTTCAGGCAGTTCGCGCAGTGGGCTCAGGCGTTCTGGGTCAAAGTTTGACAAGAAAATAATATTGTTAAGAGAATGCAAGAAGTTTGAGTTTCTGTAGAAATTTATAGTGAGTGGTGGTGTGAGTGGAAACCGTTTGTAGCAGTGTTGGGTTTCGGCGTGTGGGCATTGTTTTGCAGAATTTACGAGCCGGCGCGGGCGCAGATGGCCTCGCGCGCTGCGCTCGAGTTACAGGCTTCGACAAAACATCACGCGCGGGCTACTCCACTGGTATGGCTCCTCATCAGAACTGTTCGAAAGTACCTACATAAAATATTAGCATTTCTACATCCCTTGGCCCGTATGCGCAATGCGCATAGAGCGTACCTATCGAAGTATACTTAGTCCGGTCCTGTCCGGACGCTATAAAATGTATATTCCTGCAACAAAACTGTAACTGGAATATTAAGTGTGTGGATATACAATAACGATTGTAGATATGACAAAAGATTTACCTTTCATAAAATTAAAAAGAAAACTAATGGAATGGCTCGCTGAAAAATGATTTTACAGTATTAAGGAATTTCACGATAATAAGTATATTTTTTCCCCGCATTAGGTAAACAAACAGCTGCGAAAATATCCGCGTTACTTAAAAACGCGTTTTCTTTTTTCTCTCTTTCTTTTTTCTTTCTTTTTTCTAGCTAATTTCAATACCTACAGACACAGTCTCTTGTATGCTACCTACTACGCTATGGGTCATTTTCTGAACTCGATTTTTTTTGTGTCCGAGCTGAAAATCGTAGTGTAGCATGAGATAATACGTACCATTTTTTTTTTCATAAAGAATACATGTTTCCACGTTGAGGTAAACTCAAATTCACTGACATATTTGTTTTTAAAATACATTAAAAAATACCTAAACGCTCAAATTAAGACTCCGTGCCCTGTCCGGCATCGAGTTTTGAATCAATCAAAAATTCCTATCAAAAACTGTACATTAGAATCACTGATTTCGTGTCAAAAACTTTAACTCGATTATATTTACTATCACTGAGCACAGACACTATTCACTTCACTGTGGTGAATAACTTGTAATTGATGTTTAAAAATCGTCCGAGCGCGAGAGTTCAATTTTGTCGGCAAAATTCAAAGGTCCCTGGCAGCCATCGTTTACATTTGATCAGCTTCGCATCCTGCTTCACATGTGCTCTCAAATGTCAGCTATTATATATAAAAAAATTATATATAGCAAACCGCATTAAGTTCGAGTAAACCACCTAAGTACTTCGGTTTCTGGGTGGGCGACAATTTTTTTGCTTTTGCTTGCAATTTCGGTGGCCCTTAGAAATTCAAATTCTTACATAAGTAATCATTAACATATGTATGCATTATAAAGCACTTTGGTGTCTCTATATAAACGATAACTTGAAATATTATTAACATGCGATTTGAATTTTTTATGATTTTTTTATATCGATTTCCAATTCCCGTGTCCTAATTCCCATAGCTTGTTTACCCAAAACAGCTGATTTTGGGGCACGGGAATTGGGAAGGGTCACTTATTTTGTTAATAAACCGCATTTAATAACAATAATTATGGATGAAATGCATAAATAAATATAATTTGTACTAAGTATATCGATTAGAGTTGTAGTTTATGCGTTTATTTAAAAAAAACAGGCCAACTGCTACAATTACACTTAGCTTCTTATATATTTGAAAAGAATCAATAAACAAAGTCAATGAACATTATGTACATGAAATCATGTAGGTATATATCGATACATACGCATTTTATATACAACGACGGTGGCAAACAAGTAAAAGCGGACATCTCAAATTTTATAAAAGGTCAGCAACGCACCCGTGACGCTTTTGGAGTTGCGAGCGTCTATATGTGCATCTGCATTTAGTGATAGTTTTACATATTAATACGTGTATGATTTTCTGCAAAGAAGTTGCTATGTGATTGTATAAAGAGAAATTGAACTTAAAATAAAGATTTTTGGTTTATATAAATTTCCTCGGTTGAAACTTGAACCCATGATTGGTAAAATTAGGCTAAATAACTTCGATACAATTGAACTTTATAATTCTTGATAAATTAGATGGTAAATAATAATTTTAATACATTTTTTTCTAAGAAAAGGCAATTCCCATGGACAGATAAATTCCCGTGCCCGGGTCAAATTTTCAAATTGCAATAACTTCCGTAATTTTATATGTATAAGTACCCCGTAAGAAAATTTGTGTTTATTAATTTTTTTATCAAATTATCAGCATAACATTATTGGTATTTCAAAATTCCATGGGAATTTGACAAAAATGCCCGTTTGGTGAAATTCACTCCTATGACCATTGAAAAAAAGTAGTAAAATTCTTTCAGAAATGAAAAGTGCATGGGAACATAACCTTATCAATCTTATAATGCAGCCAATGTCATATCATAGGTAGAGCGGTTATCAGCGCGACGTGACGCTGCGCGTGCGCCGCCGCGACTTAGGTAGGTACGGCGCCCGCGCACTGTCACCGTCACCACAGAGGTTATCCGTGACAGTCACCTGTCACCTAACACAATCATATTCATTAGAAAAACTAGCGGTGCCCGCCGCTCCTCAATTCCTTTTCCTCCCCCAGGGCGCGGATTACAAAAGATAATGTGTAACTATAATTTCCATTGGTTATTTCAAATAACGTAGTTAGTTGTGCCAAACGTAAGTAAATATAAGTTTATTAACTTTTAAATCCGCATAATGTAACCGTTTTATGACTATGAACGTCTGCTGCGTTCTTATACGCACACCATTGTGCGAGACTCGTCGCAGACTCGCGCGACCCGATAATATCTTATGAGTCGGAGAAAAGAAAACTCCGCCGTCTTGTGCGAGCCTGGTAATTTGGTCGGATTAGCGAGATTGATCGACGTTCTCGCTTCCCGGCGGAGCAAAAACTTCGTGCGTGCACGCAGTGATTGTTGATTTAATTACGTTAAGAGGCTGTCTCGGCCGAGAGGGATCTAAGAAATGGAGAAATTGATCTTTATCTTTCCGCGTATGGTGTGATGTACATTAAAACAGTTAAAAGCAGTTATATGTTCAAGGTGTCACGCTTAGATTGTGAAAAGAAACAACGCGTGTCTCATACTACCTAAATACTTAGGTAGTAACAGTGCATATGATGGCAACCATCTGTGTCTCGCCCGAGATGAATGATTTAAAATGATTTAAGTTAAACTGCAGCAGTTAAATCTGTACGACTTTAGCCGCTGCTCCATTGTAATTCTATATTGTATTCTTTTCATTAGTAAAAAAAAATAACCAAGAAAGCGAAATAGTAAATTCGATTTAGGAAAGCGAAGAAGGTGAAGACCGAGGTAAAGCTACGTGAAATATAAAGAATAATATATAATAAAAAACTAGCAATAGAGTCGTAAAAGCGAGGTCATCGAGACGGCCCTAGAGTCAGATGGAAAAAGCTACACTGACTACTTGACTTGACTAGTCTAACTCCCAAATTTGAGATGAAGTAGGTAACCATTCATCATCATCATCCATCACCATCATTCATGGTGAATGGTGGTTTTCATTCATGGTTTCATTTCCGTTACCCTAAGGTTGTCTGGAAGAAATCGCTCTTTAGTGATAAGACCGCCTGTTGTTTGCCTCTACTTATTGTGTTTTTTTGTATTGTACTGTGTCCTTTAATTGAGGTGTGCAATAAAGAGTATTTGTATTGTATTGTATTGTAACCAAGAAGACTGAAATATATAATTTCCTCATCACTCTCATTATATCATACTTAGCGTAGAGCTCTTGATCGGCGGTCTCTAGTGCTTTTTCACTTATGTAGAATTGTAGACGCTCTGAGATTTCCTCTTATGATTTTCTTTATCAGAAAGAAACTGCTGACATTGCTGACATAAATAACCTCAAAAACAAGACGCGTGCGCCACGAAGCGTAAGTACTATCAAACAACAAGAAAAAAATTACAATAAATGAAACTCACCTTAATTATCCTAAACTAAGCTACTAACATTAAATCACATCACAACACCTGGCGGCCGTCATGTGTTGGTCACCTGACGGGTCTGTCGGGCATTTCTCGGCGTGTCGGACGCGGCCGGCGGCGCGGCGTCGCGACGGGCACTGACTGTACCCCCGGCTGGCATGCCAAAGGGAACCAAGATAAGGTCAAGTTCAGAGTCAGACCTGGAGCCCATTGAGGTCACCAAACTGAGAGTGAAGGTCAATTTGCATATTTCTGAAGTGTTTACCTACCAAATCAGCAAACACTCTCATCTTTTACGTTATGCAAACATAGGTGAGAGTCCTGAGAAAGCGCTTGAAGGGAGTTATTTTCTCACCACAAGCCGATACTCATCCGTAGCTCGTTCAATGGTCACTATGACCAAAATCACCCGCGTACTGCCCACTGGGACTCGCGTGTTTGCTAATCAGACTAAACATGCCTACATAAGTATTGAAATCATCAACAACTTTCAATGTTGTGGATATCTTTTTCTTTTGATTAAGTTCTCTGGTTTTCTTAAATTCTTTTAACCGGTACAATTTCACCAAAATAAGCATTGTTAAAAATAGCGGCGAGATAAATTTGACTATTTTGGTTCCGTACAGAATCACGGGGCCGCAGCATCTGCAGCCACTGAATCAATCTCCGCGCTCTCCCTCGCTCGCGCCCCTTCTGCGCAGGGGTGAACGGGACAGGGCAACCCTCACGGCGCAAGTCTCCCCTCGGAGCGATATTCATTAGTCTTTGAATCAATATTACATAGAACATGATGAGAGCGGATGGCAATCACATGTGTTTAAAATTGTATGCGACATTTTATGAACTGTTGTATGATCAGTTGATCACGCTTAACTTAACTACAACTTGTTTCAGATAGATAACGTTCCAGTACAAGTCTGATCTCCGATTACACGTAGTCTTAAGTTTGATGATGATGATGATGGTTACGTAATTTGGCATCCCAATGTACTAGGCGAGAGTGCTGAGGCGGGTCAGCAAGCTGTGAACCGCATACACGCCGGTTCCGAGTGTGGTTTCCGGCGCCACTCCGCTCCGCCCGCCCCGAGCACGGCTCGTATCCGTTCTCGGTGTCGTCGCGTCGACCGGACCGGTACATTCGCACTCATACTCGATGACAAGCCTTTTTATCTGTGGATGACTGTACATTTTTGGATGGATCTCAACGAAACCCAGGACATGTTTTATGAGGTTTAGGACGGTAATACAATTTCTGAAACCCCAAATTTTATTTTGTCGGACAAGTGGCGTGGGTTCAAAACAGATTATTTATTCATTAATGTTTTCTTGGGGTGAAGTTTATCCATTTGTAAACTATTTAAATCGCTTCTATAGACATTAATTCCCTCTAATCCGTTCAAATATCATAAGACAACCAATAAAAACACCCTAATGTCTACTACACGAGACATTCCTAGCTATAAATTACGAACACAATAGCGAATCCCCAAAACATTGTGATCGTGCAACAGATACACATAAATCTACGTAAAAAAACGCACAGAACGATGGTCATATCCATTCAAGATAATTCCCACGCCGCCCGAATGCGTTGCTGGTAATAGTGAGCGTATAGTATAAAAGCAGGGATCCGTCAATAGGGGATCATGATCAAGTGTAGGATTAATGACGAGGGGTAGGATGATCGCCGGAACACTTGATTGGATTATGCTTGTCACATTTACTGTGGCCACTTGTCGTGTTATAATGAGCGTGGTTGTTATTGATATAACTTTATTTTCCATTTACTTAATAAGCGTTTTTATACTTTTTATTAGTCGATTCTTAATATTTTTTTATCTTTTTTTTACTAAGTTTTCCTGATCAAAATGGATTTTTAAATGTATGCTTCCCTACTCACTTTGAGGGATGTCTCCACGCACGCATCACATGGCTTGGCATCAAGTATGTACATTATATCCGCGAGAATTCACAAGATATTTTACCCGCTTAAAACTTAGGTATACACTTAAATGCTGACGTGATTTAGTTAAATTAATTCTTGTATGCAAAACAATTAGATTGTCTTCAAACGCAACTTCTAATTCTTATTTTTGCCTAGAAGGAACTTTTGCCGTTTGATTGCCAAATAGTCGAAACACATGTATTCCTGGTTTGTCGTACGTCAACGCCTCTCGAAGCTGTGCTCATACGCAAGTGCACAGGAAACGCGAACCTCCCACGATTGCGACTTGGCATCCTGCGGGCTTTTTGTTGTACGACTACAGGTTATGTTCATGTTGTGTTTATTGCACGGGACGCGGGCGGGCATGTTGTGGCGTCGTGTGCGAGTACTGCAAGTCCCACACCAATTGTCTCACGATTACTCTAGCGCCAGATGACATCAGCCTCGTGTGATCGCGATAACGATAACAATTTTATTACATATGGCTGACAGGGTTAATGATCTCATAGTGTGTGGAATAGATATAATTGTTATGAAACACAGTTAACCAAGTACGAAGTATTCAAAATGAACTACTAATTTTATGTACGTGTCTGATCACTAATCTGCGCCTAGTCTGTCTGTAGTAACGTTTATGTAATACGCACCTGCAAAACTGTATTTATAGTAATGGTTTGATGTGATTATTTAAACTGCGTGCACACACACACATGTCACATGCCAACAAATACACATAACTAATAGGCCGATTATCACACATTTCATTACGCGCTAGTGCAAGCAAACCCATAGTTTTTCCAATCTTAACCCAATACTGAAGTGCGTTCTAAATTGGAGTGCGTACACCAACCAAATAAACGTTAACTTTTCACCACATTAGCTCCGAAACTTTTTCCTCCAAGTATGTAGGTTAGAGGAGACCTGGTCTGCGCCAACAACAACAACCGTAACACAGGCGCTTGCGCAAACACATCCATGAGATTCACAACCTGCGTCGACTCGAGCACCGCTATTTTGACCTCGGGCTCCGTAACAATTGCGCGTAATCGGGAACTCGGTTTACACTGGTGAGCGTCAAACGAGAGTTGTGAACGGCAGCGCAGTCCCGAACTAACGCGTTTACGTGACCCGAACCGAATCTAGATCAAACGACTTGCACTCTTTAGTGTTTCGTATCATAACAAAACTCTGTAAAATGTCGTTGGTACGGTTTCCAAATGCTGTTAACGAAATACGATTAAATGACATAAAATTTATTCGGTTTCAGTGTTGCACGTAAAAGTAAAATAATACTCAATGAAAAAGAGGTCAATGTGAAGTAAATAAAAGGCTTGAAAAGTTCGATCGAAGTTAGAGTTCCGTATTAATGTTATGTCGCTAGTCCGCTAGTGCCTATATACCTATAGCATGATAGCGGAGAAAGGTAATTTTGCCGACCACAGCATAAATCTCAAACACATCAATATTTAGGTTATTCGTTTGTCGTGTGACTGCCACCTGACCTTCCAATCCAGAACGAATACTAGGCCTTATTGGAATTAGAACGGTTTTCTCACGATGTATTTCTGCACCAAAACGCTTAACAACTAGGCGTACACCTCAAAATCACAGCAAAACAATACTTAATCCCCCAATCCCCATTGACTGGAGCAGGGTTCGCCGTCTAGACATGCGTAGTTTACCTACGTGCACCAACAGAATGTATTTATTCAGTAAGTTAACGCTACTTTTAAAATAATCCGGTATAACTCTGACCTCCAACCAGAGCCACTTGTTACGAGACTAGAGCTCAAAGTAAAATAGAAACGTGTCCTCAAACCATCATGAAATAGGTTTGTGAACAGTGTGGCTGCACCCGCGGGTACATCGCCAGTACCGGCACTCCTTGCTCTCTATTTGGATTGGGTGTGTTTCGATGGCGCAGTGAAATGGGCACGGGCAATGGTGAATATCATTTGAAAACGATTCTGTTTGCGAGCTGAGTGTAAAACCCATTTGTGGAATACATTACGACAGTCATGTTGAAAAGGACAGTTGTAAGTAGGTACATTATTGAATATAGGTCAGTAAGTCAGTTTTAGCCTGGGGGACAGAATCATAAAACCTACTTAGTGAGCTACTAAGAAGAAGAAATTATAAACAATTCTATTAACGGATCATAGACGAAATGAAGGGAAGTGAAGCGATATAAAGACACGATAGTTCTTCATTTAGCTTAAGCCACACAGAGAGCGGGCGGGCGGCAGCGGCGCGGGCGCGGGCGGCGGCGGCGCGGGCGCGGGCGGCGGCGGCGCGGGCGCGGGCGGCGGCGGCGCGGGCGCGGGCGGCAGCGGCGCGGGAGCCGCCTTTGGCGGCAGCCGCCACCGTCAAAAGCAGCTCCCGCGCCGCCGCCGCCCGCGCCCGCGCCGCTGCCGCCCGCGCCCGCGCCGCCGCCGCCCGCGCCCGCGCCGCCGCCGCCCGCGCCCGCGCCGCCACCGCCCGCGCCCGCGCCGCCACCGCCCGCCCGCTCTCTGTGTGGCTTAAGCTTGAATGCTGACGTACTTGGACGACCCTAGACAACCAGATAACTCAAATAATAACTGATGTATGTTAGAATTACAGTCCCTTTGCATGCGCATATGACGTTATTCTGCAATCTACATTGACCTTTACCTCAACCTTTATAAAGATAATCAGTTTCCATTTCCAATGAGTATACGGCACAAACTACGCTACATTTATCTGTTTTAGTACTTAACTTTGAGCATAACAGCTCCTCAACCTCTTAGTTTAACGATCACATGCGCACACGCACAGTGCATTAAAACACGCATCGGTCGAGCGCCATCTTTGATCGGCGTCGGAAGTGCTGAGTGATGTCCCGGCTATTCTCACCTCCAGAGGATGCCTATAATTATAAATGCGCCCGCGGCTATTCCTGGGCGTAAATATCGCGTGCTTTGATGTCATACACACTGATGCAACACCCTTTAAAGGAGAGATGAAAGCCAACATCAAATATGGAGGTAATGTGGCATTGTTAAATGGAAAAACGCCAGTTAGTCGCAAGAAAATGCAGTGATATTCCACAAGAGTTGAAGCACGCCCGGCGCTTGCTCTTACACAATAACGTTTGTGAATTGTGACCAAATTTGGAGCTCGGCAGCTCTATTGTATTATAATGGCGTCAAGTAAATACCCAATTAGCGATAATATATTTAACATATACGTCTGTTTTGAACTATTTCCTAAGCAGACCCTTGTGTCTCATGTTTGGCCAGGTGGCCGCTATTTTACCCAGTGACATAGCCGCTGAAATATTCCATACACCGCAATACTTGTATTTATTTATCGATTCCGTCATCCGAAATGACTGAAAACATATATCGCAGGGCACCTGTGCAAAGATCAGTAATCGTTTTCGCCACGCTATTTACCAGCGAAACTGTTTTGTCCCATATTGTTTAATAAAATATTAACTACATTATGAGTCATTTTCAATTTACAAAGAGTTATTTTTCCGTCAGACAATATTGAACGTCCGACCGTGTCGCGCAACGAAAAGGAATAATTTCAATGTGTAGGGAAGTAGTGCCTCCCCATTCATATATCCTTTTATGCAAGCCCTCGGGCAGCCTCTGGTCTAGTCTAGTAGGCATATTGTCAGAAACGGTGACAGCGCAAAGCTCGTATAAATGAAGCACGTAGAAAAGCCCTCGTAGTGTGGAGAGCATGTGTCATCACTTCACTTCCCATTGTCTCGCCGCCAGACTGCGTGTCCGGACTCTGCTACCAGGCTTCTAGAAACCAGAGGCGTTAATCATACCTTATCGGCGCCCAGACTGCGTGTTCAGACTGCACTACCAGGCTACCAGGAATTAGAGGTGTTAATCAACGACACGTGTATGGAATGCCAACCGTGAATTCAACCTTGTCGTGGGTGCAAACGATGATCGGTGTGGTAGTTAACTATTTGAGATCAGAAACGACCACCCACGACACTTTAATCGCGTCATATCGTACCAGTTAATTAAATTGCCTTTTATGTTTGTCCTCGAACGCAAACAACGAGCTTAATTAACACTTGTACTTACGAACGCTTTTGCCCGAATTTTTTGAAAATCTCGGTACAATGTCACAATCAGTTCATTTTTGATTCCGTTTATAATGCTTAAAATAACCTTAATTAAAGTTTACATGAACCTTGGCTTCATTACAATAAATAGCATTTGCCTCATCGACTTCAGACGTATTATGTACTCTTTCGACTCCACTATTTATGTCCGAAGTTAAGTATTCAATAAGTTAAGTGAAGCCGGGCGATTCATAACTTACCGTCCGATGCACTTTCCTCGCGCTGACGGCTGCTCACGGGATTACTATTCCCAGAAGCATTAAGATGTGTCCTATTTATAACTCTACATATATGGTACTTTTTACTATTTTCCTTGTCAATCAAGCTTTAGGCACTCATGCTTTATTAATGGAGGATCTCGTTATGACTATAAACGATAAGTCGCATGTTGATCCTTATTTATTAGTTGATCTTTGCTACTAAACTATACAAGTAGATTATATTCTAGGCTACTCTTAGTTCTTCTTTTCACATACTTGAGGTTTAAGTATGCTCAATTCAGCTGGGAACTTTGTTTTACAAATAAACACACGGCGGTCGCAACGATCAATCACCACTCAAAAGTGATCAAGTGACAAGAGCTCTCGAAATTTTCCAATAAAGCGCCACTTTGGAGAGCGGCCACGATATCATTCTGGACAGGATGCGGGCGGCCCATGTCGAGGGTCCTCGCTTCCCTTTTCTACTTCAACCACTTCACTGGTAATGCTGGTATATAAATGTGAAATGAATCCTTCAATGCACGGCATCCTGTGCTCCGTGCTCTTGTTACTCTTGTTAGTGTCAGCTTATCCCATTTCAATAGTCCATTAGAATCAAATATCACGCCGGTTGGTTCACGTGTAGGTAAAAAAATAACAGGTTCTCACTTGACATCTATTTGCGTTCATTCGGAGAAGGGCCCACGACCCGGGCACGGAGGAAGTAGCGACGGACTATAAATATCCGATCACCTGGAAGACGCTCCGTGACAAATGTACATTTCACAGTGGCAGCCCACTCCGCGACTCGGCTCCGCTAATTGCTGGAGGCCGTGATTTAATGAGCAACCGCGGCCGCGGATGGGTGCAGACATGCTTAATAAATATTATTGTCAAATCTGGATACTGAGAACAATTTGTTTTTATATCTTTAAGGTTCCATTCCCGAAGGGTCCGAACGAAATCCTATTGCTGTCACTTACGTGTCCGTCCGTCCGTCGTCTGTCATAAAATTTTTGTTCCGGAGATTTTTAATTTCTCATTGACCTTCGATATTGAAAATTTATGATAATGTTTATTAATACGTAGTTACATATATGTTACTAACAAATAGTAATATATTGATAAATCTCATTTTTTCTTTGAAATATCCTTATTTTTTCTATTATAGCCAACTTAATTTTGCAGTTAGTCGGAACCGTAAACTTACGTGCGAAGTTTTAAATACTTATCAAACTAAGCGAAGAAGGCTCAATCTGAATTTCTCCGGCTTGCTCAAATGCCTCTTTTAGAGTGGGCACTGTGGGCAGAGCGTACCGTAAAAAAAAAACATAAAAATATTTTATGTCACAGCTGGCCATAAAGCGGCAATTACCGCACGCTCCGCGCGCGGGAAATCCCACTTCCTGGCCGGGGGGTGACATAAAATTCTGTACTTAACACGGGCGGGTAATAAAGAAAGCCTCAGATCGCATATTTATCGCCCTTGCCTTCGGCTCGGGCGTCAAATACCTGCGATCTGAGACATTCTTTGTTTTACCGCCTTTGTTAAGTAATGTACCTACTATTATTGCACAGAAAAGAAAGAAATACAAAAGGAATTACAAAACAGGCATTTGGTGCATGACATTGTGTTTATACAGAAATTCCAGGAGTCCCGCACAATTTGTAAATATCTTGAAAATATACACAAACTATCGAGCTTTCTCTTCCCGTTAAAACGGATAAGCCGAAAGAGTAATAAAAGTCCGTTATTACTTACGCGTATCTTAGTTGATATGTGGAGGTTTGTGCAATTTGCGCGATGATATTGCGGTGTGAGTGTGACGCGTAAACGGGAGCGAGGAGCGAGGCACGCGCGGCGGCGGCGGTCTTCAAACTTACAAATGACAAGTACAAACCATTCAGGATAAAAAACAAAATACAACTAGTCACTGCTTCCACTGCTCAAAACACAAGAACATTTGCGCCAGGTGTACATACGTAAGTGGAAATGTTATATATCTGAATGGCATTAACTACTTATTCTGTGATCAGAGTCAGTGTGACTTATTTTAACCGTGATTCTAACCGTGCCTTCTGCTTCCATCGTAGTGCATTATTCAAATATATTCCGCGTTACTTTACACGTATTATGCCTACAGAAAGTTGACTGATTTTTTAGACTTTTTAGATTATGTAATAGATGATGTAACATTCCACTGGTGTAAACCCATACATACTTTGTACATAATGTCCAGCCCTAGTACCGAGGAACCGGTGTAACACTACGCGGCACGGCGCAAGCGCAACCGCCCAACCGCCTTTTTGCGCCGGAGCAGCGCGCCCGGGAACACGGAAATGGTCTGTTCTCTCTCGACACTTGCTCGGATCCGCACCTGCCGGCCTGATGCTATCGTTCTTATCGTGAATCATAATGTAATCAACAGGATACTGAAACAAGTTCATGTTGCTTATGTCGTAAGTGTCATAACATGACTACCTATCTACAAGATAAACATCACATGATAGCTTAATGAGCATGTGAATAGGGAAAGACAAGAAAAAGTTGTATTTTTTCCATAAGCAAACCACGAAGGCGGGCCATTCCTAAGTAGACTAGGACACACCACAGAATGAAATAACGAGGTACGACATACTCTTACTTTCTTAATAGTGATGTAAAAGTTCAAATGAAATACAAATAGACGGGCGTGTAAAGTGATCTGTGCGAGGGGAAAGCGTCATTAATATTGTTAGTGAACGTAATGATATCATGTGGTTTATGTCCTCGGTTACGACTGAAACCGTACCGCGCCCGCGCCGGCTTCATGTGTCCATTAACAAACTGGCAACATTGACGTCTTTATCGCTGCCATAACGCCCATAACCTGCCGAGTGCAATTATGGACGGAGAGGGCCGCCTGTTTATGATCGTGAGACGTAAAAGAAATCAAATTTCATTTACGTTGGTAAAAAATTTGCAACTGCAACCTGAGCCATCAAGATACAAATTTATCGTTCCATCCACTGCACGATATGGTCGTTTTTGTTTTGATATTTCAACAGAAGTGCATTTCTTTACGGCGAAGAAAGTAAAGATCTCTATCAGACTCATAACTGTTTACATTTCGAGTAAACCGACCCCGAAATGTAATGCGATTTAAATGTAAATAGCTTTATTTCTTTCCGGAAATTGTCAACAATTACTAAATACGTATAGACTCGCTTTTTTAATGTTTCGACACGCTGCTAATTCAATTAATGCCACTTGTGTCGGATTTACAAAACGCACGCCATCGTTGCGATATGTTACGAAATGGCTGACAATTGAACTCATTCTTATTAATCGCAGAAATAGTGATCGATCTAGAAAACAAACATAACTTTGCGGTGGAATTTAAAGGGTCAAGTTTAAAATTTGAGTGTTAGATAGTAAAGTTAAGTTGGTGTTCTTTTTTCTTTGTAAGGGGAGACAATAGAGTTGCGCTAGTGCGGGGGCGGCGTGGGCTGCGGGCATTGTGCTGCGGATCGCGTTTCGGCGGGTGATGGATGCGCCGGAGTGGATTACCGCACGATTGAGATATCGCCGCTATAAATAAATGAGCTTGTTTACTTGCGCGATGATAACGCGACTGACAGTGTTACAATCATTAACATGTCGCGTCGTCGTATGACAGCACTGACAGGGTTGACGTCAACATCTTGTCTGTATAAATAGTAACTTCGGGATTTTACCAGTTCATTCATAATTCCAAAACCGTTAAGTGATTGAAGTACCTAAACTAAAATTGTCTATTCTTTACTTAAAAAAAAGAAAACTAGAATCGGTGCATTTGTTTGAGAGCTATAGATACTATGTTAATAACATTGCCATGTTCCCAATGGAAATGACAAGTAGGTACCTTCTGTTCATCCAAGCTCACTTGATCGGAGGGCCATAATCCTCTCTCACATTTATATCCAGCAAAATTATCACGGATGCGATGACTCTTACCATAATTCTTCCTAACCTAAATATATCTTATCAACTGATGCGGATCATTGCAAAATTAGTGCCTAATCTTTGATTAAATTAGTGCCTACCGAAATAAAATATCAATAAAATAGTTTCTATTAAATTAAGTCTTAACGACCATAATGACATTTTTACGATCTGAACTGCTTATTCCTTTCGCTTCGTTACGCACCAACCAACTGCGCGAAGCATTATCCTTGTAGTATGTTATTATTTAACGAGTTAATAACTTTTTATTATCCATTAATATTTTTTTAGTAAGTCTCAGCCAATCAGCCTTGGTGGCAGTGTATTGCTCCCGGCTATTGTCACGTAAAGGCATGTATAGTAGTAGTTACAGTATACAGAATAGCGCGCGGCGAATTGGCCGTAGAGACAGCACAGACAAATACACTAATACGTGGCCTTATCTAACGAGCACATCGCCCTGAGACAAAACTCTTTATCACATGTGTGCTCTCTGCACATGACAAATGAACCAGTTGATATCTAACGACCGTGAAAAGCGATGAGTTTCCAAGTTGGTAATAGGAGTAAAGCTCTCCAGCATGAGAACATATTTTATACCTAACTAAAATATAACCGGTATACTAAATACCTATATGCACCTGATGACACTCGCCATTAGTTATAATAATCTAAGTACTTAGATATTTCTTGTATCGTCGATAGATGTTCACTTCGGAACTTCGTACATGATTAATGTTGTTGTATCTTAATTTGTTTATACTTTATTAAATAAACAATTGTCTTTATCTAGACTTTGAGTTTTTAGGCTGGTTTTCCACTAGAGCTATGCTACGCTACGTTTCCATACATTTGACACATAGCTCCAGCTCGAGCTACGTGTCAAATGTATGGAAACATAGCATAGCATAGCTCTAGTGGAAAACCAGCCTTAGTGTGTTTATAATGATATCTACGTACTACCACCTCCTTCAGTGTGATTGAAATTTAATTAGGTACCTGCCTATCTATTATGATAAAATTAGGTACTCATACTTCCCGATCTGTCACAACCTTAGAATATAATATTGACTTATTTATTTATCGTAGGTATGGCAATTATTTCCAACCGTGAATATGATATTGATATGCCATGACGAATCAGACTAGAACGTGCATTATAATAATGTGATACGATTACTTAAGTACATAATGTGAAAGTCGAGGCAATACTCATTTAATAAGCACCGAGGAAATGCGTCACAGTATATAATGACCTCCTATAATAAGTAGAATAGGTAATCAACTGATAAGATCTAACAATTAATCCCAATTACATTCATAATCCGATAAATCTGCTTTGTGGAGACACCAACACACCAGCGATACAACTTTTTACAAGTTATCACGCTGATTGAGGCTGCCTTGAGTAATGTTATCATAATGCGCTAATTTGTTTAGCTAATAATATTAGACAAACAATGACGGGATATCTACCGTATCTAGTACAACTAATTTAGCTATTATGTTACGTAAAACAAATTCGGACCAAAACATAGGCGTTCAATCAAGTAAGTTACCTATTGCATTGGTGAAATAGTTACAGAAGAACGTACAAAGATATAACCAAGAGCACACAATTAATATTACCAGACAAAAACAGGGAGCCGTAATTTCTACCTTCATCATCATCATCATCACCTACCTTACTTTACGTCAATCTGAGTTAAGTTGAAGTATACTATACATACTCGTATATACCCATACTAATCAACAAACTGCATCTAACGGAGTCGATCCCGCTACTTCGGTACGGTGTTTACGAAAATAAAATTACTTAGTTGGTATTTTATTTAATTGTACCAATAACAATGAGACTGACGAAATTTCTCGCATTTACGGTCTATGTTCACTCTCGGCGGGCGGCGTTAATAAAAACGGTCTATAAACGAAACGGGCGATGCGGGCCCGATATAGCCCGCCGAGGGGCGCACACATGACGGCCACGGCATTCACTTATTTCGAGTATTTCACTCATTGCTGCCTGCTTGGTGAACCATCATAATAATTTAACCTCAGGATTAGTCTCAGCTTCACAATCAGACGTCAAGTTGCTGGTTGAAAACCAGACGTGCAATCTTTCGTTCCGTTGTTACGAGTCCTAGAATCAATAATATATGGAACGTGGAGCTCGCACCGAAATAAGATTTATCCGTACAGACGAATTTGCGACGTATGAAATAACAAGTCATATATGTAAGTTGTAGTAGGTTCCCTGTTTATAAAAGATACTCGTAGTAGTTAGGGTAGGGTAGGGTAATGTGTACATTTGCTTCAGTAAGAGTACGACAACAAATCAGATGCTTAATGAGGGTTTGTTTTGCCGTTGCAGGTGCATCCAGAACTGAACAGAGAATACTATTTATACCACCAAAGAGAAATGTATCAGTTGGCCCAGACACGTCCGTCATTAAGTTACCAATCTCCGCGAGATAACCCGCAGGTCACGAACGAAAAGAAAGAGCCCTTTATGCCCATGTTGTCTTGCCTTGCCTGGGTACACCCACGCAGCAATGGCCGCGGCTACTCGCCCACAGGCTAGCTTGTGATTAGAATGATAATTAACACTCAACTGATTCACTACCCTTCTCATAAGGAGAATATATTTTTCACGCGACCTGCTTGGAAATATGGCAATAGATGGCGGAAATTGGGGCGTCAAAATCGTCAATAGTAGCCGAACTTACGAACAGGACAACGATGAACCTAAAACACTACAACAATGTTTTAAATCGTCGACTCAGAGCACGCCGTGCACTTCATATGACCAAAGATTAATATGTTTTTTGATATGACACAAAATCAATTTTTAGTGTCGCCGACTATGTTACGAAAAAGAAGGTTATTTATAGGTTCATCTACAAGCGTTTAATTGATACTGTAGCGTAAACACTCTCCTTCAAACTCTCCTTCAAATTCTCCTTCAAACTCTCCTTCAAACCGCACTATAACTCTATAGTACTAAAAGCTAGAAAAACACTAGGATTCATTCATAGAACAACCAGACCATTCAAAAATCCGGGCAGTATACTGACTCTCTATACTTCCCTAGTGAGAAGTATAGTTGAGTACTGCAGTGTGGTCTGGTCTCCACATTACATGGTACATAATGACAAAGTGGAATCTGTGCAGAGGAAGTTTATCAGGCAGTTATGCGGCCGATTTAGATTGAAAAAGGAATTGCCTTCATATGAAGCCAGGCTCAAGAAATTCAATCTAGATACGTTGAAAGCCAGACGTCAGATAAGTGACCTATGCACCTTATATAAGATTGTTAACTCTGTAATTGACACGACTTTATTAAACCATATTTCTTTTAAAGTACAATGTAGATCCAACCGTAGGCAACATTTATTCAGCGTACCCCCAGCTACAAACAATGTATCTCACTATAGCCCAATACCGCGAATGTGCTCCCTTTACAATGACATTAACAAAGATCTAGACATTTTCCAACACAGTTTCATTACATTTAAGCATAAAGCTATATCCCGACTCAAACAACCTTAAAATAGTTATATATTAATCTAAAATCAATGAGAACCTTTAAATGTTGTGCACGGTTGTTATCGATGTACAAATTTACCATGATAATCTTGTAATAACTGTCTTTGTATACTTTTTGATTTGTATTTTGTTACTGTGCCTTATAAATAAATAAAATAAAATAAAAAATTAACCTATTGCAGGACATTTGCAATGGAGGGCCCTCGCCTTAATAGGCGATGTCTATTGTCTGCACAGACGGGACGCCTGACCCAAATCTGTTAACATCCTCATGTGGGACAACGAACTAAGTCCGCTTTAGATTGCTCCAAGCACGGAGGCGTTCGGCTTTATTGAACAAGATTGGCGCAATGAAGGGAATTGCAGTTAGTCGTAGAACCAAGATACATCCGTCCCTGCCTCAACATAGTGCATCAATAAAATACAATTGTTAAGAAACACGAACGTCCAAGCTATCAGATATCTCCGAGATCGTGTGTGATAACGACTACTATATTAAACAATTGATTGTGTTCTAACAATTGAATCATCTATGCAGCAAGCGGCACGTTTAGCTTCTTTTACGAGACTTTAATGAATTACATTGAATGTTATAGAATAAGTATAGAGTTGACTCGGGTGTCTTCTAAAACATTCTTCCAAATAATTAAATAGAATTCGTGCTAGCGAGCGCGGATAGAGAAGGACATTACAATGCGCGGAACCTCAGTTTTATAATAACATCCGGCGAGCGACGCGGCTGAAATTAATTGGATACCTCTCGAACAGTGGGTAAAGGAAGAGCGGCCTACATCACTTCACTCGGCAGCCAACTCGTGTGCCGCTGGTTCCTGAACCAATAAACCCGAAACCCACTTGAATACGTAATGGACAACATACAATTGGCCAAAATATAGGTAGCGGATCATAACCGCGGAGTTATATCAGCGAAACAAATATTACAAGTTGTGAGTATCATCCGCGAGTTCCCACGCGCCGCGATATCAAGTCACCAATGTCATTGCGATTAGTGGCGTATTAGCCGGCCGCCGGAAGCCCGTGTCATTACAACAATCCACGTCGCGTGCAGACATCAACTACTAGATACTCACTGTTGCCATAAAATCCACTTTCGACTCGTACTCGTAGATTAATTTTAGAATGTTTATCTGCGAGGACCACCCGCGCGTTCTTCCAAGAGTTACGACTTGGGGGCTGCGTATCTGTGATGGCTTCGTTGATGGAAGCACTTGACTAAACATCCTCCATGCAATTCGCTCTTCAATGGAAACAACAACTATTATAACTCAAGTGCAAACTTGTGCGGAGGCTATAAGTGTGTATGCTTGTTGTGGCAACATAATGGTTCCTTCCATTGCAGACTGAGTACCTAATTGCTATTGATTTCAGACTGACGCCTTATTTATTTTATTATTATACACCTTAAAATCCAAAGCTATTCATTCAAGTTTCTTGATCTTGAACGATAACGATACCGAACGACAATCGATCACATTTCTAATTATTTTTACCAAAGGGGATGACAAAAACTTTATTAATGAACATCATTATTCTACGTAACTACTAAACTTTGAACTTGTTCTACATATCTTAGTAACAGTTTATTTTTTATAGAACTTCCGTGTGTAACAGGACAAGACCTATTACTTATTCTGTGACAAGACGCATATAAGACGCTGATAGCGGGGTCGCAGCGGTCGTGCTGTATCACTATGATCACTTGAATTGCATAGATCTTAGTACAGTATGTTGCCCAATACTTTGTTCCAATAAATAAAAATAATCAAAAATTATTTCTCTTAAAATCACATTTGCGACTAGAGCAGCTCGGTTGTATCGCACTGAAATGTCACTTGTATTTTACTACGCCAATCCCCTTCATGTCGTCACGTCACGGTACTCATGGCAGCCGGCGCGGATGCAAGTAAACACGACTCCAATTTGCTGAACGCACGCAAAACGACCAAAACATTTCACAAAAGAAACAAGAGGGCGTAGGTAACTACATAGGTACAGAGACCTTCGTTTAAAGAATGCCGAGATCGCTTGTGATCGAAACAAAAGTTGAGCACTCGCAAAAACCCGTCCACAACCAGCTTCAACGTAATTCACGAATTTCAGTCCGGCTGCGCAGCTGGGGAACCACTCACACCTGACCTGTGGACAGTGATTGTTGAAAAGTGGAGGGCTGTGTTCCGTAGACCCCTCTTCTGTTAATGCGCAGCTTCAGATCTTATTCAGACGAATTGTAACACCCACAAACGAGTTGTTTCGATATATGAATATCCCGTATGTCACGCCGCGATGACCGATATAATTCCCCAGTTTTTGCGACGCCAGAAACAAGCTACGAGCAAGAAATCTGTTGATTGGGCTGATTGATATCTTGTGCTATAAGCAAATATGGCCGCCGGTGCCTTGTACGGCCACGGCGAGTTATCATCGCAACTTATCGGGCGTACACGCGCTGTTGAACGATGGGCCTTCTTTGACATTGCGACAATATAACGGTAACTATTTTCAGATCCCTAACTTAAACCAGATCGCTGAGCATTACGGCTGTTCTGGTGTTAAACTCAACTGTTTGACTCTCGGCTCTTTGCTGCAATGCAACGTCTAATAGAGCCTTCAAGCTTCAGTAAACAACCAAGTAACCATTTTGCCGCTTATCAGTGTCAAGTTCATAGTTTACTTACTTTGATAAAAACTAGAAAAGTACCTACTTCTATAATAGTTCCTTCTTAGCGATATATGGGGTGAAAGCGAATGGCTTAGTGCTTGTGAAGAAGACGCATCATATTAATCAGAAATAACAGCAAACTCAAGTTAAGCAAACTACGAATTTTGAACTTAAGGATTTAGCAAGTATTTGTTAAATCTCAAGACAACCATACGTGTGCGTCGATCTGTTGAGATAAATGCGAAATAAAGGCGACGGTCGACTAATTGCAGCAATTAACACGCGTGCGACTCGCGGCGTGTCGCAAACACAAGTAGGTAGGTATTACGAATTTGGCGTTTGTCCAACATTGTAACGGCGGGATTAAGTAGTGAACATTGGCTGATAATATTTGAATTCAAATCTGATATCTAATTTCGAAAGAGCTCCTTGTTTGTGGCACAAATCTGTGAGAAATTAATTGAAACATATAATCTCAACAAAACAAGGCAAACGTGTCTAACGTTGATCAAATTTTAAGCGATATAAAAAACAGCTATGTCTACATTTCATTTACGCTGCGTTCTATATCTTGTACTACTTATTGCAACATACGTGTCAAAGATATCGCACGTTCATTGTGTAGAGCTAGCATAAAATAATGGAGTTTAGGTAATCAGCCAGGTCTTCTATCGAACCTATGATACATAAAACTGGTTGTCTGGAAGAGATCGCTCTATAGCGATAAGACCGCCTGTTGTTACCTACTAGCTTTAAGGATTATTTATGTTAATCACTCATTTATGGTGCAATAAAGAATATTTATTATTTATTATTATTATAAAACGGACAATTGAGAGCTGGATATCGACAACTCTTAACTTTTACAGGGTCGAAGTTGCACCTCTTTCCTAGGGAGTAGGTAATACCCATACCCAACTACCCACCGTTACCCGTTACCCTACGTGTGACCCCTGGGTGGTGGTGGAAGCGAAACTGGCTACCGTGTACGTACGGTCTTCTCGAAGAACGCACGGTTCGAAATAAATGGCATACGATAAATAAAAATAACTTTTAAATAAATGTCAACTTCCACTCTACGCTTATGAAATTAGGTAGGTACTGCTTATTAATTGCAAGTCCATAAACACTCATGTCAAACATTGCGTACTTACCTGACGCGGTTCTTACGTCAGAATACAACATGAGCTGTCAGTGCCAAGTCTTATCTCGCGGGGAAAAACACTAGCAGCAAGTCTATTACTTTATTTACGGCAATTTAACAACAGAGCAGCGGGATTAAATTGCTTTATCAATGCAGGCGTAGCTTGTTGGTAACGCCATTTTTACAGCTAACAAGTACCATAGAATAAGAGTACCTACCTACACAACGGTGGCGCCCTCCTCCCTGTCGATACTGGGATGAACGTTAGTATCACCACGCTGGCTTATATTATGTCTTCTTATAATTTATGAGATTTCAATAAATTAATCGCGTGAAAAGGCGTCTATGCAATCTATACTCTGTCATTATTAAAAAAAAAATAGCGTCTTATTCGAATAAAAAGTCAGATAAGTCGTTACGTTAGCGTATACAGTGCGTTACCGGCAAGCGGGCATTAATGGAAACTGATATTAAATAATATAAATAAATATTTGTGGACAATCTTACACAAATCAACCTAGTCCCAAACTAAGCAAAGCTTGTACTATGGGTACTAAGCGACGATATACATACTTAAATAGATAAATAGATACTTAAATACATAGAAAACATCCAAGACCCAAGAACAAATATTCGTGCTCATCACAAAAATAAATGCCCCGGCCGAGATTCAAACCCGGGACCTCCAGCTTCGTAGGCAGGGTCACTACCAACTAAGCTAATGCGGTCGTCAAATCAAATATTAATGTGTTCTACTAGCAATTGACAACATTTCATTTTTTTTAGTGCCGCTTTTTATTGTCTGGCTCGAAAGAACGCATAATTTTAGGGCACCCGTATTTTTTTATATTTATGAAAATCTTTTATTTTAGTGGAAATATCCATTTATATTATGACTCGTGCAGAAAGGGCGTAAGTAACAAACGTCAAAGTACTATGTAGATGACGTCACTGGTTGTGTTTCATACACTTAAAAAAACGTTGAAATAATTTAAACAAATTAATAATTACGTATAAAAACATACTTAGTAGGTATGCTTAAACAGCTTGACAGTTTCGAGTTGTCACGAATGTCACGATAAACGTCAAAGTTCTCAACCGCTAAATTCTAACGATTTGCAAAGGATTGTTGAAACGGACTCTCAAAAAATACTGTTTTATGAAAAGTTGCAAAAACAACACATCATTGTCGCCCGGCAAACAGTTTTTTAATGTTCCCAATATCAATAAGGCCGAGTGGTGTACTGCAGCGGGTTTGGATAAAGTAACAAAGAGGACACTTTTTACGAAGATAATTTGAATGTGAGTATAATGGGTGTATATTTTAATAAGCTTTTAGTACCTAGTTTTCAATTGTATTATTAATCGCGTGTCTGTTTCTTTCAGTTGGAAGAAAATATGGAAAAAATGTTGTACCTCTATACTGGAAAACAATGAAAGTAAACGCGCGTCTATAATCTCGATTGCCGGTGTTTAAACGACCATTGCAGGAAGTGACAAACATTTTAGGACCCAGTACTTCAACAGAAATGAGCCAGTGTACGGCAGCTACTGCTTCACTTCAAGAAGTATAGGTGTTACTAGCTGGAGCACACAAATCACTGCACCCCTGCAACTACATCTGCACGAGGCCATCCATAAGGCGGGTGACAGGAGCCTATGGAGGAGTCTGCTCAGCAAGAATAGGACATGATGTCATGATCCTCAGCATTTGAGATGATTTACTTACATTTGCTTTGTTCAGGGTAAAGATATTTTCAGTTGATGAACCTGGTTCCTTAAGCGGATAGTGATTGTTGTTTTTATTGTGCTAAATTGTGAAGTTTGCTTGTTTATTATATTTTGTGAGACTATTATGTTTTATTTACCTATTTATGGAAGGAATGGTAGGTACAAATAAAGAAATTTAAAACAACAAATACAACTAATTTAAAAATAAATACAAAAACTTTATTAACTCTGACCACCAAAGCGATAGTGTGTTGTGGTGCCCAGTACACCAAGTACTGTTTTTTTTGGTGTAATGTCTAAGTAAACCAATAAAAACAAATTAAAACAGTTCATAAATGATTTTTTTCATGATCAAAGTATACCTTCACTCCGACCTTTTAAGTGGTTGTTGGCGTGGTAGGCACGACAACACACAACCACTAGGTTCTTGGCGGTCAAAGGGTTAAAGTAATTTTATGATAATGAATTTATTTTTTCTCACCTGATGCTATGTACTTGTACCTGACCATTATAAGTACCTAAAGGATGGATAGGTACTTTAACTATTCACAAGTCATCAGAAAGAAGTTTTATGCTGGTTCGGAAATAACAAATTCTCATAATAATAAAAGTAGTTTATTCAACATAAGATGTCCGCGAAGATAATGCAGGTTTGGCACTTCGGGCGCCAGTCAAATTATATTTATCATAGCTTTGCAAAAACTTCATCATCATGATTGTCTCCACACGAGGCAAGTTTCTGCGGTCAGCTTTCACAAATCCTTCAGAGTTTCTCATGTTCGTGTTGTTACGATAAAAAGCGCAGGTAAAGTAATTCGAGGGATGGGATTGCAGAATCGTTCTTTATGAGATTGTCCAAGGGGGTGCCAAATCGTCGTGTAAGAAAGCAGTCCGGGGTCCTTGTCTCCACACGAGGCAAGTTTCTGCGGTCAGCTTTCACAAATCCTTCAGTTTTCTCATGTTCGTGTTGTTACGATGAAAAGCGTAGGTAAAGTAATTCGAAGGATGGGATTGCAGAATCGTTCTTTATGAGATTGTCCAAGGGGGTGCCAAGTCGTCGTGTAAGAAAGCAGTCCGGGGTCCGTAAGAAAGCGAGAGTCGTTGAAAATCAAAATAATTCAAGGAAATACGAGATTGCAAGCAAATATTCAAAACGAATTAATGAACTGTCAAGTGTCAACTCAACTGTCATTGATAGTTATAAAAAATGTCAGACGTAAAGCCGGAAAATATCGTTTTTTATAATAGCAACATTGGAACCTCTAAGTGACGTAATTTCCTGTTAAACATATTTTATTACTTTATCCAAAAAATACTGTAAAAAAAAATCCAAAAAAATGTTTTTTGTGTTCTACAAACGTTTTCCTCGAAATGGTTTTCGATTTAGCAAAATTTTTTTTTTTGAAAAGTTGTCAATTATTTCCATGTATTATGCAAATCATAATTATGTGAATTAACTGCAAAATTAAATTTCCTAATTCCACACCTTCAGTGTACTACGTGCACTGCTTTAACATAACGTCATAGTAACATTAGTAACCAAAAGACTAAGGGTTGTCATTTGTATAATATACATACTGAGTTGTCAATTTACTTTGCAGTGCATTGCTGGCATTTTACAATTTTGTTAGAAAATAAGTGAAGTCGAAATTTTGGTTTATTCATCAAATTAAGTGCAAGGTTAGGTTAAGAAACTACGTTTAATTACCCAACTTAAAGAAAAGCCCGCTTGCCAGTAACACGCGGTAGATTAGATAGGTACTTTTGATTGACTCCGCGTTACCATATTAGTATTTATTAGGTAATTATTTCAACACATATTATTTATTAGGATTCTCTATACATTTTAAATATCAATTAATGATTATCTCTGAATAAGTATCCCTGAAAAAAGACTAAAATGACGGACGGATTAATAACAATAAACCACGATGTGTGATGGCTTATGACAAGGGAGACAAAGTGTTAATTGCTTCGCACCGGCATTTAGTCGTGTTTAATACTGCTATTATAATTGTAGGAAACTTTACGTACTAAAATGGTGATTAAGAACAGGGGAAGTCGCGTATAATTATATTCAATTAGTTAAGTACACATTTAAGTACCGATGGCCACATTTTCCACTAATCAGACCACACCGTCTGTCTAATGTGACTGTTTATTTATTTACAATAATTAGATAACTAATTCCATGGTTTTATAGTAACAGGAACACTTAAGAGTTCTCAAAACTTGAAACAAAAAGGTGTTATTGTTATTTTCAGGAAATGTTCAAAATCATTATGATAACATCATTACGTCAACATTCAATAAGGAATTTTTGTACCTGCCAAGCTTTTTATTAAACAGATGTTACCTCTGAGATTTATTTTGATTAATTATCAATTATCATGAAGACAAGAATTAGCTGTACGGATTTAATTAACTTCGTTATCTTTGATACCGATTGTAAATCCGCGAGCCGATATCAATCGATTACGACTAGGTACTAGCTGCACCTGCCGGAGAATTAGACCTCAACGCGTTGTGGGAATGATTGAAATACCTGGGTATATGTATGTACTTAGGGTAGGCAACAGTGGCGGCGCGTCAAAAATATTCTAAGAAAAGCCGGAAATAATTTGCCTTTCTTATTCTTCATGAGCCGTAGTAAAAGAACTGGACGGGCTGAAAATGAGGCAAGCCGGTGGGAATCGAGTTGTATGGACGCGCCGCCACTGGTAGGCAATTATGATTTATTGACAAATTGGTCAGTGATATTGATAGTACACTAGTCGGCATTTTTTAGGGTTCCGTATAAAAAAAAATGAATAAAATGAACTTTATTCTGTAAGTAGGCCGCAATGGCACTTTTACAAGTCAAACCCTACTAGCGTTTCACAGAGGCCACTGCCGAGAAGAAACGCCGAAAGAAACTCGACAGTCAGCCATTTTCTCACAAAAATATGCTTATTACAATGATAAATGATAATACTTTAACCTACTTAAGATCAAGAAATCTAAGTATCTATATAAAGCAACACAAAAACAAAGAATAAAATGAGTAGTAAACAAGGAACCCTTATAGTTTCGCCATGTCCGTCCGTCCGTCCGTCCGTCCGTCCGTCCGTCCGTCCGTCCGTCCGACCCCCGTTTTTCTCAGTAACCGTTAGTGCTAGAAAGCTGTAATTTGGCATGAGTATACATATCAATGACGCCGACAAAACGGTAGAATAAAATCTTAAAAAAAATTTTTTTTTAGGGTACCTCCCCTACATGTAAAGTGGTGCTGCAAATTTTTTTTCTGCCAAACCCCATCGTGTGGGGTATCGTTGGATAGCTCTTTTAAAAATATTATAAGGTTTCTAGAAGCATTTTTTGATTAAAGAATTGGTTAGCGTGATATTAAGCTTTGAAATGATAATTTTTGCTATGGTCAAGTGTCCCCCCCCCCCTGCCAGCTAAACGGTGGCTACTAGGCATGTGAAAAAAATCATGGTAGTAGTATATACGATGAATTTAAAAGGAAAACTATCACAGCTAAGTAGACATTACTAGTTAACGAGTAATAGTCGAACTTCAGAAATGTACTTTGCAAAAGCAAACGTTCGTACAATTTCCATTGATACCTTAGATAATGTTGTTAATTCTTTCAAAAACATAGTAAATATAAGTTTTCGAACTTTTTAGTCCACATAATGTAAAGGGTAGACGACTACGGAACCCTACCTTGCGCGTGGCCCGACACGCACTTGGCCGGTTTTTTTAAAACAATGTTTTTATATCTATATACTCCGATTCTGTTTTCAACTAATAAATTATTTAACCACTTAATTTCAATTTCTTAACAAACAACAGTTTCAGAGTGTTTCGCACATTGTTAGAGTAGGGTGTTTCTAGTTATAAGAACGTCCACCTGCCCGTGCCCGGCGTCATCGTCATCACGTCCAGTCGTCCACAACCCGCCGGCTACCTGCGCGGGCGCCGACACCACAATTGACAAAACTTCCAAAATAAGTACCACGTTTAGCGCTTAGTATTAGATCTTATCACGTTACAACAAGGTCTACAAATAGTTAACTGCAACGTGGTACTATTTACTGCGGTCAGTCGAACATCGGCCTAATCTTATCAATGCTATTGTTCTGCAGAATGCGCTCGAGGCCCGGGCGGTAATGAAGCTATTACTTCACGATTAGCCTCAACGTTACGGAATTGACGGAACGACTACAATTAATTAACGCATTCAATGTCTGGCCAAATTAATGTTTTAATTAGGTAATAGCGTTTACGTGGGTATTTATTTATTTTATTATTTTTTACTAAAACAAGTGAAGGGTAGAAGTAAAAAGTGCAGAGGGTCGATTTTTAAGTGTCGAACGCTCGACTTCTCACTCGAGATCCGTCGAAAAACTATGACGTTTTGACAGATGTCAAGTGAAAAGTCGAGCGTTTGACACTCAAAAATCGGCCCCCAGGTCCAACAACAATAGGATATTATTAAACGTAAATTGAATTTCAATTATAACAACAAATT
Source organism: Cenopis cana (assembly GCA_951800055.1). NCBI lineage: Eukaryota > Metazoa > Arthropoda > Insecta > Lepidoptera > Tortricidae > Cenopis > Cenopis cana. The sequence continues at coordinate 18,645,179 of OX637487.1, forward strand.
ATAATGGAAGATTTCCATTTCGACTACATACCTAATGATAGTAATAATAAACGACTCCAAATTGCCTATAAAACACAAAGATAATAATCGCCATTATAATTAAACAATCATTTTAAACTACTTAATATTAATTATCCTAAAAAAATCTAACCCTAAAAAGTAAACAAAACAAAAATCTTCACCGCAACCCCCGATACAAACAAAACAGCCGGCGGAAATATGAAAAAACTCACCAAAATATTATGAACACGGGACTCCGAACATCACTGCAGTTCCTCAACTGTCACTCGCGGCCGAACCGGTGCAAAACAATACGAATTAAGTCCAATAAAGTTCGGGATCGCGAAGTCTCGTGAGTAAAGTGTGCGCGCAAGTGGCGTGCGAAGCGCTCGGCGCGTGCGATATGACTGCCGGTCTGGTCGGTCGTGGTCGCGGTGCTGGTGGCGCTGCGCTCGGCTTTTCTCCCGCCCCTGCAGTTTTCAACCTTATCGACGTGATTTTCGCGAGTTTCCTTAGGCGGAGTTCTCAGTTCTCGGTCTCAGTCAGTAACCATCGAGCCTTTGTTACCCGTTGTTTAAACTGTGTAATACAAGATAAAAAGATGCAAGCATATGGAGAATAGCTAGTCATTTTTGAATCGATTGGTTGAGAGATTGAAAAACACTGCTATTCATGCGAGCCTAGCTTTGGGAAGATTGGGATGGGGGATGACGACGCGATGACTTATTTTCTGTTAGTCTTTCAGCCATGTACTTACCTAACTGGTTTTCAGATGTGACGTAGGGTAAACACTCTTGAGTAGCGCACCACGAATGGTATTTTATTATAAATTAATAATAGTAGCAAGAACGCTGAATTGAACAAAGCTAAGCCAATCCCGACGAGTCTACGATTTATATTCTATACCCCGTTTTTTAGGGTTCCGTAGTAAACAAGGAACCCTTATAGTTTCGCCATGTCCGTCCGTCCGTCCGTCCGTCCGTCCGTCCGTCCGTCCGTCCGACCCCCGTTTTTCTCAGTAACCGTTAGTACTAGAAAGCTGTAATTTGGCATGAGTATACATATCAATGACGCCAACAAAACGGTAGAATAAAATCTTAAAAAAAAATTTTTTTTAGGGTACCTCCCCTACATGTAAAGTGGTGGTGCAATTTTTTTTTCTGCCAAACCCCATCGTGTGGGGTGTCGTTGGATAGCTCTTTTAAAAATATTATTAGGTTTCTAAAAGCATTTTTTGATTAAAGAATTGGTTAGCGTGATATTAAGCTTTGAAGTGATAATTTTAGCTATGGTCAAGTGTCCCCCCCCCCTGCCAGCTAAACGGTGGCTACTAGGCATGTAAAAAAAATCATGGTAGTAGTATATACGATGAATTTAAAAGGAAAACTATCACAGCTAAGTAGACATTACTAGTTAACGAGTAATAGTCGAACTTCAGAAATGTACTTTCGTAAGCAAACTTTCGTACAATTTCCATTGATACCTTAGATAATGTTGTTAATTCTGTCAAAAACATAGTATATATAAGTTTGCGAACTTTTTAGTCCATATCGTCGCCCCCATGCTAAACTAACATAAGTGCATTTTTGACAAAATTGAGTTATTGATGTAATTATGTACCAAATATGGTAATCTACAATGTCACAAATTTCTAGACTTCTATCTTTTAAGATTTCAAAGTTACGGTTGTGCTAATCTGACATTTTATCTGTTTTATTCCATGGTAGACTTGCGAATTGTAGATAAGGCATTTTTCCTTGGCCGATAAAGTTAGGACGCCTGTGAATAATTAACGAATCTGCCATTTTCGTTAATTTTCTATGGTGGAAATTATTCATGACCGGTACGATTAGCCTATAGCAAATTTGCGATTCTGACAGATACGATAGTTTACTATGGTGGCATTTATTCCTCATCCATATTATTAACTATAGCATATTTGCGAATCTGCAGATTGGTTAATTTAATATAGCGGCAATTATTACTCAACCAAAAAAGTAGACTACAGCAAATTGGCGAATCGGGCACATACGTCAGTTTATTATGGTGGTATTTAATTCTTATACATTCATAACCTTTAGCAAATTTGCGAATCTGGCATATTCGTTATTTTGCATGGTTGCTATTATTACCACATCACATAAATTTGACTATCAAACTTTGCGAATTTCACATTTCCGCGAGTTTGTAATAGTAAATAATTCGTATGTACCTTAAGAAAAACTTAAAATAATGTATGATTGTTAATGGCAGTTTTTGTTATCATTGATAATCATTAAATAAAATGGTGCGAGTTGTAATTTTTTATACATAAACTAATTATTTAAATGTACCTACTTTTTAAAAGAGTATTTTTTGGCTGAAATGTTAAATGCCTTTGCCTACTTTGTTTTATAAACTTTCATCCTGACAGTACATGCAAATTAGTAATATTAATATTATAGAAACTAGTATTGCCTACATGGTGACGTACTGCAAAAGTTGGTCTGTATCGACTAACGAAGCGATGTTGTCGATAAACAGATATCGATAATTGAAATAAAAGTTATAAAACAGTTCAGTTCAGTTCAGTTTCTTTATTGGTAAATACAATTTACAAGTCATTAAATCAACAACAATCAATTGAAACGTCATTAGTCAATTAAAACGTGTCTTATATTCCAGTTATATTGTAATGGGATTACGGGACTGTATATAAATAAAACAGCGTTGTATTATAATTTAATGCGCTTAAAAATATGTAAGACATTGTTAGAAGTGTGTATACTAAAATTAATAAGCATGTCGACCAACATAGCTGCATAAAAAAAATAGAAGCATGTTCATAACTATCAGGTATCTCACTGTCAGTGTCATAGGCCTCATCTGTGCCCGTGGCTTCTATAAAACATTAAAGACTGGAGACACCATTATATTCGAACTTAACCCTCTGCCCAAGGTGCAGCAGGAAAATCTGCCACGTTAATAAAAACTACTTATTTAATCGATTAAATATGTCAGTCTCAAAATCGTTTCCGGCGTCAGAAGAGCTACGTCAAAATACCTTTATTTGCTGTTTTTGGGTGAAAAAACCTTTGAGTTTATCAAATCTACAAAAATATTATAATTATCGCCACATACACATTTATTTTTGCTTCAATTAAAAAAATCTGCAACATTAATGATTTAATTCAAATCATATTATATCGAGCATCCATCCCCAAATCGATTAAAAAATATTCGTACTTGGCCGCTATTTTGACGTCTCACGTCACCGTATTTTAGGACCGTAAGGACTACTAGCTATGAGAATTTCTTTGAAATGTGATCCTTAGTGGGATTGGTAAATTTGGCTATTCGATAGTGGACGTAGAATTCCGAGAAACTTTATTAAATCGGGGGAAATAATTTGTGTAGGTAAGTATATTTGAAAATTGGTACAGTTATCTTTTATAGCATGTTCATCTGAATACCGCAATGTAATACTATACCAATTTTAAAATCTACACGAATTATATCCCCTTATTAATTTAGTATTTGGCGTAATTTTCCCAGACATGGTATCGAATTCAGCATTTTGAGTCATCTATATTTTAATCACTTCCGTTGGGTTTTATTTTATTTTATTAAACATAGGATTGTTCTTGTGAAGCGAGGTCACCCAGAAGATGCCTATTTACTCATAAAAAGAGCTTGGTTCGAGCAAGAGCAATTTCAACCAGATAAGGATGGTACCTAACCATTTATTCGTCTGGACGCCCGATGGAAGAAGGGGGAAGGCGTATGAGTACAATTTGTAGAAGACGCACAGACACGCTACTTTGCGTATATGCTAGGCTCTGCAGCTTAGTTGCTACTACCGTACCGTCCCCGTATGAGCCCCTGCTCTGCGATCCACCGAGTCGATTGCGGCAAGTTGATACTTAGCCAAACAATCCCAAAGGACTACAATATTCCATGCTGGAATTGCTGGATAGGACTTGGGCTGATTACGAATATTAGTAATCCATTTATATATGTTATAGGCGGAAGGATTGGAAGTGATTAAAATGTGGACGATTGAAACTGGATCGATTGAACCGATTTCGATCGATTTAATCGATTTAAACTGGAATCTGGAACAAGAAATGACGGCCTCACCCTTATTTATAAATTCCTGTAATGGTTTTAAGTATTTTGAAATGAATTGAAATGATATTATACAATATATTTCTGTTGGAATTACAAATAAATCCAGATTCGCAAATCAATGTCTCAATACAAATGCATAGGAAGGCATTCAAATAGACCATAGTTAACACACGAAACTGTCATTTTCGTAACTTTACCTGGGCTCAAATATATTAAAAGTAGTTTTAATTTGCGAAAGTGGTAGTTTCGTGAGTTTATTATGGTGAAAAAACTTACCTTTGTTGCACTTTCTATGGAGATGCAAAATTGCGAATGTGCTGTAATTTCTAAATCCAATAAAATAATGCTTATCTGAGAAATTGATCATGTAATACATCCATTTTGAAGACACTACATGTATACTATATCAATACAACTTCAACTAATACATCAAAAAAAATCAATATAAAATTTTTAGCACCTTTAAATCGCTCTCCTCAACATTTTGTTTTTTGCAGTTATGTTAGTTTAGCATGGGGGCGACGATATAATGTAACGGGTAGACGACTACGGAACCCTACCTTGCGCGTGGCCCGACACGCACTTGGCCGGTTTTTTTAACATTAGAATTTTAACGGTAATTTCCGCCTACAAATCTTCGTTTCCCTGAGACATCAGAGGATAATATTGTACTTACTTACAAATTTCACTTATTTCAGTAGCTTATCACGTCTCAAAGATAGCACGCCGCATATTTTCCCGTTTCAAGATTGTTTTCCCTGAAATCGCATGACGAGAATCGCACTATTTTTCTCATCTGAAAAAAAAAACGGAGTATAAAACTTTAATTACTGAATATCTAACCTACCTACTGCGTAAAATTAATATTTTGTGAGCAGGTTCTATGATTAACTACATAGATTTTTTTTTTTGTGGAGTAATTGTTTGGATTTTTTTTTTCAATGGGATGTCCTCGCTCTGCATATTGCATTCTCAACCGATTGTCGTGAAATTGTGTAAACACGTTCGATACTTAATATAGTTTTTGGAAATTAAAAAAAAACCCTCACGAGGTCTACAGATCACAGAGCCACTAGTGTACACTAAAAAAATCGATGTAATCATAGAATGCTCACAATATTTCACGAGAATCGGTTGACAAATGCAACCTGCAGCGGAGAACAAACCGAAATCTGGCCGCAGAAACATACGAATTCATTGATCAGCGTTTCACTCGGTCAATAAAATCCCATACAAAACTGCCGGAGCACAGCCCTCCAAGCGATTGAATATATTTTAGGTGTTACCTATTCTTCTTCTTATCGTGTCGATGGCTAGGTAGATTGTGCTGGCCCAAAAGCCAGCAACGTCTATTGCCCTTTGGTTGGCTTTAACCAGGTCTTCCTGGGAGCAGGAGGATGGGCAAGCCGGGCGGTTTGTAAGGTGCGCCAGAGATTGTGGGGTGGAGTGGACCACACACGCAGCGGTTAGAAGATGCCCCGATGAAACCCCACTTGTACAGGTTGTCTTTACTACGACCAACTCCGGTACGCCAGTCTATTGAGGGACTTCCATGTTGCCCAGGGCAAGTCGTGTCCAGGTGGTAGGCTCAGTGCAGGATGTCTTCAGGAGGGGTTGCTGATTTTTTCCACAGCCTACCTATTTAGTAGATACGTAAAAATCTAACAATGACTAACATTATTGCATACATTAGGTACCTAATTAATTAATAATAACGGTTTCTCCCTACGTTTAGACACTAGTTTCATTGTGGTTCTTTCGCGAATCCTAAACAGAGCAGAGCTCTGTTAATGAAATATTTCGCGATAATTCGTGACCATTCGTTTCAACATCCCGTATTTTGGGACGGAGGCTCGCTCTCATAATGCGGCCGTTGTTGGTCCACAATGCTGTGAGAGAACGCGACATACAATAGTTAACAGGCGATGTGGTACCGATTACGTCGCACTTTTAAACTGAAAACATTCCATGGCCGCTATTCGATTGGTTTCTGTGATAACTCGTGACATCGCCAAGCTCATGTAGTGTGGACGCTACGCTATCGCGACATCATCCGTAAATTCAGTTTCAGCTTTTTATAACTGACATGACCCCACTGTGCCAAATCGTATTTGCTTTAATATTGAGAACGATTAACCCCTTCCTAACTATCTTATCGAAAGTGTATTAGAAAATTGTAAAGAAGTAGAAGATTGACAAATTCTGGAAATTCTTTGTTGTTTTATTTATTTAATCTTTATTTCAATGAACTGTATTTGTGTGGACATCTATAATTGGCTTTGTTTTTAGCTATTAAGTTTTGTATAATTTTACTGTATTGCTGTTGATGCCCCAAATAAATAAAATAAAATAAAAAAATTGCACAAAAGTGAAACTTATGGTACAAAAGGCGGACTTAATGCCATCATATTTATTCATTATAATTGACAACTAAAAACAGGTATATATATATATATATTTAGTTTCTGAAAATGAACACTGATAGTTCAATCTTCACAGAAAATGTATATTTTTAGGTACTGGTTTTCGAATAAAACTTATGTCACGAGCAAAAAGACATGCCTTTCGCATCCAAAGTATAAGTATTTCATTAATTAATAGGTATGTCGTGGGTCACCAGTCACCACAACGCGTGAGCTGAAGGGAAAGCATCATCTGCATATGATTTGTATCATGACAAATTATAGGTACTACCTACCAGGTATACTTCGTTGGTTTAAATTTAAAGCGGCAAGTAATACCTTTGTATGGGTGTTAGATTTGATTACCTACCATTGAAATAAACCAGCAGAAACTTTAGGATGTTCCTAAAGTTTCTCGCAACCAGCCAGAACAATCCTGTAAAGTTTCCTGAAACTCGCAAGAACAATCCTTTCAGCCTCTTCACGGTACTCGAACAATGCGTGACGCGCCCGCCGCGCGTGGGAACGGAAGTCGCGACGCTAACACCGCTGCCCCAACCTAACCACTGTGTAAACTGGTGTGGTGACTACTCGTCTGTGAGCTTGCTTCCAATAAATATGACCATGGTTGTACTGACAACTCCGTGTAATTAGAGGCTTATAGTGGTCGTCTACACGTAGCTGTGGATTGTATTGCAGCCTAAACTCCCTGTACGAAATAAAAAATAAAACAGAACAATCTTTTGTTTACATGACGGGGATACCCGTCACCGGTAGACAACGGTAACGGTAACGGTATGCGCACTTCTAAGGTTTGGAATTCTCTGCCGGCGTTTGTGTTTCCGAGCTCATATAACCTAGATCTTTTTAAGGCACGAGTGAATAGGCATCTTCTGGGTGAGCTCGCTTCATCGTCGGCCTCATCTTAGCCCCCTGGCTAGATGCTGGCCAAGAGCGATCCCATTTTTAATATAAAAAAAACAGTAAGGCTGTTACATTACTAATTAACTAGGTACTTATATCTTCAGGCAATCCATCACTATTGAGGGATGCTTAGAGATGAACTACTTACCTACAGGCGTTACAATATAAGATTTCAGGCTCTCATATTCATTTACATTTGAATTACGAAAATAATCCAATAATCCAATTTAGATTATATTCTGAATAGCATAGTGCGAATAAGTGCGCAGTATTTTTGTTAAATTTCTTGTTCTGCTTCTATCTGTGAGTTCCTATAATTGGCTTTATGTTACTACTTAAGTTTCTATGTTAATTTTATTAGCTGTTGGTAGTTACTCCTTAAACTAAATAAATAAATAAATAAATAAATAAATATCCCGTCAGTAATCATTATTCCAATACAGGCGTTACAATACAATAGCGCAGGCCATCAGCCAGGACAGCCGCACGAAACTGATTGAAATGCGCTGGGCTTGTTAAAGAGATGAAACGGAACAGAGTCCCTTCCCTGCATAATTGAGGACGATAAAATCAGTTTCATGAATAAGGTTTCATCTATCAATTTAAAAATTGATTTCATACACCTCTAACATATTTTTACAAGCTTACGAGTGAATCTTCAAGCAGTTCAAGCAAAACGAGTAAACATTAAGTAAGTAATTCGGTCGATCCTATCTAGCGAAAACTTACTGTATTCCACCGCAGATTTTACAAAATTAGAATAAAGAGCAATCCTGATATAAAACGTTCAAATTACAAGAATAATATCTAAAATACGTGTTTTCCTGTGGTCGTTTAGTCCTGAGTTACGAGTTAGTTTCTCTACATATATACTCGTACATAGAACTCTCACCCCTGTCTGTCAACTTGACTTAGTAAAAAAGGTCGGTTACCCACCCACTCTCGTACCGCACCTATGTAAAATTGATATGTTTCGGTTGCCATGGCACGCAGAAAGGCGCGAGTCATCGCAGGCGAACCCTTTGTCGGCGCATGCGCATGCAAATCCCGTGTCTCTGCACAGGAGGCCAATTCGGTTCCACGCTTCGCAAGGAAACGTGATTCCAGTGTTATTGCACTACTCGAAAACCTTTCGGCCCCAACAGCCATCGGTCTACGTGCAATGTGCCCCGCCCACTGCCACTTAAGTTTAGCGATTCAGCATGCAGCGAGCATTACCCTCTGAGTGACTTTCATTCTTTTGAGGCCCATGGTGAGCACGTTTCCGTACCATATGTAATCACTGGCAACAGACACTGGTCAAAGACTCTCATTTTGAGACACTGCGGAATATTGGACGAAAAGATACCTCTGCCGGTCCGGACCGGACAAGATCATATATATTTATCTACTTACTACTACAGAAGGTCCATCGTCTAAAAAACCCGATTTAACCGGATTAAAAAACCGAATAATCCTGTTCTTCTTTGTCGCAAAGATGCTCTTTCAGATCATCAAGTTAGCACGTAAACCCTGGAGCAGCTAACAGCCGGGCATGCCTGGAGCAATAACTACTTACGGCTACATCATCCTGACAACACAGTGTTCCTATTGGTATGCGCAGTGTCAAGCTAGATTGGTCTCCGGCCAGCCCGTAAATCCCGCATTCGCGCTGCGTGCCCGCCCCGTGTGCCAGGAGACCATAAATGTGCTGGCTTTTAATTAACGCCGGTAGAAGCGCGTTGAGAATGCAATTTGCATAGCCGCAACTATGACTGACACCACAATGGGAATGGTAATTGAAGATTTGTTACGTGCCTAGCTAGAGATAAGTTTTGGAAATAGGTACGTATACTTTGTTACGTGTGTTTACGCAATGGTCGATTATGGATAATTTTGTTTTCTATGACAACATTCTTAATTTAATATTTATGGACAATCGTGCACGATACAAAGTCTAAACAACATCATGTTGAAGTGAAACACACACACATATGTCACTATCTCTCGTAGATCACCCTCTCAATAGTGCAGATACGTCGCCGTCGCGTCGGTAGATCACTCGCGTGCGCCCGCGCCGGTGCCGGTCTGAATGTCGCCGTAATTGCCCAATTAGCTAGATACTGGAGATAGCCTGACATAACTCAACGGAAGTGCCCTCCCTGCCCGGTCACAGCCTACCTTTTTACTGTGATGGTGATGATGTCCGGATCTCGGTCGGTTAAGTGTCTCTGTGCTCTGGAATAGATTATTAACGATTATTATTCATCATTTTAGCAGTTCTAGCTGGTCTGGTTTACTGTACCTTGCAAGAGTTGCAAGCCCAGGTCATTTTAAACACACTTCAGGATAACCAGTCCTTAGCTAGCAGTGTGTACGTCCGAGGACGAGATGGACCGGCAGACCATAGGGTCACGACTGCTGAACTTCTGCTTCGTTGTGCGCGCATGCTTGTCGATTGTATTGACCATCCATTGCTAGCGTACCTACTTGACTGTCGACATCTTAATGAGATGATAATTGATAATACTGGTTAGTGGTGAACAAACATTGAGTAATAGCATTATAACTTAACAGTCTAGATAGACATTATACATAGATGCATTATAACTTAATTGCCAAAAAAACGCAGAATTAATGAGTAGGTACATATTACTTTAATTAATGGGTTTGGCAAGTTTCCGCTAACTAACGTTTCCGTTGACATTTAAACTGAGGCCAACTCTAGGACTACCCACAGGCCTAGTCATCTATGTATGCTGGGATTGCTGGACTGTTTTTTTTCTCTGCAACTGATGGCCGTCCTTCAAGTAGATAATACAGATGATAAAACTAATAGTTGTGACACATATTGTAGGTGCTTGTATGTAAATTTAATAACAGCTGGTATACTGGGTCACTTTTTATTTATTTATTTATTCATTTATTTCAGGCAACAAGGGCCCATAGATAAATACCTTATAGCTGAACTACATACAATTATGTACTTAAAACTAAAAACATTGTTTTAACGAGCTGGCAGGTTAATGCGGTGATAATAACGTCATTGTGTAACTCATATGTAGTTCATAGTAATTGCTAACATTATGAGTTCATGCAAACGGCACAAATGGATTAGCGAAGTGGAAGGAGTGGCCGCCGGTCCCCTCGGGAACTTGCCACCTAATGCCACCGCGCCACCTCACCAACAACAAGTTGCATATTAAGTACATCATCATCAGCTAGTGACGCTGTGAGCTGTAGACCTCGAGAAAGCTTTTTTTTTAATTGCCACTAAACAGACTACAAAAAAATCGATATAAATTATCGAATGTGCTCAGAAAATTTCACAGGAATCTGATGTGGAATGAAAGAAGAGAAAATACCTAAAACCGCCGCAGAAACAAGTTTTTCAACCCACTGAAAAAAAAATGTTCTTTTAAGTTTCCAAAAACTGACTCAACTTAAAATTTTTAGGAGGGCCGGTTGAGAAATGCGACCTGTAGAGGAGAACAAACTTGTAAAGAAAATCCGGACATACGAAAGGATTTTTATCGAAGCTGAAGCAGAGACCTTCGTTTCACTCGGTCTACTAGAGACAACGTTTACTAATAATTTTAGCAAATCTCGAAATTAACTATCAAACCCCCGTGAGGACCGTCGTGGTCCAATTAAATCATCAGAGGCGCACACCGGAAGAACATTATAACAACCGTGTTCTTCTTCAAAGAAAGTTCGTCTCATGGTTATTAATTTAATTTGTGTATAATTTATTCATGATTATTAATTTATTGATAAACTATAAGAGGTTGGATATCAAAAATTATGAAAATGACGACAGACTCATTAGCACTGCTGTAAAGGCTCATTACTTAACCCTAGTGGTTGTTCAATTCTCCGCATTATCTTGTACAAGGGAACGCGAGCTCCCCGCATGCGGGACGTGAGATGCAACGACCAGTGAATATGAGTCCCGAGTGAGGAAACCGGTAGTTTTCTTACTTCTTCTTCTTCTCGTGTCGATGGTTTCAGATTTTTCTTACTGATTTAAAACCTTCGTCTCACGCGTGGCCTAATTGCGCAATTCGCTCCCGACGCGACCCGAGACGGTCATTCGGAAATTACCAATTGAACCTTCGCCTTCGCGCCGCAGTAATCATAATTTTATCACTTGGCTGTAATCTACTTATTTCACTGTTTGCCTTCCTCACATTAACCATATCCTTTGTCGCTAGTCTTAGGCCCAAGCAAACCGTACATTAGATCACCATCAAATTAACGCACGTTCAATGTTATGTCTTCGATGCTACAAAAAACATTGGGTGTATGACACACAGTACATTCGACTACAAAAATACATATTAACATATTTATTAATTACCTATCCTATAAATATATGTCGTGTGAGCCTTATGATGATATGAAAATATGCAATAGCTAAGAAGATTATTCAGAGGAGAGGAAAGTTAACTACCTGAGTCGAACGCTTCCCTCTTCAATTTTTAATGGTTTGGCAGCGGGCCCGCTAGGGCCGTGAGTGCGATCTGCATCAAGTTTTTATGCATCCGAACAGCATTTATGCGCTCCTGGTCCCAGACAGCCGCATTGCGGTGAAATATGATGCGGGAATCTGCTGATTTCCTAGTACAACATAAAGTGAAGTCTAGACGGGGCGGACCGCCTACATTGAGAAATATCGGGTTGATCCCAACTTCTGTAATAGTAAGTACTTAACGCCGTACAAATCTGTTTGTACGAGAAGATTTATTCGGCCAGTTCTATGGATGACAGCTGGCGGGTCACCATATTAACTATTATTGGCCAGTAAGGTTTCCTAAAATATCAGACATACCACATTACCTTATCACATTCTGGGTCGAGTTAAAAAATGCCATTCAGCAAAATCATCTCCCTGACTTCTATGCCCTGGTACTTGAGTGATCCCATTTCTCGTTTTCAATACCGCGCTCTACGTGACATATCCTCGGGCCGCCGCATCGCCCGTTGACACACTTCGGCCACTCTCAGAGCCATGCTCCACTTTCAACGAGCTAGTTCAACACCTACAAAATGGCTAGCTCGTATTCATAAAATACTACTGGTACTGGTACTGTACCAGTAGTAAATTTCTATTTTGTTAAGCAATTAATTAAAGCAAATTTTCGTTTCGAAGTAAAAAGTTACATTTGCAATCTAATTTTGTTTATTAACACACTTTAGTACATGATAAACCTATGTTATACCTATTTTAATACTACCTACATAGTTCATGCGCAAACACAACGCTTAAGTTAGGAGTTTTAGGAGCACAACTGCTACGGAAAAATGCTACAGCTACATGCTACGCAGCTACGCAACGCGCAGCCCCTTGCCTCCGAAACACAGGCATAAAGGGATTTGTTCGGCTGCGCGTTGCATAAGTAGATTTCCCACCGTATTTCATTAGGGTTCCAACCGACAAGCTGTCGACCTTCATGAAGGAGGAGTTCTGGCCGAAAGGTATCGTTTTCCGGCGGTTTCGCGGCCAGTTATTCGACACCCAGAGTAAGCGCCTCGCGTCGTCGTCCCAACGTGATACTACTACTATTTAGTTTTAGGAAATATGTGACCGTCCAGCTCACTGGGGCCTTTATGGTCGGTATTGAGTTACGCACGGATCTATAATCTACAATACATAGGCTACCAAAAACAATGATCACCATGTCCCTAAGTGCCATACTTTTTTTTTAATAAATCGTCAAAGTTACTCAACCCAAAAATGCACTTTTGAGAAATAACTAAGAGAAGTTTAAAACTCATTTAAAGTATGTTCCCGTGGGAAGTTACATAGATGATGGTAGATCCTGAATCTTGAGGTTCTCTTCTATAGGAAACAATCAAAGATTTTTCAATTCCACTACCCCGTTGAGAAAAAATGGCCTTTGATCAGTGCAAGGCGCCGATCATAAAAAAGTAAGGAAATTTGTAATAGGTGAATTATTATTTCGTATTTTGTGATCTTTGTCATAGTGTATGCTAGAAAATAGTTTACTTAACACATCGAATGGAAAATAAAAACAAAATCCTAACGTGATATATATTTTTTTATAAATATAGAAAATGATATTTTTTCTATCTCGTCACGAATAAATTTAACAATTTCCGTGTAGTATACCATACTTACCTGTAATAAGTCTAGACAAGCATTACACAGGTTTTATTTTTTTTCTATGTCAATTAGTTTCAATTTTATGACCGATTAAAGTTACATGAAAATCAAGGTTTACTTCCATACAATTGAGAAAAGGGCCCTTATGGACGAATGTAACCAAAAATATAAGTAAATAATAATATTTACATAGTCTAAGTAGCAATCTTGTATTAGAACGTAATTCTGAATAAATCTTTTCATTACAAGTTTTTTGAATTTTGCGTAATTTTTAAATTATACGAAAAAGCAATTTCGCATAGTAAAAAATATTTTTTAACTCTATTTAAAAAAAACCGACCAAGTACGTGTCTGACCATGCACAATAAAGGTTTCCGTACCGACACCTACTAGTCCATATTTAAACCCACTATCCGATACGTCGAATCGAAAAAGGTCGTATCTTCATAGTAAACTCACGGCACTTACGCCCTTTTGTTTGGGCAAAACAGTTTTTCAGCAATTACTCAAAAACCAGTAGCCGTATTTTTATCAAACCAAAAATAGTCTTAAGTATTTATTAATGTACAGTCACCAGCATCAATATCTGCTATAATAAAGGCGCCATAAATATTTGACCCGTCTTTACGGCCCTACAAATGGAGCTGTGTCGGATATTTACGCCACCATTGTTTTGGCAGATATTAATGCTGGTGACTGTACACCACCTCATTTGTTCAGAATTTTCATACATTTGGAAATTAGAGGGTGGGGGGGGGGGGGGGCGTTCACCATTTTGGCTACGGAACTCTAAAAATACAATTAATAGGAAATGTAATAAGAAACAAAAATTTTTGCAACGGTCATGCACTACCAGAACTTACTTGACTTGAGACTAGAAATAGGTATTTGTAACGTGTACCACTAGAATCCAGTAAACAGAAAAGGCAAATAAATAATACAGAAAATGGTTAGAAGTAATTAGAATAAGTTATTAACCTATTTTATATCATTATTATCTGACCTCTGCCATTAAGGGCCCTTTTTTACTAAACTTTACAACTTATTTAAAGGTAGAAATACTTACCTTATACGTGTGAAACCAAGCTAGAAATACACATCTAGTCTTATACTTTATCAATATGCAAAAAACAAAAAATATGTGATTTTACCGTATTTTACTAAAACGCTGATATCTACGAAACTAGAAAGTGCCATAAGGGCCCTTTTGTTATGGACTGACTCATATAATGATATAATATGTTTGTTAGTCTTTAAGGTATTTGTATTATGGGCCACAGATGCCTGAAATAAATGTTTAAATAAATAAAATAAAATAAATAAAATAAATTAGGAGCAGCTATATGTATCTGGGACTATCGACTGCAACTAAGTATTAATTATGTTTTCTGATTAAAACGCATAAGGTAATTTAAAAGACGCAGTTGTACAAGTGCGCTGTATAAAACCCGGTGTGGGCGCGCTGTCATATACGGATTTATGCTTTATGACCATTAATTGTGGCGATCTGATTAGGGTTCCTTGAATTAATTGCGGTACGATACCTAAGTATACTTATTATGGACTTTATGGTATTAAGGTTATAACAATATCGCTCTTTAGCGATAAGCCCGCCATAGTTTCATATAATATTGAGGTGTGTACAATAATGAGTAGGTACTTTCGTATTTAATATTATTTGTTGCTGTATAGCTGTTGTATAGCATTCTATTTTCCATCTACGTTACATACATATGTCAGGTGGTTTTCAAGTAGGTACCTACCTCATATATCCTATTTTATTGAAGAAAGAGAGAAGGAAAAAGTAATTAGGTATGAGGTAGGTATCAAAAAAAGATGTAAAGAGCCCGCAAAACAATTAAAAAGAAGTAAATAAATTTAGGGATGTATCTAAAGATGTAAAGAGCCCGCAAAACAATTAAAAAGAAGAAAATAAATTTAGGGATGTATCTAATAGTCTCCAATAAGAATATAATTTCTTGGTTATTAATGTTCCTAATCAATGGAAAACTCCAATTGGAGGTTTTCCAGGGCGAGCCAGAGTCGACTTTATCTACCAGCAGAAAAGAAAGTCAGAATGATTTTAACTTTAGACTATTAGATACATCCCTAAATTTATTTACTTCTTTTTAATTGTTTTGCGGGCTCTTTACATCTTTTTCTCTATTTTTGGGGACATCGGCCGTTTCGCATGTTTAAAGATTAGGGACATACTTACTTACAAAAGTAGGTAGTCGGTTATTATTTTTTCTTAATGTACTATACTTATGACTTGTAAAAGAGCCATTGAGGCCTACTTGCAGAATAATCATTGGATGTGATTAGATTTGCTACGAATTCGATAACATCGATGGAAACCCTCCGCTGGTGCGGCTAGCGGAATGCGGTGTTCCCGAGCGCGCGGGCGGCGCCGGCGCGCGTGGGCCCGTGTTTACACGCTGTCGCCGCAGTCGCCGCACTAACTACATCATAATTACCATCTACGAGTAAGTACCTTCTTACTGCATTTTATTAATAAAGCGGAATAAATATCGTAGTCAGCGGAGTTATGTGCCGAGATTCCGATCAATGCCGAACCTCGTAGCGGCTAAGGACTGCGAAGGTCCCTCATGAATATTGTGTGATGTTGACCTTCTCTCATTGTTAGGTAACTAATTCCTCCAAAAATTCCTTAAAGGGAATCGTGATCTTAGAATCGCTGACACTTTAACGCCTAAAGGTTTTAAATAGCAAAAGGGTTTAATGAATGGCAACTTTCAGTAGAGCAGTTACCACGAACGGAAATGAAGCTCTTTTGTGTGTCTCCCTCTCCATCGCTCGAATTTGCAAGTGCGACAGAAATAAAAATTTACACACGAATGTGCTTCATTTTCGTTTCGCTGTAGCCGCTCGAAAATTGAAAAAATCGCGCAAGTTAGCCAAGGGCTTTATCCTCGATACGGTTAATCTCTTCCACATTCCATTGGAATTGAAATGCGATTGGGATCAAAAGCGACGGGCAACAAATCGACCTCTCGAGTTACGCAGGCTTCTCCGGGACTCTAAATATAGAGCACGGCGAGAGGTCGCGACGCACCGCGCCTTGCACCGGCCGGGCCGCCACGCGTGACCCGATTACAAGTCATTACCTACTGCACCGCGACATCACAACTTGACGTGCACGGACTCCGCCTGATAACCCGCCCGCACGAAAGTCAGCTCAACACCGGGGAATGAACAAGGGCACGCAAACGTTTGCTTTATTTTAAACCTGACTGTGGCTTTATAGCCCAGGCCCAATAAAGCGATAAGTTGGAAAGTGACCTAGGGTGAATCCAGGGGAGCCTCCGATACGACCACGAGGGCGATTTAAACACTGGAATACTCTGAGAGTTTGCGTTCCAGTAAGATTAGTTGAGAGGCTTCAACCGCATATGAGGCGTATCAGTGGAATCGAGCTACTGGTAGATTAGCTGCTTGTACGATACGGTAAGTATTTAGGGATTGTGTAAATAATGTGTCGAGACTCTCAAGGTAGGGCCCAGTGTTAACTAGCCGAGCCGAAGACAAGGACATAAACAAGCGCTGTTAATTCTAACAGAATGCATCTCATCAAGCTTCGCTCCAACGTTCGCTCTATCAGTTTGGAGATGCACAACCATTTCCACAGTGGAAAACTTAATGTCTCCGATCTTAGGTATTTGAAGGACGAGCCGAAAACAAGGACGCTGATTAATAATCAATTTAAGTTTGGCCCGAAAATATGAAATTATATGCGTCGCTTATAAAATAATAAGAATTATATTCTTAGTAAGTAAATATCTGCTTATAATACCTCCAATATCATGCTGAATATTCAATCCTTATATCGATATAAGTCGAACCCAAAACTTTAGGTTTTGGCAAAAGCTAATCTTGAATTCTTCATCTATTTTTATTCAGCACAACACAAAATATATCAACATAGGAAATAATATTATAATAAAATAATATTATAACTAAATTAAAAAAGGTCCCCGAGATCGGAGCCCTGTGGAAGGGTTCCCATAAGGCTGGCTGCGTTCCCCCTTTGGATGGCTATGCCGATCCGCTGGCCAAGGAACGAGCCAGCCCTATGGTCCCCTGACACCTCGGCCAGCCTTTGGGATAGTTGCCCAAAAAGGCGGTGGGCACCGGCGCTCCACGCTGGGTCCGTGGAGCGCCGGTGCCCACCGCCTTTTTGGACAACTTTTCTACGGCAAATGCCGCAAATACATGTCGGTCTGTCAGGCCGATGTATTTGCGGCATTTCGCCGCCTCGGCCGCTGCGGCTGCCCCGCCTGCTCTCAATTCTTCATCTTGCATTTAACGTAGGTAGATTTAAATAAATTGGCTTATATTCAGCACATTTTCAGATTAGAAAACTTTCTGACATTCGTGTCGGGTGTCGGATGGATGGGTGTGTCGGAGTTTTGTATTTATTACCTAAATAAGCGCTACTATACACATTCTCATTTTATAGGTAAAAAACACTCTCAAATGTTTTTTTTTCTGCATGTTGGCAGCATCGCTGCCGTCACTGTCAGTGTCGCCATCCCCTGTCACGGAGCAAAACATTGGCATCCAATTTTAACGAGAATGGCTCCGTAAAAATTCAATAATTACAATATAGTTTCATCATATTAGTCAACGAAAACACTAACTATGTTCGCCAAGCCCTTCAAAATCAAATCCAACAACAGCCTAAAGAATTCAGAGAAGTGAGTCATCGTGTTCGCGCGTAAATTTCCCTCTGATTTCGGAGATTTTTTTCATAGGTTAATCCATGATTTTTCAGGAAGCATCTAGTCCAGCGGATATTAGATGAGTTCCCGGCGGCCACGGAGGAGGTGGCGAAGGAGCTGGTGCCCCTGAAGAGCAGCTGCAGCTGCGTGAAGCTGACGACGCACGGCGGCGAGGCGGCGGACGTGTACGTGGTGAACGGGGCGCCGCTGCTGCTGGAGGCGCGGGGCGCGCTGCTGCCCACCGTGGCGGCGCTGTGGCGCGCGCCCGCGCTGCTGCCACACCTCACCGTGCACGACCCGGTGCTGGCTAAGGTACTCTACTAACATTTACATTTATTTATTTACAATAACAGTGTAATGACATGTACACCATTTAATCTGACACACTTCTTTGTATGTAAACAGGCTAACACCACCAAAATCCTTTTAGCATCATTCATCTCATCATCTTCAGCCTCAGAGGCCCAAGATACAGGTTCAGCCTAGTTTGGGGTCTGCCACTTCTGACAGATGTCTCTTTGTTATAAATTAGAGTTAAAACTATATTGTGTACTAGCTTTTGCCCGCGACTTCGTCTGCGTAGAACTCGGTCATCGCATAAGAATGTTATTGTTATTCTTTTATTTCAGGCGCTAACCTAGTTATCTCTCTTCCATACCATCATCCACCCCCTTGCGGTATGATTTCCTAGATTAAAGTTTCCCAAGTCGTTTCCTGTTTCGAACATTATGATGCAGGTGCGGAAAATACTTCATACGTATCAAGTAATATAGGTGAAAACGCAAGCGTAGCGAGCGCGAAACGTGTCGAAAATTATGATACAGGAGCGGAAAATAATTCATACGTATCAAGGAATGCAAATGAAAACGCGAGCGTAGCGAGCGCAAAAATTTTCGGACATAATGTTGCAGGTGCGGAAAAGACTTTATACGCATCAAGCAATGTAGTTAAAAAGGCGAGCGAAGCGAGCGCGAAAAGTTTGGAAAATTATGATACAGGTGCGGAAAATACTTCATACGCATTAAGTCATGTAGATGAAAACGCGAGCGCCGCAAGCGCAAAAATTTTCGGACATAATGTTGCAGGTGCGGAAAAGACTTTATACGCATCAAGCAATGTAGTTAAAAAGGCGAGCGAAGCGAGCGCGAAAAGTTTGGAAAATTATGATACAGGTGCGGAAAATACTTCATACGCATTAAGTCATGTAGATGAAAACGCGAGCGCCGCAAGCGCAAAAATATTTGGACATTATGATGTAGGCGCGGAAAAGATTTCACACGCATCAAGTAATGTAAATGAAAACGCGAGCGTAGCGACCGCGAAATCTTTTGAGCATTATGATACAGTGTGCGGAAAATACTTCATACGCATCAAGTATTGTAGAGAGCATAGTGCGTGCGAAAATTTTCGAACATTACTTACGATGCAGATGCGGAAAAAACTTCATACGAATCAATTAATGTAAATGAAAACGCGAGCGAAGCGAGATTTTGAACAAAGTGAATGAGTTGTTGTTGGTGATTTTTTTATAGCCTATTATTTTTCCCACTGCTGGGCAAAGGCCTCTCCCCATATTGTCCAGACGTCCCTGTCCATAGTTGATAATGGCCATAGGGGAAAAAATCGGGATCGCAATGATTTACTCAGTCAGTGGACCATCGAGTCTTTAAATTTTCGCCATCTTGGATTTGAAAATGGCACCCCAAAAAAATATTTTATACAAAAATACAGTACATATTTAGTTTAAATTATTTTCGTTGACCGAATTTCTATAAATATTATTAGATATAATTTGTTATTAGATTTTGAACCTTATTATTTGTACAGTAAAATAGCTTTTTAAACTAATAAAGTTGATGCAACTCGGCCAACTCAAATTATTTCAATCATACGCATACATTATATGCCGCAAGTGTATGTTACAATACAATGCAACCGAGATCCCGCTGCTCTGCGTAGATACCCTCCATCGAAAACAAAAAACACCGGGATTGCATAGTAAGACTGGTATGTACAGTCAGCCCATGAAAATGTTGAGCATACTTAGAACCTTGTCCCATCGAAGTCTAAGAAATATTTAGACTGAAACGTCATAAAATTTGAAACCTCTTTAATTTGACAAAGTACTAAAGTGCTCAACATTTTCGTTGGCCCACTGTACCTAGGCTTGTGAATATTGATAGCGACCGACTGTCCAACATAATTAGGTCTCTCATATCAAACAGTTAATATGGTTTGAGGGACTTTTGTTTTTTGTCATTGGCCTCTCAAGTATATTTCTTCCCCCATTTTTTCAAATACTATCTGTTTATTGCACAATGTTTGAATGGGGGTCTTTTTACTTTGCTTCCAAGTAGATGCTTAGCAATTTTCAAGCCTTTAAACCACGAATTGAAGGACTTCCCATACAAAGTTCAACCCCTGTTTTCACCCCTTTTCGTCCCCAATCTGTATGATTTTTATAGCCTATAACCTCGCCGAAGGTCCAATAAACATATTATTGAAGGCTGTATTAAAATCCATTCGCTAGTTTTCACGTGATAGTTAGACAGATAAACAGACAGACAAACAGACATGAATTCTAAAAACTGTTGAAATGTGTTCTGTCATCGATTCTAAGACCCCTGAATCGATTTTTTTTCTAATATCTTCAATGTACAGATTTTCGACCCTCTTCTGATTTATTATATGTATAGATAGATATAGATATAGATAGATAGATTATTTTCGTTGACCGAATTTCTATAAATATTATTAGATATAATTTGTTATTAGATTTTGAACCTTATTATTTGTACAGTAAAATAGCTTTTTAAACTAATAAAGTTGATGCAACTCGGCCAACTCAAATTATTTCAATCATACGCATACATTATATGCCGCAAGTGTATGTTACAATACAATGCAACCGAGATCCCGCTGCTCTGCGTAGATACCCTCCATCGAAAACAAAAAAACACCGGGATTGCATAGTAAGACTGGTATGTACAGTCAGCCCATGAAAATGTTGAGCATACTTAGAACCTTGTCCCATCGAAGTCTAAGAAATATTTAGACTGAAACGTCATAAAATTTGAAACCTCTTTAATTTGACAAAGTACTAAAGTGCTCAACATTTTCGTTGGCCCACTGTACCTAGGCTTGTGAATAGCGACCGACTGTCCAACATAATTAGGTCTCTCATATCAAACAGTCAATATGGTTTGAGGGACTTTTGTTTTTTGTCATTGGCCTCTCAAGTATATTTCTTCCCCCATTTTTTCAAATACTATCTGTTTATTGCACAATGTTTGAATGGGGGTCTTTTTACTTTGCTTCCAAGTAGATGCTTACCAATTTTCAAGCCTTTAAACCACGAATTGAAGGACTTCCCATACAAAGTTCAACCCCTGTTTTCACCCCTTTTCGTCCCCAATCTGTATGATTTTTATAGCCTATAACCTCGCCGAAGGTCCAATAAACATATTATTGAAGGCTGTATTAAAATCCATTCGCTAGTTTTCACGTGATAGTTAGACAGATAAACAGACAGACAAACAGACATGAATTCTAAAAACTGTTGAAATGTGTTCTGTCATCGATTCTAAGACCCCTGAATCGATTTTTTTTCTAATATCTTCAATGTACAGATTTTCGACCCTCTTCTGCTTTATTATATGTATAGATATGTCATACCAAACTCTTATCTCTTAATGATACCCTGTTAAATGTTTTCGTGGATTAAGATGACGAATTGACTTGTTATTTATGTGGTGTGTAAGACGTGAAATTATATTTAGTTTAGGTCAAGTTTAGGTTTACTTTCATTGCCTTTAATTTCCTAAAATTTGGGCTACAGCTTTTTTTAAAGCAATGACTGACAACATTACAGCTTGCCCGATAGTAAGCCTACAGCATAGTCTATGAACACTTGTGAGTCCAGATGAATCACTAGTGCATTGCCAACCAAAAATATGCATGAATTTTTCGTCATAATGCCATTTGAACCAGTTTTAGAGACAAACAAATGTGTATTTTCCACAATTAGAACAACACAAAAGGCAAAAATGGGTTTCAAAGTACATCATAACTGCAGAGTCCTGAAAACATCTTATTCTAATTATTTGTTGGCATGGTACGCTCTTGTGTTGGATACCAAGACTCATTTTGGGTCATTGTGCAAGTCCAGTTAGTATAATAAATTAAGATTTTGAGCATGTTTATTGATTTACTTTTTCTTTAAATAATGTGATGGTTTACTATCCATAATTCTATATATTGACATGTTACTACTATTCATTCCGTAAAGATACGGGTATGACTTCAGATCCAAGGCGGCGCCCCGCTGTACCTGCCGGGCGTGGTGTGGCCGGCGGGCGGGGCGGGGTTGCCGGTGTTCGGTCGCGGGGCCGCGCTGGCGCTGCGCACGGCGGGCAACGCCGCCGCCGCCGCCGTCGGCACGGCCAAGCTCGCCTCCGGGGAAATGCTGCTCAAGGCCAGGTCAATACTTTTCTATCTACCAGAGGTAGCGCCTCAAAAATATTCTAAGGGAAGCCGGATATAATTTGCCTTTACTATTCTTCATGAGTCATAGTAAAATAACTGCAATGGCTGAAAATTAGGCAAGCCGGTAGGAATTGAATTGTATTGATGCTCCGCCCCTGCTATCTACCCCAATACCTCTTTTAAATAGGGTTACAAGAAATATGTGCTAGTCCCATTGGTTGGTACCTTAGCCTCAAGTGTATAAGTCAGGTTTAGTTTGGTTTTAAGCTCTATCCTCCCATTATTTAGTTTAGATATTTTGATTGCAACGTGTGATAAAATAATACAGGGGTATTGAAAAAATAGCACATTATTGGCATTTTTTTTTAATACAATAAAATGTCAGTAAAGCCGACTTTTTGTGAGTAAGTATAGTTATGTTGTTTGACAGTGGGGTGTGCATGGAGCTGGTGCACTGGGTGGGCGACGCGCTGTGCCGGGAGCCACGCTTCGCCCGCCTCGAGCGGCCGCAGCTCGGCGCCGCGCCCGCGCCCGCGCCCGCGCCGGGGGCCGGGGACTCGCTAGCCGACCAACTGCAGCAGGTGCATTATCATTATGCTAGTAGCAACACGCATGTATATCCTGTCCAGTCATGTAACTGTATCCCTCTTGATTTTGAAAATAGCGGTAACAATGGAAACTAGCAAACGATGATTTAAATAAAATGGGCACTAATAACCGTTTTGATGCACATGTTTCAGCTGCACATCCCGCAAGAGGAGTGGCCGGCGCTGGGCCGCGCGCCTCCCGCGACCCTCGCTGCCCCCGCGACCCCCGCGACCCTCGCTGCCCCCGCGCCTCCCGTGACCCCCGCGACCCCCGCTACCCCCGCGGCTCTCGAATCCGCGCCAGAAACAGAATCGCCAGAAACTGAAAATGGTTAGTAGTTTATAAATAAATCTCAATCTCACCCCCGTCCCGTCACGCCAAAAAGTGCATGATAAAGAACAAAACTACACACAGAAAGGAATAAATCAAAGCGGAAAGAGTTTTCAAATTAATAGAATAAAAGATAATTTATTTTTAAGATAAGACAATTTAAAGTATGATATAATACTGGCGCTAACAATTGCGACGATATACTATGAAATGAAATAAGCAAGTGGAATTAATAATAACAGTATAACAACTGAAAATAGTATAGCAATTTAAAAATATGTTTGTATATAATAGGATGATTACAAAACATGACGATATAAGTAGGCCTTAAGCTGGAAACGTCCCGCCCCGCTACCGCTGTCAGTGCGTTTCGGGCTTAAAATACAA
The DNA here is from genome assembly GCA_951800055.1 of Cenopis cana. Classification (NCBI taxonomy): domain Eukaryota; kingdom Metazoa; phylum Arthropoda; class Insecta; order Lepidoptera; family Tortricidae; genus Cenopis; species Cenopis cana. The sequence continues at coordinate 18,669,253 of OX637487.1, forward strand.
ACACTACACTGTAGATAATGTTTGCTTGTTTAGTAGATAGCTTTTAAATTTAACTTTAAAAGACTGCAACGAAGTAGCTTGCTTATAAGGTGACGGTATGTTGTTCCAGCATTTCGTGGCGGTGTACTTAAAACTGCCACGAAATGCTGTAATGTGTTTGAGGCACAAGACTAGTCCATGTAAACGACGTCATATGTTACAAAAAAATTAAACACTGTTCGTGTTAATAGTTCTGTTTCTGACTGTTTCTGCCATGCTTCATTATCTTGAGGAGCGGACCCTGGGTCGGAGGGCGCGCCGCGCGACATGGACGGGCTGCTGGAGTGGGTGCTGCTGAGCTTCCTCAAGCTGCACGCCAAGAGTGTGGAGCTGCCGCTTCTGTCTAGTCTGTTATACAGGTGACTACTATTCACGCAAACCACGTAAATTCGCTTGTTCACGAATTATTTCCGGCAATTTTCCTTCGTTATTGTTGCTAAGCAAACTTTGTAATAATGAAAAATTATAAAAAAAAATACTGAATGTAAATATTTTCAAAATTGCTTTCTTGATGTTAGATATGAGGATATTAGGTACCATATTAGGTACCTTTTACAAAAAATAATTCAACGGTATCATACCTGGAGGAGCCCAAACTTTGTATGTTTTGAAAATTATTTTTATTTTAATTAAAGACAAGTGACTTTTTTTTTATTTGGGACAAAAAACAGTAACACATAGAGTTTCAGGCTTAGTAGGTATGTAAGGTAAACAAATTCTTAGGTGTGAGACCAACAACATTGCCCACAAGATATTGTATTAATCATTAATCTACTGTATTTAGCGCTGAGTATCTGACAAGGAGTTATGGTAATCATACATAGAAAAAAAGGAAAAATTAAACAAGGAAATACATTAGTAAGTAGGAAATACATATTAAACTTGTAAAGACTATTAATTTTGACATCTTAACAATTACTTAAATGTAATGATGTGATATATTTTTAGAACTGGCCCAGAAAGTCCTTTGGTTTGATACCACACACGATAGGTTTCAGAACATTTTTTTTAATTCCATGCAAAAAAAGAGGTCGTCATAACTCCTCTCCTTTTCGTTTTTTTTTTCGTTCAACGGGTCAAATTGATTCATATGCCCTAAAGATCAATCTTGCCGATTTTCATGCTTTTAACACCATTTGCAGCATTTTCCATATGTAGCCCTAGTCTACCGCTAGCACTATTAAGTACAGTCCTGGTTCCAGTCAACCATCCAAAATACGTACTCAATTATTTACAATACGATAGAATTGTATCCGTTATTTTGTATGTTATTCCAGAAATTATTTGCTCCCTCTATGTCCGCCGGACCGGACGCTCGACGTGAAGAAGTCTTCCTACAAGAAAGTGGGCAAATTCTTAGAAGCCATGGAAAAGGTAATTTTTTGAATACCATGTCACTCCGAAATCGATGTTGAAAAATGTTGCAAATGGTTGTTTTGCTTTAAAGACACGACTGACCTGACCATTCCACCCGTGCAGATAGCAAGATAGCAGATACTACATATAATAGACTACTATCTGGGGCCGAAAACGAGAATCTGAAAAAAAACTTTACACCACACCTTGCCAAAAAGCGCGTTTTTCTGCACGCTGCGCGATCAGAAAAACCCACTTTTTGGCCAAGTGGTGACGTAAAATTGTGTACAAAACACGGGTCGTAAAACAGAAAGCCCTCTCTCGCATATTTGAGACCCTCGCCTGCGGCTCGGGCCTCAAACATCTGCGATATCGGCCTTTCTTTGTTTTACAACCCTTGTATCGTAAATAACTATTGTGTATATTCTTCTCCCAATACCCATTACAATAAAGATATTTTCACACATGCTATTCAAAAAATAATTGTTGTTGCCCTCATCAAGGTACTTTTTTTCCTCATTTGAGGGTAAAAACAATGATTATTTTCCTCATAGTAGTTGTGAAAAGCAGTATATGCTACACGGTATTTTTTGTGAGATATTTCATGTTTTTAGCAGCAAGCCTCTCATAGGCGGGGTGAAAAGCAGTTACGCAGCGCAGTTATACACGGCAGCAAAATTATTTTCATCTTAGGCGTAAACACTTGAATCCCTCTCTACGCTCAGAGTTCTATTGTAGAATCGTTTGTTTCACTCAGAATTCAATATACCACCTTCGCCGTACATACAATCTAGTATTGGTTTCCCTTTAGGAAGGCTACATCCAAGTGCGTGAGCTGGAGAAGGGCGTGGACGCGGTGACGGCGCTGCAGCCGGCGCACCCGCGCGTGCGCAGCCACGCCCCGGCGCCGGCGCAGGCGGCCCCACCCCCCGCCGGCCCCGCCCCCGCGCCCGCGCACGACGAGCTCGACTACTCGCCGCCGCAGGTGCGGGAGATGTTCTCCGTGACGGCGGCCGTCGCCGACCTGCTCAACCTCAAGTTAGTACAACTGCAACCACTTTGTTCCACCTCCCGGAACCAAGTGTGTTGCCGCTATACTACATTACCTCCCAAGGGCGGTAAAACAAAGAATGTCTAAGATCACAGGTATTTGAGCCGAAGGCAAGGGCGATAAATGTGTGATCTGAGGCTTTCTTTATTACCGCCCGTGGTAAGTACAAAATTTTATGCCACCTGGCTAGGAAATGGGATTTTCCGCACGCGGGGCGTGCGGTAATTACCACTTTATGGCCAGGTGTGACAAAATATATCATTGAACTTGCAAAATTCACTCTCTCGAAGTAAATTTTGCAGGTTCAATGACTGAATGCTGTCCTACTAAACCACATCCTGTACGATATTTTTATCTCACAAACGCGGATGAGCCATGGTTGTGTGTGGGAGATATACATGCAGATTGTCTATGTGCGTCAGCGTACGAGCTAAGTGTTAATTTAATATCTACTACAAGTATGGCCCACGTTGGTGAGATACAAGTACTGACCCACATAATGTATTGTAAACAGAAAGGGCACGCTGGTGTCGGCGGCGGAGCTGCGCGGCATCCTCACGGAGCACGTGAAGTGCCGCGGACTGTCGGCGCCTGCGTCTGCGCACACGCACGCGCACAAGGGTGCCGTCGTGCTGGACGCCGCGCTCGCGCGGACGCTGCAGGCGCAGGAACAGGTATCAATACCTATACACTTCCACAGGAATTGATTTATGTTTATTTAGAAACTCCGAATCTTCTTTGTTACGTGTTTCTAAAAGATCTGATCGTAGCCAATTTCTCTTTCTCCTTGCGCCTGTGTAATGTTGTCAGAATAAATTTAAATAGGCTGACAAAGATCAAGCCAGAACAAGACGGACGATGAGATAAAGGCGAGGATTATATCTGGCAATAAATGCTTCTACGCGTGCAATAAGCTATTGGGCTCGAAGCTGCTAAGCGTTAAGTCAAAGTTGACCATCTACAACACCATCATCAGGCCCGTAGTCACATATGCCTGCGAAACGTGGACGCTAACTCAGAGGGATGAGCAGAGGCTGGCTATATTCGAAAGAAACGTGCTAAGAAGGATATTCGGACCCGTCAAAGAAGACGATGGAACATATAGGCATCTCATGAACCATGAGATAGATGCACGTATATCCCACGAAACGATAGTCAGATTTTGCAAATCCCAAAGGCTGAGGTGGACAGGCCACTTGGAAAGAATGCCGGACAACAGGGCACCAAAAATCATGACCGAGTGGATACCACAGCAGAAGAGACCCAGAGGCAGACCGAAAAAAAGATGGAGGGACTGCGTAGAGGAGGACTTAATAGCGATGGGCAAGCTCACGAACTGGAAGAGGGTCGCCAAGGATCGTGACAAATGGAGAAAAATTGTGGAGGAGGCCAGGACCCACAAAGGGTTGTAGCGCCACTGGAAGAAGAAGAAGAAGACAAAGATCAATCGCGCCAAAAAATATTCTTAAATAAATATGATTATTTGGTGTGTCCCTTTCTTCACTGTTCATTCCTAAATTTAGAAAAAGAGTAGGGAATTCTCTTATTGACTGACAGCTTAGTCTTATTGACTGTTGTGTTGTTACCAGGAGATGATGAAATGGGACGCTCTGATGGCGGGCGTGCAGAGCAAGCTGACTCCGTGCACGGAGATGCGGTTCGCGGACGGCACGAGCCGCCTCACCAAGGCCAAGCTCGACCCCATCCGCATGCAGGTCGTCAACCGCAGCGGGAACAAGAAGGTATACTGCTCTACATATATGTACATATACCTCCTTTCTATTGGTTAAGGCCGCAGACCGGGGAACCACGGTTCCCTAAGAGTAAATAATATGAACCGGAGGTGGGCGAGCTGTTTCATATATTTGACCCCTTGCATACTAAGCAGTTTGGTGTCAGATGTATGTAGTATGTAGGAAACGCATCTTATCACTTTTCTGGGGAGAGCACACCCTTCCATGGCACTTCCTAGGTGACCAGCAGTATCGAGACGAAAGCTACGCTACATTAATTTTAAATTGATTTAATCTTAAGTATGCATATAAATACGACGAGAGATTGGCAGAACTTCAGGAAGACCAGAACAAGTTACGATGGGATATTGTGGGTTTATCAGAAGTCCGAAGAGAGGGAGAAGACATGATAACAGTCAAATCTGGTAACTTGTTCTATTTCCGGGAGGGCGATCAACAGTCCCAGGGAGGTGTCGGGTTCATTGTCCACAAGTCCCTTGTGAACAATGTGGTGAAGATCGAGAGTGTGTCGACCCGGGTAGCGTACCTGATACTCAAAGCGATACTCGAGATGAAAGTGGGGCAATTTAGAGTCGGAGTTCGGAACGATCGGGGCCACTTACTGGCCAGTTTCATGGAGAAGAAAGGACTCTACATGATGAACTCCTTCAAGAAGCGAGAACACAGGAAGATGGATGGATGGATGAGTCCCGACGGTGCCACCAAAAATGAGATAGACTTTATCATGTCGACGAAGAAGCATATATTCAGTGATGTCTCGGTGATCAATGCGGTTAAAACCGGGAGCGATCACCGTCTCTTACGAGGCACATTGAATATATGTGTCAAGCAAGAACGCTCTCGATTGATAAAGTCTACGCTCCGTCCAGCACCGATCCAGTTACAAAACCCCGAAACCTTTCAACTGGAACTCCGGAATCGTTTCGATTGCCTAGATAGCGTAGACATGGACGTGGACAAATTTAATGACGGGTTTGTGGAAACTGTGCATTGCGCTGGGTCCAAGTGCTTCAAGACCCGGCGAACAAATAAAAAGAAGAGACTCTCTGATCCCACTTTAAAGCTCATGAAGGAAAGGAATGAAATTATTCTACAATCTTCAGAAGATGCAGCTATGTACCGCCGGCTCAATGGACAGATCTCCAAGTCGATTACCCGCGATATACGCCAATATAATACAGATTGTATTAAAGAGGCTATAGAGCGAAATAAAGGCTCTAAAGTTTTTGCGAGAGATCTGTCTATCGGACGGAGTTGGCTTGCAAAGCTGAGGACTGAGGATGGTAGAATCGTTTCGTCCAAACCTGAGCTCTTGAGTGAGATAGAGGGTTTCTATGGAGAACTGTATACGTCAACACGCAAACCCGCTCCAAATCTAGCTAACGACCCACGAGCTAGATTAACCCGGCATCATACCGAAGATATCCCGGACGTCAGCCTGTACGAGATTAGTATGGCTCTCAAGCAACTTAAAAACAACAAGGCACCAGGCGATGACGGAATAACAGCTGAGCTCCTGAAGGCGGGCGGAAAGCCAGTCCTTAGGGCCCTTCAGAAGCTTTTTGATTCCGTCATACTTAAAGGCAGAACGCCAAAGGCATGGAACAGGAGTGTGGTGGTGCTGTTCTTCAAAAAGGGAGACAATACTATGCTCAAGAATTATAGGCCCATCTCACTTCTGAGCCATGTCTACAAGTTGTTTTCGAGGGTCATTACGAACCGTCTCACACGCAGGCTTGACGACTTCCAGCCCCGCGAACAAGCCGGCTTCAGGAAAGGCTTCAGCACCGTAGACCACATACACTCGCTTCGTCAGATTATACAGAAGACGGAGGAGTACAATCTACCCCTCTGCTTAGCGTATGTGGACTACGAGAAAGCCTTTGATTCGATCGAGACCTGGGCTGTGCTACAAGCTCTCCAACGATGCCAAATAGACTACCGGTATATCGAAGTGCTGAAGTGTTTATACGAGAACGTCACTATGTCAGTCCGTCTCCAGGACCAGAACTCTAAACCAATACCATTGCAGCGTGGAGTTAGACAAGGAGATGTCATCTCTCCGAAGCTATTCACTGCTGCACTGGAAGATGTGTTCAAGGTTCTGGACTGGAGGGGGCTCGGCATCAACATAAATGGCGAGTATATCACTCACCTTTCGGTTTGCCGACGATATAGTGGTTATGGCGGAGACGATGGAGAACTTAAGCACTATGCTCGATGATCTGAGTAGGGCTTCTGAAGAAGTTGGTCTTAAGATGAACATGGACGAAACGAAAATCATGTTTAACGTCCACGTAGTACCAACTCCAGTTAAGATCAGAGACACTACGCTCGAAGTTGTTGACGAATATGTGTACCTGGGACAAACGGTCCAGTTGGGCAGGTCCAACTTCGAGAAGGAGATCAATCGTCGAATCCGTCTTGGCTGGGCGGCGTTTGGGAGACTATTTAAACTTTATTGCACATTAAAAAGGTACAAATGGCGGACTTAATGCCTTAAGGCATTCTCTACCAGTCAACCACTGGGCCAAAAGGAACATTTGTTGGGTGCAGGATAAAAACGTAAAGACAAATAGATACACACATTTACAACTACTTAAATTTCTCATCTATATCATATAATTATACGACGAGACTACGCAATATATTTTCGTCCAATATCCCGCAGTGTCTCAAGACGAAAGTCTTCGACCAGTGTGTGTTGCCAGTGATAACCTACGGCTCTGAAACGTGGTCGCTCACTATGGGCCTCATAAGGAGGCTCAAAGTCACTCAAAGAGCAATGGAGGGGGCTATGCTCGGAGATACTCTGCAAGATCGAATCAGAAATTATGAAATCCGCAGAAGAACCAAACTAACTGACATAGCCCGAAGAATTGCCAAACTTAAGTGGCAGGGGGCAGGCCACATTGCCCGGAGGACCGATGGCCGGTGGGGCCAGCGAGTTCTCGAGTGGCGACCACGTACCGGACGACGCAGTGTTGGAATGCGGGCAGCCCATGACCGATCGTTGTGGCGCTCTCTGGGGGAGGCCTATGTCCAGCAGTGGACGTCGTTCGGCTGATTATGATGATGATGATGCATATTGTATATGATGATGTATGACCGCAATATCGCTTACCATCAGGTGATTTGTGGTCAAGCGCAAACCTATCTAGAATAAAATAAAAAAAGATTCCGCTGCCTACTGCATACAGCAACTGCACGTGCCGCCGCACTCCAAATTGAACCGTAATGGTATGCGTAAAAAACTCAATTTAAAATCACTCTAAATTAGGACTTTTAGTCTCATGATTACGGTTCAATTTGGAGTGCGGCGGAACGTGCAGTTGCTGTCTGCTGGTCGGCTGTGGAATTAATCCTTTAATCAGTTAATCTCAAAAAGTTGCATCATTCTGTGTACAAAGTGCTCCTAGAACGTTTGACGAGACAAATTGAAAATGGCATCGTGAACATTGCAGGTGACGCTAGTATCGAACCTGGAGGCGTTCGGGTTCAGCCTGCCTGAGCTAGCGCGTGCGTGCCAGCGCGGCGTGGCCGCCTCCTGCGGCGTCACGCGCGCGCCCGGCGCCCGCGCAGACCAGCTTTCGCTGCAGGGCGACCAGGTACCGACTCCCCGCCCCACCCCACCCCGCCCCACCCCGCTTCCGCCCGCCAACGCTGGCCTAAATAACTGAGGACACAAGCACATGCTAGGCTCCAGATTCTGATAATAAGATAAATATTTCTAATGAATTTTTTGGCCCATACTAAGCAATTTTGTCTGATTTATTGTGTCAGCAACGCGCATGTGACTCATTTGGAGTTGGGAGCGTCTATAGGCTGCGGTGTCCGCTTCCCATCAGGTGGACCGTACGATTGTTTGCCACCGTCGTAGTATTAAAAAAAATCTTAGACGTAAGACTACGCGAATTATTTCCCCAGATTTTCTTAATTTTCTCAGACTACAGGTGGCTTGACAAGTTCTAGCAATCATATCGCCTCATTTGAGAATAAGGTCACCACAAAAACTGGTGCATATCCTTCATAATTTAATTGTCTTTTAATGCGTGCTAAATAAATACTTTTCTTCTTTTCTTCTTCATATGCATCAATTATTAGGATTAGGCTGCTTGCTACCTTATAGAAAATAACTATGACAGAAATATTACATTCAAGATGGCTGAAGTGTAAAACCCCTAAATTTTAATAACATTTGTTTCAGCAATACTATGTGGCAAGGTTATTGATCGAGAAATATGGACTGCCCAAGAAGTTTGTGGAGGGAGCCGACAAAGCCCTGAAGAAGAAAAAAGGCAGCTAGCACTCGCAGGAGCCCGCCCGCTGACCACTCGCCCGTGATACTAACTATGTAAGAACTAAGAAAGGACAACAATAAAAATCTGAACTTCCTAAAATTATCTATTTATTAAACACTTATCCTACTTTCTTACAATAAACTATGTTATACAATATAATCAATTTTCGATTTAAAATATGGCATCCTCTGTACATACTATAAATGATAAATTTTCGAAATTTTAGATATTATATTTTTATTACAAGTGGAAGACATTAAGACTAAACACGTTTTATGAGTATCCTTATTATCACTTACATAAAAAAAAGAAGACACCCAAATTGTGTTCCACACACATCACACAATATTATTTACAGGGAATGTCTCAGATGCACATATCTAGGTGTAATAATTATTATTCTACACTCAAGAGCAAATAAAACACAAGCATACAATAGTACATTACTTAACAAGGGCGGTAATACAAATAATGTCTCAGATCGCAGGTATTTGACGCCCGAGCCGAAGGCAAGGGCGATAAATATGCGATCTGAGGCTTTCTTTATTACCGCCCGTGTTAAGTACAAAATTTTATGTCACCACCTGGCCAGGAAGTGGGATTTCCCGCGCGCGGAGCGTGCGGTAATTGCCGCTTTATGGCCAGGTGTGACATAAATACTATTATCAAACATCAAAGTAAATAAATTCACATCAAATGTTAATAGCAAAATAAAAGCATAGTTGCATTTAGTAACATAATGTACAATAATTATATATCTCAATTATAAAATTTATTCACTATTCTAGGTTTATGGTGGGTGATGTCCGTTTCTCAATTATAATACAATTAAAATAATACAAAAAAAAAACAATACAAACCTGAATCCAATTAAAAAACTGGAGAAATATGTGAAGCTTCAACATTTGCACTTAACACTACGGAAGGTAACCAACTTATAGACGACTTGAACAGAGTATACCCTGTCACACACTTCATTTTTTAATACCACAACCAAAATCAGGATTAGGAATCACTGACTCAAAATATATAAAAATATAACTATGATTCTAGCAAACTAGTAAAATAATCACTGTTGAAATGGGCACTAATATTGCAAACTTAAGCCTAGCATCATAAAGACTACTTTAGTCTAAATTTTAGTTGATCCCATGAACTTGAATGGGGTTTTGAAAGGCAGCAGAGACTTCCTGCTTTTCTTCTTGGCATCTGGAGCCACTGGGGTCTGTGCCAGGGTTTGCCGGATACTGGCACGAGTCCTCTCTGCAATGCTGCCATCACTTGCCTTGCTCGAGTCACTCCACTGGCTCCAGCCAGAGGTCATAGAGAATCTTGAAATATTTGAGCCTTTAGAAGTGATACTTGCTTTTGACGGGATTTTCCTCAGGTTTCCTTTAGTATTAGTGATGTCTGAGAATATGTTCTGAGAGGTCTTGGCCAGCTTGGAGGGCGAGGAGTGACTGAAGGGCATGGCGGCCCTCTTCTCAGAAGTGATCTTCTCCAAGTCCAAGTACTTGAACTTGGAGATGTCTTTAACCGCTTGCTCCTGCTGGCGCGGCCGCGGCACTTGGTAGCCCTCTTTGTCTACATTTTCCAACTCATAGAAGGTCAGGGTCACACTTTCATCACTCTCTGCAAAAGGGTTCACTGGTGTAAAGTGCACTTTTTTACTAGGTTCAGGGAAGAGATTCCGAGGCATGTTTTCCTTGGTGAACTTGGTGGCGGTGATGATCATGCTGCCGTCTCCGTTGTCAGCGGACAGGGAGCTGTCTAGGTCCTCGTACGCGAACGTTTTGCGCCGACTTTTAAGGCGCACCGAGCTCGTCCGCTTGTGGCGGCGCGACACCCACTGCCTGTCCTCCGCTTGTGTTATCACGGGTGGCAGGGTGATTCCATTGCTCTCTCTGAACTCTGGCACTTCAGAATCCTTGAGAGGGATGATCTTCGTTGCAGGGCTGCTTAAAATCTCCTTCGCAATGAGGTCTCTCTCCCTCTGATTGAGACTGTGCTCTCTTTGTCTCAGAGCAATGAGGCGAGACATCCATTGTTGGCTCAGAGTGTTCTCTGACACTTGCTGGGCAGAGCTGTAGGTCTCGAGGGCTCCAGTTATCGCTTTTCTGCTGCGAGGAACGAATCCTGGCAACTCGAGGGCTAAGGCGGCTATTGTAGGGGACAGCTGGCCTTGAGGAGAATTTGACTCTAACATTTCTTTGTTTAAAAACTTCTTCGGAGTAATGTTGCAGTAAATAGGGCTCTCCTGTGCTTTAGAAGTCCGGGGAGCGGGCTGCACGGCTCTAGACAATTCTACAGCTTTCTCAGAGTCGCACTTGTTCAGTGAAGTGGAGTGAGAGTAGTCTGCCGAGATGAGTATTTCACTCAAATGATTGGGGCGGGAGAATGTTTCAATGTTGGCAAGCACTGTCGGGTGGAAGAGAATGACATCAGGGTGCAGGTTCGCATTCCGTTCGTCCTCAAGGAAGCCCATGATGTGTAGAAGGTCGTCACTATACTGGGAATGCTCGCCCGCGCGGGCAACGGCGCACAACGCAGCGAGCAGCGAGCCGAGTTGCCTCAGGACGGGCTCGGCGGGGGCGCCGGGCGCCGCCGCGGGCTCACAACAGTGCACGCGCACAGCACCGCCCTCCTCGACGAGAACGGTCGCGGGCGAGAGACGGACACGAAGGACGGAGAGTTTGGCGTCGTGCAGCGCCCGACACGCGCGCGCCAGCCCCAGCAGCAGGTGCCACAGGAACGGCTCGGAGACGCACTTGTCCGCGCGCTCGGCGGCGGCGAGCAGCTCCGCGAGGCTGCGCCAGGCGCCGTGCTCGAGCACGAAGTACAGCGTGCGCGAGGGCGCGTGCAGCACGGTGTCGTGCACGCGCAGCAGCCCCGCGGCGCCGCCGCAAGCTTTGTTCACCGCCTCGGCGTCTCGCGCGACGCCCCGCAGTTCCTCGTTCGAGTACGCAGTACAATCGTACGCCTTCCATGCGAATATGTCGTTGGTGACCTTGTGCCGCACTTTGTAGAACGTGCCGCCGCACAGAACGTCTAAAACTTGATAGTCCTGCAGTTTACCCGACATTTTTGTATAGATTTTTGATAAATTGATTAAAATTTACATTTTGCAACCGAAACAAAGCAACTGAACGTTTGAACCTGAGCGACCGTTACAACTTTAGTGATGTACGTAACTTGACGTTGGGATTAAACGATAAAAAAAATCGATAAAATGTCTAAAACGTGGTATTTTGAGTAACACACTTCATACATATATTTTTTCAATTTACCCCTTAAATTCACTCGTCAAAATTACCGACAGAATACAGAAAATACATTTTTAATAGGTTACCTACTGAGTAATTTATTTATTTATTTAAACATAAAACAAACGGTCATACAAAAAATATTGTTAAAATTTTTACTAATTTAGACCTATAGTTTCCATTTTTATTACTAATTTTTTTTACTACCGTTAACTCCATATAAATATTAATAATTTTGTTACAATGGACCGGTTATCCGCCTGTTGCCTACCATTGTGCAATTTGTTTCTGTTATTTGTTTTAGCGTACTTTATTTGGTGAACAATAAAGAATATTTGTATTGTATTGTTATCACTGTACATACTGTGTATATGTATACTGGGGTGTCAATATTATCGTAGATTACAAAATAGTTTGGATTTTGCTCCAATATCCATGTGATCCATATTGTGATATGAGTGTATCTTGTGATAATAATTACCGTGTATCCGTCCCCATTAAAACCTATGTATTGTTGTCTTATTCTATCTTTAACACGACGTGCTTGTCGGACATTGCGATAAATTGCTACAACACCCTACAAACAAAACGACAGAGATGCGGCAATTGTCGAGAGGGGACAGCAAACATACCTCTCGTTCTACAGCAGCTGCGCCTGTGCGTTTGTAAAACTAGGAAAAAATGTCACTAACTCTTTTGGGTCATGTGTTAGGTATTTGAAAAATATCAAGTAGTAGGTGAAAGAATATGAATGACTAGCACATCTTTTTTGTAGAGATGGCAGTTCATCGATGACGTTACAGTGACGGTGACAAACAGATTAATACTTAGTTACTTCGTAACTAGATCAGGGACAAGAGATATGATATGTAATTGTAACTCGCTTCCACATGCATTATTATTGTGTATGCTTCCTTTTTTTTACTACCTACTACCTACTAATTCTATTCAATTATCTCACAAAATAACGGATCATTTTGACAATGTACCGTCCTGTCCACATAAAGTGGTAGACGCAGTATAAAAGAAAGGCGAACTTATTATAGTGACCTTTAAAGAAGGAGTTAATATAAACAAAATTAAAATACGCATCAAACTTGCGCATCAAACGATAAATTAAAAAAACATGCATTCACATCACTAGTGCACGTTCAACAATAGTATTTTTTTATGGAGCAATGGCGCGAAATGCGTTCAGAAATCATTTGAATCTAACGGCTCACCAAGATGGACCGTTTGCTTCTGCAATTATTGGTGTTTTTAAAGTGATCTTAAATAACTTTGCGCGAAGGTGTGTCAAATCTGTCAATTGTCATATTTTTTTTTCATATCTAATTATATGCTAAAAAGAAGTTTCTCTACCTGTGTTCGCCAAAAGTTGTCATTTTGAAAATTATTGTTGTATTTCTTGGCCAGCAAGTAGCAAGTTAGATCAGATCATATTCCCAATATTCCCATCCCATTAATAGATTAATAGGCATGTCTGACATTGATATGGAAAAGTGTGTTTGTATAAAATACCTATTGTAGCATATAAGCATATTGATATAACAAAAAATGTTGCTACGCCCTACGTCCTTATACACAAGGCTGCAAATAAATATTATCATTATTTTAGCATGTTCGTAACGGTTTTATGAACTCGGATAATTGAAAAATATAGGGATATATATAGGGATTCCATTCCAACACTTTCCAATTACTTAAAATTACCGAGAGATGTTGTTGGTGGAGGTACATACCAAATGCAAAAGAAATAAGACAATGTAAAATTTAAACTGTTTTATTAGTGAGTATAAGCGTGTACGCGGCACAGCTGACTAGCGGTTTCAATACATATATCACATGATTCCATTCTCCCTTCACAATTTAAACACAAACTAAATACACCAATACAAAAACAGCATCAACAGAGGCTTAAGGACAGAATTTAATACATTTTGCATAAAGACAAACCAGAATGTAGGTGATGAACCTAGTAGAGGCGACACGACGCGAGGCACCGGCGTTGTGCGACGTTTGCACTACCTACACTACCACTATCTATACTTTTAATATCTATATTAACTAGTTATTTACATTAAATGTATACAAGGATCATTGACTAGAAACCATGTCTAGATTAATAATAATTTAACAAAATAACTTATGATTTATGGATTTTACAAGTAAAGGAACATGATCACTGGTAATATCAACAACCGTGGGACAAGTGCGTGGAATGGACAGTTTCCATCTTTGGTTAACATTTGAACGTGCGCACCGGACACCGCGGGTCAGGTGCCGGCTCGCAATCTGGTACTATCTTCAAATCATCTTAAAAATTCATTTATTTTACGTTACAATTGAATTTAAATACATACAAATATGTGTAACAAACTACCTAATATCACCTGCTCCAACTGAATGTGAAGCATCAAATAAAATTCACATAAAATAACAACCATAAAATAAAATCATTCTAAAACAAAAACAACCTGATCCACTAGTACGCCCAAAACCCGGAAAAATTAGACATATAATTATCTACATCGGACATTACTGCAAGTACATGCCCGCATACATTGGAATATAAAATAACGGGAGAGGCGAGTCGCGCACCGCGCGGAGATCATCGAGCCGCGCTGCGAAGCGGGCGTTTGGCATTCGGAACAATATTGTATAAAAATATCGCATACTCGAACTAACTCTACCGACCACCGACCACCGACCACCGAGCGCCGGCCGCGGTTGCCGCGCGGGATGCCACCATCGCGCGCGCACCGCGCCGGCTCGGCTCGGGGACATCACTAACAGTAGCCAACGTTCGGGGAGCACTCGAATATAGTGCTTATCCAGCAGCAGTTTAAGCTGAATAATCACGATATATAGCCCCCGCCGCCGCTGCCTTCGTATAAATCGGAACTCGGTCACATTTGTCGTGGACAAACGTGGTGAAGTAGAGCGTGGTTTGTGTTGTGGCAGTGTAGTCGCGCTACCGCACGCCGGCCGTGCCGAGGCGGTGGTGCGCGGTGCTGGGCCGCGACCGCGCGGTCGGCTTGCGCACCGCCCCCGCCTCCAGCTCCGCCTCCTTCTTCATCGAACTTTCCATCTGGAAATAAACAATTTGCCCAACCATAATAAATAGATATTTCATAGCTTCTGTTCGGAAAATTCAATTTGAGTAGATAACCGGGTTGAAAGTCGCTTTTTCGACCCTAGAGTGGAAACAATCTTTTTTTTATAGTTTAATAACTGGCTGCAGCGCGTGTCGTTACTCGGGTGAAAGCACCCATTTCACCCTTGAACTTGAAAAAATATCTCGAGTGGAATGGGTCACTTTCAATCCTTGGTCAACAATCTACTATTCTTTTGTTGATATTTTTTATAAGCATCCGGCCGGCCTGCTGGGCACCAGCCGCCATAGTTTATGAACGCCTATTACACCAGAACATTACACCCTTTTTTGATTTTAGAGTTGACTGTGTTGGTAGGTAGACAGACAAATGCGGGTCGGGCTCTTAACACGGCCCATTCTCGGCAGCTCATACATCACTCGGAATATTAGCGTAAGTAGAGGACTATGATGGTGTTATTAGGCTTCTTAAGGTTTGGGTCACCTTGAAAACAAGCGCTTGCTCGTTTATTGGGAGGGCTAATACAAATTATCAGGAGGTATACGAAGCATACTCACCCTTTGCGGTCGGTGCTGGTGCTGGTGTTGGTGTTGATGTTGGTGTTGGTGTTGCGGCGGCACGTAGGCGCGCGTGGTGGGCGGCAGCGGCAGCGGCGCCAGCTCCAGCAGGTTGTCCGCGCGGCGCCGAGCCGGGCCGGTCGCCGCCGCCGCGCACGTGGCCCGCCGCCCCGGCCCCGCCACCGGCCGTGACGACAGCGGCTCCACGCTGACACAACGGACAATCATTAACACTTACTATAACATAACAAATAATGGACGAATGCGAGATGTGGGGCGGGAGGCGAATGCTCAAGATACCCTGGACTGCCAAACGGACCAATGTATGACAATTGATTCTTTTCCAGCTCGGTATCGGCTGCTTCTATAATTTGGACACGTAATGCGCAGCGGTGCTTATAGTCTGGAGAAACTGGTCCTGGTTGGTGGAGTGGAAGCTGTCGGCCAGCAACAGGCGGCGCCGGAGCCCGGCCACGAGCGCGGCCTGCAGCGCCTCGTGCTCGGTACCTGTCGGGCCCGGCGCGGGTCCAGGCGTCCTGGTCCTCGTCGTAGGCGAGGCGCGCGACCTGCGCGCGGCCGGCGAGCGGCACGAAGCTGTCGGCCAGCAACAGGCGGCGCCGGAGCCCGGCCACGAGCGCGGCCTGCAGCGCCTCGTGCTCGGTACCTGTCGGGCCCGGCGCGGGTCCAGGCGTCCTGGTCCTCGTCGTAGGCGAGGCGCGCGACCTGCGCGCGGCCGGCGAGCGGCACGAAGCTGTCGGCCAGCAACAGGCGGCGCCGGAGCCCGGCCACGAGCGCGGCCTGCAGCGCCTCGTGCTCGGTACCTGTCGGGCCCGGCGCGGGTCCAGGCGTCCTGGTCCTCGTCGTAGGCGAGGCGCGCGACCTGCGCGCGGCCGGCGAGCGGCACGAAGCTGTCGGCCAGCAACAGGCGGCGCCGGAGCCCGGCCACGAGCGCGGCCTGCAGCGCCTCGTGCTCGGTACCTGTCGGGCCCGGCGCGGGTCCAGGCGTCCTGGTCCTCGTCGTAGGCGAGGCGCGCGACCTGCGCGCGGCCGGCGAGCGGCACGAAGCTGTCGGCCAGCAACAGGCGGCGCCGGAGCCCGGCCACGAGCGCGGCCTGCAGCGCCTCGTGCTCGGTACCTGTCGGGCCCGGCGCGGGTCCAGGCGTCCTGGTCCTCGTCGTAGGCGAGGCGCGCGACCTGCGCGCGGCCGGCGAGCGGCACGAAGCTGTCGGCCAGCAACAGGCGGCGCCGGAGCCCGGCCACGAGCGCGGCCTGCAGCGCCTCGTGCTCGGTACCTGTCGGGCCCGGCGCGGGTCCAGGCGTCCTGGTCCTCGTCGTAGGCGAGGCGCGCGACCTGCGCGCGGCCGGCGAGCGGCACGAAGCTGTCGGCCAGCAACAGGCGGCGCCGGAGCCCGGCCACGAGCGCGGCCTGCAGCGCCTCGTGCTCGGTACCTGTCGGGCCCGGCGCGGGTCCAGGCGTCCTGGTCCTCGTCGTAGGCGAGGCGCGCGACCTGCGCGCGGCCGGCGAGCGGCACGAAGCTGTCGGCCAGCAACAGGCGGCGCCGGAGCCCGGCCACGAGCGCGGCCTGCAGCGCCTCGTGCTCGGTACCTGTCGGGCCCGGCGCGGGTCCAGGCGTCCTGGTCCTCGTCGTAGGCGAGGCGCGCGACCTGCGCGCGGCCGGCGAGCGGCACGAAGCTGTCGGCCAGCAACAGGCGGCGCCGGAGCCCGGCCACGAGCGCGGCCTGCAGCGCCTCGTGCTCGGTACCTGTCGGGCCCGGCGCGGGTCCAGGCGTCCTGGTCCTCGTCGTAGGCGAGGCGCGCGACCTGCGCGCGGCCGGCGAGCGGCACGAAGCTGTCGGCCAGCAACAGGCGGCGCCGGAGCCCGGCCACGAGCGCGGCCTGCAGCGCCTCGTGCTCGGTACCTGTCGGGCCCGGCGCGGGTCCAGGCGTCCTGGTCCTCGTCGTAGGCGAGGCGCGCGACCTGCGCGCGGCCGGCGAGCGGCACGAAGCTGTCGGCCAGCAACAGGCGGCGCCGGAGCCCGGCCACGAGCGCGGCCTGCAGCGCCTCGTGCTCGGTACCTGTCGGGCCCGGCGCGGGTCCAGGCGTCCTGGTCCTCGTCGTAGGCGAGGCGCGCGACCTGCGCGCGGCCGGCGAGCGGCACGAAGCTGTCGGCCAGCAACAGGCGGCGCCGGAGCCCGGCCACGAGCGCGGCCTGCAGCGCCTCGTGCTCGGTACCTGTCGGGCCCGGCGCGGGTCCAGGCGTCCTGGTCCTCGTCGTAGGCGAGGCGCGCGACCTGCGCGCGGCCGGCGAGCGGCACGAAGCTGTCGGCCAGCAACAGGCGGCGCCGGAGCCCGGCCACGAGCGCGGCCTGCAGCGCCTCGTGCTCGGTACCTGTCGGGCCCGGCGCGGGTCCAGGCGTCCTGGTCCTCGTCGTAGGCGAGGCGCGCGACCTGCGCGCGGCCGGCGAGCGGCACGAAGCTGTCGGCCAGCAACAGGCGGCGCCGGAGCCCGGCCACGAGCGCGGCCTGCAGCGCCTCGTGCTCGGTACCTGTCGGGCCCGGCGCGGGTCCAGGCGTCCTGGTCCTCGTCGTAGGCGAGGCGCGCGACCTGCGCGCGGCCGGCGAGCGGCACGAAGCTGTCGGCCAGCAACAGGCGGCGCCGGAGCCCGGCCACGAGCGCGGCCTGCAGCGCCTCGTGCTCGGTACCTGTCGGGCCCGGCGCGGGTCCAGGCGTCCTGGTCCTCGTCGTAGGCGAGGCGCGCGACCTGCGCGCGGCCGGCGAGCGGCACGAAGCTGTCGGCCAGCAACAGGCGGCGCCGGAGCCCGGCCACGAGCGCGGCCTGCAGCGCCTCGTGCTCGGTACCTGTCGGGCCCGGCGCGGGTCCAGGCGTCCTGGTCCTCGTCGTAGGCGAGGCGCGCGACCTGCGCGCGGCCGGCGAGCGGCACGAAGCTGTCGGCCAGCAACAGGCGGCGCCGGAGCCCGGCCACGAGCGCGGCCTGCAGCGCCTCGTGCTCGGTACCTGTCGGGCCCGGCGCGGGTCCAGGCGTCCTGGTCCTCGTCGTAGGCGAGGCGCGCGACCTGCGCGCGGCCGGCGAGCGGCACGAAGCTGTCGGCCAGCAACAGGCGGCGCCGGAGCCCGGCCACGAGCGCGGCCTGCAGCGCCTCGTGCTCGGTACCTGTCGGGCCCGGCGCGGGTCCAGGCGTCCTGGTCCTCGTCGTAGGCGAGGCGCGCGACCTGCGCGCGGCCGGCGAGCGGCACGAAGCTGTCGGCCAGCAACAGGCGGCGCCGGAGCCCGGCCACGAGCGCGGCCTGCAGCGCCTCGTGCTCGGTACCTGTCGGGCCCGGCGCGGGTCCAGGCGTCCTGGTCCTCGTCGTAGGCGAGGCGCGCGACCTGCGCGCGGCCGGCGAGCGGCACGAAGCTGTCGGCCAGCAACAGGCGGCGCCGGAGCCCGGCCACGAGCGCGGCCTGCAGCGCCTCGTGCTCGGTACCTGTCGGGCCCGGCGCGGGTCCAGGCGTCCTGGTCCTCGTCGTAGGCGAGGCGCGCGACCTGCGCGCGGCCGGCGAGCGGCACGAAGCTGTCGGCCAGCAACAGGCGGCGCCGGAGCCCGGCCACGAGCGCGGCCTGCAGCGCCTCGTGCTCGGTACCTGTCGGGCCCGGCGCGGGTCCAGGCGTCCTGGTCCTCGTCGTAGGCGAGGCGCGCGACCTGCGCGCGGCCGGCGAGCGGCACGAAGCTGTCGGCCAGCAACAGGCGGCGCCGGAGCCCGGCCACGAGCGCGGCCTGCAGCGCCTCGTGCTCGGTACCTGTCGGGCCCGGCGCGGGTCCAGGCGTCCTGGTCCTCGTCGTAGGCGAGGCGCGCGACCTGCGCGCGGCCGGCGAGCGGCACGAAGCTGTCGGCCAGCAACAGGCGGCGCCGGAGCCCGGCCACGAGCGCGGCCTGCAGCGCCTCGTGCTCGGTACCTGTCGGGCCCGGCGCGGGTCCAGGCGTCCTGGTCCTCGTCGTAGGCGAGGCGCGCGACCTGCGCGCGGCCGGCGAGCGGCACGAAGCTGTCGGCCAGCAACAGGCGGCGCCGGAGCCCGGCCACGAGCGCGGCCTGCAGCGCCTCGTGCTCGGTACCTGTCGGGCCCGGCGCGGGTCCAGGCGTCCTGGTCCTCGTCGTAGGCGAGGCGCGCGACCTGCGCGCGGCCGGCGAGCGGCACGAAGCTGTCGGCCAGCAACAGGCGGCGCCGGAGCCCGGCCACGAGCGCGGCCTGCAGCGCCTCGTGCTCGGTACCTGTCGGGCCCGGCGCGGGTCCAGGCGTCCTGGTCCTCGTCGTAGGCGAGGCGCGCGACCTGCGCGCGGCCGGCGAGCGGCACGAAGCTGTCGGCCAGCAACAGGCGGCGCCGGAGCCCGGCCACGAGCGCGGCCTGCAGCGCCTCGTGCTCGGTACCTGTCGGGCCCGGCGCGGGTCCAGGCGTCCTGGTCCTCGTCGTAGGCGAGGCGCGCGACCTGCGCGCGGCCGGCGAGCGGCACGAAGCTGTCGGCCAGCAACAGGCGGCGCCGGAGCCCGGCCACGAGCGCGGCCTGCAGCGCCTCGTGCTCGCGCCGCTCGCCGTCGTGCGCCTCGCGCAACTCCACCATCTCCTCGCGCAGCGCCGCGTACTTGCTCACGCACTTCTTTAACCTGCAATTGGGTAATTGACACGTGTTCAAAAATTTTACATAGTGTCACGGTAAAATATGAAAGCGACCAATAGCGAATTGGAGCGCCAATTTTAAATCGGCATTGCCGTTGAAACAACGCCCCGCCGCTAGGATACCGACCGCTGCGTCTTGTGGTCCACCTCCTGCTGCAGGCTCGCGAAGGTCTGCGTGACGGAGGCGGTCGTCTCCTCCTCCAGGTCGATCTTCTGCTGCATCTCCACCTCCCGCTTCTTCCGCTCGGCGATCTCCACGTTGCGCGCGTGGAGCACGGCGCGCGAGGCGTTGAGGTCGTCGAGCAGGTCCCCGCCGGCGCCGGCGCCGCCCGACACCAGCCGCTCCTCGAGCTGCCGGATCTGCTGCTCCAGCTCCGAGGTCCGGCCCCTCTCCTGCTCGATCGACGACTCCGCCAGGATGTGCTCGCTCTCGAGGCTGGCGGTGTCTATCGTCGAGTCTTCCGCTGGAACTGACAAATTCCTTACTTTAATTTCCTGCTCGAATTCTGATGTTGCGCTGGGTCCTAATAATAAAAGCTGTCCCGACTGTAGAGGGTTCTCTATCTGGTATAACGTCCGATAGTTAAAGAAGAACGACAGAATGACTATAAATATCTATACAACCTTTCTACAAAACTTGGACAATCCACTATAAGCCATGATTCGGTAAAAAAAAAAAAGTTTGGGAGGACGAAACGTCAAATCAATTTTGGGAACCTAGTAAATTTTTCTGCCTTCGAAAAGCGCAGAGAACCGCCGGGTCTATTGTTCTCTAGGGGACCCACCCGAGGAAGGGACATAGTCTATCTTTATGTATGCCGCCTAGCGCATCAAATAAGTGAAAATTCCGGCTTCCGTCAATGCTCATTGTAGTTTGAGTAGCTTGTGTAAGTACTGACCGGGCCTGGGGTCGTCTCTCGGCGGCGCGGCGTTGCTCGATGAGCGCGCGCAGGCGCTCGATCTGTAGTAGTGAACTTCCGTAGGTAGGTACTGACCGGGCCTGGGGTCGGGCTGTGGTCTGGTCGCGCGGCGCGGTCGTCTCTCGGCGGCGCGGCGTTGCTCGATGAGCGCGCGCAGGCGCTCGATCTGTAGTAGTGAACTTCCGTAGGTAGGTACTGACCGGGCCTGGGGTCGGGCTGTGGTCTGGTCGCGCGGCGCGGTCGTCTCTCGGCGGCGCGGCGTTGCTCGATGAGCGCGCGCAGGCGCTCGATCTGTAGTAGTGAACTTCCGTAGGTAGGTACTGACCGGGCCTGGGGTCGGGCTGTGGTCTGGTCGCGCGGCGCGGTCGTCTCTCGGCGGCGCGGCGTTGCTCGATGAGCGCGCGCAGGCGCTCGATCTGTAGTAGTGAACTTCCGTAGGTAGGTACTGACCGGGCCTGGGGTCGGGCTGTGGTCTGGTCGCGCGGCGCGGTCGTCTCTCGGCGGCGCGGCGTTGCTCGATGAGCGCGCGCAGGCGCTCGATCTGTAGTAGTGAACTTCCGTAGGTAGGTACTGACCGGGCCTGGGGTCGGGCTGTGGTCTGGTCGCGCGGCGCGGTCGTCTCTCGGCGGCGCGGCGTTGCTCGATGAGCGCGCGCAGGCGCTCGATCTGTAGTAGTGAACTTCCGTAGGTAGGTACTGACCGGGCCTGGGGTCGGGCTGTGGTCTGGTCGCGCGGCGCGGTCGTCTCTCGGCGGCGCGGCGTTGCTCGATGAGCGCGCGCAGGCGCTCGATCTGTAGTAGTGAACTTCCGTAGGTAGGTACTGACCGGGCCTGGGGTCGGGCTGTGGTCTGGTCGCGCGGCGCGGTCGTCTCTCGGCGGCGCGGCGTTGCTCGATGAGCGCGCGCAGGCGCTCGATCTGTAGTAGTGAACTTCCGTAGGTAGGTACTGACCGGGCCTGGGGTCGGGCTGTGGTCTGGTCGCGCGGCGCGGTCGTCTCTCGGCGGCGCGGCGTTGCTCGATGAGCGCGCGCAGGCGCTCGATCTGTAGTAGTGAACTTCCGTAGGTAGGTACTGACCGGGCCTGGGGTCGGGCTGTGGTCTGGTCGCGCGGCGCGGTCGTCTCTCGGCGGCGCGGCGTTGCTCGATGAGCGCGCGCAGGCGCTCGATCTGTAGTAGTGAACTTCCGTAGGTAGGTACTGACCGGGCCTGGGGTCGGGCTGTGGTCTGGTCGCGCGGCGCGGTCGTCTCTCGGCGGCGCGGCGTTGCTCGATGAGCGCGCGCAGGCGCTCGATCTGTAGTAGTGAACTTCCGTAGGTAGGTACTGACCGGGCCTGGGGTCGGGCTGTGGTCTGGTCGCGCGGCGCGGTCGTCTCTCGGCGGCGCGGCGTTGCTCGATGAGCGCGCGCAGGCGCTCGATCTGTAGTAGTGAACTTCCGTAGGTAGGTACTGACCGGGCCTGGGGTCGGGCTGTGGTCTGGTCGCGCGGCGCGGTCGTCTCTCGGCGGCGCGGCGTTGCTCGATGAGCGCGCGCAGGCGCTCGATCTGTAGTAGTGAACTTCCGTAGGTAGGTACTGACCGGGCCTGGGGTCGGGCTGTGGTCTGGTCGCGCGGCGCGGTCGTCTCTCGGCGGCGCGGCGTTGCTCGATGAGCGCGCGCAGGCGCTCGATCTGTAGTAGTGAACTTCCGTAGGTAGGTACTGACCGGGCCTGGGGTCGGGCTGTGGTCTGGTCGCGCGGCGCGGTCGTCTCTCGGCGGCGCGGCGTTGCTCGATGAGCGCGCGCAGGCGCTCGATCTGTAGTAGTGAACTTCCGTAGGTAGGTACTGACCGGGCCTGGGGTCGGGCTGTGGTCTGGTCGCGCGGCGCGGTCGTCTCTCGGCGGCGCGGCGTTGCTCGATGAGCGCGCGCAGGCGCTCGATCTGTAGTAGTGAACTTCCGTAGGTAGGTACTGACCGGGCCTGGGGTCGGGCTGTGGTCTGGTCGCGCGGCGCGGTCGTCTCTCGGCGGCGCGGCGTTGCTCGATGAGCGCGCGCAGGCGCTCGATCTGTAGTAGTGAACTTCCGTAGGTAGGTACTGACCGGGCCTGGGGTCGGGCTGTGGTCTGGTCGCGCGGCGCGGTCGTCTCTCGGCGGCGCGGCGTTGCTCGATGAGCGCGCGCAGGCGCTCGATCTCGGCCTGGTACTCGCGCAGCTTCGCGTCCTTCGGGTCTTCGTTGCGGATCGGCTTGTTCTTTATCGCTGTACAACAATAACACGAGTTAAATCACGTGTGGGTAATATTACATCATAAACTGATGTAATACTCAGAAGCTTGAGTCTTCCGAAGAGCTTTCAACTGTAGAACGAAGTATAGAAACGACGGGTGGTTACCAAAGAAGAATAACAAAAATCAGTCATGCGACGCAGGCTGATATTCTGTCCAGTGACGTTCAGGACTATAATAATGATAGCTAATACATAACAATAATACAAAAAAACGAGATACGTTGAGTCTGGCTAATCTAATGACTACTTCATATTGAAATAGTCAGTAAGAAGGCACGCACCTTTAGCGCGGTGCGCGTATCGCAGCGTGGTGATGGTCTCGTCGTAGTTGTAGGCGGCGGGCCCCACGGCCGCGATCATGATGGTCTTGCTGTTGCCGCCCAGCGAGTCCTGCAGGATGCGCGTCAGCTTCGAGTCCCTGCAACACGCAACCTTATGATCAAACATAGGTGCTTGGACAGAACGGCAAAGAGATTTGGAGCAGTTTAGACAGTTGGAGCAGTGTGTTGTCTCGGTGGCGTGTACTGACCGGTAGGGCACGTGCCCGCTGTTCTCCGCGAGCGCGGAGATGACGTTCCCGAGCGAGGAGAGCGCCTGGTTGATGCGCGCCGCCTCGCGCAGTCGGTCGCCGCCCGCGCCGGTCTTGCGCTGCCGCTCGCTGCCCGCCAGGTCCACCAGGTTCAGCTTGCCTACACTGGAAACAAACGGTGAAGTACTGATACACATGCTCAAAATTTGCACGAAAGCATGCTACTATTGAGCAAATGCAACCTACTAGCATCTGTAGACCGCACGCGTAGCTGCTTTTCGGGCAATTTGTAGTCGTAGTAGACTTCCTTAACGGCACTAACGTCTCAAATTGTGGAGAAATCGTCAGTTACGATGCGCCATTCCAATTGTAATTCCCCTTTCCGGACATTTTTTAAATTTATAATCGCTTAGGCATCAGTGGTATCATGGAACATTTGAGGTGTGCGGCAAACTGAACTCGCACAAAAACGCACCCGAATCCATTAGTGTTTTATAATTTTCCACGGCTCATCAATCAATTGTTTGGACGGTTGTCGTTTCGCTACCTGCTCCTGTTACCTACTAGATGAGTAGTACCTATTTAGTTACCTGCATCCTACTCGGCGAACCTATTGAACTACATGGATATATATTTTTCATCACTTAAATATTTTTTGAAATTATGTCCCCGCCCGGTACAGTTGTTTGAACGAATTCATGAAGTTTCTGTCGATGGATTGAGCAGTCGACAACGTAAACAGATCTCTCTTTTACGACTTCCAATATCCATATTTTTAGAACGATAGCAGACAGATGGGTGTGAATTGACGGATGCATATAAGTATGGACATGGTAAAAATGGGTCGTTGTTTTACGAGTGGGCGTAACCGTTTTACAGCTAATGCAGTGTGCCTGCAGGCGCAGCGGGCCGCTGTCAACTCGCGGTTCTATTGGCCACTTCCTTTAGCTGGCTACTCGTTGTGACCCATTTTCAGTACGCTGGCAAGTGAAAATTTTGCTGGCGATACTGGTCGAGAGGTGCAAGATAAATTTGAATTCTTCGTAACAACGAGAGTATAACTATAGACCCTCTCGAATATCACTCCAGTAAGACAATTAGGTCAGCATTTATGATTGAGGTCACTCCGCTGTTAGTTGTTTATTCCAGGAGCCAACTTGGATTAAGAATGTGAGTTGCTCCAACTTTCTTTTTTCTTAGAATGGCTAAAACAGTAATTCACCCGTTTGCTACCTAGTCGTAAAGGGAAAAGTTCACGGCCTTGACGTTAGGTAAATTCATTCTCTGTTATTCGATGGTCTATCGGATCAATATAATTAATATACCTACTTGATGTAGGTAGGTACGAGTATGAATGAATGAATGAAATCATTTATTTCGAACGACGGGCATCCATATTACACACGCACGCCTAATCCTTGTCGGCATACACCGTAGAGATATTACATGGATAATATAATATTACTTACAAAGCGGGTGGGGTGAAACAAATCAAATCGTTCTGGGAATACAATACAAAAATACAAATACAAAATTTATTTATTTACCAGATAGCAAGTATGTATACAATTATGAACCCTTAAACTTAATTTACATGCAACATTTCATTAGAGCAAACAGTGGTCTTCACACTAGGCCGAGCCTGTGTCGTGAAGGCCGTATGATATTACCAAAAGATTAAAACTGGAGAATGATACAGATAGATTGATTGACATTACAGTTAGAGACTACAAGTAGGTAAACAAGAATGATGGACTTAAGTATACATTTTGAAATTAAACTAGAACAGAAGTATAACAGTGGCAATATATGACTACAATTATAAGAGACAAAACAAAAAGCGCGTTAAAAAGGTGCTCCGTTTATAGAATAAGTACCTATAAATATATAAATGTGTGTGTGTGTATATGTGAGTGTGTGTGTGTGTACGTGTGTGTGTGTGTAAATAAATTGAATTTATTGCAAAGGTTTCAGAAAATCTTCGGTTGCTTTGTAGGAGAGAGTGGTTAACCATTCTTTGATAATAATCTGCAATCCTTTGACAGTCAAGTCTTGCACACAGAAGAGTTTCGAGATTTGGTTGTATATATATGGGTGGAGGAATTGAGGAAATCGACGTGCGTAGGGCGTTTTGGTCATTATTTGCGGGACGCGGAAAAGTCGTTTACTTTGAGACACAGTGTAGCTTGAAGAGTTCAGTGTTTTGCGTTGCATTTTCTCGGACACCCTGTAGATGAATAGTTGGCGAACTGAGAGAAACTGGGTTTCCGACAAGAGTTTTTCCGTGGGATATTGGTAGGGCTTTCTGCACATTACCTTGAGAACCGCTCTCTGTGCCCTTTCTAGTCCGATCACCGTCGTCGTGCCTGCCCCACCCCATACTGAGATACAGTAACCGAGTATAGACTGACATAATGCCGTATAGACCAGCCTCAAAACTCTCATATCAGCAGACCTTCGGAGCAGTCTCATGACATAAATAAGTTTCCTTACACGTTGGGAGAGAGAAGCTATATGCTGTTTAAAAGAGAAGTGCTGATCGATATCTACTCCTAAATAACGCGTACACTCCGTTCGACCAATTTCCTCACAAGAATTTGCTGGACTTGAACTTTCACCGTATATATGTAGCGACAGTGCTTGTTTCGGCTCAGATGACTTGGTTTTGTGGAAGCAAATGTATTTGGTTTTCTTTAGGTTTAAAGAGAGAAGGTTATTATCCAGCCAGTGTTTTAAGGTATTTATACCAGCTTCAGCTAGATATGAGCGCCGCGCCGCCGCGCCGCCGCCGCCGGCGAAAATCCCACGCCGCCGCCGCCGATACAGGGCGATCGGCGCGCCGATCTATGTCTCGCGCGCGTTTCAGATACTGTGTAGCCTATCTTTTACACACTTTTATCATCGATCGGCAAACTAGTTTGGAATTTGATAGCTTACGGTTATATAGGGTTATTTATTTTAGGGTTCAGTACCAAAAATGCATAAAAGGTTCCTTAATGAGCGATTCTAGCCGTCTGTTCGTCAGATTGCTAAATAATAAATTTCAGAAACTATTTATGTTATCGATTTGAAATTTGGAATACCTACTTGTAAAATAGCCTATGTGTAGTATTTGTGTTATAATTATCAAAGTAAAATATCACATACTATCGCAATTATTCTTTATTTTATTTTTTTAAATACGTTTGCTTTGCACTTGACCACAAATTACCTGATGGTAAGTGATATTGTGGTCTAGGATGGAATGCGCTTAACTAGAAAAAAACAATTCACTCTCGCCTTGAGGACCATAATAATATAGGTTCAAGGAGAATTACGGTAAGGAGTTCCATAGCTTGGCCGTTTTCATAATAAAAATGAAAGCAAAGCGTTTCGTGCGCGAGTTTTCGGAACTGCCACCGTAAAACGGTGTCGCTTTGAAGGGGCGGGAGGTATTATGTGATTCCTCAGCAGACTCTGCGAAATTTGGTGTGTGTGTGTGTGGTGTACGCTAGAAGATCCCCAGTGGACCGATTTTGACAAAAGCCGTATTGTCGGTCACTGAGTTCATTGATTCTAGGTATGCCCAAGAGCCTGCTGTTCAGGACACTCTCCATAATCTTGCAGTGAACGGATGTGACCGAAATGGGCCTGTAGTTAGTACGCGACTACTGTGTATTAAATAATCTTCAATGCCGTTGAAATTTGCTTGGCTTAGTGAAGAACTTGCTTGTTTCTTACATGGTACGATGTGTTCGAGGTTCACCAAAAGATGGGAATAATGCAGCGCCTAGTGTTTGTGATAAATCCTAGAAGTATATAATATGCGAGTGTGTTTGCCTTAGAAACACCATGTTCCGTAAGCATCCAAGAGTTTATCCAAGAGGCAGAATTGTCATGTTTACATACTGGTATCATAGTTTAGAGCTTTGTCATGTGACTGGACCACCTTGACACGAAGGTTCCCGCAGGTAGCAACAGACTTGCTGTTTTCATTGGCACTTAGATGTTACATACAGCAGAGCGTAATCGACTAGGACGGGATAAAATGTAGAGCATCAATCAATCAATCTTTGTAAATTATGGCCCCATCGATATTGTTGTAGAGCATCGATATAAATCAAATAAATAGACGTGTTTGTCATCCTGACAGTAAAAATGACAGGCGTGTCCGGCATCAAATACGTAAAAAAATCGTATTCAACGCCTATATGTAGGATTTTTGTTTTGAACCTAAGGTTTTTTCAAGGTCACGCCGCCGACGCCGCCGCCGCCGATCAATTTAAATCGGCGCGCCGCCGCCGGCCAATTGCCCATCGGCGCTCATATCTAGCTTCAGCTTTTTGAATGGTTTCTATCCAGGTTTTACCGTAGAAGATCGCGGCTGTGTCGTCGGCGTAGCAGATTAGATCGCTTTGAGGCGGACAGACAGAGAAAATGTCGTTCATGTATAAAATAAATAGCGTAGGTCCTAGAACGCTTCCTTGTGGTACCCCGTACATAGTTGGGGTTTCTTCGCTTAAGCAGTCCCCGATCTTCACACTCTGACACCTGCCAGTGAGGTAACTCTTTAACCACTGAAGTGGAACTCCACGAATGCCAAAACATTCCAGCTTTCTTAGAAGTATATTTACTGACACGGTGTCGAAGGCTTTAGCGAGATCAAGAAACACGCCCACACACTTTAGTCCACGATCTAGAGCTGTAGTGACTTTCCTGGTCAAGAAGTCAACAGCATCCTCCGTTGATTTGCCGCGTCTAAAGCCGTACTGAGAGGATGAGAGCAAGGAGAAGCGTTCCAGGTAACCAACCAACCGGCTGTTAACAACTTTTTCCAGTAACTTTGAAAAAATTGGTAACAGCGCTATTGGCCTGTAGTTTTCTGGAACGTCTCTGGGGCCACTTTTGTGGATGGGAATAACCACTGCCTTCTTCCAGGCAGAGGGAAACACTCCGGTCACTAGACTTAAATTAAATATATGTGTCAAGGGTCTTGTTATTGAAGATTTAATTGCTTTAATCAAGCTAGGTTTTAAATCGTCACAACCTGGGGCGCTATCGTTTTGCAGAAGGCTGATGAGTTTGGATACTTCTCGGTCGTCAGTAGGTTGCAGGAAGAACGAGTGTGACGCTGGTGCGGCATTGTAGGCGGACGAAAGCGACAGCTCTGTCTTATTCATGCCCGCGAGAGCTTTGCTGGCCAAATTTGTGCCGATTTTTGCAAAGTAGTTATTGCAGTAGTCTACCGACTCCTGGGGTGTTGACTTTATTTTGGTTAGTTCTGTGGCCTTAGACGTGGATTTTGGGTATTCGGCAATATTTTTTATGACTTTCCAGAGCCCTTTTGTGTCATTTTTGTTTTTCTCTAGTTCTCTGCTGTCGTATGCATTTTTTAATCTATGCAGTAGGTCTGTGAGAAAATTTCTGTACCTTTTATAGACTAGTTTACGCACGGGGTCATTGGGGTTGTTTCTTAGTTCCATGTGTAGGCGGTCTCGATGCTTTTGGCACTTTATGAGGCCAGGCGTTATCCAGGGCTTGAGAGTGTACCTTGATCTACTAGCTCGTACTTTCGATGTATGTTTCTGAATCACCGTGTGCAGTCGCTTATGGAATTCTTCAACCGCCAAATCGGGGTCTGAGTGTTGCGTTACCGAAGACCAGTCCTCTCCATGAAGTTCTGAAGCGACAGCATTGTGGTCCGTTTTGAGGATGTAACGATTTCTAGATCTTGATTTGTCATGGTTTAGAGACATCCCAAGAATCACAGCATCATGGTCTGTAATGTTCGATCTGCAAACTAAGCCGATGAGATTCTGAGATTTTGTCTTAACGAATATATGATCGAGGCAAGATTCAAGTCTAGTGGGTTCAGAGATTGCTGGCCTTAAACCGAATTCGGCCATGAAGCATAGGTATTCATTAGTTTGGTGGTTTAGAGTGTCTAGAATATTAACATTCATGTCCCCGGCCACAATTACCGTAGTGCTGTTGTTGGCTGAAGAGAGTGCATTCTCAAGGTGTTTAAAGAATTTAGTAAGTTGTACGTAAGAGGGTGAGCGATATATGCCTAAAACAGTAATAGACTCCGATAACTTAAGAATTAAGCATTCAGCTTCTTCAAAACTGGGTTCGGTAACAGTTGCGTTCCAGTTTTCTTGAACATAGGCCACGACACCGCCGGCACGGTTTAGGTTGTTTTTTGTAGCGTACATGTGATAACCGGGGATCTGACCTGGTTGTAAACCTGGTGCAAGCCAGCACTCTGTTAATATGATTACATCGAAATTTAATTGCATCCGTTGTAGTGCTACCAGGAAGGAGTTCAGATTTCGATGAATGCTACGAATGTTAAGGGCAAGTATTTTGAGGTTATGTATTTCTTTTATGTTGTCTTTGCAAGTTTCCAAATCATTATGAACCTGACATTCTATTGCTAGAGTTTGGTCTATGTCGCTTATAGTTTTAGAGTTCAACATTAAAGTTCATTTTTGTGGTACGGTTTATCAAACTACAGCAAGAGTTAGAGAATGACAGGTTCCAGTTAGAGGCTAGTATTGTCAGTGTTGTGTTGTGAGTATGGTGTGAAAAGATAAACAAGTATCTTGTTATGTGTATGGAGAAATGTTGTTTGGTAGTGTTTGAGTGTGGCGTTAGGATTGTGGAGCAATATTTAAATTTTATTCTTAAGTAAGTTAGGCAAATCGCATTAATCGCATTCGCGTTAAAATTAATTACAAAGAGCAAAAGCAGTATTGCAATTATGACGCATGTCGCCATTGATTCATGCACTTGCATAGTTTCCTGCAGGAGCGTGACTAACGACATCGAAGATGTTACACAGTTTCAGAACTACGAAAATAAAATAAGAAAAGCTTCTACTATCAACTTCTCGCCATTGACCTATAATGTAAGTTTGTTTAAATATCGCACACAATAGGTAACCTATTTCCTCAATTGACGCGACCGTGAATCAAGTACTGTAAAATGAAGAGTCAATATTTACCATTGGAACTTTATCCTCATCACGTACAACTTGAAGTAGTACAATAAAAACCGTAAAAAGTAAACTCGCAAAACACAGGTAATGACGCGCGTAAATATTTACATAGTCGACCCAAACAAACCACCGCAACTCAACGTAGGCGAAAAATCAATCGACTCGGGAAGTGGTTATGTCATCGGTTATCACTTATACACCTGTCAGAATAAAGACCAACTAAGTATGCAGAAGGCCGGCGCCCACACGGGTACAAGTCTGGGTCTGACTCAACGGGCACTGGCGACAGATTTGACGTCGCGGGAGTACGCTTGCGCGGGAAGCTGGATTCGATTATTGAGACACCTTGAAATGTACTTGGACTACAAGTCTAGAATTTCCGCTATCGATCCTGGAAGCTGTTGTTTACATGCTTTCCATTTACCAGCGCTGGCGATTGCCCGCATTATGCTGAGATGGAACCGTTTCGTGACAACACAACTTTCCTGTTTTTGTTTATTTCTGCTTTGTTAATTGTTTTTGTCCCGAATAAATATTTCTTATTTCATATGGGGAAAAAATAAGGCAAGCAAGTTAATCTTCACCGGTAGCATTGAATTTATACTGTCATAAAACTGGTAGGTATATAGTTTGTCCTAAGCATTCTCTTGATGAAATAAATCGTGTTTACGTAATTAATATGTTGGCGCTCCGCCAATCCACTACAGTGGCTGTAAAAGCAGCCGCGTCGTCTGCGCGCGCGTCACACAGTAACAGAAGCCGTGACCCTCGGCTGCGCCCACGCCTCTTTTTGACAGCTTCCTAACACGGATAATGGCATTTATTAGTGCAGAAGGAAGATGCATTAGTAGGTAATCATATTCATATCTATGATTCAGTATGGATAGAAACGACGCGAGTTTCGCAATTTTTTTTTCGTAAATTTTAATTAAGTACTAATGCAAAAATGTTTAGTAGGAATGAGGACGCAGTGCTTGCAAACGATACCTATGCAGATCTCTTGCCACTAGTAGGTATACCAGCCCGCCGTACCTACTCCGTATCCAGTACCTATCCTTATATGTACAAATCGATCCGATCGAAAATGAGCACCTAACTTCTTTAAGTAACTGGAATGGAATCTTTGCAATGTCCGTGTGGTGCTCAGGAGTGCTACCGCGAACCACAAACGAAGTTTTCCCTCTCTGTCGCACTTACGTGCAAACGTTCTGTATCGGACTTTGATATGTACTCGTACCTACGAACCGTCAAGGAAATTGGAACCCATAGATAGGTACCTTTTTCGCTCTTGTCACTATGATATGATACCTATGATTATTTATTTGTATTAATCGTACATTGTCAATTACATTATTTATGATAATATCGGGTAAAACAGGTACCATCAGGCGGACCGCACGATTGTTTGCCACCGACGTTGTAAAAAAAAGCCTACGTGGTTTTCTAATCCTTACACATGTTTATAGCTACATATGTCTAACTAAAACTGAAGAAAATAGTGTCCGGAAGTAGTGACTAATAAACAGATTACCTACCAGTTACCTACATTTATTTCATGGGTGTTCAGTTGTTTCGCGGCGCCGCGCCGACGCTGAAGTATGAAGTGTCCAAGCACATTGCGCTGCGACATATGTATCTACCTACTAACGTAACGTAAGTTGCGAGCTCGGAGTTAACTCTGGGATTAACGCTTTAACCGCTTAACACACTTGTAGTTTTTCACGATAAATTAAGTGCATAAGTATGTAGGCCTCCTTTATTGTAATTTATCAATTTAATTTAACTTATTATTTAATCTATTTCATTGTATTAATATAGTCAGTGTTTTTAAAATGTAAAAATATGAATCCTGGTATTCGAAATAAACGATTAATAAAATATACCTACAAAGTATAAGAAGCTTTGTTCTACTTATCAAAATAGGCCAGCGATAATCACAAATAATTTAGTGCGAGTCCGAGTTGTTTCTCCTCTCCTTCTTTATTACGTCTTATACGTATGCCTGGACATAAATCCAGGTGCTTAGATTTTGGTTGCAAAAGGACGCGGGTTATTAACAGTGTCATTACCATATGTATATGACGAGTATCAATCAATTTATAATATGTTTATCAAAAACGGCTATTTTTGCTGCATGTTTCCGACAGTGGAAATTATATTTTTCGCTCAGCATACACTACATAATCTAGAAACCTATCGATGTAGGAGTGGCCGTAGAAGGGGAAACCTATTTATTTCAGGCTTGCTCTACGCGCGTTATTTTTTTTGCGGAAATTTATAGCTGGTACAGCACGCTATTTTTAACAACTATAGGTGCTATTCACGTTCTGTTTACTATCGACTGGCCTGTGCGGGCGACCACCAAAGGTAGCACTTATCGTGTGCCGCGTAAGTTGACTAATTATGAGGACCGCTACAGGATCATTACCGCGGAAGGACTACCTACAGGAAACGTTAAAACGTTGTATAGGTTATGGAGATTTAATGATCATCAAAAGTAACTGCTATATTTTTGCCACAATGCCCCCCCCAAACGCCGCAATAACTTCAGGCAGAATTTGGAAAGCCGCTGCAAGGTGCCGATAGTTCGATAGAGCAGTCCATCTGACTGCTACGTCAGCGGCGCGTGGGCAATATTCGTGTATAGTAGTAGAATGCGGAAAATTCGCGAACTGTTGGCGGTTTCGTCGACGCGCGCTGAACAGAGCGAGGCCGGAGGAAGCGCGCGGGACCTTCACGCTACGCCGCCCTCTAGCGTAACCACCACCAGCCGCTGAAAACTGCTTTGCCCACATTGTCCCTCTAATAACTTCTGTACCTATCCATAATAATGTTATAAATATACAAGTACTTTACCAAGTTACCTCTTCACGTTTAAACCGATATATAATTTGGTATGACACAGTAATGGATTTATAGTTTGAGTCCCAGACCCAGAATGTTATCCTTTTTATCCCGAAAATTATCCCCAAAGAGAACGTCGAAGTCAAAGCGGGAAAATATTATACTTATCTTAGGAATGTATAAGAGAACTTCATGACTGCCTTTGTAAGCAGGATGCAGTTAATTTACTTAACTTGTTTATCATTAACATGAACACTGCATGCAAATTGGCCGCGACGTATGGCGAGCACGTCTCCTGAGGCGCTTCGCAGACGCCAGTGATGCGCTAGGATCATTAGGCATATCTTATAACAATGCTAGCCTACGTAATAGTTTTAAAAAATGCTAATGGACCGCGCCCCAGTTTATGCAATGAGGTTTGGTTAACTTCCGGGGAACGCACCCACTCATTACGCTCACTTTTGTTTTACCCGACATTGCACAAAAACACCGCAACCCGCATGTTTGCCAATCGTTGTGTAAACACTGTTTACATAAATAAATATGGAGTTCCGTTGTTTGCAAAACATTCGCAGAGCACTGACGCGGAGACTCACTACTAAATTAAAACAAAATTGAGAGCTGGAGCGAAAAAATCAATTACGTGTCGTTTGTCAGACAGCAGCAGAAGTAGGAGTGTAGCCAAGCTTTCCGAGAGGTCAAAAAGATCTAGACATACCTATTTTTATTATTAAGGCACCGCAAGAGCTTGTGCACGTCATTTTGATCACATAACCAGCGTAGACGCTTCAGATGCTGATAGGACTCTGTGGCGATGGCGGAACCATTAGTGTGTGCATATAAACTGTATGTTTGTTTACTTGTGGTGCGCCGGTGCACTGACTGCGTGACTTCCCGATCAGACCGACACACTGACTAATCAGACCACTCCATGCACTTTGAGTTACTGTCAAGTCATCAATCTAGGAAAGAACTAGAAATTGGTTAATTATTACGTCAAATTAGCTCTAAAGAATTTTCCCCAAAAGAATCCCGGCCCAAATGGATCAGAAGATCAATACCGCTGTATGTCGTACCAAATAAATAGATTTAGGTAACAAAATAATGTACAAATAAGGAATCGTCTATTAAAAAATGCTAAAAGAGTATCGCCTAGTAGTCTGTTCGGACTGCCCCGTTCACCCGGTTGTTTAATAAAGTAACTAAGTACCTCAAATAAAAATCTTCGTCATCACTCCATTCATCCGTCCAAGGATCCAACATGGCCATGCTTTATAAAAACTGTGTACTCTCAAATAGCGTTAATGTGTATCCCACTAGGATGACATGACACTACTGAAGGTTGGCGGGCAACGAGCTCGTGTCACACGCATCATCTCTAAATTGGGCCGTGTCCGTCCACTTGTCCACGGCCTATTGCCACTGTAAAGCAAGACTTATACTACATACCAGTGGCGGAGAGTCCATACAACTCGATTCCCACCGGCTTGCCTAATTTTCAGTCAGTCCAGTTCTTTTACTACGGCTCATGAAGAATAAAAAAGGTAAATTATTTCCGGCTTCTCTAAGAATATTTTTGACGCGCCGCCACTGCTACATACATAGAAACTTATAGCAAAAGCAACAAAACAAACTCACAAATCAGTACCTATATATCACTAAATAACAATGGAAACATTTGTTATGATTAATGAGTGATAATAATTAGGTACAATATCTATAACGTGAAGATATGTGGAACTTAAAGCCAACAAATTTTAATTTGAACAATTACGCATTTTCTACATTAATCTTCACGTCAATTAGTTCGATGAAATCAGAAGCCAATTGTTGAGATACTAACACGAACAGGGCATCGATTCCGCGATGAGCTGAGTAACTTACTCGTCTTAATTAATGCTAAATTAGACGCCTGCGTGAATTTGAACAGGTCATGATACGAAGGATCAATTGAATTGGATTACGGTCAATTAGATTTGATTTTAGCCTCACTAATCGAAACAATGAACCGTGTAGGTTTCATTAATTTAGTGTTTGAGGCGATTCTGGCTTTTAATTCTAATTTTCGGCCATTTAGTTAAATATGGTACAAAGTTAGATAATTATCGCATTTTGTCAAAAATATCCATTCCCGAAGAGTGTTGCATCACATTTCCTCGTGCGCGGAAGACATAAGCGTGTCTCTTACACGGGGGGCGTGGTTGACTGACAGAATGAAGGAATCCCCTTCAGGCTCTTGCGTGAGCGTGACGAAAGTTAATTACTACATTAACTGAAACCCTGTTGTGTTGACATGAAGACGCCCAGGTTAGCATTGACTGCGAGACCGGCATCATGAGTATCATGACCGAGAGTGTAGCTCACCGTATACGGTTGCTGGCTTTGTGCTGCGACTCGACGGTGACCAGGAAGACGGCGTGCGAGCGCGACGAGTGCTCGTTCATGTCGGTGCGGCCGGCGGCGCGCACGCGGTTGCCCGTGCGCAGCACGCGCGCCATCTCCGCCGCAGACTTGCACACGATCGACGTCATCTCCGGGATGTAGAAACCGTTCAGCTCCTGATCAACACACAACAAAATATAACAGGTTTAGACAGAACATCAAATCGACACGAAGTTAATTTGGGTCTTTGAGTTATGATAGGTAACATATATTGTGTGACAGCATCCATCCATACAATACGCAACCAAATTTGTGTATACTTTACCACCAAGGCAAACGCGTAAAACCTCTAGAATTGAACCCTCCTAAAATTGGGCAAGTACCTACAGCTAAGAGGTCTGCCAACCTTTGCTCTGTTGCAAATTTTACTGAAGGGTTTCTTTTGACTCGATAATTCCGTTGATATTGCAAACAGACTGAAATAAGACATACATAAAAAGTAATGGCTCCGTTTTTGTCATTTTGTTGGAGGCAGACAAAAAGTACACGGCCGCTCGGGACTTGATTGTTCGTGTCGATGTTGCTGACCCAATAATTATGCTAAATGAATACACAGTGGACTTATTCATGAATGTTAATATGGCAAGCCGGGTTATTTCGCGATTGCGTATAAAACCACATCAAACTATTTGTGCTAAAATGTTTCCTCAACTGTAAGTAATGCCTCCGGTGGAATTTTTAACAAATTTCCTCTTGTTTTCAAATATGTAAAGCCAAGTATTTGGGTCACATTCGACATAATAGATATAATTGTAACCTTGATATTAAAGCGCCGTGTAATTTTTTCACCACATTATAGTACCTACACACTGAATTGTGCCGGATTGCGTAATTGAGTGCATCGAAGGGTATTTCAAGATCTTTGCTCAATGCCTCATCAGGCCGTTCTGAAGGCAATAGAGTTTTTGAACGTACGTACATTCGAGAGCAAATGTAGTTAACACAATTGCTCCTTATCACATTGTAATAAGGTGAAAAACGGTTAACTTATTTCTGCTCCGCACTGTACTTCTTGTCGGTAAATGTCTGTTTTGCTGAGCTCGACAGCGCCAACAATTTTTTGCGCATCCGACTTGAGCAAGGTTATGCTCATTACTCGTGGTTACCGTTTGTCAAACGTTACAGAAAGGTTGAAGACGAAACGGTTCAAACTAACGAAAATCTACACCACCCACGAATAAAATCCAAATCTGCCCCAAAGCTTGCAATCAGAAGTTAACGCAGTAATGACAAGAAATTAATAAATAGTAAACGTAGGCTCATTTTTAATTCAATATACCGCAACACAATTAACTTCGCCTAATTTACTTTCGTTCTCGCAGCAGTTGTGCGCGCCTTAGGGGTTGGTAAACCCGCCGCGGTAGGTACGAGCTGAGCATGGACGCACGAGGCCCTTTGCTCGAACAGGTTGATTTTAGGGGCTTGACAAATCCTGGGGGCATATCCGTAGGATGTTCATACTCATACTCATTTTATGTCAAAGGTAGCTTACAAGTAGGGAAAATTCTTCCGCCTGATAACGCCTAGTTGAATGTAGGCGCCTGTTCGGTGAGTAACCACTAGAGTAGAGGTACCAGCCCGTAGGCAATATACGTTAAGGGCAGTGCTTGTATGCATTAGCCTCCCGTACTTATGGTTACGTGACGTGATGTAGGAGCTCGTTCTGCTGAACAGAGCGTGTGACTAGCAAAATGGTTGACATTGTAATCTAATAAATGCCGTTAGATTACGAATGTATGAGGAAAATTCTGGGGTAGCGGGGGAGAAAGTAAACTTGGTAACCTACCCTCAAGATTTTATTCTTTTAAAACTCTAAAATTAGTCATTCCTGGTGCATTGAAGATGAGGTAAGTACTACAATAGTAAACCAGGAAATATGTCGAGTATGCCACACTGTGGTGTAATTGGCACTGGATATATACCTACGAGAAAAATGCATTGGGGTGTCTGTCTATATTTTTGTTAAAATTTATAGGTTTCAAATTAAATCATTCTACTTACAAGCATGTTTTGAAAAGATTATAAAATGGGTATAGCCCTAGTTAATTACTATCCCACCTGTTATGGTGACTGCACTGCCCACCTTATCTATAAATTAATATAGACTTGTCCAGGTGCGGAGTCGAGTCGCGCACGTGTCATTAGGGCGTCATCAGGCCTAATCAATACTTCATACATAATGCTTTCTATGAATACTTAATATACTTATGGCATGACCTTATTATATTGAATGATAGAAATAACTAGGTCCCCATACAAGGGATGATAATGAATATGATTTTTTTTTAAATCTAGGAATCGTCGGAATGAGGTGGAAATGGTATATAAGTAGGGCTGCCATCCGTCCGGGTTTCCCCGGATTTGTCCTAGTTTGGAGGCCGTCCGGGCGGGGTGTCAAGAAGTGTCCGGGGAAAACCCGGACACTTTTCATGTAAGGAAGCACCTCATTGAATTTAAAGGTCTTGTTTTTTAAAAATATTATTTTCGGACTCGTCCGGGGGAAAAATGCGATTTACGCCAAATGTCCGGGTTTTTTTGAATCGTTGTCCGGGTTTGGCGAAATTCGAGATGGCAGCCCTATATATAAGGGATGTTAAAAGGGATGGTGTTATTCAAGCCGCATACCACCCGGGGCTTGAACTAGGAACTATTACTCTTATTTAACTTACTTACTTTGGTATGTTAGGTTAAACCTACCTCAGTGTAATCGAGTGTGACTATAGATACAATTTGAGTATTTTATATCTTTATTGCACAAAAGAAAATCAGATAGTAGATTACGAGTCTAATCTTTCATAGCATTGAAATCCGAAGGTCGAGCCACAAAACAAAGAGCTAGCCAAAAGCATGTGACGTAATTGTTGCATTAAGCTAAATTGCTCGTTTTCTAAACGGAAGGAAATGTGCGCCATTATATCTGGGACTGGTGTAGCCGGACTCAGCTTACATCTGAATAAATAGTGGCACTTTCAATATTTATTGAAATGACATTGTGTAGTAAAAGTATAATTGTGCATTCATAATTTACCCGATCAGCTGATGAAAGCACGTAATGCATTTGAGTTAGGCCTTGTAGTAACAATCGAGAACCTTGACGTAATACAATAGTTTTAATTTATTGTAGTGACGTAAAGGATCTGGCGCTCCGCCAAACCGTAGGCGCCTTGTTGAATGGAAGGAAGACACCATACGAGTACCAGGCGCGCGTAGTACAGTAACGCCCTAACGCCTAAGTAAGTCAGCAATAAAAGTAACTACCATATTAAGCCATACGAGAGGAGACCATTTATTCACTTACAATAAAAACTTGACATCTTCATCTGCGTAGTTACTTTTGATGCTGACTGTACGTACCTAGTTAAGCGTAAGTCTCGTAAGAGTCGTAAGATTGAATGTAACCGATTCTACAAAAAACAAGGAATGAAGGAAAATAATGAAGGAATGAAGGAGTTAGGGAAGGAATGGCTGACAAGTTCCCATCGATACCAGCAGGTCCCAGGATAAACTGAGCTATTAAAATATATAATCATTTATTTTTGCTGTCATGGCTATAAAATCTACTAGGTACGTCAGCATCAAAAGTGACTATGCATATGAATAATAAGTAAAAAGTTCTGATTCCCTTACAACAAAGACGTGACGTCTTCATATGGACATGTCCTGGAATAAATTATTTATTTCATTCATTCATGTGCGTAGTGTTAGTACTAGATTTGCTACTGACTGTACACGCTTTCGTCCCAACTTAAAGACTAATCACATAAGGTTCCTAATTCGAAATGACCTAGACCCGATCCTAAGTAGTTAGTAGAACAGCCGGCCACTATCGCTGGGATCGATAGCAGCTGATATCGATACATGATGCAGATAACGCGGCCCCGAAGCCGCGCGAGCCGGGTCCGCCTGTGACGTGTGCGTGTGCCGCTGCCGACGTCGATCACACAAACAAACAACAATAACCTTTAGTTTAGGTGTTTGGTTTGTACCTAACGGGAAATCAATGTTTACGCAACGTATTAGGTACCTACCTATACCTATAGGTCATCTATATATATCTATATATATATGGGTGTTTAGCTCACATGATCTAAAGCTAGCTACCAAGATATCGGTCTACATGGCTGTCGTTCTGCCGAATATACTTTATTCCTCTGAGACGTGGACCACTTATCGCCGCCATATTCGTGTACTGGATCGTTTTCACCTCAAATGCCTGCGCAAGATACTGAACATCCGATGGTCCGATTATGTACGCAATACCGAAGTGCTGCGTAGAGCAAATGTAGGTGGAATTGAGGTTTACATCATGCGCCGTCAGCTTCGGTGGTGTGGGCACGTCTCTCGAATGAAAGACCAGAGGGTCGCTAAGCGCATCTTCTACTCGGAACTTGAGGAGGGCAAGCGGAAACAAGGCGGCCAGCTCCTCAGGTACAAAGATGTGCTTAAGCGCCATATGAAAAAATGCTCCATAGAGTCCTCACAATGGGAGCGGCGGGCTGCAGTGCGGACCGAGTGGAGAACTTTGGTTAACTCCAAAGTTGAGAACTTTGAATGTCAACGGCGCATTGAGCTTGATGCCAAGCGCGATGAGATAAAAGCCCGACCACCTGCGGCAATATCTTACAATTATATAAATGGTGTGCTCACATGTCCACAGTGTTCTCGCGTATTTCTAAAAAAGATCGGCTATGTTAGCCACATACGAGCACATCATAGACAATTATTACGGAGATGATAGCAGTCGCCTTGGCCGAAATCGGCCGTGGAGCTTATTATATATGGGCCAGAAAGTTATCATCAATCATCATACATATGTAAAATTTTCAGAAAGATAGACACAGATCATGGATTTTCACATGCTAAGTACGATTCTGAAACCATTTTCGTTTCATTCACTTTCAATCATGTACTCCTGAATTCAGATACGTTGACGGAGTTTTTTCTACATGAGTAATGGAGGAGGCCTGTATCACTGTACCTGCCTAGGTGCATTGCATAAGAAATGACAATATTGATAATGATGTTAAAAATATTATCTCTTCTATTGACATGGTTAAGGCGTTATGTTGCATACCTATACATTTTTTGCAAAGCCATATGTTTTATCCTTGTACGCGCAAACATTGCCAAAACGAGCGTTGTTTAGTTTCGCGTGTAGGTAGGGCATGACTGTGGCATGACAGCCTTCACGTAGGTACCGCTCATTGATGGCCTTTGTTAGTCGAGTAATGAATCACGGGTCGCCGTCGCACATAGTGCGTTCGGCAAATAGCAAACCTCATGTAGGTACCAGAAATGTTACAGACCTATTGTAATGTGTTTTATGTAACTCTTTATTACAGAACTGACTAATTTACAGAACTAACTATCCAGCCTAGAACTAACAGCCTAACTACAGAACAACTTATTATAATAATTATAGCCAAGCAAGAGCCAATGATTTGGTTGAACAGCGAGTCGAATACTTACCTACTCGTACTGTACGCACATCGTGCAGAACGATACCTAGGTAATAAGCACAATGTCAAAAACCTTGGGAAATAAGTAGCTAGATTAATGCGAATTATAAAAAGCCAGCGTTTAGTGGAGCTAAAGCAATATCGCATTACAATCAAATAATGAGAATGAAAATGAAGTCTAGTCTAGACGGCGAGCACGACCCGCCGGTGGTGTGGTGTGGTGTAGCCGGGCGCGGGGCGGCCGAGGGGGCGGTTATCACCTCATCGCTCGTGCGGCGGCTCGTGCTAGCCTGCCCTAAGGCACACCAATAACTGGTGAAAATAGACAGTTGATAGCGCCATAATCACGAATTCATTAAAATCGACGAATGGCGAAAATTCCTGCAATCGGACGCAAAACGTCACGTTATGACCTATCGCGCTAGTCGGGCTGGAACTCCCAAAGGGTGGAATATATACTCTGTTTGTATTCCTTTATACATGTTAAGACGTCGTGCAAGGAAACAGGCCGTGGTCACGGCCGGCGCATCTTGTGCACAAACACAAAGCTCGTTGCGTCAATGTTGACTCCTCTGTCCTCGCACGGCGCAGGACAATATTTGCGTCTCGGAGTGTCATATTATCCTTGGATACTTGTTATTTAAGTGCAACATAATAGCTTGTGAAGTAATCTTGTTAGTATTTACCTACGTTGTATGCCCATGTGCTGAAAATAATGGAGTATGGACATTCCTTACGAGTACATTAAAGTTATCTGTAGGTATTTACAATTGGCATTGGGAAAAGTACAATTGAACTCATAAGCAGCTGCTTAAAGCAGCTGGAGAAACCGACGAAGTACCAAAGAGTCCAGCTGGACTTCGTCTCTTTCTCCCGTTGATATGGCAATTTGGTATGGCAGTATATACATAACGGACGTTATAGATAAAGTTACAAAGATGTAAAGCATTTTATTAGTGAGTCCGTACAAGTACTAACATCGACTAGAATTGTCTGAAACTCATTTTAGTTAGGTTTAGGTATATTACCTATACTACATGGTCAAGGCATATTATAACTGCATTAATAACTTTTTTAATTAATAATAACCACAAAACTAACGCCTGTTACAGCAACAGGCGTTTGTTTGCATTATAATAATAAGGAATCTAATGAAATAAAGGCGTATTAGTCCGAACACGGATGACGGATTAGCACTTGGCAGGGGTCCCGCTCCCGCACCGGTGTACAAGGGAGAGGCATTTTTATATTACAGAAAGTGAGCGTATTCGAGGAGGTCCCTGATTCGGGTTGTCAACCTCAAATATGTACAGAAGTCCGTTTCAGACCGAAAGACAATTTAGCTAGCGCTGTTAAAAATGCATCTGCTTGTTTACCATAAAAAAGAATTTATAGCAGAAGATTTTCTCGAGCGCCGTCAATTCGGTCCTGGCCGAACAATACTTGAATGAATAGTGGTACAAACTGACCTGTCCTCTAATGGTGAGCTTCTTGCAGTCCTTGGAGAGCAGATCCCTGACGTCCTCGAGGTAGAGTTCCACGTAGGAGCAGGAGACGAGGTGCGTGACGTCGCGCGAGGCGCTGGTCTCGATGTGCTGCCAGATGTGGCGGAAGGCGCGCGGGATGATGCCCTCGTCGGTGGGGGTGCCCTCCATCGTGTGCGTCTTGCCGGTGCCCGTCTGTCCGTACGCGAACACGCACCCGTTGAACCCGTCCAGCACCGACGCCACCAGCGGGCGGACCTGCACACATTTATGATATTTACATTCTTTACACATCAAAAGACATATTATACATAAGCGCACCTATTTTATTAGATTTAATAGCCGATAATTTTCCTGTGCAAGATCTTCCTTTGCATTTGATGAGGTCATATTTTTACAAAGTGTCACATAATATTACCATAATGTCCATAATGCTGCCCGTAAATGGCACCTTCGCCATGACGTAAGTACCTAAGCCAAGTGCAGTGTTGGCAGCCTTGACTCCATCAGATCTAACGACGCGGCGCCTGCGCGTGCTTTGATCGTCAAAAAACACCTATTAAGGCGCTATAAGATGGACCGAGAAAGGAATCTGAACCGTCTTAGGATTCATATGGATGTGGCTTTAGGGCCCAGGGTGTTGGGAAATCGATCCATCGATAACGCACGATATGGTATCGATCGACTGTTTTGCCTCGCACAAATTAATTTCGCTACGGAACTTATCTTCTCGTAAATTTATAATTATGATCATTTGAGTAATTTTAATTGCCTGTTGTGCTGAAAAGTATCGCTTAGCTAGACTATTATCTTTTTAAATTAGGTATACACTTAATATTTCCTTTAAAACGGTTTGAAGCAGTAATATATATCGAATCGAGAAATATACAATATCATATTAGTACTAGAGAAAACGAGGCCAACTCTTATCACTAGATATTACTAACAGTCCTATTATTCCGCCGTATTAGGATACTTCGTATAAGGTCCTGAATTTCTTTCCTTCTCAACTCCTCCAAAGGTAAACATTTTCGAAATGATCCTGCCTGTCTACTGCGGGGGAGGCTTTTACCGCTCTAGGCGGTCCTTACATTGACACCAAGAATTTAAACAAAATGTAAT
The DNA here is from genome assembly GCA_951800055.1 of Cenopis cana. NCBI lineage: Eukaryota > Metazoa > Arthropoda > Insecta > Lepidoptera > Tortricidae > Cenopis > Cenopis cana. Next base: position 18,713,409 of record OX637487.1, read on the forward strand.
AAAAGCTAAAAAAAAACTACGACAAGAAAGCTAACATCCCTCATTATCACATCAAGAGTCTATCTACTACTTTGCTACCAACACGCTTGGCTGGTAAAACTACAATGACTTTTCTATTCCGTTACAGATGCTAACTACGCCGACTAGTTACTACTCAGCGCTTCACTCGCCGCTGCGCGCGCGCCTTGTCGTAAATCATCGAATAAAGCGCACTTACGTAAACAGTACCTAAACTGCTCATTGTTGTGAATTTTACAGTTGTTTATATATTTGTAATATATTGCTTTTGCCCGCGACTTTGTAAGCGTGGAAGTCCTTTATATCGTATCCTCATACAAAGTGTCGACCCCCTTAGCTTAGGGGATGATTTTCTGGATAAAAACTATATCCTATGTCCTCGGGACACAAAATATCTACCGACAGAAATATTAGATACGTGTACCACGAAGTCAAAACGAAAACTCATAAACGAAGATGAGAGTTTGTACAGCTTATTTAGAGCACTTCATCAGCGCACCGGCTACTTCTACTACTGCCCACTGTACAGCCTCACACGAAACAACGGCAAGTAGGTACGACTGAAATAAATTAACAAATAAAACTTGAGTAGCTGAAAGTAGTTTCTGATGCTTCGTGCGGCGAGGTCAGACGGCGTCGGCACCGGCAGCGCCGGTCGCTGACGCATCGGTCGCAGCTACCCCCGCCTATACACCCTCGAACGATCACCATTAATCTACTTTGTTAACTTTACGTTCGTTTCTTGCTCAAAATAGATGCTAACTACCTAAGCCTAAAGCGTTTGCTAGACGAACGCCAGGCCCTGACTTTTACTTAGCTTTTAAAGTCTAAGTTCACTAAAGCAACTGAAAATTTACTCGTACGGTAAAAATATTGTTCCAGCTCATTTTAATTATCACTTTCGATTAGACAAATTTTGCCTCACTAATACTACTGCATTCCTAAAATTGGAAGAAGAGCCTTCGGCGCCGGCACTGAGCTGATGACGACGAGGCTGCGCCTATAGTGCGCCTGCGCCGGTATGGTAGGGTAGACAAAATAAAGAGAAAAAGAAATAGCCTCAGTATCTCTCCCTTATCTGATTTGATACGCATACGCATGCAAATAATATTACTGATTGAAGTTTACAAGACGATAAAGATAAACATACAACACATACTTAGGTATATTTTTCATTTCAAAATTGCCTGTATAACAACGATGCTCTTCACGTTACGCACAATATAATATGAAAACATTGTACATCGTAAAAATAACGACTTTCTCTAACACACTAGATATGGCAAAAATACATTATGAATGAATGAATGAATGAATGAATGAATGAATGAATGAATGAGAATTTTATTTGGTATAAAACAATAACATACAGACCACAAAAATAAAATAATTTAAACATGAAATATACCAAAATGGATGCCGCTCAGCATTCAGTCATGACAATCATGACGCTGATTTTCAGGGCAACCAGGAAACAACAAATTATAAAATAGTGCACAGTTACAACTAGAGAGAGAACTTAGTATATATAGTGACAGACAATGTGGGAGACGTACTCATACAGAATAAATTCCTTGCGTTAAAAGCGCATACTTACAAGTAAATCATAGCCTGGATATAATACTAAATGTACATGAAAAAATAATAATAATATATATATATAACCAAATACCTAACAATACTTTAGAACATTATTGTTCATTAATTTGTAAATACCGCGTTCACTCGAGATCAGATGTAGGTAGAGGTAGTGCCTATTTATAAATAACGAAAGTGACTCTATACGTCTATTTTTTCGTAAATATGAAAAATGCAGGCCCCTGAAAAAGAAATTGATTAAGGGTTAGGCTATAAGCAATTAGAAAAGTGTAATACTTGGGGTGGAAGTTTGTGCGATTAACGAATTCCACGCAGTTAAAGTTGCGAAATGCGAACAAACGCTAGTGGTCATTATCAACAAACATAAGGAAAAACCAAACATGCTGTGCTGTCACGCTCGCGAGTGCGCGCATGTTAGATCAGTTAGATGTCATGATTTATGACAAGGAATTTACCAAATACAAACGATTAGTGCATTCAAAACTTTCATTATTTAAATAGCTACGTTTCTCTCAAGAATTTATACAATAGAAAGTCAACCGCCAAATTTATGAAGTGAGCAAGGCGCGTGCGCGTCAATGTGCTGAAATAGCGCGTGTGCGCAGCGTGATGTGTATTACAGGCGGATTACAGCAAAAACTGCAGGCGGACGGCGCGGCGGCCCGCGTAGCGTCGCGCGCGCACGGGGTTGCCGTCTACTATTTGAAAAGTCCTGACTAGATACCTAGTAAAATGTATAGGTACTTAGCGTCTGATGTACAGTCAGCAAAGTAAGTCCTCTACCACTTTTGGACTTTCACACACATAATAGAGTCGAAAAGTGGTAGATCACTTTTTTGGTCGACTGTACAGTAACGAAAAAGCGCGCAAAAATATCTGACTGTTCTAGAAATAGTTAAGCCATATTCTCACGTCTTGTGTTGTTCTGTCTGTCATAAGAACTAGAAAATGCAATGACTGTACGAATACATATACAAATACATTCATTCGGGCTTGAAGACTTTGAAGTCCAAAAATAAATAAATAAAATATATTTGTGGACAATCTTACACAAATCAACCTAGTCCCAAACTACTCAAAGCTTGTACTATGGGTACTAAGCGACGATATACATACTTATATAGATAAATACATACTTAAATACATAGAAAACATCCAAGACCCAAGAACAAATATTCGTGCTCATCACACAAATAAATGCCCCGGCCGGGATTCGAACCCGGGAACCCAGCTTCGTAGGCAGGGTCAGGGTCACTACCAACTAAGCTAAAGCGGTCGTCAAATATAATTTAATTAATTAATTTTAATTTAAAAACATAATTTAATATAATTTTAATTTAAAAAGAGGCTCATACTGTGTTCTCAAAAATCACATAACGACCTTAATCAAAGCATATCGTCCGACAAACGAACATTTTGTAAGTACTTATTCATCAATTAATTACAGAACACTGACTCTCCCGTTCTCTCTTGCTTTTTTGATAAATTCTTGGCATGTCTAAAAAATCTGGTAACCCCGGTCGCACCACTTGCCAATAAAAACTTGTACGTTTTCACGGATGATCTAACCGGCCACTGTTGCCTATTCAACCAGCCCGCGATGTCCGTTACCTTTGTAATTGAAAGAAATGTGGCAACCTACGATAACTGTTCCATTGGGTTCGTATCAGATTCTTAAATTCAATTGGACTATGGATTGCGTCGCTTACTCAAGAAATTGGGTACCTAAACTTTGTAACTAAAGCTTAAGCCACACAGAGAGCGGGCGGGCGGTGGCGGCGCGGGCGCGGGCGGCGGCGGCGCGGGCGCGGGCGGCAGCGGCGCGGGCGCGGGCGGCAGCGGCGCGGGCGCGGGCGGCAGCGGCGCGGGCGCGGGCGGCAGCGGCCTTTGGCGGCAGCCGCCACCGCCAAAGCAGCTCCCGCACCGCCACCGCCCGCGCCCGCGCCGCCGCCGCCCGCGCCCGCGCCGCCACCGCCCGCCCGCTCTCTGTGTGGCTTAAGCTTAATGCAAAACACAATGATATAAATGACTGAATAACTGAATATACCTAATAAGTACCTAAAATGGACCGGTCTACTTATATGAAGTATTCGGTTGGAAAATTGTTTACCCTGTACTGTTTCTATGTTTGTATTTTCAAACATCCAAATAATTCAACAATATGATATCATCAATTCATTTGATATCAATATGAGTAAGTGAAAAAGTATGTCGGTTAAGTATAGGGCTCCCATCGGTCTGGTTATTTCTCTGACCTAATTAATCACAATTACTATCGTATTCATATGCCAATAGACCTTGCCGCTTCACACAACCTTCAGCAACGCTGTTTCTTGCGTTCAAATGCAGAGACACAAAGATAAGCTAAACTATGTATATCTTGTTTACCGCGGACCGAACCCAAAAAAGGAGTTGTCATCTTACTACAATCATCCCACTCCTAGCGCACGGTGTTCTTAGTGACTGCTGTTTGACCACCCACCTTGGTGACAAAAGTAGTGTTATAAAGTGGTTAGTGTGCTCACCATTTCGTCGTAGATGGTCTGCGTGTCGGCGCTGGCATCGTAGACGGCGTCGTACGAGAACAGCTTGTCCTGTCCCTTGGGGTTGAGCACCTGCACGGCGCCGCGCTCCGGCCACACTTGCACCACCTGCGCACGACCACAGGGTTACTCCGGCGCAATCAACACGTACGAGACGGCCCCACAGGCTAACGCCTGCGGACAGTGGCGTCTCACTCAATATGTACCTGTAGTAGTACTTAAAAAACCTGGCCGAGGACCTGGTGAAAAGTGGTGTCTACTCCACCAACAAGAGCTAAGTTAAATTTTGATGATGATTAGGACGTATTAGGTACTAGTAACTAGTAGACCAGCGAATTTAGGTTAATCTTCAAAGACCACCTTTAAGCATGTTAAAGTACCTAAGCAAGCGGAATCAGCGATCGGGTTGAACATCTCACCACAGCCCGATTGGTTTCATTGGTTAGCTGTAGAAAAACCTTAATTGCTGCCTGTGGGGCGGAATCTTATTATTCCCCTCGCTCGTGCCAATTAATGCGCCACGTGGGGTAGTCCAATAGATGAATAGCGAAAGCGGTATTTATTGTCACGTCTTTTCAAATCAATAAATTGGCTTCGGCAACATTGAATGGTCGATTGAGTTTGCGCTTAGATGTTATCAAAAAATGTCACTGATTAGTCAATTGATAATTTCCTTCACCTTCGTATCAGCGTATACGCTAACACGTAACTTAGCTAATTCATAAAATTAACCTCCTTTTACCATCCGCATGTCAATCGACGGATTATAGTGTTATGAATTATGATGTATTACAATGATGATAAAATGTGATCCAGTCTGCCGTAATTAGTGAACAGTCAGAAAAAATAACCATTGATCGAGTGCATATTCTTAGTGCTTCGTGAAATGGTACTCTCTCCGCCTAGTTTACTTTACCAAGTCTTAATTGCTTGCGCCTAGTTATTATAATAGTTAATTATTGCGATTGTATAACTAATGGACGTAACCATTAACCTCCCACGTGTTACCATATGAGCCGCGAGGAACGACCAATTAATAATACATTTAGTGAATCACCGGCCATGATCCCTCGCTCCCGCTCCCGGCCCGAGCACGGTACGATTGCGTTTGTCATGGGATTAAGCAGTAACCGACATTTTCTGACTTAAATGACAGAAAGTGACGAAACGTCTCAGCATCTTGATTCTTGAATTTACCGCACAACAAACGCGAGCATCATGACACCATGAGGCCAGTCTTGGCAATGATGAATCATTCTGCTCATTTAAGTAGATACTATTTGACAGATAATGATTTACTTGCCTTGTTTTAAAATCACGTTACAATCATGAGTATAGTTAATACACCTTTTGATTAATTAACCACCACCAGACCATACATATTCCACACCCGCATTGGAAACGTGCTCTTGATTTAGGGCAGGCATTCTCGAACGAACGAACCAAGTTCCAAATGTCGAGAATGCTACATGACGCTAAATTTATTGTATTATTTTACGTAATCCTTTCAACAGCCCCGAAAACAAGCACAGAGCGTCTGCAATGCGGATAAATGTTGCACATAATATAAAATTGTAAATAACATATGTGGGTAATCCATGTCAGTGATGACCGGGTTTCCTGACACCGGGCCGGGTTAGTGCAGATGCAGACACCATGAGCAAACCTGCAGCGGCAACTCGGACTCTGCAAACTGATCGCTCCCCTTCGTGGAGAGTCGCTCGTACCATTTCTGATCAGTCTGTCTGATCGTGCGGCGTTTCTTCGCCACCTACAGATAGCCAAACATGTAGACAAATGTTCAAAGAAATCAGGTTAAATTCCTGCCACAGACATGAAAAATGTGAAAATTAAAAATACAGTCGTTGCGTGCAACGTGTGCACCTGATTATCTTTTTCATATTCGTAGACTGCCAAGATTTGAAAATAGATGTAGTTCGCAATCTTCAGGGTTTGGCGTGAAGAATCACGTATTTTAGTGTGTTATGGTGGTGTTTTAACATAGTTTTATCTGTAGAACTAGAACTACCGCCGCTGTCGCGCGGATCGGCGTCGGTGCGTTGTACAGTCAAGGACATAAATATGTATACATTTTTGGACCTTATTTCAATGGATTAAGGTGAAAAAGTGTATACATATTGGTGCCCTTGACTGTACAGTCACCATCAAAAGTAGCTTGGCATATGAAAAAGTCAAAAGTCGTTATTACAAGGGAACAAGAACATATGACCTCTTTCATATGCCAAGCTACTTTTGATGCTCTGGGTTCAGTTCAGTCCTGTTATTTACACCGCAACCCAGGGCATCGTTACAGCACAGGTAAACGATAAGTTTGACCTCCGATTACGAATAGTGATCATTAATTTAAGAATCAAATTATACTAGCGACGAGTTCACGGGCAAATAGAAAACTCTTCACTAATAGGCGGTAGGCGCACGCGCCGCCTCGGTATATGTAAATGTGCCGTTAATCATATTCAAATAACCGACGAAGTGCAATCTTATCGCTCTACAAGTTAACATAATGGCTTTATTTGGAAACAGCCTACGATTATACTTTTTACAATACAACCTCAAACGACAGTTACTGTAAACTGGAAGCGCAAATGTGCCTTTATCGACAAACTCAATGACAACACCATGAAAATATAGACTACAAACTGGTGTCGAGGCTGCCATGTGTGCGAAGCGTACGCCACAGTAGGCTCTTGTTGGCAATATCTATAACAGGCGTTTCCTGGCCGATGCACAATACGGAATGAAATTGCCATGGCAATATCTGTAACAGGCGTTTCCTGGCCGATGCACAATACGGAATGAAATGTTGGCTTGACACGAAACTTATTTCAGGATAATAAGGTAATCTGTTTAAGTACCTATGATAAATTGTAATTTAAAAAGCTATGAGCTCGATTGAAGGTAATTGTCCGGTTTGCAAATTCAATCAATTGTGAGATGTAAACCCGTGTCTTAGTGTTTAGCCAGGTTTGCATTTTTTGGGCTTGTCACCATGTTTGTGGCAAGTAAATCAATACAACGAATGCGTTTAAAGTAAGGGCCTGCCATACATGTATGTTTTATGTCACGACACGAGTCGTACGAGCTGAGCAATTTGATTTATTTCCCGCACATGTGCATCGGCAGAAGGCCGGCAAGTTGACCAGATGATCTATGCCTAAATACGGCACGCTGCATGGACATTACGCCTCACCTACTTACGGTAAACACGTATTCATAAACCGGTTTGCAGCGAGTTTGAGCACGTTCTATTATAAATTGATCCCTGTAACAATTGCGTGTACTGAAGTTTATGTAGACTTATACTGGACTGCTTTAAGCGCAGCTGTGGATAGTTTGCGAATAGTATAGACACAAAATAAAGAATATACAGAAGGTCCGTTCCCGCCGTTCTTGAAAATACATACCTAAACTTGCCAGACTCACAGGGTTGCTTCTGTATTGATTCTGAATTTTAAAAAGGAGCAGATAAATTAAAAATTCTTCAACATGACATTTAAATATGAACCAGCGTATCTTGGTAAAAAACCGGCCAAGTGCGAGTCGGACTTCGCACATTTAGGGTTCCGAATCAACCTCAAAAATATGATTTATTCATATATTAGTATTTGTTGTTAAAATATACGTAATATTGAACATTGTCACCAAATTTCAAGTTCATAGGTCAATGAGAAGTCTAAAAATTCTTCGGAACAAATTTTGTGACATACGACGGACGGACGGACGGACGTCTGGGCGACACCAATAGGGTTCCGTTTTGACCCTTCGGGTACGGAACCCTAATAAATTGATGCGTGACCCGCTGCGAGTTGTGACTTGTGACCGGCGGCGGTCGAGAGCGCCAACAAAAATATACCTAATTAATTAGGTACCTACTTAACTAAACCATAGTACTACTTAAATACTGGCGTTTTACCAGCGAACGATAAGATGAATGTGTAATGGTTGATCGTCGTTATCAAAGCGGCAAGTTTCAAAAAATTACCTACCTACCTAGGTATTGTAACTACCAAAATGAGAAAACCGTTTTATTTACCTTTCAATATCGTTTGAAAATTTGAAGAAAGTGTAGGCACCGTTTTTTGTTGTATTTAAACAATAAAATACATTCCAACTGTAATAATATCGGTTATTCATTTTGACGTACTGTGTACGTGACGTAAACTATCTACGTAGCGGCGAGGACGTCAAGTGATCAACGCGCGCACAACTAGCACTCGCGACGCGACAGTGACAGTCGCGACTAAGCTAGTCCGAAATCAACCGAGAATGCCTGTAAATGTTACGTCATTGTGCGTGCGGCGAAAATGGCACTTTGTACTGAGCGGACTCTCTGCTCCGGCGCGCGCCGCCGCTATTTACTTTGTGGTATAGAGCGCTTCGTTTGTTTTGACGGTGCCGTCGCTTCGCGTGTCCCGTCTCACAATATTTATGGCTCCGAATGTGGGCATTGGAATCGAATTAATCTTCGGCAGATATCTTTGTACTATCAACAAGCGAACCGATTGCTTATCATTATCAATTATCTGAGTTGTTATTCTTAAAACTAAGCCGGACGCAGCGGTACAGCCGAACCAACATAAGTTTGCCTCCAATTACGTGTATCTAATTGTAACGAATGCAGGGGCAACTATATCTGAATTGTGAGGAATAAAACATCTTTTGCAAGTAGATAACTTAAGCTTAAGCCACATAGAGAGCGGGAGGGCGGTAGCGGCGCGAGAGCGGACGGTAGCGGCGCGTGAGCGGGCGGTAGCGGCGCGTGAGCGGGCGGTAGCGGGACGTGAGCGGGACGGGAGCGGGCGTTAGCGGCGCGGGAGCGGGCGGTAGCTCCCGCGCGGCTCCCGCCTGCTCCCGCGCGCCTCCCGCGCCGCTACCGCCCGCTCCCGTCCCGCTCACGTCCCGCTACCGCCCGCTCCCGCGCCGCTACCGCCCTACCGCTCTCTGTGTGGCTTAAGCTTTAGGCTGAGTGATTAAGTTTTATTGCCACTAGTTACAATAAGTATCGCGGGTTCATGCTAGGTAGGTATCTAATAATTATTCATTCATGTTGTATCTAATTAAACGGCCGGCACATAGTGAATGCGGCATATATGAATGCTGCCTACCTGCCAAGAAATTGTTAAACTGATGGATAGGTTTTTACAGACATAAAAACTATGTTCATGGACATTAATCGAACCATAAATGGATGACTGTGGGTAGGGAGACATATTGTACATATGAGTAGGCATAATCTTAAAATAAACAATACTAATTTTAAGATGACATAATACCTATGTTATGAATAACGAGAATCTTATCGGGCACCGTGGACGTAGGTAAACTAATCTAGAAACGAATGAATCAGGATTACGGGACGATATAAATTCTGGGCAGTGGAGAAGAGAAAATTCTGTGTCTCTGTGTGCGAAAATAATGTACTACTACTCAGTAACGGAATTGTATTATGTTTTTGTCTATTTTCGATTCCATTCCGTACCGGATCGGCATACAATCGTAGCCGTTTTTAGGAGGAGCATATTTTTTTAAAGATCTTCAATACTTCGGGCGCCAGAAATTCATTACGTCCATTATCGTAACGGTCTACTCGCCGCCGTCAAACTGGTGTAATGCCGGAGCAATATTAACTTACTTTTCAAGGGCATTATAGGATATCGAGACAGGTGGTCATATGTCTAGAAATAGGTTGACCGGCGGGAATCGGGTTCTGGACGTGCGCCTGCCGTGTATTGTGTTATGTGTTATGTACAGTCAAGGGCACCAATATGTATACACTTTTTCACCTTACTCCATTGAAATAAGGTCCAAAAATGTATACATATTTATGCCCTTGACTGTACTAGTGTCAGTTTGTAGGTATAATTATAATTCACCCGCGTATAGCCGTAAAGTTTACGTACGACGGTAAAACAATCAAAAATATGTGAAAACTCGTGAACAATATTTGACCATTGATTCGGATGTTTTAATCCTGTGTTAATGTATACATTCGAGTAATTGAAGCATAAACTTTGAGAATTCCGTATAACTAGGCACACTATATTTTATTATCGGAAAAATAGGGAATAGGGTCAGGGGTTTTTTTTTACGTCGGTTATAGCTAACTAAGTGCGCTGGTTTGCGACCACTTGGATGAGTTGAAGAACTGAAAGGATATTTTCGCGTTTATTTGATGGATTCCCATTCAATAACTATCAAATAAAATGCATAGGGTTTGAAACGGTTTGTTTAACAACCAAACAAATTTTAGTTTCTCTATAAAAAAAATCGTAGAAAATCTCAGGTGGTTGAAAACCAACAATGGTAGGTAACCGGTTTTTTTCTTTCAAACAATTATTCTCCTCTCACCTGTGAGAGGGAGGCCTGTGCCCAGCAGTGAGACGTATATGGGCTGATCGTGATGATGATGATGATTCAGGAAAAGTTCTCAGTGTGTAAAGAGGGAAAATTCCTAGGTGTTTACAATGCCATTCGTGTGTAGACTGTAGACTAGCAGAGCCACTCTGCTCGCGACCAGCTGAAGAATGTCGACTGCATGCGTGCAGCAGACAGTGAAATAGAGCTCAACTAGTAGGTAAACTCATAACATAAAGAGCTCTAAGTATATACATTGTCTTATACTATACTGAAATGGTTTCAAAGAAGATTGAGTATTTAAATTATTATTATAATAATTCGCCATATAGGAGTAGGTAGTCTGAAAATAATTGTTACCTAACTAGGTAGGTACAGTCAGCAGCAATGGTTGCTACGCGGGCGAGGTGTTCAAAATGATCTACACACACTCTTATTTCCTTATAATAAAGATGTGTGAAGATAATTTTGAGCACCTCGCGCGCGTAGCAACCATTGCTGCTGACTGTACCTAATTGTTTTCACTCTCTAAGACAGGTGAAGGACGAAATGTCGCGGCACTCACGGCCACTCGAGTTTTTACTCGATTTCCAAACGGGTTCAAGGGTGGTATCGATTCAGCCGTTAATCAGCAGTTAGCTGAATAATTTATCCATTGTGTTGTGCAATAAGGAGCCAGAACTACGCGTTAGTATAGGCGTGAATTTGCAAGGAACGTTGCCGCGGCCCACACAGCAGAACCGAGTCTCGGAAAATTGGCCGTGTATAACTCCGACTACTAACATGGATATGTCCTGGGCCCATGGGATGGATCCGAGCCGAACCTAACAGCTGCCTCACCATACCGCTTCCTGCCGAGTTCCCGAACCATCAGAAACTTCACCTGGCGTGCGTCCGCCGTCAGTAATCAGTAATCAGTCATTTATTTGCTAAAACATGGTACAAAATAGGTAATTATCGAACAACAAACAAACACGATCGCGTGCCTTCTTTCGACTACAAAGCAAAGCAATGATGCTTCGCATTGTTTGCTCGCATCTTTTTCTCTGCGCAACCGTAACATAAACAAAGGCCCACCTCATCATGTCCCTCGGTCCGCTCGCGGTCGGACAGCGGCCGGCAGCGCACCACCACCTTCACGCACTCGTTGAGCGCCGTCCGCGGCCGCGCCGTCTTCTCCATGCTCGCACCCTCGCCCTCGCAACCAACCGACGCAGAGTCACCCGTATCGATCCATCCGGGGTGTACCCGACATCACCTGTTTCTAGCTTCCACTGCACATTAACTGATCACGACTACAATTTTATACACAGTGATATAAAACACAATAAAAGGGTAACTCGGTGATAAATATTTAGAAACGTAACAAAAATAAAATGATCGTAAAATTTAAACCAAGAAAAATTGCACAATACCACCACCAGCGGCCGTTCTTAATCAACTGATTGGTTCTTTCAAGTTTGACGTAAGGTTAATGTTGCTATAAGTAAATCCAAACTGCCTGTGTTGTGTTTGCATTATTGTTCTAATTGTGACATATTGCAATTTTTTATAGAGATCCAACTAAAAATAACGGGAATAAACATGCGGCACGCGTGTTTTTAAATAGTTTGAAAATAAATGACCGCAGACAGCCATATTGTACATATTTTCAGCTATTAATTATGTTTACTATGGCAATACTGAGTAAATTTGCGTTTAGTTACTACTAAAATTGATAAGGTTGAATGCAATTTGCAGTTACAGATTGCAGTCAACTCAACACATTCTACTAATATTCATTGACAATCACGTAGTATTGAAGACATTGCTGCTTAGTACCTGGCGCCTGCCTGGCTATATACATAATGTTTGCATTAACGTTTCTTTGATTTTAGTTTTAATTCATATAACACAACAAAGCTTACATTATAAAATCGAACGAACGAAACGCTACTATCAGTTTGACACTAGCAAATGTTTGTCAAGTCAATGTTGTTTCGTGTTTCGCTGTAGATTTCCGTGTTTATTTTTAAATATAAAAGACGGTATCTGAGTAGATTTTATTCATTTAGTTATTTTACTGAACAATATGTCTACAAGCTTAACGATCAACTTGAAGAGGCCCAGCAAAGTCTATCATGAGGGGGTAAGAGCTGCATTCATTCGCTACAATAAAATAACACAACACCCCCTTTATTCCAATAAGATGACGAATGTTTTGATAAAAAGTAGCCATTTGCATCGTTTAAAAAAAAATTACGTTGTTTTCAAGAATCTTGTGAGCTCAATTAGTTTAATCGCAACTCCAAAGAGGTTCGTCATTTGTTGCGGTTTGCAGGAAGTAATCGCGGGCGTGGTGGTGGTGGAGAGCGCGGCGGACGTGCGGCACGAGGGGCTGGCCCTCGTGGCCGAGGGCGCCGTCAACCTGCAGCTCAGCTCCAAGAACATCGGCATCTTTGACGCATTCTCCAATGGCCTTAAGGTATAGCTAAAGTTATGATGTGTGTTGGTGTATATTGATCATTTGACACGTTTTTACACTGGCTCAGTCATGAGATAATATTAACACAATGCAAGTTTTTGCATACTTGAGAGTCTTTGTCAGGACAATATTGATTGAAATACTTGTTAAGTTAAACATTTCATAAATTATTATGTACCTATCACTACTAAAAAATTCTACTGTCCTCACTGGATCAGCATCATAAAAATAACAACTGAAAATTAAAATTTATTCATTTGATTTGCAGCCAATCAATTTACTAAATACATCAGTGGAGCTTGCTCCTCCTGGGAAAATCCCTGCAGGAGTAACAGAGATCCCATTTGAGATCCCGCTGCGCGCGCGTCAGGCCACGTCGCCGGGGTACCCGGGACTGCTGGAGACGTACCACGGAGTGTTCGTCAACATCATGTACACACTCAAGGCAGGCATGAAGCGGTCCTTCCTCAACAAACCACTCAATGCCAGCTGCCAGTTCTTCGTGCAGCATAGACATGTGAGCCCTTTTGATATATGTGCAAGCCTGTGAAGCGCTGTTCATCCAGACATTATAATTATACAACAGACAATGAAACATCATTTAAAGAGTACCTAAGTAAAGTAATCAAGGAAAATTGTAATGAACAAAAGTTACTTAAATGATGTGAAATAACTACATGAATACGATATTTATTTATTTAAACTTTATTGCACCAAAAAAAACTTGTATGCAACTCATCCAACTCAAATAATACATAGTGAAATGATGTTAGAAACATCTCTTTTCCGCAAGGATTGTTTGAGCAAGTGCTTGAAGAGCATGCATTTAAACATTTTGCTTGGTTCTTTTGTAATGGTCAGAGAGAGTGGTAATAATACTATTAATAAATAATCCTTTATAGCATCATGAAAGAGAAAAAGATGATTGGGTTTCAAGCAAATTCGGATTTTAGGGATGGATGAGAGTTTATGGGAGGTATATTTTTGCAAAGCAAGTAGTTGTTCTAGTGAAGTATTGTGTGTGCAGGCGGAGCCGCCGGCGCCGAGGCCGGTGCGCTGCGAGATCACGCCGGCGTCGGTGCGCGCGGGCGGCGGCGCGGGCGGCGCGCGCGCGGCCATGCCCGCCTTCAGCGTGTACGCGGAGATCGACTCCACCGTGTGCGCGCTCGACAAGCCGCTCACCGGCAAGGTGCGGCTCCGAGCGTGCCACTTGTTTGCCTACTCACTCTCACGAAGGCTCGTTGCTTGCGAGCCCGTCTAGCCACATGCCGTAAAGTGGTGCGCGAGCGAATGGCTTGTGTAATTTGATGAATGCCAGGATACAAATTTAGACATAAAGGAAAAATTGAAAAATTTCGGCTCCGGGCAGGTTTCGAATCTGCGACCTCCCCTTTCGTATTTACTTTTAGACCGTGGGCGTTGTAGGTTTCAAACCAAAAATTGTATTCTGAATTTTTGACTTTATAGTTTGGAAATTAGAGAGATGCACTTTTTAAGACTTTCACAGTGAATATCTCGCCAACGGTTGACTTAAAAAAAAAAGTTTTTTGAAACCCCTATATCTTTTTTAAAGGCCTATCCTATCCTATACCCCACACGCCGATGAACATTGTTTTTTTTTTCAGTGCAATCTTAATTGGGCTTGAGTGTCCACTACAGGGCATGTATGGTTGAAATTATTTTTGTTGAACGTATTTCTATTAAAATGATATTGGATTTCAACCTTTTTGTTTGAACGGTAAAGTAGCTTTTTGAAAGAAATGCTGTGGTGCAATTTGTTCAACTGAAATGATTTCAAGTATACTGAGATCCGTCCTTCGTATAGTGCCGTCCGTTTTACTCGTATAGTATAGTGTATACTACTAAAGTGAAAGGGACAGCACGACATGGAGTTGGGATATGTGAGTAGAGTGTCAGGTCCGTGCCGTTGCAGATCCGCGTGGACCTGTGCTCGGTGCCCGTCAAGTCCGTGGAGCTGCAGCTGGTGCGCGTGGAGACGTGCGGGTGCGCGGAGGGGTTCGCTAGGGACGGTAAGTTACAGACCCGCGTGGACCTGTGCTCGGTGCCCGTCAAGTCCGTGGAGCTGCAGCTGGTGCGCGTGGAGACGTGCGGGTGCGCGGAGGGGTTCGCTAGGGACGGTAAGTTACAGACCCGCGTGGACCTGTGCTCGGTGCCCGTCAAGTCCGTGGAGCTGCAGCTGGTGCGCGTGGAGACGTGCGGGTGCGCGGAGGGGTTCGCTAGGGACGGTAAGTTACAGACCCGCGTGGACCTGTGCTCGGTGCCCGTCAAGTCCGTGGAGCTGCAGCTGGTGCGCGTGGAGACGTGCGGCTGCGCGGAGGGGTTCGCTAGGGACGGTAAGTTACAGACCCGCGTGGACCTGTGCTCGGTGCCCGTCAAGTCCGTGGAGCTGCAGCTGGTGCGCGTGGAGACGTGCGGCTGCGCGGAGGGGTTCGCTAGGGACGGTAAGTTGCAGACCCGCGTGGACCTGTGCTCGGTGCCCGTCAAGTCCGTGGAGCTGCAGCTGGTGCGCGTGGAGACGTGCGGCTGCGCGGAGGGGTTCGCTAGGGACGGTAAGTTACAGACCCGCGTGGACCTGTGCTCGGTGCCCGTCAAGTCCGTGGAGCTGCAGCTGGTGCGCGTGGAGACGTGCGGGTGCGCGGAGGGGTTCGCTAGGGACGGTAAGTTACAGACCCGCGTGGACCTGTGCTCGGTGCCCGTCAAGTCCGTGGAGCTGCAGCTGGTGCGCGTGGAGACGTGCGGCTGCGCGGAGGGGTTCGCTAGGGACGGTAAGTTACAGACCCGCGTGGACCTGTGCTCGGTGCCCGTCAAGTCCGTGGAGCTGCAGCTGGTGCGCGTGGAGACGTGCGGCTGCGCGGAGGGGTTCGCTAGGGACGGTAAGTTACAGACCCGCGTGGACCTGTGCTCGGTGCCCGTCAAGTCCGTGGAGCTGCAGCTGGTGCGCGTGGAGACGTGCGGCTGCGCGGAGGGGTTCGCTAGGGACGGTAAGTTACAGACCCGCGTGGACCTGTGCTCGGTGCCCGTCAAGTCCGTGGAGCTGCAGCTGGTGCGCGTGGAGACGTGCGGCTGCGCGGAGGGGTTCGCTAGGGACGGTAAGTTACAGACCCGCGTGGACCTGTGCTCGGTGCCCGTCAAGTCCGTGGAGCTGCAGCTGGTGCGCGTGGAGACGTGCGGCTGCGCGGAGGGGTTCGCTAGGGACGGTAAGTTACAGACCCGCGTGGACCTGTGCTCGGTGCCCGTCAAGTCCGTGGAGCTGCAGCTGGTGCGCGTGGAGACGTGCGGCTGCGCGGAGGGGTTCGCTAGGGACGGTAAGTTACAGACCCGCGTGGACCTGTGCTCGGTGCCCGTCAAGTCCGTGGAGCTGCAGCTGGTGCGCGTGGAGACGTGCGGCTGCGCGGAGGGGTTCGCTAGGGACGGTAAGTTACAGACCCGCGTGGACCTGTGCTCGGTGCCCGTCAAGTCCGTGGAGCTGCAGCTGGTGCGCGTGGAGACGTGCGGCTGCGCGGAGGGGTTCGCTAGGGACGGTAAGTTACAGACCCGCGTGGACCTGTGCTCGGTGCCCGTCAAGTCCGTGGAGCTGCAGCTGGTGCGCGTGGAGACGTGCGGCTGCGCGGAGGGGTTCGCTAGGGACGGTAAGTTACAGACCCGCGTGGACCTGTGCTCGGTGCCCGTCAAGTCCGTGGAGCTGCAGCTGGTGCGCGTGGAGACGTGCGGCTGCGCGGAGGGGTTCGCTAGGGACGGTAAGTTACAGACCCGCGTGGACCTGTGCTCGGTGCCCGTCAAGTCCGTGGAGCTGCAGCTGGTGCGCGTGGAGACGTGCGGCTGCGCGGAGGGGTTCGCTAGGGACGGTAAGTTACAGACCCGCGTGGACCTGTGCTCGGTGCCCGTCAAGTCCGTGGAGCTGCAGCTGGTGCGCGTGGAGACGTGCGGGTGCGCGGAGGGGTTCGCTAGGGACGGTAAGTTACAGACCCGCGTGGACCTGTGCTCGGTGCCCGTCAAGTCCGTGGAGCTGCAGCTGGTGCGCGTGGAGACGTGCGGCTGCGCGGAGGGGTTCGCCAGGGACGGTAACACATTACTTGATGCCACTGCACTCTGTTAGCAGAACAAAGTTTTTAAATGATTAAAAGATTGCTTGGCACTACTTTCTTTAGCCAATGTTTGGAAGTACGAGTATAGTTTGGCAAATTCGTTCGTGACACTCCCATGGTCCTGCGGTGCGGGCGACGGGGAACGAAGGACAGCGGGGGCGGTATGAAGTGTGCGCGCGGCGGGGCGGCCGGGCGGCTGACAAGACAAGAGCCGAGCCTAAATGGGGCCGCACATAACAAAACGCACCGCGCGGACCATGGGAGTGTGAAGTGTCCCGAACGAACTTGCCAAGCTATACTTGAACAAATGATTAGATTAGGTGATGTTTGTGTCGCAGCGACGGAGATCCAGAACATCCAGGTGGGCGACGGCGACGTGATGCGCGCGCGCGACGTGCCGCTGCACATGGTGCTGCCGCGCCTCTTCACCGCGCCCACCACCGCCACGCCGCACTTCAAGATCGGTGCGTCACTACACTACACCACACTACACTACACTACACTACACTACACACCAGCCGGGCTGGTCTCGCGTCGCGTCGCCTCGTCAGCTGTGCGGGCCACGTAGCACTGGACCGGCGCAACTAGTGCGGAACGTGGGAAATAGTGAGACAGACCAAACTGTGTCTTTCACGTGCAACTCAGACTAACCAGACTCCACATCTAATAATAATAACACTACGGAACGAGGTGGTTGTATACAACTTTATATATAAGAGCGACAGAGAGAGACACATTATTAGTGGTCCTTGTCATAGTTTCACTTTTATCTGCCACAAACTATTTATGACTCTGTGGCAGACAAACGACTACCCACGGAATAATAAAAACCAGTGGAAATGGCAAGGGGGCGTGCCGCGCTGTCATAAATATGAGGAGATACGCAGCATTGCTTCAGTTCGCAGCTTTCGCTTGTGCGTGACAGTTGTGTCGCTACCATTACAAAAAAATCTAAATTGCATGAAAAATGCCATATTGCGCAGTTTTGGAGTACAAAACCGATAGCCGGAGCAAAAACGTTGCCAATGGTGGTGTTTCATACCATCGCTAAGTCTTATTTTATTTTATTTTCAATAATTTCAAATATTCTGTTTTAGGGCATTTTAAGCATATAGACACCAAACAAAAATAAACCTTTTCATTAAGCAATAGAGTTGATTTTGCACCATACGTCAAAGTATGCAGCGATCTAGAACATTCGCTACTCAAGTAGTGCGCGAATGATGTCGATAAGTTATCGATATTTGGTGCAAGTTATCTATTATAAACATCGATTTAATATACCCTAGATACACTATCACCTACAAATTCAAGAAGAAAAAGTGTCCAGCCGTCATTGCGAGTGTGTGCGTGTCGGAGATACACTACACAAACATAAGTCAATTGGGATGAATTTCTTTTTTTTCGATATTCAGCCTTATGTGTCAAGCATACGATTGTATTTTAAATAGAGTGTTTGGCGGTTATAACCTTACAGATTGCACGGTACAATTGTGGAAAATTTCTAAAAAACACCGAATTATTTTAAAAGATTTTACACCGTAAGTCCAAGACAGTTAAGTTCAATTTTGTCTACGATAATTTTCCACTAATTTTTGGACTGACAACACTGGACTTAGGGATGAAATTGGAACAGAGTCCGGATGGAGTCGAAAATGTTTTTGTGTTTTATTTTTTTAACAGGTACTGCACCGGTGTTGTTGGTTCTTTTTACAAGCTTTTATTTAACTTCCAATTAACGTATGTATGTTTGTAACTATGTTCGGGTGTAATCTTGCAGCTCAATTTTAAAGCAGATATCTTCAACCGATTGAGCTGAAATTTTGTATACACGTTTAATTTGGATGATAGTGTAATATTATGGTACCATCGAGCTGATCTGATGATGGAGACACGAGGTGGCCATAGCAACTCCTAAACTACACAACTCGTCATGTTCGGGCTCTTTGAAATGAAACGGTCTCTATGAGTAGTTGATGTGATGACTGTGAAAAAAAAGGCAATAGGAAAAGGTCGGCAATAATAAACTTAAAGCAATAATATTTTTTTGACATTATAATCATCATCATCATTCTATATACGTCCCACTGCGGGGCACAGGCCTCCTCTCATAAATGAGGGGGATTGGGCAGTGGTAATTTTTTGACATTATTATATATGTATTTATTTTTTTAAATACCTTATATTTGTTTTTTACCTCAGAACTCAGCGTTAATGAACCGATTTGGAAAATTATTTTGTTGATTGATTGAAAGCTTACATACCATAATACCTTCTAATGATGGGAGCCATGAGGAATTGAGGGAACTCTTCAAAAATACAAGGGAAACATTTAGCGATTATAGTATTTTCGGTAAAAAATCGAGCATTCAGAACTAGCATTTGGTGAACAGGAGCTGATGACGAAGACCATGGATGGTTATCCAAAACTCCTAGTGTTTCATGGGTGGCTGAAGCGATGGAGAGGCTGATTTAAATGGTTCCGCTGTACTGCTAAATTACCAATGACCTGATCTGGTATTTGAGGCCGGAAGGTAGGCAACGGAAATCCGCAATAAAATAGTATAGCTTAGGAGTGTTTGAGCTTCCTACCTACATTCTTCAAAAAGAAGCGTAAATTCTATGAGCTACTAGTTATTGCCCGCGACTTCGTCCGCGTGGAACTCGTTCATCGCGATAGAATTTAAGTACTTAATTTACTACCTTAATACTTGTTTACTTATACTTTAATACTTGTCCATTTTGATTAAAAATATGTTTCAGTCTGCGACTCCATTCATTCGAAATTTTACTATAGGCCGATTCCACAATATTCCGTTTCGTTTCGATATACAGCTATTTAAACGCGGGGGAAAGAGACAGTAGCGTTGCTAGGCGTCTGCCTGTTATTTTCAAATTCTTTAAATAATATTTGTTATAAGCGTAATACAATTATATATTTATCAAAATATGAAACTTTAAAGAAATACTCATCGAAAATACGAAATTTCATGCGTTTTTAAAGTCGTTAAGGTGTTGTTTTTGAATTTTTTTACGGAGCACTTCGGCATGTTGACAAGACGGTGGCTAGCGCGCAACTCCGAGCGCACGAGTGCTTACAAGGCATTTAAGCACTCTTGAGCGCGGACGTTTTTGACAGGCGGATAGTGTATCTAGGGTATATTAAATCGATGATTATAAAGATTGAAATATAATTCAATGTTTTTTAGGGTTTAAAAGTAAAATAATGTAATTCATTGTAACTAGTGTACGGGGATTAAATAATGTATCTGTATTTCAGAGTTATTGAAATTTTTGCACTGATAGTATTGATTTTCATCAAAATCGTTAGAGCCGTTTCCGTGATCCCCGAAATATATATTAGAATTGCTCGTTTAAATATATAAGATACAATATAAGTCAGAAATATATTGACAGAAGTAATTTTTTTTAAAACGAATATACGACATTAATGTTTTTTTTTTCGTTATTTTAGAATAAATTTTGGACTTAATTAAATGCCATGACCTATTCTTATTTTTAGGGTTCCGTACCCAAAGGGTAACACGGGACCCTATTTGATACTAAGACTCCGTTGTTCCGACTGTCACCAGGCTGTATGTCATGAACCGTGATAGTTAAACAGTTGAAATTTTCACAGTTGAGTATTTTTGTTGCCACTGTAACAAAAACTAGATAACAGAAAAAAAAATATTTAAGGGGGGTTTCCATAAAACAGACACTTTTTTTGCAGTTTTTAGGGTTCCGTACCCGAAGGGTCAAAAAGGGAACCCTATTGGTGACGCCCAGGTGTCCGCCCGTCCGTCCGTCCGTCGTCTGTCACAAAATTTTGTTCCTAAGAATTTTTTAACTTCCCGTTGACCTATGCACTTGAAATTTGGTGATAATGTTTATTATTACGTATATTTTAGCAACAAATACTAATATATTGATACTTTTTTGTGGTTGGTTCGGAACCCTTAATGTGCGAAGTCCGACTCGCACTTGGCCGGTTTTTACAGATAATGGTACAGAATCCAGCGTGCGCGGGTCCAACTCGCACTTGGCCGGTTTTTTATATGTTTTTTATGTGTGCGTGTGTGGTAAAATAAAGGCTTAATAATGTATATATTACACTTGCTACATTATTATTACCTACATTATTATTTATTGAATGCTACCAGATATCTGATACTAGATAATGACCAAAGTTATTAAGTCCTTCTTAAATAAAATGTTTTCGTACATTTATATTACAATATCGATAACGTGGAAGTGAAGTATAGCACATCACTCAAAGTGCTCTATCGGCGAGTAGCCGAACTAGGGTATGTACTCTTATAGTTTTTCTCTTAGCAGTTCAGCTATTGAACGCTAGATGGCAGAACTTTGAAGGCGCAAAAGAATTTCAATCATGTCGCATGCACTTAAAGTTTAAATTAAGTGAAAGCTCCGTTGTTCATAGCACCTTTTTAAATAAAATACTACGACCAATCACTTTCAAGATTTCAATGTGCTTAGCATTATGATAGTGTGAGTTTTAGCGACACCGGTCTCGATACTAATCGCGACTTATGCCATTTCCACTGGTTTTTATTATTCCGTGCGACTACCCACCAAAGGATGTTATGTATGTTAAGGCGTTTTTATAAATTTAGCTTAGACTACTTTCTATATTGAATAAGATTAATAAGTATGATATGAATCTTAATGTTATTTTTTTCTTGTTTCAGAATTTGAATTGAACATCGCTGTGATCTTCGAAGATGACTATTTGGTGACGGAAAATTTCCCAATATTGTTACTCCGAAGTAGATAGCCTAATAGTGACTAGCGTGATTTGGACCAATCATATATACAATTTTAAGAACACTTATTTACTAAACTACAGTAAATTTGCCTATTTGAGTTAAGTTTTATATATTTTTTATTCGTTTTAACAATAATGGTGGCATAATAAGACATTCCACAGTCCAACTAGGTAAGTTGGTAAAAAAAAACACTTGACGTTGACAGTGACAGTTGACATTACATTAGTGAATGAATGAGAATGACTGATACTGTACGAAAACAACTTGATTGTGAAAAAGTAAACAAATAAAGTGTTATTTATTGTTAGTTTGGAGTTTTATTTATATAAAGCAGTGAGATTTGAGCAAGCAAAAAAGTGAGATTCAATTGAACATAAATGGCGCACTGAAGTATTCGTAGGACCGACAGCCATGTATCACTATTCAAACCAGACTATCCACAATGGATACCCGCAGTTCTTCGGAGTCCCTACGTGCACCGTGCCGGCGTCGGAGGCGCAAGATAACCAAAAGCCAGCTCCTTCACAAGGAGGAGCTGAGTCGTCGTCAACTAAGACGAAATGTGAAGCCGAAGGTGTGCACTCGAAGGCTGGCTCGGGCGCGAAGAAGGGCAGCGTGGACACGTCCAGCTACTCGGTGGAGGAGCGCGTGGTGGCCGCCGCGTGGGTGCACGAGCGCTACCACACGCACACCTCCATGGGCCAGGTGAGCAGCTCTACCAGTACTTCAATGCTCTGTAGTAAATACTGAAAAGATCTAATAGCGATGAAGCTTCTCATTACATGAAAAGCTGTATCTATCAACAATGAAGAGCAATTCCATGGCAACTCATTTGGCAATACTGTTGTGATTTAATTCATTATCACAGTTGGTAAGTTATATTACAAATTATGTTGCCAAATGTATTTGTCTGTATCCGAATATATGATGTCACTCAGTTAGGTTTAAACACATGCGAAAAAGTATCAGAGTTACCACAGAATTGGTCTAAACCACACCTCGGCTACCTACTAGCAGAAACGGGAGTTTCTCATTTGTGTTTTGATCCTCAATACTTGGGTACTTTTTCCATGTTACAAAATGTGGTGTCACTACATGGATAAACCATCAAAATATCACCATAAATAAAATTGTAAATTACAAAAGATTATCAAAAATTTACTAAATATATCAGATTTCAAGGCAGAGTAAAAATGTGCAACAGAATCCTTGATAGTTAAATAATAAAAACTATGTAGATACTTACCTAAACACAGTATTTTAAATTAAAATAGCAATTAACTTATTTTATGTCACACCTGGCCATAAAGTGGCCATTATCGCACGCTCCGCGCGCGAAAAAATCCACTTCCTGGCCAGGGGGTGACATAAAATTTTGTACTTACCACGGGCGATAATAAAAAAAGCCTCAGATCGCATATTTATCGCCCTTGCCTTCGGCTCGGGCGTAAAATACCTGCGATCTGAGACATTCTTTGTTTTATCGCCCTTGGTAAGTAATGTACTATTACCGTACATATAATGCTTAAAATGTTGTTTTTTGTGTTATCAATTTATCATACTCTCTCAATTTGACCAAATTAATCTGAGTAATAGTACATTACTTACCAAGGGCGATAAAACAAAGAATGTCTCAGATCGCAGGTATTTTACGCCCGAGCCGAAGGCAAGGGCGATAAATATGCGATCTGAGGCTTTCTTTATTATCGCCCGTGGTAAGTACAAAATTTTATGTCACACCTGGCCATAAAGTGGCCATTATCGCACGCTTCGCGCGCGAAAAAACCCTCTTCCTGGCCAGGGGGTGACATAAAATTTTGTACTTACCACGGGCGATAATAAAGAAAGCCTCAGATCGCATATTTATCGCCCTTGCCTTCGGCTCGGGCGTAAAATACCTGCGATCTGAGACATTCTTTGTTTTATCGCCCTTGGTAAGTAATGTACTATTATGTCACCCCCCTGGCCAAGAAGTGGGTTTTTTCGCGTGCGGAGCGTGCGATAATGGCCACTTTATGGCCAGGTGTGACATAAAATATATTTTAGCTATAACACATAACAGCATATCTGTATCAGCATGTCTGCTAAATGTTTGTGTACTACGGCACTGTAATTCCAGATAAAGCAGCAGTTCGAGTTGCGGTTCGGACGGCCGGCGCCCGCCAAGAACACGCTGCTGGTGTGGGAGCGCAAGCTGTTCGCCGCCGGCTCCGTGCACGACGCGCCGCGCGCCGGCCGCCCCGCCAAGCGGTACGTGTTGTGGTGTATGTCACACCCTAATAACTCAGCTGATCACAGCTGATCACAGCTGATACACATCTGATGGAAACTTAACTAATATTAACCTTTGTACCTTTTCTCAGAACAAAGGAATGCGAGAGACCTTGATATTGATTCCAAGAAAATAGTATTACCATATGTTCTATATTGCATACCAAACTTTTAGTATAAAAGCAGTGTAATTGTTACTCAATAAATCAGTATTTCCTCGAGTCTCGTCTTATCATTATTACCCGTAACGCTCCACATCTCATGGCGACCCTTCCAGACGGTCTGCGCCAGGCAGCCCCGATATAGTCACCTGGACCGACCAGCCAGCTCCGCCACACCAGCCAGCCAGCACCACTGCGTCAGCCAACCAGCATAGCCAGAAAAGCTATGGGGGGACAGTGCACCAAAACGGACCAGAAAGAAGAAGTTATTATTGCCCAAAACGGAGCCGAAAACAGCGCCAGCACGAAGCAGATAGACAGCAGCACGGCAGCTACATATATCTCCACAGCAGTGCTGATATTACTAGGCGTTATTTTCCTGTACGCCATTTGGAAAAAAATCCATAAATGTCTCACGAAGAAAATTGAGAGACAAGCAGTGGCAGCAACAATACGCAACACCAAGGCGGAACAGAGCGTCTAATCTCCAGTCTACGGCCTGCAGCACGTCAGCAGCATCACCCACACGCAGCGTGAACACCAGCACCAGCCGCGCCGCCGCTCAACAGCCCAGCTGTTCAACAGCTGACAAACAGATGTCGACAGGTACAATTTTAAAAATTAAGTAGTGAATTTGGTGATGTGTAGACTATTTTTGTATTATCTAGTTTAGTTTCGTGGTTCAAGTGCTAGCTAAATTCAAATAATGTACATGTAGCATGACCGAAATTCAAAAATTATATGACCAATTAAAATCACTACAGGAGGATATTAGAAAATTAGGACCAAAACGCCGAAAAGAGGCTATTGGCCAAAATAAACTCCAACAAGTAAAAATTTTATATGGTCAGTATAATCAGTACATAGAAGAATATAGTTCTAAGTTAGAACAATCGGAAATTTCTGTACAGGACAGTGAGTTAATCCAGTCTATTTTAATAAAAATAGAGGAAATTTATAACAAAATTATAAAAACCTACGAGCAAGACCAAGAGCACGGCACCATGACGTCTACCGAAAGCTTTGACCTAAAAACGGCAGTAGCATTGCTACCAGTCATGGACGGTTCAGAGGCCGTCACTAAACAGCTCATAGACGCCATAGAGTTGTACTCTATGATGATAAAAGACTCAGACTCAAAATTATTAATAAATTTCGTCATTAAGACCCGATTAACTCAAAGTGCTAAACTTAGAATATCAGAAAAACATACCAGTGTAAGCGATTTAGTTGATGAGATGAAAATCCACTTATTACCAACAAAATCAGCAACCGCGATACAAACCAAACTATTAACTATTAAACAGGGAAATAGATCTATCGAGCGATATGGACAAGAATTAGAGGAACTATTCGTAAACCTCACGGTAACACAGGCCGATGGAAAGCCGGAGGCCTATAAAATATTACAACCCCTGAACGAGAAAATGACTATAACTAAATTCGCAGAGGGTTTGCGAAATGACAAACTAAGTACCATTATAGCGTCGCGAGGTTACACCTCGTTAAAAGATGCTATACAGGGTGCAAAGGACCAAGAGGTGTCCGTATCTACGCCCAATACGGAGCAACTATTGCACTTCCGGAACAAAGGAAGTTACATCCCAAGGACATACAGGAGCTATTACAATAGGGCTCCAGTGGGTAAATACCCACAGCGTACACTCCCACCGCGTGGTCCGTCATACAAAATACCATGGCGACCTAGAGTGTACACTCAGAGGAAAAATACTCGACCTATACGACCCGCGAATAACTATAACACGCGTACGTATAATAATTACCGCGAAAAACAATCTAACAGGCGACATCACGTTAATACGGTGATAGAAAATACACAAGACGAAAATCACTCGCCTTCGCCGTTACAATTTTTTCGTGAATAAAAACTACATTCTAACTTATAATCATATGAATTCGGTGCAATTTGCAATAAACGACACAGCGCACATATGGCTTATAGACACGGGCGCCAGCCTTAGCGCCATAACATATGACGCAGCAAAATCATCCCGCGCGCGTATGACACCCAGGACGACCCACATCAATGGAGTCGGAGGAAAGATTACGTCACACAGTACAGTTACTTTAAAATTACAAAACGAAAGTAACACATTTCAACATGAATTTCATGTTTTCCCGAAATTACCAATACAAGTTGACGGGATACTCGGACAAGACTTTTTGATAAAATATAAATGTGTCATAAACTACGAAAACGGGACAATCACACTGAACAATAACAACGAATTAATTACGATACCATTAATTTTACAAAATAATGATGACGTCACCATTAACTCAAATCAAATAAAGTTACCAGCTCGAAGTGAATCCATTATAAAATTATCTACAAATTACACGGGGGATTGCGTTATATTGTCAAGTGAAATTGGAGAAGGAATTATTATAGCCAATTCTATAACTAATGCCAAAAATGGAAAAATAACAATTAAAATATTAAACACGCGTGACGAAATCATAACTTTACACAATCTTACACCGGAAATACGACCATTACGTGATTATAATTGTTTTTCATTCGACAAATGTCAAAACAATGCAGACAGAGTAAAATTACTTTTTTCACTTTTAAAATTCGACAACTTAAATAAAGAAGAACAAAATTCTATTGCCAATATTTGTGCAAAATATGCCGACATTTTTCAACTACCAGGCGATTCGTTAAATACCACAAATTTATATGAACAAAAAATACGTTTAAAACCCAACGTATCACCTGTATACAGTAAACCCTACCGGTTACCTCAATCACAAAAATCGGAAATTAAAAAACAAATACAACAAATGTTGGAAAATGACATCATAGAAGAGTCCCAGTCGGAATGGGCAAGTCCTTTACTCCTTGTTCCCAAAAAACCAGACTCAAGCGGAGAAAAGAAATGGAGATTGGTAATAGATTACAGAAAAGTAAATGAAGTGATAGAAAACGATAAATTTCCCCTCCCCAACATTACAGAAATCTTGGATTCATTAACCGGTGCTATGTATTTCAGCACTTTAGACCTAAATCAAGGTTATTATCAAATCAAACTTGACCCTGAGAGTAGAAAATATACCGCTTTCATTGCGGATAAACACTATCAAATGAAACGCCACCCCATGGGATTAAAAACAAGTCCAAATGCCTTTAGTAGAGCAATGACAATAGCTATGTCAGGATTAAATTACATACAATGTATAGTATACCTAGATGACATCATTGTCATGGGTAGAAATTTAGATCAACACAATAAAAACCTATTAGATGTTTTTAAAAGATTACGAAAAGTAAATTTTAAATTAAATCCACAAAAATGCAATTTTTTTACAAAAAGAAATTCTCTACCTAGGACACGTAGTAACTCCAGGAGGGATAAAACCCGACCCACAAAAAATAACAGTAGTACAAAATTATCCAGTACCAAAAAACGCTGACGAGGTCAGACGTTTTGTAGCATTTGTAAATTACTATCGAAAATTTATTCCAAAATACTCCGAAATAACCCAACCATTAAATAATCTATTAAAGAAAAATGTAGAGTTCAATTGGACAAAACAATGCGACAAGGCGTTCACAACTCTAAAAATAGCCATCGCCAGCCCACCTGTGTTACAATACCCCGATTTCTCAAGTGATAACACATTCACGATACACACAGACGCCTCGGGCGTGGCAATAGGTTCAATATTATCAAATAAAAATGGATTACCAGTAGCATACGCAAGCCGACCATTAAACGAGGCAGAAAAAAATTATCCTACAACGGAAAAAGAATTACTCTCGATAGTATGGGCAGTAAAATACTTTCGACCATATTTATACGGACGTACGTTTAGAATTATAACAGATCATCGCCCTCTTATTTATTTATTCAGCATGAATAATCCATCGAGTAGGCTCACTAAGTTTCGTTTGTGCCTAGAGGAATACGACTTCGTAGTAGAATATTTAAAAGGAAAAGATAATGTAGCTGCAGACGCATTATCTAGGATCGAAATTACTAGCGACGAGCTTAAAAATATGACAAAACAAGTCATATCGGTAATGACTCGAGCACAAAGGAAACGTATGGGAGAGCAAAAACAAGTAAATAATTCGAGTAATAAGGATTCCAACTATGACGGGTCTGATCAACCAAGTATAGTGGAAATTCTTAAAAAGCCAAATAATTTGCCAGAATTAAGTTTCAATAAACGAGACTATGACAAAGTAATGAAACAAACAGACTGTATTACCAGTCAGAATAATATTATTGTATACTCGCAATCCTTACTGACAATGTGTGTCGAGCCTAGTACTCTATCGCGTACGAAACGAGCTTTCCTCGCGAGAGAATTAGGTATGTTTTGCAAGGCACAACAAATAACAGAAGTATGCATACTACGTAAACACGACACCGCGTGTATTATTGAGGAGCTAGCTCAATGTATAAATAAATGTAAAACCGGGTCCGGACCCCGATTATGTATAATTAAAGGTGTCACAAAAGTAAGTGATAAGGATGACAAGCGAGTCATATTAAACGACTTTCATTTATTACCGACCAGCGGTCACGCAGGCATTCGACGAATGACCAATAACTTGAAGCGTTACTACTACTGGCCCGGAATGGATAACGACATTATAAAATTCGTAAAAAGATGTGATAAATGTCAAAAACAAAAATTCCATAAATATATAAAACAGCCATTATGTATTACTAGTACGGCAACAGCTTCATTTGATAAGATATTCTTAGATTTATGCGGACCCCTAACAAAGGATACGAATGGTTATTGCTATATACTTACGTTACAGTGCGAGCTCACAAAGTATGTAGAGGCATATCCACTTCTAAATAAGGAGACCGAGACAGTCGCGAAAGCTTTAGTTGATAATTTTATATTGCGATATGGAATTCCTAGAGAAATCGGAACAGATAGGGGAAGTGAATTCATTTCATCAACTATGCGCGACATTTGTAATATTTTAGGTATAAAACAATTGCAATCAACCGCTTACCACCATGAAAGCCTTGGTTCCTTGGAAAATTCGCATAAAGCTCTAGGAGCATTTTTAAGAATACAAACAGACAACCAGGCTCATCAGTGGTCAGATTGGTTGCAATATTGGTGTTTTTCGTATAACACGACAGTGCATTCAGCCACTAAATATACACCATATGAATTAGTATTTGGTAAGTTATGTAATATACCAAGTAATATTATTAATCAAGTAGACCCTATGTATAATTATGATTCATATCCTATAGAATTTAAGTATAGATTACAAAAATCCCAAGAGGATGCTAGAAATAATTTAATTAAGACAAAAATGTGTAGAAAAATAAGTTATGATTCCAAAATAAACCCCATTACCTATAAAATAGGAGATTTAATATTAATCAAAGGGGAAGATAGACATAAAATGGACCCGGTATATAAGGGACCATATACGGTAATTGAAGATCAAGGCACGAATGTAAAAATATTAGCGCTAGGTAAGGAGCACATTGTGCATAAAAATAGAACTAAACCTTACTACACATAAAAAAAACTATGTATAAGTAAAAAAAAAAAAAAAAAGTATAATAACATTTTTAATTTAATTTTTTCATAATTATCATTAATTTAGTAATAAGATCATTTATATTGTTTTAAATTTTTTTTTTCCTCATTTACTTATTTTTTTTTATATTCCTATAGTAATAAAACTATAATCGAATAGTATTAAGTGTATTAACTAAAGAAAAAAAAAAAAAAAACAACAAACACCGTTAAAAACATATAGATGCGTATATTAAAAATGTAAAACGCACAGAAAAAAAAAAAAAAAAACACATATATATATATATATATATATATATATATTTAAAAAAAAAAAAAAACACTAAAAAAAGTCACTATCACTGAGCACACTCTCATCGAAACCATTCGTATCACCCGCCTCAACGGCCGTTTCGATGGCCTCGGATAGCCAACTCAGCCGCCGCCAGCGGACCTGCCAGAAACGCCCGCCGGCGAAAAGGCCATACTCCAGGAAAAGCGCCTCCGCAGTAGAAGGAACCATGCCCAACTCCAAAAACAGCATCCCCTCTAGCACAGGAGATGGGTTGATAGGGCACATTAGTGGATGCCCTACGGGTGCGTCGAAAACAGCCACGTACTCAACAATACCCTCCACGACGCGCCGCGTCGCAAATAGGAAGGTGATATCGTGCTGGGAGCTGAAGGCCTCGCAGCACTCAAAAATGCGATATAACATTACATCAGCCTCGACAACAACGACAGACATGTTTGCTCAATAGTTAAACACACAAGGGACAGTTATGAAATGAATAATTAAAACATACAACTAACCCATTATAAAGTAACAAGAAACCTACCATCTGATCGCATACCATCACCCATATAGGGAACCGCAATCCCTTTACTACAGGGAATGTGAAATGATGCGAAACAAATAAACATTATAATAATAACCCGATATAATATCCCATATCAAATCGAACAAGAAACCTACCATATAGGGAACACGTAATGTAAACATTGTAACTAGTATTAAGATACATTAAGAAACCATGTATACCATAGACTTAAGTTAGTTAAGAAACCATGTAAACCATAGACATAAGTTGATTAAGTTTGCAGAAGCCAAAAAAATAGTAGTTATGTATTTTACTATTTTTTGTCTCAAAAAAACGGGGAAGCTGTGGTGTATGTCACACCCTAATAACTCAGCTGATCACAGCTGATCACAGCTGATACACATCTGATGGAAACTTAACTAATATTAACCTTTGTACCTTTTCTCAGAACAAAGGAATGCGAGAGACCTTGATATTGATTCCAAGAAAATAGTATTACCATATGTTCTATATTGCATACCAAACTTTTAGTATAAAAGCAGTGTAATTGTTACTCAATAAATCAGTATTTCCTCGAGTCTCGTCTTATCATTATTACCCGTAACGCTCCACATCTCAGTGTGATACTATACTACTGTGGTTACTGGCACCATGATCCCACACCCTATTACTTATCATAATATGATGGGGTCTTATGAATATTACAAACAATTTATATGGTTCGGAATATTTCATTTCTTCAGCTCCATATTCATAATTACATTTTCTTTAAAACTGCTTCGTCCCCGGTCGTCCCTTTTAACTAAGTTTAAGTTAATTTTATGACTTTTTGGAAATCGTGAAGGGGTCAGGCCTCATGAGGAGCTGGACAATTTGGCATTTTGTTTCTTTCACCAGTTAGAAATTTAGCATGACAGTTTAAACATAATGTTAAGGGTACAAAGCGGTCCTCGACAGACCGACCGTAGTCGTAAGTTGGGTTTCTGTGCAGGAAGCTGGCTGCGGACGAGGTGAGCGCGTCGCTGGCGGCGGCGCCGGCGCTGTCGGTGCGCGCGCGCGCCGCCGCGCTGCACGTGCCGCGCTCCACGCTGCGCGCGCTCATGCGCCACCTGCCCGCCACACCCCCACCCCCACCCACAGCCACAGCCGCCGCCCAGGCCGGCCCAGGTACGGCCCGCTCTCCGGAGTCTAGCTCAAACTCGTCACACTTATCTAAGAGAGGTAGGACCCAGCAAAATGTCAATTTGCTCGAAATTGGAGCAGCCCAGCTGGGGAAGCACCTCCGCCTCGAAGAAGACCGCGACCATAATAACATTATTTACTATGCCGGTAAGTAGCGTTGTGTCCCTGGAGGTGAGCGAGGTTGCCGGGCCGCTCGAGGATGCCCCGTGTCGGGAGCGAGGGACCTAAACTTGTCGCCCCGTCTGCTGTCAACACGGTGGATCCTCAAATTTTATAAGGGTCGGCAACGCGCACGTGACCGCTTTGGAGTTGCGGGCGTCTATAGGCTGCGGTGTCCACTTCTCATCAGATGAACCGTGCGCTTGTTTGCCACTGTCGTTGTGTAAAAGATAAACTTGGGTATGGAGCTCCTGCCGCTTGAATATAATTTTTAAGAAAAAAAAAACGACTTAAATGGGGGAGGCCGGTGAAAGATTATTATACCTGATGATGATGATTATACCTACTTAGATGGTGCACTCTTAGATTCCATATAATGAAATAATAGTCTGGTACAGAATGAGGGGCATTAAAACTCGAGTGTGTTTTATGAAACGAGCCGAAGGCGAGTTTCATAATAAGGTCACAAGAGTGTTTTGATGCCTAATTATGTACAGTTGCATACTTACTTTATCTACACACATATTGTGTACTCTAACATGGGTTCAGAAGCCGAAGGCAAATGACCTGCATTGCTTGCTACCAGTACCAGTGCTACCGGTTACATATTTATAGTAACCGATACTATATAAAATTTGAAATCCTCATCCCCGAATTAGTCGAAATCGAGTATAATGACGATTTTTCAAAAAAAAATATTTTTTTTTACTTAAGACTGCACCGAGCAAATTTCTGAATAATTGCGATGGTTGGATCACTTGCTGTATTATTATTACTAAAGCTTGAATTCTGTAATTCCTATATGATATTTAAGGATACACTCTACATGTCATGTGTTTCAGAAACACAATTACTTATAGTTTTCTTCATAAAAATTCAATCCAAAGTTAGCTCTACTAAAGGAAATAAACGCAAACTACAACGTTAATACTTTATGAAAGGTCTTCAATTTTTGAATAGTAACAAAACTACATGTTATCTAGGTCGTATGTGTTTAACATTTGCAAAATGTGGAGATTTTTTAACAATGCAAAGGAAATTCCGAAAATTTGACCGGCCGCCGTAGTTTTCTTGCCGGCAGATGGGCTCCGGCCCTCAATGGGAGCAGACGTATGCTGCTTTTCTCAGTTTGACATCTCATAAAAACACGCTTTTTGACAGCTTGCTCGTATACAAATACAAAATGTATACCACACACAAAGATTGCATTAATTGAAGTAGGGTAAATAAATGTTGACGTGTGGCTATTGAAGATTCTTTTAACATGGAATTTTTAGTATTAGCCATTCGTTATATCATAAAAATGCAATCTTTGGTCCCCAATGTTTACTAATGCAACTAAATTATAATGATTTCCTTTACGAAAAGGCATTTTAAACGTAAAAAGGTTACCGATGTATTTCAGTTCAAAGTAATTTACTTTTTATAAATTGGCCACCCAGAACGGAACGTTATGACATTTATGTCACTCATCATATTTCAAATTATAATTTGTAAACAAATTGTATTTTTATATTTCAATAATTTAACGAATCTAATGTTATATTTTATGTGTATATGTACGGCGCTTTCACGTCAAACAATGATTACCTAAATATATCGCAGAATCTGCATAAACAAAACATATCCCAGAATCTGTACAAACAGGCACAATTATTATGGTGCTTTGAACAGAAGTTTATAAAATATCAGCGTTATACCAAGAAACAGATCTAGAGTGCTCTCTTGCAGCTGAAGCAGAAGAAAGAATATCGGAGTTTCTTCGCCAGTTTGAGTGATGTGGATTTAAATTGTGTAGTGTCTAAGCCGCCTGGTCATAATATAATTATACCTAGAATGAAAATAATAAACCTATGTTTCATTTATAAATAATAAACCAAGTAGTTGTTGGGGATGTGGTGACAATGACGATGTCTAACAAACAAGTATGCAGTACCTAATTACTTATAATATTAAACTGCGCTAGTTTCTATCTAAAGCTTTCATGCGTTGGAAATCCCGTTGCTTTGATTTTGTACAAGTAAGGACTTATGTCGCATCGCAATAATTGTCTCGACGTTATAGTAAACGAATAGCAAATAATAATAATTGCTATTTATTATTGATGAAAATAGACGCAATGTTAACCATTATTGAACCTTATGTCGTTGCAATAAGGTTCACGGATGTTCAGTTAACTGTCATCGACGGCACGATTGCTCACACTAGAAGAATATGTAAACGCATCCTGCTAATTATTCCTTTCAATTATGGACCTTATAAGAAGTGTATAAAAGTTAATTTGTCAGAGCTGATACAGTAGTGGTCCGGCCAAGTTCCACAATTGCAGACTGTTACAATGACTTTCTTGATGATATTTGTTATATCATTAGGTTGTATAGTGCTTGTCATTCACGATAACGACGATGCGCAGGGAATGTCATACTATTCTATGCGCAATTCTGCGGATTGGGTTACGACGGGAGGCCGTGAATAACAAGAACTACCTATAAGGTTAGGTACTGGTTCCTCAAATACAAAGTTGATTCACAATATTGCTGCAGTTATCCCGTGCCGTATAAATAGTTTCAGTAGTTATTATATATATTGTAATAAAACTACCGCTTCTTCTTCTCTTAAAACTTGCATTAAATCAGTGTCCATTTTACAGTTAACCAACTGATAAACAGAAAATAATCAATTTATGAAAAGTTTTGCTTAAAATAACCTATTTAAGGTACAACATATACTCGTATCATGAAAATCACCAAGTAAACTCTCAAAATAAGTACCTAAGTCATAAACATAAAACAGTCATAACATGCACGAACCGATTAGGAAAATTCTTTCTCTGTTTTCAGATACAACTAATACTTGAGTTTTGGTTACAGATCAGAACTTGACGATTTTTGTTACACTTCTCTTATGCACCAAGAAACCTTTTAATATTCAAAATCTATATTGTCATAAGTTGACATAAACATGGGTCAATGACCCGACCCAGCAAAATGAGGTAGTGTGCGTGAATAATGCATGTGTGGGTTAATTGAGTAAATTATTAAAAAAATTGAAATTTGACAGGCGCTGAGAATTTACCCCGCACGATAGGCCCTTAATATTCAAAATAAATATAAAACTTGAAATCCTTATATCTTTTTTTTTTTTTTTGACAATTTTACACAAATCAACCTAGTCCCAAACTAAGCAAAGCTTGTACTATGGGTACTAAGCGACGATATACATACTTATATAGATAAATAAATACTTAAATACATAGAAAACATCCAAGACCCAAGAACAAATATTCGTGCTGATCACACAAATAAATGCCCCGGCCGGGATTCGAACCCAGGAACTCCAGCTTCGTAGGCAGGGTCACTACCAACTAAGCTAAAGCGGTCGTCACTACCAAAAAAACTCATTTTTAACCGATAAATAAAATAATATCTATCGGTTATTATTATATTTATCGGTTAAAAATGAGCTTGTATGTCGTGTTTCAGCGAAACAGAAGTCGCGGCGCCGCGCGGGCGCGCCGGCGCAGCCCCCCGCCTAGCGCCGGCGCCGGTCACAGCCAGCGGAGCTCCGAGACTGACTAGTGACGTCATGACAGTGTCGAGGGCCCGCGATAGCAGAGCGCGCAGTGACCACTGAACATTGTAGGCAGAGGAGGCTACTTCTCCTGACCGATTTGGGTATGCTCGACTATCGCGCAGCTCCGAGCCATCAGTTCACACGGGTCGGTTGGCCCAACAGCCTCGTTGTGTCGCATATAATTTAGGCAAATTCTCCACAGAAGATCGCTGAGGATTGTTGCCTGAGCATAATGCTGAGTTTTGTGCACTTGCAACCAGTTTGTGCGTTGTCTGTCCCATCAAACAGTGGTTTTGTAATACTTACAGAATTCTTGTCTAAAATTGGGAATCTAAAAAAATAGGTACGTTGTCCGCATAATATACACTCGGTCAGGAGCAATTAAAACGGGCCAATTTGTAAGACTATTCGATATAATACAAAGTGTACCCATTTTATTTGTCTTGACCATAATGAATACTTATTATTAAACTAAGCTTAAGGAATAAAAATGCGTTGTTAAAAACCATTATGAATATAATTTTACAACATTTACTATAGTAAATATATTATTGCTGATCTCATTTTTTTATTCTCAAAACCGCTCCGGTTATTTATAGGTTTAGTTAAGTATATTCCGCAAGGCTTTTTCAAGTTTTCGAGATCTATGCAGTGCACCTTATCGGTAATATCAAGAAAACTATGAGGGACATTTTAGGGCAAACCTTTGAATACTTTTTTTTATAGAAATAGAAATCATTTATTTGTGAAACACAGGTGGTAATATTATAAAGGTCTTAATTAAAATGTGATACATAACTCCGTGTTTTGCCTATTGGCGTACAAATTTTAAATACCAATGCTTTACGGGCCCGGAGTAACGGAATTATAAAAATAGACTAACTCGGCTCCAAACAGTACGCAATCAAGCGAGCCCTATACTATTATTTAAAAACGTACTAACAGTTAGAACTCTATTTTTAAAGACACATTTTCTTTTATTTCTATAGAAAAGGCGAAGCTTCAGGAAATAGTCGATCTCTTACAATCTATCTCAGTTCAGACGATTGTACAAGAAAAATACATGACTCAGAAACACGCACAATTAATGCGGGACGACGCACAATTAAATTCGTTTATCTGGATTAGAACCTAGGCAAAGATTTATACTAACGCGAACGTACAAAGAAGTGACATTGAAGCATGTGTGATGTAAAGCCGTCTCGCGGCTATGTGTTGTCTAGACGCGCCACAGACGCGCGGTATGCTTGCGGGCAAACCACGCCACGGTTCATTTGCAGTCGCAGGAGCTCAATCCAGCGCCATATTCGCTAGTGTGACGCGCGCTCACAAACCTCAGATATCGATATACCGGTGACGGGCGCGCAACTAGATTTATTTTAATATCAAAGTAGATAATCATTTACTGCCTGGGGGTTTAATATTACTGCGAGTTTACGGCTGTGGCAATAGTACAGTCGAGGGCATAAATATGTATACATTTTTGGACCTTATTTCAATGGAATAAGGTGAAAAAATGTATAGATATTGGTGCCCTTGACTGTACCAAAATCCACAAAGGAAAAAGCTACTTTAGGCTACCTCTACCGACCCTTTTTCAATAATGAAGAGAATAATTAAAATGATAAAGTAATCGAAAAGAATAGAAAATAGGTACATTAAAATAAGTAATTTATAAAATATGTGATTGAATAAATATTTTTTGAACATTAATAAAACATGTTTCATTAAGTAAATTATTATTTCCTCGTGCCAAGGTAAGCTACATTGCCAACCCTATGCAATAGACGTGCCGTTCCAAGGCACGGCGCTCGACTCACACTCGGTGTCGCGCCTGTGACCTAGGACTGGCTACGTGTCACTATCCCACTAGATTGAAATGGTCTATTCGTAAAAAATGGTGGCGATCTATTTAAAGGCGGTACTTGGCATCGCATTCTATCTAAAAAGAAGTACCTATTTAAGTAAAAATGTATTTTATATTAGGACTTAGCAACTTACGACGAAAAAAAATTGTTTTACCTACAAATTTATGTTACAGATGTATTGCAAAATTGCTTTCCTTCGGGAAAACTCGGATCTCAATCAGAATACGATGGCACCCGAACTGTCAATCAATGATTGTATTAAATGAGTGACGTTTTCATATCATTATTATGGAACTTTCTTGTTTTGTGTCTTTCTTGTGTTGTGGGATATGAAAACGTCACTAATTTAATACAATCATTGAATGGCAATTTTGCAATACATCTGTACATGTAGGGCGTGTATAGTCAATAGCGTAGATGAGAGTGGTAGTGGTCGGTACTTCTGCGTGGATTCTACTATTTGTTTGGAAGTCGGCCGGTGGCGGCGCTCGGTGCCAGCGGTTGGTTCGTGTTCACAGGACGTCGGCGTCGGCGTCGGCGTCGTCGCGGTCGGCGCGCGGCGCGACGGCGTTGCGGCACAGCGCGAAGAACTGCGACGGACGCAGGTTGCGTTTCATGGCGTCGAACCTGCCACAAGGAGGACTGTACAACCATTGTGTTTTGCGGTTTATGAACACATTTGTATGTTAGCTTTTCTGCGCTTAAGTATACCTACACATACCTCCAACCCACCTGCGCCGGCACATACCTCCAGCCCACGTGCGCGCCGCACGCGTCGCACTGTCAGCACGTCGTGCATGAACCCACCTGCGCCGGCACATACCTCCAGCCCACGTGCGCGCCGCACGCGTCGCACTGTCAGCACGTCGTGCATGAACCCACCTGCGCCGGCACATACCTCCAGCCCACGTGCGCGCCGCACGCGTCGCACTGTCAGCACTAGGGAATGCAGAACCGGTACCATTTATCAGTCCCGGGATTTTCGGTACTGGCCGGTAGAGGAACCGGGATTTCCCGGTATTTTCGGTACTTTCGGGAAATTACTTGTGGTGGTTTTGAGACGTGAATAGTTTTAGCCTAATACCTTTTTTGGACAATATGATAATAATATCAGGGATGCAAAAAGAAAATACACGTGTTTTGTTATCAAAATACACATTAATTATATAAATCACAATGAATTTGCTTATTTTATCTTAGCGTTTTATAAAAAGGACTCAAAATTATATCAAAGAGTTTACTAAATGCTTACAATTTCGACGACCGCTTTAGCTTAGTTGGTAGTGACCCTGCCTACGAAGCTGGAGGTCCCGGGTTCGAATCCCGGCCGGGGCATTTATTTGTGTGATGAACACGAATATTTGTTCTTGGGTCTTGGATGTCTTCTATGTATTTAAGTATTTATTTATCTATATAAGTATGTATATCGTCGCTTAGTACCCATAGTACAAGCTTTGCTTAGTTTGGGACTAGGTTGATTTGTGTAAGATTGTCCACAAATATTTATTTTATAATTTGTTCATTATTATTTTAACTTTAATTGAATCAAGAGTCTGTCATAATCATTGCTGCCGTGGAGTGTCTTGTACAACTTAAGGTTGTAGTACAGAGTTTGTCCAGAATAAAGTAAGTGTAATTATTACACCGTTATGTTGCATTGTTATGAATGAAGACAAATCCTGTACAATATTCTTGACTAAAGGTATTTGCATCTCAAAAAGCGTATAAAATAACCGTAAAATTACGAGGGCAGATTGTTTACACTTCACAAACAAAAATCATTTCAATAATTAGTTATTGCTTATCTCCTTCTGTCAAATATTCCTTTGTCATTTGGTAAGCTGTTTGTCACATAATTTTATTGTAACCGTGTAGGATAATATTAATAAGAAAGAAGTAAGATTCTCACTTGAAATATTTTAAAAGGTGTAATAAAGTCTAAAGTGGTAAATCTTTCTC
The DNA here is from genome assembly GCA_951800055.1 of Cenopis cana. NCBI lineage: Eukaryota > Metazoa > Arthropoda > Insecta > Lepidoptera > Tortricidae > Cenopis > Cenopis cana. Next base: position 18,752,827 of record OX637487.1, read on the forward strand.
AGCCGAAGCGCTTCTATAACCCATAGCGGTAACCAAAACCAACCCTATACAACCACATTGATACCGGTGGAAGTGTTAGCTGAGGGTGAATTAACACTCTTGCTGTACCTGTAATAGTACCTGCACAAGAGTGTTAATTCACTCTCAGCTAACACTTCATCGGTATTATTGCTGTTGTCGAGGGTTGGTTAACACTACGGGTATAAAGATCACTGCTCTACAGGCGTTCTGTAATCTTTACCTGTTGTATCGCGTGGGCCTGTTTCGGGGTTATAACGATGTTATAGCATACTCTAACATCTTTATACAGGCATGTGTTAACACTTTAATAATCATATGGAACCGATACAAGAATGATATACAGGTATTCTTAACGCTAGCGTGCTGGTTGGGTGCTAGTTGGGCGACTACCTACTAATAGTGTAGCTGTAGAACAATGAACACGCACGTTGGGGTAAGTATGCGGGTGGAGGACTGGTTAGGTGACGGCGCTGATGAATTTGTATAAGCGGGACGGAGTAATGGCCAGCCGTGGTCGTAAATTGGCTGCTTAGAGCGATGTTTCCGTTTATAAACATCGCTTGCGTTATTTTATCGATATATCTCTTATCATTTATAGATTAGCGTATTAAATTTAAGTAGCAAATTACATTTCCCGAAAATCCCGAAAATACCGGGAATTCGATTTCGTAGTACCGGTTCCTACCTTGGTTCAAAAAACCGGGAAATCCCGGTATTTTCGGTACCGGTATTTCCCGGGAGCAAACCCTAGTCAGCACGTCGTGCATGAACCCACCTGCGCCGGCACATACCTCCAGCCCACGTGCGCGCCGCCCGCGTCGCACTGTCAGCACGTCGTGCATGAAGCCACCTGCGCCGGCACATACCTCCAGCCCACGTGCGCGCCGCACGCGTCGCACTGTCAGCACGTCGTGCATGAACCCACCTGCGCCGGCACATACCTCCAGCCCACGTGCGCGCCGCACGCGTCGCACTGTCAGCACGTCGTGCATGAACCCACCTGCGCCGGCACATACCTCCAGCCCACGTGCGCGCCGCACGCGTCGCACTGTCAGCACGTCGTGCATGAACCCACCTGCGCCGGCACATACCTCCAGCCCACGTGCGCGCCGCACGCGTCGCACTGTCAGCACGTCGTGCATGAACCCACCTGCGCCGGCACATACCTCCAGCCCACGTGCGCGCCGCACGCGTCGCACTGTCAGCACGTCGTGCATGAACCCACCTGCGCCGGCACATACCTCCAGCCCACGTGCGCGCCGCACGCGTCGCACTGCGCCACGCGCCAACAGTAGCCTGGGAACCACGAGAACTCGGCGCTCGGCGGCCCCAGGGCCAACTGTCGCGCCGATCGCACCGTCAGCACGTCGTGCATGAACCCGCCTACACAAAACATATATCCCCGTCACTCAAGCTATAATATTGCTTATGTGAGGAGGTCTCGAGACCTTTGACAAGCGTGAAAACGAATAGCGCTTCGGAGAAAACTCTGACGGGAAGGAAAGTGATAAGGAAGTTGAGGAATAGGTAGAGCAGGTTTGTGGGCGGGGCGGGGCGGGGCGGTGTGTTGTGTTGTGTACCGACCGTAGTTGGTGTAGTTGGCGTGCACGCCGTCGCTGGACATGGCGAAGATGTGGTCGCGCCGCGCCAGCTCCGCGCCGCACGCCACGCAGCACAGCCCCATCGTCTGCGCAACACAACTTGTTGAGCCGGTCATGTTCGGTCGACATCGGACTCAAACATGTAGTATGGTTAGGTTCACTCTCATCTGATGCACTCTGATTTGACGTGCCCCGGATATTCCGAAAGTTTTTGCGGTCGCAGCCGAAAGAAGTTCATGGCAAATATCACAGTAAAGGGCAGATGTTCCAAACAGTCGGTAATCATGCAGATGCAATGATGCGCAATAATTTCACGCTATTACTTTAGGTATTTAAATATCACACAACGGTACAAAATGCTAGTCTTTACGATCGCGGGCGAGAATGAGAAGCGGCTCCAAGCGAGAAAAAGCGAAGAGGGTTGCATCGCAGATCAAGACCATCTGCAAGTCCAGAGTCCAGACACAAAATGCAGTCCGTCTCCAGGACGGTCAACATTAGATCCAATGTCAAAACAATGCGAACACCTGCAGCAGCGCAGGCGCAGCACATGCGCAACACAACACAACACGAGACAGACCCGATCGATGCAGCGCAGCGCGAGGTGCAGCCGCAGCAGCGCGTTGTCGGCGGCCAGCATCAGCAGCCGGTCGCGCGCCGACAGCGCCAGGTTCGACGCCACCCAGAACGACAGCGACACCGGCTCCACCGGCATCTTGTGTTCTGTAACAAACAACGTCACACGTCACGCGAGTAACACGCGAGAACGCTTGATCGTATCGTGGTCGACAGAGCGAGGGGAGACGAGACGTACCGAGGTCGAGCGTGGCGAAGTGGTCCGCGAGGCGCGCGCGCAGGCGGCGGTAGTCGAACAGCCGCCACACGAACGCCGGCCACGCCGACCCCGCCGCGTCCATGCAGCGCACCACGCGCTCCGATCTGCACATCAAATGGGTGGAAACCTCAACACTGACCCGTAAGGCTCCTCGTCATTGTTATCAAGTATAAGTATCATAATATTTCATTACATTTGTTTTAGAAAATATATAGCTGGACCCTGGCATTGGCACCGACCGTGTGTTTTCGCGGGGGTTGCGCAGCGCGTCGAGCGACGCCACCCGGGCCAGCTGCAGCGGCGCGCCAGGCGCGAGCTCCGGCAGAACTTCTATTTCCACCATCTGCATTCTAACATAAAAAAATACATTGACATTAAACAACTATTTGCCTAGAATATCATCCTAATTTGTATAGTGTCCGATCGAAAAATGTTTTTTTTTGCGGTTTCGGAAAGTTCGGTTTTGGCTCTAGTTTCGGCCGAAACTGACTTTTACAGACGTGTTAAAATCATTAAATAAAACTTCAGTGGGGCGTTCTTTCTAGACATATGAAAAATGAAAGGCCTATCTATTATTCGTGTAAGTGGTATAAAATACAACAATTTGTGTCACAAGATATGAAACAAGTAATTTTTACCTAAGTTGAAACGGAGACCCTTTGCTCACTTCGTTCGCTCGGGCAATAATAACAGTTTCGGCAATCGGCATTGCCGAAAGGCTCGGCAGTTTTTGACTGAAACCGAACCTTCGGTCGAAACATGATTTTTATGCCGAAACCGAAATATCGGTCGGACACTGATTTAGTGCCGATCTTAGCACATAAAGTTTAGTGAGGTTAGGAAAGGTCATGTGAAATAAAACTTAATTTGTGATTTCAAATCTATAAAAAGGAACTGACTAAAGGAAGAATTAACTTTAAATGTCGTTTCTTTGGTTACAGGTACGTTTTTAGTGGCTAGTGCTTGTAATTTAGTTTAGTTTGTAATTAGAACACAAAAATGATAAAATAAATCTTTGGTTACAGAGCAACGCGTTGGTTTCTTTCTAGATCGAGTCAATCCACATAAATGGGAGACTGATAGTCTTATATAGATACACATAGATTGTGTATTTTGGTCATTTTTAGGTTAGAATAATTCTTATTCTTATTGTTAGGTATCTACCAGGAGTAGGTACTGCGTCGCGCGTCACCACGCCGCCAGCACCTCGCACACCCGCCCCGTGTGTCCGCCCGGCTGCCACACTACACTAGCTAGTCACCTGGAGTACTGCGGACGGCGCGCGGGCGCGGGCGCGCGCAGGCGCACGCGGTGCGCGGCGCGCGCCACCACGCCGCCAGCACCTCGCACACCCGCCCCGTGTGTCCGCCCGGCTGCCACACTACACTAGCTAGTCACCTGGAGTACTGCGGACGGCGCGCGGGCGCGGGCGCGCGCAGGCGCACGCGGTGCGCGGCGCGCGCCACCACGCCGCCAGCACCTCGCACACCCGCCCCGTGTGTCCGCCCGGCTGCCACACTACACTAGCTAGTCACCTGGAGTACTGCGGACGGCGCGCGGGCGCGGGCGCGCGCAGGCGCACGCGGTGCGCGGCGCGCGCCACCACGCCGCCAGCACCTCGCACACCCGCCCCGTGTGTCCGCCCGGCTGCCACACTACACTAGCTAGTCACCTGGAGTACTGCGGACGGCGCGCGGGCGCGGGCGCGCGCAGGCGCACGCGGTGCGCGGCGCGCGCCACCACGCCGCCAGCACCTCGCACACCCGCCCCGTGTGTCCGCCCGGCTGCCACACTACACTAGCTAGTCACCTGGAGTACTGCGGACGGCGCGCGGGCGCGGGCGCGCGCAGGCGCACGCGGTGCGCGGCGCGCGCCACCACGCCGCCAGCACCTCGCACACCCGCCCCGTGTGTCCGCCCGGCTGCCACACTACACTAGCTAGTCACCTGGAGTACTGCGGACGGCGCGCGGGCGCGGGCGCGCGCAGGCGCACGCGGTGCGCGGCGCGCGCCACCACGCCGCCAGCACCTCGCACACCCGCCCCGTGTGTCCGCCCGGCTGCCACACTACACTAGCTAGTCACCTGGAGTACTGCGGACGGCGCGCGGGCGCGGGCGCGCGCAGGCGCACGCGGTGCGCGGCGCGCGCCACCACGCCGCCAGCACCTCGCACACCCGCCCCGTGTGTCCGCCCGGCTGCCACACTACACTAGCTAGTCACCTGGAGTACTGCGGACGGCGCGCGGGCGCGGGCGCGCGCAGGCGCACGCGGTGCGCGGCGCGCGCCACCACGCCGCCAGCACCTCGCACACCCGCCCCGTGTGTCCGCCCGGCTGCCACACTACACTAGCTAGTCACCTGGAGTACTGCGGACGGCGCGCGGGCGCGGGCGCGCGCAGGCGCACGCGGTGCGCGGCGCGCGCCACCACGCCGCCAGCACCTCGCACACCCGCCCCGTGTGTCCGCCCGGCTGCCACACTACACTAGCTAGTCACCTGGAGTACTGCGGACGGCGCGCGGGCGCGGGCGCGCGCAGGCGCACGCGGTGCGCGGCGCGCGCCACCACGCCGCCAGCACCTCGCACACCCGCCCCGTGTGTCCGCCCGGCTGCCACACTACACTAGCTAGTCACCTGGAGTACTGCGGACGGCGCGCGGGCGCGGGCGCGCGCAGGCGCACGCGGTGCGCGGCGCGCGCCACCACGCCGCCAGCACCTCGCACACCCGCCCCGTGTGTCCGCCCGGCTGCCACACTACACTAGCTAGTCACCTGGAGTACTGCGGACGGCGCGCGGGCGCGGGCGCGCGCAGGCGCACGCGGTGCGCGGCGCGCGCCACCACGCCGCCAGCACCTCGCACACCCGCCCCGTGTGTCCGCCCGGCTGCCACACTACACTAGCTAGTCACCTGGAGTACTGCGGACGGCGCGCGGGCGCGGGCGCGCGCAGGCGCACGCGGTGCGCGGCGCGCGCCACCACGCCGCCAGCACCTCGCACACCCGCCCCGTGTGTCCGCCCGGCTGCCACACTACACTAGCTAGTCACCTGGAGTACTGCGGACGGCGCGCGGGCGCGGGCGCGCGCAGGCGCACGCGGTGCGCGGCGCGCGCCACCACGCCAGCGGCGGCGGCGCCCGCTAGCACCTCGCACACCACGCCTAGTCCCGACAGCGTGTCCCCGCCCAGACTGCAACACCCTAACTAGTTTACGCTACACTGTTACAGTATAAACTTTGTCATGAGTATTATATGTATACCCAACGCAAATCTTCTACTTATTATGTGAAAAGAAACCAAAAATATAGTCTGTAATTTTAGCCTTAGTAGTAGTAGTAATATTCTTAGCCTTAGTGTTACAATGTAAGCGCAATCCCCGCATCTTTTGAGGTAACGATAGTTACGCAACGTAATCAATGAAATCAATCACAATTGTAACAAGTAAGCAACTGCAAGCTATTAAGAATGGACTTTGTGCAACATGTTTACATAGTGTTACAGTCCGGTTAATATTAGTTTGTTGGGTGAGGTCCCGAGCTGTGAGCTGTGAGCTGTGAGCTGTGCACTCACTCGGGGCACAGCAGACAGAAGAGGCGGTCCCGCAGGATGACCTGCCGCAGCGGCTCGGGCGGCAGCAGCATGGGCACGGTCTCCCCGGGGAACACGGCGCCGTGGTGCTCCACGCCCGGCACCGCGCCCGTCCAGCCCGCCTCCAGCACCAGCCGCCCGCCCAGCGGCTCCATCTCCGGACCTAGATACTGCACATACCACATCTTATACAATACCATATCATCTGCATCAGAAACATATACTTTGTACCAGTACATTTGCTATGTTCGCCTGTTGTATCCGAAATCGCAAACTTAACTAAAAGCCTCGCATGCGCAGTTTGAGCACGGGCCCGCTCTGATCTGAATGCACGGAACTGCGCGGACCCGCGCTTGGCCGCGCTCATACTGCGTCCGCCCCGCTTCCGGGCTCAATGTGGCGGGGCCTTAAGCCAGCTGCGAAGAAACGTAATCCAAAGAAATTCCTATATAGGGTCAGGTTTCTCAGTACAAAATAACATGAAAAATTACACTAAATGTTCATTGATTAGCTTCTAGCCCTAACAGATACGAAACAAATAGGCTGCACCATGATTTAGTATAAAAAGCCCCTACGCATTAAAAAGAGAAACAGATAATTAGGCAAGTTAAGGACCATGAACTTCGAATTACGTTAGGCACTGACTGACAGGGTTAAATATAACTTATGAAATATTTCTTATCCCTAGCCTACGTTATAAATGTAACCGACTGTGTAAAAATCAATTCTCTAGCTTTAGTAGTTTCGGTTTCTTTTATATATATAGTGAAATATTAAATACAAATTGAATATTCCAAATGCTGCTGTGGGGGCCAACTGTGCGCCAACTGTACAAATATTTGTTGGCACACCTGGGGCCTGTACCACAATACTTTACAAGCGTACAATTCGACAAATTTGTGAACTTTTTCTATGGAAAATTGTACAATTTTGTCAAATTGTAGACTTGTAAAGTTTTGTGGTATAGGGGCCTGGTAGATACATCTGGTGACCTAAAGGCTGGCCAACATTTCACTCCGCAAATCATCATGATCATCCAGCATGGCAATGCAGCCAGCCTTCTGGGCACACATGCACATTGATGGTGATCTGGGCCAAATCTATTATTTGTAGAATAGAATAGAACCGAAAAAACTTTATTTCGACAAAATGCTCTGAATTACAATTATAATAAAATACTTAAAACTAGGAATAGTTGCGAAAATGGAGCCTACTCTGTATGTGTCGGGTCACAAAGGGTGTGCCGACACTGGTGTTCTGTGGGTCCTGACAAATCTGACAATAAGGATGAGGTTGCGCGACAAATCTGCCCAACAGTACAAACTGTGCATTTACAGACACTAGATTGACATTTTCACTAATTACTTGTGTAAGTTTTATATGCTATGTAAATATTTAGTTTATGTTATTGTTCCTTACATAATATAATCCCATATCTATAAATAAATTATTGATCAACATGTTGAAATGTAGTTTAAGTTGAATATGAGGCACAAGTCATATCAAACCGAGTGTGTAGCCGGCAGTGTGATGTCAAACTGCTCCTCCTCCTCATCCCCTTCCCCCTCCGGCTCCGTGGCCCCTCCATCGTCCACTCCCATCACCACCATCCCTGCATCTCCACCTTCTACAGCACCCACTAGTGCCATCTCCGCCTCCTCTTCACCAGCCTCTTGGTGGTCGCTGTCACTGTCCGTTGCTACAACAGACGGACAAGATAATGCATGTAAAGGCATGATAATGCATCAAATTAATTATCTCGTAAATAAATACCTAAACCTTAATTCCCCAAAATATAAGCCATGACACATTTTTTTAAGTAAGTTGTATGCAGCGGGGCTCTGATCCGGATTTTACTATTTTTTAATTATCTCCTAAAGTTCTTCTCATATCACCATTTTTATTTTAAGATTTGTTTTTTGTATGAAGACCGGTTTCCGACCCCTGGTATGCAGCCGTATTTTTGCATTATTAAATCGACTGTATATTTTTAAATCATCATCTTTTATACGCAGTCTGCGCGTGCGCTCCCCGCGTTCGGACGCGTGAGTGTTACCTACGCACGGATATTGTACTAGCTAAAAACAATGGCACAGTGTAAAAAATGTAAGCAATATGTAGCTACGAGCAAACCAGATGACTTGATAAACTGCAAATACTGTGACGCTATGTTTCACAAAAAGTGTGCCGGAAAAAATGCAAAAAAAAATGTGTGTGAGAGTTGTGTGAGTTCTTCGGTAAAAAAAACTCCAAAAATTACGTTGGAAGAGAATGCTACGGCCGAGAGCGTACTAGAACAAGTTAACCGGAAAATGGATATCCTGTATAGCCTGCAAAATAAAATAGACAAGCTCACAGAAGACGTAAGCTTCTACTCGGAGCAGTATCAAGGCTTGTTTGAGTTTAAGGGCCAAGCTGAGAATAAAATAAAAGCGTTAGAAAACAGGAACGTGCATCTGGAAATGCGAAACAAGGCTTTGGAAGAAAGGATTGCAAACCTGGAATACAAAGAAAAGGAAAAAAATGTTGAAATTTATGGAGTGCAGTGGACAAAGGAAGAAGATGTCTTGGAAACAGCGAAAACAATAGCTGTGAAGTTGGGGTTAAAGCCGAATGATATTTGTGAAGTAAAGAGGGTAGGTGAAGAAAAACCGGCCGGCATGTCGGGCGCGGCCCGCCGTGCTGCCGGTAGCGGAGAAGGATCCCCCCGCCCGCGGGCCCCTCGCCCGCGCTCGCTCGTCGTCTCCCTGAACACGCGAACTGCGCGTGATCAGTGGATGGCTAAGAGGAAGATGAAGATAACTAATGCTGATATCTATGGCGAGAATGGTGATTCCACCAAAATTTACCTCAACGAAGACCTCACAAAACATATGAAGCAGCTCTTGTGGCGTGTGAAAAGCGAACTTAGGCCTGACCCATTCAAATACGTATGGGTGCAAGACAATAAAATACTGCTTAGACGAGATGATCCAAACAACAAAAAAATAACTGTAATTCGCACAGATGAAGATTTAGCGAATATCAAAGCCGCAATCAAACAATAATTTCTCATTCACACCCTAGTATTAACTTGGGCTTTGTGAAATTGGTTATGCCTAAATATTCAACTTAAAATTCGACGACATACTTCATTCAGTTCAATCTAATGCTAAATACACTAAATACATAAGCTCAAACTTATGGTGCAATAACATAAATCAAAATAAGTCAGACTTCATTGTAATCCACTTAAACATACGCTCGTTACGAAAACATTATAATGAATTGATAACACTCCTAGAAGATTGTCAAGATAACTGCGACATAATTATACTATCAGAAATAAACATTAAATCAATTGAGCTCTCATTGTACCAACTAGATGGATATAACTCCTACGCCTTCACGAGGGACGAGAGGAGAGGAGGCGGGTTGCTTATGTTTGTGAAAAAAGTGCACAACATTACGGCGATCAATATTACTTATACGGCATGCGAGATAATGCACGGACAGCTGACGCAAGGTCAAGGTCACGCGGATATTCATATAGTGGCCGTATATAGGCCACCAGACACAAATAGGAATAATTTCACAAGTGAGCTGCAACAATTACTGAAGAATATACCGCCACAATGTGATGTTATTGTGTTGGGCGATATGAACATCGACCTCATGGACTCGATGCTGGATAATGCTGCCACGCGATACGTCGATACTATGTGTGAGATGGGTTTACAATGTACAATCACAGACTATACGCGTGAAGAAATACTTAACGGCAAGGTCGTACGCTCTTGTTTAGATCATATATGGACCCGGGTATCTGCACCCAGTGTTTCGTCCTTTTTGCTCACGTGTAAAATTTCAGATCATTACCTAGTCGGGGTGAGATACAATACTAATATAAGTGTAGATAGATATCAGTGCTATAATAAGTGTCAAGGTATGCGTTTGTGTAATAAAAGTGTCGAAAATAAGCTGGAGGATTATCCGTGGCACGAACTATTGGTATGTGACTGTCCATTGTTGCTTTATGACAGAATTAAGTGTATTTTTGGCAGTATTTATGATAGTTCTATGGTTGAAAATAGAAAATCAAAAAAACGGGTTTCTAAACCCTGGATAAATGCTAAACTAAAGTTAATGATTAGATACAGAGATAAGCTGTTTCGTAGGTGGAAAAGTAAACCACATGACATGAATATGCGTCTGGAATATAATAAATACAGGAATAAAGTTAATAAATGCATAAATAATGCCAAAAATATGTACAGGCGGGAGGAGATTTTACGGTGTAAAAAAGACATGAAAAAAGTGTGGAACAAGATTAATAGCTGGACGGGAAGGATGGGAGTAAGTCTGGATGATGTAATAAAAAAATATCTAGGGAAAAAGGAATCTCTAATTAATATTTGTGATACATTTTCGACTACTTTTACCCAAGAGATATTAAATATAAAACACAACTGCAATCACAAGTTTTTATGCAGAGCCGATTATGTAAACAAGCCTCAACTATCAATGCGTTTCAGGAAAGCCACCTATCTTGATATAATTAAAATAATAGACAACCTAAGTATTGACAAATCACCCGGCCAGGATAGAATACGTGCTCGTGACGTAAAATTTATTAAGATAAAATTAAGCCCCGTTATTGCTCTGTTTATTAACTTGTGTATACAGAAAAGTGTATATCCATTTGAGTTAAAGACTGCTCTAATAAGACCAATTTATAAACAAGGTTCTCATATGGATTATGCAAATTATCGACCAATAGCAATACTGTCGGTAATAAATAAAATAGTCGAAAAATTTATAGTTGAACAAATAAGTGGTTTCCTAGAGAAAAATAATGTATTAAATGATGCGCAACATGGGTTCCGGCGGGGCCGTAGCACGGCGACGGCACTAGCGCGGTTTGCTGATGACGTAAACGGCAGCCTTAACGACAGGCAGCAGGTGGTGGTGGTCTACATCGATTTCAAAAAAGCTTTTGATACCCTGGACCACCGCCAGCTGCTGTGTGCCATGGACGAGTGTGGGGTTAGCGGCCCGGTCAATAAGTGGCTGCAGGCCTATTTGTCTGAACGTACTCTGAGGACTGCTGTTTGCGGCGTGACGGGTAGTAGCGCGCAGATAACCTGCGGGGTGCCAACTGGCTCCGTGTACGGTCCCGTGGGATACATCATGCATGTAAACAGTATGTGTAACGTAGTTAAGCATTGTAGGACTTATATGTATGCAGACGATACTTGTCTTGTCTACTCTAGCAAAGACATAAAAAATATAGAATACTGTATTCAAGAGGACCTTAACAATATCATTAAATGGGCGCATGATAATGGTATCATAATTAATATTGCAAAGACCAAGTGTATGCACATTTACTCGCCCTACAATAAATGTATAACAGGAGAACCAAATATTATAGGCCATGACTACGACTGTCTGCATAGTGGTGTCCACTCCTCTTGTCATTGTGGAAGGGTTGAGGTGGTGGAGAGATATAGGTACCTGGGCCTGACAATAGACTCCCGCTTCACTTGGAGTGCACACGTGGAGTTGGTGTGTGAAAAGCTCCGGGCGGTACTTGTGAAGTTCCACCACCTTAAGTTTTTCACAGATAGAGCAACCTTATATACAGTCTATTATGCACTCACTGATTCGATACTCTCTTATGGATTAAGCACATACGGCAGAACATTTAAAACTTATCTTGACAAAATTAAACACTTACAAATTAGGTTTATGAAAGCTCTAGTAGATAAAAAGACAAAACAAAGTTGTAGAGAGGATTATAATAAATTATTTCTCAAATGTAATTTGTTGCCAGTCTTTGAGAGGGTGTCGTTCCAAATTGCATTGGAACAATATAAGCTGGATGAGTTTAAGGTCCCTGTGACTAACACACTTTTGCGGAGAAAGTTGGCCAATGAAGCGTTAATTGTACCTAGAGCAGTCAATTATTATGGTAAGAGAACCAGACCTTATCTCGTTCCAAAAATTTATAACAATATACCGTTAAATATTAGGAAAAGTGCCAGCAAAAATATCTTTAAATCTGAATTAAAAAAGCTTATGTTAAAACAATTGAAAATACAACAAACTTAATTAGTTAATATTGTTAGAATAGTTTATGTTATAACATTTATAGTAAACTCACATTTGTAAATTAATCAAATAGCTAACCTAAAACAGTAATGTAAAGAAAGGGAGCTTATTTCTGCCAACAAACTGTTATACAGTTTGGCGGAGGTTAATATAAGTTGGAAAAGAGTACTGTTTTCGTGAATAAATGCTTTATTTATTTATTTTATTTTATTTATATTTAAATATTCCTATAGATATAAGGAATTTACAGTTTTATATGAATAAACTTAATAGTAGCTTCTTCGAATTTTTGTACGCACTTAGCCAAAGCAAAAATAGATTACCATTCTCTTCCATTAGTCTTCTGAGTAGTTCCCTTAGAAGCGATATACTGAAGCTTTTCTTATCACTGGAGGGAAATCGGCAAGTGTAGAACTACTACTATAAGGTTCGCTTCCACACTTTATCTTATTATTTATTTTGCACAAAATAACAAAGCGAGCAGCAATTTCTCTGTTTAGAAAAGTTTACGAAAGTAGCTGTGGCTGTGGTAACTGTCACCTAAAACTGTGACAACTGTCATCATTTTCTTGAACATATTGATACCAATCCTCATAAATGTTGTTTTGATAAAGGATAAACATAAACTTTATTATCTGTGGCTTTCGTTCAGAAATTATCTTGAGTTTAATACATAAATCGTAATAAAACGATTTATTTGGCAAAGAAAAGTAAATTTACGTATTTTACAAGGTATACTGAATGCAATTAAATTGAAATTCATCTTTATGTTTATATAATACGTCTGTGTGTAACATTTCTTTGATGTGTGCGTAACGAAATGTCATACCTACGATCACCACCGTACGTACTACTCCCACATTCACAAATCGCGTGTTGAATTGAAAGTGGGAACCCGAGTTCACAATTTGATAAAAAATTCGGATATAGCTTGAGAAATGTGAATAAACAGTGTTTGATTACGAACAATAACATCAAAATGTATCGCAAATTGATGTGGTGTTACGTTTTCGTATTGACTTTATTAGATTTATCGCTCAACAGCAAACTGACAGCCCAGGGAAAGAGCCATGGTAAAATCGATTTTATTATTTCCTTTCGGTACAAATCTCGGAGGTTTCTGACCCTGCCCTGGATGTTAGCATCTTTTAATACACCATGTTTACTGATACCGGATAGTTAGGTGAAAACTATAGTCGTTATGTTGGAGATAGAAGAGGAAGGTAGCGCGCGGCGCGATTTATTTTGGATCGGGGCCGAGGCGGGCATGTTTGTCGTTTTTGTTGCATTTTATGGTATTTTGGTCTCGGCTAAGAGACGGGAAGCGCAGCGAAGTGCGGCGGCAGCACCGCGACGCCGCCGGCCGCGCCGCAGCACCTGGCTGACACCGCTTACCGCCAGAGTACCCGACTAGGACTACCCACCATACCATCGGTGTCAATTTATTGCTGTATACTTGTGTCAACAATATCCTATTTCTATTTTAGTTGTTCAGTCAAGCATGATGGCACTCACTTTTAACTTTTTTACTCATGTAAATTCCTTTATTTTACAACAATATTTCGAGATTGTATATTTATTAAAGTAGATTTGTCAGTGGTGGGAAACTAAATCTGAATATTCAAAACTCGGGTTTTATCTGATCAACAAGAAAAGCATGCAAATATCTATCAGGTTCCTTTTTTTTCCTTTCCGTACATGAGATAAATATTTTTTAAACCAAGTAGCATTTCCAGAGATCACCTTACACACAAACTTATAATTATAAAGCGATACCTCACAAACATAATCATCTTTGTAATAAGTATTATGAAATAGATGAGTATTTTTTATAAGAAAGAAATACTTCCCTTTTTCTTAAGCCGTCCTCTCCCGGCGAAAAAAACAAACAATGCCATGCCCTGGTATCCCTGGAACTGGTAGACGACGGGTTAAAGCCAAAGAGGTGAGCCTTGAGTTTAAATTTGTTAGTAAAGTGGGTAGTGGTTCTGTTACATTTGGAACCCAGATCTCACAGATAAGGAAGGAATATTCCATGAATTAGCAATAGAAATGAAAGCCATGGTGTTAATTATTGTTCAAACTTCGTTTACCCCACATTTTACATGTTCTATGTAAAGAATTAATATGAGAATACAACACATACAAATAAGAAATAGTAATTATAGTTTTAGACGTAATAATGCAACTACCTTATAATAAATACTTGATTACTAAATAGGCTTAAGGTACCATTTGTAAAAAAATATGGTCAGAAATTATAATGTAGGTATTTAAAGAACCATGCGTATTGTACGATACTATACTAATACTCTTTATTGCACACCTCAATAAAATTATAAAACAGTGCAGAAACAAAACATAGCGAGATATAAATTATAAGCAGAGCCATTATTGATTGTGGTACTATGGGCCTTTTGTTAGGGTTCCGTACCCAAAGGCTAAAACGGGACCCTATTACTAAGACTCCGCTGTCCGTCTGACGCCAGGCTATATCTCAAGAACCGTAATAGTTAGACAGTTGAAATTTTCACAGATGATGTAAGTATTTCTGTTGCCGCTATAACAACAAATACTGAATAGATTAAATATTTAAGGCGCCCCCCCTCCCATACAACAGACGTGTTTTTTTTTGCCGTTTTTATAGATAATGGTAAGGAACCCTTCGTGCGCGAGTCCGACTCGTACTTGGCCGGTTTTTTATTTCTGTGCCTTATTCAATCAAAATATGTATGGGTTTAGTGATGTGATGTTGTTGTCACATCTGTAGCCACCAACCAACTGAACCCTCAGTTAATTGTTATTCTGATAAGGATTGTATATACTTGTAATCCTTTTTGTAGAACAGGTCTTATCTTAAGGACCCATCGGTCCAACAATGCCATTGTTTAGCCACATGCCATAAATGCTTCGAAATGAAAAGACTGCTCTACGGACACTACTGCTGTTTTAAATACAAAAGGTCAACACTGATAAGTCGTATTTTTTTTAATGTGAACATTCTTTCCTTGTATGTAAAGCTGTCTTTTGGTTTACAGTATCAATTAGTGGTTACGCTTAATAATGAAAGACAGTGCTTTTGTTTAGAATGCACAAAGAGAAGGATAATTCGTTCTACAAAAAGGATTACAAGCAAAGACTACAATGTATATACTAAAGTAATTACAAGTACAATGACGACCGCTTTAGCTTAGTTGGTAGTGATCCTGCCTACGAAGCATTTATTTGTGTGATGAGCACGAATATTTGTTGTTGGGTCTTGGATGTTTTCTATGTATTTAAGTATCTACTATATTATTATTAAAGCTTTTTATATTTCCACAATATTTGCATATATAGTTTGTTATTTATATTGTTTGTAATTTATTCAGTTGTGGATCCCTTTCGGGTAAAAGCCTCCTCATCACAATTCCATTTATGTCTGTCTTGGGCTACTTGAATCCAGTTTGTTCCTGCTACTGAGTTGATGTCGTCTGTCCATTTCTTTTTTGGTCTACCTCTGTGTCTTTTTCCCACAGGACCATTCCATTTTGTAGATTCCAATGTCCACCTCTTGTCCTTATACCTAGATATATGTCCTGCCCATTTCCATTTCAAACGGAGAGCCTGCTGGAGAGCATCTGTCAGTTTATTTTTCTTTCTAATGCTTTCACTCCTAATTTTTTGTATTTTCTTTATTTTTAATAGGCTTCTTTCCATTGCTCGCTGGCAGGTTGTGATTGCGTTTTTAACTTTGTCTGTGAAGATCCAAGTTTGACTTCCATATGTCAGGGTAGGTAGGATGCAGGTGTCCATTACAATTTTCTTTAGTGGTAAGGAATAATTGCCCTTAAGAATTTCTTTTTGTGACCAGAACTTCTTCCATGAGATGTTAACACGCCTGGCTACTTCATCTTCGTTACAAGAGGAGCTGAATGATACTTGTTTCCCTAGGTATATGTATTTTTCTACATATTCAACTTCGTTGCCTGCCACTAGTATTGTTCTTCTCCGGCTGTTTGTCATTGCCTTCGTTTTAGTTGTGTTCATGTGCAGTCCCACTTTTTTACTCTCCTCGTCAAGGGTTACCATCATACTTTCGAGGTCGGTGGCGGATTCGGCGAAGAGTACAATATCGTCCGCAAAACGTAAGTGGGTAAGGTGTTGACCAAGTATTCTTATTCCTTTGTCTTTCCAATTTATGTTCCTGAAGACCTCTTCTAGTAGGGCTATAAATAGTTTAGGCGATAAAGGGTCTCCTTGTCTGACACCTTTTCCTATAGGTATCTCTTCCCCTCTATTTTCCATCCTGACTCTGCTTGTACTCTGACTATATATGTTTTTTAGGGTGTTTATATATGTATTATTTATTCTACATGTCTTGAGAGCTTGCCAAATTGAACTATGTGTTATGCTGTCGAATGCTTTGGAATAGTCTACAAAGGCTATATACAATGGTACATTAAATTCTATATACTTTGTTAAGACTTGGTCTAGAGTGTGAATGTGATCCACGGTCGAGTATCCGGATCGGAAGCCAGCTTGTTCGATGGGTTGATTGCTATCTATGTCTGGTGTTAATCGAGTTTGCAGTATGGATGTAAAGAGCTTGTATACGCTAGGTAGCAAACTGATTGGACGATAGTTGTTGATGTCTAATGGGTTTCCCTTCTTATACACTAGGACAATATCAGAGCAACACCATTGTTTAGGGACTTTTTGACACTCCAGGATCATATTAAACAGACGGACAAGATGGGGCACCAGAATGGGTGCTCCGATTTTCAAGGCCTCATTGCTTATACTGTCTGGGCCAGGACATTTTTCTGGTTTCAGTTTAGTAATATGTTTTAGTACTTCGAGTTCACTAATAGGTTCTAAGGTGTCCTGTTCATCATCACATAGTTCTGCATAGACTGTAGTGTTTTGTTCTTCTGATGATGGCCTTTTGTACAGTTCTTTATAAAACTCGGAGGCATGTTCAATGATGTCTTTCCTGGTGTTGGTTTCATGTTGTCCTTCCTGCAGTTTTAGTACCCATTCTTTATGGCTTCTAAGTTCTTGGTGGGCACGTTTAGAGCTTCTGTATTTATTTAAATTTTTTTCTATGACTTCTTGCCTATGTTTTTTATAATCTTGTTTTATTGCTTTATTCGTTATTTTAAATGTGTTCTGCAGCTCCATTTTTATATCTTTTGTTTTGTTTTTTATGTATCTACTATATAAGCATGTATATCGTCGCTTAGTAACCATAATACAAGCTTTGCTTAATTTGGGACTAGGTTGATTTGTGTAAGATTGTCCACAAAATATATCCATGTGTGTTTACTTGCAGGTGTAACCGTTCACGACTCCCTGGTGGAGGGCATCACATTTCAGGTAATTGTTCTATTATTTTTTCATCAATATGGTTACATTACATTATCTTCTGGCATATGGTGCTTTACCTCTTCCCCAGTTTCCCCACAAACACATATCAAAGAGACTTAAGAATATATTCTCATTCTCAATTTTAAGGGTTCCATACCCAAAGAGTAACAATGGAACCACATTACTTTATTAACCCTTTGCTGCCCAGCCACTTTAGCAGAATTGATATACTTAAAGGCGCAAGCGTAGGGTTCCATATTCATCATTAATGTATGGTGCCCCTTTAACATTTATTTAAATTTTACTTTTACAACAACAAGTATAATTAAAAATTAAAGGGACACCATACAAGAATCGCGTTTCTCGATTCATATTTTGTACGATGATACGGAACCCTTCGGTTGCGAGTTCGTCTCGCACTTGGCCGTAGTGAGAAATACTAAAAGATTTTGCAACAAATAAACCCTAAAAGGAATGAAGGAATGGTAGAAAATGCCTTGAGGCACTAAGCCCGCCATTTGTACTCATTTGTTATGTGCAAATTAAATAAAAGGACAAGCAACACAATTTTGGGATTAAGTATATAGAGTTTAGTAACTTCCTTTTTAAGGAAACTACTATTCTCGTGATCTGGAGAAAAGATTTAAAATCATTATGCATAACTTGCCTTTAATCCTTCTGATATGTAGTTTAAAAGTGCATTGTGATTATTTTTCCCGTAATTATGTCATTGACAAACAATGGGGTTCTGCTGTTTTCCCTTAGGTATTATTACGTACGCCCAGCCAGCCAGATAAAGAACACAGTGGACAATGCTCCACTTATTTCCTTGTTTGGAACATGTACAAATAAAATGAGTACCTTCTATTAATAAGTAGGTAATAATTTTTAAAATAGAAGTATATACCTAAGGTAATTTCTTGTAAATAATTAAAGGTAGGGACAGACTGAGCCCACGTACGCAACGTATGCAACGGATTCTGAGACCTAAACCCTGAAATTTGTATGCTTAGAAACAGACTTGTCTGATACAATGTTGTGGCCCTAGCCTTATGAGATCTGTATTCTATACCCAGTAATTATTGTGCTTAGAAACATACTTGTCAGATCGCAGAGTAACAACTTACATTCCCCTCGTTGTCGTAGTAATTTCTTGTGACAGTAACAGTACCTAATTGTATTTTATTTTACTAAACGGTTAAAACTCACGTATTAATTGTCACTAAAGTACCTAATTGCCTAATTGTGCAATAAAGTTTAAATAAATATTTTTTTTTAACTTCTCAAACTTTGAAAGGACTTCTCTCGGAAACAATTGAATCTACACGTCTACAGAGACAATTCTAGTATCATTTTGTAGCAAGTCTACTTTAAAAACGTCAAGGTAGTTACTATCAGCAACTAGTTCTTTAGGGTTAATTTTTTTTTTCGATTTTTGACAAAGTTGCGTGCGGCGCTCGAGGTCACAATCTTGGATTATTCATTGGGCCAACATCATAAACAAGTCTGCAAAAAGTCAGAACTACCGGATTTGACGCAAACTAGCCCGTATCTTTAAGGCGACAACGTTACTGGATTAATAGTCTATAAAAGTGAGAAGTGTATTTTCATCATAAGGAACATGAATATTAATGTTATCCTTGGACATACTTATCACATATCGGATGATCTGTGGCCGGCGCCGGCGCCGGCAATATCGTGTATGCTAATAACTCTACAACTCCAACAAAGTAATTAGGCAGACAGTCATTAATTACATTAAGTAAATGAAATTGGTTACGACTGGTGCGTCGGCAAATGGGTTTCTAAAGTCATAATCATAAATTATGTTATTTGACTTATGAGTCACCAAAGCGGTGAAAATATTTTTTTTGATATATCTGATGTTCACACCTTCCTAGCAACTTAGTTCTCTTATCAGTAAATAAGGAAGCGCGAGAGGGACAAATGCTTTGTGCCCGACATAAACGCGAGCATCATGCTAGCTAGGCTTGTGGCTAGGGTTGCCAACTTATGTGCTCCGATTTGCGGGACATTTGTAATAGAATTGCGGGACTTCGCTAAAAAATGCGGGACTCGCGCACTCTATGGTCATAAAAGCATAAGTATAAAAGCTACCAATCCCTGATGTCAATTGTGATGTACAATACATTATTTCACACACACACACACACACACATTTTATTTTTTTATTTTATACATATTCTATGGACATTGTCTGATTTAAATAAATTGAATTGAATTGAATTGAATTATTTATTCCCGCGCTATATGGGTCAGGCCGTAGATTTTGCCACTTTTTGTATAACCTAACTCTCCGCCTCTTTTTTTCCTAACTATATTAATGACTATATATTAATCAACTACTGCATTTTATTCCCCAAGAAATGGTGAACCATGGTCACTAGAGATATTACAATAAATTCATAAGCTTGGAAAGTTATGACGATATATTTGTCAAAAAAGGGCGAAAATTTCATAAAAATCGCGAATCCGCCTTGGTAGTAGTGCACTTTGAGCGAACATAAAATTGAAACAATACCTATTTCTGGTTATCTGTTTGATTTGACGTTATGATATAATAGTTACCTATCCCCCTTTTAAATATCGTTTCGTGTTTGCTAAGAAAGTATATTGTTTTTCGTACATTATAATAAAATGACCAACAGCCATTGTCTGTGCGTGATTTTTATTGCGCGATCATTATCTCCCCAATTTGTGGCGTTAAACAACGGGTAGTTTGTATTCTGAGTAGTGGCAACACCGAACTAACCTAATCTGTGGTCAATATAGCGACAGAGGCCGTTATTTTCGTCAGTTCGATGACGCAGTGCTTCGGAGTGAAATGGGTCACTTTTTTTGCGGAGCACATTTTTTGAGATTTCAAGGTAAGTGTTGAATTAATATCTGTTATTGTTCTTGCGGCATATTAAGTAAGGTGAGCGTGATCTTTCAAGGTTAAATTCACTTCAAAACATAGTCAATTTACTGAGTAATTGGCGATTTTATTTGCGCTATGTCGCGCAACGGTCGCGCAAATGTCGCGCAACGATCGCGCAGGTGTCGCGCAACGATCACGCAAAATGGATGCGTTATCGTTTTGCGTCAATCTGCGCGACCATCTCGGAGAATATTTTGCGCGACCGACTCGTAGTAAAGTGGCAAAATCTACGGCCTGACCCATATACCTTCTTACTCGACGATTTCGAAACTAAAATTATCCTTACGAGTACCTACGGTCCTCCGGGAGCGGGATACAAATTACTTATTTTCATTTATCGAATTTGCCTTTGCTGAAATGAAACAAAATGTTCGCACCAGATCTTATAATTCTGCCGAGGCCTGAAAACGGGACAATCAGCGTCCCGCACGCATCCTTTGCGGGACGCATCCTGTAGGGTGCTGGAAACGGGACGTCCCGCCTGAGGCGGGACGGTTGGCAACCCTACTTGTGGCAATCAGGCCGTTTGGATTTCTTGAAGTTTGTTTTCCGAAAAAAACATGTTGCTGTGTTATATGAACATGAACAAGGGCTGACTGGATAACGCGGAATAAGGCTCAGCTGAGAATAAAAAGCAACCAGTGTTTCCCTACATTAGGTATGCATCAGATACATTTATTACGTCAGTAAAAAAAAATGCGGAAGATCTCACGCCTGCTTTAACCAGTTTAGCAAAACTAACGTAAATATTTCTTCACCTTGACTATGTATCAAGCAATTGATCTCATTTCCCCAGCACTGATGATTCTTGTTTGTTCAGCCTTGATTTATTTATCACTACATAGTATAAAACAAAGTCGCTTCCTGCTGTCTGTCCCGTCCCGTCCCGTTGTATGCTTAAATCTTTAAAACTACGCAACGGATTTTGATACAGGATTGGAACGGAACGGATTGTTTAAATAGATAGTGTGGTTCAAGAGGAAGGTTTATATGTATTATAATTTGCACCCGTGCGAAGCCGGGGCGGGTCGCTAGATTATTACAAAAGGTAGCTAGGTACACTTAATAACAGATATCACACAATATGAGTTAGTTGAGTTTACACATAAATAATCAATCATCATCATTATTTAAGAGTTTCACTCTTGTCGGTGCAGTTCTCTCCAGTCCGTTCTACTTAACGCCAGTTCTTTAATCAATAGCAAATAATAATACTAGCAAATAGTAATATTTGTTGTGAATCTGAATCCTGCTAATACAAGCACTATCTTTTCGCATAAGTATATTATCTTATACAGTGGCGGAGCGTCCATACAACTCGATTCCCACCGGCTTGCCTAATTTTCAGCCACACCAGTTCTTTTAGTACGGCCCATGAAGAATAAGAAAGGCAAACTATTTCCGGCTTCCCTAAGAATATTTTTGACGCGCCGCCACTGTTATCTTAGCCCACTAGGTATGTTACGCACATTGTTTACAAACATAAGTTGTCAGGCAATTCCGGCGTAGTTCGCACCCATGATTAAGGTTAGACGAATCTACTGAGAGTTTTACTTAGCCCACTAGGTATGTTACGCACATTGTTTACAAACATAAGTTGTCAGGCAATTCCGGCGTAGTTCGCACCCATGATTAAGGTTAGACGAATCTACTGAGAGTTTTACTTAGCCCACTAGGTATGTTACGCACATTGTTTACAAACATAAGTTGTCAGGCAATTCCGGCGTAGTTCGCACCCATGATTAAGGTTAGACGAATCTACTGAGAGTTTTACTTAGCCCACTAGGTATGTTACGCACATTGTTTACAAACATAAGTTGTCAGGCAATTCCGGCGTAGTTCGCACCCATGATTAAGGTTAGACGAATCTACTGAGAGTTTTACTTAGCCCACTAGGTATGTTACGCACATTGTTTACAAACATAAGTTGTCAGGCAATTCCGGCGTAGTTCGCACCCATGATTAAGGTTAGACGAATCTACTGAGAGTTTTACTTAGCCCACTAGGTATGTTACGCACATTGTTTACAAACATAAGTTGTCAGGCAATTCCGGCGTAGTTCGCACCCATGATTAAGGTTAGACGAATCTACTGAGAGTTTTACTTAGCCCACTAGGTATGTTACGCACATTGTTTACAAACATAAGTTGTCAGGCAATTCCGGCGTAATAGTTCGCACCCATGATTAAGGTTAGACGAATCTACTGAGAGTTTTAGGCATCTTTCATGCTGTGCTGCAATTAAGTGTCTTGTAAGTTCTAATCGACTGTCTAAGTAGATCCAGACAGAAGAGTGTCTCAGGAGCTTGCGGGTCCAAACAGGCGTAGGGCTCCGCCCAGTGTGAAATGTGAATACGACCCTAGAACCTTGCAAGTGTACCCGGCTAATAGAGTAATGTGTACAGGAATGGGGTGGAGAGTCGGGTGCGGGCGGCGGCGGGGGCGGCGCGGGCGCGGGGCGCGCACTGCCGCCGGCCGCGCTGCGCGCGTCCCCGCCGGCGCTGGCGCTGGGCCGCGCCGCGCTGGGCGCCGCGCACGCGGCCACCGTCACGCTCACCAACACCGCCAACACCACCATGCACCTCGCCTCCATCGCCGGCACCACGCCCGACTTCCACGCCTCCTTCTTTGACTCCAAGGTATGTATACTACACTGTTCCTACACTCCCTGTTCTCTGACTTCTCTCAGACAAATAATGTCAAGTATGATCGTTCATTGATAGCCGCGAGGCTTTTTTCCGGAACCGTAAATATACTTTCCGAGATTAATCGAACAAAGCAACACAATACTCTTGAAATTATTGCGAAGATTAGAATCAAAGTGCTTTGGAACCAATATTATAATATTAATTTAGGGCACACTGGTACATTATAGCATACAAAAGTATTCAATCCACCGTTCAATGTGTACAGTTACAATAAGCCGCAGACAGCTGCCCTCCTTTCTTAAGCAACCGCCAGGTGTTCACGATGATACTTACGGGATTACCTTCATCGGTTCGAATACTCTAACCTTTTAAGTATCGTCCATAGCAATGTTGCATGACATGTCGGTATGCCTCGATATGGGCGTTCGCAGCGCCTCCGCGCAATCCTAACGCCTTGGCGGAATAGCTGACTCGCGGTCACGAGCCGACGACTCTTCTTGTTCACGGCACACCCGCGAATCAACATTGGGAAAGTAGACTTTGAAATGTACACAGTTAGGGTAATGTTGCAAGCCTGTCTTTAGTCCAAATAGCATATTCGCAAGTTTGCCGTCGAAGTGACGGGGTGTTGCCCGCGTTTAAACGGTTTGCCAAACATGTTGTGGAGATTTGTTATCTAACGTGTTTTGTGTAATGTTGCGCCTTTAGATTAGCGATAAAGTTAGCGGCGCGTATAAATAGCGCGCGAGAGGTCAGCGTTATCGCAGGATGCGTGTGCGACCACTGCCTCGCCTGCCCAGCGCTGTGGCATACAAAACTTACAATAAAATTATGTGTGTACATTGGTACGACACATAATTGCAATAAAGTATTGACTTTATTGCACACAAGACAAAGATTAAAATACAGACAAAATAGACTATCTATACAGAGGCAAACAAACGAACCGAAAATTCTCTAAAGACCTAGATAAACTTGTTTACATTGTGTCATTGTGTGTTATATTATTTGGTAGGTATTCCAGATATTGGAAGTTTACAAGTCGGAGTATGCATAGCTTATCAAGCGCGGTGAGCGTGGTGGTGGCGCACACGCACCGCGCGGTGCGTGTGCGCGCGCGCGCGCGCCCGGCCCCGACCGCTATCGCTGTTCCATTCCACCACGTTCGGCGCTGGTTCAACCCCGCTGCGACCACAAATTATCAACTACGCATGTTTACAACTCAATAAACATTTCACAAAACTTGTGGCGCGGCACTGTAGGTCATTCGTAAATTCGTATATCAGTGATCTGTCGCCAGCTCCGACTTCACTTCATTTACATAATCATAATGGGAAATATAATAAATAAATTCATAAAGCGCTTCTCGCTGACATCAGAGAAAATATATTTGCCAAAGAAATATTTAATGACTTTGGTGGACCTGCTAGCGTTTAATTTAGAACCAAACCAATTTAATAGCTCACCTAGCAGACTCCACTATGTTGATAGCGCCATAAATAGCATGCATTTAAACTAAATTGTAAGACAGCGGAAAAGCCATTGAATATTAATATTTTCCATCAAAATATTCAGGGTTTTTCCAGCAAAGAACTACAAATAGGTTTATTTTTAGATAATAGTGACATTCAAGTTTTGTGTATTACTGAACATTGGCTTCGACAAGAACAGATGATATTTGACTTTGTAAATTTTAAATTAGTGAGTTTCTATGCCAGAAAATCTGCCATTCATGGCGGTTCTCTCATAATTGTAAAAAGCTCTTTTAAATGCAAAGAACGGAAGGATATAGTAAAGTTATCAATTGAGAGGATTGTAGAAATTGCTTGTACAGAACTAGAAAGCTATATAATCATATGTGTATACAGGCCTCCTGCATGTGACTTCTGCACATTTGAATCCACTATGGAAAATGTGTTGAGGTTAGTAACTAAGAGCCAAAAAAATGTTATAGTTTGTGGTGATTTCAATGTTAATTTACTTGAACCATCTAATAATACTGTCAAGTTGTTAAGTTTATTTAAATCTTTTAATTTGATAAATTTGTTCCTTGAGCCTACCCGGGTAGGTGCTACTAGTGCGACCTGTTTAGATAATATTTTTTGTAACTGTGAATGTTTGGATAAGAAAATTTTAAATCGTTTTAACTCTGACCACAGTGGTCAAATGGCATCTTTCTCTATGATTAATCAAGAAGAACAACCCCAAACTATAACATACCGACCCATAACTAGTTCTCGTTTGGAATTATTTAAAAATGAAATTAACCATAATATTTGTATGTTATCACTTTCACAAAGTAATTCGAATAGCATGTATAAAGATTTATTCGGCTTAATTATTAATTGCTTCAATGAAAATTTTTCATTAAAAACTATTTCTGGGTCAAAAAATAAAAATAATAAGATAAAATTTAGTGATTGGGCTACCGTAGGTATACATAGAAGTAGAAATAGGCTTTATGAACTTTATGGTGAGAGGGAGGTGAACAAGAACAGTGATTTCCTGGACTATGTCAAGAGTTACTCAAACATCTTCAAGAGAGTGTGTTTTGCTGCTAAAGCAAATTATATTAGTTCTAAACTTAAAGTATCTGACAACAAGGTGAAAACTGTTTGGAATATTATAAATAGAGAATCTGGTAAATTTAAAACTCGCGATTATCAAGTCAACATTCTCACGGAAGACCAACAGGTCATGTCAAATAACGATGTTGCCTTGGCATTCGAGAACTATTTTTCAAATATAGCAAGTAGTACTACAAAATGTCTGCAGTCATCTAAAACCCAAGCTAAAGCTTTGCTTTGTGCTAACATTAGTAAATGTGATGTAACGTTTAATTTTAGTCAAGTAGATTCAATCAAGGTTGTTAAAACATTTAAATCGCTCAATTTAAAGAAAACCGAGGATTTATGGGGAACATCAGTAAAAGTTATTAATCATATCATAGATGTCATTGCGCCCCAATTAGCTTTGATTTACAATAACTGCATATCAGAGGGTATTTTTCCTGATCTTATGAAGTTTAGTAAAGTCATACCTCTATTTAAATCGGGTGATTTAAACGACCTAACCAACTTCCGTCCCATATCGATACTACCTGTATTAAGTAAGGTTTTTGAAAAATTAATGTTAAACGATATGCTAATGCACTTTAATAGAAATAAACTGCTTACAAGTAAACAGTTCGGTTTCACAAGAGGGCGCTCCACGACTGACGCTGCATCTGTGCTTATTAAACATATTTACGATATTTGGGAGAATTCCTGTGATGCGATAGGTATTTTTTGTGACCTTTCTAAAGCTTTCGATTGCGTGGATCATGGGACGCTCGTTTTGAAACTTAAACATTATGGTTTGTCTGCTAATGCGTTAAGTCTTATTAGACCAGTAAAATTAGCTTAAACTTGAAATAATCCGATAACTGTGATTTTCTTTTTGTATGATAGAAACTATTGTTAGTTATAGTTAAAATAAAAAGAATTAAACATTTTAAGACCCCGCGTCAGTATAAAAAAACCAAAAAACAGAATTTTAAGCACATTTTGATTTCATAAGTACAACATAATAAATAACTTTGTTAAAGTACCTATTTTATGATAGGACGCTTGCACTCCAGTTAAAGAAATCAAAATTACACGAATAAATCAATCGGGACTATCATTAATAAAGAAAGTTCGGTAAGTTACACATTTTCTGGCTTATCTTACCTGATATTATAGATAACTGGAATTTGACAATTTATAATGAATAGTATATTAGGTGTGTTGATAAATTATCTAAACTTAAACAGATACTCTTTGAGGATTTCTAAAGTCACAAATATTGGTAATTTTGGGATACCCAAAATACAGAACTACTTCAAAAGTGGTTAATTTATGCCGTCGTCGTATTGTTATGACTATAAGTAACAAATTAATCACAAAATATGCACGCTTATAAATTATTTGATGTTTAATATTACTTGCGTTTTAATATGAACGTTATTTCTTGCCATATAAGGCCGTCTTTTCTTTGTGCCTCAACTCCCGGCCATGCTGTCGCGAGTAGCGCTGCTCAAAGGGCCGCCGGCGCCGTCGGCTGACTTTTTAACCGACTTCAAGATTTCAAAAGAGGAGGTTCTCAATTCGGTTGTGTTTTTTTTATTTTTTTTAATGTTTGTTACTCCATAACTAACTCCGACATTTCTGAACCGATTTTGTAATATTTTTTTTAGATTGTAAGTATATATATCCAAGTTGGTCCCGTTGTTGTCAAAGCGCAGTTCTGATGATGGCATCCATGAGGAATCGAGGGAACTCCTCAAATGTGAAAGGCACACAAATAGTGATTTTAGTATTTTCATCAACTAATCAAGCATTTTCATTAAAAGAGTGACATTTGATGAAGTGGAACTGCTGATGATGATCAGAACGGAACTCTTCAACGACGCATAGTACATGTTTGCCGATTTGTTCTCTTCGTTATGTTTGTCAAGCAAATTAGGTTTTCAAGGGATATTTTTGTAAAGCTTGAGTTCTGATGGTGGATTCCATGAGGAATTGAAGGTAATTACTCTTTCACCATTATAAACATACTCTTAGCCATTTTTAATTGATTGTATGGAATCTAAGACTAAGTATAATATTCTTTCACCGGCCTCCAACACTGAAGTCGGTTTTTTTCCTAAAAATTATTAACCGACTTGAAGATTTCAAAAGAGGAGGTTCTCAATTCGGTTGTGTTCTTTTTTTTTTAATGTTTGTTACTCCATAACTCCGTCATTTCTAATCCGATTTTGAAATTTTTTTTAGATTGGAAGTATATATGACCAATTTGGTCCCGTTTTTGTCAAAGCGCTGTTCTGATGATGCCATCCATGAGGAATCGAGGGAACTCCTCAAATCTTATAGGCAAACATATTGTGGTGTATGTCACACCCTAATAACTCAGCTGATCACAGCTGATACACATCTGATGGAAACTTAACTAATATTAACCTTTGTACTTTTTCCCAGAACTAAGGAATGCAAGAGACCTTGATATTGATTCCAAGAAAATAGTATTAAATAAATTACCATATGTTCTATCTGGCATACCAAACCTTTAGTATAAAAGCAGTGTAATTGTTACTCAATGAATCAGTATTAAATCAGTATTACTCCAGTATTTCCTCGAGTCTCGTCTTATCATTATTACCCGTAACGCTCCACATCTCATGGCTACCCTGCCAGGCGGGCTGCCCCAGGCAGCCCTGAATTAGTGAACAAGTGCCAGAACCAAGATCCTGAGAGCAGGTCACTTCATCAGCGACCTTGCCAGAGCACCGCACATCTCATGGCGACCCTTCGAATGCCGAACAACTAAGTGGAGGGCGCCTCTCATGGCGACCCTTCCAGTCCGGCCCCGATATAGTCAACGTCAGCCGCTTCAGCACCGCACTGCCAACGTTATTGCAGGAGGACTCAAGTGCCGGTGCGGCCTAGTGCCGTACTGGCGGCGCGCTGCGCCTTCCAGTCAGACTTCACGAGCCAGCCTCGGTATAGACACCGACCAGCCAGCTACGCTGCGCCAGCCATCCAACTCTACTACGCTGCGCCAGCCATCCAGCTCCACTACGCTACGCCAGCCAGTCAGATCCACTGCGCCAGCCAGCCAGCTCTACTGAAGCCGAACAAGCCAAAGCAGAGCGTCACCGCGCGTCACCAGCACCAGCCCCATCGCCGCTACTATAGCTCCAGGGCACAGCTGATACCACATAGATGACTTCAGGTCCACCAATGCCTGACGGCTGATCACCAGCTGATCATAAAGTCCACGTGAATAAGTAATTAATTAAGGTACTTATAAAACTTTTACTATAATATATGTAGTATGTACTAGTTAGTAACATTAAAAAAAAAATTAACAATTTGAGTGACGTAGATTTTTTAAAGTAAAATTT
Source organism: Cenopis cana (assembly GCA_951800055.1). Taxonomy (NCBI): domain Eukaryota; kingdom Metazoa; phylum Arthropoda; class Insecta; order Lepidoptera; family Tortricidae; genus Cenopis; species Cenopis cana. Next base: position 18,781,818 of record OX637487.1, read on the forward strand.
TAATTGATAATAAAGAACGATAATAATTAATTTTATCAAATTGTTAAAAGAGTAATTTTTTTTATCTAATAATGTATAAACTTTATGGTATGAAACCAGTTTATGTTATAAATAATTAAGTAAATAAGAAATAATGCCGCTTGATGACGAGGTAATAATTATGATTAAGATTTACAAATCTAAAAATAGCAACCAACAGTCCACCTGTTACAATACGAGTGACTTCTCGAGTTACAATACGTTCACGATACACACAGACGTATCGAGTATAATATAGGATTAGTGTTATCAAAATAAAAAAAACCCTAATCTAATTTCCTCGAGTCTCGTCTTATCATTATTACCCGTAACGCTCCACATCTCAATATGAGACCGTCCATAACAAAAGGGCCCTTATGGCACTTTCTAGTTTCGTAGATATCAGCGTTTTAGTAAAATACGGTAAAATCACATATTTTTTGTTTTTTGCATATTGATAAAGTATAAGACTAGATGTGTATTTCTAGCTTGGTTTCACACGTATAAGTTAAGTATTTCTACCTTAAAATTAGTTGTAAAGTTTAGTAAAAAAGGACCCTTATGGCAGAGCGCAGATAATAATGATATAAAATAGGTTAATAACTTATTCTAATTACTTCTAACCATTTTCTGTATTATTTATGTGCCTTTTCTGTTTACTGGATTAGGTGGTACACGTTACAAATACCTATTTCTAGTCTCAAGTCAAGGAAGCTCTAGTCGTGCCGTGCATGACCGTTGCAAAAAAATTTGTTTTTTATTACATTTCCTATTGAATTGTATTTTTAGAGTTCCGTAACCAAAATGGTGAAAACGGAACCCTCATAGTTTCATCATGTCTGCCCGTCCGTCCGTCCGTGCGTCCGTCCGTCCGTGCGTCCGTCCGTCCGTGCGTCAGTCCGCCCGTCCGTCCGTGCGTCAGTCCGTCCGTGCGTCCGTCCGTCCGTCCGTCCGTATGTCACAACATATGGTAGGAAAGTATTATTCTATGAATTGCTACATAATATAATAGTAACGTTAACTTAAAATAAAAGGTAGTGCCCCCCCCCTCCCACCCTCTAATTTCCATATGTATGAAAATTCTGAAAAATAAATGAGGTGGTGTACAGTCACCAGCATTAATATCTGCCAAAACAATGGTGGCATTTAAATATCCGACACAGCTCCATTTGTAGGGCCGTAAGGACGGGTCAGATATTTATGCCGCCTTTGTTATAGCAGATATTGATGCTGGTCACTGTACATTAATAAATACTTACGAGGATTTTTGGTTTGATAAAAATACGGCTACTGGTTTTTGAGTAATTGCTGAAAAACTGTTTTGCCCAAACAAAAGGGCGTAAGTGCAGTGAGTTTACTATGAAGATACGACCTTTTTGGATTCGACGTATCAGATAGTGGGTTTAAATATGGACTAGTAGGTGTCGGTACTGTACGGAACTCTTTATTGTGCGTGGTCCGACACGTACTTGGTCGGTTTTTTTGTTAATAGAGTTAAAAAATAATTGTTACTATGCGAAATTGCTTTTTCGTATAATTTAAAAACTACGCAAAATTCAAAAAACTTTTAATGAAAAGATTTATTCAGAATTACGTTCTAATACAAAATTGCTACTTAGATGATGTAAATATTGTTATTTACTTACATTTTTGGTTACATTCGTCCATAAGTATGGTAGGAAAGTATTATTCTATGAATTGCTACATAATATAATAGTAACGTTAACTTAAAATAAAAGGTAGTGCCCCCCCCTCCCACCCTCTAATTTCCATATGTATGAAAATTCTGAAAAATAAATGAGGTGGTGTACAGTCACCAGCATTAATATCTGCCAAAACAATGGTGGCATTTAAATATCCGACACAGCTCCATTTGTAGGGCCGTAAGGACGGGTCAGATATTTATGCCGCCTTTGTTATAGCAGATATTGATGCTGGTCACTGTACATTAATAAATACTTACGACGATTTTTGGTTTGATAAAAATACGGCTACTGGTTTTTGAGTAATTGCTGAAAAACTGTTTTGCCCAAACAAAAGGGCGTAAGTGCAGTGAGTTTACTATGAAGATACGACCTTTTTGGATTCGACGTATCAGATAGTGGGTTTAAATATGGACTAGTAGGTGTCGGTACTGTACGGAACTCTTTATTGTGCGTGGTCCGACACGTACTTGGTCGGTTTTTTTGTTAATAGAGTTAAAAAATAATTGTTACTATGCGAAATTGCTTTTTCGTATAATTTAAAAATTACGCAAAATTCAAAAAACTTGTAATGAAAAGATTTATTCAGAATTACGTTCGAATACAAGATTGCTACTTAGATAATGTAAATATTATTATTTACTTACATTTTTGGTTACATTCGTCCATAAAGGTCCTTTTCTCAAATGTATGGAAGTAAACCTTGATTTTCATGTAACTTTAATCGGTCATAAAACTGAAACTAATTGACATAAAAAAAATTAAAACCTGTGTAATGCTTGTCTAGACTTATTACAGGTAAGTATGGTGTACTACACGGAAATTGTTAAATTTATTCGTGACGAGATAGAAAAAATATAATTTTCTATATTTATTAAAAAATATATATCACGTTAGTTTTTCGTTTTTATTTTCCAGTCGAGGTGTAAAGAAAACTATTTTCTAGCATACACTATGACAAAGATCACAAAATACGAAATAATAATTCACATATTACAAATTTCCTTATTTTTTTACGATCGGCGCCTTGCACTGATCAAAGGCCATTTTTTCTCAACGAGGTAGTGGAATTGAAAAATCTTTGATTGTTTCCTACAGAAGAGAACCTCAGGATTCAGAATCTACCATCATCTATGTAACTTCCCACGGGAACATACTTTAAATGAGTTTTAAACTTCTCTTAGTTATTTCTCTAAAGTGCATTTTTGGGTTGCGTAACTTTGATGATTTAAAAAAAAAAAGTACACCTAGGGTCATGGTTTTTATTGTTTTTGGTAGCTTATGTATTGTAGATTATAGATCCGTGCGTAACTCAATCAATACCGACCATAAGGGCCTCTGTGTGATGGACGGTCACATATAGTGATTTTAGTTTTATCATCAATTAATTAAGCATTTTCATATAAAAATGTGACATTTGATGAAGAAGTGGAACTGCTGATGATGATCAGAACAGAACTCTTCAACGACGAAAAGTTCACGTTTAGCGATTTGCCCTCCTAGCTTTGTTTTTTAAGCAAGTTCTATTTTTCACGAGAAATTTTTGTCATGCTCAAGTTCTGATGACGGGATCCACCCATCGAGAGAACTCCTCAAATGTGAAAGCCACACACATAGTGATTATAGTATTTTCATCAACTAATCAAGTATTTTCATTAAAAATTGTGATATTTAGAAAATATACGACCCTCTTCTCCCGCACTACGAATATTATTAATATTACGAATAGTCGACCGAAAATTGATATGAAAATCGTACACTGACGGTTACCCTTAAAGGCAGTATACTTTACCACGGGGTCACATCGAATTTTCGAATACCTTTTTACAGGCCAAATAAAAAAAAAAAAAAACGGAACCCTTATAGATTCGTCATGTCTGTCTGTCTGTCTGTCCGTATGTCACAGCCGATTTACTCGGAGACTATAAGTACTACAATTATGAAATTTGGTAGGAAGATGTATTCTATAAACCGCTACATAAATGTGATATGAAATCAGGAAAAATTACCCCATACATGTAACCGGGGCATGAAAAATTTTTTTCAAAGAAAGTAGTCGAGAGTAGTATTTTTGGATAGACCCTTAAAAATGATATAGAGGTTACTAAAAAAGTTTTCCATTTAAGTCAATCGTTTGTGAGATATTAGCGGCCAAAGTCGTACAAAATGTGTCCCCCCCCCCCTCTAATTTCTAAACTATTAAAATTAAAATTCGTGACGTGACCACATATGAGGATACGACTTTTTTCGATTCAAGGTATTATTAAATAATGTTTTAAAATGCGGAAAGCTAGTTGTCGGTACGGAACCCTTCGTTGTACGTGATCCGACACGCACTTGGCAGGCTTTTATTTTTATTTTGTTTATTTTTCAATCTGAACTTTGAACCCCCCGCCCCCCACCTGTCGCGGAGTTCAGTCTGGCTACCGGGTGTTTTGGGCTTAGGTAGACGTATATAACATCCCTGCCAAATTTCATTACTGTACCCCAAAATGTCATACTCATACTCATTAGAAAACGGACTACGAGTATATTGATATATGTAAATACTTTTTTTTATGTCAATTAGTTTCAGTTTTATGACCGATTAAAGTTATATGAAAATCAAGGTTTACTTCCATACATTTGAGAAAAGGGCCCTTATGGACGAATGTAACCAAAAATGTAAGTAAATAACAATATTTACATCATCTAAGTAGCAATTTTGTATTAGAACGTAATTCTGAATAAATCTTTTCATTAAAAGTTTTTTGAATTTTGCGTAGTTTTTAAATTATACGAAAAAGCAATTCCGCATAGTAATAATTATTTTTTAACTCTATTAACAAAAAAACCGACCAAGTACGTGTCGGACCACGCACAATAAAGAGTTCCGTACAGTACCGACACCTACTAGTCCATATTTAAACCCACTATCTGATACGTCGAATCCAAAAAGGTCGTATCTTCATAGTAAACTCACTGCACTTACGCCCTTTTGTTTGGGCAAAACAGTTTTTCAGCAATTACTCAAAAACCAGTAGCCGTATTTTTATCAAACCAAAAATCCTCGTAAGTATTTATTAATGTACAGTGACCAGCATCAATATCTGCTATAACAAAGGCGGCATAAATATCTGACCCGTCCTTACGGCCCTACAAATGGAGCTGTGTCGGATATTTAAATGCCACCATTGTTTTGGCAGATATTAATGCTGGTGACTGTACACCACCTCATTTATTTTTCAGAAATTTCATACATATGGAAATTAGAGGGTGGAAGGGGGGCACTACCTATATTTTTTTAAGTTTACGTTACTATTATATTGTGTAGCAATTCATAGAATACTACTTTCCTACTATATGTTGTGACATACGGACGGACGGAAGCACGGACGGACGGACGGACGGACGCACGGACGGACTGACGCACGGACGGACGGGCGGACTGACACACGGACGGACGGACGGACGTACGGACGGACGGACGGGCAGACATGATGAAACTATAAGGGTTCCGTTTTCACCATTTTGGCTACGGAACTCTAAAAATACAATTCAATAGGAAATGTAATAAGAAACAAAATTTTTTGCAACGGTCATGCACGACTAGGACTTCGTTGACTTGAGACTAGAAATAGGTATTTGTAACGTGTACCACCTAATCCAGTAAACAGAAAAGGCAAATAAATAATACAGAAAATGGTTAGAAGTAATTAGAATAAGTTATTAACCTATTTTATATCATTATTATCTGCGCTCTGCCATAAGGGCCCTTTTTTGCTAAACTTTACAACTAATTGTAATACTTAACTTATACGTGTGAAACCAAGCTAGAAATACACATCTAGTCTTATACTTTATCAATATGCAAAAAACAAAAAATATGTTTTTTTACCGTATTTTACTAAAACGCTGATATCTACGAAACTAGAAAGTGCCATAAGGGCCCTTTTGTTATGGACGGTCTCATATTTTCCTTTGAAATTGTCATAAACTTTTTATCATCTCGCCTTTTACTTGCTGCAATTAAAGTATTCTGTCGTTTTCGACCTACAGACACCACATCAAAGTTCATTGCACACATACATATCATACAATTAGGAAATTCCATATTGATAATATTGATATCCGCATAATTTGCACGCGCGACGGTAAAACCATGTGCATAGTAATAAACTCGTTAGGACAGGTCCACCGCGCCTCTCGCCGCTTGCTCGCCACTGACGCCCCGCTCTCTCCACCCCGCACCCCACCGCACACATCACGCTTCGCACGTATTTTGAATTGGATTTTCAATTTTTTAAGCGTGACATTTACTTGTTTAATTTTGATAAAAACATGATTATAGCAAAGAAAAAAGCTATCCTTAAACAATAAAATCACAGTTATGGTTTTTAATGAATGAGAAATAGATTATTATTAAAACGTTAACAATTAATGATTAAGTTTGGTCCTAAGTGTCTAAGAAGACACAATATAGCTTAAACAGATAAACACATCATAGTTACCATTTTGGCTTGTCTAGATATTGAGATCAGATAAAAACTGTGAAAAAAAACGTACATGCAAATTTGGTTTCCGTTTAAGTTTGTTATTAAGAGATCGCATTGGAATGCACCTCAAAATTATACTAACATGGTATTTAGTTATCGTTTTTGGTTGTAGCAAAAAGTTAGGTAGTGTACAATATCTCAAGATTTTTATCAAATACGGGTAAGACCCCGGATTTTTTTATTAATATATCGAATTAATATTTGATACTCAATATCAATAAACGATTACATAACAAAAATAACGAGTTTATGAATTATGTCCAGGTTAAGCTAATTTGACTGGTCTATATGTCTTCATATCTCAGCAATAGAACTCAAGCAGTTGTTGTAAATGGAACCCAGTCTAGTGGGGCAATAGTAACGTTAGGAGTGCCTCAGGGCTCTATCTTAGGTCCATTTTTTTTTTGGTTTATATAAATGACTTGCCGTCTATAGTAAGTAATCTTTGTGATATAGTTTTATTCGCGGATGATACATCTTTAATCTTTAAGGTTGACCGAAAATCAGTTGACTATAGTAGAGTTAATGGCACACTGGACAAAGTACTTGACTGGTTTACCGTTAACAATCTGTTACTTAATGCTAAGAAAACTAAATGTGTCAGATTTTCTTTGCCTAATGTTAGACCGGTGGAAACTAGTATACTCTTAAATAACGAGTGCTTAGAAATAGTAGATAAAGCAATATTCTTAGCTATAACATTAGACAAAAATCTACAATGGAGTCCCCACATAGCCGTTATGGCGCGTAAATTAAGTTCAGCCGCATATGCTATCAGAAAAATCAGGCAACTTACCAATGTAGAAACAGCTCGCCTAGTTTATCATAGCTATTTTCATAGTGTTATGTCGTATGGTATCCTGGTTTGGGGTAAAGCAGCTGACATACAGACAATTTTTGTCAATCAATCAATTCAATCAATTATTTATTTTACATTAAAACATGGTGTACATTAGAAGATATAAAAGTAGTTGGTCTCACATGTTTTGCTGCAGTGCAACACGTAAAATATAGGAGTTTTAAATAAAATTATTTGAAAATTAAACATGTCAATTTTGTTACAAATAATATTAGAAAATTGAATTTGTGTTACAAAAAAGAGCCATTCGCTTCATATATAACCTAGGCTCACGTGAATCTTTAAGAGAACTCTTTAAAGAAATCAACATTTTAACTGTAGCGTCCCAGTACATCTATGAGAATATTGTTTATGTCCTTAAGAACATAGACTCCTTCTGTAAAAATTCTGATATACATAATTTTAATACTAGAAATAAAAATAAAATTGCCACTAAAAAATTTCGTGTCCGTAAAGTATACAAATCTTTTGTAGGTCAATGTGTCCGTTTTTATAATAAGTTACCTGATGAAGTTTTGAATTTACCTTTTCCAGCTCTTAAAAATACTTGAAAAAATAATTGATGTCGAAGGCTTATTACAAGGTTGAGGACTATCTAACAGACAGAAAAGCATGGCCCAAACCAGATACTTAAATAGAGTAAAGATTCATATATTGTGTATTTTTTAATTTTATCTAGTTGACGCAGTTCTTGCAAGAAAACATATCAAAAGATTTATAACTAAATTTATAGTCTAAAGGATTCAATTTTTTTTTTCCTAAATAGAATTTGATAATGCTAAGGTATACAGTTTCGAAATGTTTTCTTGCAGAATTACACACTGTACATAACTGGTTTTTTTCCTCATTTTATTCTTTGTTTTTGTGTTGCTTTATATAGATACTTAGATTTCTTGATCTTAAGTAGGTTAAGTATTATCATTTATCATTGTAATAAGCATATTTTTGTGAGAAAATGGCTGACTGTCGAGTTTCTTTCGGCGTTTCTTCTCGGCAGTGGCCTCTGTGAAACGCTAGTAGGGTTTGACTTGTAAAAGTGCCATTGCGGCCTATACTTACAGAATAAAGTTCATTTTATTCATTTTTATTCATTTATTTATAATGATGACTAGGTACTAGATTAAACTGTTTAAATTAAAGTAGAATATTGTTCTGTGATCGCTCAACAGATGAACCCACTGTGCAAAAGTCAGGGTCAGTTCGGAAAACGAGCTTTTGCCAATGGATTTTTTTAAAGATATTCAATAGTGTTCACTATCCTGTGGCACGATTGCACGCGCCGAACTACAAAAGAGAATCTGAATATGATTTTTTTAGGGTTCCGTGCCCGAAGGGTCCAAACGGAACCATATTGCTGTCACTCACGCGGCCGTCCGTCCGTCTGTACGGTACGTCGTCTGTCACACAGGTTTTACAGCCAGACGGTTGGAGCTAAAGTCTTAAAATTTTCACACTTTGGTGGGCCAAAGTCATATTTAAATAGTCAAAACTTATTTTTAAATGTTTTAAAAGGGGTTCCCATACAGCTAAAGGGGGCGCGCAAACAAATGAACTTAATTTTGCGGTTGGTTCGGAATCGGAACCCTAAATGTGCGAAGTCTGACTCGCACTTGGCTTATTTTTTATTTATTTGGTTTTGTGACGTCATTACAACGCTCGCAGGGGTCGCATACCTACGAGCTATAGGTATGCACAGATATTTTCACCGTGTTTATTTAGAGAACATAACACAGACAAATCTACATAGCAACAACTCACAACTAAGATTGCAATGTAATATATGAGGCATATTAATATTATCATCATTGTACATTAATTTATCAGTTTCATTTTACCCACAAGTATTATTTGCCTTAAAATAGCTTTAGGTATTTTTTACGAGTGGTTGCGTAGTTTGCCTCATTAACAACCTCCACTCCTGTGTTATCGTCAAGCGGTCTCCTCGTAGCCGGCTGCAATTTATCGCTTGTCGCTCCCTGCATGTACGAGTATATGTATCCCTTTTCTTATAAACTATGTAGACAAAATAAAAGTTGATTGAATCGGGCGTTGCTTTGCTCAAATTAGATAATTACACAGAATAATGTTCTGCAGTATAGTTCTGTAGTATTTGGCGACCACTTTAGCCTAGTAGTTGGTAGTGAGTAGTGACCCTGCCTACGAAGCTGGAGGACCCGGAGTCCCGGGTTCGACTCCCGCTCAGGGCTTTTATTTATGAAATGAACACGAATATTGGTTTCTGAATCTTGGAGGTTTTCTATGTATTTAAGCATCTATTTATCTATATAAGTATGTATGTATGTATATGGTCGCTTAGTACCCATAGTGCAAGCGTTGCTTAGTTTGGGACTAGGTCGATTGGTGTAAGACGGCTCCGCCGCGCCGCCGGAGGTGCGCCGCTGACGTCTCGTCGACGTTATCTGCCATTATGTCATGCCTAGTCATAGTCACTCTAATTATGCCTACTTTGTTATAGCTCAAGCGTTGAGTTATTGAGGAATTGTGTAGCGGCTAACCTACGAGTAATCGTTGGCATTGGTTCCTTTCTAGCGGTCATGTTAGAGAGATAACGATATATTTGTGCTATTGCATTCATCGTCGAAGTCGGTATAAGATAGAATAGAGCGGAGACCATTATGTGCAGGCTGGTCACATGCGATGCGACACCCCGGGGGGTCCGCCGCGCGCGGGCACGTTGCCCCGTCACGTGGGCCACATTTGGTAAAAGGAGGGACATTACATTACAGTGCTCCTTCGTTTTCTCTAACAGGGTTCAAATTAAAATTTTACATAAGTAAAATGGAGAAGTGAGATGCGTCACTAGCAAAATTGGTACAATCGAATCTGTGCCGCGGTAATTGCGAGCACGATGTTAGCGAGTCTTTGTTTACCCATTAGGCGCGCGCGCGGGGGTGGGGCCTGGCCTTGCACACCGCTAACGCTAAATGATCCGATACTTGTCTCGCGATTGACAGTTTTTTTGCGTAATATTTGTATGACTTCCGGGTGTTTGTAGGACGAGTTGCGAATTATCTTTGCGCTATCAGCCCTACTTGCTTTGTTTACTACGCCGCGCTCGCAATGAGTAGGATAATGATTAATGACTGATATGAATACCACGCTTAGGTTTTAAGCAGGGTCATTATCGTAGATTACCGTGGTATTTTAATAATATGCATCACTCATGCATTTTCTGTCTCTATTGCTATTTTAAATCTTGAGTGGATTTTGGGTGTGCATATTATATTTAGGATCGTTGTCATCCATCACAGGGGAGACTTTTTTACTTGTCTATTCTCTTCAACAAAAAGATACAATAGAAGAAGAATACTAGCACAGTTAGAATTCAGTACGTCTGCTTTAAGTGTAATATGTGACAGTCAAAGGATATGTAGAAAGAAAGGTTTGCACAGCTGTCCCGTGCTCGCCAGCTGCTCAGCGGAGGCGTGCGCGCCGGAACTAATGCTGTCCAATTTGCATATGCAAAGGCGACCTTCAGACGCGCGCAGGATTCCACGCAACATTTTACGATTCGGCGCGTCGCACAAGGGTCGAGTCGAGTCGAGTCGAGGGTACCCTACATGTTACATCATCTAGCCCTCGATGACAGCTGGTGACTCGAAAGAACACGTGTTGCAAACCTACTTCTAAAACACCATTATAGTCCTTATCTGACTACAATATAAGGCTTACGAAAGTTCAGTTAAAATGACGACTTCGGGGAATTCTATTAAAAGCGGCATTAAGGCAATTTATCAGAAAGGAAAACTTATGTTCATTTTTGTAAAAAAAGCCGAGTAATGTACTGATGACAAAATAGATAGCTAGTTGATTCGTGTTTGTTCTACCTCACTTAAAATAAACTTGTCAATCAACTGGCTTGGTCGTACTCCATTATATTAACGAGATACAGGCGTATCTAATCAAGTAATAATTTATAGTCAGCCACATGTGGCAGCCTTGGAGACGCGGCCGTGGTCCGCTGACCACACATCGCCTTATTTTATCATATTTACTATTATAACTGTAAAATGCGTAAAACATTTGCGTTTTCCACAGTATTGTATACAGCACTATGTTCACAACTGGTATGTAACTTTAACTTATTAGTTATTATTATTCCTCGACTACATTTTATCTCTTTTCAATAACGCTTGCAAATGGTCAGTAAATTGTTTAGCGCGTCTAATAGACGGATATCAGGATGTATGATTGTTCTAATCTGTGATGTGATGCCTCTTGGTGTCGGGCGGCGTTATCTCGGCCGCGCCCCCGCGCGTGAGAACTCGCCCGGGTTCTTATTCACAACCTCTCACTCACCTCACTTCTGACGGACCAGTGTAAGTCAGACCTTTGATTACACTTTGTTATTCGTCTAGATATACTAAACATGAAGCGGTGCGGTGAGATGAAACCAGTAATGAATACTTACCACAGCCGCTCCCGACCCGACAGGCTGCCGCCTTGTGCTCGACCGATACATGAGTCAGTGGCTTCCGATTACGAGCATAATTACTTTTTGTAAACAAATGCTCGATAAAGCCATTCCCTGGTCCAGGCAACAAGTAATGACCGGTAGCGCAGCTAATAGTGACGTGATAAGCTCCAACAAACATATTTCGTATTACGATTATGCAGTAAACATAATAAATAACGAAAGTAATAATGCGCAAGTTAAAGTTGAACGCATTGAGTGCCACTGACATTGACACACATATGTTTTCTTATGTAAAATGCAAAAAAGGAAAGGTTGTTTTTAAGGTTTCTCAAGAGTAGTTTTATTTTACCTACATATTATATAATAGAGAACATTAAAGTTTGTAATTCGATCATTTTATACTATTTTTTGTCTTAGTAAAATATTGCACAATAACGGCAAATAAGCCTTCCTACGAGAGGGCATGATTGTATGTATCATAAGTGAAGGTCCGCTTTCCGGCCCGGTGCAGGTACCGCCGCTCCCGACCCGCGTTTTATTGTGCCAATGTAAATGCGCCTTTGTGCGTGGAGGTTGAGTCGGGAGCATCCTTATCCCGTGTAACTTATTGACAATGCCACCGCCCGCATTTCTCTCGAGTAACCGCGTTACCTCCAAAGTAAATGGCAAAAAACTGCAACAATACGTACCTAGTAGTTTTTATTTAATAAAAGGTAGACCCTGGGGTTGAGCAACATTGTCCTTTTTACTTTCCGTGTTCTTGTGCTCGGAAATGTCGTGCCTCTGCCTGTGCTAGGCTATTCAAATAACTATTTATGCACTTGTGGTTACATTTGATTGCTTGTGGAAATAAATATGCAAACATGCAATTAATATTTACTTCCATTACACAATAAGTTTAGTAGGTCAGTCGACTGTAACCCGTAGGTAAAGTTACACAGGCTATTTGGTAGTCAATTATAGGAACTTTTCTAGTATTCTTTGTCGCATTTGGAACCATAGAGTTCGACCTTCTCAGAATGTGCATCCCGGATGCAACTTAAACCAGCCCGGGTCCAGCTCAGCAACCATAGCCGGCGAAGCTTAATCTTTCGCATGCCAAACGAAACGCAGATCTACGAAACAGGGAAACTATTAGATTGTGAGGTTGAGCGTTAAACACAGGTTCTTGCAAAAGCGACTGCCACCTGGCTGGTCTAGCCTTGAAATCCAGACGGGAAACTAGCTCTTATCGATCTTCTAGATCTTATCGAGCGTTGGCTAGGCTAACTAGACTTACAAAATTTCTCAAACGTGATCCTATACTTGGCTAGCAACTCTTACCGAGACTATTGTTTGTAACGGTGTGTTAATGTTCCCCGCAGACGCTGGCGTGCGGCGCCAACACGTCGTTCAGCGTGGTGTTCCTGGGGCGGCGCGAGGGGCCCGTGGCGCAGCACCTCTACATACACACGTCGCTCGGCGTGCTCAAGTACCCGGTCAGTGCTTGTTTACCACCCCCACCGTCAGCTCGTGTCCCCGGGGCGGCGCGAGGGGCCCGTGGCGCAGCACCTCTACATACACACGTCGCTCGGCGTGCTCAAGTACCCGGTCAGTGCTTGTTTACCACCGCCGTCGTCAGCTCGTGTCCCCGGGGCGGCGCGAGGGGCCCGTGGCGCAGCACCTCTACATACACACGTCGCTCGGCGTGCTCAAGTACCCGGTCAGTGCTTGTTTACCACCGCCGCCGTCAGCTCGTGTCCCCGGGGCGGCGCGAGGGGCCCGTGGCGCAGCACCTCTACATACACACGTCGCTCGGCGTGCTCAAGTACCCGGTCAGTGCTTGTTTACCACCGCCGTCGTCAGCTCGTGTCCCCGGGGCGGCGCGAGGGGCCCGTGGCGCAGCACCTCTACATACACACGTCGCTCGGCGTGCTCAAGTACCCGGTCAGTGCTTGTTTACCACCCCCGCCGTCAGCTCGTGTCCCCGGGGCGGCGCGAGGGGCCCGTGGCGCAGCACCTCTACATACACACGTCGCTCGGCGTGCTCAAGTACCCGGTCAGTGCTTGTTTACCACCGCCGCCGTCAGCTCGTGTCCCCGGGGCGGCGCGAGGGGCCCGTGGCGCAGCACTTCTACATACACACGTCGCTCGGCGTGCTCAAGTACCCGGTCAGTGCTTGTTTACCACCGCCGTCGTCAGCTCGTGTCCCCGGGGCGGCGCGAGGGGCCCGTGGCGCAGCACCTCTACATACACACGTCGCTCGGCGTGCTCAAGTACCCGGTCAGTGCTTGTTTACCACCCCCGCCGTCAGCTCGTGTCCCCGGGGCGGCGCGAGGGGCCCGTGGCGCAGCACCTCTACATACACACGTCGCTCGGCGTGCTCAAGTACCCGGTCAGTGCTTGTTTACCACCGCCGCCGTCAGCTCGTGTCCCTGGGGCGGCGCGAGGGGCCCGTGGCGCAGCAACTCTACATACACACGTCGCTCGGCGTGCTCAAGTACCCGGTCAGTGCTTGTTTACCACCCCCGCCGTCAGCTCGTGTCCCCGGGGCGGCGCGAGGGGCCCGTGGCGCAGCACCTCTACATACACACGTCGCTCGGCGTGCTCAAGTACCCGGTCAGTGCTTGTTTACCACCGCCGCCGTCAGCTCGTGTCCCCGGGGCGGCGCGAGGGGCCCGTGGCGCAGCACCTCTACATACACACGTCGCTCGGCGTGCTCAAGTACCCGGTCAGTGCTTGTTTACCACCGCCGCCGTCAGCTCGTGTCCCCGGGGCGGCGCGAGGGGCCCGTGGCGCAGCACCTCTACATACACACGTCGCTCGGCGTGCTCAAGTACCCGGTCAGTGCTTGTTTACCACCGCCGCCGTCAGCTCGTGTCCCCGGGGCGGCGCGAGGGGCCCGTGGCGCAGCACCTCTACATACACACGTCGCTCGGCGTGCTCAAGTACCCGGTCAGTGCTTGTTTACCACCCCCGCCGTCAGCTCGTGTCCCCGGGGCGGCGCGAGGGGCCCGTGGCGTGGTGGCGATCAAATATGTATATAGATCATCTAAAATGCGTTCAGAAACCGTAGGCGTAGGTAACCTTCATTTTAACATTAATGTATGCATTTATGAAAATTTTCTTACCTGTGGTGAAAGTTACCAGCAGTACCTAACATAATTTTCATTATGATTTCCTATTTAATAATACCTATACGTTATTTTTGTTTTAATTTGGAACAGGATAATTAAAATTCAGTCGATACGAAACGTCAGTTCGATATAGGTTTTTTTTTAGATAAGGTAAGGATTTCAAATTTTACATTTATTTTGAATTTTAAGTGAACAATTTTTTTTACGAAAAATCTTCATCATACTAGGTTTTAAGTAAATCGGGGATAAGGATTTAAAAATTTATAATTATTTTGAATTTTAGGTTAAAAAAAGAAAAATCGTCATTATACTCGATTTCGATTAAATCCGATTTCAAATTTTATATTAAATTTGAAGTTTAAGTAAAAAAAAAGTTTTTTTTGCGAAAAAATGTTATTATACTCGATTTCGACTAATTCGGGGATAAGGATTTCGTCAAATCTGATTGTATCGAAAGTTTGACAAGTTTTTATGGAATGACAGCTGCCGGCGCCATATTTGACGATGACCGGTCTGTGTTCGTACAAACACAAACACAGATCGGTCATCGTCAAATATGGCGAAGGCCGTTGTCATCCCATAGAAACTTGTCAAACTTTCCATATAATCAGATTTGACGAACACCGCTTACGATTACAGACGGCTTGGTGCAACCCAGCCTTAGTCTTGAGCGAATCGGTCAGAGATTGCATATAGTCAGAACTTGATTGAAAGACTAGTGAATGAATGCTATTAGGTAGTGAAGGCATTAATAGTGTTGGTTGTGTGTTGGCAGGTGTCGGCGTGGGGCGTGGCGAGCGAGTGGGCGCTGTGGCCGCTGGTGGGCGTGCGCGCGCCGCTCAACGCCACGCTCAGCCCGCTGCTCACCATGCACAACCCCACCGACCGCACCGTGCAGGTAACTCTACCCCACTCACACAACCCCACCGACTGCATCGTGCATGTAACTCTATCCACACTCATGACATTCACACAACGTCACCGACCGCATCGTGCAGGTAAGTAGGTAACTATATCTAATACTCACTACACTTACCTATAATCGTACAACAAACTTATGCTAGCTATGAATGTTCGTAGGTGACGGAGATGTACACATCGGCTGGGTGGCTGGGGCTGCAGCTGCCGGACGGAGGCGGCTCGGCGCCGCGCGCGCACTGGCAGCTGCCCCCGCGCTCCTCGCGCGCGCTCGTGCGCCTGCGCCTGCGCCTCGCCGCGCACAGCGACAGCCCCGCCTACATCAGGTGAGCACACTGTACGTGTAGGTGACGGAGATGTACACATCGGCTGGGTGGCTGGGGCTGCAGCTGCCGGACGGAGGCGGCTCGGCGCCGCGCGCGCACTGGCAGCTGCCCCCGCGCTCCTCGCGCGCGCTCGTGCGCCTGCGCCTGCGCCTCGCCGCGCACAGCGACAGCCCCGCCTACATCAGGTGAGCACACTGTACGTGTAGGTGACGGAGATGTACACATCGGCTGGGTGGCTGGGGCTGCAGCTGCCGGACGGAGGCGGCTCGGCGCCGCGCGCGCACTGGCAGCTGCCCCCGCGCTCCTCGCGCGCGCTCGTGCGCCTGCGCCTGCGCCTCGCCGCGCACAGCGACAGCCCCGCCTACATCAGGTGAGCACACTGTACGTGTAGGTGACGGAGATGTACACATCGGCTGTTATAGTTATATGATGAGAATGTCGTGTTGTCGGCAGGATTAAAGCGAACGTGACCGGCCCGCCGCTGGTGGTGGTGGTGGAGACGGCGCCGGCGCCGGCGGGCGCGCACGCCGACCCGCTGCAGCTGCGCGCCGGCACGCGCGGCGCCGCCGACCAGCCCTACACGGTACGTCAATCGACTACCCTGCCCGTGCATTTTATTTCAGTGCTATTTTTAGCACCCGCGCTATAACACCATACCCTTTCGCAGGTATCATAATATCAAGTTTGGAAGTTTATTTAGTTGAACGGATCTACAAAATTGGAGGACCCGCCGAAGTCTTCCGCGAGGAACTTTAGTGTAAACTCGAACTGTTCGGAAGGGGTGTCAAATTCGAGATTGGGCGTGAATACAGACTGTGAAAAGAAAATTACAACGTCGGGTGGTTTTTTCCGGACGTTCGAAAAGGCCGCCGTTTTGAACTTTTTTGTTCACGGTCAGATTTCATTCAAATTCGTCGTCAATTGATTTCGTTCGAAGGTCTCAAATGTTAATGTGATTCTGACGTGACGATTCGGCTGTGATTGACGGCGTCGATTCGTGTTGCAGTTCTCGATCTCGCTGGGCAACAGCGACGCGGCGGCGGTCTCGCTGTCGGCGGGCGGCGCGGGCGCGGCGGGCGCGTGCCGCGGCGCGCCGCACGAGCCGCCGCCGCCCGCGCCCGCGAAAGCCAACGGCGCCGCGCACAACGGTGAGCACCGTCCGAGACCGTAGTTTGCTATCCAGTGCACGCGCACTCGACGCCCGGGATAAACGCTTACCTAGTTTTCTAGCGTTAACTGTGATATCCTGTAATTGACAATATTTCATAATTTCCAAAAGTATTAATTCGATAACCATTTCGGTAAAAACGTGTGAAGTACACAAAAAACATTTTTTTAGTTTTTTTTTCCGTTAATTTTGGAAAAAAAAACGCTAATTATTGTAAACCGAAAGTTGACGTCATCTTCCTCGCTGTACCTATTCAGGGAGACCTTGGTACAGAGTACAGACACAATTTAAATCGCTGCTCTGGAGTGGCTCTGGATTCTTGTTGGGAAGATGACGTCATATTTTACTTACGCCCTTTTGGAATGACCTACTTTTCAACGTGTTTTTTTTGTATGAAATATTGAGTTAAATTGAAAAAGAAAAAATACGGGTGGCTTAAATTTTTACCTATTTTCTAACTAGTTCATAAAATAAAGTAGTTAAAAATATGAAATGTTGTCAATTGGCTCTGCTCTTAATATTTATGTTATTACATTGTTATATTGCTGTTGGTTCTTCGAACAAAAAATGTTCTTTTTGGTACAGTAAATAATGAGCCGGTTTACTCTCTTCGGTAGTAGTTGTGTATAACCTAGTTATGTTGTCGCGTGCGCGTCGGCAGGCGCAGGCGCGGGGGCGGGCGCGGGCGCGGGCGCGGGTCCCGAGGGCGCGGAGGGCGCGGCGCTGGCGCTGCTGCGCGCGCAGCTGGAGCCGCACCAGGAGCCGCGGCCCGCCGCCACGCTCACGCTCGACTGTGAGTTCACACACCTAACTAATATTAAACATGTTAAGGGTCCTTATAAGGTGAAAAATGCTCATCTATTTAGCCCATTTTCTGTAAACTAGACAAATTTATTGACATGTTATCAATGTTACTATCTAGAACAGGACTATTGCGACCTAATAACATAAATTTTAAACGCATTTCTTGCATTTTTCATTAAGATATTTTGTTTCAAACATCACTCCAAATCGAGCATTTTCGAACTAAAATCTGCTTATTTCCGCTTAAGGCGACGTGAGCTCAGCGCTTAGCTGCTTTCGAGGGGGTGAGGTGCGTGGCTTGAGGGGAGCAGGCGCGGGGTTAGCCGCTTGCCACCGCGCTCGCTGCCGATACCGACATGTCACAGTATAGTGTATAGCCAGTAGTACAACTCTTAGTCACTACAACTGAACGGGTAAACCATAAATATAATGACCATTGTCAAGACGGCGCCATTATTCTGATGTATATGTCAATAGTTCAGTATAATCGAAACAATGCGAATGGCAACTAGTCATTTTTACATACCTACTTTCATACACCGTAATTAAATATTTTGACACAATGACAACACATCGTGGATTGTAATAAAATAGACTTTTTTATTTTATTCACCCTTATGTTATGATATAATTGTCAAATTGAGTTGATTTACATGTGTGTTTGATCATCTACTTGAAAAACAAAACGAAGTTATTGTTCCTTGCGAAGTATGTCTCAATATTGTTTTTGCATAATTTATTACAATAAAAGTCTTGTGAAATTAAAATATCCACACATAGAAAAATATAATCTATTTATTAATAAGTATTGTACTTGTCATAATTCAATATGAGCCACGAGGCGGGTCACCCTAGATATACAGGGTGGATATTTTTTGGGTCAGTGAGGGCAGCTACCAGATCCCGTCCGGCTACGTGAAAATGGTCTTAGAAGAACTTCCTTCGATTTTGATTTTGAAATAGGCGTTTTCCTCGATTTGCCACTTTTCTTGTCGGATTTTTTTTTGGTCCCATACAAACTTTGGGTCCTGGATAGGAATTGGATCGATTGGCATCAAAAAAAAAGTTTATCAAAAATGATCTTTTTCTCGTACCCTGTATGTTTGTCCAAAATCTGTAAACGCCAATTTTCATTAATTTTGATTCGAGGGAAGGTCTTCTAAGACCATTTTCGCGTAGCAGCACGGGATCTGGTAGCTACTAGCTGCCCTCACTGACCCAAAAAGAAAATCCAAACCGGCCAAGTGCGTGTCGGATCACGCACAGCGAAGGGTTCCGTACCGACACCTAGCAGTCCACTAATAAAATTGAAATTGAAAACATTAATAATTTCTACAATATAAAACGTGAAAATTTAAATCAATATATATATATATATATATATATATATATATAAAAGGAGAGTGTTAGTGGGTATGTCCGGCCTTTTCTCCATGATCACCAACTGCCACCTTCTCATGGTTGCATTGCAGTGGTAGAAGGCCCTTGGTGTGCACTTGCAAGTAAGGGAGTTTGGTGGCGGTGGGTGGAAGTGGGTGGTAAAAATGGGGTAAATTTTAAATTTTCAATAGGAGTAAAAGAGACAGACGATAAGTGTGAAAGGGATAGACTGTATGTGTAGTACATTCCAATAATGCTAATGCCCTCGAACAGTGCGACAAGGACAGCATTGTTAGAGCGAGACCGTCATATTTTCCAGAACTTTCCGGGGCGTTCGAAATCCTTCTAGAACATGCTCGAAGGATGAAGATGAAGACTCCATACAGACTTTCTAGACTTCTTCTTCTTCTTTTTTCTAGAAACTTCGATCGCGAACATTCTAGAACCTTCGGTACCTATGCCTATAGCTTGAAAACCCGTTTTCAGGCGGTTTCAGGATCCCTTATATCTGATATCAGTATATGGCGAAATTTCCAGCAGGATACAGCAGGACACAGATAGCAGTAGTAGAACGATATAGCTATACAAAACATACGAAACATTCGAGAAGAGAGTGAGAGAGATAGCAGTAGTAGAAAGAGATATCTATACTCGGAACATTCGAAATGAGAGTGACAGACATAGCAGTAGTAAAAAGAGGTAGCTATACTCGGAACATTCGAGAAATAAGAGAGTGACAGAGATAAGCACCATTGGAAAGAAACAAAAATTTCAGACGTAAATTTCAGTGCCTTAGAAGCGTTTTAGCAGGCTGAAATGTTATTTCAGGCCGTTTCAGGAGTAGCTCTATCACATATCATATGATCGAAATTTCACCACAGACGCCGCCGTTTTCAGGAGCCTGAAATATGTTTTCAGTCTTTTCAGGAGTAGCTCTATCACATATCAGATGATCAATATAAGTAGTAGTAAACCGGTGTAACAATTCAACAATTATTGCGAAACTTACACTTAATACGCGAGCGAAGCCTCGGGGCTAAAGCTAGTATTATATAAAGAAAGTCCACTGTGTCTATTTGTCTGTCCGTACACGCCAAAATAAATACCACCGTTAGTAAAAAAATGTATTAGGTACGTTGTACGTTGTGTCACGAGTATTGTCCTACTGTTATTCATAGACTGTGTTAGTTTGGCAGTGTCAAAGCGTTCCAATAAGAAGGTTTGATATACCTTTACCCACTATAATACGATATTGCATTACACTTACCATAGTTTGTGCAGTTTTCCTTCTATTGGCACCCACAATCTCGAGATGACGAAGTCTAGCAGGTTTCCTTTTATTAATTACCCATTTCTAATATTGAAATGTCAAGTGACGTTGAATTGACGCGCCGCACAGATCCTACCTCGAACGCAGCTCGCTGAGCACTGGACGGGCGGCCGCGCCGGTCGCGTACGAACGAGTTTGCAGAAATGAGTATTATCTTACTACAATTTTTTTTATTTATTTTAGTTAAGAAAAAGTAATCGATGAGTTCCATGAAGTAGAACATTACGCATTTATTGATATAATTTTCATGTTGATAGCTAATGTGCAAAAATAGTTATAACTATTTAAAGGTGTGGTTTAGACGCAAGTTCGCGATTTTTTTTTATTCAGCGAAAGTTGCGTAATCATGTTTTGAATCGATGTTTGTACTACAGAAAGGTCTCAAAATTGTTGTGCATATTTTTTGAAAACCATATCTTCATCTACAAACGCGTTAAAAGGCTTCAAAAACTCTGTTGTCTAAGCTCACGTCACCTTAAATTCTACTACACACAAGAAAATCTAAAAAGGGCAATGTTACTATCTAAAATTTCAATAAAATCATATTATCCTATAATCACTTTACTGGTATTATCAATACTTTTGTCAAAATTTGAAAAAAAAAAATCAAACTTGTAAGGCCTCCACGATGTACGTAATGGGCGGTCCGACGATAATCATCCCGTTGTGTACGCAGTCGCCAAGCTGTGGGCGACGGGCCCGGAGTCGGCGGAGGCGGAGGCGGAGGCGGAGGCGGGCGCGGGCACGGAGCGGTTCTGCGCCGGCTGGGCGGCGCTGGCGGGCACCGCGCTCCCGTACAGCGTGCGGCTGCTGCCCGGCACGCTGCGGCTGCCCGCCGACCTGAAGTTAGTGTTCCGAGTATACTACGTTTACATTCAGCCTCTGCCGCTAACTTACGAGTGCATATTTAATGCTGGGAGTCTATGTCCACCCAAAAATAAGTGAAGCTGGGTCTTCACGTTGACTCGTATTTCCCGGCCGGGATTGGATGGTCGTTCGAAAGGAGCTGAGCGATGCCCCAATAATATTGTACAGATGGTCTCGGAAACATTATGTCATTAGTACGCAACGCTAAACGCACCCCATCTGTTGCAGTTTCGTGACGTCGGACGCGAATTGTACGCGCGCCGTGGAGGTGATCGCGCGCAACGAGTTCGAGCAGCCCGTGCGGCTCGTGAGCGTGGAGCCGGCGGACGAGCTGCGGGACCACTTCGAGGTGAGGCCGCGGTGGAGCCCGCACGGGGCGGGGGCGGGGCGGCGGGCTTGACGCAAGGGGGAGCGAGACACACTTCGTACATTATTTATTCTCTGTCGAAGCTCTTTCGACCTTGACGTAATGTAGAATTTCACTCGGTTTGTGATTCAGTCCGATACCGACCAACGTCTCGGCTCGCTCCGCCCATTCGGGTTAAGTTTCAGATAAAGAGTGTTGTTTTCGCCAACAAACTGTGATGCAGTTTGGCGAAGTTAAAAAGTAATAGTATATAAGTGTAATCTTTTGTAAGAAAAAAAAAGAAGGAAGGAGGTAAAAGCTAGAGTCGTGTGGTCGGCAGATGTCAACGTTCCCGGGGCTGGCGCTGGCGCCGGGCGCGGCGGGCACGGTGGCGCGCCTGCGCCTGCGCCGGCGCGAGCCCGCCGCGCTGCTGGACGCGCGCCTCACCGTGCGCACCAACCTCACGCACACCGCCTACAGCGTGCCCGTGCGCCTCTACAGCGGCGACCTCATCATCGTAACTAACATGCATATTATGGTTTTTCCCTGTAATTTTGAAGAGATATACCTTGACCGTGTCGGTCCGTGCGCAGGAGTGGGAGTGGCCCGGCGCCGCGGCGGGCGCGCTGGAGCTGGGCGTGCTGGGCACGTCGTCGACGCGGCGCGTGCCGGCGCGCGTGCGCAACCCCGCGCCCGCGCCCGTGTGCGCCGCCGCGCACGCCGCGCTGCCCGGCGCCACCTTCACGCTGCAGGCCGAAGGTACGCAGGAGTGGGAGTGGCCCGGCGCCGCGGCGGGCGCGCTGGAGCTGGGCGTGCTGGGCACGTCGTCGACGCGGCGCGTGCCGGCGCGCGTGCGCAACCCCGCGCCCGCGCCCGTGTGCGCCGCCGCGCACGCCGCGCTGCCCGGCGCCACCTTCACGCTGCAGGCCGAAGGTACGCAGGAGTGGGAGTGGCCCGGCGCCGCGGCGGGCGCGCTGGAGCTGGGCGTGCTGGGCACGTCGTCGACGCGGCGCGTGCCGGCGCGCGTGCGCAACCCCGCGCCCGCGCCCGTGTGCGCCGCCGCGCACGCCGCGCTGCCCGGCGCCACCTTCACGCTGCAGGCCGAAGGTACGCGGGAGTCGAGCTCGACGCCGGCCCCTTCCCCGACGAGAGATAACTTTCGACCCTAAATCTCGTGCTGATTTATAAAGCGACGAATAGTAACTTCTCAACTCTAATAACTTCCCAAATTGGCATAATTTAGAAATTAGTCTATGTTTTTTGTATGTTGGCTTATTAATCTGTATAAATATAATCCAATAATTATGTAATCCACGTTTTTTTCCATATTTGTGGAGCCCGACCCTCGCCTATCTATCGGTCGTTCTCAGCCGTGCGGCATTATATGACCGAGGATTGCTCCAAGTCCCGTTGGTGAGGCGTCTGTATAAAATAAATATTGATGTTGAGACATGTGGTGTCCGTTCGCAGGCGGCTGCGTGCCGGCGCGCGGCTGGGCGCCGGCGCTGCTGACGGTAGTGGCGCCGGCGCGCGCGGGCTCCGTGCGCGGCGCCGTGTGGCTGCAGGCCGGCGCACGCGCAGAGACAACCGTCAGCCTGCGCGCGCTGCCCGGCGCCGTGCGCGCGCGCCTGCTGCACGACCAGGGCGCCGGCCCGGAGGAGCGCGCCGCCGCGCCGGTAGGTAGAGACCCCACCCGTGTGGCTGCAGGCCGGCGCACGCGCAGCCACCGACGTCAGCCTGCGCGCGCGCCTGCTGCACGACCAGGGCGCCGGCCCGGAGGAGCGCGCCGCCGCGCCGGTAGGTAGAGACCCCACCCGTGTGGCTGCAGGCCGGCGCACGCGCAGCCACCGACGTCAGCCTGCGCGCGCGCCTGCTGCACGACCAGGGCGCCGGCCCGGAGGAGCGCGCCGCCGCGCCGGTAGGTAGAGACCCCACCCGTGTGGCTGCAGGCCGGCGCACGCGCAGCCACCGACGTCAGCCTGCGCGCGCGCCTGCTGCACGACCAGGGCGCCGGCCCGGAGGAGCGCGCCGCCGCGCCGGTAGGTAGAGACCCCACCCGTGTGGCTGCAGGCCGGCGCACGCGCAGCCACCGACGTCAGCCTGCGCGCGCGCCTGCTGCACGACCAGGGCGCCGGCCCGGAGGAGCGCGCCGCCGCGCCGGTAGGTAGAGACCCCACCCGTGTGGCTGCAGGCCGGCGCACGCGCAGCCACCGACGTCAGCCTGCGCGCGCGCCTGCTGCACGACCAGGGCGCCGGCCCGGAGGAGCGCGCCGCCGCGCCGGTAGGTAGAGACCCCACCCGTGTGGCTGCAGGCCGGCGCACGCGCAGCCACCGACGTCAGCCTGCGCGCGCGCCTGCTGCACGACCAGGGCGCCGGCCCGGAGGAGCGCGCCGCCGCGCCGGTAGGTAGAGACCCCACCCGTGTGGCTGCAGGCCGGCGCACGCGCAGCCACCGACGTCAGCCTGCGCGCGCGCCTGCTGCACGACCAGGGCGCCGGCCCGGAGGAGCGCGCCGCCGCGCCGGTAGGTAGAGACCCCACCCGTGTGGCTGCAGGCCGGCGCACGCGCAGCCACCGACGTCAGCCTGCGTACGCTTCGCGGGAAGATAGCGTAGCGCTACACATATCTAACTGTAACTCAAAATGAACTGGGAATATTGTTGCAGTGGGCGAGCGGCTGGGCGCCGGCGCTAGTGTTAGAGAGTACCATGGCGCTGCGCATGCGCGTCACGCGCGTCGAGCCGCAGCCGCCCGACCCCGCGCTCGTCTTCGTGTAAGTTTAACAATACTCCTCTTTTGTACTGTACTATAAAACATCCTTAAACTATACTCAATTTCATGCTAAATATGTGGGTTCCGATACGCTTCATTCACCCGGCGCACATGGTGTGTCGCGCACCCCCTAGCGCCGGCGCAGCCGCGAGCTGTCCTGTTGTCGCCCGCGCGCCGCGAGCGCTGCCCGCCTCGTCAGTACGAAGCGCACTCCGGAAGGCGCGCCGCTAACGTTCCGTCCCCTCCCCCCCTCCGCAGGCCCCCGGAGGACCCCGCGGCGTGGTGGATCGGGCCGGGCACCCACACGGTGGGGCGCGTGCTGTACCTGCCGGAGCGCGCGTGCGGCGCCGCGTGCTACACGGGGCGGGCGGGGCCGGCGGGGCCGCTGGAGCGCGAGCTGGCGCTGCTGGCGCGGCGCCGCGCGCTCTACGACGAGGAGCAGCGGCGCCCCGTCAGGAACGTGTCGCTCGCCGTGGACACCACCGAGGTCAGTGACCGTGCTACACGGGGCGGGCGGGGCCGGCGGGGCCGCTGGAGCGCGAGCTGGCGCTGCTGGCGCGGCGCCGCGCGCTCTACGACGAGGAGCAGCGGCGCCCCGTCAGGAACGTGTCGCTCGCCGTGGACACCACCGAGGTCAGTGACCGTGCTACACGGGGCGGGCGGGGCCGGCGGGGCCGCTGGAGCGCGAGCTGGCGCTGCTGGCGCGGCGCCGCGCGCTCTACGACGAGGAGCAGCGGCGCCCCGTCAGGAACGTGTCGCTCGCCGTGGACACCACCGAGGTCAGTGACCGTGCTACACGGGGCGGGCGGGGCCGGCGGGGCCGCTGGAGCGCGAGCTGGCGCTGCTGGCGCGGCGCCGCGCGCTCTACGACGAGGAGCAGCGGCGCCCCGTCAGGAACGTGTCGCTCGCCGTGGACACCACCGAGGTCAGTGACCGTGCTACACGGGGCGGGCGGGGCCGGCGGGGCCGCTGGAGCGCGAGCTGGCGCTGCTGGCGCGGCGCCGCGCGCTCTACGACGAGGAGCAGCGGCGCCCCGTCAGGAACGTGTCGCTCGCCGTGGACACCACCGAGGTCAGTGACCGTGCTACACGGGGCGGGCGGGGCCGGCGGGGCCGCTGGAGCGCGAGCTGGCGCTGCTGGCGCGGCGCCGCGCGCTCTACGACGAGGAGCAGCGGCGCCCCGTCAGGAACGTGTCGCTCGCCGTGGACACCACCGAGGTCAGTGACCGTGCTACACGGGGCGGGCGGGGCCGGCGGGGCCGCTGGAGCGCGAGCTGGCGCTGCTGGCGCGGCGCCGCGCGCTCTACGACGAGGAGCAGCGGCGCCCCGTCAGGAACGTGTCGCTCGCCGTGGACACCACCGAGGTCAGTGACCGTGCTACACGGGGCGGGCGGGGCCGGCGGGGCCGCTGGAGCGCGAGCTGGCGCTGCTGGCGCGGCGCCGCGCGCTCTACGACGAGGAGCAGCGGCGCCCCGTCAGGAACGTGTCGCTCGCCGTGGACACCACCGAGGTCAGTGACCGTGCTACACGGGGCGGGCGGGGCCGGCGGGGCCGCTGGAGCGCGAGCTGGCGCTGCTGGCGCGGCGCCGCGCGCTCTACGACGAGGAGCAGCGGCGCCCCGTCAGGAACGTGTCGCTCGCCGTGGACACCACCGAGGTCAGTGACCGTGCTACACGGGGCGGGCGGGGCCGGCGGGGCCGCTGGAGCGCGAGCTGGCGCTGCTGGCGCGGCGCCGCGCGCTCTACGACGAGGAGCAGCGGCGCCCCGTCAGGAACGTGTCGCTCGCCGTGGACACCACCGAGGTCAGTGACCGTGCTACACGGGGCGGGCGGGGCCGGCGGGGCCGCTGGAGCGCGAGCTGGCGCTGCTGGCGCGGCGCCGCGCGCTCTACGACGAGGAGCAGCGGCGCCCCGTCAGGAACGTGTCGCTCGCCGTGGACACCACCGAGGTCAGTGACCGTGCTACACGGGGCGGGCGGGGCCGGCGGGGCCGCTGGAGCGCGAGCTGGCGCTGCTGGCGCGGCGCCGCGCGCTCTACGACGAGGAGCAGCGGCGCCCCGTCAGGAACGTGTCGCTCGCCGTGGACACCACCGAGGTCAGTGACCGTGCTACACGGGGCGGGCGGGGCCGGCGGGGCCGCTGGAGCGCGAGCTGGCGCTGCTGGCGCGGCGCCGCGCGCTCTACGACGAGGAGCAGCGGCGCCCCGTCAGGAACGTGTCGCTCGCCGTGGACACCACCGAGGTCAGTGACCGTGCTACACGGGGCGGGCGGGGCCGGCGGGGCCGCTGGAGCGCGAGCTGGCGCTGCTGGCGCGGCGCCGCGCGCTCTACGACGAGGAGCAGCGGCGCCCCGTCAGGAACGTGTCGCTCGCCGTGGACACCACCGAGGTCAGTGACCGTGCTACACGGGGCGGGCGGGGCCGGCGGGGCCGCTGGAGCGCGAGCTGGCGCTGCTGGCGCGGCGCCGCGCGCTCTACGACGAGGAGCAGCGGCGCCCCGTCAGGAACGTGTCGCTCGCCGTGGACACCACCGAGGTCAGTGACCGTGCTACACGGGGCGGGCGGGGCCGGCGGGGCCGCTGGAGCGCGAGCTGGCGCTGCTGGCGCGGCGCCGCGCGCTCTACGACGAGGAGCAGCGGCGCCCCGTCAGGAACGTGTCGCTCGCCGTGGACACCACCGAGGTCAGTGACCGTGCTACACGGGGCGGGCGGGGCCGGCGGGGCCGCTGGAGCGCGAGCTGGCGCTGCTGGCGCGGCGCCGCGCGCTCTACGACGAGGAGCAGCGGCGCCCCGTCAGGAACGTGTCGCTCGCCGTGGACACCACCGAGGTCAGTGACCGTGCTACACGGGGCGGGCGGGGCCGGCGGGGCCGCTGGAGCGCGAGCTGGCGCTGCTGGCGCGGCGCCGCGCGCTCTACGACGAGGAGCAGCGGCGCCCCGTCAGGAACGTGTCGCTCGCCGTGGACACCACCGAGGTCAGTGACCGTGCTACACGGGGCGGGCGGGGCCGGCGGGGCCGCTGGAGCGCGAGCTGGCGCTGCTGGCGCGGCGCCGCGCGCTCTACGACGAGGAGCAGCGGCGCCCCGTCAGGAACGTGTCGCTCGCCGTGGACACCACCGAGGTCAGTGACCGTGCTACACGGGGCGGGCGGGGCCGGCGGGGCCGCTGGAGCGCGAGCTGGCGCTGCTGGCGCGGCGCCGCGCGCTCTACGACGAGGAGCAGCGGCGCCCCGTCAGGAACGTGTCGCTCGCCGTGGACACCACCGAGGTCAGTGACCGTGCTACACGGGGCGGGCGGGGCCGGCGGGGCCGCTGGAGCGCGAGCTGGCGCTGCTGGCGCGGCGCCGCGCGCTCTACGACGAGGAGCAGCGGCGCCCCGTCAGGAACGTGTCGCTCGCCGTGGACACCACCGAGGTCAGTGACCGTGCTACACGGGGCGGGCGGGGCCGGCGGGGCCGCTGGAGCGCGAGCTGGCGCTGCTGGCGCGGCGCCGCGCGCTCTACGACGAGGAGCAGCGGCGCCCCGTCAGGAACGTGTCGCTCGCCGTGGACACCACCGAGGTCAGTGACCGTGCTACACGGGGCGGGCGGGGCCGGCGGGGCCGCTGGAGCGCGAGCTGGCGCTGCTGGCGCGGCGCCGCGCGCTCTACGACGAGGAGCAGCGGCGCCCCGTCAGGAACGTGTCGCTCGCCGTGGACACCACCGAGGTCAGTGACCGTGCTACACGGGGCGGGCGGGGCCGGCGGGGCCGCTGGAGCGCGAGCTGGCGCTGCTGGCGCGGCGCCGCGCGCTCTACGACGAGGAGCAGCGGCGCCCCGTCAGGAACGTGTCGCTCGCCGTGGACACCACCGAGGTCAGTGACCGTGCTACACGGGGCGGGCGGGGCCGGCGGGGCCGCTGGAGCGCGAGCTGGCGCTGCTGGCGCGGCGCCGCGCGCTCTACGACGAGGAGCAGCGGCGCCCCGTCAGGAACGTGTCGCTCGCCGTGGACACCACCGAGGTCAGTGACCGTGCTACACGGGGCGGGCGGGGCCGGCGGGGCCGCTGGAGCGCGAGCTGGCGCTGCTGGCGCGGCGCCGCGCGCTCTACGACGAGGAGCAGCGGCGCCCCGTCAGGAACGTGTCGCTCGCCGTGGACACCACCGAGGTCAGTGACCGTGCTACACGGGGCGGGCGGGGCCGGCGGGGCCGCTGGAGCGCGAGCTGGCGCTGCTGGCGCGGCGCCGCGCGCTCTACGACGAGGAGCAGCGGCGCCCCGTCAGGAACGTGTCGCTCGCCGTGGACACCACCGAGGTCAGTGACCGTGCTACACGGGGCGGGCGGGGCCGGCGGGGCCGCTGGAGCGCGAGCTGGCGCTGCTGGCGCGGCGCCGCGCGCTCTACGACGAGGAGCAGCGGCGCCCCGTCAGGAACGTGTCGCTCGCCGTGGACACCACCGAGGTCAGTGACCGTGCTACACGGGGCGGGCGGGGCCGGCGGGGCCGCTGGAGCGCGAGCTGGCGCTGCTGGCGCGGCGCCGCGCGCTCTACGACGAGGAGCAGCGGCGCCCCGTCAGGAACGTGTCGCTCGCCGTGGACACCACCGAGGTCAGTGACCGTGCTACACCGGGCGGGCGGGGCCGGCGGGGCCGCTGGAGCGCGAGCTGGCGCTGCTGGCGCGGCGCCGCGCGCTCTACGACGAGGAGCAGCGGCGCCCCGTCAGGAACGTGTCGCTCGCCGTGGACACCACCGAGGTCAGTGACCGTGCTACACGGGGCGGGCGGGGCCGGCGGGGCCGCTGGAGCGCGAGCTGGCGCTGCTGGCGCGGCGCCGCGCGCTCTACGACGAGGAGCAGCGGCGCCCCGTCAGGAACGTGTCGCTCGCCGTGGACACCACCGAGGTCAGTGACCGTGCTACACGGGGCGGGCGGGGCCGGCGGGGCCGCTGGAGCGCGAGCTGGCGCTGCTGGCGCGGCGCCGCGCGCTCTACGACGAGGAGCAGCGGCGCCCCGTCAGGAACGTGTCGCTCGCCGTGGACACCACCGAGGTCAGTGACCGTGCTACACGGGGCGGGCGGGGCCGGCGGGGCCGCTGGAGCGCGAGCTGGCGCTGCTGGCGCGGCGCCGCGCGCTCTACGACGAGGAGCAGCGGCGCCCCGTCAGGAACGTGTCGCTCGCCGTGGACACCACCGAGGTCAGTGACCGTGCTACACGGGGCGGGCGGGGCCGGCGGGGCCGCTGGAGCGCGAGCTGGCGCTGCTGGCGCGGCGCCGCGCGCTCTACGACGAGGAGCAGCGGCGCCCCGTCAGGAACGTGTCGCTCGCCGTGGACACCACCGAGGTCAGTGACCGTGCTACACGGGGCGGGCGGGGCCGGCGGGGCCGCTGGAGCGCGAGCTGGCGCTGCTGGCGCGGCGCCGCGCGCTCTACGACGAGGAGCAGCGGCGCCCCGTCAGGAACGTGTCGCTCGCCGTGGACACCACCGAGGTCAGTGACCGTGCTACACGGGGCGGGCGGGGCCGGCGGGGCCGCTGGAGCGCGAGCTGGCGCTGCTGGCGCGGCGCCGCGCGCTCTACGACGAGGAGCAGCGGCGCCCCGTCAGGAACGTGTCGCTCGCCGTGGACACCACCGAGGTCAGTGACCGTGCTACACGGGGCGGGCGGGGCCGGCGGGGCCGCTGGAGCGCGAGCTGGCGCTGCTGGCGCGGCGCCGCGCGCTCTACGACGAGGAGCAGCGGCGCCCCGTCAGGAACGTGTCGCTCGCCGTGGACACCACCGAGGTCAGTGACCGTGCTACACGGGGCGGGCGGGGCCGGCGGGGCCGCTGGAGCGCGAGCTGGCGCTGCTGGCGCGGCGCCGCGCGCTCTACGACGAGGAGCAGCGGCGCCCCGTCAGGAACGTGTCGCTCGCCGTGGACACCACCGAGGTCAGTGACCGTGCTACACGGGGCGGGCGGGGCCGGCGGGGCCGCTGGAGCGCGAGCTGGCGCTGCTGGCGCGGCGCCGCGCGCTCTACGACGAGGAGCAGCGGCGCCCCGTCAGGAACGTGTCGCTCGCCGTGGACACCACCGAGGTCAGTGACCGTGCTACACGGGGCGGGCGGGGCCGGCGGGGCCGCTGGAGCGCGAGCTGGCGCTGCTGGCGCGGCGCCGCGCGCTCTACGACGAGGAGCAGCGGCGCCCCGTCAGGAACGTGTCGCTCGCCGTGGACACCACCGAGGTCAGTGACCGTGCTACACGGGGCGGGCGGGGCCGGCGGGGCCGCTGGAGCGCGAGCTGGCGCTGCTGGCGCGGCGCCGCGCGCTCTACGACGAGGAGCAGCGGCGCCCCGTCAGGAACGTGTCGCTCGCCGTGGACACCACCGAGGTCAGTGACCGTGCTACACGGGGCGGGCGGGGCCGGCGGGGCCGCTGGAGCGCGAGCTGGCGCTGCTGGCGCGGCGCCGCGCGCTCTACGACGAGGAGCAGCGGCGCCCCGTCAGGAACGTGTCGCTCGCCGTGGACACCACCGAGGTCAGTGACCGTGCTACACGGGGCGGGCGGGGCCGGCGGGGCCGCTGGAGCGCGAGCTGGCGCTGCTGGCGCGGCGCCGCGCGCTCTACGACGAGGAGCAGCGGCGCCCCGTCAGGAACGTGTCGCTCGCCGTGGACACCACCGAGGTCAGTGACCGTGCTACACGGGGCGGGCGGGGCCGGCGGGGCCGCTGGAGCGCGAGCTGGCGCTGCTGGCGCGGCGCCGCGCGCTCTACGACGAGGAGCAGCGGCGCCCCGTCAGGAACGTGTCGCTCGCCGTGGACACCACCGAGGTCAGTGACCGTGCTACACGGGGCGGGCGGGGCCGGCGGGGCCGCTGGAGCGCGAGCTGGCGCTGCTGGCGCGGCGCCGCGCGCTCTACGACGAGGAGCAGCGGCGCCCCGTCAGGAACGTGTCGCTCGCCGTGGACACCACCGAGGTCAGTGACCGTGCTACACGGGGCGGGTGATCAATGTGTCTCCAGCTTTTCAATTGAAAAATATCTATGTATTATGCCTAATTTTGTTAAATAAATAAATACAAATAAAGAATGTGTGTGTGACAGATGGTGCGTATCCCGGTGTCGGGCTGGGTGCGCGTGGGTTGGCCGCGGCTGGTGGGCGCGGACGGCGGCTGGGCGGGGCTGGCGGGCGTGGGCGCGCGCGCGCCGCGCTGGCTGCGCGTGCGCAACCCCGCGCAGCACGCGCTCGAGCTGCGCGCCTCCGTGCGGGAGCAGATGCTGCAGCCGCCGCTCATGTGAGTACTGACTGTGACGGCGGGCGGGGCTGGCGGGCGTGGGCGCGCGCGCGCCGCGCTGGCTGCGCGTGCGCAACCCCGCGCAGCACGCGCTCGTTGACAAACAAACAAGCCACAGAAATATATCAAGATAGAAGGAAAGAGTGTATGTACCTCGCGTGGCGAAATTATGTCCCGGAGTCACAATTGCTCGCCGCGAACTTCGGTGTGCCCCCGATCGCGTTATGCGTGCGACGTCAGGTTTTAGAAACAAAATGGTTCGTTGCGCAATAATTAATTGTTCAAACACTTCCAATAAAGTTGGAGCTGTTAATCGAGGTATTTCCTTTCATTGGTAAGTACAATTTGTCTTTAAATATGTGTTAATAATACTAATTATTTGTAAATAATAAAAAACTAAATATTTTATTATTTTCATCAAAACGGTAGCGGGCGATTGTGTGCCGACGCTAGCTTTCCATTGCGGCTTTAATTTGACGAGCCAGACTTGGCGTGCGTTAAAAACCAGCAATGTAAAAATAAACTATTCAAACTGTCGAGTCACGTTCAAGGTCTAAAAATTAGTAATAGTGTTTCTCTCAATCTAAAATGCTCTCAAAATGATTTTTTTCATATTTCTCATTATTAGTAATAGTGTTTCTCTCAATCTAAAATGCTCTCAATTTGACAAATGAAAATGATTAGTAAATTTTATGATTTTTTTCATATTTCTCATTATTGACCGAGTGAAACGAAGGTCACAGTTTTAGCTTCGACAAAAATGCTTTCGTATGTCCGGGTTTCCGGTTGTTCTCATCTACAGGTCGCATTTCTTAACCGATTCTCGTGAAATTTTGTGAGCAGGTATGAAAATTAAAAGAACGTTTTTTGTCGAGTCAATTTTTGGAAATTTAAAAAACAAACTTTTTATCAATGATTTCGTGTTACAGGTCGCATTTCGCAAGCGATTGTCGTGAAATTTCGTGAGCAGGTTTTACGACTACAAAGAATTTTTTGGTCGAGTACATTTTCAAAAATTTTCAAATAAAATGTTTTTCTTTATGGTACCTATGTTCTCCTCTACAGGTCGCATTTCTAAACCGATTCTCGTGAAATTTTGTGAGCAGGTTCGGTAACTTTATAGAATTTTTTTAACGAGTCACTTTTTGGAAATTTAAGAAAAAAACATTTTTTTTTTTCAATTATTTTGTGTTTTCTCGGCCGAATTTCGATTTGTTCACCTCTAAGGGTCGCATTTCACAACCGATTCTTGTGAAGTATTGTGAGCAGGTTGTTTAATTACATAGAATATTTATTTATGTCGAGTAATTTAAAAAAATCAATGGTTTGTCCTATTCTACAGCATTTCTCAAACGATTCTCGTGAAAAATTGTAAGCAGGTTCAATATCTAACATAGTTTTTGGAAATTAATAAAAAACACTCACGAGGTCTACAGCTCACAGAGCCACTAGTTTTACTTTTGTCCACTTAATGAGCCATTAGTTGCCGAAAAGTAGAAACTTTTACATTTGTTAAATTAGGTAGTAAAGTAGTAGGACTTAAATCTTGATAGAAAAAAAATCATATCGAATAGTATATCGATTTTAATATTATGACAAATGCTAGCACATTTTTATTCGTGAATAAGAGGGTATAGTTAGTTACTTTATACTTATCGACATATTTTTATCGACATTTACCGTCACTATTTTTTTTTTCTACTCCTGGCAACATCTCATCTGCCAGTTTACTCTTCCGAATTATGGACTTGACCTTAGAAATTGAAATTGAAAATAATTTATTCGTGACAAACAGTGTTTTACAAGAACTTAAGACTATAAATAAAATTAAAAATTGAGCAAGACTTAAAACTATAACAATAGGCAGTTCGTTTGTCACGAATGGTCCCGCCTCAGCATAATGCTGACTCAAGAGTCATCGTCAGTGCATCGGTCAGCGCCATCTGGCAGCGAACAAACCATTTACTCGTGGCCGTGCGGAGTGTATTTCTAGCTTGGTTTCACACGTATAAATTAAGTATTTCTACTGTCTTTCAATGGTTAAACCTAAATTTTTTACTGATATTTGGTAGTGGGGGTTTTCGGGGACGAGCAATCGATCTAGCTAGGTCTCATGCCCGAGCCCAGATATTATAAATTACATGTCAATTCACAAGAATGTCTATTGTAGAATAGGCCCATTTTTGAAGAAGTAGCATGCAAGCAAGTCATGTAACAGTTGGGGTGACAACGTTATCAGAGGGCTTAGACCCTGCAGAATACGGTTCTGCCTGTCTCCATCCCCAAATTTGAGCCGGAAGTATGTTATATCGGATAATGTGCAGCCCATACAATTTTTTTCGTTGTACATTTGGTAAATCGTGTTCCGGTACCCTAACTATGGTCCGATTGTTATAGGTTTTTATATGCCGTAAAGGACAATATTTGTCATTGTATCCCGAAATTTTCGACCCTCCAGCTCCATATCTTTCTCCGCCATCTTGGAAAATCTGTCACTTTTTTCCTTGTACTGTCGCTAAAGTTCATTTTAGTGCTAAACATGGTTCGGCAATATTGTAGAAGACAACATTTGCTAAAACTTTTTGCTACAAAGATTTATTGTATGACCCCTAAGGACGAAGGTATGACAGGAGATATCTTTAAAACTGCATTTTTTTTTAGTATTCCTCCCATATTTGCGTTTTAAGTGCATTTTAGCGCTAAGTATAGTTATGCCATATTATAGATCACAAAATGTGCTACAGCTCTTCAATTGAAATATTTTTTCCACGATCATCAGGAAAGAAGATACGAAGTCATCTATGGAGTACTACCGTCGATATTTGCTTCTTTTTCCAGTTTTCTTCCCATATTTGCGTTTTAGTCTATTTTAGCTCAACAGAATAAACAGTAATATAACAGAAAACAAAATTATATGCAAATTCAAAGTTCCTACGATCTTACTAGGTATGGAAACGGATGATTTTGTCTTTTGTGGGATTGAAGTGGTATAGATCGGAAAGTGACAGATGCTTTATCTTGTCGTCGATCCCGCTATCACTCGACCATCATATATCCCCTACAGATTGCGATTAATTGCACTCAACCCTAAATATGAGAAGAAAACTGCAAATGTAGCAAATTTCGACGGTGGTACTCCATAGATGACTTCATATCTTCTCTCCTAATGGTGGTGGAAAAAATATTTCAATACAAAAGTTGTAGCAAATTTTGTGATCTACAATATTGCCGAACTATAGTTAGCGCTAAAATGCACTTAAAATGTAAACATGAGCGGAAAACTAGAAAAAAGTGGCAATTTTTAATGTTATATTCTGTCAGGGGTCATGGAAAAAATCATTGTACCCAAAAGTTTTAGCAAATTTTGTATTCTACAATATTGCAGAACTATGTTTACCACTGGAATGAACTTTGACGACAGTAAAAGCAAAGAAATGAATAAAGTGACACTATTTCCAAGATGGCGGCCAAAATCATGGAGCTGGAGGGCCGAAATTTTTAGGTTACCATGGCTAATATTGTCCTTCACAACATACCAAAAAACCATATTAATCGGACCTCTTTTACAACTAGAGACTCTTTTACCAGAGCAACAATTTACTAAATGTGCTACGCATTTTTTTGTATGGGCTGCACATTACCCTCTATAACATACTTCCGGCTCAAATTTGGAGATGGCGACAGGCAGATCCGTATTCTGCAGGGTCCAAACCCTCTGATAACGTTGTCACCCCAACTGTTACATGATTTGCCGCTTGCATTGTTTAGAGACGCCTTTTCCAATTCTGTTCCTGCTCTATTGTAATCATCAATAAAACTAAATACAATTTATTTATTTAATCGTATGGCATATATTTACAGTGTAGGAAATACAAAATACGATTAAAATCAATGAATACAAAAGCAATTAAATAATACAAAAAAACCGGCCAAGTGCGAGTCGGGTCTCGCGCACCGAGGGTTCCGTCTCGCAAACCTGTAGGTATATAAGTAAACCCACTGTCCTTATGCTGTAGGCTCATTTGTGTGTGTAAATTAATTGCGCTAAATTTGCTCTTTGTGAAATATTTAAGTTTTAAAAGTGAGAACCTAATCTATAATAGGTTCTGTAATTCTCACAGACAACCTCCCCTAGACAGAGCTTTCAGGGCGACGCGCTCGCGCCACACTTGGGAGAAGTTGCGCTTATAATACTGCCCCGCCTCACGCCGCTCAGTCAGTCTCGTCCAGGTTCATGACCTATACGCACGTGGCACAAAAAATACGTAAATTTGGTTCCGACTAACCGTAAGCATGGGTTTTTGTTCGGTAAAGTGGTGTGGGAACGATTCCCGAACTAAAAATCTAAAGAAAGGCGGAATTACATATCATAGGTAAGTTAAATTAATACAAATACACATTTTATTCTGCCCGGCGGGGATCATTTTACACTGGCCGGGCCGGCTTATAAGGCGTAGTGAAGTATGCTTGTTCCTTTCCAACCACCTCAAATGCCAATATACTTTCTCTTTCTGACAGCACGTGCGCGGGCTAGTGCTGTGCCAGTGATGTTCGGTTCCGATTTCATTTAATTATCGGTTCATCCGTATTTTATATATCGCAATGATTTTAATAAATATTAAAATTCCATTAGTAAACATTACTGATTAGTTTTATTTTTTGATATTCAATGTCAGTATTTACGTGGACAATATTATTTTACTATATGAATCGTAGAGGTTCGTATAAGGAGGTGAAAGATGGTAATAGTGTAGTGTTTTTTATCTTGTTTTACTTTATACGCTAAACAAATCAGTGTAGTTGTATGGGATAGAATATTTAGTTAGTTTGTTCTCATTGTAGTTTTGTTGTTGTCTTATTTTATTATGAAGTTTATATAGTAGTAACATAATTAGTGGTGGTGGATTTCTTTTAGCAATTAGGACTAGTGACACGAGTAGCCCCCAATACTGAATTTCGAAGAAGTGTAAGGGATTTAGGGATAAACCCATTGCAATTAGGTTTTTTCGAATCGTCTTGGTGGCTAATTAGGACTAGTAACACGTAGTTGACCCACTGCTGGACTTCAAAGAAGTATAAGGGATCTCGGAGTTGGTTAGAGATGGAGTAACTGCAATTGGGTTTTTTCGAATCGTCTTGGTGGGCAATTAGGTCTAGTGACACGTAGTTGACCCACTACTGGACTTCACAGAAGTATAAGGGATCTCGGAGTTGGTTAGAGATGGAGTAACTGCAATTGGGATTTTTCGAATCGTCTTGGTGAGCAATTAGGTCTAGTGACACGCAGTTGACCCACTACTGGACTTCAAAGAAGTATAAGGGATCTCGGAGTTGGTTAAAGATGGAGTAACTGCAATTGGGTTTTTCGAATCGTCTTGGTAGGCAATTAGGACTAGTGACACGTAGTTGACCCACTGCTGGACTTCAAAGAAGTATAAGGGATCTCGGAGTTGGTTAGAGATGGAGTAACTGCAATTGGGTTTTTCGAATCGTCTTGGTGGGCAATTAGGTCTAGTGACACGTAGTTGACCCACTGCTGGACTTCAAAGAAGTATAAGGGATCTCGGAGTTGGTTAGAGATGGAGTAACTGCAATTGGGTTTTTCGAATCGTCTTGGTGGGCAATTAGGTCTAGTGACACGTAGTTGACCCACTGCTGGACTTCAAAGAAGTATAAGGGATCTCGGAGTTGGTTAGAGATGGAGTAACTGCAATTGGGTTTTTCGAATCGTCTTGGTGGGCAATTAGGTCTAGTGACACGTAGTTGACCCACTGCTGGACTTCAAAGAAGTATAAGGGATCTCGGAGTTGGTTAGAGATGGAGTAACTGCAATTGGGTTTTTCGAATCATCTTGGTGGGCAATTAAGACTAGTGACACGTAGTTGACCCACTGCTGGACTTCGAAAAAGTATAAGGGATCTCGGAGTTGGTTAGAGATGGAGTAACTGGAATTGGGTTTTTTCGAATCGTTTTGGTGGGCAATTAGGACTAGTGACACGTAGTTGACCCACTGTTGGACTTCAAAGAAGTATAAGGGATCTCGGAGTTGGTTAGAGATGGAGTAACTGCAATTGGGTTTTTCGAATTTATAGTCTATTCAATAGATAAAGTATACACGCCATGTAAAATAATTTACCTAGAATAAATTGGGGTGCTGGTAAAAACCGGTAATCAACAACCGTGTCTCATCACTAGCCCGCGCGTCATTTTGCGGCGAAGTCGCGCGCATTTTGAAACGGCCAATCGCAGCGCTGTTGCCGACCTCCCCTCAGCCCGCACCTACCGCTAACCTTGGTGACTTTTGTTTCGAACTAAATCGCTCATACGAGGTGTCTAGGGGAGGTTGTCTGTGGTAATTCTATTATAATTATTATATATAAGTTTTTTATGCTGTTGGTTTTCCATGTATTGAATAAAAATAAAATAAAAATAAGTATTTTTTTCTAAACTGAGACTTCGTTTATAGACTCCTTAAATTATAAGAAAACTACTTTCGGCGTTTTATAATTCTCCCTTTGAAGGTGTTGAAAGTTTGTTGGGAATCAATTTTTTTTTAAAAAGTTAGAATTGTTTTACGCTGTTGTTTTTGCATAAATTAGTTGAAATTTTAATATTATTATTTTTTTTATTTTATGTTTAATATTATTTTATTAGGAGAACCAACAGCAATAAATCAGTATAAATATGTTCAGAAGACCACCTTGTATGATCGTAAGTAAAAGTCCGTGACCTGTATCTTTAGCGAGGAGACAGCGGAATGCGGCGGCGGCACGTGCGCATACGTGCCGGGCGTGTTCACCGTGGCGGAGTGGCGCGCCGTGCGCGGCGGCGCCGGCCCGCTGCCCCCGGTGGAGGGGGTGGACGGGGAGGGGAGCGGGGAGGAGGGGGAGGCGGTCGCGCTGCTGCTGGCGCCGCGCGCAGAGATCGAGCTGCGGATAGACTTCCTGCCGCCCGCGCCACAACTATACACCGCCGTGCTCTATCTTAGGTATGGCCCGTATTCTACCGTTACTTGTTCATATCAACTTTCGGCACCTTGTTTTATTAAATTAATCAAGTATAAGTTATTCAGCGTTAATGTTATATGTTCGTGGCGCTCGTAAGTCGCGTTGCGTGATATTGCATGACTTTGTTTAAGATATGTCAAGTACCCAATTGACGTGGATGTGTTGTGTGTGTCGCAGGAACAACTTGACGATAGTGGAAGCGATACAACTGGGCGGGCGCGGTGCGGTGCCGAGCTTCGAGCTGGGCGGGCGCCGCGCCCGCGAGCACGCGCCGCTCACGCTTCAGGTGAGTGTGGCCAGCACAGCACAGCACAGACATCGAGGGGACAGTAGGGGAGGCGGGGCAGCTGGGCGATACGAAAGGCTCTTAAATTGCGTCTGGATTGTCATTATAAAATGTTTAGTTTTTTTTTGAGCCTAATCGCCGCGTTCGTTCAGGTGTCAGAGTGCGAAGAAGGCCAGGAGTGCCCGGCGGCGGACAGCGCGGACGTGGGCACCCGCTGGGCGGCGCGGCGCACGGTGGTGGCGCGCAACACGGGCGCCGTGCCGCTGCGCCTGCGCGGCTGGCGGCTGGCCGGCGAGCCCTGCGCCGCGCGCGGCTTCCGCCTCGAGCCCTGCGCGCCGCTCACGCTGCAGGTGGGAGGGGGGAGGGGGGCAGGGGGAGGGGGGCGGCGGGCGCACGGTGGTGGCGCGCAACACGGGCGCCGTGCCGCTGCGCCTGCGCGGCTGGCGGCTGGCCGGCGAGCCCTGCGCCGCGCGCGGCTTCCGCCTCGAGCCCTGCGCGCCGCTCACGCTGCAGGTGGGAGGGGGGAGGGGGGCGGCGGGCGCACGGTGGTGGCGCGCAACACGGGCGCCGTGCCGCTGCGCCTGCGCGGCTGGCGGCTGGCCGGCGAGCCCTGCGCCGCGCGCGGCTTCCGCCTCGAGCCCTGCGCGCCGCTCACGCTGCAGGTGGGAGGGGGGAGGGGGGCAGGGGGAGGGGGGCGGCGGGCGCACGGTGGTGGCGCGCAACACGGGCGCCGTGCCGCTGCGCCTGCGCGGCTGGCGGCTGGCCGGCGAGCCCTGCGCCGCGCGCGGCTTCCGCCTCGAGCCCTGCGCGCCGCTCACGCTGCAGGTGGGAGGGGGGAGGGGGGCGGCGGGCGCACGGTGGTGGCGCGCAACACGGGCGCCGTGCCGCTGCGCCTGCGCGGCTGGCGGCTGGCCGGCGAGCCCTGCGCCGCGCGCGGCTTCCGCCTCGAGCCCTGCGCGC
The DNA here is from genome assembly GCA_951800055.1 of Cenopis cana. NCBI lineage: Eukaryota > Metazoa > Arthropoda > Insecta > Lepidoptera > Tortricidae > Cenopis > Cenopis cana. The sequence continues at coordinate 18,821,878 of OX637487.1, forward strand.
CGCTCACGCTGCAGGTGGGAGGGGGGAGGGGGGCAGGGGGAGGGGGGCGGCGGGCGCACGGTGGTGGCGCGCAACACGGGCGCCGTGCCGCTGCGCCTGCGCGGCTGGCGGCTGGCCGGCGAGCCCTGCGCCGCGCGCGGCTTCCGCCTCGAGCCCTGCGCGCCGCTCACGCTGCAGGTGGGAGGGGGGAGGGGGGCGGCGGGCGCACGGTGGTGGCGCGCAACACGGGCGCCGTGCCGCTGCGCCTGCGCGGCTGGCGGCTGGCCGGCGAGCCCTGCGCCGCGCGCGGCTTCCGCCTCGAGCCCTGCGCGCCGCTCACGCTGCAGGTGGGAGGGGGGAGGGGGGCGGCGGGCGCACGGTGGTGGCGCGCAACACGGGCGCCGTGCCGCTGCGCCTGCGCGGCTGGCGGCTGGCCGGCGAGCCCTGCGCCGCGCGCGGCTTCCGCCTCGAGCCCTGCGCGCCGCTCACGCTGCAGGTGGGAGGGGGGAGGGGGGCAGGGGGAGGGGGGCGGCGGGCGCACGGTGGTGGCGCGCAACACGGGCGCCGTGCCGCTGCGCCTGCGCGGCTGGCGGCTGGCCGGCGAGCCCTGCGCCGCGCGCGGCTTCCGCCTCGAGCCCTGCGCGCCGCTCACGCTGCAGGTGGGAGGGGGGAGGGGGGCGGCGGGCGCACGGTGGTGGCGCGCAACACGGGCGCCGTGCCGCTGCGCCTGCGCGGCTGGCGGCTGGCCGGCGAGCCCTGCGCCGCGCGCGGCTTCCGCCTCGAGCCCTGCGCGCCGCTCACGCTGCAGGTGGGAGGGGGGAGGGGGGCGGCGGGCGCACGGTGGTGGCGCGCAACACGGGCGCCGTGCCGCTGCGCCTGCGCGGCTGGCGGCTGGCCGGCGAGCCCTGCGCCGCGCGCGGCTTCCGCCTCGAGCCCTGCGCGCCGCTCACGCTGCAGGTGGGAGGGGGGAGGGGGGCGGCGGGCGCACGGTGGTGGCGCGCAACACGGGCGCCGTGCCGCTGCGCCTGCGCGGCTGGCGGCTGGCCGGCGAGCCCTGCGCCGCGCGCGGCTTCCGCCTCGAGCCCTGCGCGCCGCTCACGCTGCAGGTGGGAGGGGGGAGGGGGGCGGCGGGCGCACGGTGGTGGCGCGCAACACGGGCGCCGTGCCGCTGCGCCTGCGCGGCTGGCGGCTGGCCGGCGAGCCCTGCGCCGCGCGCGGCTTCCGCCTCGAGCCCTGCGCGCCGCTCACGCTGCAGGTGGGAGGGGGGAGGGGGGCGGCGGGCGCACGGTGGTGGCGCGCAACACGGGCGCCGTGCCGCTGCGCCTGCGCGGCTGGCGGCTGGCCGGCGAGCCCTGCGCCGCGCGCGGCTTCCGCCTCGAGCCCTGCGCGCCGCTCACGCTGCAGGTGGGAGGGGGGAGGGGGGCAGGGGGAGGGGGGCGGCGGGCGCACGGTGGTGGCGCGCAACACGGGCGCCGTGCCGCTGCGCCTGCGCGGCTGGCGGCTGGCCGGCGAGCCCTGCGCCGCGCGCGGCTTCCGCCTCGAGCCCTGCGCGCCGCTCACGCTGCAGGTGGGAGGGGGGAGGGGGGCGGCGGGCGCACGGTGGTGGCGCGCAACACGGGCGCCGTGCCGCTGCGCCTGCGCGGCTGGCGGCTGGCCGGCGAGCCCTGCGCCGCGCGCGGCTTCCGCCTCGAGCCCTGCGCGCCGCTCACGCTGCAGGTGGGAGGGGGGAGGGGGGCGGCGGGCGCACGGTGGTGGCGCGCAACACGGGCGCCGTGCCGCTGCGCCTGCGCGGCTGGCGGCTGGCCGGCGAGCCCTGCGCCGCGCGCGGCTTCCGCCTCGAGCCCTGCGCGCCGCTCACGCTGCAGGTGGGAGGGGGGAGGGGGGCGGCGGGCGCACGGTGGTGGCGCGCAACACGGGCGCCGTGCCGCTGCGCCTGCGCGGCTGGCGGCTGGCCGGCGAGCCCTGCGCCGCGCGCGGCTTCCGCCTCGAGCCCTGCGCGCCGCTCACGCTGCAGGTGGGAGGGGGGAGGGGGGCGGCGGGCGCACGGTGGTGGCGCGCAACACGGGCGCCGTGCCGCTGCGCCTGCGCGGCTGGCGGCTGGCCGGCGAGCCCTGCGCCGCGCGCGGCTTCCGCCTCGAGCCCTGCGCGCCGCTCACGCTGCAGGTGGGAGGGGGGAGGGGGGCGGCGGGCGCACGGTGGTGGCGCGCAACACGGGCGCCGTGCCGCTGCGCCTGCGCGGCTGGCGGCTGGCCGGCGAGCCCTGCGCCGCGCGCGGCTTCCGCCTCGAGCCCTGCGCGCCGCTCACGCTGCAGGTGGGAGGGGGGAGGGGGGCAGGGGGAGGGGGGCGGCGGGCGCACGGTGGTGGCGCGCAACACGGGCGCCGTGCCGCTGCGCCTGCGCGGCTGGCGGCTGGCCGGCGAGCCCTGCGCCGCGCGCGGCTTCCGCCTCGAGCCCTGCGCGCCGCTCACGCTGCAGGTGGGAGGGGGGAGGGGGGCAGGGGGAGGGGGGCGCACGGTGGTGGCGCGCAACATCTGATGACTGATATCTGTTCTAAGGTCGCGATACCGGTTCCGGAAAACACTGATAATTCAAACTCCACCTCCATCCAAGCGATCGATCGACTCATATGAATAGGTTCGCGTTCGTTGCAGCCGAACGAGTCTCGCGCGCTGACGCTGTCGTTCCACACGGACTGCTCGCTGGCGCGCGTGGCGTGCCCGCTGACGCTGCGCTCGGACGCCGGGCCGGCGGCGTTCCGGCTGCTGGGCTGCGTGCCCGCGCGCCTGCTGCCGCGGTGCGCGCGCCAGCAGCCGCGGCCCGCGTGGGAGGGCGCGCTGCGCGCCGGCGGGGCGCTGCTGGGCGTGCTGGCGCTCGCGCTCGTGCTGGCGGCCGCCGCGCTCGACGCCGAGCGCCTGCTGCGGCGCGCGCGCGACGCCCGCCTGGCGCCGGCCGCGCGCGCGCCGCTCGACCTGCGCGCGCTGGCGCTGGCGCGGCCCCCGGCCCCCGCCGCCGCCGCCGCCGCCGCGCCGGCCGCCGCGCCGCGCCGCCGCCGACCGCGCCGCGCGCCGCCGCCGCCGGACCCGGCCGCCGAGCGGCGCGCCTTCGATCAGTGGCGCGCGGAGATGCTGCGCTCCGCGCCGCGCGCCTCCGACGAGTCGTCGCGCTCGAGCGAGGAGGCGCCGCCCGCGGGCGCGGCCGCGCCGGACTCGGACACGGAGCCGGACACGGAGGAGCGCCCGCGCACCAGCGGCGACGACGACGCCTCCAACACCGACTCCTCCTCGCCGCCCGACGACCCCGACCCCGAACACGACGAGGTACACGTCCGACCACTTTATTTATTCAATTGACAACATTTATTTTTTGTAACCCCTTAATTTTATTTATTTATTTAAGACACAAACAGTCTTTTATAGTTGTAAATAACATTGAAAATTATAGATTTTTAATTTTATTTAGGTACTTATGTAATAGTACTCAAAAAGCTAGGACACATGTATTTTTTCTTTTCAGTACGTTTTCATTTTTAAATCCTTATTTTATTAATCTAAAATAGTAGGTATGAATCCTTAAGTGGGAGTTACAAGTCATGATAAAGTTTGGCCTCACGATGGAAACTGTTCCTTAGGCTACTTGTAACTTATACTGAGCGAGGCCAAACTATCCACGCAAAAAATTCAAAATGGCGGCTATTTAAGTTTCCAAATTTTTTTATTTTTTTTAGAACTCAAAAATGCTTCGTGCTACACAAAAACTTTGTATGAGAATTATATTTTGCATAATTTTAGCTATAACTTTGGTTATTATAATTTTCTCGATATATCTAATAGTTAATGAGAAAAATGGTGTTCAATATTGCGTTTCTTGTTAAAACACTGTTAGTCAAAAGGCTTAGCAAAATCAAACTGCATCGTATGCAGAAATCAATCCATTTTCTCCAGTGATACTAGGAACAAATATAAAGGATTTCATCCGACGAAATGAACATTTCATCGACGGGAATTCAAAATGGCGGTCATTTACCAAAGGGGGAGCCGCATTTTTTAAAAAGTGTATAATTTCAAAACGGCATCTGCTATTTACGTAATATGGGTATCAATCGATTGGTATTGACACCATTAATTAAATTAAGAAAAATATCATGTTAAAAATTAAAGATAGCGGCCAACTAATATCAAAATTTTAAAATTTTCATTCTTCTTTTTTTCTTTATATTAAAAATAACAACTAAATGTCCAACTGTAGTAAAGTTTCGGGGTAGGCAGGAGCGCAGGAGCAGCGAAACAACGAAGTCGAGATCAATTGGTATAATTGCAGAAGTTGACACGTGCAAGTACAGAGGCGAATATAGATTTTACCTAGCTACACTAAATACTAACTAAAACTAAACAGGGCGGCAGCTATATGTATTTTCAAGGACCAATTTAGGTGCCTACGAAAATATAATAGCAATCGCTACGGGGTTCCTACTTCGAAAATAACAGGTCCGTTCAGAATCCGAATGTGTGGATGTCTGTCGTGCACTATTAAATTCTCCTAGCTAACTCAATTATACATTATACATTGGTGAACTCGGGCATTGATATTAGATAAAGTCGGTTGTCGTCGTTCCGACATGATGTTGTATTTTGTGTTCGCAGGCTGCGGCCGCCGCGGACTTGTGCTCGCCGGCGCCGGAGCCGCGCGCTGCCTCGCCGGCGGCGGCGCGCGGCGGCGCGGGCGCGGGCGCGGGCTCGGGCTCGCGCGGGGCGGCGGCGGGCGCGGTGGGGTCGGCGGGGGCGGCGGTGGGAGCCGCGGCGGCGGCAGGAGCGGGGGCGGGGACGGGACCGGCGGCGGCAGCGCCGCGCCGCTCGCCGGGCGCGCCGCCGCCTCCCGTGCGCCCGCGCGCCGCGCCCGGCAAGCACCACGCTCGCAAGGATAAGGTCAGTATCACTATTTGTGGTGTATGTCACACCCTAATAACTCAGCTGAATTTCCGTCCATCAACTCGTCTATCACCCTTAAATTCGTGTACTTAACCGCCCGTGTCACGGGCTTTATTTTGACACTTGTCAAATGAGCCGTCTATGCCTATATTTTTAATCCGAGCTGTCGGGAGGTGACTAAAGCAATGGCTCTATTCGGGTGTAGAACTGGAGATTAAAGACTTGGCTAGTTAGTAACGGAACGGTCGTCCGGCAGGTGTCGAAGCGTCGCGGCGAGCGTCCGGCGGCGGCGGCGCGCGTGTCGCCGGCCGCCGGCGCCGCCGAGCCGCGCGCCGGCGCCGGACCGGCGGGCGCCGCGGCGGCCGGGCCCGGCGCGCCGGCGCTGCGCTGGGGCGCCTCGTGGAGCAGCGTGGTGGCGGCCGGGCCCGGCGCGCCGCAGCCCGTCACACACGACGTGCGCCGCTCGCCGCCCGCGCCGCGCCTGCAGGTAACTGTCTGTATGTCTGTCCCGGGCCGGCGGCCGGGCCCGGCGCGCCGCAGCCCGTCACACACGACGTGCGCCGCTCGCCGCCCGCGCCGCGCCTGCAGGTAACTGTCTGTATGTCTGTCCCGGGCCGGCGGCCGGGCCCGGCGCGCCGCAGCCCGTCACACACGACGTGCGCCGCTCGCCGCCCGCGCCGCGCCTGCAGGTAACTGTCTGTATGTCTGTCCCGGGCCGGCGGCCGGGCCCGGCGCGCCGCAGCCCGTCACACACGACGTGCGCCGCTCGCCGCCCGCGCCGCGCCTGCAGGTAACTGTCTGTATGTCTGTCCCGGGCCGGCGGCCGGGCCCGGCGCGCCGCAGCCCGTCACACACGACGTGCGCCGCTCGCCGCCCGCGCCGCGCCTGCAGGTAACTGTCTGTATGTCTGTCCCGGGCCGGCGGCCGGGCCCGGCGCGCCGCAGCCCGTCACACACGACGTGCGCCGCTCGCCGCCCGCGCCGCGCCTGCAGGTAACTGTCTGTATGTCTGTCCCGGGCCGGCGTCGTGATGTAAAAGCGTAGTGAAACGCAAACGAGGGGCTCTTGTACTTTTCTCTTCGCCCTCGTTAGTGTTCTCTTGCCCGACCGACGGCCAAATACGGCGTGTATCCCGTCATCCAACGTATTTGCTGCTCGTCCCAAAATGTGCATTTCCGGAGGTTCCAGTACAAAGTGTCCCCCAGGTTTTGTTTTCATCTTACAGACGCCCCGGCCTGCACCCGACCACTCGCTGTTCTACTTCAACGACGCGGCGCACTCGCTGCGCGCGGCGCCCGCCCCCGCGCCCGCCCCGCGCGTCGACGACTTCGCCTGGCGCGTGCAGGACCGCTCGCCCTTCGACCCGCGCCTCCCAGATTATCGTGGTCAGTATAAACTTCCGCGGCCGAATGTATACCGCGACTCTGCAATACGTTTTATTTCCGATTTTTTATCTCACCCTTTACTTTCCAATATAGCGTGAGGAACATTTACTTTGGTTTCCTGACTAATTTTGAGAGAAACAAATTGGAACTTCAGTTCTTTTCTCGTCTCAGCGGATCGCCCGTATTTTACATTGATGAGCTCGCTTCACTAATGGAACACATTTCTTCCAACGGGAGCGTCGTCCTCCAACTGAAGGCATATTTACAAAAACAACATAACTGCTTAGACTAGGTGACACTCCTAGACAGTTATGTTGTTTTTGTAAACATGCCTTCAATTCTATTGGACAAGTATTCAGTTGAAACGCTCGTCTCGAGTGACCTTGTCCCGTGCGTGCCGCAGTTCCCGAGGAGGCGGGCGCGGGCGCGGGCGCGGGCGTGGCGGGCAACAACGCGTACGGCACCATCGGCTCGCCGTGGAGCGGCGGCTCGCTGTGGGCGGGCGGCGCGGCGCTGCGGCCCCCGCCCGGCTTCGGCCCGCGCGCGCCGGTCCAAGCCCCCGCGCCGCTCCCCGCCCCCGCCCCGGCCCCGGCCCCGGCGCCGGCCCAAGCGCCAGCCCCGGCCCAAGCGGTGCGCGCCTTCGACCCGTTCCACTCGCTGGCGTCGATCTGGGCGCCGGCCGCCTTCGACTGGCGCGCGGACCCGCGCGAGCGCCGCGACAACTGAACGTTCGCGTGAGTACCGACCGACCCCGAGCTCGTTTGTCCACATCCTACATTCGATCCGAAATTACTAATTGCCATTCTCGCCGAGGCTAATATAGTGCTTTTCTCAAACATGGAAGAAATAAGACGAGATTTGAATTAAGATTTATGAAACATAACCTTAAAACGTCAAAAACTACTTTCGGCCGTTAATTTTTTTAACAGAATTGTTATTGTATTTATCCACCGAAAAACGCAATTTATTTGAGAGACATACAAAAACGTCGCGTTTCCAACCAAAAAATACGATTTGAATTGTCTGAATACTGTACCGTCTTTTATATGCCTGTTTCTACTTGTTTTATAATTTTGATCTGGCCTTAAATATTTATTACTTACTTTGTATTTCATTTCATTTCATTTATTCATTGTAATGTCATGCATACATAATAAGGTGTTACAATAATAATTATAAGTCATTTCATGACGCCCTGTAAGGGCACACAATAATATTTTTATACTTTTATTACTTTTATACTTTACCTTCCAATATTCCGAGCGAGTAATTCAAATTTCTTTTTTGAAGATTGAGATATCCATCTCAGGAGGAATAACCTCCTCGTACGGTTATTCCCCCTCGTACGCATTGCCCGTTCAAGAATTCTCAAAAATCGATTGTCATGCTTTTTACAGGTTCAAGTTGCTGTGGACGCCCCCCGTCCCCCGCCCCCCGGCGCGCGCGGTACTAGTCACGTGTCCCCTCCTCTCGCCCCGCGCCGGCCCAGCGAACAAACTCGCTCCAAGTGCATCGTCTGTTCAAGACTGAATAAACTTACAAACAAATGTACACTGTGTTTCATTGTTCCGCTGTCGGTGCTAGTGCTAGTCTCCCCTGCCCCAGCCCAGGTCACCGCGCCCCCGATCGGTCGCTTATAAGTCTTATAACCGTTCCCGTATACCGTAAAGACGCGTAAGAATGGGCTGAAACATCGGAAATGGCGATGGATTGGGCACGCGCTTCGACGATCGGATGACCACTTGTCCAAGCAGGGCCTACGCTGGCAATCTACTGGCAGAAGACGGCCGGGGCGTCCGCGAACCACATGGAGGCGCTCAGTTGAAAAAGAGGCTGGTTCAAGTGGCCTTGGCTGGGAAGAGCTGGAAGAAGCTGCGCAAGACCGTGACAAGTGGAGAACTCTTCTACGAGCCCTATGTCCCTAATGAGGGATAACAGGAACTCATCATCATCATCATCATCAAGGAATTGAAAATACAAGTGAAGTAAATCACAAAAATATATACTTCTATGATCCTTATATTTATAATTTACATTACAATTATTACATTTTATACACACAAACATTTAAAACAATGCTCGTATAGAGTTGCAATCCCGGTACCCACTTGTATGAAAAGTCTCAAAAATCTTTCCATACTAGCTACACCAAACGAATACCTAATTGTGACTGTAAAAATCAATCACTGGCTTGCATCTCATACTAATTTAACTACACTTTGCTGTAATCACAATGCAGCTGACATTAGCTGGTACAACCTCGCTGTCTTTTACACAGTAAGATGAATCTCCAGAAGTGTGCAGGGCTGGTTCAGTAGCGGTACTTGGTGGAGTAGTCCTTGGGCGAGACGACGAGACCTCGGCCCTTGCGCGCGCCGCGGTACACCGTCTCCAAGATGTCCACCATCTCCTGCTTGTCCTCCAGCGGCCAGTTGATCTTGTTGTTGTTGCCCGTGCCCAAGTCTATCATGATGTGCTTGTTGCGGAAGAAGAACATCACTGTGCATGGGTCGTACAACTCGTACCTGTGGAATAAGGACAGGTCCATAATTATTACACTGAATTCTTACAAAAAAATATGGTACAGTCAGCGTTGTATAGTATGTAGCAGCCAAAGTGTCCAAGTTACACCACCAATACCACCATACAAAATATATGGTGTACCAAACTATTTGGCTGCTACATACTATATGACGCTGACTGTACATAGGTAATCCAATACTGCAGAACATTTTAACTATGTCTGCAGTCCCCCATCTCCATGTACAACAAGATATCCATCAATCCAAGTTTGAGAGACTGTAAGAACTTACATTTTATTGAAATCTGGCACCGCAGTGATGTCCACCAGGTATATGACTGCAAAGTTCTTGACCTTCTCGGCGATGCTGTACAGCACCTCGTCCATCTTCATGCACGTCGGGTCCCAGTCGTGCCCGAAGCGGATCACCTGCCAACAAGCCGAGGCTTTCATTAACGTAAGGGACTAATTCTCCCGGCTCATATGCACAGGTTGTTAAGTTATAAAAATTGTGAGTCAACATCGCTCGGACAAAGGTCGGCGGGCTGCGGTGCGTCGGCGCATCAGCTGGGACGAGCGATAACGGCCGCCATACATACCTAGCGCATTGTTCAAGTTCACGGACGAATAATAAACAAATAACTACTTATACAATGGAGTGTTTAGCATGCACACAAATAATCACATCGGATCTAACACTGTAAAGATGCACTTCATGTAAGGGCAATTACCATTACAGCTGCCTTAATATGACAACAGCTTTATACATGAGTAACAATCATGCGATAAAACAAACATTCCAATGTCCCGCCTGTACAAACGTAACGTTGCGAAGAAGAAGAAATGACGACGTACCTGTTCGTGCACAACACGACTTCTCGAGCTTGGATTCGACCGTCATGTCGATAGATAATTCAATACAAGAAGAACAAAGTCAATTGGGCGAAACTTCAAATTCACCTGTCCACATGAGCTCTAGCGCCCAATTAACCTTCTCATTAGAAAATCTTAGCGAAATTATATCGTCACAGCTAAAGAAAAATAACTCTTCTATACTTGCGGAAATACGAAACATTATTCAGACCGAAACCAACAAAGCAATAAGAAGCTTGAGACAAGAGATAAAACAGGAAACCCATATTCTATTTCAAGAAAACGATGGCAGGAAAGCTGATATTAAAAAAATTGATATGCAAATTATTAGTTTACAAAAAGAAAACGAAACACTTAAGAGAAATATTGATGAATTACAAAGGAAAATCAACTCCCTACCTGTAAGTAATATAGCGAGTAATACAGTTGAGACGGCGATAGATACGAGAAACAGTTCAGAGAATAATAAACGCGTGGTACTCTACGGCTTGAACGAATATAATCAAGAAACAGAATTTATTTTGATAGATCAAATCACTCGCTTTTTCTATGAATTTTATAACATTGATGTATCCGGACAAATTGAAGAAACTTGGCGCATAGGAAGATTAGGACGTAGGACATCTAGACGCCCTGTAGTCATTGAACTATTAAGTAAAAGAATGACTAGGTACATCTTAAACAACGCAAATTATCTCAGGAACACAGGTTTCTTTGTGTCGGAGTTTCTATCCCCTGAAACTTTGAGAGAAAAAAGAGAATTAAGACAAAAACAGCAACAAGCAATACAAAGCGGCAAAAGCGCCTATATACGAAATAACAGACTTTTTATTGATGGGAAAGAAATATCTACTTCAACATCACCGGCTGACCTGAAAGTAAGCGCCACGCAAGAGGCAACTCCCATGCACCGCGAGCAAATACGAACTAGCCAGTCTACGAACATTACGCAGTCTACGGACAACTTAACCGGCGGCGGCGGCGTGAGATCATCGAGTGCGAGCGACCAGCAACGCGAGCGTGATAATACTCGTAGCATAAACGTGACCGACGAGATAGATATATTTCGAAAATAATCGTTGTACATTTAATGTTTTATTCCAAAATATACAGAGCATAGCCAATAAGCAACATCTAGTTGAAGCGTACATTAGCAAAGACAGAAACTTTCATGCCATTTGCATCACAGAATCCTGGCTATCTGACGACAAACTTAGTATGTTTCAGTTAAGCAATTACAAAATAGCTGCATCTTTTTGCCGAAAGAGTAGAGGAGGCGGCGGTGTGCTAATACTGTTACAAGACAATATTGAGTCTTTCGAGCGAACTGATATTTCGACTATGTCAATTGAGTACATATTGGAAGTATGTGCTACAGAAATACCTACACATAATATATTACTCGTCACAATATACTGGAACAGAAGGGAGGAACAAATATTCTACATAAGACTGGAACAGATTTTAAACTATATCAATACAAAGTATGTTAAATGTAATATTATATTAGGGGGGATTTTAATATAAATATTTTAAGTAAAAATGAAAAAACATGTAAATTTTTAGATCTTATGTCAGAATTTAAGTTAACTCAACACATAAAAAACCCCACACACATTACACACACTGCTTCTACTTGTCTGGACTTGATTTTCACGAACTTCGAAAGTAAACTGATAAAAACATATGTAAAAGAACTAGGGTTTTCAGACCATCTCGGGACGGTACTAAATATGCAAGTGTCAAAACCACACAAACTACAGGTAAAGTGGCACACAAAAAAGCGTATATTTAACCAAGCTAACATAGAACAATTTAAATCGTATTTAAAATCCACAAATTGGTCAGATATTATAATTCCAAATAATAACATAAATGAGAACTATAACGCGTTTAATAGAACCATATTAAATAATGCTATACCAAATCAAAAAATTAAATTAAAAACCGAATGTAAAAAGTACTGGTTAACAAAAGGACTAAAAGTGTCGTGTAAAAATAAAAGACTTTTAAAAATACTTACAATAAAATCAAAAAATGAAATTCTACGGCGTTACTACAGAAAATATGAAAAAACTCTAAAAAAAACGGTATCTGCAGCACAACGATTACAATATATAAAACAAATAAATAATTCAAGTAACAAAACTAAGACTATGTGGCGTATTATAAATGAAAGAACTAATAAAAAATCAAAAAAATTAAAGCTTAATATAAAATTACAATCTAACAATATTTTAACGTCTGACCCAAAACAAGTGGCCAACACATTTAACGATTTCTTTGCGTCCATTGGCGAAAATGTCAGATCAGAAGCCGTCGGAAGACCTGTGATACATCCAACCGAGAACACCATGTTCCTCGCTCCTGTACAATATCGCGAAGTACACAGAATAATAAAACAATTAAAAAATAAAAATAGCTATGGTATAGATGACATTCCGCCCTCACTATTAAGACAATGCGCTGATGAACTAACAATTCCATTTTGTAGCCTAATGAACCAATCGTTTTATGAGGGGATATTCCCAGATTTATTAAAAAAATCTATTGTTCGGCCAATCCACAAAAAAAATTGTACAACAGACCCTAACAATTATCGCCCCATTTCGCTTTTGCCGACAGCATCGAAAATATTTGAGAACGCCATGTGCACCCGTATATATAACTTTTGCGAAAAGTATCAAATATTCGACGAATCCCAAAACGGCTTCCGCAAAAAACGATCTACCATTTTAGCGGTTTATAAATACCTCCAAAATATTTTAAACATAATAGACTCAAAACAATACGCTATTGGACTATTTCTAGATATGTCCAAAGCGTACGATCGAGTACAATATAATATACTATTGAATAAATTACACGGAATAGGGATCCGCGGCATGGCGCACAAGTGGCTCACCTCTTACCTAAAAGACACGGAACAACTCGTCGAGTTGGAGCATTTTGACTTCGCAACGGGCGAAATAAAGCATGTTCGGTCGGATACAAAAACTCTAAATGCTTCAATTCCACAGGGAAGCGTTATCGGCTGTTTGCTTTTCTTGGTCTACATTAACGACTTGCCAAAAATCATGAAAGAATCTTGTGTCTTATTTGCCGACGATATCTCCATCATTACTGCATGTCAAAATAACTATAATAATAACTTAAATACAGACCTCACTATTATTTTAAATCAAGTATCACACTGGTTAGCTGAACATAACCTAGAAATAAACTATTCCAAAACAAAACTAATGACATTCCACCCACATCAGAAAGAACCACTTAATATATCCTTTACCTATAATAACATGAAACTGGAAGTAATCGACGCATTCACACTACTCGGCATAGTCATAGACAAACACATTAATTGGAAACCGCATATTCAAAATTTAAGAAATAAATTATCGAAATTCATTTACGCTCTTCGCCAAATTAAAAAAACCATTGATTTTAAAACCGCGCTGCAGACCTATTATGCATATGCATATAACTGGTTGACCTACGGAGTCATATTTTGGGGAAATAGTACAGATGCTCCAAGCCTTTACATTACACAAAAAAAACTAATCCGTATTTTAACAAACATTAAACAAACAGAAAGTTGCAAACCCTACTTCATACAGCACAACATACTCACCCTTCCATGTATTTATATCCTAGAGATTTGTAAATTTGTTAGGAAATACCCCGATTTTTATACTAAACGAGGAGATGTTATCAACACCCGAACAATTAGATTTAGAGAAAGGCTGATGTTACCATCTTCACGACTTAAAAAACACTCATCTGGGCCATTAGTAATGTCAATTAAAATTTACAATAATCTACCGGAAGTGCTAATAAACGAAAAGAAGGATATCATATTTTTTAACAAATTAAAACGATTATTATTACAAAAATGTTATTACACTTTAAATGAATTTTTTGAAGATAAATCATTAAAATTATAATATAAGTAAATATTTATTTTGTAATAGCATAGTGTAATTACAGTCTAATTAGGTATTAAGAATTGCTGCGCCCAACAGGGTACATAATGTGAGACTTATGATAAGAGCATATGTAATCCCAACTATGTGTAACCATTATGTGCAATAAAGTAAAAAAAAAAAAAAAAACCTAATAGTAGAACATCGTTTGAAAAAATGACGAAAAAGACATGTTGTTCCTAATTATTATAAATGGCTTCATGATTACAGTACACACACAAATTTCTAGAGAGACGAGTGAAAGGATTCCTAACCTGTAAATGCCTGTGGTTAAACTTACCACGACTCTGTCCTCCTCGGACAAGATGGCTTGGTCCACTTGCCAGCCGTTGTGAAGATGCCCCAGCATGTAACTCATCGTGGATTATTAATGCAGACTTGATGGCAAAACAAATAAACAGTGTACAAACAAGCGACGACTAACGTCACAGAACTCACAGACGACAGAATTCAGAAATGCAAAATGCAACTGCAAGGTCTGCAACTTCTGCAAGTGCAAACGCCACCGCCAGTCAGTCGCAAACGTCAATGTCACTGTCAAACAGTGTTGCCACTTGCCAGAACAATCCTATCAAAAAGTACGTTCGGGTGTCCAAAAAAAACGCGTTCTTGGAATAAAAAGCACGTTTTTATGTTGCACGTTAGTGTATAAAATAAAAACCGGCCATGTGCGAGTCGGACTTCGTACATTTAGGGTGCCGAACCGAACGCAAAGTTGGCTTTTGATTACTTATTCTGTGGTTTTTGTAGGAAAAATAAGAAAAGTTCAATAAAAAATCCAATATATTAGTATTTGTTGGTAAAATATAAACATTACTACCAAATTTTAAGTTTAAATAAATATTTAGGAAGTTAAAACATTATTCGGAACAAAATTTCGTAAAAAAAAAAGCTAACTTTGGTATACCCCACTCGATAGGGTACGATAAAAAAAATCGCGCCCCCCTTTAGCTGTATGGGACCCCCCTTAAAAACATTTAAAAATAAGTTTTGACTATTTGTATGGCTTTGGGCCAACAAGATGCTTATACTGTGTAAATTTGAAGCCTGTATATAGCTTCAACCGTTTGGCTGTAAAACCTGTGACAGACGACGGACGGACGGACGGGCGTCACCAATACCGTTTTGACCCTTCGGGCACGGAACCCTAAAAATCAACTTTTAGGATCAACTAATACCCTCATATACGACAGGTATTGCAAACCTAGGGGTTACCTACGCCCTACTGTCACACTGGACTGCCATGGAGTTGCCAGGCCTTACCAGGGCCGTGAGTAGGTAGAGTCAAATTACCCTCATCTGTTATATGATAATTTATGGACAATTTGTTGTAGGTATGAAATTAAAGGTTATTAGATACGCTATCCCAAAGAGTATAATAATATATATCAGCCCTATCCAATGGTATTAAGTTGCCTAACTTAAAAATCGTGTTTTTCATGTGCGGTCCCGACCCCACAAGTATGTAGGTATATGTAGTCTGAGAGCCTAGCGGTAGCGCGTTAGCGGAAACGTTATCCCCATTATTCCGTCTGATTGAGATGACTTGTCGAAATATAAATAAGTCGGAATGTATTTTAGTCATTTTCCGTGTTTGTAGCGTAGTTGCCCCGTTTTGTTTATTAAGCATTTCACATCGTGTTTGTTTACGGTCGGTCGGCGGTCGGCGCGGCGCTGCGGCGCGGGCGTGGCGCGGGCACGAGCGCGGGGGCGGGCTGGCGCTGGCGGCGCGCCAGCTCCGCCGGATCGCGGTCACATCAAAACATTCAGAGTTCTCAGGGAAAAATAACAGACGGACGATTAGCAGAGTTCGAATCTACTTCGCAAGAGCCGCGCGTCCAGTCCCTCGTGCTCTACACTACAGTGTGTGTTTGGAGTTGGCTTTGGTAGTGCAGAGGCCTCGCGAGCGTGCAGCGTGGCGCCGCGCCCCGGCCCCGCCCCGCGCCGCCCCGCGCCGCCGCCGACGGCGCTGCTGCTGCGCGCGCGCACTCCTGCGGCCGCCGCGCGGACCGCAGCCGCAGCCGCAGCTGCAGCTGCAGCCGGCGGCACGTGAGACACCACCCTTTCAAGCATACTTTGGTAAGTGCATATATACTGTAACAACTTCATGATAACTTGTAAAAAGATATCTGGGTTACATTACGAATACATTAAGTGTTGTCCCTGACCCTGTCATCAAAGAAGGTTGCCCGAATAGTCAAGCAATTGTTTAGTATTGTCATTGAACACGTGCTATTTAGTATATTAAAGACCTGTAACGCTTTGGCGTTTAGCTGTAAGTTACAGATGTTGCACACTTGAATAAATAAACAAATATCAGGTAGGTATCATCTTACTTACAAATACCTACCTACTCAAGCCTATTAACATTAACAATATCTGGGCGTATATCTGGGTTTTCTCGGACATGAGACCTAGTTAGATCGATTGCTCGTCCCCGAAAACCCGCACATACCAAATTTCATCAAAATCGTTAGAGCCGTTTCCGAGATCCTCGAAATAAATATATAAATAAATAAATATACAAGAATTGCTCGTTTATAAAGATAATAAGATTATTTAAGCTAAGTAGGAGCATCTATGTTCAATGTTCAAAACGTAAGTAGGTATTAACCTTAGACATCCGTAGCTCCGAACCAATAGCTGGAGCTGGAGGTGAAACGGGTTCTGAATTACGAGAAATGCAGTGTAACGTCCAGTATAAATAAACGAGTTCGCGCGTCACTGCCACTAGCTCTAGCCTCGCTCACGTTACTCGGAACTCGGAACCGCGATCACGAGCTGTGAGGGTTAATTCACTTTAATATATTATAGGCTAGGCCGAAGCGAAAATACGTCACAGAATACAATTTCAAACATATTCTTACCGTGTATATAATATTTGACTCTGGCTGGACATCAACATCATACATGCTTAACTATCTGGCTAATTTTTAAAATTTTATGTTCTACACATACAGTTGCATCCTGAACAATCCTGAAGGATGCCCGTGTCCGCTACTTAATCCCAAGATTTGGCGTAGCACCTGACCCAAGGGGGAAACTAGACCTTATGTTATGTTATGGGTAATTTAGGCTTGTCAAGTGCGTGGACAATTTGACTACCTATTATTAGAAGTTTTCAAGGCTCCCGACGACGGCCTCTAACTTAGCTTAACCATGCTGCCATAGACAGCAGCCGGGATCCAGTTGACCACGGCTGAGGGTGCTTAACGGCTAACACACAGGAACCTCCTCCCTCAGTTACCGAGGGGTACCTACCTGAATCCCAGATAGGTACATATTTATAAATAATAAATAAATAAATATTTGTGGACAATCTTACACAAATCAACCTAGTCCCAAACTAAGCAAAGCTTGTACTATGGGTACTAAGCGACGATATACATACTTATATAGATAAATAGATACTTAAATACATAGAAAACATCCAAGACCCAAGAACAAATATTCGTGCTCGTCACACAAATAAATGCCCCGGCCGGGATTCGAACCCGGGACCTCCAGCTTCGTAGGCAGGGTCACTACCAACTAAGCTAAAACGGTCGTCATTTGTTTGGTTAGGTACGGTTAGGTATTAGTTTTCTGTATTGAGTAGATGTCTACTTGTGGTTTCCTTTCCAGTTCGCAGCGGCATGGAGGCGGTGTACCCGGCGGCGGCGTCGGCGCTGACGCGCGGGCGGCGCGCGCGCCGCGCCGGCCTGCGCGCGCGCCACCGCACCACGCCTGTCACCTTCGCGGAGATCAAGGTGAGCCATCAGCTACCAATGCGTTACCAACCGGCCCAACCGCACCTAATCAGTAGGGCTTTTTGTCATTGTGGAAACCAAGGCTGCGATGTCCAAGTACCATCAGGTGGACCATACGCTTGTTTGCCACCGTTGTTGTATAAAAAAAGAGTCAAGTACTTTGCAAGGTAAGTACTTACGTGTTGTTTTACGTGACGTGACGTGCTTTTTTTGACGGCCCGGCAAACAAGCGTTCGTGCGACACTGCTGCCTATGGACGCCCGCAACTCCAAAGGAGTTACGTGCGCATTGCCGACCTTTTATAAAATTTGAGAATTCGCTGTGTTGACAGTAGAAGGGACAAATTTAGGTCCTTTGCTCTTAATAACACAGTGCATCCTCGGGAGCTTTGGTAACCTTGCTCACCTCCAGGAACAAAACACGTAGGTACTACATATACCTACCTGTAAAAACCTTTATCCTGTAATACCTGTAAAAAGTAATTTCTTGGGAAGGTAGGAATTCTATTTAGGTATATTTTGATATAATATTAGCCATCATATAACGATTGTACAGTAAAATCGGTTGTTTGTGCTTATTTCAGGAAGTGGACGAGGAGAAGGAGGAAGAATGCGCGCCGGCGCTCGGCTCGGGGTCCGGCGAGCGGCGGCGGCCCGACTTGCTCGACGAGCGGCTCGCGCGGCAGTTCTCAGAGTTCCGGCGCCGGCGCATGCGCGACGCGCTGCCCGAGCCGCCCGACGAGCCGTCCGAGCCCGCCGCGCCCGCCGCGCCCGCCGCGCACCCCGCGCCCGCCACCGCCGCCGCCGCCGGGCCCGCGCTGCGCGCCGGCTCCGAGCCGCGAGAGCCGCGCTGACCGTCATCACCACCGAACACTGGCCACTTACGCTATAGGTACTTTGGACTTTGAGAACGAAGTCTATTCAATGGTGGTCAGCTTTAGCGTCATCATACTCTAGTTTACCGGCACAACTGTCAACAGAACAGCAGTGAGTCCTTACTATGGTTGAGGGCGGAAGTTTCGGCAACTAAATTGGTGCGAGCGATGCACCTGCATTTTGAAGCAGGCACTTTAGTTTCATGAAGCAACGTTTTGTTGGCGAATTGTCCAAAATTGTAGGTGTAGTATTATTATATCGTGGATTACGACGCTTTTGATTTCGTAGTAGGTATAGTGCGTGTCATCCACGACGATGCGCCCTTTCACAGCGAATCTCATACTAATCTATGCCAAATTGTACGGATTGCGCTATTTGCGCTGTGGAGGGGCGCGCCTGCGAGGCTGTCACGCACTTTGTGACTAACGTGGACTTCGAGTGCGCAAATTGTCGACTTTAAGCAATTTGTCGATTTATGTATGTACCTAAGTGTTGACTTTAACTGTAAATTTAAATGTACTTGCAGATTAACCAAAATATGTAGTTAGGTGAAGAACTACAGATAAAGTAAGAGGTGCCAGAGCCTGATGAATGAGTGAGTGCCGTGCCGTCCGACTCGTACCTACCTACCTGCGAAACGCTAACCACTCAATTCAAACAATAACAAGGAGCCTATATTTTATACAACTTGTAGTTTTTGTACTTACTTAGGTAATTATAGCTCAGTAACTATTGCAATATTAGGTAGGTACAGGAAAGCATAGTGTTAGTATCCTGATTTACCCATTTCTAAGGTACCTACGATTGGTAGGTACCTATATTATAGCGAGTCTGTGGGAAATCAATGGGTAGAATGAAACATTGAAAGATCATGAATAATATTTATTGTAGAATAAGTAAAATAGTTTAAAACAACTCTCTCACGCAATGCGCAGTCAACTGTACCTACATACACACCTACCAACAATATCTCTTACGATTAGTATAAATTACTTACTTAACATTACCGGTACCGGCGTTTAAAAACATACATTATTTTGGCAATACCACAACTTACTGATTTCTTTAATGTATAAAGCTACGGATACATAGACGGTGAGACGGGGCGGGCACGCGTCGCAAGTTGCAAACTACCGTATACACATTTACATTTGTAACAGAATAGGTACGCGTAAAGTTGTGCTCTTCATGCGGCACGTGCCAACGCCAAATATGTCATTGTGGCAATAATTGTACTTCATAAGACTAGACGATCCGCGCCAGTCGCGGCGGTGCAGCGTTGTTTTAATTCTTGGTTTCTGACCCGATTGTCAAGCGTGAGAGAAGAGTTATAGTTGCCGGTAAACTTCTTGAACCTGCGCAGACCTGCGCAGTAGCCGATTTACGTAGAAATCACGCAATCAGGTCAATCAGGTTCAAGATGTTTGCCGGCTACTATAGCATCGTTGTATATTTCGCGACAGTTTATAGATGTATGTACTTACAGCAAGATATTTTGCACGCGTAGGTACTTATTGCATGCTAGATAACTGATGTCGAAACCAAGATTTTGAATAACGCGTCACCTCGGTAGATGGCTCTGCATCCGCATTCAATCACATCGTAGTGAGCCTTATTCACAATAGTATGAAAACACTTTATTGTACATAAAAAAATATTAGAAATATGTATTTAACAAAATTGATGTATTTATCGTCGTACGTTCGTTAAATCGTAATAAATATTTATAAAAGTATTAACAAAAATCTATATTTGTTTCATTTAATTCTTAGACATCGATCATCGATCAACAAGTGAACAATATAATCAATACCCAAATCACCAACTTATAGACCCCATGTAGACATCTTGACAGTTAACCACCATGTGGGAAGGTAATTTAACAGAACAGATATCATCAGCCTTCATAATTAATACAGTGTCGACTTTAGTTAGATGACCATCAACGCTAAACTGATAATATTACTAGGAACCTATTAGATTTCGAGAATAAATATACGGAAATATTTCTATTTATAATCGAAGAAAACGTATCATGATAAAACATCGAACGATACGCGACAGTGGCGGCAAGGGCAGTGGAGGTTATCTGTGAGGGCAAGAGACACAAAGGCAGTAATAGGTAATACCTATTCGTAATATTTTTTCTGGATTGAAAATCTCTGCAAGTAGGTGTCTATGGAATTAGCGTACACGGGGAAGGTATTGTTAGTGTAACTGTAACCGCGCTGTCCTAATAAGTGGGCGATTGAAAGCGAACACAATTGCGAAGCGAACCGACGCGGAGACAAGCGAATTTTAAGCGATGCGGTGCGAAGCGGTGGTCCTGTCCTACGCGCACGCACTATATATACACATATTATGTCTACTGCGCAGGCGGCTGGCGTAGGGACAAGCGCGGACGCGGCGCGGACGCAGCCCGGACGGAGCTCACTTGAAGCCGTCTCGTCGAAGTTTTATCTCGCTACTTCAACCAATTTCTTAATTTCGGACGCATGTGTTATTTTCAATTCAATTCAAATTTATTTCAGAATCAATATTCCTTAGGTATAGGTAGGTAGTTAGGGGTAGGTATTTTATAATATTTTAATGAAAGGTTGCAACATCAGCCACGGCAACCATTTTCGGTGGAATAATTATAACATTACACGGACACTTACCCAATTTAGAATTCAAACTACGTAACATTAAGTTCTATATAACATTATGTTAATATTGTATAAATAAAATAAATACTTATCGAGGTATACCTACTGAGCACTTGCGCACGAGCGGCGCCCTGCACCGCTCGCTCCTGTCACACCATCCTTATTTCACAGTTTACACTTTACATGCTAAATATTTTAATTTCATCTATATGGCAAAATCGTAGGGATTTGCTTACAATAACACTCGTCATGGACATTTTTTTATAAATAATACTGTACAAAATATCTTCATTATTTGTCTGTGTAAATTACTTATAAATACGTATACCTAATGTACTCGTATATCCAAAAGTGTCGACCGACCGGGTCCAGGGCGTCAAACCCTAGCGGCCGACGGGCGGACGGCGAACGGTCGCCCGGCGCGGCGCGCCCACTACCGGCTAGCGCCAATTATATCAGTCTTGGAGTATCGGGTCAGACCGCGCGCGGCGGGTCGGGGTCGTCGGGCGGCGCCTCGCCCTCCGCCGCCGACGGGATGGTGTGCAGCAGGCGCGGCGGCGGCAGCGCGGCGCCCGGCGGCGACAGCGGCGGCTCCTCGCCCGACACCGCCGGCTGGCGCGTCAGCCGCGGCCGGCCCGCGCCCGCGCCCGCGCCCGCACCCGCGCCCGCGCCCGCCGCGCTGCCGCCCGACCGCGTCGTGCGCCACGTGCCCGTCGACGCGGTCGCGTTCGAGCCCGACGAGTCGTTGCGCGACGAGGACAGGTTCGAGTCCTGCGAGGTCTTGCGCGCCACCAGCCACGAGGCGGCGCGGCGCGGCGGCGGCGGCGCGCGCCCGTACGCGCGCCACGAGTCCGAGCGCGACGACGAGAACTCCACCGACGACGACACGGAGCCGGCGCGCGCCGGCGCCGCGCCCGCCGCCGTGCGCGCGCGCGGCGCCGGCGCCTGCGCGGCGGGCCTCGGCCCGCGCCGCCCGCACGCGCGCAGCCAGCGCAGCAGCCGGCGCGCGCGCGGTGCGGGCGGCGCGGCGGCCGCGGGCAGCAGGCGGCGGCACGCGCACGCGCACGCGCCCGCGCCCGCGCCCGGCGCCGGCCCGCGCGACGACCGCTCCGCGAGGCTGTTGGTGTTGGCCGGCGTCTGCCGGTTGCTGAAGTTGGACGAGTGCCGGCAGCGGCCGATGCCGCGCGTCACGCGCGACTCCTCGATGGCCTTGCACACGAGCGCGCAATCCTTCTTGAACTGCTTCGTGAGGATCGCGTACAGGAAGGGGTTGCAGCACGAGTTGAGCGGCAGCACGAACACCGTGAACACCTTGGCCTCCTCGAGCGACACGAGCCGCGCGCCGAACG
This sequence comes from Cenopis cana, assembly GCA_951800055.1. Taxonomy (NCBI): domain Eukaryota; kingdom Metazoa; phylum Arthropoda; class Insecta; order Lepidoptera; family Tortricidae; genus Cenopis; species Cenopis cana. Next base: position 18,844,164 of record OX637487.1, read on the forward strand.
CGGCCGTGAGCGCGAAGAAGGCGATGGGCGACCAGCACAGGAAGTCGGTGAACACGAGCAGCGCCATGCGCTTGGCGATGCGCGAGTCGTTGCTGTTCCAGGCCTGGCTGCCGCGGATGGCGCAGTACATCTTGAGGTAGCAGCCGAGCAGCACGAGGAAGGCGCCGCCGTTGATCGCCAGCAGCGCCACCACGTACCCGAGCGCGGCCGGCGTCTCCGTCTCGAAGGGCAGGCACACGGCGAACTTGCGGTAGTCGGACACGCCGAGCAGCGGCAGCGTGGCCGCGCCCAGCGAGAAGGCCCAGCCGGCGCCCATGACGGCGGCCGCGTGCCGCAGCGACAGCCGCTTGTTGAGGTGCATGGCGTGCGTGATGGCGTAGTTGCGCTCCAGCGTGATGACGGCCAGCGTGTACACGGACAGCTCGGAGGACAGCACGCCGAGGAAGCCGGCCAGCCGGCACGCGCCCGACATCTGCCACGCGATGGCGTGCGCGCGGAACTCGCCCAGCGTGCCCGCGTCCACCACCGCCAGAAACCCTGCGTACACGCAAACACGTTACCTAAACCCCACGTACTCGTAGATACAATACTTGAAACAAGAGATTGCGTCGCTCACAACTCATTACATTTATCACGTTCAAACCGTGAAACTAAGAATGCAATCGAGAATATTCAATATTATTATTATTTATTTCAATATTTCAATGCAATCGAGACTCGACTACGGTTCAATGTGATGTGAATCGTTTATAAACAGAATGAATGTGTTGGTTAGTGTTGGACTGACCTAGGTAGAGGCCCATGAAGAAGTCAGCGGCGGCGAGGTTGGTGACGAGGAAGCGCGGCACGTCGATGCGCGAGCGGCTGAACACCAGCACGAACACGACCGTGCCGTTGCCGAGCAGCGCCAGCAGGAACACCGCCCACACGCCGCAGCGCAGCGTCCACCAGTCGAACAGGTCCACGCACGGCAGGAACGGCCCTGCGACACACAACAACACACGATCTACTAGTGCGTCATCGACACCAGCGAACGATCTACGTTTTCAAAGCGAGCCGATTGAACTTGCATGCGATTTTCATTACGCTGCGGGGCTGCGGACTAGGTAATAGAGGTACGACAAGTTCAATTAAGCTCTGCAGTGTAATGGAAATAGAAATGCAAGGGCGTGCGCCATGATAATGGGCTTTTAGAGGCTTTTTCCAAAACAGTAGATCCACAGAATTATCATTTTTTTAAACAAAAACCGTACTGAACGTGTTCTCAAAACTTTTTGGACTAATTATTTGCACGAAGTCTTTGCAGGTCAGAGAATTATAAATTATAACATTTATAACTATTTAAGTGCGTTCGTGATTGTTTGCGGTAGTCCCAAATGTTGGTTCATATTAAGGCAGTGTGGTGTGGTGTAGGAGAAAGTGGATGTGTCTCGCTAGTAAGTAAAGTACTGACCGGGCAGCGGCAGGCAGCGCACGCGGCGCGGCGGCGGCGCGGGCGCGGGCGCGGCGCGGGCGGCGCGCTTGCCGTCGGCGTCGGCGCCCCACGCCGACAGCGCCTTGCGCAGCCACGTCTCGCCCACGCCCGACGAGTTCACTGTCGGACCGATCAATACGCTTGTGTTCATTTCAGTTGTAGGTATTCACTTCAGAGTTTTCTGGGACCTCTAGAAGGCTAAGAATATTTGGAATGATATGATTGTTACAGGATTGAATGTAAATAAATATTTTGCATATTATAACTCTGTAGGATAATCCGGAACCAGTGCAGTCGTATGTGCGATGTAAAAGTTCATATTGCTGAAGTATAAAAAAATTCTAAAGCGTAGTAAAAATTCTAAGCAGTAGAAGTGACTGACGGTAGTGCGCCCAGAGGTCGGAGGAGTTGGCCCAGCGCGCCAGGTCGGCGTGCGGCGGCAGCGGCAGCACCTCGTCCGTGAAGCCGCCGGCGTCGGCGTCGGCGTCGGCGTCGGCGTGCGCCGGCGCCGGCGCCGCCCAGCCGCCGTCCGCCGCCGCCATCAGCGGCATGTACTCGCAGCAGTGGTACGCGTACGACAGCACCAGCGTCTGACAAAAACCAACCGAATTAAGTGAACTGCAATTTATGTTGCAAATTAATACAATAGGTAGGTAGGTGAAATGAAATGAATGAATGAACATCCAGTCGGCTCATAACTCATAGCACACTTAACCTGGTAGATATGAAATTCCGTTTAAGAATTCTAGCAATCATTCTAGCGAGTGGTATCAGAAAGTGACAGTGCTTTATCTTATCGTGTACTTAGGTATCACGCGATCACGCGACCATCATGGACCCCATGTTAGTGCACCCGCAACATATAGGTATGTTGCAGGCAGCGGGACAGGTGAGGCGAGGTGAGGTGAGGTACCTCTATCCTGGGGAAGACGTGCGGCGGGTGGAAGCTGGTGAGGCGCGGGTTGTTGTGCGCGCGCAGGCGGCGCAGGCGCTGCAGCCCCGCGCCCGGCAGCCAGGGGAACACGTTGCCGCCCACGTTCCTGCCGGACAGACGCCACACTCTAAGGCTGGCGTCCACTAGGCTCGCCGAGCCGAGTCGAATCGAATCGGAAATAATTCGCCTCCATACATTAACTATGAACGTGCGTCGATTGACGCAGAGCCGAATCGAATCGACCGAATGGACGCACTTTCATAGATAATGTATGGAGGCGAATTATTTCGATTCGATTCGACTCGGCTCGGCGAGCCTGGTGGACGCGCCAGCCTTAATCAAAACACAAGTTACGTGAACAGAGGACTCCATTTTCTGGATGCGACCTCAGAACCACACGATCAATTTGTTATCTTTTTTTTGCCTTCTATCTGGCATTCGTTAAAAGAAAACTTACAAATCCTCTAAGTTGGATATGGGCACAAATGCTTCGACGTCGATGTGTTCAATTTCGTTACTTTCAAGGTTCCTGAAAAACAAAAAATATATTTCGGTAAGTATTAAGGTTTTTTCATTATTGCCACTTCATCAAGTAAAACGCAAGTGAGTTGGATAATTTAGCTGATGGAGTAATCGTGTGTGTGGCAAGAGTAGGTGAGGTAAAGAAGCAATGAGCAGGCTGGGTGGTATGTATGGTAAGGTACGGTACGCACAGGGTGAGCAGGTTGGGCGTGTGCGTGAAGGCGTGTCGCGGCACGCTGCGCAGGCGGTTGCCGGCCAGCAGCAGGTCGGTGAGCGCGCGCAGCCCGCGCAGCGCGCCGCCCTCCAGGAACGAGATGCGGTTCCACGACAGGTCCCTGTCGACACAACACCCACGTCCATGTACAATACAGTAGAGACGCTACGCTCCACGACTATATAAAATTGGACCATTTTCGAAGGGCCCTAGCTTAGGCTTATAAAGCTGCAGTTGTGCTTAAATTGTTTCAAATTAATTAAACCAAAAAACGTGTTTTAAAAATTTAGGTTATTAATTTTATCTACATACATATCATAAATCCTCTAAAACGCGTTCAGAAACCGTAAGCAATGACCAGCATTACGACAATCAATGTATTTATCAAAAAACATCTTATCTGTGGTAGAAGGTTACAACAGTAACATAAAATAATTACGATTTCCTATTTGATAACGTAAACTTTTTCAAATTTGGAACATCATACAAAACCATTCTACATAGTGTCACTGAAAATTCAAATGCAGTCGATACGAAACGTCAGTTGGGTATGTTTTTTCCAGTAATTTAGCCATTTCCGCCATTTTGCTTAATGTGCAAAAATAGTTGTCTTAATATAATATAATTTCTGATTTCAATTAGTATATTAGATTTAGCACCTCTAAATATGTTACCGGTAGCACTGGTAGCAAGCAATGCAGGTCATTTGCCTTCGGCTTCTGAACCCAACTTAGAGTATTTATAATATTATGTCTGTAGATAATAGTACATTACTTACCAAGGGCGATAAAACAAAGAAAGCCTCAGATCGCATATTTATCGCCCTTGCCTTCGGCTCGGGCGTAAAATACCTGCGATCTGAGGCTTTCTTTATTATCGCCCGTGGTAAGTACAAAATTTTATGTCACCCCCTGGCCAGAAAGTGGGTTTTTTCGCGCGCGGAGCGTGCGATAATGGCCATTTTATGGCTAGGTGTGACATAAAGTAATGTATGCAACTGTACATAGGCCTTAAAACACGTTATGATATTATTATGAAACTCGCCTTTGGCTCGCTTTTAATAAAACCACACTCGTTTTTATGCCTCTCGTTATGTACCAGTTGCATAAACTACTATTAGAACGGTTGATGTTGGCCATGTTGCCAGTTACACATAGTTAGCAACTTTTTTATAAAAATATAAAATTCGGGATTGCATCGATTTTCTTTCTGGTTCTAGCAATGATCAGTGAACCATCTGCGAGTATAAATTTAGTTGGATTCAGCTAAGCTAGACGGAGTACATAAGGACAAAAATAAAACAGTACGTACCTAGGGTACAATATACATAAATAAATTACGTTGGTTGACCATTAATTACCTTTTGATATAAACTATGTTGATGTAAGTAGGCATTTTGAGAATTGTTAGGTACTATTGCATGCAGACAGTAGGTAATTAGAAGACGAGTTCGAAGCGTAAATAAGCCAGCACCTTAGTTACAATACAACTTATAACTTGTTTTTAAGAGCCTGTTTCGGTCTTAATAAACAAATCAATAAATATTGAATGTTCACAATGAACACAATGTTTTCAGGGATGTTCACGAGAACAGCCCTGAAAACATTGTGTTTGTCAGCGCGATGGTCCGGGCCGGGCCGGATGTAAGCCGCGCCGGGAGCGCGGCACGCGAGAGATCCGATATCCTCAATCCTCCCGCGGCCTCATTTTTTTGCGTGCCTATTGTATGTTGCCGATTGACTCCGGGATGGGGTACGCTGTGTAAACAGAGGCACTGCGGCCTCCAACTTTAACCACCTATCACCTACCACAACCTACATTACTCAGCACTTATCGTCTCACCTAGGCATGCGCTCACCGCATTCTCGAAGCAGAAAGTATTGAGCCTTTATTAAATTCAAAATTCAAATAGTTGTTCGAAAAAGGTAGGGCATCAAGAACTTTTAAAAGTCAAAGTTTTACAATTTCCATCTCAGCTGCTCGGAAAGTCTTACCTTATCATTGAAAATCTGCGCCCGGAAGTCGCGTTAGCTCGCGGCTCTCAATACAAAACATCACATTTGAAGTCGTAGTAACATAACACATTTAAGTATTGACATGAAACCTAACAAATTAGAAAAATACTTGGGCACATATTTGCCAAGATATGTAACACAAATCAAAAAGTGCCTAAACCACACCTTAAACGCGTCCATCACAAGGAGCAGGCGATCTTTTTAGGGTTCCATACCCGAAGGGTCAAAACGGAACCCTATTGCTGTCACTCACGCGTCGGCCCGTCCGTCCGTCCGTCCATCCGTCCGTCCGTCCATCGTGTGTCACAAAATTTTGTTCCTAAGAATTTTTTAACTTCCCGTGAACCTATGAATTTGAAATTTAGTGATAATGTTTATTATTACGTATATTTTACCAACAAATACGAATATATTGATAAATCACATTTTTGATGTTGGTTCGGAGCCCTAAAATGTGCGAAGTCTGACTCGCACTTGGCCGGTTTTATTGTGAATTCATGCTATTTTAATTTTGTAAATGACAATAAGAAATAAATAAATGTAATAATAATAATATTCATCACATCACGCTGAACATGTTTCCGGCATCACAAGAACTCTGAATCTGGAGAATAAACGAATTAAGCCCAAACTGTGTACAATTTTAAGATTCATAACTGAGGGCTATGAATAAACATTTGAGTTATCTTAGTAGTGGGGTGTAGTGGGTTATCAGCGTCTGACTTAGCCAGTCGGCCCTTATAGGTGGCTTAGCCTTTAGTTAAAAATCGTTGTAATCCACAAACTCTCGCCAGTGGCTCCTCGTTGCTGTCATGCATGCAGCGCCACACCCCGGTAACCACGTCGACTCGTGGGCTAAACCTGGCAGAGGGGGGCTGGAGTACTTCGGCACTTCCAGCCTTAGCGGTCGCTCCCCGCTCAGTGCACAAAGACTGTCTCGGCATTGTGCAATCCACCTCCGGTGGCGAGACAGCAAAGGCATCGTGGAAGGCCTAGGGCGTTGATAGGGGTCTTGTTATCTTCGCCCAGACACTGCATCCCAACTTCCCTCTGATCGTAGCGGCTATCCGTTCCATCGGGTGAAGGGGAGAAGGGACGAGAGGGTGCGTCTGCGTTTGCGCGCGCGCTTACGCACCAAATATATCCTGCGCAACGGACTGTTTCTGGATACTGGTTCACGATTAAAAGCCCTGTGGCGATGGACTAAGGTAGAGAGGTCTGGCTTTGCAAGTCGGGCTTTGTCTGAGGTCTGCACACAGGCGGCAGCGGGGAGAGTGGTCGTTTCTATGCTGCACTGGAACAACAGCATAGATTGGGCAGCACCCCGTGCGACAAAGCAGCCCTTTTTAGGGAGACACTGCTTTCCTTGTTTAACCAAGGAGGGAGCTAGAAAAGGTGCTCTAAAAAATGTTTGTTCCATCTAAACTGGGAGGTAGTAACCACGGCTGCCTGTGCATCCCGTTCGGCGTGGTCGAAACACAAACAAGAAAAATCATATTAATAAGAAACCAACGACATCCAATCTAATATTTGGTGCATGGAATGTACGCACCCTTCTTGATCGGGATGGTAACTCATGTCCTGAGCGCAAGACAGCTGTCGTGGCAAGAGAACTACGCCGCTACAATGTTGACATAGCTGCTCTCAGCGAAACGCATCTAGCTGATGAAGGAGAATTGGTGGATACACTTTCTTCTGGAAGGGTACCGCTGCTCACGAACCACGACGCTCGGGAGTGGGGTTCGCGATCAAGACTGAAATAGTGAGACGACTAGAAGAATGTCCTGTATACACCTCGGACCGACTTATAACACTTCGTCTTCACTTACAGCGCAACAACTTTCTAAACCTTGTAAGCGTGTATGCGCCCACCTTAGATAAAACAGACGATATCAAGGACCAATTTTACGAAGAACTGACGCAAGCGATCACCAAAATCCGACCACGTGAGCAAATCTTGCTGCTAGGAGACTTTAATGCCAGAGTGGGGCGAGATTTTGAGGCATGGCCGAACGTTCTTGGCAGACATGGGATCGGTAATATGAACAACAATGGACAGCTGCTACTCAGTCTATGCTCACAATTTGATCTTTCGATCACTAATACCTATTTCCGACTTCCAACTAAACACAAAGCCACCTGGATGCATCCACGGTCCAAACATTGGCATCTCATAGATTACGCCATCGTGAGACGAAGAGATATAGCTCAGGTGCACGTAACACGTGTCATGCGAGGTGCCAACTGCTGGACGGATCATCGTCTTGTTCTGACTAAGATGAAGCTGGCTCTCCGTCGACCTCGTCGAAGGAATATCGTAAGACCCATGCGCATAAATATTGAAGAACTTCAGCTGATACCAAAACGAGAAGCATACGTTCAAGCTGTAGATGATGCCTTAGCATCGCTAGATGCTGAGAACGGTGCCCTTGAAACCACCTGGGAGACGCTAACGTCTAATCTCATTGAAACGAGTACTCAGGTTTTGGGCTCAAAACCCCATAAGCATGAGGACTGGTTCGATAACAATGACGCGATATTCACTGATGCGTTCAGAAAACACCGGGAGCTTCTTAGGCAAAGTAGCAGGTCTAACTTAAATCAACGCGATGACCTACTAGAGCGAATCAAGACCAGTAGCGCTCAGATTAGGAAACTTACCAGAGAAGCCAAAGACAGGTGGTGGCAGGAGAAATCTCATTACTTACAATGGTTAACAGACACCAACCAGCTGGGGACCTTTTATGACGAAGTAAGGAAGATAACAAGGCCAGCAAGTCACAACTCCGTACCTTTGAGATCGCTAGATGGTACTCCACTAACTAGTAAAGACGATGTATTGAATCGTTGGGCTCAACATTTCAATAGCTTACTTAACGTCGATCGATCAGCAGATATGCAGTTCATTCGTTCGCTCTCAGAACTGCCACCAAAATCGGAGCTTGTGGAGCCACCAACGCTGGAAGAAGCTATAATTGCCATAAAACAGCAAAGGAATAAGAGAGCAGTGGGCGTTGATAACATCTGCGGAGAGTTCTTGAAATACGGAGGTGATAATCTGCACAACACTCTATGGAAATTATTCGTTCGCATGTGGGATGAGGAGCAAGTACCAGAGTCTTTTAAGATCTCTCGTATTTGCTCACTCTACAAGAATAAGGGAGACCGCTCCGATTGCAACTCATATCGGGGTATATCACTCCTATCAACTCCGGGAAAAGTATTTGCAAGAATTCTCCTAAACCGCCTACTGCCTTTATCGGAAACAATTCTACCGGAAACCCAGTTTGGCTTCCGGCCGGAAAGGGGAACATGTGAAGCCATCTTCTCAGTTCGCCAACTTATCGAGAAGAGCAGAGAGCAAGGTCGACCAATGTTTCTATGTTTTGTTGACCTTGAAAAGGCTTTCGATAGTGTCCCTCGTGAAGCGCTTTGGACTGTACTAGCCAAACTCGGGTGCCCGGACAAGTTTATAAGGCTTTTGCGACTCCTCCACGATAACATGACGTGCTGCGTAACACATAATGGCGAACAATCAGAGTTCTTCCCCGTCACCTGTGGTGTGAAGCAAGGTTGCGTTCTAGCGCCGACTCTGTTTGCACTCTACTTTGCCGTCGTAGTTAGTGAGGCCTTAAAAGACTTGTCCGAAGGGATCTGCATTCGTTTTCGGATGGATAAAGGGCTTTTTGACATTGCCAAACTTAAATCCCATACTAAAGTCTCTCATGCCACTATCACGGAGATAATGTATGCGGATGACCTATGCTTCGTTTCAGATACCATAGATGGCTTACAAAGGCTCATCACCGGTCTGAATGAAGCATGCACGAAATTTGGCCTCAAAATTAGTGTCAAAAAGACAGAGCTTATGACTATGGATGGCTCGAACATCTTGCCTCCATCAATTTGTATCGGAGAGGACGCTTTGAAACGAGTGGAGAAGTTTAAATACCTTGGCAGCACACTAACAGCTAAGTGTGACCTAGATGCTGAAATAAACGGTAGAATAGGAGCTGCCGCGGCTGCTTATGGAAAACTTCGGCCCAAGGTATTTCGTTCTCACGATCTAAAACTATCCACTAAAATCAGCGTCTATATGTCCACGGTATTGCCAAACCTCCTGTACTCTTCTGAAACATGGGTCCTATACCAAAAGCACATCCGCACACTCGACAGATTCCACCTCAAATGCCTACGCGACATCATGAACATCAGTTGGGAAGATCGCGTTCGTAACACGAACGTTCTACGGCGTGCAAATGTCGGCGGCATTGAGGTGTATCTGATGAGGCGACAACTGCGATGGTGCGGACATGTGTCCCGTATGTCGGAGAGTAGAGTGGCGAAGCGCATCTTCTTTTCAGAACTCCAGTACGGTAAGCGTAAACGCGGTGGCCAGTACCTGAGGTACAAGGATGTTCTGAAAAGACACATGAAACGGTGCAAAATAGAGCCCTCTGAATGGGAGGTGAAGGCTGCTCAGCGTCCCGAGTGGCGACGGCTCATCCATCAACAGGTGAACGACTTCGAAACCGAACGTCGTGGAGACCTAGATAGAAAGCGGGATGAGTTGAAGGCCAGACCACCTGCGGCCATCTCCTACAATTACGTCGGTGGGGTTCTGACGTGCCCAAAGTGTGCTCGTACCTTCTCTAATAAGATTGGGTACGTAAGCCACACAAGAGCGCACTTAAGAGCGGACCTACAAAACCACCCACCATGAATATCACTATTAAAGATGCCAGAATATACAGTCGCTGTGGCCGAGATCGGTCAAGACTAGACGACTATCTTAGTAGGTAGCGTGGGAATCAGAAGTAGCTGATAAACGTGAAATAAATCCCGAATCTCAAGTTACTTATTGATTTACACAACAGTAAGTAAATAAAATAACACAAAACGGTCGGCTTGAAATCAGTGTAGCGAGCGGGTGAGAAGCACAAACAAACTTGTATTGGGCGGCGGCGGCGGCGGCGGCGGGCACCGGCCCGCGACGCGCCGTTAACGTAGGTAAGTTATCGCGCACCCGCGGTAAACCGCATACGCGGAACCTTTTCATTGAATTTAATGGCGTGTGAAGTTTTGTGGAATTGTCTTTATATGCGACGATTCGGCAATTCAGCGGGCGGTAATGTTGCGGCGGCAGTGTGCTGCGGAACGGAAACAAGTCGTAACGTACCGCGGCTTTAATGGCCGCTTTTGCACCCAATGGGCCGGCGACGCCCTGCCCGGGAGATAACGGCGGGTCGTTGACCAAATAATCGCTGGCTTAACTTATGTGGATAATCGTCGCCTAAGAACCAAACTGCTTTGCTAAAAAGGGTCTGTGTCTTTGAGCGTGGTTGCTCCGGCAGGGACGGTAGGGCAGGGCAGAGCGATTGCCCGCGTATGTTAGAAGTGTTATCAGAACGTCGCAAATTCGAATCCCGCACGAGACCTACATTTTTATTTTGTTTTCTTTAATTTGAAATTTGTTCTGCATAGGTATGGTTTTTCGATCGTTTAATTCAATTCAATCATTTATTGCGTTTCGAGTTATAGTACATACAACATACAATAAGATCTTAAAGCTAGTTACGGTTCAACAAGAGCTCGGTTGAGCGTAGCATTTGTTAAAATAAAACTAAGATATTATGATACAATTTCAAATGTCAAAATAAATTAACAAAAGAGAATGGAAAAGACATAATCATTATTTTATTACAATATTTCAAGTCAATATATGATTGTGTATTTTTACATTACTAAAATCATAAATTAACATTATTATTGAATTCTAATCATATTGCATTATCATTAAACTTCCTTTGATTATACTTAAATTCATGTCACGTTTTAGCATCATTAAGGAAGTCTTGTATGGTATGTAGGCTCTTTTTATTAAGTTAAGTTCCATTTTCAATTTACGGATGTTATTCATAGCTTGGAATTGTTTTGGGATTTTATTAAATACTTTTATCTACACCCATATGGTAAATCCTCTTTAATAAGTTCAAAAACCGTAGATAAGACCCCGCTTTATAATATACGGTGCGGCTGTTGCGCGAATGCGCGCGTCCCCTATAAGATCACCAAATAGAACACTCTTATGAGATCACGTTCAATATAAGGACACAGCTGCGGGCTGGCGGTGGCGCGCGGGCCGGCCTGTCGAGGCAAACATGGCGCACGCCGGCGAGACGTGCCCACACGAAACACATGAAAGAGGATTTAATATATGGATGTAGATAAAGTAGTGTATGCAGCTGTACATAATTAGGCATTAAAACACTCGTGTGACCTTATTATGAAACTCGCCTTCGGCTCGTTTCATAAAACACGCTCGTGTTTTAATTTAATGCCCCTCATTATGTACCAGTTGCATAAACTACTATTATTGCCATGGCGAACGGGCAACCAAGGAGGCGATATCATTGTTTTTGTTTTGCAAAACCGTATTTAATGTGCTAGTAATATGTTTATGTAATTATTTATGTACCTATAGAGTTCATGCCTCTGCTCTGGGACTAATCAAAGATTGTATTGTAACAGGTTGTAGGATCCTGGACATGATTATGCACAGTCGACGCCATAGAGTAGAGACATTTACACTTTTGCACCTTTTTACAATGGAATAAGGTGGAATGGAATAAGTGTAAATTTATGATGTATAGCGTGGACCCTACACAATAACTAGTGTTGTACTCACAGCACGCGCAGCTCTGCGCAGGCGCGCAGGTCGGGCAGCTCCTCTAGCTCGTTGGACTGCGCGGCGCTGAGGACACAACCACACGTGTTACACAAACACAATACATAACTACACTGCAGCCGACGCTCGCGGTGTATAAGTTTACTAAACATTATCATGTTTATTTTATCTTGTTTAATTGTATTGTCTGAATTACTTTGAATTATATGATTTTAAACCTTAAGAGCCTAAATGTAAGACACTCTAAAGCTCTTGCGACTTTTTAAATTCGTAACGAACCGCGCCAGAATTGTAAAGCCGTGTATAAGGTGGCTGGTATTATGCAAATTGAGAGGAGCTCGCAAAAAGCCGACAAATTGAGTGTTTGCGAGGTGCTGCCGGTGTGGCTGCGCGGGCCCCGGCCCCCCGGGCCCAGGCGCCCGCGCGGCGCTTGCGACCTTCCGCGCGCGGGCGCCGGGCCGGGCCGGCTGTTAGCGCGACACCGCTCCACTCAATATGCTAATGCCCGCGATCGGGGATTATCGCGGAACCTTGTCACAGCGAGCGGTTCCGCTATCTTCCCGGGATTGTCTTGGATTCACTGCGACAAAGTGCTGCAGTAAGCTTTACCACTTCGTTAAAAGCGACGAAATTAATGTGATCCATTACACCTATCAATAGTTTAGTCAAGCCTACCGTTATGCGTCCCGGTGGCTATGTAAACGTTGAAAGTGACGCCATACATTGCTGTTGATACATTACACCGGAGAAAAACGAGCGGCGGACGTTTACATTGGATCTACATTAGATATGAGCGCCGATGGGCAATTGGCCGGCGGCGGCGCGCCGATCAAAATTGATCGGCGGCGGCGGCGTCGGCGGCGTGACCTTGTAAAAACCCCAGGTTCAAAACAAAAATACGTTTTTTCCTTATTTGATGCCGTACACGCCTGTCAACGTCGTTTTTACTGTCATGATGACAAACACGCCTATTGATATCGATGTTCTACGTTTTATCCCGTCCTAGTCCATTACGCATGGTGGGTTACATATTGTGTATAAAGACTAGGTATGCTCTGCTGTATATGTAGGTAACATCTAAGTGGCAATGAAAACAGCAAGTCTATTGCTGCCTGCGGGAAACTTCGCGTCAAGGTGGTCCAGTCACATGACAAAGCTCTAAAATATGATATTTGTGTGTAAACATGACAATTCTGCTCAAACTCTTGGATGCCTCCGAAACGTGGTGTTTCTAACGCAAACACACTCGCATATTATATACTTCTAGGATTTATCACAAATACTAGGAGCGGCATTATGCCAATCTTTTGGTGAACCTCGAATACATCGAACCGTGTCAGAAACAAGCAAGTTCTTGAATATAAACTTTCGTGAGACATGTTATAATTTTATTTTACTAAACGAGAATTAATACGTAAGTTTTAACCGTTTAGTAAAGTAAAAGCATGTTCTTCACTAAACCAAACTAATTCCAACGGCATTGAAGATTATTTAATACGCAGTAGTCGCGTGGACTCTGCTAACTGCAGGCCCATTTCGGTCACATCCATTCACTGCAAGATTATGGAGTGTTCTGACTGAACAGCAAGCTATTTGGCGTATCTAGAATCAAATGATCTCCTCAGTGACCGACAATACGGCTTTCGTCACAATCGGTCCACTGGGGATCTTCTAGCGTACAACACACACACCTGGAATAAGGCCATAGAGATAAACTACGAAGAAGCCCCAGCGGTTTCTCTCGATTTCACAATGGCCTCACTCCAGGTGTGTTATTGCTTTGACATGGTCTGGCAAAACGGGCTCTAATCAAACTTTCTTCGTATGGTCTGCCTGCTGGTTGTTGTGATTGGATTGGATATCGGATTTCCTGAGATATAGAATCTATTGGAGTGGTTATTGATGGCTGCTCGTCTGATCCGATGGTTATTAATGACGTTGTCCCCCATGGGTCAGTGCTTTCTGCGACTCTTTCTGCTGTGCGCCCGGTATCTTTGGGTATGCAGACTTCAGTACTGTTGTAGAGAACTACATATCCACTGCACGAACCAGTATGACCAGAATTCGGACTAATGGGAAGTTATGATTATGCCTGTGAACCTTTCTCTCTTCGATTAGAGCGATGCCAGTCCAGTCTGGTTAGGTTCAATGCCACAAAAACTCAGACGTGTCTAATTTCCGCCAAAAAGAGGCAAAAGAGACTCCTACTTTCCGAGATGTAATCGTGCCGATTACTAGCTTTTCGGCGTAACATTGTTTTTGACTCTTAACTTTGGCAAATATATAAGTACAGTAAAGTAAGTAAGTAAACTAGAACATCGGCACAAAGTTGCCAGTCTGTCGGATTTTGTTTAGAATCGCTCATTAAGGATCCCTTTTGTGCATTTTTGGTACTGAATACTAAAATAAATAACGCTATATAACCGTAAAACATCAAATTCCAAACTAGTTTGCCGATCGATGATATAAGTGTGTAAAAGATAAGCTACACACACAGTATCTGAAACGCGCGCGAAACAGAGACCGGCGCGCCGATCGCCATGTGTCGGCGGCGGCGGCGTGGGTTTTTGGCCGGCGGCGGCGGCGCGGCGGCGCGACGCTCATATCTAATCTACATAGGTACCTATGTGTTCGATGCATTATACACTTCAATTGCGCGCGTCCGTGAGCGGTATAAGTAGTTGAAACTTATTGAACTGAGCTCATCCACTATTACCATTGAGTAGTTAAACACAAATTAAGAATAACGAGCACGTAGTAAAAGCAGATTATAACTGCCGTGGAAAGTTAGTATAGATAACCGACTCTATTTCCTTGGTCATATAGATTACAAAATACATTCACAGAATAATGGCGATTATAACTTGTATTATATTGCAGTGTACGGGACGCGTGATATCATCGGATTAGGTATCTCCTTGCCGCAGGAATAAAACGCACGTTTTGCATTTTAGTTTTGCGTCTAGGTGCGAGTATGATGGTCGCGTGATAGCGTGACAGACGACAAGATAAAGCATCTGTCACTTTCTGATACCACTTGATAGAACGTGACAGATGCTTTATCTTGTCGTTTATCACGCTACCATAATAAATACCTACGGGGCCGTGTGTCGCGTGCGCTCCTGTCGTGGGCTAGGGTTTTTAAGAAATACTTTAATTACTCTTTCCTTTGATCTGGTCACATACTAACCTGGATTTAATGCAATTCTAAATACTGACTAACAACTGTTTTTAAGTAACTTTACTTTCTACCTTTAACTACTTTTTTAAGTAACATATATTATATACTGTTTTTTTCTGTAATAATTACCATAGAACTACTAAAGAATTTAATGTAATTACCGTGACGTCTATGTAAGCTCACATTTTAGTATTATCTCTAATCTGTGATTTATTTCACATCTGTTTCGGCACTGTTTGGTCTATTAATTAATACAATGTAAGATTTATTGTACCAGTTATGTAATGACTGTTTGTTGCCAAAATAAAATAAATAAATAAGAAATACACAAGTGTTGAAGGTGCTATTTTACCTCTAGTATAGTTGTACTCACAGCAGGCGCAGGTGCGGCGCGTGCGCGCACAGGTCGGGCGGCAGCGTGCGCAGGCGCGCGCGGTCCACGCGCAGCGTGCGCAGGCGCGCCGCGCCCTCCAGCGAGGGCAGCTCCGCCAGCCCGCGCGCGTCCGACAGGATCCTGCGCACAGGACACACACAGGTCACACACAACACAACACTCCTGCCTGCTGTGCCGCTCCAGACACTATCTCACTGTCTGTTATAGATTCCCCGTCTCTATACACGAGGATACCTTCAGATATGAAGATATCTATACCTACTCATTGAAATCTTCATATCTGAACTACACTTGCTCATATCAACTGCACAGCGATTTATCTAATAGGTAGCTACCTAAACTCTTGTCCGCGAATTTGTCCGCGTAAACATCCACTACCTATTTCATCCCTTCGAGAGATGGTATGTTGGGGATAAAAAGTGTCCTACTCGTATATTTTAATCCCTGCTATAGACTGTTTGTATGCAAGGATTAATTAAGTATAATGCGTTCAGCCGTTTTTGCGTGATTGAGTAACAAACATCCGATAACATCAAAGCTTTCGCATTTATAATATTACCCAAGCAACACATAGCTGAGTTAATTCAGCATAGCATAGGTACCGTATAGTACAGTCAAGGGCACCAATATGTATACACTTTTTCACCTTATTCCATTGAAATAAGGTCTAAAAGTGTATACATATTTATGCCCTTGACTGTACCAACCTAAGGGGATCGTCCTAATTGGCGCGCGACTACGCGATGCGAAGATCGCGCGATCGCGCGACTTTAACTTAGAATATGTACTAGTAAAAGTCGCGATTCGCGCGATAATCGCGTAGTCGCGTTTGTTTTAGGACGATCCCTTTAGGACACCTAAGTATTCGAGTTCAACATATTCGCGAATTTCACTCGCGCGATCGTGCGTCGCGCGACCATCGCGTTGTATTGGACGATCCCTAAGATTGTAAAAAAATACTTGAACTAAAACTACCGACGCAATAACACGGAACCCTAAAAAGGATGCACCTATTAATTAATTCTGAAGATGATTGCTGATTATGTTTGTTGCCCCATAATGGCGCAACTTATCAAAATTGTAAAATCCAATTTAGTTTTTAAGTTCTAACATAGTCTTAATAAAAAATGATATCATCGTTACATTTTAAATAAATAAATTGAATTCAATTAATGCTCTGGAAAACAAACAAACAAACAAACAATCTCTCACCCTAAACGCATATACCTTATCTGTTTCGTCGTGGGTAAAAAAGTAAAAAAAAAATAGTAATGAACAAAATACAAATGGGTGAAAAATAAATTGTTTTTGAAACATAATGAGTTAATTACCCGAACTACCTAAAGTTTCCGAGCAATTGAATTATTATATTTAATACGAAAATCAAGCTGTAATATCAAGTAACTACATGAGTAGGTACTTAAAATAGCAACCGCGGCACGTCGCGTCGATGGCACGAAAGGTTAAGAGCTGCTCCAACTCTACGAGTAACTTATTTAATTTCCAAATAACTTTTCTTAATGACCTAGTTAGTACCCAAGATTCCCAGAAGGAAATTCCTTTGTTGTCTCTCAGTTTCCAGTATTCTCTAAGGTAATTCCACTTAATTCTTGCGCCGTGTTTCGAATTCCCCGTCTTCTTGAATTTAAAGTTCAACGTCTTTAAAGTGTCCAAAACGCTTTTAGGGTGTCATTTAATTAAAAGATCAAGTGTCTGCCCCTTTTTAATAACTGCCCAAGTATAAATACTGCCCATAGCCTAAAAAAGTAACGAAGAAAAATCGGGCGGGAATGAACCGGGAGCTTCGACACGCCGCGCCGCTTGAGTGACGTGTCGACGATGAGGCGCCGCGCCGCGAGCGCCGTCGGCGGAGGCCTCACTTCCGGAAGAGGTACGAACGTTAAGTACTTTAAGTAATAATTCAGTAAGGAGGTGGTATATATACATAAAGGCGTGGGCCTTTCGCTCTCCACGACCGCATTACGCGTTGTTTGTACGTTGTCATTAGCCTAATAATACATTATCATAATCAAAGATTTCATATAAAGTAGTGTCACGACTGAAGCTGGAGAATAAAGGCGTTTACTATTCATAGGAGCTATTCTGGCTCGTGTTTGGTGCGTGCCGATGTATCTCCCTACCCACTCGTACTTTGACCACATTTAAGTATCTATTTGGTGAGTCGTTCACCGTTGACTCATTATAACAAATCGCGTCGGCTAGATATTTACCTCTAAATAAGGCTCAGGACTCAAAATAGTTCAAGCCAACGAAATGTAGCGTGGATAACCTTGTCCGGGTTGAGTTGAGGCAGTTCTACGGGCCGTTCTCACCCATCATGAATCCCGCTTTCCCGCCGCTGCTGGCTCAGCTGGCTACAGGCGGCGTGTGCCGGCCCACCGCCCAAGCCCATTGACGCCAGCAACCGAAGCCTTACGCCGATGCCATGCCAATGGTTACATAAAAGAAGCCTTTATGTAAGCATTGGCATAAAAAACAAAAGTTTTCATTTCCATAAAAATTGTATGCCGCATTGTAAATCCCGCAGTCGACGGGAGCGGCGCAGGCGCAGCGGTAACGAGCCGGCCAACATCGCACTACCCGACGTCTCTCCGTAGCTTCCTTCAACACTATTCTAATTCTAATTCCAGTAAAACCGAGCTATTCAGACTCGTGTCCCTGAAAGAAATGTTTTATCCAATATAAATTGGACGCGGAGGAAATCTTTTATGGCTATACCTAACTACTTAGTGAGTGAATTCGAAGATTCTAATACGCGCTCCTTATTAATCAACCAACGATAAAAGATGAAAGGTACTTATGATCCAGAACTCTGAAGGATTATCTTATCACTGGTATTTTCATTGGCGGATTTTTAATTCCAATTTTATATTTTTTATTTTAATTTAGATTCGAATTGTTATTACCATCATCTAATTTTGAATTGTATGTAGCTATTATAATTTTGTATTTACACATAATGTTTTGTATATACGCGCCTTGACAAGACATGGAAGATCGCAAATTGTACATAATTAACAACTCACTCACTCACTCACTCACTCACTCACTCTGTATCAGTATCAGCCTACCTATGTCTACAATTAAACATTTTTCTGATTCTGATTAAAACCCCTTCTTGTACTTGAGACTACGACAAACAAAGTTCTCGGTACTCGGTAGATACAACATAACTAAGTTTTCTGATATCTACTCATATAACTTTTGTCAATACAAAAAGCCTGATTAGGTAAGTAAACCCAAATAACATATTGAAGAACAAGGAAAATCTGTTAGAATATTCGAAGAGGAATCCCCGTCGAGTGGTCCGTTACTTGTGTTTTATTGAGATAAGTGTAATCGGCTCCCTCGCGGCGCCGCGCGTCGAGCACCGATCATGGAGTCATAAAAGATTTAGTCTACGGCACGTAAAATTTAAGGGCTCGGAGCGGGGGCTCGGCTCATCAGCATATCGCGACCCGCCCGCCGCCGCCGCGACGCACCGCACTCAAACAAAGTCTAGGAAAACAGTAATGTGTCTCCGACCCTAGTTAAGAGTTGTTAATCAAGTAGTTTGCCCTAAGGTAACTTTCGACATTGATTTTGGAACTCTCTTGTAGCGTTTACTCACAGATGAGATGAATCATGCCTCCACGAAAGATAAGCAGCGGAAAAATGCTGCTGCGCGCTACGGCGTAGCACTCGCAGCGTTGGCTGGCCGCAAATAGGCTAGCGCCTATATGCAGTTGCGGCAGTTTTATTCATTTATTTATTGCAATACCATTGTTTAATTTAATACATTCAATGCCGACGAATGCTACGCGCTACGCTCGTAGCCGATAAGAAGGTTTTTCTTCTTTGTAGCGAAAACTGCCTACGGACGGAGAACCCGATAAAGTGTCCTCGGCGGTGAATGTGTTAAAACGGTGCGGTGTTATAAAAAATTACATATCAGAACGATTTCTCCGTGAGTACGTAGGTAGCAGTTTTTATCTATTAAAATAAAAAGTTTCTAATACAAAACGATCCTAATAATAGGTATATACTTCCTAACTCTGGCATGCATATACATCCTAGAATTATGTATCTTTGTTAGAAATCAGCCAGAACACTTTCCAAAGAGAACCTGTAAATTAAATGTTCGAACTCAATATAAATTTGATCTTAAACTTCCAAAGTAGCGTGTGTGTTTTATGGAATAAATTACTTTTCACTTTCACTTTCACTTTCAAAGGTCAATAACTCTATGTATAAAAAAAGTGCTTTCATATCAGCTATTCGTGTGTATAATAATCTTCCCACTGATATAAAAAGTATACAAGATCTATGTACCTTTAAACGAACACTTAAAAAATGGCTAATAGATAAGGCCTACTATAATTTAAAAGAATTTTATGTTAGTGAACAAGGCATTAGATTATAAGAGTACATTGTATACCCGGAAGGGTAACTGTTGAAACACTGTAATATTTGCACCATCTATGTACCTACACAGTTTTATACAATAAAGTATTTCTATTCTATTCTATTCTATCATAAATGAATAAAATACCATACTCAATTATTAATAGGCTGTACAATTAACTCGAAAGGGGAACCTTTGTATTCCTCGACTATACTTACAGTGCGTGATATACTCAAACTCAAGATGCACGATTGTAAAGTGAAATAACTCATTTTACTCTGACAAGAAGAGGCTGCGAATCGCTACCGATGGTGTTTTACGGGCTCCACAGTTTATTACGAGTCCCGTCACCCGCGAGGGATTTATGTGGTGCGCGCGTCCTCGCGGCGTAATGGGCTTGTTTGCGTCCGGCGGCGGCGCCGGCCGGCCGGCACTCCGTCCCGGCCGCCGCACCGTGCCGGACACGGGCGGACGGCGCCGCGTTGCCGCGGACATGCAGTCGCGACCTTACGAGGACAATAAAATTTTACGCAGCCTGAATTCGTCTTTTGTGTGTCGATTCACAAATTTCACAATCGGGGCACCGGAGCCGAACGCTCGGCTATTCCTCGCCGTTAACCTTCTATCTCCGCACGGTGTACCCATACCTTACCTATTACCCTATTTATTTGGATCAATGAGCACGCGGGACGCTCGCTGCTGCGGCCTCGCACTCGCAGCCCTGGTCGACATGGGCGGGCTCTACAGCGGTGACCGGCCTAAACAAGACACGTGCTGACGTGTCCATTAATGTCCCTTTTCCAGTAAAGTTCCGGTGAACGTGCCCGGCACTGTCGGACCCGCGTATACTCGCGAAGATCGAATTCAGCCGGCGATGATGGTGCTGCATTTTGTGAATATATGTATATCGCTGCTTATCTGGAACAACGCTCTCTCTATCCCGAATAGTCCGTTGTGCAAATAAGCATACAGCTGGACGCACAATAGGTACGCAAAAGTTTAAACCGCTACCCAAAGGTTGTCTAGAAGAGATCGCTCTTTAGCGATAAGACCGCCTGCTCTACTTTAAGCCTTTGTTCTTTTTGAGGTGTGCAATGAAGAACATTTGTATTGTATTGTACCTACTGTTTATCGTGAATAAAACTCCCGTGGAGCTACTTTAAAACTTCAACAGATGGCAGCAATGAGCCGTACCTAATGCCATTGTGGTCGGATTGCGGCGCCAACTTATACGCAAGACCGTCCGCTGGCCAGTTGTGCCACGTCTGTCCGCGCTGTCTACCGGCACAAGACCGGCACAACGCAAAATAATATGCGAATACCTTTTGCTTTTGCTGTTCAACAATGTAGTATTCCTGTTCTAGTTTAGTAGAAACTAGAATTATCCGATATTGGCCCGATCCGGTCTTATCCCAACATACCTTAATTACAACTATTTTGACGTAACAACAATTGAGTTTGTATTATTATTTGTGGGTGGAGCCACTACGTGAGATTATACGCTACTTATGGCGCAACCATGCTACGCGCTACGCCGACCTGCGGTTGCTACGGCCTGCTACGGACTTATATTTGGTTAATCCCTTTCCCAACTGTTTCGCATTTCAATATGTTCAGTGTGCTGTTATGAAAAAAACCGGCGAAGTGTGAGTCAGACTCGCGCACCGAGGGTTCCGTACAAACCTGTAGGTATATAAGTAAACGTTTACCCATCACGACAATAGAGTCATAGTTATGGTCCAAGTAAAAAAATTAAATTATTAATAGTACCTACATTACTTAACGTAACGTACGTGACGCCCGAGCCGAAGGCAAGGGCGATAAAAATGCGATCTGAGGCATTCTTTATTACCGCCCGTGTTAAGTACAAAATTTTATGTCACCCTCTGTCCAGGAAGTGGGATTTCCCGCGCGCGGAGCGTGCGGTAATTGCCGCTTTATGGCCAGGTGTAACATAAAAATATATCCTTTCGAGGTACGGAACCCTAAAAAAGTTAAAGACTTTATGAAAGTAAGACCGCATACTGACACGACGCGGCTCCAGGGATAACCCCCACACGACTGGTAGTGCTCTTCTGGCCTGGAAGTGCTGTTGGGCAATCCCTGACATGACTTTAATCAGGAAAATGTTTTCGGTCACCGTCAAAATGCAAGCATTTTCTTCAAAATTACCATACCATTTCAAAATTATAATCCGACATACCTATCGAGCTATCTTGAAAACCACAGAGTTTAGACCCACGGTTGACTGGGTCAAAATCATAGCAAATAAGCTCTAGTATTAACCACCTTCAAAGAACAGGTCGAATTACCAATCAGCCTGTATATGATCACATCTGTTTCCCAGAGGGGTATATTAGTGCAGTGGTGGTGATGGATTTCCATTCCATGTGTGTGTGTGTGTGTGTGTGTGTGTGTGTGTGTGTGTGTGTGTGTGTGTGTGTGTGTGTGTGTGTGTGTGTGTGTGTCTGTGTGTGTGTGTGTGTCTGCCTGTGTGTGTGTGTGTGTGTGTGTGTGTGTGTGTGTGTGTGTGTGTGTGTGTGTGTGTGTGTGTGTGTGTGTGTGTGTGTGTGTGTGTGTGTGTGCGCGTGTGCGCGTGTGCGCGTGTGTGCGTGTGTGCGTGTGTGCGTGTGTGCGTGTGTGCGTGTGTGCGTGTGTGCGTGTGTGCGTGTGTGCGTGTGTGCGTGTGTGCGTGTGTGCGTGTGTGCGTGTGTGCGTGTAATATAGCAATTGGCTATTTATTAGTATTTAACAGTAACAATTGTTTACTGTAACAATAACGCGTATTGCTTGTATAAGCACAACCTAAATGTATATAAAGATAGGAAGATATTCAATAAAGGAATTAATTCATTCATTATACTACATCAACGCGAGCCTATCACTACCACCATCTCCGCATCCCTTATAATAGTTCATGGCGACCCTGCCATAGGAACCACAAAGGAGCTTCTAGAACGCAGTCAGATCAACAACGAATTAAATAAATCTATCAAGAAAAATGAAGCGCAAAAGAAAAAAGAAGATTTAACATTAACTTCGTTTGTGAAGAAAGAAGAATTAAATAGTTAAAGAAGATTTTTTACGAAGAATGAAGAAATTGTTAAAGAAGGATTAACTTTATTTTTGAAGAACGTGAAGAAAGAAGAAATCGTGCAAGTACATAGAAGAGCGTTGTCCAGGGTTATCCCGGCTCGCAAATCAAGAGGTGTCCAGGGTTATCCCGGCCCATGTTCGAGGGAGTCCAGGGTTATCCCGGCCCGGATTCAACAGCAGCCGACGCAGCCATCACGACGGAGAACCACGGACGAGTTGCCGCCACCACCTTGCAGAACGAGTAAGAAGATGGCGACATCAGGACGCCGACAGGTCACGTAGTAGTGACGTATTTTTTAAATAATTTTACTGTAATTCGTATTTTTTTTTAAAGTAATTTGTTTCTTTTACGATTTATTAATATGAAAAGGTTGTCGCTGAAAATTTCGTGTTTCATAATAGTTAAATATGTCTTAAAATCATAAATTTTTGTTAAATCTAGTGTCACTATGTATTAATAAAATTAGCCTACATAATTTTATATTTCGCAATACAATACGAGTAGCGCGTGCCATCCGGGGTCAGCGCGCTAAACGTTCCCCGCGTCAGCAAAAAAACTATTACTAGGCCGCGCGTGTACACCGATTTAAAGTAACTTTAATATTCAAGTAAATGAAATTTGATACTCAAACTTAGGAAATTTTACATCAGCTACAGGGGTTGTCGCGCAGCTCGAGGCGCGCCAGCCGCGTGCAGCGGTGTGTGTGTGTACTCACAGCGTGGTCAGCGCCGGCAGGTGCGCGAGCGCGCGCGGGTGCAGCCGGCTACAGGGGTTGTCGCGCAGCTCGAGGCGCGCCAGCCGCGTGCAGCGGTGTGTGTGTGTACTCACAGCGTGGTCAGCGCCGGCAGGTGCGCGAGCGCGCGCGGGTGCAGCCGGCTACAGGGGTTGTCGCGCAGCTCGAGGCGCGCCAGCCGCGTGCAGCGGTGTGTGTGTGTACTCACAGCGTGGTCAGCGCCGGCAGGTGCGCGAGCGCGCGCGGGTGCAGCCGGCTACAGGGGTTGTCGCGCAGCTCGAGGCGCGCCAGCCGCGTGCAGCGGTGTGTGTGTGTACTCACAGCGTGGTCAGCGCCGGCAGGTGCGCGAGCGCGCGCGGGTGCAGCCGGCTACAGGGGTTGTCGCGCAGCTCGAGGCGCGCCAGCCGCGTGCAGCGGTGTGTGTGTGTACTCACAGCGTGGTCAGCGCCGGCAGGTGCGCGAGCGCGCGCGGGTGCAGCCGGCTACAGGGGTTGTCGCGCAGCTCGAGGCGCGCCAGCCGCGTGCAGCGGTGTGTGTGTGTACTCACAGCGTGGTCAGCGCCGGCAGGTGCGCGAGCGCGCGCGGGTGCAGCCGGCTACAGGGGTTGTCGCGCAGCTCGAGGCGCGCCAGCCGCGTGCAGCGCGCCAGCGCGCCCGCGCCCGCCCACTCCACGCGGTTGCTGGCCAGCGACCTGCGGCGGCACTACACTCAGCACGGGCACGCTCCAGACAACTTAGTCTAGGTTACAAAACATTTCTCTCTTTTTTTGGGCAGTCGTGCAATAAGGGGTTTACACCAATGACAACAATGACAGTGGTCCGACATACACGGACTAAGTGCGGAAGTCCATAACCATAAGGGGATTACACTAAATGCGCAGATGACTAACGATTTTAGCACCTGGCCCACGGTCTATTATATGCACGTTGTTAATCATGTATCATAATTATGTATGTGTGCCAACAGCTATTTTAAGAAACATACCAGAAATTTGTTCAAAGGGGTCGCATTTAGTCATCATCATCATCATATGAGCCGAAAGGCGACCACTGCTGGACATTAGGCTTAAGTGACGTGAGTTTCCTATGAAGATACGACCTGAGGCATGTCAGAATTAACTTTCAAACCGTCCTAGAGGGCGTCTCGGATCACACATAATGAAGGGTTCCGTACCGACGTACCTACTATACTAGTTCACATTTAAAACCACTATCCAACAAATCGAAGCAAAAAAGGTCGTAGCTTTATAGGAATCTCCCGTCACTTAAGTCGTTTTGTTTGGGCAAGATAGTGTTTCAGCGATTACTCAAAAATCGTTTTACGTATCTTATTCAAACCAAAAAAAATTGAAAGTATATAACTTTTATTTACACCCTCTCAATTTTTTTCAGAAATTTTGACCTCACAGTTTGGAAATTGGAGAGAGGATGCTCTTTTTAAGACTGAACGCGAATATTGGAACGGTTGAGATAAATGGAAAAGTTTTTTTGAAACCCCAATAATTTTTAAAGAGTTATTATCCCCATGGATACCCCACACGCCGATGTGCATTGATTTTTTTTTTCATCTCTCCTGTTCGGAAAGTTCGATTTTCATGAGTAGATAGCCGGGTTGAAAATCGCTTTTCCAACCCTAGGGTGGAAAGTAATTTTTTTTTAATTTCCATACGCCAGGGCTGCGCGCCCGCCGCGCTTGGGTGCTCCGCGGGCAGCCAGCCGCGGGCGCGCAGCCCGGCCGGGGGGCGGGCCGCGGCGGCGCCAGCTGCTGGCGGCTGCAGCGCGTGTTTTTATTACTGAATCCTTAAAATATCATTTACTATTCATTTTATTTCTCAATTATTTTCCTCATAGTCGAAATGAATTTTTTTTTTCATCTCATACAATGTTTAGGGCCTTGGCAGACGGGGTTTTCCACCGCGATACAAGTATAGACTACTATTAAGAATGTATTTTTTCATAATAGTAGGTAGTCTATACCATCATCTGACAAAATTTCATGCGAGAGAAAATTACTGAAAGTAATTATTTTTTACAATGTTCATGTGCTTGGCAGACGGATATACCACCACTCTACAACCGGAAGACGAATTTTATTCCTTAAGGTATTTGTTTTACTATCATTTAACACTATCAGTCAGAGAGAAAATGACTGAATTTTAAATTTGTTTTACGTCTTTGGGAGGCTGCTGCTCCTCAACCCACCAACGGAATCGCGGCAGACGTCCACAGTCCTTCATAATAAAACTTTCTTAACCACTGTACAAGTGTTCATGCGAGAGGAAATTGGTCATCGTGACCTGTTATTGGCCCACGGTCTATAAGTAGGTTTTGAAGAAGATATCCTGGTGCCTGCGTATTGTCTCAAGACAAGACAGCACTCACAGGTCCTGTAGCGCGGGCAGCAGCTGCACGGCGCCCGGCACCTCCGTCAGCAGGTTCTCTTCCAGCCGCCTGTACACACACACACACACACACAAGACAAGACAGCACTCACAGGTCCTGTAGCGCGGGCAGCAGCTGCACGGCGCCCGGCACCTCCGTCAGCAGGTTCTCTTCCAGCCGCCTGCGCACACACACACACACACAAGACAAGACAGCACTCACAGGTCCTGTAGCGCGGGCAGCAGCTGCACGGCGCCCGGCACCTCCGTCAGCAGGTTCTCTTCCAGCCGCCTGTACACACACACACACACACACAAGACAAGACAGCACTCACAGGTCCTGTAGCGCGGGCAGCAGCTGCACGGCGCCCGGCACCTCCGTCAGCAGGTTCTCTTCCAGCCGCCTGCGCACACACACACACACACAAGACAAGACAGCACTCACAGGTCCTGTAGCGCGGGCAGCAGCTGCACGGCGCCCGGCACCTCCGTCAGCAGGTTCTCTTCCAGCCGCCTGTACACACACACACACACACACAAGACAAGACAGCACTCACAGGTCCTGTAGCGCGGGCAGCAGCTGCACGGCGCCCGGCACCTCCGTCAGCAGGTTCTCTTCCAGCCGCCTGCGCACACACACACACACACAAGACAAGACAGCACTCACAGGTCCTGTAGCGCGGGCAGCAGCTGCACGGCGCCCGGCACCTCCGTCAGCAGGTTCTCTTCCAGCCGCCTGTACACACACACACACACACACAAGACAAGACAGCACTCACAGGTCCTGTAGCGCGGGCAGCAGCTGCACGGCGCCCGGCACCTCCGTCAGCAGGTTCTCTTCCAGCCGCCTGTACACACACACACACACACACAAGACAAGACAGCACTCACAGGTCCTGTAGCGCGGGCAGCAGCTGCACGGCGCCCGGCACCTCCGTCAGCAGGTTCTCTTCCAGCCGCCTGCGCACACACACACACACACAAGACAAGACAGCACTCACAGGTCCTGTAGCGCGGGCAGCAGCTGCACGGCGCCCGGCACCTCCGTCAGCAGGTTCTCTTCCAGCCGCCTGCACACACACACACACACACACACAACACATTAATTTAACCTTAACCACACAATATTCATCATAACAGGCGGGGAAAGTCAAATGTTCAAGAAACAACATTCAATACATTGTTGCCGTGCCATCATCAAACGAGCTCGAGCGAGATATGGGTCAGTTCTCTTATTTACTTTAGTCATATACATAGGTACAAAACTAGCAGTGTATGCTGAGCTGCACGCGGGATGCCGACGAGTCTCGCGCTGCCGCCGCCGCCGCCGCCGCGCCATGTGGATGTGGCTGTGGGATATTATTGGTATTGCCATTTCAGGAGAATTAAGCAATAGGGGTAGTGCCCTTATATTTTAGCAATGTAGGGATAGTCTAACTCCACGCGCTCTATCTCCACGCGCTGTAACTCTACAAGCCCTCACTCTCTATTGGATAACATAAAAATACATCATCTTGGCAACATTTTACATGAAAATGTTTTTGGAGGGATTAGTATCTTTAAAGACGTTTTAAAAAGGTTTTAGCGCGATAATCTGGTTTAAAATGGAAATGGAGTACTTATCCAAAACCGGAAGAATGAAATAACGCTTCTGCGCAGATGTTGACAGCGGGGGACCTCTCATAAACAACGAGACCAGGAAGTAAGAATATAAATTCGCAGGCTTAGTGCTCGGCTCGGGTGGCAGGGCGCCAGCGGGGCGCGGGGCGCGGGGCGCGGCGGGGGGCGGGACGGGGAGGGGAGGGGAGGCACCGACGTGACGAACGGCTTTATTATTCACCCGCACTATCTACACTATTGCCTACTTTATTTCGCGGTCTACGGGAAATAGGTACAGCTGATAACACAAATAATTGTACACAAATGTTCTCGTGTCGGAGTCGTCCTCCGGCCGCGGTCGCTCCGCGTCGCGTCGCGTCGCGTCCACTCGAACACGCGACGACCCGACACTCTTATCGCGACCGTTTGCGATTTTTAAAAGCAGTTTGAACAAACAAATTCAGGTACCGAGCACGGCGATTTATTCTAGGTATCCGTTAATTAGAAAGTTGGCACCGTGGCTAGGGCTGCCATCCGTCCGGGTTTTCCCGGATTTGTCCTAGTTTGGAGGCTGTCCGGGGGCCGTCCGGGGGGGTGTCAAGAAGTGTCCGGGGAAAACCCGGACGCTTTTCATGTAAGGAAGCACCTCATTGAATTTAAAGGTCTTGTTTTTAAAAATATTATTTTCGGACTCGTCCGGGGAAAAAATGCGATTTACGCCAAATGTCCGGGTTTTTTTGAATCTTTGTCCGGGTTTGGCGAAATTCAAGATGGCAGCCCTAACCGTGGCAGAGCAGCGGGCGCGTGGCCATCTCAAACTCTAGATCGGCCTCGCGGGATTATTCTCGCAGTGATTAATCGCCGCAGTCAATTCAGATAATAAGAGTATAGGTAGTAGGTTTACTTGTTGAGGTAGGAGGAGGTACTTACCTTGTGTTTTCTATCGGATTGTTTTAGTTAAGTAGTCGGAGCATGACCGCTATAGTTACATTTCAAACTTTATAACTTTCATCCATCGACAATCGTTAGATACGAGTAAATGGGTAAAGCAAATTTCATGAATACTTTATACATACAGGTGTGTGGATCTCAATAATTAACTTAGAGATAATACTTACCTTTAAGTAAATTGCTTCACACTTGACGTACACTACTTCAGTTGAAAGGTTAGGGCATTGGTCACACAGCGTGCGTGACGCAAGCGGGACGCCGCGCAACGCGATCGCTCGTCCCGGAATATATTATGATAACGTCGTCCCGCTCGTTCACTCAACGCGTCGCGCACGCTGTGTGACAAATCCTCTATACTTAGTTAAACTAAGCGTGATAATGTTTGACAAAGTGCTTTCTGTGCCTTTGTAATCTTTGTGGATGTTTGTTTGATTTTAACTAGGACAAGTGATACAAGTGTCGGCTGAATAAATAGAGTGATAGAGAATGGTACCAGGATGTAGTGATTGTTGTGTTGGAGTGGACGTGACGTGACGTGATACTCACAGCACCTCGAGCGCGGGCGCGCCGGCCAGCGCGCGCTCGTCCACGTGCGAGATGCGGTTGCGGCGCAGCACCCTGCAACACACCCCACCGTCACTAAACGTGACACCACACCCACAAGTAACGTATTCGATCACTGATGATGACTCTGGAATATTAGATAACTCGGCTAAAACACACACGTTACTTATACAGTGAGCTAACTTTACCCGTTACTACCTATATAGTTATGTATGAAAACAAAAGAATACCGGCATTTCAGCAAGAGCAAGGTAGGTACTCGTATTTTCCATTTATTAGGAATACTTGAATGAATTATCATTCTGTTACTTCATTTCAGTAATGCGCGCGTCAATTTGGAGTAAATAACTCATGAATAAATGAAGTGTTATATATATTTCACGAATTCGCATCCGCGGTGTTGCACGGAGAATACATTACTTAGGTAGGTATTAGGTAGTAAATTAGTTTCAAGAGCCTCCAACCACTTTCGTAGCCACGAAAGACTTTCGGTTTAGATTGAATACCTACCCATCTACTTACTTATTTAATTATATTAGTCCTGAATGGCACGCAAATCTTATCCCATACGGTACGAAAATAATATAAGATCTTCAGTCGTTTTAAGTGAAAATGAGGAGGGCTGAGTTCATTACGTCAGTGATAAAAAGCCTGGGCTGAGGTGGATGTGTTCATCCCACCGCCTCCAGCGGCGGTTTAATGTGGAGTACTTTTAACTCACAAGCGCGGGTGAGCCATGGTTGTGTGTTGAGTGGTGTTGAGCTATACATGCACAATGTCTAGGTACATATGTGTACGTCAGCGTAGGAGCTATGTAACGTTGTAACGAGCTCGTAAACCGATAATTGACTGGATATGAGAGCCGTCACTCGCACAGGAGGCACGCGCCACGCGCCGCGCCCGCCGTCCCGAAGACATTATGCTAATATAAGGGGCAATAAACGAATCGTATGCCACGGGAGAACGCGTCATCACGAGCGGCGCGGCGGGCGGGCGGCGCTGAACATCCGCGTACACATATAAGGCGGGCAGCCGGGGCGGGGCGGGGGGCTGCGGCTGTGAGATTAATCTCCTGGACGCAACACGAGTGTACGCGACAATAACGCGCCACGGCGCGCGTGCGGGTGTTGCGCCGCCGCCGCCGACAGCTTGAAGAGGGTTGCGGTCGCGAACCCGCCAATAATGTTAGATTGAAAATCAGAACCCGACGGCGGTAGCGATGTTCACATTAGGTGTGTGAGTGGCTATGTCGAATAAGCAGCATGTGTTGCGAAATATATTTGGAAGGAATTTCGAGTATACCCCTTATACATAACCTGGACCTTTTTAAGGCACGAGTGAATAGGCATTTTCTGGGTGAGGTCGCTTCACCGTCGCCACCGATGGCCTCAACTCAACTTTGCCCCCTGGCTAGATGCTGGACAATATTAATCACATTTTGAATTTACAAAAATAGTGGTGGGCCGGTAATAGATAATGTAGGCACCTATTTGCGTTTGCGGTGGCTTGGGCATGTGCAACGTATCTATGGACAACTGTTGAGCCAATTGTTTTCGAAAAGCGCAATGTAGGACGTCCCATGCTCCGGTTCAAAGACTGCGTGAAACGAGACATGGTTGCTTTCAACATTGGCAACAACGCAGCACTTGGGATCCTGCTGGTAATCGCGATGAGTGGAGAAGTAAGTAAGTACTATCGCAAAAGGCCGCGAAATCCGCGATAACTCCTGGTTCCAAGGTCTAGCCCACAAGCATGCTGAAAGGCCATTAAGAGGATACTGATGACAACGGATCCTCAGTTCAGTTGTCACAAATGTGGGTGTAAATATCGATCCCGGATTGACTTATATCAACAAAAGCGGAAGGCCCTTTATAATAAAAGAAGTTGCTTCCGCTTGTATTAGTTTAATATCCACAAATCATAATAAACAGCATAGCATATTTCTGGTGGAAAGGCACTTTTGAGAGCAGCCTCCGGACTCAATTATTCATTACCTATTCAACTCAACTGTTGCCGTGAAACAGCAGAGCATTCCCATGAGGCTCCTTCTAATACCTATACCGACTTATATAGCATTATTCTACATGTTCTGGTTGACCTACCATTGTTTTGCAGATAACGTTAATAGTCTGCAGAACAAATGTCTTTGAATTTTTATATCGTAGTATATTCATTAAATAGAAAAAATTTTTTTACAAGGCATCACAGTATTTGCATTTCTAACCTTAACCAAATTTTCTGGAAGCCCTAACATGTCTACACAATGATCTTCTAGCAGCACCTAAAAAGTTGAGCTTATGAAAAAAAGTTTCTATACCTAAAATGAAAATTCTACGAAACAATACATTCGGGAACAAATAAAATTATCACCTAAATAACTTTTGATATCATCAAATTTTCGAACCCTAAAATAAGGTTGAACACTCAAAAAAATTTATCGATCAGCAATTCCGAGTCACCAAAAAAATTCTACCTATTTTTGCAGCACTTGCGCCTATTTTACTTATTGCGTTCCTATAAATTTATAATCGCATCAAAAAAATTGTCAAGTACCACCAAAAACACTAAACTACCACCTAATCTCATGCACCTTTTTTCATTAGAATTACATCCAAATATTATACACATCGCATGCTACATTTTAGTAAACAGTTACAAATTAATTTTTTTTAGCACTATAAATATTTTAGTCATTTCCAAAATGTTATAAATTAGAAAGTAAAATTCTAAATTAATTTAAAAAGCAACGCGCAATGTGGCTGTGTGAAATAATAACACGTATACTGCTATCTCACTCAATCAAGTACAAAGAATTGTCTGGAGCATAAAACCTATTGATATGTCGTTAGAGTGAAAGGTACCTATTGCTGTTTCATTCTAACTACCTATTGCTGATGGTTTACAAACTGCAAGAAGTTTTATTATTAATTTTTTAATGGGTTGACGTGAGCGCGTTTGATTGAAATCTTTTATTTGAATATGAGTTATGTTGATTTAGTTTTTTTTCCAAGACTTTCGCCGCCATCTTGGCGAGAGTCACATCTTTTTCTTCTTACCAAGTGGTTTTATTCAATTTTACTTAATTATCCCTTCGTGTGTCATTGGCAAAAGTCCTTGAGGCTGCCATTTCTCTTTTATATCTAACTAACTAATTTATCCCTTCGTGTGTCATTGGCAAAGGCCCTTAAATGAGGCTGCCATTTCTCTTTTATATCTATTTTATGTTGATTTATTAAATTGTTAGTTTGTTATGAAAATGGATAAAGGTCCTCAAATGAGATTACTTTATTAATTTAGATAGACTTTCACGGAAAAATTAAAGGAAGTTAATAGGTAGAAATAGGTATAGGTAGGTTTAGGTTATGTTAGTTTTGCATCGGCCCGAAGGGCCAAAAGAACTCAAAATAGGAGCTCCGCGCCAGCGGAGATCCGTCAATACTGTTCCAATGTCAACTACCTAGTTTGAAATAAAAATAGATGTCATAGAAAAATACTACTACCTAGGCAAATTGACGATTATCAGCGAATAGAGTAGAGGCAAAAACATCTGAGAACAAATAGCTGTATGCGACCAGTAAGGAAAGCACTGTTGAAAATATATTAAATTAAATTATGTTATGTACGTGTCTCATTAAAGTTACAGAAATTAGAAGCTTCTATAAAATAAAATCATTTAGCGCTGTCTTGCTCGCACGCGGTGCGACGTGCGAGCGAGACGGACCGTATGGAAAACCGCATCAGTGTGCTAGCAATGAGGTTAGACTAGATTGGAACTGCTTTGCGCGACGGGCGTTAAAAAACAATTGCCGCGTGAAATTTGGTGATCATCTAGTATTTCTGGGTATCGAAAGAATTAGTTGGGTGTAAATAATTTTAATAGGATTACGAGCCCTGTAATATTTGGATGTAAATTATATGAAATTTGGTGTTTGAAATTAGGTGATCATTAAGTATTTTTGGGTAGTGACTAATTTATTTAGTAACAATTTAATTTAATAGGTTATCGACATGTTACTTCGTTGAGTTGCACTTTATATTTAAAAGGAGTTGAAAATTTGGTGCGAATCTAGTATTATTGGTAATCAATGTAATTTTTTAGAGCATCATTCGGCAACTTATTTGGTGGTTCGTTAAATGCTACCCAATACATTCTATGAATCGTTTGTCGATGAAATAATGGGACACCATAATTTAGCAGCGGCCCGATTTCCTACTGATTGTATATTGTATTAATCATAGCGGAGATATATGATAGGAATGAAAAGTCCTACATTCACTATAATCCATTATCCAAGTTAATGTTTCTAGTTGACACAATTCGTAATCGGAGGTCAGAATATGTTGGTTCGCTACCAGCGCAGCGCGGCGGCGGACAACTCTGAATGAGAGCCCTGACGGGCTTGCGGGAATGTACCTAGTGTACCTACCCTCGTCCTCGGGTCCGCGACATTCATCTTGGCGATCATTTCTAGTTCAAGGGCGCCCTTACAGCCTCCCGCCGCCCGCGGGTCCGGTCCGGCAGCCGCGTTATCTATCACGCTTGTCACGCGCGGCTCCGGAAGTCCGACCGACCAATGTCCATACATTAAGTCGATGTACTTACATACACATTGAACATTCATGTTTTACTTAAAATAATGTAGGATTTCTTATCGTTGGTTTCGGTCACGAAATCATGAGCCTGGTTCTACTCAATCAAAAATAATCGCTATACGAGTATGTAACGATCGAATTGTGGGCTCGCGTAATAGTCTCAGTTACTAAAGTCGTAATAACGTGGCAGACAATAAAGCGGTGCCTCGAGTCGAGCGAGACTAACTCCCGGCATTACGGGATTATCGCCAGATCTTAATAGCGGAGCGAGCCGTGAGCGGAATACCAATCGCGGTGGTCGATGCGACGTGCGACCTTGCAGCACGAGGTCGCGGTGGGATGTCGCCAACCTTGGGTGATATGATATCGCGAGAGGCACAGGAAATCGAGTGGTGCGTCCCGGCCCGGCGCGTAAACAGCGCGCAGGCGAACACTCCGGCTCCGCTCCGCTCCGGGCCGCGCCGGGCCTTGAGCGGGCGCGGGCGGTCACGAGCGCGGCGCGGGCCGCGGACGAACACGCTGGCTGCCCTCGCGCGGCGTCACGCGCGGCGCCGGCGCGGGTCGGGCGGGACCCGCTCGCCTTCACGCTATCAATCGCGAGCTATCTATTTTCTGGTCAATTACTTTAGCCTCCCGAGCCGACCCCCGGGTCTCGGTAATTATTCAGACCGGCTCGGGAGCCTTATTTATTACTGATAACGCGAACGAGATTTAAGTACGCTTGACAAACTTACTCTCGACTTGCGTTAGGTAGTCGGCAAAGAAAAAGTGAAACTAACCGAAAGGGGATAATGCTCCCGAGTTCCACAGAATAATCGTACTGCCCCTGATCAAGAGGGCGTAGATGACATTGCAAAACTCCCGCTCTAACACGCGTAAGTTTTCAATTAACCATCCCGCTCTCTACGGAAGCTCAGCGCAGGTTTTTCGTAAATATTGATGTTTATTCTAAACGTGTACATTTAAATATAAGGATAATCTTTTTTATCAGGTTTGAGAACTTATCATTTTACAACTATTAAACCAAAAATCATTGTTAAAGATAGAGGATTTTAAAGATCCAACCAAAAACATCGAAAAAAGGGTTATGTTTGAAAAATAAAACTATTGAGAAAATTTTTGCAAATCGTGTTTTCACTTTTAACAGACTGGAGGAAAATAGTTCAAGATTAATACACTGAAAGGACAGATATTTAATCACTAGAGATGTTGAGATCTAGGTCGATAAACATTGGCAAAAGTGTATAATGTGGGCTCTTAAGCGTTTAGGTCTTGGCAGTGTCAGAGCATCAATTTTATTTAGTTCAACTCTTTTACATCCCAAACGCATCGTGAATATTGTGAAGTTCTCTGACACCCGGTGCGATAGTTAAATTGTGATTGGAGCCTAATTCGGTAGATATTCAAAAACCCAAACCACCCAATAGCACTAAATATGTATTGTTATATACCCTACCCCTATCCTTATCCAGTTCCTATCCTGCCGCCAAAAACTCAAAAAAACTCAAAACATTTATTCTGCAAATAGGCCTCAAGGGCACTTTTACAAGTCAAAATCCATCTGTATCACCAGAAAATATTTGTAATGTTCAAATAACACTAATTACATATCATAAGTAAGATTAATCCAGATTTTTTAGAGATGTATAAGGTCTCTAAGCGTCACAATAAAAATAAAAAGGTACAATAATCATCATAGAATATTATGAGATGTAAGTCAGAGAAGCTAATAACAACACAGATTTGTTAGAGATGTATAAGGTCTCTTAAGAGTCAACATGAAAATAATAAAATCTAATAAATGTTCTCAGAGATGTATAAGGTCTCTGAGCCAAAAAGTAATTACCTAATGCCTAATGTTGAGAAATGTCTGGATATTTAGTTAGTTTTTGAAATCGGTGTCTACTTTTTTTTGAAGTCGGTTAAAAATATTAAAATGAGAGCTATGTAGATGTAGATAGACCTTATTCATAACCTTCATTAATGACATAGATTCCGTATAACATTTCGCGGTATTTTGTGTATTATAAGGGCTCTTAAATGCTGTTTATTTTTTAAATCGACATTCGTTTGTCTTTATCTCTCACTTTGACGGTTGTTATTGTAAGGCTAGTTTTCCACTAGAACTATGCTATGCTATTTTTTCATACATTTGACACGTAGCTCGAGCTGTGTCAAATGTATGGAAACATAGCATAGCATAGCTCTAGTGGAAAACCAG
The DNA here is from genome assembly GCA_951800055.1 of Cenopis cana. Classification (NCBI taxonomy): domain Eukaryota; kingdom Metazoa; phylum Arthropoda; class Insecta; order Lepidoptera; family Tortricidae; genus Cenopis; species Cenopis cana. Next base: position 18,880,129 of record OX637487.1, read on the forward strand.
CAAAATAGCCAAGGATTGAGTACTGCGCCGAAAAAGTGTGACCGACAGAGAGAGAGAGTAGGTACTTATTAGTGAGCGGTGTCTCGTTCTAATTAGGGTGACCACAAGTACCTACATCTGTGGATATAAGTATTAGTTTTAATATAGGTTCTAAGTAAAGTCACATTCAATGTAAATTGAGTCTTGGATGTTAATACAAATGCGAAAGTGTGTCTGTTTGTTATAGATTGTGATATGTAACTTCAAATATTTGAGACATATGAATTGAAGTTTGTAGTGATGAGGCTAAGACATCTCCTCTGTCAAATCAAGCGATTATTATCGAATGGTTCATTGCATCGATATTACAACCGATTTTTGAAATGCTTTTATCAAGCCTATATAAATATATTCCATATCACAATTGTATCATTCTACACAAAGAAAGAATTAATTAATTATACTTTCTCTCGTTCAGAAATCGATAACTATTTTATTCCAATATGGCAAAGGTACGTTCACGGTTTGTAGTACACAATTTGACTATTTTTCGTGTTGTACTTCATAGTTTAATTGTATGATATTTGGTTTTGATCATAAATGTATCGTTTATTATACCTAATCGATTTCTATCAATTTACGGAAATGTCATATAAATCAAAACGACAGACTTGGTCACAACACTGGTTTTAAAAAAAAAACAACGGGTTGCACTCCGGGAGTGCCGGCAGAAGTGAAAACTCAATAAAGATAGTAAATGGGTCATTGTCAGATTTAGGTGCGCGTCTTTTCGGTGGACAGGACATGCCAAAAGTTAAGGGCTACAAAGCTTAATTTTCGATTGATCTGATAACCCGCATAATCTGTAATTCCGTGTCTATAAATCCATATAATAAAAACGTAAATTACATGCACACAAGCCGTTAACTATTGTCCACCGAATGGACAACTTTTGTTTTTCCGACTGACAATGACCCAAATAACAAAGATATTCATATCGGTATCGGTATCCGTATCTGTACTGTACTCATACTGCCGTGTCAGACGGATGTATGTTATCTTGAAATAATAAAGTTACGCTTAACCAGTGCAAATATAATCTACACACTATGCTTAACATAATACACAAACAAAATTTCAAAAAATGTCTTTAGTTACCGAGATATTCCATTTTTCAAGATAAACGTTTTTGATTTTTTTGTGTTTGATTTACGCGCATCTCTTTTCTTTCGAGTTAAAATAATTTCGCGTGACTGTCCGCAATTTTTTTACCGCGACCGAATAGCTACTGTCTCAACTTGTCATAATTCCGCGTGACCACACGCAGCTAATAACGCAATAACGCAATAATTGTTTAAAATATTGCTCTAATATCTATAAGCCTAATCATATGAAAAATTTATTATATTCTTACAAAGTTGGTGGAACCAATTTTTGCTGTTATCAATATTCAATCACTAAATTACGCTTTTTTTTTTAAAGATATTTAATTTAAAAATATAGATTAATGTCATGACTTAGGACACCCATTTAATTTAGCAGGTACATTTGTAGTATTGCTTTATAATTACGATACATACAAATGTGTAATAAAAAACAAGTGCTAATAAAAAAATGATTATAAGTAACTACTTATAATTTGTTATTTTTTTATTCATTGCTTAAAAAAAACCTATACTGCGCTGCGGTAGAAAAAGGATTCACACTGTTTTCGAAAATGTCAAGCCTGGCTTTTGGCTATACAGTCGAGTTCATAAATAAATGAACATTTCCAAGGCTTTCTAAGTTGCCTAAAAATTATTTGGCTTGCTCAGATAAATATGATGACGAGTAATATGTGTATATATTTTTGAATGATTAATTTGCTCAGATGTATTTGTACCTTAGGATGTACATTTCTTTTTTAAGCCTTGGAAATGTTCATATATTTACAAACATATATAATGCAAACACGCTCGTAAAATACAAGAACACTTTCGGCAGTCGGTTGAGCATATTGATAAAGTTAATACATTGAACACTTGAACAACCTGCGTTGGTCTGGTAATGCGTTTTATTAGGAACGCTCATACAACAAAATATTCCAACTTAATATGTACGTGTTACGCATGACTCCTTCAATAAGCCCCAGCTCTGGTTACAGACACACTCATACAATATTCTTCTAACTTGAGATAAACGCGAGACCCCGCAAATGACCCTCAAGCCCGCTGGTCTTGGTAACACGGTTTACTATGAGCGCCCATACAACGAATCCTGCCAACTTGAAAATAACATAGTTGCGCGCTACCACCAAATGTATGAAACACTGGTCACGCCAAACTATTTTTATGCATTTATTTTTAAAACTATGTATGTTTACAAGAAAAAATTAAAGAGATATTATTCTTCACGTCTATTAAAATACAAAACAGCGTTTAAATATTACTTAATACACTAAACTCACTCGAGAAACGCGATTTCTTGATTTCACGTTTACCAAAAACTTTAAAGTCGATTTACTCAAAATGGTGTTTTTTGAGATAGCAGACATCCGTCTGACACGGCAGCATACTCATGTTCATATTCGCATAATCCATTTACATAATATGTCCCGAGTATCATTGTGTCTTACGCATCTAAGACCAGGAACCTGTACCACAATACTTTACAAGCGTACAATTCGACAAATTTGTGAACTTTTTCTATGGAAAATTGTGCAATTTTGTCAAATTGTAGACTTGTAAAGTTTTGTGGTATAGGGGCCAGCTGACTTTAGCTGAGTTGACACCTCCTAACATCGCAATCACGATTACTAGGAGCGGTCAACTAGCTGGTCTTAGAATCTTAGAATCTGTCGCGAGTTCAACAAATTTTCCCCAGTACAAAAGTGCTCAGAGCCGCTAAAGAAGTTTTCACTTCAAAAATTGTAAGCAATACTACCTATTTCCCATTTTTATTTCTTTAGTCTTTCTTTAATTCGTTGAGTGTGCTCAGGAACTCCATGAGCTCATACCGCCTTCCCCCTTCTTCCATCAGATATCCAGACGACGTACGACTGGCTACTTTCATTACCTGGTCAAAATCTTCTTTTTTCATAATGTTTACTGGTTTGGTATTCGAATGGCGTATGTAGGTACTTCCGAGTTCAAATAACCTGGACCTTTTTAAGGTACGAGTGAATCTTCTGGGTGAGCTCGCATAATCGTCGGCCTCATTTTCAATTTAAAAAAATATATATGACTGGTTAGAATTAGGCGTTTATTTAAGGGCCTATCGTGCGGGGTAAATTCTCAGCGCCTGTCAAATTTCAATTTTTTAAATAATTTACCCAATTAACCCACACATGCATTATTCACGCACACTACCTCATTTTGCTGGGTCGGGTCATTGACCCATGTTTGTGCCAACTTATGACAATATAGATTTTGTATTTAAAGGTTTCTTGGTGCATAAGAGAAGTGTAACAAAAATCGTCAAGTTCTGATCTGTAACCAAAACTCAAGTATTAGTTGTATCTGAAAATGTCTTGAATTTGGAATTTGTGGTAGTAAAATACTCAGTTCCTTGTTTATAAAATAAAACTTTGAACCCCTGTTTTGTAAAATGTATTTTGTTTTGCCCTTTCCTCACAGACTCATTTTTATACAACTTAAAACAGAGAAAGACTTTTCCTAATCGGTTCGTGCATGTTATGACTGTTTTATGTTTATGACTTAGGTACTTATTTTGAGAGTTTACTTGGTGATTTTCATGATACGCAAAACTTTTCATAAATTGATTATTTTCTGTTTATCAGTTGGTTAACTCTAAAATGGACACTGATTTAATGCAAGTTTTAAGAGAAGAAGCGGTAGTTTTATTACAATATATATATAATAACTACTGAAACTATTTAAACGGCACGGGATAACTGCAGCAATATTGTGAATCAACTTTGTATTTGAGGAACCAGTACCTAACCTTATAGGTAGTTCTTGTTATTCACGACCTCCCGTCATAACCCAATCCGCAGAATTGCGCATACAATAGTATGACATTCCCTGCGCATCGTCGTTATCGTGAATGACAAGCACTATAAAACCTAATGATATAACAAATATCATCAAGAAAGTCATTGTAACATTCTGCAATTGTGGAACTTGGCCGGACCACTACTGTATCAGCTCTGACAAATTAACTTTTATACAGTCGTGCCGTCGATGACACTTAACTGAACATCCGTGAACCTTATTGCAACGAGATAAGGTTCAATAATGGTTAACATTGCGTCTATTTTCATCAATAATAAATAGCAATTATTATTATTTCCTATTCGTTTCCTATTCGTTCGTTATTATTTCGTATTCGTGGATTATCAATTAATAAACAGATTCCTCTAAATAAACTAAAATACCGCCAAATTATTTAAGTTTCAATAAATAATTACATACTATTTTATAACGTCGAGACAATTATTGCGATGCGACATAAGTACTTACTTGTACAAAATCAAAGCAACGGGATTTCCAACGCATGAAAGCTTTAGATAGAAACTAGCGCAGTTTAATATTATAAGTAATTACTGCATATTTGTTTGTTAGACATCGTCATTGTCACCACATCCCCAACAACTACTTGGTTTATTATTTATAAATGAAACATAGGTTTATTATTTTCATTCTAGGTATAATTATATTACTTATGACCAGGCGGCTTAGACAATACACAATTTAAATCCACATCACTCAAACTGGCGAAGAAACTCCGATATTCTTTCTTCTGCTCCCGCTGCAAGAGAGCACTCTAGATCTGTTTCTTGGTATAACGCTGATATTTTATAAACTTCTGTTCAAAGCACCATAATAATTGTGCCTGTTTGTACAGATTCTGGGATATGTTTTGTTTATGCAGATTCTGCGATATATTTAGGTAATCATTGTTTGACGTGAAAGCGCCGTACATATACACATAAAATATAACATTAGATTCGTTAAATTATTGAAATATAAAAATACAATTTGTTTACAAATTTTAATTTGAAATATGATGAGTGACATAAATGTCATAACGTTCCGTTCTGGGTGGCCAATTTATAAAAAGTAAATTACTTTGAACTGAAATACATCAGTAACCTTTTTACGTTTAAAATGCCTTTTCGTAAAGGAAATCATTATAATTTAGTTGCATTAGTATACATTGGGGACCAAAGATTGCATTTTTATGTTATAACGAATGGCTAATACTAAAAATTCCATGTTAAAAGAATCTTCAATAGCCACACGTCAACATTTATTTACCCTACTTCAATTAATGCAATCTTTGTGTGTGGTATACATTTTGTATTTGTATACGAGCAAGCTGTCAAAAAGCGTGTTTTTATGAGATGTCAAACTGAGAAAAGCAGCATACGTCTGCTCCCATTGAGGGCCGGAGCCCATCTGCCGGCAAGAAAACTACGGCGGCCGGTCAAATTTTCGGAATTTCCTTTGCATTGTTAAAAAAATCTCCACATTTTGCAAATGTTAAACACATACGACCTAGATAACATGTAGTTTTGTTACTATTCAAAAATTGAAGACCTTTCATAAAGTATTAACGTTGTAGTTTGCGTTTATTTCCTTTAGTAGAGCTAACTTTGAATTGAATTTTTATGAAGAAAACTATAAGTAATTGTGTTTCTGAAACACATGACGTGTAGAGTGTATCCTTAAATATCATATATAGGAATTACAGAATTCAAGCTTTAGTAATAATAATACAGCAAGTGATCCAACCATCGCAATTATTCAGAAATTTGCTCGGTGCAGTCTTAAGAAAATTTAATTTAGCTGTTTGCTCTAAGGAAGAACCCAAATTTGGTGTATTTTGAAAATTAATTTTATTTTTTAGGAAATATTATATTATTAATATCTATTCATTTAATGTGACTCGTTTACTTTCTTTGTCTATTCTAACAGAATCGTGCTCTATCAAGGTCATAGGGGCCCCATTACCCTAATGTGCCCAGGGCCTCAAATTGGTTAAAGACGGCCCGGCCCTGTGCGTTTCCGTTACTGTCACCCGGGGAGGTACCCTAAAAAAAATTTTTTTTAAGATTTTATTCTACCGTTTTCTCCGCGTCATCGATATGTATACTCATGCCAAATTACAGCTTTCTAGTACTAACGGTTACTGAGAAAAACGGGGGTCGGACGGACGGACGGACGGACATGGCGAAACTATAAGGGTTCCTTGTTTACTACGGAACCCTAAAAACTGAAAAAATCAAATTACTTGAATTTCCCGAAACGTGGTACCCCAGGGGATTTTTTTATTATTTGTTGGTATCCCGAAATCGAATTATAAACCGACTGATTGATGGGACATCAATTCTAAGCTGGCTTCTATGGTAGATTTATACTACAATACAATACAATACAATACAAATATTCTTTACTACGCGATTTGATCGGTTTATATGTGAAATGTTTGGAGGTTATTTTTGAATTAATTTACATATTTTTCCTATTTCATCAAGTGTCTCATGATATAACTTATGATTTAGCTCAGTAACTTGGTACCGGTGAGATTTTAGAAATAAACACGGGTCCAAAATGCAAAGAAAATGTACTTACGCAAATTACGCATGGAATGTAACATCCGCCTTTTTTCGGTCGAGTTTGCTTTTACAGCCCAACACTGAACACCCCACCATGTTTGCACTGAACACCCAAACACTACGGATCTGATAATTGGTAAATTATTATTCATTTAAACCAAACTTATCATTAATTCTCCATTTATAAAATGCACTACCAAATATTGCCAATTTGTTTTGCAATTTTCTTGACACAAAACTTTGACACAAATACAAAATTTTTCGATCGGTGATAAGGACAAAACATCGCACTATTTTCTACTTCCTCTCATAGGAATCGCAATAAGGCTATCTTTCTCTTACAAAGCGTGTCAGGCCCTTGGTATTTTATCCATCACTCTTGGCCACTAGGTATTTTGAAGGGAACTGTCACCGTATTTAGGGACAATAAGAACTACTTTCCATGAGAATTTATTTGAAATATGATCTTTACGGAAATCGGTCAGTCTGGCTATCCGATATTGGACTTTGGAAACGCTTTTTTAGGGACAATAAGAGCTACTTTCCATGAGAATTTATTTGAAATATGATCTTTATGGAAAATCTTAGGATTGTCTTAAAACAGTTAGAACCTTGGCTTTCTAAGAAGACCAGCTGGGGACCCCTCGTAACATAGCAATCACGATACTAGGAGGGGTCACTAACCTGGTCTTGGAATTTATCGCGAGTTTATACATTTTTCCCCAGTACAAAAGTGCTCAGCGCCGCTAAAGAAGTTTTCACTTCAATAAAAGACATAACTCGTAACTGTTTGGGTGGTGAATTATTATCGTAAAAAATGAATAAAATGAACTTTATTCTGTAAGTAGGCCGCAATGGCACTTTTACAAGTCAAACCCTACTAGCGTAAAATCCTCAACCACTATGATCTGAAAAAATGTAACGTGGGTTAAAATATGTTTGAGAAAAGTCAAATAATCTTTTTATTTACTTGAGAAGCCGTATTATTATTACCTGATTTTATTTATAATTTCGATGACTCATGGTTGTTTACGTTCTATGGAAGTTGTCATGTGTCAAATATTTGAAGTTATACATCACAACGTATAAGTACCTCTTCCCGCTTAAATCCCTGACCCATTTAAATTAAATTTGTTATGGAGTTTGAGATATTGAGTCCACAAAGGGACATTGGATACTTTTTATGCCGAAAACATGGGGGTGGAAATTAGTACGCGACGCGTTTAAGAAGTAAACGATTTTGCACAAATACCGAACCGTATGTAATGCATAATCATTGTTTGTATTTCTTTAAAATGCTAAATAAACTTATTTTATTTCATTTTCATTTCAAAACTTGCCAAAAGCATAGTCACCCTAATAATATATGTATAAATGCGAGTGGGATACCGTCCATCACTAGCCCCCTCTCGCTCGGACCGCTTTTTCTGCTCTCTTATCACAATGTGATTTTTAATATGTATTTTGATTGGCTGAGAGATGAAACAGCTCAATCCTTCTTAAGTATAGATCCGCGTAAATAGCGATCAAGAGCGATTATTATTTATTATAGCACACTAACTGAGGTTTGTTGAGTTTTATGGACATGTAAGGTGGGGAGTGTTTGTTTACGACATTTTAGATGCATGTTATAGCTGTATGACTTGAATAGTTTCCTTCGGTGCTGGTCAAGCGGCGGTTGTGTTGACGTCAAGGAGAACTACCTACTCACACCAGTACGTGGTGATGGTGACGAGTGACGTTCATCATGAGTCTATGTGTGTGTGTGCGTGTGTGTGTGTGTGTGTGTGTGTGCGCGCGCGTGTGTAAGTACTCACAGCGTGCGCAGCTCGAGCAGCGGCGGCAGCGCGTCGGGCCCCAGCTCCGAGATCAGGTTGCCCTCCAGGTTCCTGCCGACAAGGGGATACTTTCATTAGTTTCATTACATGTAGATACACGACGGCTTATCTTATCTATATAATTACACCTGTCCAAGAGCCCGCTCGCGGTCCGCTCGTAACGTGACGCGCACCTAGTCAATATCGACCATTCGACGTGTGATGTGTCATGACACTCATGACGATCACAATACAAACAAATATCTACTCTTTACTGCGCTGCACTCCTCTCATAAACAACAGGTATAATACACAGAGGGCCGCAGGTAAAACAACATCATTACATCACCGACATGATAAAACGGTGTTTTTTTTTTACAAATATATTATAGAGTTAGGGACATTTTTATTCATCGTTAATTCAAAATTACTTTAACTACCTATGTTTACAAAGCGCGAGTGTTTAAAGTGTTACTTTTGTCATAATAATAACTTTAGATGTAGGTAGAGGTAGTAAACTACAGGATACCGTACCGAATGCAGTTGGGCTGCCCCAAATATAAGCGGGATGACGGTCCACTGTGAAACGTACCGCTGTGCCTTTCCTCTCTAACCATTCCACTGTGATCTACCTATCTAAAGGTACCGCTGTATCTTTCCTCTCTAATCATTCCACTGTGATCTACCTATTTAAAGGAACCGCTGTGTCTTTCCTCTCTAACCATGCATTCCACTGTGATCTACCTATCTAAACGTACCGCTGTGCCTTTCCTCTCTCACCATTCCACTGTGCTTTACCTATCTAAACGTACCACTGTGTCTTTCCTCTCTTAGCATTCCACTGTGATCTATCTATCTAAACGTACCGCTGTGCCTTTCCTCTCTCACCATTCCACTGTGATCTACCTATCTAAACTGTGATTTACCTATCTAAACTGTGATTTACCTATTTAAACGTACCGGTGTCTCTTTCTTCTGTAACCTAACCATTCCACTGTGATTTACCTATCTAAACTGTGATTTACCTATCTAAACTGTGATTTACCTATCTAAACTGTGATTTACCTATCTAAACGTACCGGTGTCTCTTTCTTCTGTAACCTAACCATTCCACTGTGATTTACCTACCTAAACTGTGATTTACCTATCTAAACATACCGGTGTCTCTTTCTTCTGTAACCATTCCACTGTGATTTACCTATCTAAACGTACCGCTGTGTTTTCCTCTCTAACCATTCCACTGTGATCTACCTAACTAATTCTAAACGTACCGCTGTGACTTTCCGATCTAACCGTTCCGCCGCTGTGCCTCGAGCAATCGCCATCGCAATTGGACTTGTTAGAATCGGCCCAACGAACTTTGTTGGCAATGAAGGCCGTCAGAAAAGATTAGTACAGGAGGAGCACAAAAATCTCCTATAATAATACTGACAGAAAGTTTTCGTTTCATATACTTATGTGACGGTCGGCGCGCGCTCTCGGGCGGCGGGCAGTGACACGCGCCGGCGCCGGCGCCGGCGCCCCATATTCTAGTTCTATTCTCGATGTGATCTACGTCTTAATCCTAAATGACGCGCGTGGGCGGAACTGCCTAAATGATATCAATAAATAACAGGCAGGGATATTTAAGTACTGCGTGCGTGGCGGAGCTGAGCGCTCGTGTGCGCTCGCGCGCACTCTGTCTGGCTCTGGACTGCATGCTCCATTTTTGCATTATGTAGGTACGTAGGTATTATGTTGTAAACATTGAGTGTTACGCATAAATACCCAAGGGCACTCAACGCGCATTGTCAATAACATGCAAGATGGCTTAAGGCTTATGTCACGATCACGAGTATTCAACTTGAATACCTACTCGTGTTTGTGTAATTGCTTGTTTGTTTGTGTTGGACCATATTTGACAAGTTGTTTGACGGGAACTATAATCGACGACCGCTTTAGCCTAGTTGCTAGTTACCCTGCCTACGATGTTGGAGGTCCCGGGTTCGAATCCCGGTCAGGGCATTTTTTGTGTAATGAGACGAATATTGTTCCTGAGTCTTATGTTTTCTATATATTTAAGTATCTATTTATCTATATAATACAATTCATAATATAGGTAGTAGGTACTAACTAATTGAGCTTTTTTGACTAACTTATTGATTGAATTATAGAGAGCTGTTGTGAACATGACTTATGTAACGTGACGAGTCGAAGGAGTACATAGCAAAATGGAGATTTCATTCGTATTATGTACCTATACTTATGAGTATTAAGCACTATGTTAAAAATTCGCAAGCCCGCATCCTTCTCAACAAACCTGTTGTAGCTTGATACTCGAGTGTAAGTCGCGCTCATGTGATATGTAGTACGTTCAAAAGCACTTACTCGTATCGTAGTTAATGCTTAATCTAAAAGTGGAAGCTGTGATGAAGGGGCGCGCAGGCGCAGGTAAGCGGTGTACATAGTTAGGTGTATATGTATATATGTGTGTGTATGTATGTATAGTAGCATCATAGCGCTTATTCCGGGCGCGGTCGTCGCCCCCGCGCCGCGGGCCGCGGCCGCCCGCGCCCGCGCCTCCACGTAGGTACGCGCTATTCATCTCATTCACGGGCGCGAGCTTTCACCGACTCGCGTCCTTCGAGACATTCGCAGATTTAACATTCAAGTCAGCCACCAACAAATCGCCGCTCGATTCCACTGCTAAATAGCCGTTTAGGAGAAAATAAGTAGGTACCTAGGTGCTTACTGTCTCGAAGCTAACCGGATTATCGGAGTGCGAACAAATGTAATGTACAATAAATATTGGTTGGCAGATGTTGGCAGCGAGCGAGCGAGTTCGCACAAGTGGATCATTAGCAAGCACGTGTCGCGGATGGAGGCGAGGTCGCGCGGGACCTCTGCCGGAGGGCCCTCCCCTCCCGGGGGAGCGCGGGGGGGGGGGGGGGGGGCACACGTGAGTCACGTACGTGTGCCACAATTAACTCCGGACTCCCGACCTACGCCACGCCGCTGCACCGCGCCGCCGCCGCCGCCGCCGGTGCACGCGACTCCTGCTGTGCCCGTTCACTCCACACATTCATTTCAGTTTGTGTCACGTTCTAATTTAAGTTGTGAGCTGTTTTCCTCCACTTAACATAAGCAAAGAATAAAGAATGTCCATAATCTTTGACATAAGTGACCTACATGTATTTTCCACAAGTACCTAGGCAACGTAATTCGATGCCGACAGACAGATTACATTTACCTTTGTGTATAGTATATACTTTTATCTCACTAGCGCAGGTTAGCCATAGTTATAGTTGTGACAGATACGAACACATAGACAACGTGCATGTATAGCTCAACACACAAGCATGACTCACCCGCGCTCGTGAGATAAAAGTACTATATCTACTAGATGTTGTATGTACGTCTCTCAAGATTTAGATTAGAGTCTGCTATGGCATGGCAGAGTCTCCCGACATTAAAACTAAACCTTTTGTAATAAGTTCACATACCTCCCACTCGGTATTATTACCTATACTTAGGAGATTCATTTGTCATCTTTTGTCACCATCATCCCCATGGTAAGAGCTACTCAATACATGTACATATAATATCCCAAAGTGTAAAATACATAACTATTAACATTAAAGAAATATTTACATATATAAAATACCCCACCCAGTTCACCCGCTTGGAATCCATAGCCCAATTGGATAGATATCAGGTAAGTCTGTAATCGTTACCTACTCGTACCACAGCGAATCTAATCGCGCACTCTCACTTGGCCTCATTTTTTTTTGTAAACTCAAACTGCCGAATTTAAAGGCCTAAAACATAAACTTACATCGGGACGTAATTTTTTGCCGACCGATATGGCAATCATTATGTCGCTCATTTTTATGATCTTGTTTAAAGAATGCGCTAAAGTAAGCACGTTTTGTATTCATCGCCTCTCAGGAAAATATTTGCACGCCTGCATGCAGGCTGAATACACTGACATGTTTAATTATGTAAGACCTTCCTATACTCTATTCTGGCAAATAAATACTTTTGACTTTAGAAAGCTTTTTTGTAAACGAGTTTAAAAAAATCAAAATCACAATTTTTACACTTTACACACAATAAACGTTAATACCAATTATACATAAAAAGATGGCATCAATATTGAACATCGATCGAACTGATCAAAAGTGTCAGGAAGGGCCGCTTTTGAAAAATCCGATTTTTATTGGTTGCCAACTTTTTGTGTGTCCCACTTTGCTGCAGCCGGCTGTGTACTCAACTACTCACAGCAGGTCGAGCCGCTTGGTGTGCGCGAGCGCAGCGCGCGGCGGCGCGAGCAGGCGGTTGTGCGCCAGCAGCAGCCCCGCCCGCACCCCCCTCCCCCTGCCGCAGCCGGCTGTGTACTCACAGCAGGTCGAGCCGCTTGGTGTGCGCGAGCGCGGCGCGAGCAGGCGGTTGTGCGCCAGCAGCAGCCCCGCCCGCGCCCCCCTCCCCCTGCTGCAGCCGGCTGTGTACTCACAGCAGGTCGAGCCGCTTGGTGTGCGCGAGCGCGGCGCGAGCAGGCGGTTGTGCGCCAGCAGCAGCCCCGCCCGCACCCCCCTCCCCCTGCTGTAGCCGGCTGTGTACTCACAGCAGGTCGAGCCGCTTGGTGTGCGCGAGTGCGGCGCGCGGCGGCGCGAGCAGGCGGTTGTGCGCCAGCAGCAGCCCCGCCCGCACCCCCCTCCCCCTGCTGTAGCCGGCTGTGTACTCACAGCAGGTCGAGCCGCTTGGTGTGCGCGAGTGCGGCGCGCGGCGGCGCGAGCAGGCGGTTGTGCGCCAGCAGCAGCCCCGCCCGCGCCCCCCTCCCCCTGCTGCAGCCGGCTGTGTACTCACAGCAGGTCGAGCCGCTTGGTGTGCGCGAGTGCGGCGCGCGGCGGCGCGAGCAGGCGGTTGTGCGCCAGCAGCAGCCCCGACCGCACCCCCCTCCCCCTGCTGCAGCCGGCTGTGTACTCACAGCAGGTCGAGCCGCTTGGTGTGCGCGAGCAGGCGGTTGTGCGCCAGCAGCAGCCCCGCCCGCACCCCCCTCCCCCTGCTGCAGCCGGCTGTGTACTCACAGCAGGTCGAGCCGCTTGGTGTGCGCGAGCGCGGCGCGCGGCGGCGCGAGCAGGCGGTTGTGCGCCAGCAGCAGCCCCGCCCGCACCCCCCTCCCCCTGCTGCAGCCGGCTGTGTACTCACAGCAGGTCGAGCCGCTTGGTGTGCGCGAGTGCGGCGCGCGGCGGCGCGAGCAGGCGGTTGTGCGCCAGCAGCAGCCCCGCCCGCACCCCCCTCCCCCTGCTGCAGCCGGCTGTGTACTCACAGCAGGTCGAGCCGCTTGGTGTGCGCGAGTGCGGCGCGCGGCGGCGCGAGCAGGCGGTTGTGCGCCAGCAGCAGCCCCGCCCGCACCCCCCTCCCCCTGCTGCAGCCGGCTGTGTACTCACAGCAGGTCGAGCCGCTTGGTGTGCGCGAGTGCGGCGCGCGGCGGCGCGAGCAGGCGGTTGTGCGCCAGCAGCAGCCCCGCCCGCACCCCCCTCCCCCTGCTGTAGCCGGCTGTGTACTCACAGCAGGTCGAGCCGCTTGGTGTGCGCGAGCGCGGCGCGCGGCGGCGCGCGCAGGCGGTTGCGCGCCAGGCGCAGCACGCGCAGCGCGCGCAGCCCCGCCAGCGCGCCCGCCTCCACTTCCTCCAGTTGGTTGTCGTCCGCCGACCTGCGCACATCAACAATATTTACATAAGTAGGTACTGATCACGTCCTACATTCTAGGATTCCGTTACTTACCCCACATACCTACTTTGTTTTTGTACTGTTTACTACTTACACTCGCAATCGGAAGCTGAATGTTTCTCACTCTCGGACTCTATTTCTCGAGTCGTAGAGTCCAAAAGTGAGGAACAAGAACATTCAGTTTCCTCGACTGCACATCGATTACTCAATTATAGTAATTCAATTATCGAAATTTCTGACTCTAAGTATGTTACACTTACTAATTCGAGTATGTGAGGCTCAACCGTTGATTCGCGCTCTTAGGCGCTCATTTGTTTTATGCGTCAAACTGTTCCACTGTTCCATATAAATACGTTGCGTCAAACGCATTGCGTTGAATGGATTTATATGGAAACGCATGCGTTTGACGCATAAAACAAACGAGTGCCGTACACTCGAGCACTGCGAATGCGAAGCGCAAGCGTTTCCACCCGGGGCCCGGTTACATTCCATCGGTTGAGCCATCCAGAAAGAAACGAACGAACCCTAGGAGGAACTCCAAACATCAGCTCTAGTCTAGGCACAGGGTAATTAAAGAGTACTTAATATCATTTCAAGTGGCAGAGTTATAACAAATTAGTCCGTTCGAATTTAGACTTCACTAACCAAACCAGAAATTCAGAGTGTAATGACTACTTAATGATTTATTAAATATCAGGCATTTTTAATAATTTCAACAATACCTACACAATTTTATTCCTTTTACCTAATATTAGAAGCGGTTGGTCATATATTTCATAAAAATGTTATGAAAAATATAAAAATCAGAGCGCAAAATCGTAGTCATGAAATTAAGCAAACAGTTATTGTTATTGCTGCCTATGAGGAAAACACTTCGTAAAATCTGGATATTATCTCACAAATAAGATCTGCCATTCCATAGCCAATATCGTTGCTAAATTGGTACTTACATACCCGTCTAATGGGGTTGAAGACGAAAACCAACATATATACTAATATATATCTACTTAACACTACACTACCTCCGCATTCCATCTCACAAACATTACTATTAGGTACCTACCTACGTACCGAGAATGTTTGTGTAGTCAATGTGAGGTAGGTACCTAAACTGAAGTTTTAAGTAGCGCATGAATAGCTATGTAACCTAGGTACTAGTAAAAATAAAAACAGGAAGGAGGGGAAGGATCCAGGACGTACACGAGCAAACGAGACGCGTCCCGCCGCCGCCGCCGCCGGCAGGTCTCGGGCTCGGCCCGGGTCGGTAC
Source organism: Cenopis cana (assembly GCA_951800055.1). NCBI lineage: Eukaryota > Metazoa > Arthropoda > Insecta > Lepidoptera > Tortricidae > Cenopis > Cenopis cana. The sequence continues at coordinate 18,895,463 of OX637487.1, forward strand.
GTTACGCTGGGCTGGACTCGTACTATTGTTGTTGGGAAGGTAATTAACAACAATAACCGAGTAAATCAAAACGCCCGGCAAACACAACCCGCCGCGCCCGCGCTCTGCTGACTCGCGCCCCAATTAACACAATTTGCAGCGGCGATCCCGGAGACTTCTAATGAAAATTGACGCAATTAAAATTAAGGAGGCAATTTCAGCAGAATTAATAAAACATTAAATACTTTATTTAGAAAGCAGTCAACTTTCGAACGTGGCCTATTAAGGATATAATTGAGATTCATCGCGGCGGTAAAAAAACACTGGCATTTACTGCCTCCTTGTTCTGATTCTGACCTGACCTGACATACCGTCAAGCAATACTTGCGATAATTTCTGATTGAGTAACGACCGCATACTTACTTATACCCGCATGAAGCACGATTCATTAATCCTTACGAGTAGTCAGCATTGCAAACTTCGACAACCGCTAACGGGGAATGTAGGAAGGTACCCCTCTTGTTGTAGTCTATGTAGGTACTTACTTACACTTGTACAGTATAGGTACCTACATATAAATACAATTGACAACATTTCATATTTTTACCTACTTTATTTTATGAACTAGTTAGAAAATAGGTAAAAATTTAAGCCACCCGTATTTTTTCTTTTTCAATTTCACTCAATATTTCATACAAAAAAAAACGTTGAAAAGTAGGTCATTCCAAAAGGGCGTAAGTAAAATATGACGTCATCTTCCCAACAAGAATCCAGAGCCAGAGCAGCGATATAAATTGCGTCTGTACTCTGTACTAAGGTCTCCCTGAATACAGCGAGGAAGATGACGTCAACTTTCAGATTACAGTAATTTGCGATTTTTTCCAAAATTAACGGAGAAAAAAGTCTAAAAAAATGTTTTTTGTGTACTTCACACGTTTTTACCGAAATGGTTTTCGAATTAAGACTTTTGGAAATTATGAAATATTGTCAATTACATACTTTGCGTTTGCCACTGATATATGCTCTTATTCCATTTGATATTCTAGACTCTATTATACAAACATAAGTATTTTAGACAGCGTAATAAGAACATAATAAAATAAATGAATAAAATGAACTTTATTCAGGCTTTATTCTTTATTCTGTAAGTAGGCCGCAATGGCACTTTTACAAGTCAAACCCTACTAGCAACCCTAATGTCAGTGTCATATTGAAATACATACAAATATATTATATACCTATTAGCGATTGCTGCGACTTCGGCCGCGTGGAACTCGTTTATCTAATAATTCCGTCAAATACAAACTTCCACCCCCATTTTATAAAAACTATCCTATGTACAAATTTTGAAATAAAGGAAAAACTGAAAAATAAAGGTCTTTTAAGGCGTTTGTATTAAATGCCTAAATAACAAAATAACGGTTGAAGAATTTGGGAGCCGGGTACGGGTTGCTCCTATACTCGTAGCTCAGTTCAGTTCAGTAGACTCTAGCCGCTAGAGCGACTGGCCGCGAATGCAACGAGGTCGCATCCTGCTCGGAGCACACATTTTTCAGCTTTTCCTTTTTGATTCGAGCAATGAAGACCGCTAACTGCCAATTGGCGGAAACGGAAATTGTATAAGCGAATTTTGGCATAGTTGTAGGTAAAGGTGTCCTTAACGATATACTTAAATCCCACGGGGGTGGGGGTGGTGATAAAGCGTGGGGGGGGGGGGGGGGGGTAAAGTTCACTTTCTATAGTTTTTCGTTAAAAACACGTAAACAGTGGCATACAACAAAAAATGCCCCCCCCCCCCCCCCCCCCCCCCCCCACGCGTTATCTCTACTCCCACCCCCCAGGATTTTAAGTATGTTGTTAAGGACACCTTTACCTACAACTATGCCAAAATCCGGTTATACACGAATTATTTCCGCCAAGTTGTCTTTCATTTACCGAATCATTTATTTCTAAATTTGTAATTTGCGTTAGCAGCGTTACTGCTTATCTAATACAAAGTTACCTATCCTATGTCCTTTCCAGGATCTCAAATTATCTCCAGACCATTTAATCTCAATCGGTTTCAGCGATTTAAGCGTGAAGAGGTAACAGACAGACAGGGTTACTTTCGCATTTATAAAAATACTAGCTTTTACCCGCAGCTTCGTCCTCGCAAAAATCGCTCATCGCGTTATAATATTAATTACTAAATTATTTTACTTTCACCTTACACATACAAACTTCCACCCTCTTATCTACACATCTCGGGTTAAACCTCTCCGCGGCGTCTCTAATGTGCGGGATTTAATATTTCGGCCGACGCATGCAAGTATTTGGCGCGTGATAAAAGTGACAAACGACTCCTCTCCTTGATGCAAACCAGTCGGCGATCCGCCGCGCCGCCCGCCCCGCCCCGCCCCGCCCCGCCCCGCCGCCGCGAACATTCCGCAACAGCAACACCGCCGTCGGCGTGCGAAACCGCGGCCGGAGGAGTTCGCACGCCGGCGCCGGTCGCCGCGCGGCGCGCCCCCCCGCTCCGGCCTGCTCGCGCCGCGCCGCTCAGCCGGCCCAGCAGGCCGCTCCGCTTCACGCGCCGAATAGGTAAGGTTGCGCGCATTAATTAACTTGAGCACAAATCCTGAATGATGATTGCGCCCCGGTTCCGCCGCGCTAATTAGCCGGAGGCGCCCGCGTAATTAAATCGTCCGGTAAACAGTCCGTGACGCGCCCTGCACCTGCACCGTACAGGCATGTTCGCCGCCGAAGCAACCCGCTTAGGTCGTTACACATTTGTAAAAAACACCTCTTCCCGCTATTCATGCACTTAAACAATACTAAGATAACTAGTTTTATTAGTTAACTATCTTTTATATTATATCTAGAACCAATTCCGTTTGCTTCGCGTAAATATATACAGGGTGGCACAACAGCGACGCAGACGTGGCAGGCCTAGGCGGAGATGGCGGGATGACTTAGATGCCTTCCTCGCCAACTGGCCGGACGAAGCACAGACACGGGAGTCATGGAATTCATGGGGCTTTTGCCCAGCAGTGGGACACTCCTAGAGGCTAGATAAAAAAAACAACGGGTTGCACTCCGGGAGTGCCGGCAGAAGTGAAAACTCAATAAAGATAGTAAATGGGTCATTGTCAGATTTAGGTGCGCGTCTTTTCGGTGGACAGGACATGCCAAAAGTTAAGGGCTACAAAGCTTAATTTTCGATTGATCTGATAACCCGCATAATCTGTAATTCCGTGTCTATAAATCCATATAATAAAAACGTAAATTACATGCACACAAGCCGTTAACTATTGTCCACCGAATGGACAACTTTTGTTTTTCCGACTGACAATGACCCAAATAACAAAGATATTCATATCGGTATCGGTATCCGTATCTGTACTGTACTCATACTGCCGTGTCAGACGGATGTATGTTATCTTGAAATAATAAAGTTACGCTTAACCAGTGCAAATATAATCTACACACTATGCTTAACATAATACACAAACAAAATTTCAAAAAATGTCTTTAGTTACCGAGATATTCCATTTTTCAAGATAAACGTTTTTGATTTTTTTGTGTTTGATTTACGCGCATCTCTTTTCTTTCGAGTTAAAATAATTTCGCGTGACTGTCCGCAATTTTTTTACCGCGACCGAATAGCTACTGTCTCAACTTGTCATAATTCCGCGTGACCACACGCAGCTAATAACGCAATAACGCAATAATTGTTTAAAATATTGCTCTAATATCTATAAGCCTAATCATATGAAAAATTTATTATATTCTTACAAAGTTGGTGGAACCAATTTTTGCTGTTATCAATATTCAATCACTAAATTACGCTTTTTTTTTTAAAGATATTTAATTTAAAAATATAGATTAATGTCATGACTTAGGACACCCATTTAATTTAGCAGGTACATTTGTAGTATTGCTTTATAATTACGATACATACAAATGTGTAATAAAAAACAAGTGCTAATAAAAAAATGATTATAAGTAACTACTTATAATTTGTTATTTTTTTATTCATTGCTTAAAAAAAACCTATACTGCGCTGCGGTAGAAAAAGGATTCACACTGTTTTCGAAAATGTCAAGCCTGGCTTTTGGCTATACAGTCGAGTTCATAAATAAATGAACATTTCCAAGGCTTTCTAAGTTGCCTAAAAATTATTTGGCTTGCTCAGATAAATATGATGACGAGTAATATGTGTATATATTTTTGAATGATTAATTTGCTCAGATGTATTTGTACCTTAGGATGTACATTTCTTTTTTAAGCCTTGGAAATGTTCATATATTTACAAACATATATAATGCAAACACGCTCGTAAAATACAAGAACACTTTCGGCAGTCGGTTGAGCATATTGATAAAGTTAATACATTGAACACTTGAACAACCTGCGTTGGTCTGGTAATGCGTTTTATTAGGAACGCTCATACAACAAAATATTCCAACTTAATATGTACGTGTTACGCATGACTCCTTCAATAAGCCCCAGCTCTGGTTACAGACACACTCATACAATATTCTTCTAACTTGAGATAAACGCGAGACCCCGCAAATGACCCTCAAGCCCGCTGGTCTTGGTAACACGGTTTACTATGAGCGCCCATACAACGAATCCTGCCAACTTGAAAATAACATAGTTGCGCGCTACCACCAAATGTATGAAACACTGGTCACGCCAAACTATTTTTATGCATTTATTTTTAAAACTATGTATGTTTACAAGAAAAAATTAAAGAGATATTATTCTTCACGTCTATTAAAATACAAAACAGCGTTTAAATATTACTTAATACACTAAACTCACTCGAGAAACGCGATTTCTTGATTTCACGTTTACCAAAAACTTTAAAGTCGATTTACTCAAAATGGTGTTTTTTGAGATAGCAGACATCCGTCTGACACGGCAGCATACTCATGTTCATATTCGCATAATCCATTTACATAATATGTCCCGAGTATCATTGTGTCTTACGCATCTAAGACCAGGAACCTGTACCACAATACTTTACAAGCGTACAATTCGACAAATTTGTGAACTTTTTCTATGGAAAATTGTGCAATTTTGTCAAATTGTAGACTTGTAAAGTTTTGTGGTATAGGGGCCAGCTGACTTTAGCTGAGTTGACACCTCCTAACATCGCAATCACGATTACTAGGAGCGGTCAACTAGCTGGTCTTAGAATCTTAGAATCTGTCGCGAGTTCAACAAATTTTCCCCAGTACAAAAGTGCTCAGAGCCGCTAAAGAAGTTTTCACTTCAAAAATTGTAAGCAATACTACCTATTTCCCATTTTTATTTCTTTAGTCTTTCTTTAATTCGTTGAGTGTGCTCAGGAACTCCATGAGCTCATACCGCCTTCCCCCTTCTTCCATCAGATATCCAGACGACGTACGACTGGCTACTTTCATTACCTGGTCAAAATCTTCTTTTTTCATAATGTTTACTGGTTTGGTATTCGAATGGCGTATGTAGGTACTTCCGAGTTCAAATAACCTGGACCTTTTTAAGGTACGAGTGAATCTTCTGGGTGAGCTCGCATAATCGTCGGCCTCATTTTCAATTTAAAAAAATATATATGACTGGTTAGAATTAGGCGTTTATTTAAGGGCCTATCGTGCGGGGTAAATTCTCAGCGCCTGTCAAATTTCAATTTTTTAAATAATTTACCCAATTAACCCACACATGCATTATTCACGCACACTACCTCATTTTGCTGGGTCGGGTCATTGACCCATGTTTGTGCCAACTTATGACAATATAGATTTTGTATTTAAAGGTTTCTTGGTGCATAAGAGAAGTGTAACAAAAATCGTCAAGTTCTGATCTGTAACCAAAACTCAAGTATTAGTTGTATCTGAAAATGTCTTGAATTTGGAATTTGTGGTAGTAAAATACTCAGTTCCTTGTTTATAAAATAAAACTTTGAACCCCTGTTTTGTAAAATGTATTTTGTTTTGCCCTTTCCTCACAGACTCATTTTTATACAACTTAAAACAGAGAAAGACTTTTCCTAATCGGTTCGTGCATGTTATGACTGTTTTATGTTTATGACTTAGGTACTTATTTTGAGAGTTTACTTGGTGATTTTCATGATACGCAAAACTTTTCATAAATTGATTATTTTCTGTTTATCAGTTGGTTAACTCTAAAATGGACACTGATTTAATGCAAGTTTTAAGAGAAGAAGCGGTAGTTTTATTACAATATATATATAATAACTACTGAAACTATTTAAACGGCACGGGATAACTGCAGCAATATTGTGAATCAACTTTGTATTTGAGGAACCAGTACCTAACCTTATAGGTAGTTCTTGTTATTCACGACCTCCCGTCATAACCCAATCCGCAGAATTGCGCATACAATAGTATGACATTCCCTGCGCATCGTCGTTATCGTGAATGACAAGCACTATAAAACCTAATGATATAACAAATATCATCAAGAAAGTCATTGTAACATTCTGCAATTGTGGAACTTGGCCGGACCACTACTGTATCAGCTCTGACAAATTAACTTTTATACAGTCGTGCCGTCGATGACACTTAACTGAACATCCGTGAACCTTATTGCAACGAGATAAGGTTCAATAATGGTTAACATTGCGTCTATTTTCATCAATAATAAATAGCAATTATTATTATTTCCTATTCGTTTCCTATTCGTTCGTTATTATTTCGTATTCGTGGATTATCAATTAATAAACAGATTCCTCTAAATAAACTAAAATACCGCCAAATTATTTAAGTTTCAATAAATAATTACATACTATTTTATAACGTCGAGACAATTATTGCGATGCGACATAAGTACTTACTTGTACAAAATCAAAGCAACGGGATTTCCAACGCATGAAAGCTTTAGATAGAAACTAGCGCAGTTTAATATTATAAGTAATTACTGCATATTTGTTTGTTAGACATCGTCATTGTCACCACATCCCCAACAACTACTTGGTTTATTATTTATAAATGAAACATAGGTTTATTATTTTCATTCTAGGTATAATTATATTACTTATGACCAGGCGGCTTAGACAATACACAATTTAAATCCACATCACTCAAACTGGCGAAGAAACTCCGATATTCTTTCTTCTGCTCCCGCTGCAAGAGAGCACTCTAGATCTGTTTCTTGGTATAACGCTGATATTTTATAAACTTCTGTTCAAAGCACCATAATAATTGTGCCTGTTTGTACAGATTCTGGGATATGTTTTGTTTATGCAGATTCTGCGATATATTTAGGTAGTTATGTATGTTGACTCCCGGGCCTCCCGGCCAGTTACAGTGAATGCATAACCGCTGACATTGCGGTAAGGATGTTATGCCCAGAGCGCCCGCGCACAGGTGGCGAGTACCGGGAATCAAGCCCACCGCTGTGTATGAGATAGTTCTTACATAGAATAAGTTAGTTACAGTTTAAGCTTCAAGCTGTTCACTCATCTTATATTTTAATCATTAAAGTTAAGTCCAAGTAACCTGAGTTTTACCTTGAAACGTCCTCATGAGCTCCCAACTTTAACTGGCGCAGCCTTGAAGGATATTCGTGAAAATAGTGCGTATAGTCGCGTCGCGTGATAAAGGACACTACTATTGGTTCTCACGCGTAACTCGAATATCTTCGAACCAAATAAATAAGTTAAATTGTGGACATTAATTGAATTACAACGTGAGGTACGTGATAAAAGGTGTCATCAGCGGCGGAAGTCATGGCAATCGGCGGTTTGTGAGTAGACCTTTTTGCATTCCTTGCTTATTCCTGATTTTTCCTGAAAGCTGGTGAAAACTCGTGTTACTAGTAGGTTTAGTAGTAGTTGTTAATAGTAGATTTTCGGATAAACTTCACTGGAAACTCTAGCAAATAGTGTTTAAGTTATCGTGCTCTGCTCTCCATCGATAGAGTGGCGTAAATTATAAGAAACTGATATAGGAATAAGTGCTAAAAGTGTTTTGTGCTAATTTTTCAAAAAAAAAAAAAAAAAAATATAATAAATAAATTTGTGTTTTTTTTTTGAGCCAGTAAATAGAAATTCGTGATTTCACATTGATCATAAATTTTATTAAAATAAAATGGCTCAAGTACAATTACAAGTAATTCCCAAAGAGATGATTGATATCATCCCTAGATTTGAGGGTGACAATAAACAATTAGCTTTATTCATCCGTAAAGCTGAATATGTAATTCAGAGATTTAGAGGTGTAGATGAAAATGTTATTCAAGATGAATATGTATTTCATGCTGTAACGAGCAGACTTATTGGTAGGGCTGCGACCCTCCTGAGTGAACGAGGAGATTTGGTGTCATGGGATCAATTAAAAAGTGTATTACGCCAACATTTCGGTGATCCTCGTTCAGAGCAATGTATTGCTATTGAATTAGAAAATTTAAAAATTAAACAAGGAGAATCTTACACCGATTTTTGCAATAGAATTCAGCACGTAAGAAGTACTTTATTTGCTAAGGTCAATGAAACTGACGACGAACAATTACGAAATGCTAAGACGACAATATATAATAATACCGCATTAAACTCGTTTTTGTATAACCTTCCCGAGCACATGCTTAGGATAGTGCGTCTGAAGGGTTGCTCCACTTTGGAGAGTGCGTTAAGTGTGGTAACTGAGGAAGTGAATTTTCAACTCCAGTACAATTCTAAAAACGGCACGCGTCCAGTGCAACAGCAGCAAAACTCACAGCCACGTCTGACCTTCCAACAACCACCACAAGATCGTTATTTTAGCGTTCCTCAACAAAACAATTTTAGATTTGGCATTCCTCAAAATTCGACACCGAGACCAAATGGTTTCCAACCCAATTCAACGCCGAATCGGGGTTTCAGATTTGGTATCCCAAATCAGCCACAGCTAGGTTTTAGGCCTACTTCTAATCAAGTATTTGGGTATGGTGCACCCCAACAATATAATGGATTTAGATTTGGCACTCCTGCTCAACAAGGCTACAGGCCTTTGCCCAATCACGGTTTCAACCAACAAACAGCATCTCCAGGCTTTCGGTTTGGTGGTCCACGGGTTCAGCCAAACCTAAGAGCCCTTGACAATTCTGACGTCACCATGCGCACAGTTAGACAGAACAACTTGGTCGTGCCATGCGAAAATGATAACCTGTTTTACAGTGACACCCCGCAGTATTTAGACAACGAATATTACTATGAACAAGAGCCTGTTGAACCGACTCAAATCGAAGAAATACCTGAAGAAAACGCGAATGATGAACAAAACGTAATCGAAACTGAAAAAACAGTTAACGGCCTCGAAAAACCCAAAGCCTTAGTGATCAAATTAAATTGCGACAAAATTTCGGAATTACCGTGTATAGAGTTACCGGAAATCGGTGCACGCTTTATGGTCGACACGGGAAGCACCCGATCTTTCATAAATACTACACTGGCCAATCGCTATTTTTCGGAATTTAAATACACAGAGCCCTTTGAGGTGATCAGCACCCACGCAAGAAGCATGCATAACGAAATTATATATATACCACTTCTAGAAACCTTTAAAAGTACGGAATATCACAAATTTTATGTATATGATGTCGCCCAAGGTTATGACGGACTGATTGGTTCTGACTTACTCCAACAATTAGACGCTACAGTGAACATGAAAGATCTTATGTTACACACACGGAATACAAGCATACCAATTATATACAAACCTCCTTGCGAAAGAATGCCATCTGTACTAGAGAATGACGACATTGTTGACCAAAGTTCAATGAGTGTAAACATCGATCCAAACGAATGGAATAAACCTGATACGGAAACAGCACATTCACATACGTCAAGTACCTTAGCGGCTTTAGAAAATGATGACATTGTTGACCAAAGTTCAATGAGTGTAAACATCGACCCAAACGAATGGAATAATCCCGTTACGGAAGCAGAACATTCATTTACGTCAAGCACTTTAACGGCTTTAGAGAAACATAGTAAACCCAGTACAGATGCTGTGCACTCCGCAAAGTTTGTAGACACCATTAGCATACCAATTCTTCACAATGCCATCGACACAAAACCTAATCAGAGACTGACATATGATTGGAACAGAAATCAAAAAACGCAATACCTCTTGAAACAAAAAGATAGAGTTAGAAAAAAACGGGGCGGCGAAACCGAATTCGATGTTACAGAAGGAGATACAGTATTCGTAAAAGGGGTCAATGTAAGACGTAGTAAAGATGCACCTCGCTATCAAAAAGCAAAGGTTACGGGAGAAGTCGCTAGAAACATTGTACCCATAGAAATTCGCGGCAGAAAAACTAAAACTCCAATTAAGGATATCAAACGTCTTCCGCAGGGTTGCCACCCACGTACTGATCCAGGGGGCACAGGGCCAGGTCCTCCTTCAACAAATGGAAAATGACAGAGGTATTCTTCCGATCAGATACGACAAATGGGCTATAGTTAAGGTTTTAGATTTAAATTTGCTTTGTGAAGACTATAACAATACAAAAAAAAAAAAAAAAAAAAAAATTGTCCAAATACTCCCATCGCGTAGAGTTAAACGTGGAATTCTAAACCCCCTTGGCTCTTTAGTTAAGGCTATAACTGGTAATCTAGATCACCAAGACGCCCTTAGGTATGATAGATTGATAAACGAATTAAAGTCGAGCCAGGATGCAACTAACAAAAGGTTCACCTTGGTTAGAAAAATGGCGGATTCATTCATAAATGCCACCAATTCCTCTCGATCTAACTTCATTCAGCTGGACAAGGAAATATGGGAATTAAGAAAAATGTTTAACCAAACTGCAAGTAATCAGACCGTCAACAAAATCATTCTTACATTTAATTTGTTTTTGCATAATTTTATGACGCTGTATGTCCGCCTGGATGAAATAGAAACAGCCATAACATTTAGTAAGTTAAGAACCCTACACCAAACCATTGTGGATAGCGATGAATTGTTAACTATGCTAAGAACTATTGAATCAAAGAACATTTTAGTGTACCCTGTTAACTTAGAGAACTTATTAAAACTTGAACAATGTATAGAATTAAAAGCTTACACTAAAGGAAGTACAATAACATTTTTGCTAGACATTCCAGTTATTCGAAAGGAAACTTATTCCTACTATAAAATCTTACCCTTACCAACCGTAAATATCCATAACCAAATAACCGTTATCATACCTGTACATCCTTATATCCTCGTAAAAGGGTCGAAAACCGAGCCGGTTGCTACACCGTGTATGGAGATTGAAGAAGGCTATTTCCTCTGCCAAGAAAATGAAATACTCCCGTTAACCCCTGACCGCTGCGTAGCAGATTTGATGAAATTTAACACAAATACCAGCTCTTGCCATCCTGTGGTTGCTAACATACAAGGGCTAAAAATAGAAACCCTGCAACTAAATCAATGGCTAATTTTTACAAAAGAGCCCCTCACACTGAAGAGGTTCTGCGAAACAGGAGTCACTCAGCACATGATCCGAGGCACTTACATACTTACCTTGGAAGACAATTGTGAAGTAAGGATCACAGACATCTTTTTGAGCCAACATTTAATAAAAGGGAAGGATGTACCAGTAACAAAATTACCAATTATAAACCTACCAGAGATCGATATGCCGACACCGCTACCAGAGAGGAAGCCTCTGAATTTGAACGGAGTTAACCTGGCGGATTTGCAGTTCATACAATATGCGTTACAGAAAAGTGATAGTGAAATAGTGGAAAGTAGTAATGAAAGCATAGTGAAAGTGAAAGGTATCAGTGTCTGGACATTGGGGCTATATATAATCCTAGTTTTAGGCACATGTATAACCATTTTTGCTAAATATAAGAAACTTTTATGTTTTCAAAATCATCAGTCGCAAAATCGTCCGACTGAGGATTTTGAACTTGCGGAGGGAAGAGTTATGTATGTTGACTCCCGGGCCTCCCGGCCAGTTACAGTGAATGCATAACCGCTGACATTGCGGTAAGGATGTTATGCCCAGAGCGCCCGCGCACAGGTGGCGAGTACCGGGAATCAAGCCCACCGCTGTGTATGAGATAGTTCTTACATAGAATAAGTTAGTTACAGTTTAAGCTTCAAGCTATACATCAGCTATGCATCAGCTACTCATCTTATATTTTAATCATTAAAGTTAAGTCCAAGTAACCTGAGTTTTACCTTGAAACGTCCTCATGAGCTCCCAACTTTAACTAGGTAATCATTGTTTGACGTGAAAGCGCCGTACATATACACATAAAATATAACATTAGATTCGTTAAATTATTGAAATATAAAAATACAATTTGTTTACAAATTTTAATTTGAAATATGATGAGTGACATAAATGTCATAACGTTCCGTTCTGGGTGGCCAATTTATAAAAAGTAAATTACTTTGAACTGAAATACATCAGTAACCTTTTTACGTTTAAAATGCCTTTTCGTAAAGGAAATCATTATAATTTAGTTGCATTAGTATACATTGGGGACCAAAGATTGCATTTTTATGTTATAACGAATGGCTAATACTAAAAATTCCATGTTAAAAGAATCTTCAATAGCCACACGTCAACATTTATTTACCCTACTTCAATTAATGCAATCTTTGTGTGTGGTATACATTTTGTATTTGTATACGAGCAAGCTGTCAAAAAGCGTGTTTTTATGAGATGTCAAACTGAGAAAAGCAGCATACGTCTGCTCCCATTGAGGGCCGGAGCCCATCTGCCGGCAAGAAAACTACGGCGGCCGGTCAAATTTTCGGAATTTCCTTTGCATTGTTAAAAAAATCTCCACATTTTGCAAATGTTAAACACATACGACCTAGATAACATGTAGTTTTGTTACTATTCAAAAATTGAAGACCTTTCATAAAGTATTAACGTTGTAGTTTGCGTTTATTTCCTTTAGTAGAGCTAACTTTGAATTGAATTTTTATGAAGAAAACTATAAGTAATTGTGTTTCTGAAACACATGACGTGTAGAGTGTATCCTTAAATATCATATATAGGAATTACAGAATTCAAGCTTTAGTAATAATAATACAGCAAGTGATCCAACCATCGCAATTATTCAGAAATTTGCTCGGTGCAGTCTTAAGAAAATTTAATTTAGCTGTTTGCTCTAAGGAAGAACCCAAATTTGGTGTATTTTGAAAATTAATTTTATTTTTTAGGAAATATTATATTATTAATATCTATTCATTTAATGTGACTCGTTTACTTTCTTTGTCTATTCTAACAGAATCGTGCTCTATCAAGGTCATAGGGGCCCCATTACCCTAATGTGCCCAGGGCCTCAAATTGGTTAAAGACGGCCCGGCCCTGTGCGTTTCCGTTACTGTCACCCGGGGAGGTACCCTAAAAAAAATTTTTTTTAAGATTTTATTCTACCGTTTTCTCCGCGTCATCGATATGTATACTCATGCCAAATTACAGCTTTCTAGTACTAACGGTTACTGAGAAAAACGGGGGTCGGACGGACGGACGGACGGACATGGCGAAACTATAAGGGTTCCTTGTTTACTACGGAACCCTAAAAACTGAAAAAATCAAATTACTTGAATTTCCCGAAACGTGGTACCCCAGGGGATTTTTTTATTATTTGTTGGTATCCCGAAATCGAATTATAAACCGACTGAATGATGGGACATCAATTCTAAGCTGGCTTCTATGGTAGATTTATACTACAATACAATACAATACAATACAAATATTCTTTACTACGCGATTTGATCGGTTTATATGTGAAATGTTTGGAGGTTATTTTTGAATTAATTTACATATTTTTCCTATTTCATCAAGTGTCTCATGATATAACTTATGATTTAGCTCAGTAACTTGGTACCGGTGAGATTTTAGAAATAAACACGGGTCCAAAATGCAAAGAAAATGTACTTACGCAAATTACGCATGGAATGTAACATCCGCCTTTTTTCGGTCGAGTTTGCTTTTACAGCCCAACACTGAACACCCCACCATGTTTGCACTGAACACCCAAACACTACGGATCTGATAATTGGTAAATTATTATTCATTTAAACCAAACTTATCATTAATTCTCCATTTATAAAATGCACTACCAAATATTGCCAATTTGTTTTGCAATTTTCTTGACACAAAACTTTGACACAAATACAAAATTTTTCGATCGGTGATAAGGACAAAACATCGCACTATTTTCTACTTCCTCTCATAGGAATCGCAATAAGGCTATCTTTCTCTTACAAAGCGTGTCAGGCCCTTGGTATTTTATCCATCACTCTTGGCCACTAGGTATTTTGAAGGGAACTGTCACCGTATTTAGGGACAATAAGAACTACTTTCCATGAGAATTTATTTGAAATATGATCTTTACGGAAATCGGTCAGTCTGGCTATCCGATATTGGACTTTGGAAACGCTTTTTTAGGGACAATAAGAGCTACTTTCCATGAGAATTTATTTGAAATATGATCTTTATGGAAAATCTTAGGATTGTCTTAAAACAGTTAGAACCTTGGCTTTCTAAGAAGACCAGCTGGGGACCCCTCGTAACATAGCAATCACGATACTAGGAGGGGTCACTAACCTGGTCTTGGAATTTATCGCGAGTTTATACATTTTTCCCCAGTACAAAAGTGCTCAGCGCCGCTAAAGAAGTTTTCACTTCAAAAAAACTCAAGAGTGTGACTTTATTATCTGCGAAATGGATGGAGGGATGATACGTGGCACCCACACACAAGCACAGACCAGAGCCAGTGGTATGTATCTGTGCCGTGGGAACCGAGAAGTATGCCTACTCCTCGCCATCCGCGCGTGTAATGCTCAGTCAGTTGGTTGGCACACGCGCTCACGGCCGGACGCTGCCACGCGTAATAAAGTTGTAAGCAAAAATTACTTCGTTGCAAAATAATTAGCAAGTTTACTCGGCAACTGCCATTATATCCAAATAATTTAGTTGTTTGTAATTATTTTATGTTTATATTTATCCCTGGGTAGTAATTGGTATTAAGTATAGTTTATTTACTATTATTTTCGAATCAAGTTTTGCGGTGGCATTGGACGGCCTAAGAAAGGGCCATACACACATCACAACTTGTCACCTTTTGGAAGGGCTGGAATTCACCCTCAAAAGTGAGACGCGTAATCAGCAAATATCTTTTGCCTAGTGACTAATTCAAGTTTGGAGTGCTACTTTTACACTATTATTACGTTATTTATACACGTTATAAATAAATAACGAATGAGAGATATACTTCGCATTGAATTTTGGAAAAGCTTTTATTTAACTTGCTGCGTTGATATTCCTGTATCTATGCATGTATGTAAATGCAGATCGGATACTGGAAGGATCTCGGAAAATCCCAGAGAACCAACACAATTTTTTATTTCTAATTAGTGTCAACCCTAGCGTCGCTCGGCCGGCGCGTGAAGCCAATGACCGGAGTGTTTAAGGTCGCTCCATTGTTAAATTTCGTAGGCATTTAAAACGGTAGGTATGAGCTTTTTTATTAGAACATACGTATCTGTTCGAAGAACTATTATATAATCTGTGCCAGAGCCATCCAAACAATCCGCCGCGTGGTGACAGACAAGCTGCGAATGTCGCTGTTCAATTACCGAACACGATCTCTAAACACTTATTGGAACGTATACCTACAAATGTAGTAAAGACGGGAAAATAAAAAGATCTTTTTTCGCGAGCGAAGGATCCTAATTTGAATGTTATTAGAGACAACGTGTCGTGGCGGCGAGAGACGAGCGGGATGGCGGCGGGAGGGGGAGGGGACGGACCGCTGCGTCAGCTGCCCATGAATAATTTATAATCGATTTATCAAACTACACTCACTATCCGATCTAGGATGAAAGGAATCGCCTGACAAATAAGGCGAGGCGGCGGGCACGGCACGAGTGGCGTGACCTCGCACCACGCGTCCGTGCCACAACACAAGCCGCAACTCATTCTTATCATAGGTATTGTTTACTCGACTTTCTTTTATTGGTTACAATTGTGATTTACCATAGACGTGAGAAAAGTATACGAATCAATTTTTCTGGAACTAGTAGTTACATAGGTACTGACAGGTAGACGAGGTGGTGCAGCCTGCGCAGCGCGTGCGCCGGCAGCGCGGCGAGCCCACAGCCGTCGAGCGCGAGGCGCGCCAGCCGCGCCGCGCCCGCGCCCGCGCCGCCCTCGCCCACGAGCGCGCCCGCCGACACCGACTCCAGCTGGTTCGCCGACAGGTTCCTGCGCACACACACACACATGCACCTGTAGCTCTAGTGTAACTTTTTCGAAACATTAATTAATTCGAACGCGTTTGTGTTTTGTCTCAAAATATATGAAAACGCTCTCACCGAGTTTGAAATACGCGCGTTCATCGGTTAGCAACAAATGTTATACTCGCTGTTTTTGTTTCCACTAGTGATCACCAGAGGCGCTGTTCACGTTTTCATACCACTTTCATACATTTTGAGACAAAACGCAAACGCGTTCAAATTAGTTATAGTCTCGAAAAAACTTATACTAGAGCTACTGTACTGTATACACTCGTGTCGTCACCTAACCTAACCCACTACCACTAGTGGCTCTGTGAGCTGTAGACCTCGTGTTTTTTTTTAATTACCGAAAACTTTGTTATAGAGATATCGAACCTGCTTAAAAAAAATCACGAGAATCGGTTGAGAACCGCTGTTGAGGAGGACTCATCATTCATTTTTTTTAATTCTTCGACATAAATATTATATGTAGGTAATCAAACAACCTGCTCACAATACTTCACGAGAATCGGTTGTGAAATACGACCCTTAGAGGAGAACAAATAGAAATTCAGCCGGAGAAACACAAAATCATTGATAAAAAAATTGATTTTTTATTAAATATCCAAAAAGTGACTCGATAAAAAAATTCTATAGAGTTACCGCACCTGCTCACAAAATTTTATCGGAATCAGTTTAGAAATGCGACCTGTAGAGGAGAACATACCATTGACAAAAATTTTTTTTTGAAAATTTACTCGACTAAAAAATTCTATGTAGTGTAGTCATAAAACCTGCTCACAAAATTTCACGAGAATCGGTTGAGAAATGCGACCTGTAGAGGAAAAAACGGCCGCAGAAAAATACGAAATGGGGTGGCTGTCTTCACGAACATATAAAAAGTTTTTTTTTTTTTTTAATTTCCAAAAATTGACTCGACAAAAAACTTTTAATTTTCGTACCTGCTCACAAAATTTCACGAGAATCGGAAACCCGGACATACGAAAGCATGTTTGTCGAAGCTAAAATAGAGACCTTCGTTTCACTCGGTCAACAACTAGTAAAATACGTAGGTAATACCTACCGATTTAAAAAGCCACTTTTAAATCGCTTCAATAGGTCTGTGTTTAATGTAATAAACGTGGCGTCGCACGGTTACGCAAACCTGAGCCTTATGTCATGAAGTGTCAGCTAGTTCCCAAAGGTGGTCATTACTTGACTGCATTCAGTCCTCAGTGCGCCTCCTGCATTGCTGCTCAGCCCTGCACTTGGTCTTAGAGCCCGACGCGGTACACTGGACGGTTTATAGCTGACGTAAGGCTCATTCCCTGCCCTGTTTTCTATTATGGGAGCATCGAAATGGGACCGCGTCTATAAACTGCTTCATCAAATTAGGCCTTAGTTCCTTTAGGCTTGGCTTACTGAACCTTCATTCCAGTTGTGGTGTTGTTTGCCCCGTGTGGGTGGTCGCAATGATCTGCGCACCGCGTTTGGCACGTTACTGTGTCATGTACTAGGTGGGCGAGTGTGGCGCGCCGGTTGACACGGCGCTCCAGCTCCACACGCTAGTGGAGTGTGCCGCGTGGGGGCTACAGCGTGTGGCTCTCTCTACAGGCGGTAATAGGCGCAAATCTCTCGTTGCCTTGTGTTGCTGACGCCATGCTCGGCAGCGAAGAGGGATGGAGAGCGATGGTCTCCTTTTGTGACGACGTAATGTCGCAGAAGGAGGCTGCGGAGCGGGCTCGCGAGAACGATCCTCTCGCGGATCCGCTCCGTCGACGACGGAATGGAGGCAGAGCTAGACGCTATGCGCATCTGATGCCTCCGCCGAAGTGGAATCTTGCAGGGAGTCGGGGACAAGCCCTGTAAGAAAAGTTTCCACAGGACTGGAGGCACTCACCTAGCTGCTGCCTCATTATGTCTGCGGCCTACTAGCCGGTAGGCCGCCCGCCGGGACGTACGCGGTCGAATGCGATGAGTGATCCTGCGACGCCCCAATTCAAGGCGGAGCCGGTCTTCGTTGGTGGTTTTAGATGGTAGTCCAAGGCTTTCTAGCCGCGGTTAGTCCGTCATACCCGTCCTGCCTCCCCGACAGGACGGGATGCGTAAATGCATTTCCCCAACGTTAAAAAAAAAGGGTAGGATAGGGTAGGGTACTCACAAGTCGCGCAGCGAGGCGGCGGGCAGCAGCGCGCCGCGCGGCAGCGTCGAGATGTTGTTGTGCGACACGTCCCTGCAACAGACACCAGCTGTACTACTTATACTAGAGCTCGCCAACCAACTCGCCACCCCAACACAACCCAACCCCGGCTCACTACCACATACCAAAACTATTCTAATAATGGATATATTTAACTGCACATTAAAAAACTTATCAGCCGTCAATATATTTCCATGATAAAAACGGTTTTTAATTTAAATAAATTATTTAACTGCGAAAGAACTAAATGGTTATCAAAATATTTGACGACCGCTTTAGCTTAGTTGGTAGTGACCCTGCCTACGAAGCTGGAGGTCCCGGGTTCGAATCCCGGCCGGGGCATTTATTTGTGTGAATAGCACGAATATTTGTTCTTGGGTCTTGGATGTTTTCTATGTATTTAAGTATCTATTTATCTATATAAGTATGTATATCGTCGCTTAGTACCCATAGTACAAGCTTTGCTTAGTTTGGGACTAGGTTGATTTGTGTAAGATTGTCCACAAATATTTATTATTATTATTTATTAATGCACTAGTAGGTAGCACGTAATAATTTGAAACTATTCATCAATATTTTCAACCAAAACAAATTTCTGATATGAATCGAAAATCATCAGTTAAAAATAAAAGTACCTATGTAGTTTTTCTACACAATAGATACTCGTAGGTACGACGACGAGCGAAGCGAGGGGGATACGACTTTTAGGCAGAACTGCGACCCTTCAACGAGTTTTTACAATACTGTCTCATAATAATATAATTGCTAGTTTTTAGGGTTCCGTACCCCGAAAGGAAAAAACGGAACCGTTATAGGATCACTTTGTTGTCCATCCGTCTGTCTGTCTGTCTGTCAAGACCCTTTTTCTCACGCATGCGTGGAGGTATCAAGCTGGAATTTATATCAAATACTCAGTTCTAATGTCCCTTGGGGCTGTGAAAAAATCAAACTTCTAAGCCAACGCAATCAAAAGATACAGCCGTTTATGCTGCAAATTTCCGCAAATTTTTGACACTCGCAAGGGAATTAAAACCTACAGGGTACTTCCCGTGAACTCAGATTCTTGAAATTTGGTACGAAGCAAAGCAACGTCTTAGAGCACAGATAAAGGAAAAATTGCGAGAGTGAGCTGGTGAAGATCCAGGGGAACCCTGCTTAAAACGTGACGGGTACACCCCACTAATATTTTCTACCCATCCACACTCTTTCTAATTTTCTAGGGCTAGCTAGGGCACGGCATGCAACACTCAGAATATCCGCGCACAGATCCGAAGATTTACCCTGTTATTTTAAGTTTTCTGGTCGCCAAGCTGTGTTTTACAAAGTTTAAAATGTGACAATAACTTGGTATTCTTACTTTTTTTAAATGACCTGTTTTGATAAAAAAACTTTTCGCAAGGTTCCGCCCCGCGGCCCGCGCCCCGCGGCACGGACGCGGAGCCACAGAGAGCAGGCGAACAATTTTTGGCGCGGATTTTACAGCCACAGTGTACGATCTCTGGTGGAATATTAGATAGAATAGGAAAGATTAATAGTCCCGTTTGAATTACTAAATAGCTAACGTTATAATAATAAAGACATTTCTTCAACTAAATATGAAGTACCTGGACCGTTAAATGGCCAAAGTTATAATAATAAGTTTAAGTTTGTTTGTTTAAGTTTGAGGCAATAAAAAAAAATCACCACCACTTTACATGTAGGGGACCATAAAAAAAATTTTTTTAAATATTCTATTCTACCGTTTTGTCGGCGTCATTGATATGTTTACTCATGCCAAATTACAGCTTTGTAGTACTAACGGTTACTGAGAAAAAACGGGGGACAGACGGACGGACGGATATGGCGAAACTATAAGGGGTCCTTGTTTACTACGGAACACAACGGACAGATATTTAAGAGGAATGCCTAGCTGCGATTTTCCCATACAAACGCTCTCGACTGTTTTCTCCCTGGTTTTTGAACCTAGAGCAATGATTTTTTTCAAATAAGATCAATATCATCAATATCTATGCCGCTACGTTTTGTTTTTTTGGATCTTTTTATTTTAAAGAAACTTACAGACCCTCAAAAATCGCAAAATCGGCTTAATTGAATTGGCTGCTAAAACAGACTCAGTATACAAATATGACAACAAATATCCAAAAAATCAAAACGTAGCGGCATAGATTATTTCTTGCTCTTGCAGCTTCCAAAATTTTTACAATGATTGGTTGCGTTTTGGAGGAGGAAACAGTCGAGAACGAAACCTCAATTTTTGAGTTTTTTGCATGGAAATTTTAGTCCTAGCTGCAGTTGTCCTTATCGCACGAATTCTTGGTGGAGTCAGTTTCTAAATATACGTACAATCAATCAATCAATCAAATCAATCAAATTATTTATTTTGTAAATAGGCTTAATCTATAGCTCTTTTACACGTCATATTAATGCTAAGTTTACAGCAATTTTACATAAATGCGTCTTTATCATC
Organism: Cenopis cana; assembly: GCA_951800055.1. Lineage (NCBI taxonomy): Eukaryota > Metazoa > Arthropoda > Insecta > Lepidoptera > Tortricidae > Cenopis > Cenopis cana. The sequence continues at coordinate 18,916,311 of OX637487.1, forward strand.
TATAAACTCCTTTATAGTGTAATACGCTTTTTGTACAAGATGGCGTTTAACGCTGGACTTAAATTTATTCATTGACAATTTCAACATATCAGCAGGTAACTTATTGTAAAACCGTACACAGTTCCCCATATATGACATATTCACTCTACGGAGACGATATCCAGGAATAGCTAATTTATTTTTGTTTCTAGTATTATAATTGTGAATGTCACTGTTTGATTTATACATGTCAAGATTTTTATGAGTGTACATTATATTTTCGTAGATATACTGTGAGGCAACCGTCAGGATCTTTATTTTATTAAATTTAACTTTAAAAGAAATGCGTGACCCTAAATTATAAATACTACGTATAGCACGTTTCTGTAATACGAAAATTGAATGAATGTCAGCGGCTTTACCCCACAATAAAATACCGTAAGACATCACGCTATGAAAATAGGCAAAATATACAAGCCTTGCCGTTTCAACATCTGTAAGCTGACGAATCTTTTTAACTGCGTAAGCTGCTGAACTGAGTCTACCTGTCAGAGTGGAAATATGTGGACTCCATTGTAATTTTGAATCCAAAGTTATGCCAAGAAAAACAGCTTTATCTTCAAATTTAAGAAGTTCGTCTTTGAGAGTGATTTGTGCGTCACATGTATGTTGTACATTAGGCAATGAGAATCGAATGCACTTTGTTTTCTTCGCATTAAGGAGCAGATTGTTAACAGTGAACCAGTGAACAAGAGACGATAATGCATTATTTATATCATTAAAATTGTCTTGATTTCGTTTAACTTTGAATATTACTGACGTATCGTCTGCAAAAAGAACTAATTTATGTTTTTCATTAAGTAAGTAAGGCAAATCGTTGGCATAAACAAGAAATAAGAAAGGACCCAGAATAGACCCTTGGGGGACGCCCATTGAAAGAATAGACCCTGCCGATTTAGTCCTATTTATGTCTACTATTTGAGTTCTGTCATTCAAGTAGGACCAGAGAAAGTCAAGTGCTTTATCCCTTATGCCATAATGGTTCAGCTTTCGCATAAGAGTGTCGTGATCCACACAGTCGAAGGCCTTTGATAGATCACAAAACACACCTACTGCGTCAAACGATTGCTCCCATGCTTCAAAAATATGTTTAATTAATGTTGTGCCTGCATCAATCGTGGACCTACCCCGCGTAAACCCAAATTGATCTCTATGTAGTATTTTATTGGTATTAAAATGGGATAGTAGTTGGTCATGCATAATTTTTTTTTAAATTTTGCTTATTACAGGTAAAATAGACACTGGTCTGATTTTGACCCGGACTTAAACAAAGGAATAACACAGCTATGCTTCATTAAATCAGGGAAGACTCCTGCATCGACACACATATTAAATATTGAAGCTAAGTGGGGTGCAATGGGATCCAAAATAGACTTTAAAACCTTAACCGATATTCCCCAAAGATCTTCCGTTTTTTTTAAGTGTAAAGACTTGAACGCCTTTATAATCATTACCGGGGTAACGTATCTAAAACGAAAAACATTTAAACATTCAGGTACATTTGTTTTTAGCAGAGACTCGGCCATAGAAGAAGACGAATTCAGTGACCCTGTTGTTTCAAGGGGTATATTTGTAAAGAAACGTTCGAATTCATTTGCAACATCTAAGTCTGATTCTATTATTTTATTACACACTTTCAAACTAAATTTAGGGTCACGTGACTTTATCTTACCGGTTTCAGTGCTGATTATTTTCCAAACTGTGTTAATTTTATCGTTTGAGTCTCTAATTTTACGTGCAAAGTACTTAGATTTAGCTACAATACATGATTTCTTAAATATTTTGCTATATGATTTAACATACTTGCAAAATTCCGAGTCCCTGTTTAATGCTCTTAATGCGTATAACTCATACAAATTATTTCTTGATTTGTGAATTCCAGGCGTGGCCCACTCATTAAAACTCGCCCTGTCCTTTCGTTTGACTATTCTGACTTTAAAACATTCGTTGAACTCACTTTCAATAAAATAAAACAATTTAGAATAATAAACATTGGGGTCATCAATTTCAAATCTTAAAAAATCTAATTTACATTTAACGTTCTTGTTAAAAGTCTCTAACCTCTTTTCTGTTACTGGTCGGTATATAATGTCCGAAGGGGACTTATCCTGCTCTACAATAAAAGATGCAAGTTGACCACTATGATCTGATCCTAGTTTGTTAAAGATAGTTTTTTCTATCGGGTCTTTACTACAAAATATATTATCTATGCAAGTTGCTGAAGTATCCGTAATTCTCGTAGGTTCACAAAAGAGATTTATTAAATTAAACGACTTAAATAAATTTAATAAACTGGATGCCATCTTTGAATCATCCAGTAAGTTAATATTGAAGTCTCCACAAACAATAATATATTTATTACTATTGAAAACTTTATTCAATGCATCCTCCAATAACTGATTCAAAAACACTGAAATCCGCAGATGGGGGCCTGTATACGCAGATTATTATAAATCGATCTAGTTCGGCGCAGGACAATTCAATCGATCTCTCGACAGATAAACAAACAATATCTCTGCGCTCTTTACATTTGAGTTTTTTATTCAAAATTAACATAGAACCTCCTCGAATGCATTTCTCTCTACAAAAAGAACTCGCAACATTATGATTATTAAAATTGAACATTATCTCGTGGTTTTTGAGCCAATGTTCCGTAACACAGAGGACATGTATGTCGTAATTGTCAATAAATAAACCTACTTCCAATTCCTTACTAGCTAATCCTTGAACATTTTGATGCACAATATTAAATATCGACTTAGTGACTAGACAACTATGCTTCCGTAGAAGTTGGTGGCCGCTCGGGCCGACACGGCGCGTGAGTGGGCGCGGTGCCGCCGCGGCCGCGGGCGCTATCAATGTGTTCAGTGTCGGCCTCTGCGCTACTAAAATTCAATGAAAGGTCCGTTTTGTTTGTTACTCGTATTTCTGACCTGTTCAATAGAAACAGGCAGGTTGTTAATGTCGACCACATTTGTAATATTTACACCTAAATTATTGCACTGCTCAATACACAGATGGAATAGGGATGGGCAACAGTCGTTGACATATTGTCGATACGCTAGTGGTGGAAAATTATCGATAAATCATATTACCTACCAGAAAAGTTATTAATCACAAGAAGAAACCAGAGTCACAATGGAGGAATATAGAATAGAAAGGTGACCTGGGAACCCTTGTCTTGGGATATATATGTATGTATGATACTTTATTGCACATAATAGGAACATTAACAAGAAATAAAATTACAAAATATAAAGTACAAAGGCGAACTTATCCCTCTGAGGGATCTCTTCCAGCTAACCTTCGAGAAAATGAGAAAAATGAATATTACGCACGAAGGCCTCAGACAAATTAAATGTGCACAAACATGGATACTTTGTAGCTACGGTAGCCTAGTGGTCACGGTGGCGTGCGGCTGTCAAGCGGCGGTCGTGGGTTCGATTCGAATCCTGGCTCGTACCAATGAGTCTTTCGGAACTTATGTACGGAATATCATTTGATATTTACCGTTGGCTTTTCGGCGAAGCATCTGCATACATCCGCGAAGAAATTCAAAGTTATATGTGAAGTCCCCAACCCGCTCTGAGCCAGCGTGGGGAGTACTGCCCCTCATCTATGAGAGGAGGCCTGTGCCCGTGAATAAGGCTTTCCGGCTTCGTATCACTATCCCGCTTCCTTACGGTCGGCCGTCTATACCTACTCATCCGGCGAGCCCTTCTTTCTCGGCGTCTGCAGTAATGTACTAGGTATTATTTTTAACCGACTTCAAGATTTCAAAAGAGGAGGTTCTCAATTCGGTTGTATGTTTTTTTTTTGTTTTTATGTTTGTTACTCCATAACTCCGTCATGTCTGAACCGATTTTGAAAATTCTTCTTTTAGTTGTAGGTAGGTATATTGTATATCCAAGTTGGTCCCGTTTTTGTCAAAACGCAGTTCTGATGAGGGGATCCATGAGGAATCGAGGGAACTCCTCAGATCTTAAAGGCAAACATATAGTAATTTTTGTGTTTTTATCAACAAATCAAGCATTTTCATACAAAAATGTGACATTTGATGAAGTGGAACTACTGATGATGATCAGAATGGAACTCTTCAAGCATAATTTAATTAAATAATGGGTTAATATGATGCCAAAACATGTTATCAAAGTGTCCTCGTCATGATTGCCTAATTGAGCATCCTCAGAATAAATGTGGTGGATTTAGACTTTTACGTAAAAGCTACTTTTTACACTATGTTTTGAGTTCCCATCATCTGATGGAGCAAGCGGTAGGAAGGAAACTAGCCAACGATATCATCCGGAGACCAAAGCACAATGGATATTCATGGCGTCACACCATCGGTAGAGCACGTCGATAGAAACGCTCCTTGATAGTTATAATAGATGTCAAAGTCGGAGTTCTATATGAGTATATGCCATATTCTCAAAATGGCCACCATGCACGGATCAAAGAAATGATTTGACCTTGCACAGATATTTTACTTTACGAATCAAGGGTAATTGCGGTTTGCGTAGTATAATTTTTTTTTGTGCAACGTTGTCTTCTTCGCATGTAGTAAATTATTTCTTACCATTTGTCCGTTTTCGTTAGCGTTACTCAAATTAATTATGTTTATTATGACTAAACCAGACGCTTTACATCGAGCTCCCTGGATGAAATCTGTACCTTATCAAAGCACTAATTAGGTGCATGTACAATTTTAATCTAAAAAAGACTTTAGGATAGATTTACGTTTAGGTAAAGTTGTATTTATAATTAACGATACAGTCTTTAGATGTTGAGATCTAGGTCGATAAACATTGGCAAAAGTGCATATGAGGGCTCTTAAGATACACAATTAGCATTTCCAGCCAGTTCTCAGCACATGGTTTTTCGGAAACTCTTAATTGGACAAGCTAAAGGTAATTAGCACCCGTTGACGTTGAGGATAAGGGGGAAAAACTTGTCCAAGTGTCAATAACGACGAGAGTCGAGTGCCAATCTGTGAAGTTGTCCGGCGGCGGGCGGCGGGCGCGGGCGGGGCGGCGGGCGGCTTGCGCGCGGGGCGGGGGCGGCACGATTTACGACTATTGAGTGCAGCCAGTCGGTCGTTAGGTCGTAAAAGTCGTAGCGATGTAATTGTAACTGTGAGACGAGCCGCTCGTAAACCGTCCGTTAAGCGGCTGACGATTGCTGTCGACGCGACCCGCGCCCGCGCCCGCCCCCGCCCGCCACGGCACCCCGGGGAAAACTACACCACTATGGGAACTGGACAAAACAAACTTAATTTGATAGAACGCATGTATTTAGTTCTTTTTAACCCTCGACGCAAAAAGAGGGATGTTATAAGTTTAACGTGTCTGTGTCTCTGTGTATCTGTCTGTGGGTATCGTAGCACCCAAACGGATGAACCGATTTTCGTTTAGTTTTTTTTTGTGTCATAGATAATTTTATCCCGAGTGTTCTTAGCCATGTTTCATGAAAATCTGTTCAGCCGTTTGAAGATCATCAGCTCTTTGCCACCGTCGTTGTATAAAAAAAACTTATTTTAGTACGGAAAATACTCAGATCTATAGTTGCGGTTGCGGTTTGGGGAGAATATAAATTGAAAAGAGCCCTGAGCTGAGGCCTACTTGCAGAATAAATGTTTGAATTTTTATATATTTTCCGGGAATGAAACATAAGAAAATCAAACAGTCACGACATTTTTCGTTTAATCATAAAAGAATAAGGTGCAAGAATGTAGACATATGTTTGACGTCGACCTTACTACTTCTCGACATTTCGCTCGGCGTGGTTCGAGTGTGACGCTTGGGCGGGAGCGGCGCCCGCGCTCGCCGCCGCCGCCGCCGCCGACGCCGACGCCGACGCCGACGGCCGCCATCGAGTGCTGTTAACCGTGGCTCGTCTGGCTGGCTACGTCTACTATTTTATTGGTCACGAAAGTGTTCCCAAAGATATTAACCCAACACAGGCTCCACATGATGCCTACTTTAATTGATAAAAGTAGTTTTTTTTAACCTGACTGTGAATTTATAGGCCGGGCCCAATAAAGCGATAGGAGTGCGCAGTTGGAAAGTGCTTGCTTTGTGAATTGTGCACCTGACGGAGCAACCTCGACTCGACCCACAACTTGCAGTCCGTGTTTGTAAGCGCATTACGGTCACCTATCAATAATTAGTTATAATTACAGTATAATTGTTAACCATTGCCTTATTTATTACTTTATTAGACTAACTACTACCTCATCCCGTTACAAATGGGGTTCACGAATTGTTCAGAGAACACAACAATCGCGCCTCTAAGGCGCCGACGATTGTGAAATCGACCTAGTTCTAGAATAAGTTAATCTGAAGATTCCGCACAATCATCATGCACAATAAGTTTAAAGATCAATAAAATTTAGTCCTGCACTTTTTTCTACATCTTGCACTTTACACCTATAGTATACTAAGAAAAATATGTAATAGTGTGCTGTAGGCAAACTTTGTATATATAGAATAGGAAATCACAAATAAATGTCAGTTACCCGTAAGTTGAGGATAGGTTAGGGACTTAGGGATGTTTACTTACAACCCCATCCAGGGGTAATTACATACATTATCCAGTTTGTGACTGTACACGAATGATCAGTTACTTCTTCAAGTTTTGTTGTCAATGGTTAGGATCCCGCGTAATAGTTATTCGATGCCCGAAACTGTTTATACAATTTGGTATGACAGTGTCCACTGCATACCGCGACAAACGCGTACTCATTAATTTCATAGGTACTTCATAAATCATAACATAACGTAGGTCAACCACGGTCCATGCATTGGCCGATCGCCGCTGAGTCTATTCAGCTTATCAATGTATCGGTATCTCGGTAATCACTTACCATGACAGTTTCTGTTCGTAACGGGGAGTTAACTAAGCCTCGGGTCGGAGCTCGGAGGCTCAGCGGCGGGAAGAGTCGGCGGCGGCGGCGGTGTAGTGTAGTGAGCGGGTCGCCGGCTCGTTATTGGCGTCATCCATCATCGCCCGCCCCGCGCCCCGCGCCACCGCCCGCGCCCGCCCGCCCCAGACTCATTCACAGCGGATTTAATTTCGCCGCGCGATACTATCGCCGCGTGATTGATAGACCCACTGCCGGCGCGACCCGTGACTCGCTACATCCATTCCAGCACTCTTGTCCCGATAATAGGCCCGATTTTGTCACTAGAAACAATTTCCTTTTTCAACCGGAAAATTACTTACTTGCTGTGCGTTTGGCTCAGCTTTGACGATGACGGTACATAGGTACTCGAAGGTATGCGCCGTACTTATTATATTTATTAGCTTTACTATAGGTATTTAAGCATGAGCAGGGGTTTTCCACAAAATGGCTTGTTGTGACGTAGTCTGTGCATGAAAAATATATATTTTTCATTACATTGTGAAAATGTCCACTATTGTCCACCCATTCGACTCGGTCCAGGGTGCACATTGGGTGCAATAAATACAGCGCTGCCATATAGTATCTACTTGTCGGTTAGTTGGCGGGCGAGCAATCTGCGCCGGACGGTCGTTGCCCCGGGACCCTGCCCCTCCGACCCTCCCGGCACCCCCACCCCCACCCCCTAACTACAGCATTTTTACACATTTGATCAAAAATAAACTCGGCCTCGAAACGACTTCCGCTGTTTAGGCTGAATGAAGCTCGCGTGGCGGAGCGCTGCGCGGTGCGCGCTCCCGGCGTGTATGGCGCGTACTCACACTAATGAAAGAATCGCGGGCATTCCGCGCGTTACTGCCCTATATAAGCGCCTAAGCGTTACTGCCCAATATATGAAAAACTACAAATTGGATAGAAATGTTCTCTGTTATGGCCATTTGACTACTGAATACGAAACCCTAGCCAGAAATTTGGCAAGTTATAACTGCTGCCAGGTACGTGGCCTAGCCTAGGTTTCGTGTCATGTGTAAACTGGAGCGTGGCGTGATTGCCGAAGCCGCCTCGTCAGCTGGCTGTGTCTGGCCGGCGGCCAAGCGCGCGCGTGAATGCACCGCCGCCCCCGCCCCCGCCCCGCGTCCCGCGCCGCACCCGCCGGCCTCGACCCGCCGCGCCGCGCCGGTGAATGGGGCGCCACGCATCCCGACAATCAAACCAGTGGCCGCTCAGATACATCGCGCTATACTGGTCGCGATGGATCGTGTGTCGTGTCGCCGCCTTGAGAGTCTTGAGACAGATGTGACTGCCTGCACGCGACTCGACTCGAGTCGAGTGCAAGCGCGCAGGAGCCCGCGGCGGTGGCGGGCGCTCTTGACCCGCTGACGCACGCGCCGCGCCGCGTCACTCGCGCTCACTATGCACGCGACGCGACTAATAATATGTGCATCTGCCAGAAACATATGGCTATTGGCGCCGGCACGATGCTGGCCACAATACACAGCTAAACGATATTTTGATTGAACATCCGCTCATGCCCCTGCCTTATGTGGGTCTACCCAGCATCAGCGCTGCCAAAACTTATTACACACCTCACCGTGACCTAGCATTGCATTGCATTGCATTGCTACATGCGCTCGATAAGATAGGTATGTACCGTACCTACTAACAATGTAACAAATAACAATGCAGAATTACCCTTTCATTTTGTTGTTGGGGCACAAGAAAAATATGAAGTCGTTATCCCTACTTTGAATAATAGAGTTTTGCATACTAAGTAGATTAAAACTACAAGTAGAACGTTTGCAAAGACCTTTATTACCTACCTGGGGAAAGTTGGTGTTTATTTTAGAAGAGCTGGCTCATATTTCATCTCTCCTCTCCTCACGCGTCACCCTTATCGTTGTTATCTCCCGCTCGTCACCGTCACCGTCACCGTCACGTCAGGCCGCGGCCGCGCCGCCGCCGCCGTCGCGCGGTTATACCACTCAGAAATAGCTCTCTCTTCATGCGGCATGCCATATGAGATGAGTTGTCGAGCGAGTCGTTTGAAGTCGCCCTCAGCTGCGCTAGACGAGTGTGCGTGTATGCGCGACGTCGAGTGCGGGCGATATACTATACGAGCGGCGCGCGAGTTTAATGCTGCTTCCCGAAAAGATGCTTCAGGGCAGGGTTAGTATGACCCGCTCCGTACAAACCGCGTCAGCTAGCGTCGGCCCAGCCGCGACTCGCGGCGACGGGCCGCCGCCTGGCCTGCCGCGTGCCGCTGGCGCTGCGCTGTGACACACGACACGCACCAGCGGGGCTCCATGCATGGCTCCAATACTTATTAGTAGGTAATCTTCGGGTCCTCTCCGAGGCAAGAGTTATACTGATGTTTCTCGGTGCACTGCGTGGAATCTGCAATATCTAGGTGCCCGAGCTTTGCTCGGCGTTTTCCCGGGCATGAGGCCTAGCTAGATCGATGAGTCCCCGAAAACCCCCACATAGGTACCAAATTTCATCAAAATCGTTAGAGCCGTTTCCGAGATCCCCGAAATAAATATATATATATAAATAAATGTATATCTAAGAATTGCTCTGTTAAAGTTATTAAATTAACGTCAGACAAGTCTTAGGTAAACGTCATGCAATTAAGAGTTAGAAAATAGGTATTTGATACGACTTTTTTTAAGGGTTCCGTACCCAAAGGCTAAAACGGGACCCTATTACTAAGACTTCGCTGTCCGTCCGTCTGTCACCAGGCTGTATCTCATAAACCATAATAGTTAGACAGCTGAAATTTTCAAAGCTGATGTAATTCGGTTGCCGCTATAACAACAAATACAAAAAATCAGGATACAGTAATTTATATTTAAGGGGGCTCCCATACAAAAACATTTTGAGACCCAGCGTCTCTGATGAAGACAACGAGTAAAGTTTTTTAAAAGTACTTTGCTCGTTGCCTTCATTAGGAGCTGGGTCTCAAAATGAATGGGAAACTAAAATCCGACTCGCACTTGACCAAAATTCTACTTGATATTAATTAACATTATTCATCATCCTCCTAGCGTTATCCCAGTACAGTTGCATCCTGAAGGATGCCTGGGGTCCGCTACCTAATCCCAAGATTTGGCGTAGGCACTAGTTTTTACGAAAGCAACTGCCATCTGACCTTCCAACCCCAAGGGGAAACTAGACCTTATTGGGATTAGGCTTTGTCAAGTGAGTGGGCAACTTGACTGTTAGAAGTTCTCAAGCCGCCCGAAGGCCTCCAACTTGGCTTAACGACTGCTGCCATAGACAGCAACCGGGATCAACGGCTTAACGTGCCTTCCAAAGCACGGGAGCGCTCAGTTAGTAACCACTCAAAGCGGTCACCCATCCAAGTCCTGACCGCTGCCCACGTTGCTTAACCTTAGCAAGCGCAAGCGGTACGCAGGCGCCGCTGGGCCACGAGCGCTCCTTAACATTATTATCTATAAATAATGGTACGGAACCCTTCGTGCGCGAGTCCGACTCGCACTTGGCCGTTTTTTAAGGCTCTTATCATCGTCAGCCAAAAGACGTCCACCGCTGGAAACAGGCCTCCCGCAGTTGGTGCCGTAATCCTGGTATTATGCTGCAACGCTGCTATGCTAGGTACCCGTTCCATCTTGATACTGAACCCCCGTCGATTGGAATGATTTAGCCGCCTTTATTCGGTTGACTGCTGCGCTCGTTGTGTAGGTATACCACGGGCTTACCATGGGTGGGCGGTGGGGTCGTCACTTCCCAACTCTTTTTAGGCTCTAATGAGAGTAACTATTTGAAGAGCTTTGTTATTAGGGGGATGTGCAAGTCTGTAGACTATATACTTTACAGCCGAGCCGATAAACACATTATTGCAGGCATGGACTCCCTAATGCTTACCCTTGAACCGGATTATTGTGACATTTATACTCGCGAGTAGTACCTACCCATAACAACATACACCTTTAGAGAGTGTAGGTAACCCAACAACCATTCGCGATGGCATTCCAAATATTTAGAACAATGTAAATCGCAATGATAAAATACGGTGTTGCTCACGCTGTAACGGCAGCTCGCACAAACATGTGTCTGAATAGATAGTGGATACGAGTTGGTATATTTATGTTGCTCAATGCAGAGTAAACAAGCCTTGAGGTATTTATCGCAGGCCTTCGGCTGCGCTTATTGGAGTCCAATTAGAGACGGTTTTAGAAGCAGGGCACCGTGAGGACGAGGCCGGGGCGGAGCGCGTGCTCCGAGCCGACCAAGAGGGGTCTCGGTGCAACAGGAGAGACTATTAATAGCGCGTGTGGCCGCCGCCGCCGCCGCCCCGCGCAATCGATACATGCTAGTGCAGAGTGCACCGCCGCCGCCGCTCACGGCTCAGCACGCGGGTGGCGGCGCGGCGCGGCGCGGCGCGGGCCGGTCCCCGCGGGCCCGAGCACACAGCTAGGCTAGGGCCTGTTTACCCGAGCCCGCATACAGGAGGGAGAACGTAGTGCAAGTGCTACTAATATATGCAGTTATATATAATTATGATCTGCTGCAACTCCATCTTATCTCATCTTTATTTATTAAAAAAAACTTTATTGACACAAAACAAAATACAGGTTACAAATGGCGGACTTAATGCCAAATGGCATTCTCTTCCAATCAACCACAGGGTCAAACAGAGACACTCAAACAAAACAGTGCAGGAAAATATAGAAACGTTGAAAGTGTACAACAAACGTCAATAAAATTAAGGTATACACATATTTAATTATCTTTGCTTGTTTGTGACTTGCGTCTGTTTACATATTATATTTTTTCATCTTAATGCTTCCTATTTGTGCCGGTCGTTTTTCAGCGAGCGGGCTGGGGCGCGCGGGGGCGGGCGGGGCGGCAACTCGTAAATCAAACGTTTAGTTAAATTTATGTTTAGGTACCAACATTAACGGCCGTTCGCGGCAACATTCGCCGAGTTATTGCCACACTACACCGAGAATCAAACACACCGTAATGGAGTTATTGGAGTTGTAAATAAATGTAACATTTGTTGGCAAGTCGGTCGCGTCGCGCGTCCTCCGGGACGCTAGTTGGCGGCAGTTTCACCCCAACCCCCGCCCGCCCCCTAGGGACCCCGCGCTATCTGCGACCTGTGTGTCCCGCGCTCATATTACACGGGAAATAAAATCCCGCAACGCGAGCAAACAATGCTAATGTTCGGGGTAGGGTAGGATAGGAAGCCAGTCTATAAATTAAAGACGGCATACCTTCGCGGAAATGCACGCAGCTAAGATCAGAAGCTGTCCTTGACGCAGCCCTAAGTAAAGGCCGAGTTAAGAGAAGTATAACCACTAGTGGCTCTGTGAGCTGTAGACCTCGGTCTGTCTGTCTGTCCGTATGTCACAGCCGATTTACTCACGGAGACTATAAGTACTACAATTATGAAATTTGGTAGGAAGATGTATCCTATAAACCGCTACATAAAAGTAATCTGAATATAGGAAAAAAAAAATTTTTAGGGGAGCACCCCATTCATGTAACCGTGGGATGAAAATTTTTTTTCAATGCAAGTAGTTGTGAGGGGTATTTAACGACTCCTTTAAAAATAATATCGAGGTTACTTAGAAAGTTTACCATTTAAGTCAATCGTTGGTAGGGTTGCCATACGTCAGGATTTGTCCTGACATGTCCGGATTTTTGACCCTTTGTCCGGATTTCGGCCGGACTTGGCAAGTGTCAGGATTTTTATGAATGACCCTATAAAAAAAGGTTTTTACGATAAATTTATTTTAATGTTTACACAGTTTTAATAAATGTAATGATAAATTAGTAAGTAATCAACGAAAAGAGTTAATATTTCTCCGAAAATAATATAAAATAGGTAAATTACAGCCAAAGTGATTTCAATCAATTCGCAAGTCGCCGCATCATGCCAAATTTATCTCAGCGTGCTCGGAACATTTTGAAATCTTCTTTAAAAAAAATTAAAAAAGAACTAATTCAGTGCTAAAACGGCAAAAAAAGTATAAATAGGTTTATGAACTATGATATTGAATTGTGGAGGTCATAGTCATATGGGTTATGAAAAAAATCCTGCACTTTTTGATGAAAGCAAGCCACTTTGCACAGTGATGGTAGAAACCAAATTAAATTATTTTTTTCGAGGCAACCGAAGTTTCGCCCGATGTTAGAAGAAATGTCAGGACTTTGAGGGGGATGTCCGGATTTTTATCAGGACATTTCAATTTTTCATATGGCAACCCTACGTTGGTGAGATTATATTATACCTATTAGCTTCCAAAGTTGTACAAAATGTGTCCCCCCCCCCTCTAATTTCCAAACTATGGAGATTAACATCCTGAAAAAAATCGAGGTGGTGTGCAATAATAAATAATTTCAACGAATTTTGGTTTGAACAAGATGGGATTAAGGGTTTTTGAGTTTTCACTGGAAAACTGTCTTGCCCAAACAAAAGGACGGAAGTGCCGTGGCTTCCCTATGAAGATACAACCTTTTTTGATTCAAGGTATTATAGTGTTTTTAAAAGTGAGCTGCTAGATGTCGGGTACGGAACCCTTCGTTGTGCTTGATCCGACACGCACTCGGTCGGTTTTTTTTTTAAATTTCCAAACTATGTTAGATATCGAGCTCACAAAATTTCACGAGAATCGGTTGACAAACGCTGTACAGGAGAACAAATTTTTTGTCAAGTAATAAAAAAAAATTAAATACTCGACAAAAATATTCTATGTAATCAAAGAACCTGCTCGCAATACTTCACGAGAATAGAATCGGTTGTGAAATGCGACCCTTAGAGGTGAACATATTGAAATTCGGCCGCAGAAACACAAAATCATTGATAAACAAATTGTTTTTATAAATTTCCAAAAAGTGACCCGATAAAAAAATTCTACAAAGTTACCGAACCTGCTCACAAAACTTCACGAGAATCGGTTGAGAAATGCTACCTGTAGAGGAGAACATACCATTGACAAAAATTTTTTTTTTTTCAATTTTCCAAAAAATTACTCTACAAATAAATTCTATTTAGTCATAGAACCTGCTCACAAAATTTCACGAGAATCGTCGTTCGTCAGAAAAACACGAAATCATTGATAAAAAGTTTGTTTTTTTAAATTTCCAAAAATTGACTCGACAAAAAACTTTCTTTTAATTTTCGTACCTGCTCACAAAAATTCACGAGAATCGGTTAAGAAATGCGACCTGTAGAGGAGAACAGCCGGAAATCCGGACATAACGAAAGCATTTTTGCTGAAGCTAAAACAGAGACCTTCGTTTCACTTGGCCAATAATATCTGGGCGACTGAGCTCTGCTCGGCGTTTTCCCGGTCATGAGACTAGCTAGATCGATTGCTCGTCCCCGAAAACCACCACATACCAAATTTTATCAAAATCGTTAGAGCCATTTCCGAGATCCCCGAAATAAATATATATGAGAATTGCTAGTTTAAAGATACCTAATATCTGGGCGGCCGAGCTTTGCTCGGCGTTTTCCCGGGCATGAGACCTAGCTAGATCGATTGCTCGTCCCCGAAAACCCCCACATACCAAATTTCATCAAAATCGTTAGAGCCGTTTCCGAGATCCCCGAAATAAATAAATAAATAAATATACAAGAATTGCTCGTTTAAAGATATAAGAAGATATAAGATAAGAAAAGATTAGCCTTGGCGATGATCCTGAAAGCGCCTCACAACATGTGTACTTACAGGATATACAGGATGGCCCGAAAACCAACGCTAAAATGAAGAAGGGTACCTAATATATAGAACAGCTTATAAGCTCTCAATATAAGTAGGTAGGTAGTTATATAAGTTTGATCTTATCAAAGGATGTTTTCAAGATACCTAAGTATCGGCGTTTTAATAAAACTCGTGATTTCTGATAACCACATACCCTGAACCACTTTTTCGGGGGCTACATCTGCTAATTTCAGAATTTGCAAATTTTATGCATTAATGTTACGAAAAAACTGGGCTATCGAATGTAATATAGAGTAGGCCCATTTTTGAAGAAGTAGAATGCAAGAAGCAAGTCGTGTAACAGTTGGGGTGACAACGTTATTAGAGGGTTTAGACCCTGCAGAATACGGATCTGCCTGTCGCCATCGCCAAATTTGAGCCGGAACAATGTTAAATCGGAAAAGGTACAGCCCATACAAATTTTTTCGTTGTACATTTCGTAAATCGTTGTTCCGGTACTCTAACTATGGTCCGATTGTTATGGATTTTTCATATTCCGTAAAAAACAATATTTGTCATCGTATCCCGAAATGTTTGACACTCCAGCTCCACGTCTTTCTCCGCCATCTTGGAAAATCTGTTCCTTTTTTCAGGTTTTTGCTTGTACTGTCGTTATAGTTCATTTTAGTGCTAAACATGGTTTGGCAATATTGTAAAACACAAAATTTGCTAAAACTTTTGGCTAAAAAGATTTTTTCTATGACCCCTAGGGACGAAGATATGCAAGGAGATATCATTATAAATTGCCACTTTTTTCTAGTTTTCCTCTCATGTTTACGTTTAAAGTGCATTTTAGCGCTAACTATAGTTCAGCAATATTGTAGATTACAAAATTTTCTACAACTTTTGTATTGAAATATTTTTTCCACGATCATCAGGAAAGAAGGTACGATGCCATCTATGGGGTACTACCGTCAATATTTACTACTTTTTCCGGTTTTCTTCCCATATTTGCGTTTTAGTGCATTTCTCGGTCAGCAATATTACAGAAGACAAAATTATCTGCAAATTCAAAGTACCTACCTACGATCTTCTAGGTATCGTGGAAACAGACGATTTTGTCTTCTGAGGGATTGAAGTGGTATAGATCGGAAAGTGACAGATGCTTTATCTTGTCGTCTATCACGCTATCACTTGACCATCATAGATCCCCTACAGATTGCGATTCATTGCATTCAAACCTAAATATGGGAAGAAAACTGGAAAAGTAGCTAATTTCGACGGTTGTACTCCATAGATGACTTCATATCTTCTTTCCTAATAGTCGTGGAAAAACTATTTCAATACAAAAGTTGTAGCTAATTTTGTGATCTACAATATTTCCGAACTATAGTTAGCGCTAAAATGCACTTAAAATGTAAAAATGAGAGGAAAACTAGAAAAAAGGGCAATTTTTAATGATATCTCCTGTCATATCTTCGTCCCTAGGGGTCATGGAAAAATACATTTTGAAATTTAACCTGTAGCTTTGATAGAGTTTAAATTTAATTAAATATAAATACTAAACTAACATGTCATACAACGTAAAGAATTGCAATTTTATTGTATACTAGCGGCCCGCCCCGGCTGCGCACGGGTAGTCTAGTGTTTTTACCTAATGTTTGGATCTCATTACCTAGTTACTAACCTACTCTATATATTACTACTAACGACATTTGTATAGTGCCTCATTTAGAATATTACTCGTTTTCCATACAAACATTCAACTCCCTTTATCTTATATCTTTAAACGAGCAATTCTTGTATATTTATTTATTTATTTATATGTATATTTATTTCGGGGATCTCGGAAACGGCTCTAACGATTTTGATGAAATTTGGTATGTGGGGGTTTTCGGGGACGAGCAATCGATCTTGCTAGGTCTCATGCCCGATAAAACGCCGAGCAAGGCTCGGTCGCCCAGATATTTAGACCCTTAAGCGATGAATTTTCAAAAACGCATTTTTTTATATTTTATATGAGATCCGGCATGTCTAGGTCTACCCGCGAAGTATGAAGTCACTCACTTTAAGCGACGACCGCTTTAGCTTAGTTGGTAGTGACCCTGCCTACGAAGCTGGGGGTCCCGGGTTCGAATCCCGGCCGGGGCATTTATTTGTGTGATGAGCACGAATATTTGTTCTTGGGTCTTGGATGTTTTCTATGTATTTAAGTATTTATTTATCTATATAAGTATGTATATCGTCGCTTAGTACCCATAGTACAAGCTTTGCTAGTTTGGGACTAGGTTGATTTGTGTAAGATTGTCCACAAATATTTATTTATTTATTATAACTGAATGCTAGGTCTATACACAAAGTTTCAAGTTTCTCGTTTAAAAATAAATTGCTCCCCATACAAACTTTCAACCGCCCCTTTAGAGGGCGAATTTCAAAAAACGCTGAAAACTGTTTTCTTCCATTTTAATGCTCAGTTATTTACAGAAGTTTTAAGAGTAGCACAGACGCTTGTCAAATCCTTGTTTGGACAAATCCTTGATGTGTCAAATCCTTATTTCGTTAGGTGCTAGTTTTGTCCAATCGTAGGCTCGTCAATTCCTTGTATTGTCAAGTTCTTGGTTCGTGATGTACTTGTTCTGTCAGATGCTTGTTTTGTCTGATTCTAGTTACGTTCAAACCTAGCTTCGTCGGATCCTTGTTTCGTCAAATCATTGTTTGGTCTAAAGCTTATTGAGTCAAATCCTGGTTAAGCGTCGATCGTGTTTTGTTATTTTTTCATGTACTTGTAAAGAGAAAAATAGTTATCGGCAAATCCATACTAATCCATACTATCCATACTTCCATCCATACTTTAATTACTTTAATATTACTTTAATCGATACTAATATTATAAATGATTTAGATGAAATTTGGTATGGAGATAGTTTGAGACCCGGGGAAGGACATAGGATACTTTTTATCCTGGAAATGATCCCTAAAATTGATAAATTCGGGGGTGGAAGTTGAATCTACGAACCAGATCCATGTTAGGTATTTACAATGCCCACGAAAATTCGTCTCGGCAGAACCAGTGTAAGCCTGACCTCCGAACATGCTCATAGTTTTCACGGATCTCAGGTTCAAGATACAATTGTGATGTATGGTGAGGTGAGTCTAGACAGTTGTAAATGTTACTATATTATTTGACGTTTGACATGTCAGAGACGTGTGTCAATATACAGATCATAGATATAATATAAACTCTTTAGTTATAGATGCGCCAACGAGCGACCGGGGCTATGTCTTTCTCATACTTGCTAATTTTCATACAAAATTTGTACTACGCAATTCGGCCGGTTTGCATGTCCAATGTATTGCATACGGAAGTTTGCATTTTGCCTATAACCCGACCATGAAAAAATGTTCGGTCGGTGATAGGGACAAAACATGCCACTCTTTTCTATTTCCTCTTATAGGAATCGCAATAAGACTATCTTTCTCTACACTCTACAGTATACAGATAGGATACAGATGCCATTCGTTTAAGGTGGTTCGCTTAGGTTAACCAAAGCTTAAATGGCACTACTAGATGGCACACACTTTCGCAAATTTTCAGTATTTACATTTTTGTGTAATGATCTTGGTATTTGTATACTTTAAAGTATGTTTCGTGCAATCTTTAAATAAATATTGAACTCTTAAAACAAACATTGAATACGCTATTTCCTATAAAATACATACGTGACATGACCGTAATGACATTATGACATTTCATTTGTATTTATCTCGTCGATAGATTATACTTTTTCTAATATAATAGACAGGTTAGATTTCAGCTGTAAAAACCCGTAATAAATATATGTATAGTTATCATTTACCTATATACATATTAAGATATTATTTTACATTTGATTAATTGGACAGACAACAAAAAATTTAGTCAAAGCAAGCATTAAGGCATGATGACATTATGTTATAAATAATAATTAAACCCTCTCTGAGCTAAATAGAGAAGATCTGAGAACCGATGGCCGTTGG
This sequence comes from Cenopis cana, assembly GCA_951800055.1. Lineage (NCBI taxonomy): Eukaryota > Metazoa > Arthropoda > Insecta > Lepidoptera > Tortricidae > Cenopis > Cenopis cana. The sequence goes on from OX637487.1 coordinate 18,934,941, forward strand.
GAGAACCGATGGCCGTTGGGGCCGAAAGGTTCTCGAGTGGCGACCACGGACCGGAAGGCGCAGCGTGGGTAGACCCCCCACAAGGTGGACTGATGACCTGGTAAAGGTCGCGGGAGTCCGCTGGATGCGGGTGGCGCAGGACCGGTCATTGTGGCACTCTTTGGGGGAGGCCTATGTCCAGCAGTGGACGTCTTTCGGCTGATATGATGATGATGATGATGATGAGCTAAATAGTACAGCAAATAGAGGTCACAAGCGTGTGCAGTAATATTTTACTATTTGATTGTACTGACGCTTGACTTAATTACGTTTTGACATAATAATCATTCGACGAAAAAAGAATTTGACTCGATAAGCTTTAGACCAAACAATGATTTGACGAAACAAGGATCCGACGAAGCTAGGTTTGAACGTAACTAGAATCAGACAAAACAAGCATCTGACAGAACAAGTACATCACGAACCAAGAACTTGACAATACAAGGAATTGACGAGCCTACGATTGGACAAAACTAGGACCTAACGAAATAAGGATTTGACACATCAAGGATTTGTCCAAACAAGGATTTGACAAGCGTCTGTGCTACCGTTTTAAGTTTCTATCTTAAAGATAATTTTCTTCTCCATACAAAATGTCTATTTATTTTTATTTAATTTTTTACTGACATTTTTATTTGTAATTGTAATTGTATGATATTAATGACCTGTAAAAACCATTTTACCAATAAATTATCTGAATCTGAATGACCACCCCCTTTAAACCCCCTAGGGGGATGAATTTTGAAATAAATTATAGTCTATGTCCTATTCTGATGATAAGCTCCAACCGAGATCTCGGTCTTGGTCTTGGTCTCGGTCTCAGCTATTCTCGGCCAAAATTCGAACCGTAAAATCGGTCTCGGTCTCGGCCAAAACGAGCCGAGATTATCGGCCGTGGCCGAGACTATACAATACACCGATCTAAGATTGGTGAATTTGAATTTGCCACGCGCTGCCGCCCGCGCCCGCGCCGCTGCCGCCCGCGCCCGCGCCGCTACCGCCCGCCCGCTCTCTGTGTGGCTCAAGCTTTAACATTTGTAACCCGCCACGACATTGCACGGGTAGGGCAGTTTTTTAATCTATTTATCTTCTATAGGTATATTACTAAAACCAAAATTTCTAGTCCCTCACTTCGAATACACGTTATCCATACAAACATTCAACCCCCTATTATAAAGCCTTAAGGAGTAACTTTTCTTATATTTTAACGGAAAGTCTACAAAATTCAAAATTCAAAACATTTATTCTGCAAATTGGCCTCAAGGGCACTTTTACAAGTCAAAATCTATCTGTATCACCAGAAAATATTTGTAATGTTCAAATAAAACTAATTACATATCATAAATAGGATTAATCCAGATATTTTTAGAGATGTATAAGGTCTCTAAGCGTCATTATAAAAATCAAAAAAAGGTACAATAATCATCATAGAATATTATGAGATGATTAAAAGGGTGCAGCGGGTGCGCCGGCGCCGGCGCCGGCGCCGAGGAAAAGAGTTCAACGCGCGGCGCGCCCGCCGCCGCCGCCGCGTGCCGGGCTGCCTACTATATATATACCCGTGTAGTCAGCCGAAAAAGTGGTCTACGACTTTTAAACCTTCATGAACCAATAGTAGAGTCGGCAAGTGGTAGACCAATATCTTGGCTTACTTTACACGACTGTACACAGTGTACAAACATACATTTTAAATAGGACATAATCTGTCACGTTCTAACACTATTTTGTAATGATTTGTGTCTTTATCAATGACGGGTTGATGGACCTAGTGTAGGGGTTTAACCAGAAATCACGCGAGGTTTTTTGGGACATTTTTTGACCCTCCCTCCCCCTTGGTGATCTTTGGTGAGGTTCTAGTCGACCCCCCCTCCCCCCACGAAATCTCACGTGTATTTTTTGAATTTATCACCACCTAGGTATATGCGTTATGCAAACGTGATTGTGTAATTTCTCCTATCTTTTAAGAAAATGCTAGTAGATATAATTTCTCGGTATTGCAGGTGCAGTAAAAAAATACACGTGAGGTTTCCTTGTACCCCCCCACCCCCAACGTGATCAGTACAGGGACCCGACCACCCCTTCCCAGAAAAAAGCCTTTGAACGGCTTAGTCGTTCAATGAATAGCCCTAACGTCTTGCTAACCCAATCGAAGGGGTAACCCCTTCATTTTGCTTAGAACTAGGAAAGAGGCTACCACCGCTTTTATAAGGGTATCCCTTTCCGACAATTTTAAGCGCTGGTTGCCCATTCAATGAATAGTTTCGGGAAAGGCTAACCATAACGAGTTTAGCGCTTACCCTTTGGAAGATCTTCAGTTTTCTGTGCTGCGTAAGTACTTGCAAGTTGCAACTCGCGTAGAGCGGCGTGAATTAATAGTTTCACTTTAGTTTTTAATATTTTGGTAGCCGACGCCGAAGTTTTGTTTTGTTTCGTGTTCGGGCGATTTTTCTACCGTTGTATAGCGGCATTTTTGGTATGTCCTACCATTATTTTTATCACTTTAGACATGTTTTTAAAGTAGTTGCGTATCTTTTGTGCTATTAAATACGTTAATAGATAATTTTACATCAATAATGCGTAGGAACTTTTTTTAATAATATATATTTTTTCCATGTCCCAGCATTTTATTGCAGATGCAGATTTTTGTATGGTAAGAGTATATGATTTGACTAGCAATAAAGTTTATAGATACATCGATATTTACATCATTGTAATGGTTTTAATTTAAATGTTTAGTGTATAATATTGCTCAAAAAAGTAGCGCTGTAGAGATTCCTATTGAATAACGAATGTTATTCGATGATATTTTGATTAATTCTTCCAAAAAGACAATTTTATTTTGGTAAGGCTACATTCTTTTATCCATGCCGTGTTGGTTTTGTTGGTTAGTCAGTATACTAAAAGCTTTCGTTGCAAAAGGAGTTATATTGCAGAGTTTTTGGTTGACTATTTTTAGTTCCATTTAGTGACGGAGTTTTAGAAGGTAATTATCGTATTTTATCGTATTTCTTATATGTGGTGTTATTAATAACATCATTCATTGATATAGAAATAACGTTACTTTTCATAATAAAATAACTTAAATTTTGTATCTCAAGGTACAAGCGTGAAGTTCCACTGAGAAATTTTGTTTCTCATTGGATCGAAAAGTTACTTAGTGTAACGGTAAAGCCGCGTTATAAGTGCATAAAGAAGGATAATAATTAAAATATGAATTCTGTACTAGTTTATTGCAGTGCCATTACAGATGTCTCACTCTAACACGCGTGAGTTTGCAATTAACCATCCCGCTCTTTAAGGAACTCTGCGCGTAGTTTTCGTAAATATTTATTTTGATCGTTTTTTGGAATACTGGATCACTTATCAAAAATCTATCCGGTTACCAATTGTGTTAGAACAATAAAAAAGCTATCCTTGGTTGTCATGTTTTCGTAATAAACAAGGAACCCTTATAGTTTCCCCATGTCCGTCGAACCGTCCGTCCGGTTCCAGCTTAGCTCAAAAACCGTTAGTACTATAAAGCTGTAATTTGGCACGGGTACTAAATATAAACGGACGAATATAGAACAACATCTTGAAAAACATGTTTTTTTAGGGTACCTTCCCTAGACGTCAAGTGTTGGTGAATTTATTTTTGTTTCATTCAAACCGCATCATGTTGGTGCTGTCTAAATATTGTGAGGTTACTCAAACCGTTTTTTGATTCAAGAATCTGTTGGCGTGATATTGAGCTACCAAGTGTTGGTTATTGAAATTTCCTGTTACTGACTGATTACTTTTTTCATGGCGACGTAAGTAGAATTTTCAATGAGCACACGTATTGATACAGTGCGTTACCGGGAAGCAGGTATTAATTTTAAACTGATATTAATATGTTCCATTAGCCATTCTACGTCGACTAGAATTTATACTACGATGGTGGCAAACAAGCGTGCGGTCCACCTGATGGTAAGCCGACACCGTAGCCTATAAACGCTCGCGACTCTAAAGGAGTAACGTGCGCATTGCCGACCCTTTATAAAATTTGAGGATTCACTAAGCTTAGGAGTAGCAAAAACCCAAAAACTGCGAAATTAAATTTCCTAATTCCGCACCTTCAATGTACTACGTAACTTATAGTTTCAGACTTCCCATACTGACCGATTTAAATGTTACACCCTATATAATGAAATTATAAGTAAAATGATCACAGCTGAGTAGACATTACTAGTTAACGACTAAAAGCCGAACTTTCATACAATTTCCATTGAGGTAGGTACCTCAGATAATGTTTTTAATTAAGTATTTCAAAAACATAGTAGGTAAATATAAGTTTGCAAACTTTTTAGTCCACATAATGTAACGGGTGACCAACTACGGAACTCTACATTGTGCGTGGCCCGACACGCACTTTACCGGTTTCGTAAAAAAAAGAACATAATTATAACTGACGTTGAAAATTACGAAATAATCAGCACTAAAGTTGATTTTTACGATGATATTAGGATTTATGACAGAGTTATCTAAGGCATTTTTCAATGTTTTCTTCGGTTATTTTACTGTGTTCTTTTTCAGTCTAAATAGTTTTTAGTGTAGTATAATTCTACCTTATTTCTTCACACTGGAAGCTCAAACTTCAATTTCACTACGTTAACTCTTCCATGAAAATGAGCTGTCAAACAAATATAAATATCTGGGTGACCGAGCTTTGCTCGACCTTTTCCCGGAGATGAGACCTACTAGACCTAGCTAGATCGATTGCTCGTCCCCGAAAACCCCCACTTACCAAATTTCATCAACATCGATAGAGCCGTTTCCGAGATCCCAGAAATAAAGATATATGTATACAAAAATTGCTCGTATAAAGTTATAAAATATCTGGGCGGCCGAGCGGCGTTTTCCTGGGCATGAGACCTAGCTAGATCGATTGCTCGTCCTCGAAAACTCCCACATACCACATTTCATCAAAATCGTTAGAGCCGTTTCAGAGATCCCCAAAATAAATAAATATATATACAAGAATTGCTCGTTTAAAGACATAAGATTTGGCAACATTGTGCATTATACGTCATATTGGTATTACTAACATCTCACAAAAAATAATTTTGTGGAATATAATGTTTTTCTTCGTTTATAATGCATGCAAATAGAACCGGTCTATTACATGGCACTTTACTAAAAAAAATATGTACCTTTTTCTCGTTTTTTAGGTAAATTATGTTACTTAAATAATAGTGTACGTATACGTACACCTTGTACAAAATGTAACTCAGTGGAAATTAAAATGTCTTTATTTTAAAAGGTTTTGCTATATATGCAATGTTTTTTGTATTTTGAATATTGTTGTAGTCTATATTCATAATTTAGGGAAAAATATATTCATTATCGTATTTTAAACAACCATTTTATTAATTTCAATTTCGTCACTCAGGGGAACATCGGTATCGGTAGATCGGTACCGAGATTAACACTAACCACAGACAACCTCCTCTAGACAGAGCTTTCAGGGCGATGCGCTCGCGCCACACTTGGGAGAAATTGCGTTTAATATACTGCCCCGCCTCACGCCGCTCAGTCAGTCTCGTCCAGGTTCATGACCTATACGTACGTGGCACAAAAAATACTTAAATTTGGTTCCGACTAACCGTAAGCATGGGTTTTTGTTCGGTAAAGTGGTGTGAGAACGATTCCCGAACTAAAAATCTAAAAAAAGGCGGAATTACATATCATAGGTAAGTTAAATTAATACAAATACACATTTTATTCTGCCCGGCGGGGATCATTTTACACTGGCCGGGCCGGCTTATAAGGCGTAGTGAAGTGTGCTTGTTCCTTTCCAACCACCTCAAATGCCAATATACTTTCTTTTTCTGACAGCACGTGTGCGGGCTAGTGCTGTGCCAGTGATGTTCGGTTCCGATTTCATTTAATTATCGGTGCATCCGTATTTTATATATCACAATGATTTTAATAAATATTAAAATTCTATTGGTAAACATTACTGATTAGTTTTATTTTTTGATATTGAATGTCAGTATTTACGTAGACAATATTATTTTACTATATGAATCATAGAGGTTCGTATAAGGAGGTGAAAGATGGTAATAGTGTAGTGTTTTTTTATCTCGTTTTACTTTATACGCTAAACAAATCAGTGTAGTTGTATGGGATAGAATATTTAGTTAGTTTGTTCTCATTGTAGTTTTGTTGTTGTCTTATTTTAATATGAAGTTTATATAGTAGTAACATAATTAGTGGTGGTGGATTCCATTTAGCAATCAGGACTAGTGACACGAGAAGGCCCCAATACTGAATTTCGAAGAAGTGTAAGAGATTTAGAGATAAACCCATTGCAATTAGGTTTTTTCGAATCGTCTTGGTGGGCAATCGAGTTGTATGGACGCTCCGCCACTGTTGTACATTACGCTATATGTAATAATATGTATGGATCAACATTTGGTCTGAAATAAACGATTTTTATTTATTTATATACAGCGCATATACATGAATCAAAATAAAATTGTTTCAAATCTCAATTGTATACACTAGTAAAGGTTGTAAACACGCCTAGAAGATATTATTATAGTCAATTCAATAGATAAAGTATACACGCCATGTAAAATAATTTACCTAGAATAAATTGGGGTGCTGGTAAAAACCGATAATCAACAACCGTGTCTCATCACTAGACCGCGCGCCATTTTGCGGCGAAGTCGCGCGCATTTTGAAACGGCCAATCGCAGCGCTGTTGCCGACCTCCCCTCAGCCCGCATCTACCGCTAACCTTGGTGACTTTTGATTCGAACTAAATCGCTCATACGAGGTGTCTAGAGGAGGTGGTCTTTGACACTAACACATTCATCCGATTTTTTTTTTGCTAAATCCAAGCATTAATCCGTGAGTATATCTATATTTTTTAGGTACCTTAATAATTAATTAACATTATAAACCCAGCTAAGTGCTTGTTGCACTCGCACATTTAGGGTTACGAACCATCCGCAAAATTTCAAAGGAAAAACCTCATTTATCAATATATATATATATATTAGTATTTGTTGGTAAAATAATAAACATTATCACCAAATTTCAAGTTCATAGGTCAACGGGAAGTTTAAAAATTGTTAGGAACAAAATTTTGTGACAATCGACGGACGGACGGATGCGTTGAGTGACAGCAATAGGGCTCCGATTAGAGCCTTCGGTTTCGGAACCCTAAAAAGTATTTGCATTAACAGAATCATTATTTGTTTTTTGAACACTACTTTTTAAATATGTTACAACTGCAGAAAAGTCGGCCCGTTCGATAAATTGCACGCTTCAACTTGTTCCGGCCCTTTGCCATGCCAAAGGAAACCGTATTGCAATGTGATAAGGTATTTTTAAATCGCAACTTAGCGGTATTTCAAAGGCGCCGGCGTTTTATGGCACCTGTGCCGACGGCGCCGGCAGTCATCCAGTCGACAAACGTAAATTTGCAATTACTGCTCTTATTGTCATCAGTAAAAGGATGAAAATTGCATAAGCGTGGAAAGGGAAACCCCTTCAAACTGTTGCCTTTTCGAAAGGCTTTTTAAGCGCTTAGTAAAAATATCTGATATTCGTTAACTGAACGGCTTACCCATATTTAAAGCGCTTTAAAAGCCGAATGAATGGGTTTTTTTAGAGCAACGACTTCGGTAAGCGAAGTCTTACTAAAAACCCTTTCAAAAACCCCTTGAAGGGGATACCGTATTAAAAGCGCTTTAAAAGCCAAATGAATGGGTTTGAAGCGCAACGGATTGGGTAAGCAAAGCCTTACTAAAAACCCGTTCAAAAACCCTCGAAGGGGATACCGGGCGGGTCCCTGGATCAGTAGTGAGGTTTTCGTAAACCCCTCCCCCCCCCCCCCCCTTGGAACCTCGCGTGATTTCTGGATACCTAAGCCCCAGGCGTGAAGTGGTGCGATAGCGATACTCACAGGTCGAGCAGCGCGGCGTGCAACGGCGGCAGCGCGCGCAGGCCGGCGGCGCGGCACGAGAGGCGCGAGCCCCACGCCGCGCCCGCGCCCGCAGCGCCGCACGCGCAGCCCGCCGGCAGCGGCGCCGCGCAGCCCGCCGCAGCCGCCGCCGCCGCCGCCGCCGCCGGCCCGTCCGCGCCGCCCGCCGGCGCCGCCAGCGCCAGCAGCGTCGGCACCAGCGCCACCCACATGTTCACGCACCACGCATGCTGAGGCACTTTCCGCAAATTACACACTTCATCATCACACTGACGCGTATTTCAAAGAAGGTCAGATCCTGATAACATACGAGAGGTCACAGTCGCACGCGAAGCCGGCGCGTGACGTACACGGAGAGACAGCCGACACGTGATGTCGCTCACTCGGCGCGGCGCGGACTGGCCGCGGCGCCCTCCCCGCCGCCGCCGCCGCCGCCGCCGCCCCGCGCCGTCGCCGCGGAGTCTGCCTCCTCTCATCTCATCTCGTCACGCCGGCCGCCATGCACCGCGCGGGATGCACCGTCCTGTGTGTGTGTGTGTGTGTTACACATCACATCAGCACTTCAAGAGGTTCAGCTGATAGATATGATTTAATGACGCTCTATTGAACAGCTCTATTTTCGTTCTGTCAAGTACCTACCGAACTCTTACACTACGATCCACAATAACTACAGTATTTTAGACTCGTCTACTACACAATCAGACGCCACTGTTTTGCCTTCAAAATAAATTTCGGCATGATTTCGGCAGCCATTTCAATTAAATTGCTATAAAATAAAGTGATTCTTATCGTTAAAGTTAATGTCCACTCCGGCCCGAACGTTAAATGAAAGTTAAGGAAATCAGAGTGCAATTTAAACTTATTGTTGACTTCAGTTTACTCTATACCTGGCTCCCTAACTGTTAAAATAGTTAAAGTCAAAAATAATCACTCAAGAGTCTGTAACAATTGGGGCCCGGTGTGGACAAAATAAGAAAATGTTAAATTTTGCAATAGGAATCACCCTATACTTACTTTCAAGACGTGCCAATGAATATAGAGAATCTGATCTGGAGGCCAGTTACCGGGGAAATTTCATTGAATTATTGTTAATTTTCCCGGGCATGACACCTAGCTAGATCGATTGCTCGTCCCCGAAAACCCCCACATACCAAATTTCATCAAAATTGTTAGAGCCGTTTCCGAGATCCCCGAAATAAATAAATAAATAAGTAAATTAATAAATATAGGTACAAGAATTGCTCGTTTAAATAAATAAATAAATAAATATACAAGAATTCCTCGTTTAAATATTGACTTTTAAACATATATGTTTAAATATATAAGATAATGAGAAATGACAACGTCGAGGGCCTTTGCCAGAGTCAGTGCAGGATGAATTAACCACGGAATAAGGAATTAAACCTTTTAGCAAAAAGAAATCGACGTGACTCGAAAAATGTTTACAATTTTTCACCTTGAATTGTTGTTTTCAATCAATCATTGCTGGCATTTGGCTGGCATTTGGCTGGCATTGTCCAGCGCCAGCGTCACTGTCATGTCCAAGTCATGTCATTGATACAACTCTGCCACAGATAAGTACCTACGTATCCAAATTAATTGCGTCCATGCGTGCAGGACGTAAAGTTTGCGTCGAAACAGGCCAAGTTTTCCTATGGCAAACAAATACAAATAAATAAGTAAACTTCCACTCCTTTTATGTTATCACTTTGAGTCCTCTTTGAGACAAGATAAGATAAGATAATATAATAAGAATAAGTACCTATAGTACAATGTTGGTCGAGAATATGTTGGTTTAGCATATTCTGCCGAAAGTACTGACATTACATTAATAAGGCGTAGATGGCATTGCAAAAGTCCCGCTCTAACACGCGTGAGTTTTCAATTAACCATCCCGCTCTCTACGGAAGCTCAGCGCGTGTTTTTACAAATACAAATTTATTTATTTACTCCGAATAATAGACTCCGAGCAGGATTCGAACCTGCGACTAATCTGACATACGTGGCCAATCGCTCCAGCCTCTGAACTTCCGGAGCAACTACGTTGTTCGTCTCAACATCATTTGATTCCTCTGTGCCGAGGCTCTTCTATTCTAGGTAGATGTCGCTGTACGCCTCTCTAAAGAAGGCGTTGTATGAAGGAACGGTTGAGCAACTTGGTTGCCGACCGTGGTTGCTTCACTTGCTCGGAGGCTACTTAGAGCGATTTGCTGCTTATGCGGCACAGGTTCGAATCCTGCTCCGAGTCCTAATTAAGTACTAAATGTTTCCAATAAATTTTGATATCTTATGGTTTCAATTTCTTTTCAGATTATGTTGTGGTTGGTTATAATTTCAACATATTATACAAAATTAGGCTGATATCGAAAAAGGTGAAATTAAATAAATATATTAAAACCAATTGTGTAAAATATTATACGCACTGCAAGTGTAGCTCGACTTATTTTTCGCACTTGGCCGGGCACTCTACCGCCTATTTAATTTGTTATTTAAAAATTGCCTTACCATATAAACTTTTTACTTAGATAATTTACTAAAACATAATTCGAATAAAAAGAAGATAGTTGTCAAGTGGCAGAAGTCAGTCGTGCTAGCTGGTCTGTCAACGCGCGATGGTTCGGAATACTTATAGTTGGAGTGACCGCGGGTGCGCGTGAGTAGGTAGAGCATGCGGGGAGCGAGAGCGAGAGCGCTGCTGCTGGTGCTGGTGCTGGTGGTGCTGGGCGGCGCGCGCGCCGACGAGCCGCTCGAGGACGAGGTCGAGAGCGCGCCCTTCGCGGTGAGCGCCGCGCGAGCCCTGCTCTGCTCTGCTGCCACTATATATATATATACCAGCCGCCGCGCCGGCACTGCGCGCACATGCTAACCATACACGATCAACTTTACCGTCAAGTTTGCCTCGTGCTTCAAGCGGCGTCCGTGAAACTTGATCGTGTATGTGTATCAGTAGTACCTATGCATGACAAGTCTACTTAAAGGGACTGGAAGCAAAAATTAATTTCCATTCTGCCTACTTGATCAAGCATTGCAGTGTCATGTGAACGTGTGTGTGAGCGGTCAAGTAATGCATTACGTTATTCGGCAAAGAGAAAAATCTGCTATTTGTCAATTTTTTATGGTGTCGGTAAAAATGTTGTACTTAGGATAGGAAATATTTTACGCCCGCAACGAGTAACTGACTGTTGGTAACCAACTTTATGCACACAGTTCTACAATAAATTTATTCTGGTCTGATGCCATTAAAACCAGGTTTTAGAGACGGATCAAGTGTTTGCATGGGACCAACTACAATAGGGTATTTGACACATATTAACATTTATAACACAGTGTCACTTTTTGGATAGTTAGCCATCAAAATATCACAATAAATCGTGAATTATAAAATTTTACCAAAATCTAAAAATATATGAATCATCAAAAACTCAGAAAATTATGTAATTTTTTTTACCGTCCAAAATTCAAATAAATGGTCTCAATAGAATGCTTATGTAAAAATAAAAAATTAATTGTACAGACTTATTTTACGACTAAAACAGCAAAATACTAATTTTCCCATACAAAGGTTGGTCGAATGCTGTGCAAGTGACGTCATTTGCCAGGGCCGATTAGTAGGAGCCTTTTTGAAGGCCGCTAGCGTCGAGCTGGGTTTGTCCCTAATTTTAGCCCTTTATTGTGCTCCAATAGTTGTTGGTCCTATATAGACATTTGATTTGATCGTCTCTAAAAACTGGTTCGATTGGCATTATAAAAAAAAAATAGTCAAATAGCGTATTAGTAGAGCAACACAAAATAGGTAAACGAGGGGCAAAGCAAAGTACAGCACAGCTGCCGAGCACTCTGAAAACACTCCATACTGAATACTGATTGACAATGAAATGTGACGTCACGCACAGTTGTATAGCCTTGTACTAGTGTAGGTACTGCCGTTGTATACAAAAATGAGTAATTTCCCGTTTCGATCTTGAAATATTGCGTTTATGGACATAATTGCCCTATATTTATTCTTTATTGTTACATGGGAATTCTAATCTCTCTAAATCTCTCTTTCTCTCATCATCTCATTCTCATCAAAATCATTTTTGTAATTTTATCTTTTTATAATTGCTTAATTTACTAGTTTTTTTTTTGGAACAAAAAACAGTGACACACAGAGTTTCAGGCTTAGTATGTAAGGTAAACAAATTCTTATGTGTGAGACCAACAACATCGTCCACAAGATATTAGATTAATGATTAAATCTACTGTAGGTATTTAGCGCTGAGTATCTGACAAGGAGTTATGGTAATCATACATAGAAAAAAAAAGAAAAATTAGACAAGGAAATACATTAGTAAGTAGGAAATACATATGTATTAAACTTGTAAAAACTATTAATTTTGACATCTTAACAATTTAAGTAACACATCTTTTTTGAATATAGCTCCCTGTGAGGGCTGGGACAGTCTAATTAGCTGTCGTGGCACAGGTTGTAGGTATAGAACCATTGCATTGCATTGCATCCAAGAGGATGCGCCGCGCCGGTTACATAAGTCAAGTAGTTTGTATTTGTCGAGAAGCTGCTGGTGACTAATAAGTCGTGAGCTTCTACATCTGTTAGTTCTAGTTATTGTAATAATTTGATCATTTTCTATCCAAGCGCCGCGTACGGTTCTAGCGGTTGTAGTAGATAATCTAATACAAACTAATCGCCCAGCCCGAAATATTTGCATCATTTTAAGTAAATTTTGAAAACATTGAGCATGCAACGTCTGTCACTCTATTAGTGACGCCATAGTTTAAACTGATGCACCGGCATCATGCAAACTTGACGGCGAACTTGAACGTGTGTGGTCTATATGGAAGCACTGCCTGCCTACTAGACGCCGCACTGCAGACATGATCGTGTATGTATATAGTTACAACTGAACGGCACGTACGGTACAGTACACGCGTGGTGTGTTGCAGGTAGTGGTGGAGCACGAGGACGGCTGGCGCTGCGGCGGCGCGCTCGTGTCGTTGCGCGCGGCGCTGAGCACCGCGTCGTGCGCGCGCGGCCGCACGCCCGCGCCGCCCGCCGACCTGTGGGCGCGCGCGCCCGGCGCCTTCACCTCCGAGGGCGCGCGGCGTGTCGCGCGCATCGCTGTGCCCATCGAATCGGAGGTTACACACACACTCCATTTCTTCTTCAATAATCTTTTTTTTACAATAACTATCATCCACATTTTGACTTGTAAAAGTGCCATTGCGGCCTAGGTACTTACAGAATACCTAAAGTTCATTTCATTTCATTTCATTTCCAACTCCTGAGTCTCAGACAATTATTGAAATATAATAAACCGTTCACTCACCCAAACCGTGTGATTAATTAAAGACCAGGAGAAATGCGCTGAGATGTATAAATTTTTTGTGGTGCTGATTGGGTCATTTGCTATGCTACCTTTCCACGCTTGGACCCTGGGTCCTAAGAGTGACGGTCGTGGATGTACGATTTTTTTTTTTAAATTACCCAAAATCTGACATTCGAAGACCCATTACTTTTTTAGGGTTCAGTAGCCAGAATCTCAAAAACGGAACCCTTATAGATTCGTCATGTCTGTCTGTCTGTCCGTCCGTATGTCACAGCCGGTTTACTCGGAGACTACAAGTACTACAATTATGAAATTTGGTAGGAATCCTCCAATATTGCAGATCTATGTTTCGCACTCTAATGAACTTTGATGACAGTATAAGCCAAAAACTGAAAAAAGTGACACTATTTCCAAGATGGCGGCCAAAGTTGTGGCGCTGGAGGGCCAAAAATTTTAGGTTACCATGGCTAATATTGTCCTTTACAACATACCAAAAAACCATATCAATCGGACCTCTTTTAAAGTACCAGAGCATCGATTTACTAAATGTACTACGAAAAATTTTGTATGGGCTGCACCTTTTCCGGTATACCGTACTTCTGGCTCAAATTTCGATCCGTATTCTGCAGGGCCCAAACCCTCTGATAACGTTGTCACCCCAACTGTTACATGATTTGCCGCTTGCATTTTTTAGAGACGCCTTTTCCAATTCTGTTCCTGCTCTAATATACAAGAAGATATATAATTTAGGAAAAAACTTTAAAAAAATCTTACCTCCATGACCGTCACGCTTAGGACCCGGGGTCCAAGGGTAGAAAGGTAGCAAATGACCCAACCAGCACCCCAAAAATTTTTGACGGCCCATGTACCGAACACCCTGTATGTGTATGTCTTCTTGACAGGTCATACACATAACTACAAGATTTGCCTTCTTCGCTAACTGCGCATGGGCTTGTCAGTAACGTAATAACGCACGCATTTGAATTGAAAACACTTGGCTACCAATCGAGCTGTTTTAATGTAAGTATGCACAGGGTACGGTAGAGTACGCGAACTGGGGCGAGGGCGCGTGGCTGGGCGCGGCGCTGGACGTGGCGCTGTTGGAGCTGGAGGCGCCGTTCGGCGCGGCGGCGCGCGCGCGCCCCATCCTCATGGCGGCGGGCGGCGAGTGCGCGGCGGCGCGCTCGTGCCTCGCCGTGCGCACGCCCGCGCACGCCGCCGCGCCGCTGCGCGTCGGCAACGCCACGCTCGCGCCGCCCAACGTGTGCGCCGACGCCGCGCCGCACTGGAGCGCTGTCGCTAAAACCGTTATTTGCCTCACCGGACCGCAGTTCTGCCCGGTTAGAAGCAATTTTCAAACGTTTGTCGTTTTGTTATGTCCGACTGAATGTGTGCACGGTCGCCATCCAATAAAATGTAAGGGAGGCGGATAATCTAGACACGCGGCAGCGTGTCAAGTCAAAGTTCAAAAAAAAGAACTGGCGACGCAGCGGCCGTGTGTTTATTACACTAACCATTTGGTGGCACTTTTGACCCCTACGTAACTCAAAATCAATTGAACGGACACATGAAATTTGGTACGTTTAATAAGATCCTCAAGGCTAACCAGATTCCCAAATTTCATGAATATAGCTCAATCGGTTATTAAGATACAAACATCTAAAAATAGGATTTTTTTAGACTAGGATTAATGAGGAATAATCCAAAACCTAACCCACTTCCAGGTGAACTAGCAAGTTGAAATTTGGCATCGAGCTGGGTAATGTTACGAACCTGAGAAACATAAACAGTGTTTTTTTTACGATTTGTATTATTTTCCAAATAACATTTTTTATATACACACTAAGCGCCTATTGATTTTGTACTGGCAAAAATGTATAAATGTTATCTGAACCGTATATTATATTACAGTCAGTACTGAGCAAAATTTCTGAACAAAAAGTAATGATATTCTATCAAAACATAAATATGAAATGAGAGCCAAGTTCAATATTAAGAATATGCGTCGTTATTGACTTCGCCAACAAAAGAATTGATATCTATATGGGTGCCAAGTTTTGCGTAGAAAATCCGGAAACTTGAGATGTAATTCAAGGTCAAGATTTTGACTTGGCTAGTTTTTTTTTAGTTTAGAAAAATACCATAGACAAATATAATATAGCATGTACGTAAAAACCAGCCAAGTCAAAATCTTGACCTTGAATTACATCTCAAGTTTCCGGATTTTCTACGCAAAACTTGGCACCCATATAGTTATCAATTCTTTTGTTGGCGAAGTCAATAACGATGTATATTCTTAATATTGAACTTGGCTCTCATTTCACATTTATGTTTTGATAGGATAATAATTAATCAGAAGATTAGTCGAGGGAAAAATTCCATTTAGGTACCTATTTAACTTGTTTCGGTTAAAGCTAATCTTTAACTGAGCGCCCCTCCAGTGTCATTCCGCTCACGTAGTAGATAATATAGTCCCATTTATAGTGAAAATAGGTGCAATAAAAATAAACTCACAGATGGCAACAATCATCTAATACTTACTTAGGATTATCTATACTTAAGAAGGAGGAGTCATTAGGTTCCGTATTTTATTTTATTTTAAGATTGGTTTCACTTTACACTTTATACTACTTAGGTTTACCCATTAGAAAGAAAAGAGGAAACAATGAAACTTTTCTGTTTCTACAAATGTATGTAATAAAAGATACTATACGATCTGTTCGATTTTGCGAGCGGCCGGTTTTTAACTGTGAAAAACTTTCGTAAAATGTCTTTGTTTATTTATAATATACCTAGTTGTAAACTGTGTGTGTTCAGAGCGATTGGGGCGTTGGCGTGGTGTGCGCGGGCAAGTTGTGTGGCGTGCTGTCGCGGTCGGCGTCGGCGTCGGTGGAGGCGGTCGGCGCGGGCGCGGCGGCGCCGGGCTGTGGCACCACGCACGCGGCGCAGGACGTGCCCAGCTGGCGCGCCTTCGTGCACTGCGCGCAGTTGCGGCGACATTGCGGCCGGTACCGTACCGTACCGACATATAGACACAACACAATACATATCGGTGCTCTTTATCTACACCAGCGAGCGGTTGCTGATTCGATACTTGCCCAGCCCGCAAGATAATCTCGACGAAATAATAATGCTCCATCGTAAAACCCAATGTTGACACTTGGCGTAATTTTTTACACACGGTAGCTTAGAGATGTTTTAGTTTAGCATCATCATCATCCTCCTAGCGTTATCCCAGTACAGTTGCATCCTGAAGGATGCCTGGGGTCCGCTACCTAATCCCAAGATTTGGCGTAGGCACTAGTTTTTACGAAAGCGACTGCCATCTGACCTTCCAACCCCAAGGGGAAACTAGACCTTATTGGGATTAGGCTTTGTCAAGTGAGTGGGCAACTTGACTGTTAGAAGTTCTCAAACCGCCCGAAGGCCTCCAACTCGGCTTAACGACTGCTGCCATAGACAGCAACCGGGATCAACGGCTTAACGTGCCTTCCAAAGCACGGGAGCGCTCAGTTAGTAACCACTCAAAGCGGTCACCCATCCAAGTCCTGACCGCTGCCCACGTTGCTTAACCTTAGCAAGCGCAAGCGGTTCGCAAGCGCCGCTGGGCCACGAGCGCTCATGTTTTAGTTTAGCATAAAATGTATTTACTTGAAAATCAAGAGCATGTGTGTATGTGTTGGCAGAGATAACTGCGCGTCGGTGTGCAGCGAGCGCATGCTGCTTGAGCAGCCCGAGGCGGGGCGCAGCACCCGCGAGCCCCCGCCCCCGCGCCCTCCCCCGCGCCTGTACAGCCCTGTCGAAGGTACCTGCGTCCACCAGCGAATCCAACGAGATGGTGGTCTACTACCTCGACTCGACAACACTTCGCTCTTTCCTCGACCACATGCCATCTCCGAATCCTTGACGCTCTATCTTATATCTTTAAACGAGCAATTCTTGTATATTTATTTATTTATATATTTATTTCGAGGATCTCGGAAACGGCTCTAACGATTTCGATGAAATTTGGTATGTGGGGGTTTTCGGGGACGAGCAATCGATCTAGCTAGGTCTCATGCCCGGGAAAACTCCGAGCAAAACTCGGCCGCCCAGATATTGTTGTCTTTAAGCACTAGAATGACGCAAAGATGTAGTTTTTCCACCTTGCCGTGGTTTCCTCACACGTAGGTACGCTCTTTGCAGCTATTGCCGAGCCGAGAAACCGAGAGAGCGAAAACAAATAAACGAGAAAAGAAGGAAATAAAAACCGACTCAATGATCATTTTGTAGGCTAGAAATGCAAAGTTGCGTGGATTGAATTAGAGGAGTGGAAAACAAGTCATTCATAAAACATTATTATCATTTTTTGAAATGCATTGTCAGTCACGATGTTAACAAAATTATACACCTCCAGATGACGACACAATAGCCAAAGTGACACCGTACAGCACGCCGCTAACTCAAAATGAGATGAAGACGGATATGGAGGGCGAGGAGCGGCGCGCGGGCGCGGCGCCGGGCGCGCCCACGCGCACCTCGTCCGCCGTGCCGCCGTCACCACCGCCCGCCAAGGACGCGGCCTCCACCGCCGGCAGGATGGCGCACTTCGAATTCGAACCCTACCGGGCCGACTTCAAGGTAGGCTCGCGGATTTGTCCTGCTGTCACAATCACAACTCACAGTGGATAGTGCGTAATCGTCCTAGAGGTCCACTGCTTACCTGAGACCGCGCGAAAGGGTAGCAGAAGGCAGGGACACTTCAACGTCTCCCCTCTTCCTCTTACCCTTGTCCCGGCTCAGACGGGGACTCATTACGAAGGTCGATCTATAGAACTTCTAAGAGAGACCCCACACTAGCGTGTTTTGAGCGTCGGCGTCCTGCCAGCGCCAGCGCTCGCGCAGCGCCGAGTCGCCGACGCAACTGTGCCCGACGCCAGCCGCGGCTATTGAGCGTCAGCGGCCCACGCAGCGATTCCCATCAAGAAACACTGCTTGTTGACAAGTAGAGCAGGAACAGAATTGGAAAAGGCGTCTCTAAAAAATGCAAGCGGCAAGTCATGTAACAGCAGACCCTGCAGAATACGGATCAGCCTGTCGCCATCTCGAAATTTGAGCCGGAAGTACGGTATACCGGAAAAGGTGCAGCCCATACGAAATTTTTCGTAGTACATTTAGTAAATCGTTGCTCTGGTACTTTAAAAGAGGTCCGATTGATATGGTTTTTTGGTATGTTGTAAAGGACAATATTGGCCATGGTAACCTAAAATTTTCGGCCTTCTAGCGCCATAAGTTTGGCCGCCATCTTGGAAATAGTGTCACTTTTTTCAGTTTTTTGCTTATACTGTCATCAAAGTTCATTCGAGTGCTAAACATAGTTCTGCAATATTGTAGAATACAATATTTGCTAAAACTTTTAGGTACAAAGATTTTTTCCATGACCCCTAGGGACGAAGATATGACAGGAGATATCATTAAAAATTGCCACTTTTTTCTAGTTTTCCTCTCATGTTTACATTTTAAGTGCATTTTAGCGCTAACTATAGTTCGGAAATATTGTAGCTCACAAAATTTGCTACAACTTTTGTATTGAAATATTTTTTCATAGAAAAAATCTTTGTAGTCAAAAGTTTTAGCAAATTTTGTGTTTTACAATATTGCCAAACCATGTTTAGCACTAAAATGAACTATAACGACAGTACAAGCAAAAACCTGAAAAATGTGACAGATTTTCCAAGATGGCGGAGAAAGACGTGGAGCTGGAGTGTCAAACATTTCGGGATACGATGACAAATATTGTTCTTTACGGCATATCAAAAATCCATAACAATCGGACCATAGTTAGAGTACCGGACCAACGATTTACCAAATGTACAACGAAAAAATGTGTATGGGCTGCACCTTTTCCGATATAACATTTTTCCGACTCAAATTTGGGGCTGGCGACAGGCAGATCCGTATTCTGGAGGGTCTAACTCTAAACCCTCTGATTACGTTTTCACCCCAACTGTTACACGACTTGCTTCTTGCATTCTACTTCTTCAAAAATGGGCCTACTCTAAAGCACGTCCGATCAAGAAAAACGATTACTAAGTACCTATTAAAAAAAAAAGTAGACGTCGACGGCATTGGAAAAGTCCTTCGTGGAGCTATCGAATTAATGAAATCTATTATTTCGTATTATATATATAGTGCCATCAATTACATACACTGGCACTGGAACAGCTTGCAGTATCCGTCGCAGCGCCGTTGAGTGGGTGGATAAAGCTGGGTTCCCACGGCCCGTTGTTTCACGGATCTGACCGCGCCTACAGATCGTGGGAATGGTGAGGCCTGTCGTCATTCGTTCGATCCGTCGGGAGTCGGAGCCGCACAGGCGTCCACAGCCGTGGTCAGTCCACGGGCCGGGGGAACCCGGCTTAAGACTCTGACGCTCGATAAACATTGACGCTGCGCAAAAGTTGCTTCGCCGCTGCTCGGGCGCCGGCAAAACGCCGACGCTGAAAAGACGCTAAATAGGTATCTCTAAATGTGGTGCAGTCCGGCGAGTACGGCGACAACGGCGCGAGCTACGAGGAGCGCGAGGAGACGCCGACGCGCACGCCGGCGCCGCCGACGCCCGCGCCGGGCTCCACGAACGTGCCCGAGGCGCTGGTGAGCCCGCGCGCGCCGCTCAGCGCGCCGCCCGCGTCCGCGCCCGTCGCCGAGCGCCGCGCCATACCCGCGGACAGCGACGCCAGAAATAGTACGGCACACGTCCATCGGAATACGCTCACACCATATTTTTGTATTTTTTTATTTGGTATTAATAATAGATGATTATTAAAATTGTACTCTCTTACCAATTGCTTCTTTTTGTCCCAAAAATCACACAATTTTTTGAAACTCAAAAAAATGTTTTTTTTTTTTAGGTTTTTTTGGTATCCTATAAGTACCTACTAACATTATAACAATACTTTTTGTTTTTTTTTTTTTTTAAATAATAATACTTGAATAAGAAAGATTAAACGTTTGTTACTTAATCAGGCAGAAACGGCTGAACCGATTATGAAGAAACTTGTTAATACTTACAACGAGTTTATAGCCTGGATCAACTTGTAAGATACATTTAACCAACATTTAACCAAAGCATTTAACCCTTACAGGGATAAGTTTGCCTTTGTACATGTATAATCTGTTTTGTCTGTATTTTTTTCCTTCTGTCTTGTGTACAATAAAGTATTTACATACATACATATTAACCCTTTGAACGCCAAGAACCTATAAAGCGGTCGTGTGTCGTCGTGCCCACCACGCCAACAACCACTAAAAAGGTCGGAGTGAAGGTGTACTTTGATCATGAATAAAATCTATTATGAATTGTTCTTATTTGTTTTTATTGGTTTAAACGTTACATCAATAATTCAACAGTGCTTGGCGTGGTGGGCACGACGACACACGATCACGTTGCGTTGGCGTTCAAAGGGTTAAATCCGAAAATCATAGAAGGTATGAAATAGGGAGTGGAAATTTACGCGGACGCAGTGGTGGGTAAATGCTAGTGGCATCAATAAATAGAGTAAACATTACGCTTCCGCTGCGGAGCGAGGCCGAGTCTCGGAAGCGTACTTGACGGTACTTGGGCTTGCCCGTGCCGTACCCGTGCCGTGCCCGGTAAGTAACAAGGTGACGAGCTGGAACAACACCGTAGGATAGGATTTAGTCAACTTTAGTCCATAGCACAGCTTTAGTTTTTCGCGAGCGCCGCATTACGCGTCCTAACTTCCCCGGACAGGCGTGATCTATAAAAGCATTTCCCCACGTAAAAAGGTGTTAGGTATGTGGTTAAAATATAATCTGGGGGCACGGCAGTGCCCCCGCCAAGTCGAGCGCGAAGCAAACACTGCCGTACCATCCTTTACTGGAACCATTTCGCCGCATTTTCAAGCCCCTATTTGAGAACCTCTGGATAAGACCAGAACGCAGAAATTTTCGACATCCAGTAAGCTATAATCACATACCTAAAATCCAAAATTTCAAGTCTGTAGGTCATTTAGTTCCGAAGTTAAGCGAAAGCAAAGTTTCGCATTTTTGAAACTCACACACTCATAATCATAAGAATAGAACTAGTACTTCCCATAAACTCAGAGAGCTGAAATTTGGACCAGAGTTAGGGTTTAATGGCCAGATAAATGGAAAACTATAAAATCTGGAGTACCTGGTGACCCTGACAAGAAACACAAACTGCATAAGTAAGTTTGTAATTCTATACAAAATACATGCGATTACAAAGTTACTTTTGCAGTTTGAATGTTCGTTACAAGAAGTCTTACCTCTTCTTCTTCTTCCTGCCCTTGTCCCAGTTCATCTGGGGTCGGGCCTCCTTGTGCATCGGCGCCAGGATATTCTATCCCGGGTTGTCACTGGCGAAAGCTTCTGGGCTTTTAAATCCCTCTCGACAATTGACCACCAAGTGGCTGGTGGCCTGCCTCTTCCTCTGGGTCGTGTATTGATGTTAAGAACAGTCTTCACGGAGTAGTTGTCGTCACGGCGCATTATGTGACCATACCACCGGAGTCTGCTTTCTCTGAGCTTTTCAGCTATGGGGGCCACTTTAAACGATCCCCTGACGTGTTCGTTGCGTATCCTGTCCAAGCGTGTAACGCCTCCGGCCCATCTAAGCATCTTCATCTCTGCCGTGTGCAGTTGTTGCTCGTGCTTTTTGAGGGCTGTCCAGCATTCTGCGCCATAGAGCAGAACAGGTCTCACGGCCGTTTTGTATAGTTTGCCCTTAGTTTTTATTGGCATTCTGGTGTCGCATAAAACTCCAGATAAGGAGCGCCATTTTAACCAGGCTGTGTTTACTCGGTGGTCTACGTCATCTTCTATTCTGGCATCAGGCGTCAGTATGGATCCTAGGTATTTGAAGCGAGTAGCTTTTGGGAGTGTTGTGTTATCGATATATATCTTACAGTTTAATTCTTCAGTACCACCCAAATCGCATTCCATATATTCGGTTTTTGTACGACTGATACGAAGACCGTGCTTTTCGAGTCCTTTAAACCAGGTATTAAATGTAAGTTGAAGCTCCGATGCTGACTTTGCTGCTAACACGATATCGTCTGCATACAACATACACCACGGGATCTCGGATTGTAACTCCCTAGTAACGTAATCCATGCTTAGGTTGAAAAGTAGAGGGCTGAGTGCCGATCCCTGATGGACGCCTACTTTCACTTGAAATGGTTCAGTGACACCAGCTGGACTTCTAATCCGCGTGATACTCCCATTGTACATATCACGAACTAAAGATATATAGTTTTCGGGTACATTCTGGGCTCGCATTGCTTGCCACACGAGACTTCTAGGGATCCTATCAAATGCCTTTTCCAGGTCTATGAACGCAAAATAGAGGTTCTCTTTGTTCATTCTGCATTTCTCCATCAGTATGCGAATGGTTTGGATGGCTTCTGCAGTTGATCTGCCCGCTGTGAATCCGAACTGATTTTGTGTCGTGTGTGTTAGGGAAGTTAGACGAGCACTTATTACTCGTTCCCATAATTTCAGAGTGTGGGACGTTAATTTGATGCCTCTGTAGTTATTGCACTCCGCGACATCGCCTTTGTTCTTATAAACAGGACAGAGGTAACTCGACCGCCACGAATTTGGTATTTTAGCTTCTGCAAGAATTTTATTGAACAGCGCCGTGAGCCAAGGTAGTGCATTCTCCCGCAGCAGTTTCCAAATATCTACAGGTACTTCATCAGGCCCGTGGGCCTTGTGAAACTCCATTTTGCGTAATGCCTTCGATATTTCTTGCGGCTGAATGCAATCTAGCGGGCCTGCTGAAGGTGATAGTGCCGGCAGTTCTTCGCTAGGGAACTCTTCGTTTAGTAGGTGATCATAGTACGATCTCCATCTCTTATTGATATCTTTATCTGAAGTCAAGAGTCTACCTTGACCATCCTTAATATATTTATTGCATTTTATATCAAGTGTAGCTTTGTGCCGCTGTCTGGCTATCTTGAATATCGCGTTATCCGTCGGCGCGTTATCGAGTTTCTCGTAGAAGTCCTGCCTTGAGAGTGCTCTTGCTTGGGCAACTGCCGATTTAGCGATGGTTTTCATGGTCTTGTACTTCTCACGGTCATCGTCAAGATTCGATCCCTGCCAGGTCTTAAATGCGTCGCGTTTTGCTTTGATGATATGTTTGATATCGCTGTTCCACCATGTTGTGTCTTTGTTTGTTACCAGTCCCCCTCGGGCGACTCCTAGAGCGACCCTTGATTTGCTCTGGCAGAAACGTTCGTTACAAGAAGTCTTACCTGAAAAGAAAAAAGAAGGACTGCCTACAAAAAGAGATGAGATCCCATCAAAAACATTACATGTAAAAAGATGCCAGTCTCGCAACACAGTTCTTCTACAACAAAAAGTAATGATATGTAATGTTAAACCAAGTCGGTTATATTTTAGTCAATAGCACCGGAGGGGTGTCCACAGAACAAGATTTCCACCGACTTGCATCGTCGGCATTTTTTTTTTTTTTAAATATATAAAATGGCTTGGCCATCGCACGGCTACATAATGGCAAAAGAACAATCGTCAGCTGATTATTAAAATATTCCTAATTAAACATAGCGCCCTAATGACATGCAGCTTGAGCGAGTTTGAGCGATACACATGTATAAGTAAAGCGTTGTGTGCGATGGCCAAGTCATTCTATATATTTAAAAAAATAAAGTAATGCCGACGATGCAAGTCGGTGGAAATCTTGTTCTGTGGACACCCCTCCGGTGCTATTGACTAAAATATAACCGACTTGGTTTAACATTACATATCATTACTTTTTTGTTGTAGAAGAACTGTGTTGCGAGACTGGCATCTTTTTACATGTAATGTTTTTGATGGGATGTACATTGTCACCAAACTTCAAGTTCGTAGGTCAATGGGAAGTTACAAAATTCTTTTGTAACAGACGTCAGACGAACGGACGAACATATGAGTGACAGTAATAGGGTTCCGTTTGGACCCTTCGCGTACGGAACCCTTTAATTGGCGTGACGTGAAAAATAGAGTGTATAACTCGTCCATAAAACCCATTTTACACTCGATTTTATATCCACCCTCGCTCGCAAGCTGGCTCGTGTAAAATGGTGCATTTTATGCACTTGTTGTACAATCTACTATAGTTGTTGTACCGTATGGTGCGAATTTTGTTTTTCGAAAAGAAGGGTTATAGGGTGTCTTGACGGTGGATTTTAATGAAATTTGGTACACGCGTTCTACATGATGTGGTCCATATTTTCCTTAAACATTGTTGCCCCTCCAATACCTCCCTTCGGGTAGTAATAGAGGGTTGAAAGTGAAATTGTTGAATTTATCACCGTTTTTATTTTTTTACTCGAAAAGTACAAAACCCACGTGAATTTCGTGTTAGATTTGTCATATTGATTTTTAATTCCGCATATATGTGTATTTTTTTCATCTCTCTACGTGCACAAACAAAAAAGTTAAGGCCGGGTTGAATCGTATTTTGAAAAAAAAAAACAACGGGTTGCACTCCGGGAGTGCCGGCAGAAGTGAAAACTTAATAAAGATAGTAAATGGGTCATTGTCAGATTTAGGTGCGCGTCTTTTCGGTGGACAAGGACATGCCAAAAGTTAAGGGCTACAAAGCTTAATTTTCGATTGATCTGATAACCCGCATAATCTGTAATTCCGTGTCTATAAATCCATGTAATAAAAACGTAAATTACATGCACACAAGCCGTTAACTACGAGTATTGTCCACCGAATGGACAACTTTTGTTTTTCCGACTGACAATGACCCAAATAACAAAGATATTCATATCGGTATCCGTATCCGTACTCATACTCATGTTCATATTCATATTTGCATAATCCATTTACATATATACATAATATGTCCCGAGTATCATTGTGTCTTACGCATCTAAGATCAGGGGCCTGTACCACAAGCGTACAATTCGACAAATTTGTGAACTTTTTCTATGGAAAATTGTACAATTTTGTCAAATTGTAGAGTTGTAAAGTTTTGTAGTATAGGGGCCAGCTGAGTTTAGCTGAGTTGACACCTCCTAACATCGCAATCACGATTACTAGGAGCGGTCAACTAGCTGGTCTTAGAATCTTAGAATCTGTCGCGAGTTCAACAAATTTTCCCCAGTACAAAAGTGCTCAGCGCCGCAAAAGAAGTTTTCACTTCAAAAATTGTAAGCAATACTACCTATTTCCCATTTTTATTTCTTTAGATTCGTTGAGTGTGCTCAGGAACTCCATGAGCTCATACCGCCTTCCCCCTTCTTCCATCAGATATCCAGACAACGTACGACTGGCTACTTTCATTACCTGGTCGAAATCATCTTTTTTTTATAATGTGTACTGGTTTGGTATTCGAATGGCGTATGTAGGTACTTCCGAGTTCAAATAACCTGGACCTTTTTAAGGTACGAGTGAATCTTCTGGGTGAGCTCGCATCACCGTCGGCCTCATTTTCAATTTAAAAAAATATATATGACTGGTTCGAATTTGGCGTTTATTTAAGAAAATTTAATTTAGCTGTTTGCTCTAAGGAAGAACGAAGAACCCAAAGGTGTATTTTGTTTTTTTTTTTTTTTTTTTTATTATAGGTTAGGTTAGGTTAGGTTAGGTTAGGTTAGGTTAGGTTAGGTTAGGTTAGGTTAGGTTAGGTTAGGTTAGGTTAGGTTAGGTTAGGTTAGGTTAGGTTAGGTTAGGTTAGGTTAGGTTAGGTTAGGTTAGGTTGGGGCGCTATGTCAGGTAACCTCCTCGAGTGTCTGGGCTCTACCAATTCCCCTTGATCCGGTTGATCCGCGGGAAAGGGAAGAGCCCAGGCCGGTGCGCCCTGGAGGCAACGGCAGGTGATCATTTAGTGAACCCTAAGTGATCGCCTGCTGATGCTACCGATAACCTGACACGGGGGGGATGGGGGGTTCCGCATCAGGGAGTCGCAAGGCTCCCCAGGTGCGGCGGCGAGGGACAGGCGGGGTAGGGGCGTTTGTCCTCCCGTAGCCTGTTTGGGGGGCACTGCGGACAGGGTAACTAAGGACCTGTGCCGTTGCGAGGTGGCTGCTCCGATTCCGGTTGGCAGAGGGCCTAGAACCGGATCGGATGCGGCGTGGTTGCGGGGTAGGGGCATTTGTCCTCCCGCGGCCTCTTGAGGGGTGCTACGGGGTAGGGGCGTATGTCCTCCCGTAGCGGTGTTGCACCGGGGTAGGGGTATTTGCCCTCCCGGTGCCTTGAGGGTGGGACCGGAACACCGTGTGTCTGGTGCCGGTCCCGGGCCTCCCCGGGGGTGTATTAGGGACGCCAGTGAGGGAAAGCACGCTGTCCATGCTGCAGTGTGCTTTTTCGGTGAGGGTTCGCCCGAGGGCGAAGGTGCCGGTGATGTCGTGGTAGAATGTACGATCCCACGGCATCACCACTAAGGCACGAGAGGGCAGCATCCCAGAGTTTTAGTGGGTAGGCTAGTCCCTTCTGGACTGGAGAGCCCCACATAACCAATGCGTAATTTCTGGTTCTCCCCCGGAGCCTTAGGTTACGTATTGGTATGCAGTTTCATGCATTTCTCTGGGTCAAAAAAAAAAAAAAAAAAAAAAGGTTAGGTTAGGTTAGGTTAGGTTAGGTTAGGTTAGGTTAGGTTAGGTTAGGTTAGGTTAGGTTAGGTTAGGTTAGGTTAGGTTAGGTTAGGTTAGGTTAGGTTAGGTTAGGTTAGGTTAGGTTAGGTTAGGTTAGGTTAGGTTAGGTTAGGTTAGGTTAGGTTAGGTTAGGTTAGGTTAGGTTAGGTTAGGTTAGGTTAGGTTAGGTTAGGTTAGGTTAGGTTAGGTTAGGTTAGGTTAGGTTAGGTTAGGTTAGGTTAGGTTAGGTTAGGTTAGGTTAGGTTAGGTTAGGTTAGGTTAGGTTAGGTTAGGTTAGGTTAGGTTAGGTTAGGTTAGGTTAGGTTAGGTTAGGTTAGGTTAGGTTAGGTTAGGTTAGGTCGCTATGTCAGGTAACCTCCTCGAGTGTCTGGGCTCTACCAATTCCCCTTGATCCGGTTGATCCGCGGGAAAGGGAAGAGCCCAGGCCGGTGCGCCCTGGAGGCAACGGCAGGTGATCATTTAGTGAACCCTAAGTGATCGCCTGCTGATGCTACCGATAACCTGACACGGGGGGGATGGGGGGTTCCGCATCAGGGAGTCGCAAGGCTCCCCAGGTGCGGCGGCGAGGGACAGGCGGGGTAGGGGCGTTTGTCCTCCCGTAGCCTGTTTGGGGGGCACTGCGGACAGGGTAACTAGGGACCTGTGCCGTTGCGAGGTGGCTGCTCCGATTCCGGTTGGCAGAGGGCCTAGAACCGGATCGGATGCGGCGTGGTTGCGGGGTAGGGGCATTTGTCCTCCCGCGGCCTCTTGAGGGGTGCTACGGGGTAGGGGCGTATGTCCTCCCGTAGCGGTGTTGCACCGGGGTAGGGGTATTTGCCCTCCCGGTGCCTTGAGGGTGGGACCGGAACACCGTGTGTCTGGTGCCGGTCCCGGGCCTCCCCGGGGGTGTATTAGGGACGCCAGTGAGGGAAAGCACGCTGTCCATGCTGCAGTGTGCTTTTTCGGTGAGGGTTCGCCCGAGGGCGAAGGTGCCGGTGATGTCGTGGTAGAATGTACGATCCCACGGCATCACCACTAAGGCACGAGAGGGCAGCATCCCAGAGTTTTAGTGGGTAGGCTAGTCCCTTCTGGACTGGAGAGCCCCACATAACCAATGCGTAATTTCTGGTTCTCCCCCGGAGCCTTAGGTTACGTATTGGTATGCAGTTTCATGCATTTCTCTGGGTCAAAAAAAAAAAAAAAAAAAAAAAAAAAAAAAAAGGTTAGGTTAGGTTAGGTTAGGTTAGGTTAGGTTAGGTTAGGTTAGGTTAGGTTAGGTTAGGTTAGGTTAGGTTGGGGCGCTATGTCAGGTAACCTCCTCGAGTGTCTGGGCTCTACCAATTCCCCTTGATCCGGTTGATCCGCGGGAAAGGGAAGAGCCCAGGCCGGTGCGCCCTGGAGGCAACGGCAGGTGATCATTTAGTGAACCCTAAGTGATCGCCTGCTGATGCTACCGATAACCTGACACGGGGGGGATGGGGGGTTCCGCATCAGGGAGTCGCAAGGCTCCCCAGGTGCGGCGGCGAGGGACAGGCGGGGTAGGGGCGTTTGTCCTCCCGTAGCCTGTTTGGGGGGCACTGCGGACAGGGTAACTAGGGACCTGTGCCGTTGCGAGGTGGCTGCTCCGATTCCGGTTGGCAGAGGGCCTAGAACCGGATCGGATGCGGCGTGGTTGCGGGGTAGGGGCATTTGTCCTCCCGCGGCCTCTTGAGGGGTGCTACGGGGTAGGGGCGTATGTCCTCCCGTAGCGGTGTTGCACCGGGGTAGGGGTATTTGCCCTCCCGGTGCCTTGAGGGTGGGACCGGAACACCGTGTGTCTGGTGCCGGTCCCGGGCCTCCCCGGGGGTGTATTAGGGACGCCAGTGAGGGAAAGCACGCTGTCCATGCTGCAGTGTGCTTTTTCGGTGAGGGTTCGCCCGAGGGCGAAGGTGCCGGTGATGTCGTGGTAGAATGTACGATCCCACGGCATCACCACTAAGGCACGAGAGGGCAGCATCCCAGAGTGCACGAGAGGGCAGCATCCCAGAGTTTTAGTGGGTAGGCTAGTCCCTTCTGGACTGGAGAGCCCCACATAACCAATGCGTAATTTCTGGTTCTCCCCCGGAGCCTTAGGTTACGTATTGGTATGCAGTTTCATGCATTTCTCTGGGTCAAAAAAAAAAAAAAAAAAAAGGTTAGGTTAGGTTAGGTTAGGTTAGGTTAGGTTAGGTTAGGTTAGGTTAGGTTAGGTTAGGTTAGGTTAGGTTAGGTTAGGTTAGGTTAGGTTAGGTTAGGTTAGGTTAGGTTAGGTTAGGTTAGGTTAGGTTAGGTTAGGTTAGGTTAGGTTAGGTTAGGTTAGGTTAGGTTAGGT
This sequence comes from Cenopis cana, assembly GCA_951800055.1. NCBI lineage: Eukaryota > Metazoa > Arthropoda > Insecta > Lepidoptera > Tortricidae > Cenopis > Cenopis cana. Next base: position 18,964,224 of record OX637487.1, read on the forward strand.
TAGGTTAGGTTAGGTTAGGTTAGGTTAGGTTAGGTTGGGGCGCTATGTCAGGTAACCTCCTCGAGTGTCGGGGCTCTACCAATTCCCCTTGATCCGGTTGATCCGCGGGAAAGGGAAGAGCCCAGGCCGGTGCGCCCTGGAGGCAACGGCAGGTGATCATTTAGTGAACCCTAAGTGATCGCCTGCTGATGCTACCGATAACCTGACACGGGGGGGATGGGGGGTTCCGCATCAGGGAGTCGCAAGGCTCCCCAGGTGCGGCGGCGAGGGACAGGCGGGGTAGGGGCGTTTGTCCTCCCGTAGCCTGTTTGGGGGGCACTGCGGACAGGGTAACTAGGGACCTGTGCCGTTGCGAGGTGGCTGCTCCGATTCCGGTTCGCAGAGGGCCTAGAACCGGATCGGATGCGGCGTGGTTGCGGGGTAGGGGCATTTGTCCTCCCGCGGCCTCTTGAGGGGTGCTACGGGGTAGGGGCGTATGTCCTCCCGTAGCGGTGTTGCACCGGGGTAGGGGTATTTGCCCTCCCGGTGCCTTGAGGGTGGGACCGGAACACCGTGTGTCTGGTGCCGGTCCCGGGCCTCCCCGGGGGTGTATTAGGGACGCCAGTGAGGGAAAGCACGCTGTCCATGCTGCAGTGTGCTTTTTCGGTGAGGGTTCGCCCGAGGGCGAAGGTGCCGGTGATGTCGTGGTAGAATGTACGATCCCACGGCATCACCACTAAGGCACGAGAGGGCAGCATCCCAGAGTTTTAGTGGGTAGGCTAGTCCCTTCTGGACTGGAGAGCCCCACATAACCAATGCGTAATTTCTGGTTCTCCCCCGGAGCCTTAGGTTACGTATTGGTATGCAGTTTCATGCATTTCTCTGGGTCAAAAAAAAAAAAAAAAAAAAGGTTAGGTTAGGTTAGGTTAGGTTAGGTTAGGTTAGGTTAGGTTAGGTTAGGTTAGGTTAGGTTAGGTTAGGTTAGGTTAGGTTAGGTTAGGTTAGGTTAGGTTAGGTTAGGTTAGGTTAGGTTAGGTTAGGTTAGGTTAGGTTAGGTTAGGTTAGGTTAGGTTAGGTTAGGTTAGGTTAGGTTAGGTTAGGTTAGGTTAGGTTAGGTTAGGTTAGGTTAGGTTAGGTTAGGTTAGGTTAGGTTAGGTTAGGTTAGGTTAGGTTAGGTTAGGTTAGGTTAGGTTAGGTTAGGTTAGGTTAGGTTAGGTTAGGTTAGGTTAGGTTAGGTTAGGTTAGGTTAGGTTAGGTTAGGTTAGGTTAGGTTAGGTTAGGTTAGGTTAGGTTAGGTTAGGTTAGGTTAGGTTAGGTTAGGTTAGGTTAGGTTAGGTTAGGTTAGGTTAGGTTAGGTTAGGTTAGGTTAGGTTAGGTTAGGTTAGGTTAGGTTAGGTTAGGTTAGGTTAGGTTAGGTTAGGTTAGGTTAGGTTAGGTTAGGTTAGGTTAGGTTAGGTTAGGTTAGGTTAGGTTAGGTTAGGTTAGGTTAGGTTAGGTTAGGTTAGGTTAGGTTAGGTTAGGTTAGGTTAGGTTAGGTTAGGTTAGGTTAGGTTAGGTTAGGTTAGGTTAGGTTAGGTTAGGTTAGGTTAGGTTAGGTTAGGTTAGGTTAGGTTAGGTTAGGTTAGGTTAGGTTAGGTTAGGTTAGGTTAGGTTAGGTTAGGTTAGGTTAGGTTAGGTTAGGTTAGGTTAGGTTAGGTTGGGGCGCTATGTCAGGTAACCTCCTCGAGTGTCTGGGCTCTACCAATTCCCCTTGATCCGGTTGATCCGCGGGAAAGGGAAGAGCCCAGGCCGGTGCGCCCTGGAGGCAACGGCAGGTGATCATTTAGTGAACCCTAAGTGATCGCCTGCTGATGCTACCGATAACCTGACACGGGGGGGATGGGGGGTTCCGCATCAGGGAGTCGCAAGGCTCCCCAGGTGCGGCGGCGAGGGACAGGCGGGGTAGGGGCGTTTGTCCTCCCGTAGCCTGTTTGGGGGGCACTGCGGACAGGGTAACTAGGGACCTGTGCCGTTGCGAGGTGGCTGCTCCGATTCCGGTTGGCAGAGGGCCTAGAACCGGATCGGATGCGGCGTGGTTGCGGGGTAGGGGCATTTGTCCTCCCGCGGCCTCTTGAGGGGTGCTACGGGGTAGGGGCGTATGTCCTCCCGTAGCGATGGTGCACCGGGGTAGGGGTATTTGCCCTCCCGGTGCCTTGAGGGTGGGACCGGAACACCGTGTGTCTAGTGCCGGTCCCGGGCCTCCCCGGGGGTGTATTAGGGACGCCGGTGAGGGAAAGCACGCTGTCCATGCTGCAGTGTGCTTTTTCGGTGAGGGTTCGCCCAAGGGCGAAGGTGCCGGTGATGTCGTGGTAGAATGTACGATCCCACGGCATCACCACTAAGGCACGAGAGGGCAGCATCCCAGAGTTTTAGTGGGTAGGCTAGTCCCTTCTGGACTGGAGAGCCCCACATAACCAATGCGTAATTTCTGGTTCTCCCCCGGAGCCTTAGGTTACGTATTGGTATGCAGATTCATGCATTTCTCTGGGTCAAAAAAAAAAAAAAAAAAAAGGTTAGGTTAGGTTAGGTTAGGTTAGGTTAGGTTAGGTTAGGTTAGGTTAGGTTAGGTTAGGTTGGGGCGCTATGT